>OV839566.1:38445372-39777872 GCA_929447395.1 Epistrophe grossulariae
AGCAGTTTTTCATAATTTTTTGTGACGGCAATCCCCAGGATCAAAAGAGGATGAAGCTGTTAGTGTGGATGACAATGGTGTGAATGTGGCCACCTGGTATGAACGCAATTTACTGCTTTTGAACTCATCAGCATCATCATCATCTTCATCATCATAATCATTATTATCATCAACATCATTGTGCGTCAATTGCAGAAGTTGTTTCGTTTGTGTATAGATTTTGATTGATTATTTTGTTGCCCTGGATCAATGGGACCAGGTGATTGTGATGTATATTTAGCATTTTTCATGCAACAATAAAGAAATAAAAGTAAGTACTTCAACACTTGGCGATATACAATTTCCAATCGTTTCTTCGTTTATTTTTGACCTCGATTTGAATGAATGAGTGTGCAGAGTCGTGGTATATTGTATCTGTTGATTGAAAATTTTAAATAAAATATTATTTTTTTTTTTTTAAAGGACAATGATGATGGTTGGCGTGGGAGTAGATACAAGTGATTCAAGAAAAATAAAATTACATCAAAATGTTATAAGTCTGAGGAAAATATTTGGAAAGAGTGGATTTTCTAATTAGTTGAAGTTTGCTTTTGTGGCTCTGAATAAAGCTTAAAAATTCGTTCTTGGCCCGAGGGCTGCTTACATATTATATATTCTTATAAAGGGTTTTGGCCCCAAAATATCTCGAATATCTCACATATTTTTTTCTAACTTACTATAAGAGCGTCTTGGCACGTATCTGTATCAATAATCAACAAAGTATCACAACTTCCTGGAAAAGACCAACAAAATTCGAGTAATCGAGGTGAAATTTAGTTTTTTTTTGTTAAATATCTCGTAAACCTATATGAAAAGTCAAAAATTGAGGGTCATAAAATTAGGAACAAAAAAGATTCTGGTAATTTTTTTTGTTCATATAAGAGTGGGAGGTTTTAAGAAAATGTATGCTTTGTTGAGCCTCAAAAGGAATTTTTAAACTAAAATCCAATCTTTCCACATAAAATTATATCCCCGAGATTATCTTATTTTTCTTGATTTGAAAAAGAAAAAGATTTTTTAAATAAAATATTGAAGAAGATGACTTGTAAAAAACTTACCATAAGTTATGCTCTAATCGAAAGCTAGAATTGATCATCAAAGAGTTTACGAAGACGAATTCATTGTAGGTGGGAATTGATGACTTCTTTATTTGAACTGCAACGAAAAAAAAGGCAAAGATAAGTAATATAAAATAAAATATTTGTCAAAATAAAAAAAAATTATTGGAGACAGAAAAATGTGAACATATTTGCTCAAAAATATTTTCCAAAAAACAGCTACATACATATAGTAGATTTTTATCTAGGTACAATTATATTTTTTGTCTTCATATCTTTGTCTTTGTATCTAGTCAAATCAGCATTCATATACCCATCTAATTTTAACATTAGGAATAAAATAATTTACCCTATTAATAATACTTTGAATTAAATAAAAAAAAACCCACAGTAATAGGCATGTTCAGGAAAATGAGATCTCAGTAATCTCAGTTACCTGAACAGGATTCCTCAGCTAAATTTCTCAGTTTTTCTGTCAAAACTCTGAGGAAAAAAAAATCTTAGATTCGCTTGCTCACTTTTTGTGTAAGAAGAATTTCTGAGATCTCATTTAGCGTTTTTTTAAACATTTCCTTGCCAATTTTTTTTTTAAATTTTTATAGGACCGAAAATAAGGGTAGGTCCTTGCCGTACAAATTATTTTAGCAAATAATGAAAATCTTATTTTTCTCATAAGCGTACCCACAACTTAAAAAAAAAAAATTCAGTTATTTTTCTTACATAAATTTATTTTTCTTAAATGGTAGGTTCCTCCCGTAGATCCATTTTTTTTATTTTCGATTTTATCAAAAACGGTTCAACTGATTTTGATCATTTTTTATGAAGAATTTTCCAAAAAGCTTTAAAAGAATTGTATTAGGTGTGTTTTATTTATTGCTGCATAGCCAGCGCAGCACAAGTCTGAATAAAATGAAAGCTCACTCTATACGTTCATTTCAATAATTGAAAGCTCTATCGCCAGCACAGCCATCTTTATTTTTACTGACTTCTTTTTCGCCAGCAATCAAATTGTTTTTGTTTGCCAAGGGAAATTTTGCTGCGCTGGCTATGCAGCAATGAATAAAACACACCTATTGTAAGACTTTGAACATTTTTTTAATTGATTTTTAAAGAAAGTTTTAATTTTTTTTTGAGAACTTAATAATTCGAAAACTACTCGGTCAATTTTTATTAAAGGTAGCATCCAGCAGTTTTTTAATATTATCTAGCAGAATTTAAATAAAAAATAAAAATGACGCTACTGCCGATTTAATTTTTTAAAATCCGTTAAGGAAAATATAATTTTTTTTAAATTTTTATGTGAGCTAATATCAGTACGATCTACCATAGTAAAAAAATATATCTATCGATTATTAACTGTATCTCTCATAGAATCCTTTTTTTGGTTTTCGACTACAGGTATCTCATTATCTGTTCTCATATAACTTTAAAAAATATTGCATATCAAAATTTTCAAAAAATTTAACAAATTTTGGATTTAGAAAAAAAAAAAATTAAAAATTTGATATTTTGAACATGGGTTGATGATTTTTTTTTCAAAATTAATTTTTTAACTCTAGATTAATAATTACTAAAAAATGGCGTACAATTTTGTTTTTCTTAAAAATGTTTTCAAAATTTTATAGATACATACATACATACCTATATTTATAAAAAAAATATTAAAAAAAAACCGCTCCAATGATTTTCAAATTTTTCTTATCATCAAATGAGATTTAAAAAATCGGATGGTATAAACCGTTATCCACACAGAAAAAAGTTGAATGGTAGATACAAATTTCTAACTGTTTTTGTTTAAACAAAAAAAAAAAAATTTCAAAAATCGGTTGTAGTTTGGCAAAGTTAGAGCAAGTCAAAAGAATAAAAATCATAAAAACTATTATGAGTCGAAAACAAAGCGAAAACGACAATATTACCTCTTAAGTTTTTCGACTTGAAATTACCTGAGGTGGTGATTTTGGGACACCCTGTATAAATCAGTCGTATAATTTTAAAATATCACTTAGAATTGGTGCCAGTGTTCTGTCATATAATATGCCAAATCTTCCAATGTCCAAACAAGACCTTTATAGTTCCTTTTTGTTTTGTTTTGCTTTTATCTTTTACACAACATATAATATGTATGTAGATTGTATAGATAGATAAATATACCCACCCATCTGCTTACTTACTATAAATATTGTATTAAAAGTTACCATATCATTCTTAATTTAAATTCTAAAATTATATTGCTCCCTCTTGTGTAACTATATGATGGTACTACGCTTATCACGACACTTTGGTGGGCACATTATATGTATATTCCTGAAAGTTTCACCATTCTCGATTTTCTCTGTTATACAACATCTCGCACTTTTGAAGGAAACATTAAGCCTTATACAAGATGTGTTTGTATAGCAACGACACAACGTTAAGTACACTAACACTAACATAGTCGTCCACATTATCAAAGACAACACAAATTCTATTATCTTTATTTTGTTGCTCTTGTTGTCAAGAAAAAACAAAATAAATGTATGGTGACTATGATGCCGCCATCATTCTTTTATAATGACGAAGTATATACCTAGAGCAACAAAACAAAAAAAATAAGCCCTGAACTACATACATACATACATATTATACCTATGAACTTGTACAATGTACCTACATCTCATAGAACAAAATCCATAAATTAGATACGTTCTGTCGCAGGAGTGCCCATTATTTTCCAACTGAGAAAATGACGAAATAAAGCACTTGACGGAAAAACACGGCAGTGGCGGCAGTTCTCGGCAGTCGGCAAAGCGACAAGCAAGGACGGCGGCAACGACAACGACAAGAACGGAGATGATAAGATAAGGTATAATGTTTAATGAAATTCCAACATGTCAGAGATTACCTAGACCTCTTCGGAAAATTAATTTTTACATTATAAATGGATCCATACGACTTTTGAGTAGTGCTGGTTTGGGCTGGGTAGCTTAAATAATGACCTTTATACATTTATCTTTCTCTTTCTCTAATTCCTTTTTTTTTCACTTGTGTGCCCTTTAAAGGCAAGTCTTGGTTTCGTGTCAAGAAAAAAATTTCGAGATTGTAATTAAATCTAACATAACGATGATGGAGAATGTAAAAAAAGTGACTTTCGATATATACCGCCTCGGTCTGTGCGTCTTTGTGTCCATTGTAAATTGAGCTAGAACCTAAAGGGAATATTCGAATTTTTGTTTAGCTTATTTTTTTTATTTTTTAGAAAATTGTTCTTTTACGATTTTGATTAAAAAAAAATCTATAGTCAAATATGTAACTGAAGTTAAACCTCTAAAGCTAAGATAAGACAGTAGACGCAAATGGTCAACGCTTTTATTTTATGCTGTCACACAAAAATAGACCAAAACTTAACGCACAGCTGTCAACATTCACCGTTTCATCGCTTACAACATTGACATATAGACAATAGAATATAGACACCACGACAAATCGAAGAGTAACCTATAGACCTTACCATATTATGCGGAGCTCTGATATGACAGACCTATTTCTCTATAGCTACTCGTGGAAACAATTATGCCGAGAAATCTAAAACAAGAAAAACAAATGCAAATTTAACACTTCACGGGATGTCACCGTGAGTAAGTATACGCGAATCGTATGGAGAAAGTTATCCATGGTGGAAATTCAAGACCGGGTTGCAGTCAGTAACGTAAGAGGATGCCTCCAAGAAACTTACTGAACCACGGACAGACAAAGAAGGTGCATCGTTCACTAGTCAGGGGAAAATACCTCTTGGATGGGGAAGGCACGACCACCAAGTTCTACCTCAAAACCATCGTATAGACCATCTACTAGCCGCAACAGAAGAACTCGTCCACATCCAAAACTGGGCGAGCCAGGTGGCGCAGGACGACCCATGTATAGAAAAGGACTCAGTGTGGCAGGCACCAAGTGGTTCTTCCAGAGATAAGAGTTTAGATTATTTGTTTGTTCGTTTGTGAAACGTCACAATTTTAATACATTTGCCTTCTTTTTATTCTTTAAAAATAATTAAATTTAAATTCAAAAATAATTTCAACCACAATTTTTACGTATTTATTAGGATCCATTTTATTAATTTGCGGTGTGTTTTTAAAATCAAATGCGTCTGCAAGAAAATTAACTGACGTTGATCGAATAGATAATATTGTGCAATCAGGACGATCCCTTATTTGACGACAGTAATGCTGAGTCAAAAAATGACGATCATTTGATGATCAAATTGACATTGATTTGAATTTTTTGAAAACGGCTGACGACACGACTTGGTCACCTTCCTAAACAACAGTCTTCAACAGTCAAGAATGTTGATACCACGTTGACGGGAGTAAACGTTTTTCATACGACGCGTCGCGACGCGACTATGCGATGCATCATTGAAGGATCTTATATAGGAAAACTTAAATCTGATTTTTTAGCTATCAACCAGTGTTGCCGCTGAGAAATTTGAAAAGGTCGCATAAAAAGGGGTCACGAAATGAAAAAGGTCGCATTTTGAAATTTTTTTAATAGATAGCAAAATCAAACGAAATCCGTATTTATAAAACATATTTTGGAGTAATTTTAGTTTTATATTAAAAAAAATTAACCAAGCAAAACAAATCAGTTTTCAGTTGATACTAAAAGTAAAATACATTGTTATTCAGATAATTATTGAATTACATTTATTTGTATACTTAGTATGATTTATTGCACTTCAGTATCAAAAATATTTTTTAAATACATAAGGTACGCAGATCGAGCAAAAGGGTTTTGAAAATATACACTGCAATATTAAAAAAAAACAAACAAATCAGTACAAAAAAGGGTTTGTAGCCTTTACTGCGAGTATATTTTGTTACAGAAAAATTATTACATGCTTTAAAAAATGTTGTCGCACTAATATTTGGCCCCCTTGAACCCATTCCTCGCCACTGACTGTGTGAAAACAGCCGTTTTATATAATCTATTCCCGTAACTTTCTTTCAGGTTTTATTTTATGTTTTTTGGCCATCATCCACGTAAGATAAGACCTTTCAATATTGAAAATGTTAAAACCGAAAATATGTTTTTGGTTGATAAAAATCGTGATATTCATGAAACGTCAACATTAATTGTCCAGCAAAATAATGCATCGAACATTATTTGTCTTGGAAAAATTATGTGGAAACTTTTGCATATTATACAGTTTGAAAGAAGGTTTGGATTTTGCGTTTAAACTGCGTACTGCTCAAGAAAAAACCGAAACAAAATTTGTCCTGGGAAAAAATTTGTATGAGAAATAAAATTTTTCCCGAACTGCGTACTGGGCTATAAGTTCAATTAAAACAATGTCCTAATTAATGAGACGTTTTACACTCAAAAGTCAGGCTTATCAAAGGGATCGTCATCAGAACTAATCTGTGCTTTATATTTATTTATTTATTTTTTTTCTTCTCAAATTATAAAATAGTACAATATATATGTAAATTTCCAATTTTTTTTATGACTTTTTACAAAAAAATGTAACTTTATAGTGCAATTAAGAAAATCCTTTGAAAATGTTGGAAAGTACCCAACGAAACGTCGGGAATATTAAAAAAATGGATTAGTTTTAATCGCATAAAAATCAAACAGATCAACAACTAATCTTTTCCATGCAATTTTCTAGAGATGGGGTCAGAAAAGTCGCAAAATTTTAAAAAAGGGTCAAAATAGCCACTTTTTTAAAAGATCGTATCATAGTCGCGTAGGGCAAAAAAGGGGTCCAAATGCGACTAAAGCGTACAACAAGCGGCAACACTGCTATCAACCCTATATTCAGGGTTTCCGTCATTTTTTCATTCGTTTCAGGGATGTAACATTATACCCAAAAAAAGTTAAATAAACGTACAAATAATCTTGGCCACACTTGATTTTTGTTGTAACTCGCCCTCAAATATCTTTTTATTAATGATTTCGCTGTAATTATGCAAAATGTGCATATTTTGATTGTTTTGAGACGTATCAGTATCGTGCGTTCCCTAGAGAATATCTAGGACATGCTAAAAAGAAAGATAAAGTGCTCATCCCACCCCCTACAAACACTGGACGAGCTCAGGAATGGTGCACTGGCCGCTTGCGAAAGCTTATCGTGAAGAGATATTAAAAAAATTATCCAGAGTATGCCAGATCGAATGTATAGGCTGCAGTAAGGCCAAGAGGAGGGAACACACGATACTGATACTTCTCGAAACCCCCAGAAATATGTAATTTTTTATTTTATACTGTTTTTAATTTAAATGTTTTTTTCTGAGAAAATATAAAATTTTAAATTATTCGTTATTAAAAATAAAGTAAACCTTTGAATTATCTTAAAAGGGTTTTAAACAATCAAAATATGCACATTTAACATAATTACAATCAAAAGATTAACAAAAAAATACTTGAGGGCGAGTTACAACAAAAATCAAGTGTGGCCAAGATTGGGTTGGGTTCGATATCCCGCTTTTTATAATCCCGTTTTTTAAAATCCCGGTTTTAAAATCCCGCTTTTTATAATCCTGTTTTTTAAAATCCCGCTTTTTCAAGATCCCGCTTTCTATAATCCCGTCTCTTATAATCCCGTTTTTTATAATCCCGTTTCTTATTATCCCGCTTTATCAATTAAAACTACTTGTTTTAACTCCCACCAAAATTTCGTTGGAACTTAGTTCAAATCATAAATTTGGGAGTTAGTTCATTTGGGACTTATTTCATTATGAAATAAGTCCCAACGATTTTAATAAACAGTGAGGTATGTATGGGGGGGCATGCTGCCCCCCTGCAACCCCCCTGCTTGGGCACACTATAGGATTTGGGGTAGGTGCGAGGTTAGGTGTATGCAAAATTTCGTTTTATCATTTTGGTAGTTGGCAGTTAGTTCCTAAAATGATGGGAATGAGTTCATAATTAACCAAGTTTAATACCCAAAGTAATTGCGAAAAACGGGATTGGCGGGTTTTGGCGGGATTATAAAAAGCGGGATTTTAATACATTGGGATTATGAATAAGCGGGATTTTAGAAGACGGGATTTTAAAAAAACCGTATTTTAGTAGAAGGGATTTTAAAACTTTTTTTTCGGGATTTTCGAAAAACGGGATTTTAAAAAGCGGGATTCCGATACGCTCCCGCCAAGATTTCGTGCCGCTGAGTGTATAAAAAAATGTCAATGTGACTTTTTTCAAAATTTTCAAAGTTAATTAAAAACAACGGTAAAACTAGAAATACTATGCTATACTTTTTAGGAAAGCCAGAAATCTCTGCTTTAGTTTTCATTTTAAATTTAGTTGTGTTCGTGAATAGTTTTTGAAAAATTAATTTTCAAACTCGAAATTTTGAAGAAAAAAAAAATTAATTTCAAACTAATTTTTTAAAAAAATTTATGTAATAAAGTATAATTTTTGTTTTCAAAATTCAATGCTCTTATTGATTTTCAATAAAAAACAGAAAGCCGGATGCTAAAATGTATCTTAGTTTTTGAGAAATTGAATTATAAGCGTGAGCCACACAAAAGTTGTTTGTTGTACATAAGTCTAATTTTACTGAGTTACAACTAGCCCTTGTCCAAATTTAGGATCCAAAAGAAATTCCGCTTAATCGGAATTTTTCGAATTTGTTCCTTTTTTTTCTATCTGATATTCTTGGGCTAAGGATGTAAAGTTTCACAAAGTGTTTTGATACATTTCACTCGAAATTAGAACTTTCATAAGCCATCAAATTTAATCACAATAATTAGCACCAAACCCACATATGATACCACTTTTGCCTTATATCCTTTTAAGTGTTATTTTTTGTTTCTATAGTGATAATGAATCCTTTAAATACGCATATATCCCAATAGTATCCAGAATTTCCATATATGTAGGTACTTTTAAACAATGCGGGATTTTATCGAATGTTTTTCATTTTTCCGATTAAAATTAAAATGAAAGGAAAATTGACAGAGTGAATGAATAACCCAGAATATATGCAATTCCAGAGAACAGAGGACACAATATTATAAGTTGTAAAATACCAATTGAGTTTATTTCATTTTTTTTTTTTTTTTTTGTTTTGTTTCTATTTTAACCCAATTCATGAGAATTTTACTCAGAGTTGTGAATTTTATATATAGGTACGTACTTGATTACCATTTTATTTAACTTTAAATTGATTTTATTTTTTATTCGATTGAAAATAATTTCCACGGTATGAACATATATATTATTTCTTTCTGTTGAAAGTATCTATATAGATGTAAAATTAAGCAACGGGAAGGCTGTTAAAAACCTACATATATAGATAATAAAAATAGGAATTCAGTTTGTATATTGCAGTTGAAACTTCTGTCAGTATATTGTATTTTTATTTGTAAAATTATATTTGATTCGTTATTCAAATTTATTTAAAAAGTTTCAAAGTATTTCTCGCTCATTAATTGACTTTTTCCTCTTCGGTGCAAAGTCCTGTGTCTATACGTTCTGTAACTCTCGCATCGATAAAATTGGTCGAGAAACGGTGAAAAATGGAACAAAATTCATGTGATTTGTTTCAAATTTCATCGTTTCTCGACTGATTTTTTCGATGCGAGTGTTACAGAACGTAGGCACTGGAATTAAAATATGGCATACATGGGATGGGAAATGTTATGGAACGTAAGTGTTCTTTTTATATGGAAATTATGTATGCCAAAAAAAAAATTGATATAAACATCGGACTTCAAGTAAATATTAAGCTCTTTTAGTTTAAAGTTTAAGCTAAGTGAATTTTTTAACGAACTTTTTTTTTGCACCGTTATTTTTGGTTATAAGAATAATTTTTGATCAGATAGATAATGTTTACTACCAATTTTAATAAAAATCGAATGAGTGGTTATCGAATTATTGAGTTCTCAAAAAAAAAATTTAAACTTTTTTTAAGAATAAAATATTTTTTTTTAAATTTTGGTAAGCAATAAACTTTTTGAAACATTCTCAAATTGATCAAAATCTGTTAAACCGTTTTTGTGAAAAATGAAAATCGAAAAAATGGTTATATGGGAGGCCATTTAAACCCATTTTTCTGAAAGTTTTTTTTTAAATAAAATGGTAGCCTTTTTTAAAACAAAATTACAGATTTTTCTTTAAAACTTTTGAGTAAGTTTTTGAGAAAAATAAGATTTTCATTATTTGTTAAACAAAATTGTACGACTGGGGTCTGGGACCGTTAGTTTTTGTCCTAAAAAAATGAAAAACAACGTGTAGGGGGAAATGCCCAAAAAACTATAGATACCAATATTCTAAAACATTAACTAAGGCTGCAGATGACCGGACAGAATCGCGAGCCCCAATTTTTTCGACTTCGCCATGTCAAATTTCATAAAAATCTCGAGTTCGTTTTAAAAAAAAACATAACTCCTTATGTAGTAGTATCTATATTTACATATCACCAGTAAAAGTCCAGGACCTCCTAAGTCAAAAAAATCAACAAAAAATATTATTAATGCAAAATAATCAGAAAAACCAGAGCCACTTTTTGGCAATTTCAGCGTATAACAATTTTGTTCTGAATATTTTACAGAAAAAGGCAGAATTCAAAACCAACTTACTATAATATAGATCCCCATATGAAAGGGAACTTTTCCATTTTTGGCCAATAGTGAACACGGACGAGTTTGGTATCAAATAAAAGGTGACATTGCTATTATTATATGAGTGAAATATTTTTAAAATCTGTCATGGGAAAGTCGATATCTTTGAGCTTGAAGTTGCCGATTGCAAAATTAAGAAAATTGAAAAAAAAATGGCGCTTGTTTTTCTCACAAGTGAAAAAAAAAATAAAAATCAAAAATAAACTTAAAAAAGTGTTTAAAAACCATGAAATGGATGTGGTATACAAAAACGACAAAAAATTGGATGATTTACTTGATTCTACAAAAGATAAAACAACAACATTTAGCAAGTCAGGGATTTATGAGATTGAATGTGGTGACTGTAAACGTAAATATTAATTATTATTGACAGACCAAAAGAAACATAGAGAAAAGATTCAAAAAACATATGAATTGTGTTCGTCTCAATCATATTTTGAATGATGGGCACAAAAACATAAACATCGAAAATCTAACCCTACTCAAACAAGTGAATGACCATAGACGATTGGATGCACTTGAATTTTTTTACATACAAAAACACACAAACGAACTTAATTTAGACAACGGCAATATTGAATCTTGCCTATTTAACCTTATGTGTCGAAAGACAAAGCTCAAAAGGAGAAGAAAGATGTACCGCTTTCTTTTTTGCTGCCCAAAAAAGTTTAGTCGCGATTGCTGATGATGAAGTGCATACGCTTCGAAATGCGCATTCAGGTTAGTTACGTGTTTGTTTAATTCGTTTTTTGTTGAATGTAAAGTGTTTTAAACAAATGTGTATCGACTAATGTGAAGTCAAAATAAGGTACAGTCAAACTTCGATAACGCGAACTACTATTATCCATAATAAAAGTTTGACTTATCAAGACTTCGAGTTATCCAAATTGATTATCAAAATTAGAACAATTAAACAATTCAATATTTGAAATACATAATATGCATAATGCACAACACTTTTTGTGCTTTATTTAAGTCTTATACATTTTATATTAATGTACATAAGTTAGTTATTTGGGTCTGAGAGTAGTTTTTTTTATTGTTTTTTTTTTTAAGAAAAAGAATTCTAATTTTTTTTGAGGCTGCATAAATTTCATCTGTTGTATCGTCACACGTTTGCAAATATAAATTCAAATTGTCAAATGGGCTACAACATGCATCGAAGGCTGTTGAATGAATTCCTCTACCGAAGTTTCGTCTTCACTTTCTATATCAATTGAAGTTGGAAATTGTACATAGAATCTTTTACAAAAAACAACCAAGCAATAATTATGTAGATAAATTAAAAAATAATGCAAAAATATTGAAATGTTCACCGCATTAAATAAAAATTTTCTGTAGGTACTTATACAACTTCTAAATTTCTTAAACCTACTAATATTATATGTGTGTATGAAGGTATCTCGTTTTCAAATGAAAATTCCCTTAAAAAATTCGAATTTTAAAAATGCATTTTTTCTCACTAAATGGGAATTCCCCTAAAATGTTCGACTTAGTTGATGCATATGCCATATTTTTTGTTCGAGTTATAAAGAATATCGAGTTATAAAAGTTCGAGTTATGAGGGAAAAAATGTATGAGAGTTGAACTCTAAACGCTGCTGCCACATAATTTTGTTCGAGTTATAAAAAAATCGAGTTATCGAAGTTCGAGTTATCGAAGTTTGACTTTATTTCATTTAATTAAAAACAAATCAATTGGATTTCACGCCGTTCAACTTCGAACTATTCTTTAAGAATTATTTCCTATTTTTTTGAAAATTGCAACTTATTACCTTTATTTTTTTGTTTGTAAGAGAACTCCTTTAAATGCTTAATTGAAATTAGAAGTTATACATTCCTAGAAATTTCGCCATTTTTAGCCTTAACTTTTAGAATATTTTTTTTTATTTTAACATTTTTTAAATTTTGGAATTGACTGAACCAAAAAGTAGATAAAGAGTATATTTAGGTATACTACAATTAGAAGTTCCTATGTGGTGTATGAGATTTTTTCTTTACAAATAGCTAATCAAGAATCAATTATAATCCATATGCCAATAACCTCATAAGAATTTTCTATACTGTAATACCATTTCTTGGTAAAAGCATTTAACATATATTTTCTAATAAGGATTTGTAATTAGGCGACTCATCAAAAACTCACATATCTATGCCTTCATTTTAAAATCATACTCAAACACAATTATTTCACATTAAAATTAGGTATAATTTGTGTTACCTACTTTAAATCCTCTTTCATCCATTATATGGAACTTTATACACCTACATTTATCTCAAATTAAACTTTTCCCATATAATATACGCATTTCTATATTATTACACACAACACAACATATTTACGTAGGTATATCTATATAGTGGAAATACAAAATCTTTTCTTCTCTAAAGGTTCGTTACTTCATTTCAAGTCTTTGTACAGAGATATTCTATTTCGCATACATGTTTATGTGTGATACATACATTTATATGTGACATCGTCCTTTCACAATCATGTTTCACAAATTAGGTACCTCTTTCTACAACCCCACCCCCCCCCCCCCATCCCCCACCATAAGGAAAAAGGCTTTTAAAAATGAGTTTATTTTCTGTTCACTTTATGAACATGAGTAGGTATAAGGTATATCTTATATAATATTATATATACACAAAACTAAAAGTTCACTTCTTTCCTTATCTCCGGAGCCGGCAGCCTTGTCCTTATTAGCTCATCAGCATGAAGAGAAAGTAATATGACATTCCCTTTAGGCACATATACATACATATATATGGCCCCCTTTGGGTTTTCCGTTTTGACTTTAAAACCTCTTCATTCTCGATACATTGACTGATTACAAAAACAAAACAAAAAAAGAAAACATTGCCAAAAAAAAAACACATTTTTGAACACAAAAATTCCAAAGGACCATTTGTAACATAAAATATTATATACAAATGGTATACATATATGCGATGGTAAGTTTAAGAAAAAAAAGGGTATCAAGCAGAATAAGAGGAAATATAAATGTGTCCCAAAATATATTACAAGGATACTCAGCAAAAAAAATCTGGGAAAAAAACAAAAGGACATACGAAAAAAAAACTTTCTGTCATTATAATGTCAAGTATTTGATGTGCAACATTGCTTAAAGCAAAGCAACAAACATCGTTTATAAAAATCATATGGCAGGTTAACACACATTCCAACTATATTACATTAGCAATGGCGGATTAGGGCTTGTGTGAAGCTTGAGGGCCGGAAGTCTCGGAAATTCAATAAATTTTCGATAAGAATTAAAATAACTAAACGAGGGATAAGTAGAGATTTTGATCAAACTTTACAATACGATGCATGGTAAGAAAGACTGGGAAAGTGGGTGTTGCAATTCTGCTCCTCAGTCTGTCTTAACGTCTACAGCTTAAATGGATTGGTCGATTTTCTTTAATCTTGGTTTTTAGCGTTTTTTTCTCCCTAGACGTGTTTTTTCCTTTATTTTAAGAACGATTTTCGGTCCAGTCATATAATTTTTTTTATCATTTTTTATTTTTCTCAAAAATAGTTCCATAGATTTAAGTAAAAAAAATTAAGTTATTTTGTATGGGTATAAGGCTACCTTTAAATGAAACAAAATTCTCCAAAAAAATGATTTTTCAAGATTTTGATAATTTTTTCTTATGGAGAATGTTTTAAAAAGTTTAAATAATATTTTATGACCAAAATAAAAAAAATTTTTTTTTTTAATTTTTAAAAAAATTTGATTTTTTTTTGAAAACTCAATATGTATTTCGAAAATGACTTCGTTGAGTTTTATTATTAAACTTAGCACTAAGCGGTTTCTAACATTATCTAGCATATTTGAATCCAAAGCTGTTCTTATAGCCGAAACATAACAACGAAACACGAAAAACGCTAAAGAAATTCTTTTGTTCTCTAAAACGGCTTCTACGATTTAGATTCAAAACAATATTTTAAAAATTTGATATTTAAAAAATTGGTCGATAATTTTTTTTGAAATTAAATGTTTAATTCAACATCAATAAATACTAAAAAATTGCCGTGTCAATTTTGTTTTGCTTTTGGAAAATAATTTCAAAACCCAAAATTTTGAAAGAAAAAGTTAAACAAACATTTTGAAACTAATTTATTCAAAATTTTACATTATTAAGTCATATTTTTGCTTTCAGTACATATTCAATGCTTTTATCAATTTTTAGTCAAACGCTAAAAATCAGATACTAAAATGTTTTCTAGTTTTTGAAAAATAGCAGATATAAATTTTGATACATATTTTCAATTTTCTCAAAAACTTTGAAGACAATTTAGCACTTGATTTTAAGCATTTGACTAAAAATTGATAAAAGAAATTAATACTTAAAACAAAAATATGACTGGATAATGTAAAATTATAAAAAAAATTAGGTTCCAATTTTTTTTTTTAATTTTTTTTTTCTCAAAATTTTTGAATTTGAAAATTAATTTTCCAAAAAGTATTTACTTCAATGATTTGATTTAAATACGAAATTAAAGGATAGATTTTTGACTTAAGATATAAAATGATATTGTAAGTTTTGCCGTTGTTTTTAATTTTTGTTTTCTATTTTAAATCAATTTAAAAAAAATTTTAGACGGTGGCTTAAGCTCCAGCCTTATTTTTCCGAAAAACTAAAAACTTCTAATAACTAATGCATAACGAAGTTAGATTTATTCCCGATCAGGTCTTTTTTGTTTATAGCGATTGGGCTATATTATAAGTTTACAGTACTGAATGGGAAAAAATGCCACTAGGAATTATTATTGTAATTCTACGGAAAATTTCATACACACTACACCATACGACCAGCATGCGTTATAAATAAAGCTGCAGAATGATCGAGTTTTGGGATGTGAAAAAACGGCCAGTTAAAACGGAAACCGGTTTTTTTCGGTGATTTTTTTATCTGATAAAATCGGTGTTTTTCCTAAAACCCATTAACAGGGTGGAAAAAATCCGTTATTTACTTTGATATTTTCATACCGACAGCTCACAACAGCAAAAAAATACGGAAAACTCATCTGAAAAAAAGTATTCACTGTCTCACATGACCTTCGTGTGTTGACTACAATTTCCACTTACATCCTGACCAAAAAATGTATTTTCTAAAAAATCAGTTTTTAAGATAAAAATATTAGCCACTAAATTTGCAACACTTTTTATTATTTAAATTTTTTTTTTTTTTTTTTTAAATGTTTTATGTTATTTATTTTTTGAAATAATTAAACTTTTAAGACATTTCCTTTTTAAACAAAGCCGGATATGTATTTAAGAAATAATTTTTTTGGTTAAAACCATCTATTTAAACCGAAACTAAAAAAAATAAAATGCACGACTGGGTCGCACGAACTTGCTCTTATGTGCGATCACATTCTCGTTTTAAACTCTGAATAGTTTAGTTCTATTAATCTGATAACTGATTGAAAAGGACATAAATTAGTTATGTTATGAGAGCCTTTATTTTAATCCATCTGCTTAAACAAAGCTAAGTTTAAGGCAGTATAATGTGAGTACGTATTTATATGAACAACATATACAAATACATGGAAATTACAGTTTAGACTGAAAAATTGTCAAAAAAATCATTATAATTAGAAATAAATTGATCAAAGAACCTCTGAAATTGTTTTTACATCAAAGCTATCTACTCCATCTGATTTCTTAAATAAATCTCAATTTATGAGAAAAAATTTTAAAATCGTAGGAGCGGTGTTTTAAAATTTTTATTTTTTATACCTACATAAAATTTTCTAAATATTAAAAAAAAAAAAAATGTCCACGCAATTTTTTAGCATTTATTAATCTGGAGTTGAAAAATTAGTTTTGAAAAAATTCTTAAACCCATTTTCGAAATATCGAATTTTCAAAAAATAATTTAAGACTTTTTTTAAAATCCAAATTTGTTTTTTTTTTTTAATTTTAATATGAATTTTATTATTTAAACTTATTAAAAGCTCTTTTGTAAAAAATTTCATTAAAATCGGTTCAACAGATAATGAGATACCTATTCGAAAACCAAAAAAATGGTTCCATGGAAGATTCTATTTTTAATCCACAAAATATTGTAGATGGTACTGATGCTTAAGCTGACACAAAAATTTAATCAAAATCGCTGGAACAGTTTGTGAGAAAAATGAGATCTAAATAATGTTAAAAAACTGTTGGGTGCCAAGCTTGATAAAAATCGATCATGTGGTTTTCGAATTATTAAGTTCTCAAAAAAAAATTTTAATTATTTTTTTTAAAAAATCCCAAAACAAATTTTGAAAATTTTAGTAGATATACAAAACTTTTAAAGCACTCGTTATAAAAAAATTGATCAAAATCAGTTGAACCGTTTTTGAGAACATCGAAAAAAAAATGGTTCTTTTGAAGGAACCATTTTTTATAAAATGTTTGCCTTAAAAAAAATCCTGAAATTTGTTTTTTTAAGTTGTGGGCACGTTTTTGAGATAATTAAGATTTTCATTTTTTGCTAACCAAAATTTGTACAAAAGCTATTGTTATTTTTGTTCCAAAAAAAAATTAAAAAAAAATGCCAGGGGAGAATGCCCAAAAAAAAGGCTAGGTGCCAAGTTTAAAGAAAATCAATCTAACCGTTTAGGCTGCAGTCGAAAGGACAGGACAGACGGACCGACAGACATAATTGCGAGACACGCTTTTTTCGACTTCGCTATCATCGTAATGTCGACTTTGATCAAATCTCGTGTACGATTTTTGTTAATAAATGGATAAGTTGCCATATCGCACACTTAGAATGAAAGTGACCTAGCTAAAAAATTCGGCATCTTTTTTACCACCTGGTAAGGCTTTTTAATGTCAGTTTATTGCAAAATCAGAAGTTACAGGAATTTTGAGTTAGGTCACTTTCATTCTAAGGGGGCGATATAGTACCTACATACATATGTATACTATATCGCAAGTTATAATGGAAACCGATAATCGCCATCCCTAATCGAGTTTTCATTAATTAACACTCCAAATGAGAGATCATTAAAGCTTTTGTCAGTGGTTTTAATCAAAATGGCTTTGAAAGCTTTTGAAAAATCTCCGCTAAGTGGCAATTTATATAATTAAGTTATCCTACGGAGTACGGGAACCCTGTAAAAGCTTTTAAAAGGGATTTATGCAAGGTCATTATACTGTTCGTTGAATAGAATTTAATCGATTCTAACTTAGATTTTTAAAACATTAACTGTTCTATCTTCGTATTTTACTTTAAAATAAAATTTAAAATAATTATTTAAATTAAATTAAATTTTTTAAAATATCGTTACAGTTTGCAAAAATGTTGTTTATTTAATTAATAACGTTGTTTATTCAAGATCTAAAAATTATAAAAAGCTATGTAAGACACTAAAAATCAATTTTAGTTGTGGAATTATTTGGGTTCTCTTTTCAATCCTGAAGGAAATACGACGAAAAAAGTCGTCGTTCCTAGAGGACTAAGCTTATGTATAAGCTCAGATATTTTTCGGGGAGTTAGCGAAACTTTACATATGGAAACGTCAACATTTTTTTTAGCGAAAGAATCAAATGAATTTTTTTTGTTTATAACAAAATGGTAGATCAGTGTTTATGTTGCAGTTATTGCTTAATTAATTTGAATGTTTGAATTGTCTGTAGGTGTTTAAATTTTATCTGAATGTGGCATATGTGTTGATTAATATTTGGTCTGTTTGGTAACGTGAAATTTCTTGCGAATTTGCACAAATTTTCACAAAATTTGCTGTGGAAACCCCTTGAAAAAAAGCTCTGTTTTTTGAAATTTTGTTGAACAAAATTTACAGATTTCACTCATAGAGTAACTATGGGGACATTGAAAATGACTTGTGTTAGCTCGATAAAATAAAAACATGAATAATCTTGGTGATTTCTAATTTGTATCCTATAGTTGCACCAAAACTTCTGAAGCTGTCTAATAAACCATTCTTCAGTCTGAAATTACAATATGTAGATATTTTTAATGTCAAATCCCAGTTGGCGGTTAAATTAATGTTGTTCAGTTCAGTTTATTTAATCACGGCGTTGATGTTGAAGAAAATCAAATATTTCCTCAAATTTGCTCAAATTGATTTACAAGTCTCTCAACTTATTGAACTATTTATATATAGGCAAGTTATTTGATTTACTGTCAAAGTGAACCCTTTCTAACGCGAGACCAAATTTATAAATAATATGATGTGTAGTTCAAACTCAATGCAAACCTGATTTACCTAATTGTTTTTAGGTATTCTATAATATTTTGCATTTTGAACTCATCTTTTAATAAATTTAATAAACTTAAGTCGTGTAATTTCTTAAGACAATATTAATGGTTTTAACAGTATTCTTTTATCTGAGTATTTGAAAAGCAAAGCACCAATTAAGTAGACAGCTGAGTTGACTACCAAATTGAATCGTTTTTTTTTTTCATTTGAGGACCTTTAGATAGAACTGTAATAGTCGGAAGTTGTTGGAAGAAAATTCTCTCAGTTCACTTATATGCATGGAGCGGTCGGTGAGCGCTCTTCACTTCCGAAAACAAAAGTAAAAAATTGGTCAAAACGAAGCAAAACTGAATTATGGGCACGTCATATGAATTCTTTGTATTCGTTTCGTTTCGTACGAGCACTTAGGTCGGCATCTGACTATTATAGTTCTACCTTTAACCTTGAACATCTGAACATTAGAACTTAATATATATAAGTTTTATTAAAGAAGTTCAATTACATTGCAGTACCTATGAATATTCTAAGTTCAATAATCGCATTGGCTTAGACGTAGGTAAAGTTTTGTAACATAAATTTATAGCCTGAGATTTTACTTGAATTCTAAGACCTTAACCTCAAAGATCCGATAATTAGAACAGAAGATAAAAGCTTACTAAATAAACCCTTTTCGATATTTATATTTAAGTTGCTTAGGTAAGTTAATCCTACCTCTAGACTGATTAACGTTAACTTAAATACTTCAACAACTTAGAACTAATGTTGTAAGTTTATTAAATAGAAACGCAAGTAGGTACCTTTGAATATTTCAGGCTCAAAAATGACATTGGTTTGGACGTAGGTCAAGTTCCAAAATCGCATTGGCTTAGACGTTGGTCAAGTTCAAAAATCGAATTGGTTTAAACGTATAGTTCAAGTTAAAAAATCACATTGGGTTAGACGTATGTCAAGTTCAAAAATCGCATTGGCTTAGACTTAGGTAAAGTTTTGTGACATAAATTTATAGCCTTAGACCTCAAAGATCCGATAATTAGAACAGAAAATAAAAGCTTACCAAGGCAACCCTTTTCGATTACTACATTTAAGTTGCTTTGCTAAGTTAATCCTACCTCTAGACTGATTAATGTTAATTTAAATACCTTAACCTTCAACAACTAGCCCTTAGAACTAATGTTGTAAGTTTATTAAAGAGATTCACAAGTAGGTATCTTTGCATATTTTAGGTTCAAAAATCGCATTGGTTTGGACGTTGGTCAAGTTCAAAAAACGCATTGGTTTAGATGTTGTTTTGTCACATAAATTTGTAGCCTGAGATTTTACCTTAATTCTAAGACATTAACCTCAAAGATCCGATAATTAGAACAGAAGATACAAAATCAACCCTTTTCGATTAGTTATTTATTATATTTAATTTGCTTCGCTAGGTTAATCCTACCTCTAGCCTGGTTAACCTTAATTTAAATACCTTAACCTTCAACATCTGGCCCTTATAGAACTAAAGTTATAAGTTATAATCAAAGAAGTTCAAGTATAGGTCTCTGTGCATATTCTAGGTTCAACAATCGAATTGATTAAGAATGAAGTCAAGTTTTGTCACATAAATTTTGAAGCCTGACATTTAACTTATTTCAAAACATTAATCTTTTAGGTCCGATTATTAGTACAGAAGTAAAAAGGCAACCAGGCCAACTAAATCAATCCTTTTATATAAATGTACATACATAATATATGTACCTATATAGATACGTAGGTATATGAATTTTGTTGGCGATGCTAACAAAGCCAATTTTTTTTATTCAGTTTTTTAATTTATGTAATTATTTATTTTGATGAATTAAACCTAAACGTTTTTCACCTACACATTTATGTTATTTCAATTATTTTTTAACTGAATAAATTAGTTTTATATTTTACCTTCATTTTAAGACCTTTATTTTAAATATCCAATTGTTAGAACAGAAGTTATAAGCCAACCAAACCAACCTAATCGTACCATTACGAATAATATTTGCAAAATACCTACAACAATTTAATCAACATAACATTTTACAGACATACCTAACCTACTTAATAATGTAGCTATGTAAGTATATCATTTTTGTTCCCGATGCGAAGCCAATTTTGTTTGCACCAGCCACAGTGCAGTAGTGGTTTTTTACACACACATTCCACTCCAACCAACATCTTGCCAACACCCTTACAGCAATGTATATTCTTTGTGGGTACGTTTTTTTCTTTTTCTTTTTATTTTCTTGTTCCTCACGTCATTTGCCGTGATGAATTAGTTCTCAAAAGCCAATCTTTCACGTTTTTAGTATGAAATTTTGTAATATTTTGCAAAAATTTTGATGCAGATTTGTAGCCTGTCATTTTATCTTAATATTAAGCATCCAATAGTTATTATAACCTGAGTAATAGACTTCTAAGTGCGCTCAAATCGAGTGATTTTAAGATTTTATACTTATGCATTATTCAACTATCCTCCACTGAAGCTCGTCGGTTGGCGACGATCAACGTGTAGGTACGATTCTTCGATTGTGTATTTAGGTTCATTTTCGTATTTTCTTTGGTAACACCAACCAAAAATCCGATCCAGAGCAGTGTTGTCAATTTACCACAATTGTGGTAGATCTACCTCTTTTCTCCAACATTTTCATAATCTACCACTTCTACCCCGGAAGTAAAAAATTCTACCCCTTTTTGCTCGTCCAGAAAAAAAAAAAATAAAAACAATAAATAAAATATCTGCTTCGATTTTTGAAAAAAACAAATTTTTTTTTTCTGCACTTTTTATGCTGTTTTACCTGAATACATTTATTGGCTTTATATCACACTGCTTTTTTTACTCAATGTGAATGCTTTCATCTGTCATTTTGCATACGCGTATCTAACTATCGTTTTCTCTTTTTCCCGATTTAGGTACATACCTACGTTTATTTTGTAAGAAAACAAAGTTCTAGTCTACTTAAGAAAAATAAGTAGATCCAACTTCCTACTCACTTACTCCTAAGATTGTGTGCCTTATTTTAAAAGAGTAATATTGTTTACTTGATTTCGTATTAACGGTAAACAGTTAAACGTTTATTGTTTTCGAAATTTTCTAGAAGAGTGGTCAGTGGAAGTCAATTGTATTTCAAAATTAAAATGCGAAAATTTTTAATTAATCCGTCTGAAAAGTAAGTAAAAAAGATTAGATTTTTAAAGCGATCGATTGATATTAAAAACAAAAAACAAACCAGCTTGATGTATAATTTTTGCAAAAGAAATGACAAATAAAGATGAAATATTTATTCCATCTCCAGAAGGATTCCTGAGCTCCCTATACGCTAGAGTTCATTTCGTTCATCTGTTATATATTCATTTGTTCATTTTATCATTTTGGTAACACCATATTTTTCTCAAAACGACCCTATAAACATTTTCAATGTTAAAAAAGTTACCAAAGAGGCTTATTATGTTGTGCATGCTTGATGCCAAGTGGTGTATTAGGTAGGTATAGCACTAGCAGTATTTTGTTTTTGATTGACGTTACCGCACTAAGCCCTGATGTCGTAGTTTTCCTCCCAGTCTTGTATGGCTTGTAAAAAAACTTGCCTATTTTAAATATTCCAACAAAGAGTTATTTGTAAAAATGGTTATATACAATCATCATTGTTTCGAAAAGTTGCAGAGCATCATTAGCAATGTTTAAGAATTATTCTATGTGATAAACTTGGATAATATATAGTATAATAGAATGCTTAATCGCATATTCATATTCATATAGAAATTAGAGTATCTTTAACAATTTTTACAGACAGTTCGGTCTTTGGCAATTTTTACAGACAGTTCAGACCATTTACTTTAGCTCAAAACCAGGACAAAATGTCTACATAAACAAATTTTTTTTCTATAATGCAGTTCTGATTCCTAGAGGGCTCTGTGAAGACATACAGAGCCTTACTTGCGCCGCAAGCACTTAATAATTGTGCTTATATGTTAATCCAACACTGTATAAGTTAAGGCACAAAAAACAAAGCCGATATATCCTTCTTCATATGCTTGTAAATATATATGATGGTAAAATGTGGAACAGCACCAATGCTCATGTGAATCTCAATCTGATCCTTGTGTAATCGAGTGATTTTTCTTCATTTTTTCTGGTGTTCTTTTGCTTGTGCTATGTGTTGCTGGTATATAAACGAGTACCTACATGAAACATGATTCCTACTAGAACATGCGGGTGACATTACTATAACATACTTTCTCTCATGAAGATGAAATCAGGTTACAAATATCTATAGAACACAAAAATATATCAAGTCTTGTTTGTCAGTCAACCAGCTTTTCTAGTCCCTACATTTAATATAAATTTATGTATGTATGTAACGTATGTGTGGATGTATTATGTATGTATGTACTCATCCTTAAATCACCCAACCCTCCAATGATGAACTCAATTCATGTAATGAATTATTCTACAAAGCAGAGAAAAAAACGAAAAACATATAGGGGGCGTTAAGAGTAATAGCATAAACCAGAAGGCTCTATATGTTGCTTCCATCTTCCATTCTATAGAACATAAGAGAGTCCTTGTACCTCATTCTCATTCTCAAAAAAAAAAAAAAAAATGAACCTTTCTTCGTTTCATCTTTGGCTTCATTTTTTTTTTTTTTTGTTAACAATGGTGGTTTGGTATTGATAAAATGAAGTTCTTGCTAAATCAGCAATCTGACATTCTTCTTGAAGAACGCTTATGTGATACCCTTTGCCATTTTTATTAAATGTTGGAACTGAAGTTCTGGTTTTTTTTCTTTTTTTGTTTCGTTGTCGTTTATTAAGTTAGACAGGCATGTTGATGAACTTGCGTTTGATGCTTTTGATTTATGTATATAATGTGACTTTTACTTTAGGAAAACATAAAATTCAAAGGCATAAATTCCACAGTGGCGAGAACCGCAAGAAATCTTACACACATGTTTATTTTAAGACTGTTTGGTAGGCCCACGTTTTTTAACTGATTGGTATAAAGGCTCAACAGAGGTGCACGTTGATCTCTTTACAAGTGGGTATTTCTTTAAGGAAATATGGAAAAATGTTAAAGGTCCAAAAATAAACTTGGATAGCTATATAAATAGATCTGTTTGTGATAAAAATCTGTTGCCACAGTTCAGTAGGTATTTTGGAAGTTTTTTAATTCATTAGGGCCAGTTGTACAAATATTTAAACCGTGGTTCAGCAATTTTTATCCACCGATTCCGGCGGATTAATTGAGTTTCAACAGTGGTTTACTGTTCAAGTGTGTGATAATAACCAATTACATACTTGAACCAGCGTTGAACCTTAGTTAATCCGCCGGAATCGGTGAGTTAAAATCTTGAACCGAGGCTGAACCACCATTGTACAACTGGCCCTAAGAGAGTCGGGTAGAATTCCAAAAAACCAGAACTCAAAATCCTAAAATCCCGAAAATCCAAAATTTTGTAATATCTATAATTTGAACAAAAAAAAAATTATAAAATCAAAGATAACATCAACAACACTTAAAATTTTGAATTTTAGATAATTTTTTGATTATTTTTGAAATTTTGAATTTTAAATAATTTTACGAAAAAACAAAAAACATAGAAAACATTGCATATGATATAATTTTTACTGTCACAATTAATTGATGAGTAATAAACTACAAATTTTAAAGTAAGAAACATTTCACTGTAAAAAGATAAAAAGTTTTCAAAGGCATTTCATATTAATTCAGCAAAAATGCCAAAAAAACATAGACAAAATTGCCCGAGGAAATTGAAATTTTCACAACTATGTATTGATTTTAGTTAATAGCCCATTATTCAGCAATTAATTATTTAATAAAATAGGTTAACCCCTTTACAAGGGGGCGTTTTGTTAACTTCATATATAGCAAACAAGCCAAAAAAAAAACATAGACAACAATTCAAGACAAATTTTACATTGTCTCAACTCAACTAATTAAAGACCATTTAAAAGCAAATTATTAAACAGTAAACCATTCAATATAAAAGGAGTTTAATCCTTTCAAGGGGTCCTATGTTGAACTAAGTATTAATTTAAAACAATAACATAGAAAATATAGCACGAGAAAATTGTGACTATCACAACAAATTGTAAACGTCAAATTATAAAAAAAAATAAATAATTCACTTGGCATGTTCAGAAAAATGAGATCTCAGAGATTTTTCTCACTCAAGAAGTGAGCAGCGAATCCAAGATTTTTTTTCCTCAGAGTTTTGACAGCAGTACTGAGAAATTTTGCTGGGGAATCCTGTTCAGGTAACTGAGATTGTTAAGATCTCCGAGATCTCATTTTCCTGAACATGCCTACTATAACAACCCTTTCTGAAGGGCATGCTAACTAACTTAATATCAATTCAGCTAAAAGCCCAAAAAAACATAGAAAACATTGCACTACAAAATTTACATTTGCCCAACTAATAAAAGTTTCCAGCTAAGGGAAAAATATCAAACAGTAAATTATTCAATATAATAATATTTAAATCCTTTTCAAGGGGAAACTTTGCTTACTTCATATCAATTTAACAAAATAACATAGAAAACATTGCATGAAGAAATTGAAATGTTCACTATCAACTAAAGACTTGCCCGTTCAAAGTTAACTCTGGTGTACCTCAGGGGAGTCACCTTGGTCCATTGTTATTTGTTTTATTCATATATGATCTTCCTTCAGTTTAAAAAAAATTCGATGATATTGATTTACGCTGATGAAAATATTTCGAACTATAAACTCCTTAACGGATTGCGAATTGCTGAAGGATGATCTGCAAAGATTTTGGGAGTGGTGCAATATAAATCGTTTATTGTTAAATATTGACAAGTGTAAAATAATGAGTTTTACAGCAAACGTAATTTATATTTTTATATTTATTCGTCAAATTTGGAAAAAATCTCTAGCTTTTTAGACCTTGGAATCATTTTAGATTCAAAATTAAGTTTTACCGATCATTATAATTACATATATGATATGTTTTATAAAAAAAGCAAATAAAACGCTAAAACGCTTGGTTTTATAAAAAGATTCGGTAGTGAATACCGGGATCCTTATTTTAATGAAACCAAAATGAGATTTTTGTAAAATCTCGAGATTTAAAAATTTTACAAAAATCTCGTTTTCTCTTGTCTCGTGGGAAGCTCCTCAAATTATGATTTAAGTCAGAGTTTTAATTCTAATTCTTGAAAAACCTTAATATAAAATAATTTTAACTTTTTTAATTTTTTAACTTTTAATAAACTGAAGATTTTAATAAAAGATTTCTTTTAAAATTAAAAAAAAATCCTTTAAATATCTTTTATTTATTTAAACAATAATGTGCACTTCAGTCATGTCCTCTTAGTTAACATTTCAACCTTAATATCAATATAATAAATGTTTACATTTCTTACTTTAATTTAATATTTTTTTCAAGGTAAAAATGTCAAATTGTATAAATATACAAAATACATACATAGATGTTTTACTTACCTACATAATGAAGGTTCTAGTGCGTGTCTAAAGGTCCAATACAAAAAAAAAAGAAGAGAAGATGCACAAAGACACTTTCGCACTAATGAAAGTCAAACATATGAGACAGTTTTTTTTTTTTTTTAACATTTCAAGGTACATTTGCCTTTCTCAGAATCAACAACAACTCAAGTGCTCACATATTAAATATAAAATAAAATGTCGTCATGAAGGACGAGAAATGAAAAAAATAAATATAGGGGAGCTGATTTCATTTTTTTTTTAAAGAAAATACAGAGGGATATTTTATGAGCAAATCTTTGTACTCATATAAAAGGTGAATGTTTAATACTTACTTATTTATGTAAAATGTTTAAGTTATAATAAAGAATAAAATAAAAGGGTCTTTAAATGCAAGGACGGAGCTTGAAATTTGTTAAGTTATAGCAAGGCCATGTTGTTAAAGCAACATCATTGTGAAATTACTTGTGAATTGTTCAGGTTAGAAAACGAGTGAAAATTAGTAAATTTTCATATTTTTCAAAATTGCAGTGCTTCGTTCACGTAACGTTCTTCTATCATCCTCCTTGTTCTCATCGAGTTCGGTAAATTAGCATACGATTAACTCTAAATAGATATTTTTGACAGATATGTGCTTCCGACACTATTGAAATAGAAAGGGCGACACTATGGAAATTACCTTTCCGCATAGTTCCGGATAGTGTAGCACTTTTTGTTTCGATAGTGTAAGAGGATTTTCATTGATCGCACTTCGATTTCAAAAGAATTTTGACATCTTTAAGTTAAAGTTAATCATTCGCACAGGTTTAGTATAACTCTAATTTAATTCAAAGTTTACTCAGGCACTTATGACAATGGACCAACCAATGGTCTAAGTGTGTCAAGTATCCCTGCTGAAAGCCATGTAAACCTTACTCAGGCACTAAAAAACTAGCCTTTTAATGCCATAAAATTGAAAAAAGTCACTTTATATAATTTTTGTAACTTGACGCGTAGCTCAACCTTCTGAACCAATTTATCTAGGGTCGCATCTCATTAAAGGGAAAACCTTTTCTATTTAAAGAATCAAATTAAAGGAGGAACTATAGACAAGGTCACTGAGAAATAGCTTTAAACCTAGTACATACTTGTGAATCATGTCGTGAATCCAAACAAATTTGCATTTTTGTTCACCTGTGAGCGTGCTCGTGAAGCCATGACAAAAAGTGGAGAGTTTGGGTTCACGAGCAGTGAACCATATTCACGAGCAAAATGTACGGGAACTCTTTGATTTTTGGTGTAGCTTTGACAATTTGACCATAAAAGCTGAAAAAGTCAAGCAAATTGTGTCAAAAATTCACTTTCTCCACTGATGGTTGTTCACTTCACGAGGAAGTATGTACTAGGCTTTAAACGTAACTCTTGGTGATAGATGATTTATGTAGGATTTTCCTAATTTTATAATGGAGTTAGCATCTATTTAATATTTTATTAAAGTAAAAATCATTAAAAGCTTATTTTAACTTTTTAGTATCATTCTAACTACAGGTGTCACTTTGACAGTTAAAAATATCAAAATGGTGTTTGCATTGGTAATTGTAAAATTGATACTTGGAGTTAGTGTGATACTAAAATGATAAAATAGACTTTTGGTCATAAAATGTTAAAAAGACAATACGTAGGTAACTAGTTTAAAATTTGAAAAAAACTGTTTTCAATCCAGCATCATACTAAAAATGCCTTAACATCGTACTGAATCATCTAAAATTAAAAATGCCTTAACATCGTACTGAATCATCTAAAATTGTTCGTCAATTTCTTTGTTGAGACTGAATATTTTGAAAAAAAAAAAAAAAAAAAAAAAAAAAAAATTAGTCAACTTTGTTAAAACCTTACACTAAGAGATTTTTGAGCAACGGGTTTTGGATTGATTTTTCTTGGAAACGAAAATAACGGTACTTAATTATTTCTGTAATTGAGTAGCGCTTATTAACAGTCTAGAATGGAAGACAAGAGCCATTTTTAAATAATTTGCCGCCCTGGACATCTTTTTCCTACCGCCCTAAAATTTGATGGTCACCGTTAAAAAATATGTAGATGTCCTAGAGTCAAATTGCTTGGCGTTCAGAAAAGAGATCAAATCTTTGAACTTAAGCTCAGAAAGTTCTTTGAAAAATTAATTACCAAATGACTGTACTCTCATTCTGCCCACACGGGGGCATTAATAAACGACTATTTCCTTTTCCTACTATGTCCCTACATCTACAATATACAGTGGGAATTGTCTGGATGCCCAAATTCCAAAGTCTGTAGAGTGCGGGGGCCTCTTAATTTTATGGAAAAGCTGGTGTTGGTGTATAATCTTCTTTAAGTAATCTCCAGCTGCTTTTAAAAGTTCTACTGGTGGGCAGACCATCTATAAAAAGCCCCCTTGAAGGACTTATGTTTGGATATCACTATATCTGTACTTAGTGCTGATCAGTTGGATGACCATTTTGACCATCGTTACAGAAGTTGAATGTAGCTTTCTACCTAATAGTGAAATAGTGGATATATTCGCCGTTTAGCAGTCTAGAAATATTTTTTCCTGATTCTCAGCATAAGCTGCATATCTATATTACCATATTCCCACAATCATCTTACCAGGCATTCCGCATTCTGCATTGATAGAACTTTGGAACATCACCACTTCTAGCGTTACATCCCTCGTGCTATCTCATTTTCTTTCTGAGCCCGGTAAACAGCCAGGGTTATTTCTCCAACAGCTGTGGTCTTTGTCTGCAACATTGACTGCTGTAAACCAGTACATTAGTGGGGGCACTTTTGATAGCATATTTGAAGTATTCCTAGTATTTCTCTATAATTGATGCTGGTGGCGGGCTTGCTAAAGAGAGACGTGCTCTGGCGGTATCTTGTAACTTCGAAAGGTAAAATATTTTCACAGCATTCGCTTGACATTGTGGTGTCATGCTTGTCAGAATTTATGTACTTGAGTTACTATCAAGTAGTGATCGTAGTGAATGTTTGGAAGTCCAGGATGTGCCTGGTACTAAACGCAACATGATCAATGGTTGAAGGTTCGTCGATTTGGAGATCACTTAGGCCAGTTTCACATTGAAGTAAGTGTCACTTAAGTGCCGAATATGGAAAACTAATTCCCAATTTCACAGTGTAAACTTATCGGAATAGGTGACACTTAAGTCAATTTCGTTTGTCAAAACAGACATATTTAAACCGAACGACGTGGAAACATATAACATTAAGAAAAAATGAATAAATAAATAAACACTTTATTTTAAACACAACACCTTATTGTTTCACACAAAAAAAAAGTAAGTTAAAAATAAAAAGAAACTTACATTTAACGCGAATGCATTTCAAACGCTTCTTTGGCGTTCATCATCAGCACTAACTCGATTGCGTAATCTGCATCATATACTTTGTTAAGCATCGAAGAGTGGGTATGTGAAATAACGGACATAATCTATACCAAAGAAAACAGCGGTGTTCTAATCTCGCCTTCTTCTGCATTCAAGTTATTGTTTTCTTTTTCAATAAAATAACTCTCATATGCATCCAATCTGTTGCACTTGTTTACATGTTTAATCAAACTAATGCTGTGCTCTTTCTCCCCAATTCCATGACCTTCAGTTACAATATGATCGGCAAAGGCTGATTGTTTTAGTCGGTTCTTTTTTGCACAATAACAATGCTCTTTATACCTCACTTGTATACTGCGTTTAGTTTGGCCTATGTAACGTCGTTTACACACACCACATTCAATAGCATATATACCAGATTTTTGTTCATCAACAACTTTATCTTTTGTAGATGCAAACATATTTTTAAGTTTTTGATTATTACAAAAAACTGGCAAAATATTGTGTTGTTTCAAACGGTTTTTTAATTTGTTCATTATTTCTGGAACATAATTGAAGACTTCTCTTTTCATTTCATTTTTGACTTCTAAATTACTTTGTCTAAATAATGTTGTATTTTTATTCTGAGACATTTTTTTAGCGTGTTTTTTGATGATAGAATCAATAAGAATCTTTGAATAACCATTTAAACCAGCCACTTCAACTATATAATCGTATTCTTTTTTATAGTTTGCTAATGAAAGTGGAAGATTAACAAGACGATGCACCATAGAATGGAACGAAGCATGTTTGTGTTGAATGGGACAATGAGAATCACTAGTAATCACTCGTTTTGTACTGGTGGGTTTGTGGTACACTGCGATATCTATATTTACAGATTTTTTCGTCAATTCCAAATCTAAAAATGCGAGTTTTTGGTCTTTTTCTTTTTCAACTGTGAATTTTATGGATTCACATTGATTATTTAACATAGTTAAAAAACTTTCACTTTCAGACTCATTCAGCACTGTAAAAATATCATCAACATAACGATAGAAAACTTTTGGTAATATACCTTTTGATTTCAATTTCATTTCCAATTTGGCCATATAAATTTCGGCAATAAACGGACTTAGTGGATTCCCGATACTCGTACCTTTTGTTGATTTATAAAATTCACCACGAAATTGGAAAAAACTGTGATTCATACACATTCTAGCCGCTTTTGTGTAAATTGATCTTTTTTCACTTGTCACATTATTTTCAATTAAATATTCATTAAATGCTTCAATAGCATCATCTACAGGCACACTTGGGAAAAGGGACACAGCATTAGTTTGATTAAACATGTAAACAAGTGCAACAGATTGGATGCATATGAGAGTTATTTTATTGAAAAAGAAAACAATAACTTGAATGCAGAAGAAGGCGAGATTAGAACACCGCTGTTTTCTTTGGTATAGATTATGTCCGTTATTTCACATACCCACTCTTCGATGCTTAACAAAGTATATGATGCAGATTACGCAATCGAGTTAGTGCTGATGATGAACGCCAAAGAAGCGTTTGAAATGCATTCGCGTTAAATGTAAGTTTCTTTTTTATTTTTAACTTACTTTTTTTTTTTGTGTGAAACAATAAGGTGTTGTGTTTAAAATAAAGTGTTTATTTATTTATTCATTTTTTCTTAATGACACTTAAGTCTCCGATGTTGGCCACTTAAGTTCCACTTACTCAGGTAGTAAAACTGCTTTTTAAGTGCCAAAATGGGAAAATTAAGTGCCACTTATTTTGCTAAGTGTGCACTGTGAAACTGGCCCTTAGTCTCCTTGAATATATTGTGGTGTTGGAATCGAGAGCTTCTGCTAAGTTGGCAAATGCGGAAAACCAACGTAATGTTTTTTAATTTGGCTTTGAAGCTCTCTGATATTCCAAAAGTTCAAGAATTTTTGCCTAAGAAGTCTTGTCTTACTCATATCACAAAACAACAATAAAAAAAAAACAAAACAAATTCCATCGCACTTCTTAGATGGCTGTAACATCTGCTTTAAGTCTATGGAGGTTTTCTATTTTAATTGTTCCACTATACAAGTGGTCTATTTAAGGTCCGGAAATTCGACGTGGGGATCCGAAATTCAACGTCCTTGTTTTGTTTCTTTTTTTAAGAACAGCAAAATATTTTCCGTGGTTGGCAAGTTACCCCGGCTCTCAACCCTCAAACTGGAACATCAGAACCTAACTATAACAACAAGGATTAGAAGCATTTCCTTATAAGCATGTTGCTATTTATCCATGTTTCCAGGATATACCTACCGGTAATTCTTCATCAATGGACTAGAGTTACACGAAATGAACCAACAGCTGCCCAACCACTTAAGATAACAATTACTGTCTACCTACCTACCTGTGTTTTTTTTTTTGTTTTATCAAAATCAAAATTAAATTCAAGCAGATTATTCTAAGTATCCAGAATTATGGATAAAAAACCGTTTCTATCTTCTAGATACCTGGTTCTTAAATATTCATTCATTAACCTCGAACATAATAGCCAAGTTGTTCTTTTCTTTTGCAAAAAGAAAATATTTTTTTTCTCTACAAAAAAAAAAAATCACGTCCAAGAAGTAATTCCCTTAACAACCGTTTAACAGTCACTGTGTGATAAAAGCGATGTATAAATTATAAAGAAAAAAGAACGAAAAGAAATCCCTTCAACATTGCATATAATAAAGATTCTTTTAGATTTTAATAAAAATGGTTATACGCAACAAAAAATTAGCTTCTTCCATCATTTTTTGCTTTTTATGAAAATCTACTTTGCACTGCTTTGTATATTTTTCAACATTTACAAAAAAAAAAAAAATATTTGCAAACAAAAAAATGAAAAAGAGATGAATTGCTCATCATTTTTATCCTTCGCAAGAATTAAAAAAAAAATCTAAAAGAATATTCGCTAAATTGAAAAAGGATCCTGCGAAGGATATAGAGAAAAAATACAAAAAAAGGAATATGGCCACGCAGAAAAAAACAAAAGAGAGAGAGACCAACAAAAAGCATCAGCGAGCATCACAGCAAGAGACGGCCTTAAGTGAATCAACAAACTAAAGCGATATCCTTTTTCGGTATAAATAGTAATAAAAAAAATAAATAAAATAAAGCATCCTTACTCGTTAATTTTTTCTTTTTTTTCATTTTCTGCCCAGTATGCTCTGCTGATGCTACCTCACTTCTTATACCCTAAACCGAAAACCCATATTCCCCACCATCACCAACGTTTAACATTGCATAATTCAATTTCTTCATAAGCCAAACGCAGGCAAACGCTAAAGGACAAGGGGCAAAGGGATTCACTGGCACACAAAACAAAAGAAGCCCGGAAAATATATACCTATCTAACCTATATATATATACCCGTATATCTCCTGCAAGTTCGGGGGCTCACTGCAAAAAAAATCTCAACACCAGAGCCAATTTTTGGTCCTGTTTTCCTTTTTGCTTCATTTTACTTTGCAAAAAGTCCTTAGTTCCCGCTCATGAAATCCCTAAATTCATCTTTTTATGGAAATAAAATTTATTACCGACGCCAATAATTTTTCCTTCGTCATGGTTTCTTTTTCGAGAGTCCTTTCATTTCCCACTTTGGCATTCATAAAAATATTGAATTTGCCTGGAGTCCTTTTTGTGTTCCGTTTTCGTTCATTTGGTCTATGATTTGCGTTTGAAGAATTGAATGTATTTTGTTTTTTTTTGTTTTAGCTATATCTCTAATCGAAGGACTGCTGATCAATTTGTGGGCTCACAAGGATTTCTCGTAATTTATCCTTTTTTTTTTTTTTTCTACGTCAATTTGCAAGTCCTTTAACGCACTAGAAATATTAATCATATTGCTTTTGAGTATTTTGCTAGATTTGCATTTTGAAAATGAAATTCGTTTGAAGTACAGTTTCTTTGTGTCTCTATATACATTCATAGTCCCAAGGCTTTGTTTAAGGACAGGTATAGATACAAGAAAGAAAATTAAAAAAAAAACATTAAAAACCAACAACTAGCTGTTAATAATGTTTCGATTTACCTTGCCTGTTGTTTTTGGTCCTGGAATAATGGCATAATTACTTCAATGCCTGAGAGCATATTGTGTTTTTTTTTGTACATTTCTTAAACTTTCTTGTGTGTTGGAAGCAGTGGTGGATTTGGTATACTAAAACGCCTTGTCTTTACTAAAAATTTTAACAATTTCTCTTACCAATTCTAACCGTGCGTCGTTTTCCTTAAAAATCGCATCAAAATTTTGGATGATTTACTTGTCCCAAATCATTAAATTCTCAGTACGTGCTGGGTATCATGGTTGACTATAAAATCTCGAAAATTAAAATTTCTCATTCGCATTAGGTACAAAATCTCGAAATTACAAAAGTCTGCTTTTCTTGCAATTGAAAAAATCCTGCTTTTAACAATCTTGCAATTACATAATCTCATTAACTAAAATCCTGAAAACTAAAACTTCGCATTTGAAAAAAATTGAATTTTTTCGCGAATAACCTGGAGGAAACATTTAAACCTTTCGGTGGAGAAGCACTCAATGAAAATATTAGTGTGAATTTTACCTCAAGTGAAAGGAACATAACAAGAAATGTTACGCTCACCGAATTAAGTAGAGAAATAAAAAAGCTGAAGTCCGGGATATGACTTAATTACGGCAGAAATTCTTAAAATCCTCTCTCGTAACGGATTAATAAACCTTCTTTATAATGATAAATGACACTCTAAAGCTAGAGTATGTTCTGACCAAATGGAAAGTTGCAAAAGTTATAACAGGCCCGAAGGAAATTAAATGAAAAAATTAAAGATTCGGGGCTAAATAATTTACATGTTAAATGCAACAACAACTAATCCCCAATGGTCTTAGCTAAACCCAGATAATTTTTCGGGGCTTAACTGAAGCACGAAGAAAAACTGTATTACCGGCGGGAATTACATTCATACATGTTATCGATAGTTTGTATGGAAACTCCATTTTTTTCTGTAATGGCGTCGCTTATCCCTGAAATCGTTTTGTTCAACCAGTTCCCTCTGGGTTTGGAAAAAAACACATAATGTTTCTGAAACCAGGTAAACCAGTACATGAAAAGAAATCTTATAGACCAATTTTGCTTCTTCCTGTAGTATCGAAAGTTTTTTTAGAGATTATTACTACTGCGCCTCCAGTCAATAATACAAGAAAAAACGCCGGATTGTTCAGATACTTCAGTTTTATTTAAGAAGTAAGCACTCGAAAATTATTGACCAAGTGCAAATAGAATCACTTACATTATCTATAAAGCTTATGGAAAAAAGAAAATTTGTTCGGCAGTTTTCTTTGACATGCTGCAAGCATTTGATAAGGTCTGGCATGAAGGCCTAAAATTCGAATTAAGACAAGCTCTGCCTGATGGCTTTTATACTATTTAATTAAAGAATTTCTGGAAAATAGATTTTTTTCGTGTGAGACATATGAAAATTAGTATTCTGATTTTAAAGAAATAGTGGTGTTAACAGAAGACACACTAACATATAGCCACGTTTGCTGACGACAATGTAATACTAGCAGTTGGCAAAATTATCAACGAAGATACAATAAAATTACGAAACGCACTTAATAATGTCAATAAATGGACAAAAACATTGCGCTCAACTAATTTAAATCAGTCTGTGTGGACTTTATGTAATAATTGTAAAAGAAAATCGATAGAATACCTGCATTTATAAATGCAACTCGAGTACGAGTTCATTTGCAAATGAGGCAAAATATTTCGAAATGACTCTAGACGCGAAGTTAAAATGGAAGCCGCATGTATAAAAAAAATGCAGAAAATTAAACATTAAACTCAGAGAAGTGTTATACAGGTTACTTGCGGGAAACACTCAAAACAAGTTGATTATACAAGCAGGTATTTAAGCCTGTCTGGACTTATGCGGTCGTATTTATAAACGTTATCTAAATTTGAACAGCCATCAAAGTTATAGATAAAAATTTTAGCTGACGTTTAAGAGTTATCTAACTTAGACAATGGACTCAGTTGTCTACACCTTGGATAATTTAACATTAGGTCTGTTCCCAACATTTCTCGCACTAAAAGTTGGTCAAATGTCAAATTTGAGGAGTGGGGATGAAATGCTCTCAAAGAGAAAGAAAACTGAAAAAATGTCTGCAACCGTTTTCGCACTAAATTGGACTACTTTTTAAACTTAAAAAATATATTCGACTATGGTTGCCGTAGATCAGTGATAAATCTTAATCAAAATTTTCAAGAATCACATCCCAAGAAAATAAAATGTTAACAGAGAATAAACGTACAAGCTTACATCAAGTATATTAATATACAAACAAACAAATCTTCAATTATACATTAAATTATGAAGCTTAAGCGTGTTTTTCTTCAAGTAGCACTACATAATATAAGTAATACTCAATTGTCAATTTTTTTTTTAAAGAAATAGTTTTGCTTATTGACGTAAATTTTTTTTAATTAGTTGATTAGTTAAAAGATTAATAAAATAATAAAAAGTATGCTTATCTTTCAAAACTAAAATCAAAATAAAATTGACACTTGGGCAACCCTTGTCCGACATTGATATTTGTACTCAACTGACAAATTACGTCATCTGACATACGGCAACCAGGCATTTGACATCCAGCCCAGAAATAGCCAGAAGAAATTCCTCGGACTAAAACAGGCAAGAAGGGGAAATGTTTTACTCTCTCGAGTGCGCTCTCTTTTGTAAGAATTAGCACAACTTTTGAAGTCTGGAACGACTTCGGACTAAAAATGACTATGTAAATCTGGCAGTCTGAAACTGTTTAAAACTGGGTATGGAACAGACTTATTTTATTTAATCAAATCATGCCTATTTCCATTTTCCAACTTCCAGTACACTATTTTCGAAATTTTTCGCGAAGAGATCGCTAAAAGCGGGATTTTCAAATTGCATGGTTATGACTAGCCGAATTATTAATTTGCGAAATCTAATTTTTGGAGATTTGAATAAAAAATGCGGGATTTAGTTATTCGAGATTTTTATTGCTAAGGAATATCGTATATAGCACTTGCCACGATAATTCATTATTATTTAGAATTAACTATTTTAAGTTTTTAGTGTTAAGATTGCTAAGGAGTCGATAAAACCCTACGAAATTTTTACATCTCCACCGAATTTCATAAACCATTAAGTTCATCCAAATGTTAAAACCTCTATTAATAAAAAATGTTTAATTATCTTCTAATTCACAAATCAACACTAAAATGTTGAACCAAAATTAATTCACTAATTAAAATATTTTATAAATAAACAATTCATAATTTAAATTGACGTTGAGTAGCAAATCTCAACGAAAATCATACTAATGTTCCAGTTTGTTCACAGCTGATCATCTTTATTCAAGGATTATTGCAACTGGTAAATCATCGAATATTCATGGTAGTGAAAATTTTTTCAAGGAATCCATAAATTAAGTTGTTCATAATGGGAAACGCTAATCAGCCCATTTTGGTTGATTAGCGTCATTTAGTTAGAAGTTGTGAAAGTTATCGTTCCCGCTGTGAAGAAACTGGGCCTAAATTCAATAAGAACACTGCTGTCGGTAAAGAGAATTATTTAGTCTACACACATACACCTAACTCTTGGGTGAATTAGCTAATTAACTTCAATTTTGTCTTATTAATGACATTTTGTATCTGACTGATTAAAGATAATTCATATTTGATTTCAGTTTATTAATACGGATGTAAATCGAATAAAATTACAATCCTTATAAATTAAAATTTCCTTATATATTAGGCTTAAAAATTTCCTCTTAAGAAAATCCGCTCTTGGACAAAAAAAAAAAACACAAAGATGTATAATATGTGTATTAACAAGAAGAAAACTGTTGATGTTCATTTTGAAAACTCTTGGAATATTATTAACTTTTTTTTCGCAGCCAGAACGTTTAGAAAACGCTAAAGGTATACCTTCTATATTATTCTGTTCGTAATTACTTTGTGAAAACTTTTTACTTACTCTGATATTTTTAGCTTCCGGTGTAAGGTAAGAAAAGAAGTAAGAAGTAAAAAAAAAAGTATATGACCACAGTTATTTTTTGCTCTTGGTTTTTTTTTGTTTATAATTCTAAGGATACGGAACAGAGTTCAGTTCAGTTCAATTTTTTTTTTTTTTTGAAAACATTTTAAAAGTTTTGTGACATTTCTTGTATAATATAAAAGAGCTTGAGGCAATTAAAAATAAATTTAGCAGGTCATAATGCTAATGCGGCCTTTTTAAGTGAAAAATAAATAGTAGGTGTATTTGGAAACAAAAAAAAAATACTGAGACATTGATGAGTCAAACAAAAAAGAAATATGCTCAAACTTTGAGTTTTGTTGTTTTTTTTTTAATTAAAAATGTATCTGATACATATTTTGCTAAAAAAATAATGAAAAATAAATTATAAATCATTGAGAAATGAGAGTTCTAAAAGTTGTTTGTTTAGACTTTTAAGAAATAAAAAATAAAAAACAGGTGACAGAATGTTTTTTTTATTTTGAGTTTAATAGTTGTTGAAAAGTATGTTATTATAATTTAATTCAGAACAATTTTGAAATTTAATGATTCCATGTTCAAAGTTGGTTATTTTTTTAACTTGCTTGCTGTTTCTGTATAATTATTTGAAAGTCAAGACTTTGGGTGTTTCATTAAAAAAATGTGGATAAATTAAAAATTTGGTCATGTATTTTTGGCGTTGTGGAAAATAAAATAAAATAAAATAAAATAAAATAAAATAAAATAAAATAAAATAAAATAAAGTAAAATAAAAAAAAATTTAATGAAATAAAATAAGAGAGACTAGATGGGAAGACAGAAGAGAGCAGGAGAAGGAAAGACGGGAACTAATAAAGAAATCAATATATAACAGGTGGTATAAAGAACTAGAAGTAATGACCCAGGGGATGTATATAAGTGACCGTGTTTAAGGTTTATATTGATAATGCCAGTTATTGCCATTTAAATTCAGTAAAAATAGACTTTTCGATTCTGATGATTTAAATTTAAATGTTCTTGACAAGTTTTGCCCGATGATGAGCATAATCATGCTCGAAACGTCGCTTAATAATTAACATCTTTCATTTGACCTAAAGCCCACTAAACTAAATCATATTGTTAAATACAAAGGTCACTAAAATAATCATTTATTAAAATAAAATGAAATAAATAAAATAAAATTAAATAAAACAAAAAAGGATAAAATAAAATTTTAAAATTGTTGAGGAGCCGAAATGCTGTTGGAAACATCATATCATGAAATGAAGTTGGCTTGCATCGTGCAAGTGGCATAATATGCTCAAATAATACGCATTATAGAAATATAATACCAGAATTAAACTATGTATTTAACTTTATAGTTTGGTCTTTTTCAGAATAGAATTATTCAATCCTCAATTCAAAAGTTGACTTTATTCTTTTCGATAGTATTCAGACTAAGTCTCAGTCATAAAAAATAGAAGATACACTTTAACTCATTTCTCGGTCCCTGTGAGCATTAATCACAAATTCATTTCAACTCTAGTTCAACTCTTATTCCAGCTATAAACTATAAGCTCAAGTCTTTTTTTATAAATAAAAAAATTGTTTAGAGTTTTTGTAATCTTTTAACATATTAAAAGAGGACAACTAAAATCTTATATTCTCTAAGGAGTATAATCCTTCGTTCAAGGAGATGAAATATAAAATAAAGTAACTTCAAATGTGAAAAAAAATTATAACAAAAACATAAAGTTGTGTCCTTCATGTCAAAAAAAAAAAAAATTCAAACTCTTTCGCTCGTTGAATGGAGTAAGTTTTTTCGCCTGAAACCTGAATTATTGCAGTTTACTGTGAAGGTAAAAATGACAAACAATTTCGCTTGTCCAACAGTTATGTGTCCCATGGGTCGAATTTCGTTTATACAAGTGTTATATAGCAACGTAAACCTATAAATGTTTGGGATGGTCTTATAAGAACAAAAAAAAAAATTACGCGCTCTAGCGCTGGCCCCAAGCAAACATCCACAAAGGACAATTTATCGCCGTCAAAAAAAAAAAAATAATGTAGAGGCATCGGAGGTAGGTATATGTATATACCTAACTCAGAAACAGATAAAATAAACAAGAAACAAAAAAAGGACCAAATCTATAGGCAAAGGATCTCTCCAAGGACATGATGTTGTATGTGTTGATGTGCTGTGTGTTATTGCAGGTGGTAACACCTTCTCACTTTGTATACTTTTGTTCTTTAGGTCATTTATCTGGTTTTATTGCTCTGCAACGGTACATATTGTATTGAAAATGGCCTAACAAAGTTTATTTATTCAGATGTTATGCGAAAATGTATCTTGTAGAGGGATACTTCAATTATGTCATATTTCATAATAACAAAAAAAAAATATGAAATTAGATACTCGACTATCAGAATGCTACGAAAATTCTGATGAGAAAAAACATTTGCTTTTAAACATGACGACGCATGTTAGAATTAATCCGAAGGCTATAACAATATGCTATTTGCCACTTGGGGCCGGACAATCCCCAAGAGAAATGATTATCTAATACGTATGGAGAGGAGATGATGTCCTTGTGGAATTGTTATCAGATGTGCATTACATTTAGGTAATATTCCATTGTGTCGTAAAAAGATATATTTCCTGTCAATTAATGGCAGAAAGTTGTAAAAAAGATTTTATTGCTCTGAAAAATGTTTTTTGTTTTTTTTTTTTTTTTGGTTGTCCTATATTTATACCCATATAAAATATTTTACAAGGGTAAACAATAAAAAAATTTACTTGAGTGAACCCTTTCATATGGGAACAGTAAAATATTTAATCAAATATTATTAAAAAAGAGAGGGGATGAGGAGTTCTTCCACCAAGGCACCTCTCCTTTTAACCAGGTTGAAGGATTCCCGACTACCCAAGTGGAATCAACTAAGGTTCCAGTCAGGATGAACTACTTAGTTAAATACCTTATACGATATATTCTGAGTTGAGTTCTTTAATGAGCGGTCTATTTGGACCCCCATCCTTTAAGTTATACCAAGAGTCAATTTTTACAATTTGGAAGTCGTGCCGTCAGAGTGATATCCCAATTACGTAAACTTGTCTAATTGCAAAACAATAATAAGCTTTTGATACGGAGTTACCCAGCAAATGAAAAAAGGATAACGAAATTTGGATCTTTGGAATGTAAAGACTACTGCCGTAGCATGCATTTTCGAAGGTTCCTAAGGGGCCAGTATTGACTCGAACCACAACTTCATAATCATTAGGCTCCTAACCACGTAAAAACTTGTGAGAAAGTTCGACGTCGGATGGCTAGAATCGCTGGAGATCGCTAAGTCCTTCTCCGATCTAGTCTTTTATATCCTCTTAAGAAGTCTTATGCCACCAGCATCAATTATTGAGAGTCGTCGGTAAAATTGCTAACAATTGATACCACTACAAAGAATCCCTTGGTGCCGGCAATCCTTTACAGCTACACAAGATGCATACAAAGCGGAGCTGCATAGAAGAACCAGAGCTGCTTGCGAGTTCAACGACCAATGATGAAAAGAGACGAAAAGTGGCTTCTGAGAAAGAAAACAAGGAGCATGAAATGGGAGGAATTAAATTAGTTGAGAGATATCAATGAGAATGAATGAAATTTGTAAATTTTTCGAAAAAGTAAAAAGAATCTCCCAGAGTTACAAGCCTTGAACTAACTCCTGCAAGGACGATCACTTGAACATCCTAGTAGATTCGCAGTCCATGTTGAGGAAAGGAAGAGAACTGTATAATGGCGATAATCAATTGAACTTCGCTGTCAGGCAGATTGCAGCATTTAAACTAAATGACTTAGAACAACAATTCCGACTACTAAATCTTGACGAATTGAAAATAGTCATATTTAGGTAAGTCACACAGAAATTTGCTGGAGCCTTATTAGCCTTGCTACTGAGTACCGAGCTATTTAGGAAAATGGCAAGTTTTAGCATCCCTGCCATCAAGTACTCTTCTATTATACAGGATGACGACAATGAAGAGCATACGCTGCTGCATCGAGGTCGGGAAAGACCTCACTGATACCTTTGATAATAAAAAAGGATTAATATTAAATGATACGCTGTCATGTGAAGATGGTGAAGAAGATGGCAAGATCAATAGTGTAATAGAAAGAATATCTCAGTGCCGGGACTCACGGCTAAGATGTGTAAACATCAATTACAACGTAAAAATGTAACACGTAATGTGTGACCCCGAACATATTACACATAGATTCACCTTTTTTAATTCACCCTACTCCCGGCATAAATGTTTAAACATCACAAAAGATGCCAAACAAAAATGTATTGAACTTTACCACAAACAGCCATAGCTACGAGGTAGTTGGGGACTTTGTTTAACTAAGGTCCGCAATTAATTCACACATCAGAATCATTTACGCTGTTTTGAGAGGAAAATTCACAATCATTAGGGACCTGTACAATGACACCGACCTAGCCCAAGAAGTTATAAGCCAACCACTGGGCTGACCATGCATGACATGGTCATTGGTCATTTGTAAAGAATGAACGCAAATGCTCAGAACCCTATTACAATCGTCACAGTTGGTAAATATTGAAAATCGATATTAAACAACCAAATTAATAAAAGTTTTATTAATTGAGAAAATCCTTGTGAATTGCAAGAAAATTGATAATTAATATAGTTGATACATTTTTTTAAGAAATTGAATTCAATATTTTTCAACTATCAACTAATAACTCACAATTTTAATAGAGATGTTGGAGTTCCACCCTGAGGGATGGCGCAGATGAAGACCGCAATTTTGATTGGCGTGCAAAACTGGAAACTGCATTTAGCTAGTGACCGAAATGGCTGGAAGAAGCTTGTTGGTTGAGGCCAAGGTTTCCACTCCGCACTTTTTAGCCACCTTAAGTTAATGCCTATAATGTCTATGAAGGAATGAAAACGCTATTAAACACTAATCTGCAATTCTACATCCCCTCCAGGTATTCATGAATGAGTGATAATGGAGAATTTTTAAAGAAATCTTGTTGGTAGAAGGAATGGATAAATCAGAAACAGTTCTAGATATTAAGTTATACCTAGTCTCCTAGGCTCATAGTCTGTTCTTGTTGCAATTCTTACTGCCAGAAAGTGATAAAGTGAACAGTTTGCAAGGCATTTTTGATGAGATAGTTAAAGATGGCTGAGTAGAATAAAATGAGAGTAATGTCGATGAAGGTCTTATTTTTAAAGCAGGGTCGTCTATAAAAGTAGAGTGCGGAATAGACATGTGAAACATTTTGACATCGAGTGATTGGGATCGGCTTATATAAATTTGGATTTTTAGGGAGTAGGAAATTGCCAAGCGAATTTTTCGAAAAAGAAAAACACTATCCACCAGCAACAGAAGACTATATTATTTGTTTTATAATTTATCCGCTGCTTATAATAGCTTGGACTGTCATATGCCAAAGGTTTGGGTTCGATTCTCAACCTCTTCCATCTAAAAACACAAATGTTTTTTCAGGGCTACTGCCTCTTGCGCAAAAGTTAATCCTCGAAGAGTATCGAAATATTTCTTGTCATGGAAAAGTTTCTTGAATTCGACAGAAAATTGTAGGTACCACCATTTCTGTCAATCGGCTCTGGTTCTCCACAAGCTGTCGTGCCCTTGACAATTTTAGGTTAAAATTTGACATCATTTTGACGTTAGAAAGGCAATGCGTTGACCGTCTTCGTAGCTTAACTCTTTTCCTAAGCATGGATGTCAAAAACGCAAGCCATATTATGGATTGATGATATTAACATGATAAAAAAAAACATCCTCCTCCTGTTTTGTTGGTTTCTACTAAACACTCTTGTAACATTTTTTGAAACTATAAACCACACAAATCAGAGCACTCCTACGAAATTAATTTGAACATTGATCATGCATACAAATCGAGTGTGTGTTTATGCATGCATCTCGATTACATAACTATTATAACCTCAATCTGCCTTTGTAATTTTATGGCATGGCAAACTTTCACTATCAACACAATAACAATATACCTATACCTCCCATTCAGCGTGGCATTGTTTTTCAATTAAATATTATTCAATCAGACGTCATATGGTGGGCGGAAGTCCCATGTCATTTAGTTCTGATGTGATGGCTCGATGCCAGAAAATGGGTGAACACGAGACGCAAAGAGAGAGAGAGACGGAATATAAGAGCCACACTCTTTGGAAGTGCAGAGAGAGAGAGCGATAGAGAAACAAAATATAAACAAAAGCTCCTATCCTATCTAGAATACTGAATGTAGGTATATGCAAATGTTTACTAGGCATAACGCATAACATCCTATAATATATCCTAATTGAAATCCACCTTAATTGTAGTATCATTAGGTTGAGTTCTGAAACCCAAATTTCCATCCTAACGTACCTACAAAACAGAGCTCCTCGTGTATGTTTGTATGTATAGTTATGTGAATGTGTAGAATTTTAATTGTGACACAACGAATGAGAAACATATGAATAATAAATGAATCCTGGATTTCTCTATACCTCCTTCTGTTTCAGAGTAAATTCATAGTCTCAAACATTGTGCTCTAGTTTTTCTCATAAAGTTGAGAAAAAAAAAAATCAAGATATAGAACAGTGTTGTTATAATATATAGAGTGTTAATTTTTTATGTAACGGAGATGTTGTCTTTAAAAAAATAAAGAAAGTTTTTTTAAAAAAATGCTAGCTACATAGTTTCTTTTTTCAGAAATATGGACTTTTAAAAAATTTATTAAAAAAAATTCAATTCTTAAAAACTGTTGAATGGCTTAAGTAGTTTTACGTTTTCCAGACTCAGACATGAAGGTTAAACTTCGATTAAGACGTATTGAAATGAAGAGTTGAAGTTAAAGTTGAAAAGTTCAAATTAAATACTAAATTACTAAACTAAATGGCAACACTTAAATCTATTACAAACTATCTTAATATTCTATGTACATAAACGCAAAATAAAATCACTCTTGAATTATACGTTGAACTAACTAGTCAGTTTTTTACTCTGCTACCACTTTATTTCTAACAAGACGATCAATACAAATAGTCACTGCAAAATGAATTCAAATGTTGTCAAGAAATTGTCAAGTTTCGTGATCGAATACTATCAATCAATGCGTTGACGGCTTCATTGACACTCGCGTTGAAACGAATTTGAAATTAAACGCGTTGATTATTTGGGTGATCGTGTATTCACCCTGTCAACGGAGTAAGGGCATAACAGATTGCTCGCAAGAGCGTTGACTGTATAACAATGTTGGCAGTAGAATTTTCTGCCACCTTAACGTCACTATTTAGAGGTTCTTGAATCAATCGACATCATAGTCATTTTTCGAATAAATTTGACATTTAATTGTTTAACGAACTAAATTTTGTGGTATATCCATAAAAACACATTTTTCTGGAGCACAAATAAAATTTCATAAATTTATGATTTTTTAGAGGTTTAAAAATTCATTCACATCTTAGTCATCCTTCAATGGTATGTTGACATTTTTATACGAGAAGTAGAAGAAAACAATAGAAAATGTTTTGTTTTTGTTGTCACTTAAGCGGACTGTATTGAGTAAAATTCAATTAAAGTTTTTTTTTCACCAAAAATGCGTTTCGCCCAGCCACGACAGATGGACTCATCAGTTTAGATGCTGTCGTACCCTTTTAACCTTTTTACGAACAAAAAAAAATTCATTGGTATTTAATAGTTGATACCTAAAGCTCTATAAATGCTTTTTTCAAAAAATTATTCTGATTTAGAAGTTTTTTAATTAATCAACATCGTAGCCACCCTTCAATGAAATTTGACTGTTTATAGCTCCACAGGTAAGCAACGAACTAAATTCTGACATATAGTAAGAATGTATCGATCCAAATGTCATCCAAAAGCTCTAAAAATACCTTTTCACGGATCAAAAAATTAATTCTGATTATTTAGAGTTCTTTTTTTTTAATTCAACAACATCGTAGCCATTCTTCAATGGAACTTGACAGATCGGTAACAAAGTATATTTTGACTTATAGGGAATATTTCGAATCAAATATCAACCTAAAGTCCTAAAAATATTTTTTTTTCCGGAACAAAAAATCGTCATGGTTTTATGTAAAATTCCTATAATAACATGCTATCACATTTTGGAACAATTTTGATCGACTTCTGTCATTAGGTCTGTTCGCTTACTTGCCCGAAATTGACAGGTTCTACCAGTTTTATTATATTCATATGAACTTTGACAGTATTTTAGGATAAAAATGGTGGAAATGGGTAGGTTTGGGAAGTAAACGAACAAGGTAATTCATGCGACGACACAATAGTTATGCGTTGACAATTGTTGATATTTTTGGTGAAATCAAAGAACTCAAGCCGTTGACCGTTTAGGTGACGTGAATTAAAACCGAACGAAATAAAACCAAAAATTTGAACTTTTACTCTATTTCGTTTATGCAATGTGGAAAAAACACCGAATTTTATATTTTTATTTATTTTCCTTAAAAAACAAAATAGAGCCGATATTTGCCTTATTTTCTTTTAGGGCCAGTTGTACAATAGTGGTTCAGCCTCGGTTCAAGATTTTAATTCACCGATTTCGGCGGATTAACTAAGGTTCAACGCTGGTTCAAGTATGTAATTGGTTATTATCACACACTTGAACAGTAAACCACTGTTGAAACTCAATTAATCCAGAATTAATGGATAAAAATTGCTGAACCACGGTTTAAATATTTGTACAACTGGCCCTTAATGTACCCAAGGTGTTATTGTCTAAGAAAACTGTTGATATTGGCGCCTGCCTAGCAACTGAATACACCCAAAGCAGAGCAACGTAGTTCCGTGAGCGGGACAGAGAACCCAAGGAAGGAGATAAAATTCTAGACAACGAAGCGAAGCGGGTCCACCCCAATGTACTTCTGTTCAAGAAAACTGTTAACAGTATAAGGTGTGTTGGTCCACGAACCAACTTCTGCTCCAAACTTCTCCCAAATAAAAATCGAATATCCTCTCGAATAATATAAAGGATTTTATTTTCTAAATAAAGAAAGTAATTTAACAAAAAAATTAAAAAAACTTTAAAGATAAACTTACAAAGGTGAAGAATTTTATTATTTTTTTTTTTTTAAAACAAAACCTCGTGGGGGAACCTTTCTTCTTTGAAGTTCTTCTTCTTTTCGGCGGCAAATTACGAATGAAAAATTCCTTTTTGGTAACATCACGATGTTGCCAGAATTAAAATTAAAATGAACGTAGTTATTTCTTTGATGACGTCGTCATGGCTCGATGACACGGTGCTTATTTTAATGAAAGTTTGACATGCAAACAAAATTTGTATCATTTCCAAAGTCAGGTTTGGCCTTATTTCCATTTTCGAAGAAAAATAAGCCCAATTTTGAGATTTGTTTTTGTTTTTTTTTGGGTCTAATTTCGTACGTCACTGACTGTGATAACGTTGACCGAAAATTAACGATTTTCATATTTAAATTTCCCTATGAAAAAAATTATCTATTGTTTTCAATAGGATTTATACCTATAAGTTTCTCCATAAGGTCTTGAAGATACGAACAATTTTACCGCCATATTATTCACTCGATTGATACACTTTAGATCCGAATGTATTAACATTTAATTTAATCGAGAGTTAATTAAATCATAAAATTTGCGATCTCGGGGTCTAAATTGACTGAAAAATACTTATGTTCCAGGAGTTTAATTCCACAAATTGGGATGATTTTTACTGAAAAACTTGCATTAAGGAGCTGATTAACTGTGAATTAAACCATAGGTAGTTAGGTTATCGTGCAAAAAAATTAAACCTGAATTAACTCGGAAGCAGTTTTTCAGCGGATGATTAACTTTATCTTTTAGTTATCAAAAAATGGCACCACTATGAAAATCTCCTTGGCCATATAAATTTCGACAGACTTTTAACATGCATCTGTCTGATATATCTGCTCAGCTATTTTACATTTAACTCACTAAATTTCTTGAGTTAAAAGTTAAAAGGATTAAAATTCACTGAAAAATTTATGTATCAGGATTTAACTGGGGTTTAACCCCAAAACTAGGACAAACACAAATTTCCCAATTCTCATATTAAAAAAAAAAAGAGACAAAACGTATAACGTCCCTGTTTTTCATTGTCATGGCATACGAGACAGTTTGGCAATGCAGCCCTGAATTCAAAGAACTATATAGAAACAAAACCACAAAAAAAAAAATAAAAAGCACGAATGAGTGAGCTGAAGCATATTATTATCATCACCATCAACATCTCCTCCTCCTCCTCCTCCTATGAGCAAAACATCGAGCTTAGGGATGAACAAAAGAAACGTTTCCCAGAACATAAAATAAGTATTAATGTGGATGTCCTTGAATGAATATACCTACATACTTTGCAACTCGGCGCATTGACACGAAAAGAGGAACAACACACACACATACAATCTTTTTAAATAAAACAACGACATTGCGGCGCATATGGGCGACCTACATTATCAAGATGTCATTACCAAGTAAGGCAATCACGAGGCGTAATTTTGTTGGGAAAAGGCATTTATAAATTTCGCACCAATTTCACATATATATGGTGGCAAGAGACCAATTATAATGATGATGCCTGGGATTAGGTGATGATGACGGGGACGACGATAGTCACAGAGTGTATATAACTTTTATGTCCAGTAAATCTTGTCAAGTGGTATCTCAACTCTATATGTGCCCGTAGAATATTATAGTCCTTGCGCTGCGTTGGCAGTTTTTGAAAGGATACAAATGCTGTACCACCTACCTACAAACAACAGTCAAAAAGTGCGTGGTTTTCAACAAATGAGGTTAATCAGATATTAAGGGTTTTGTCCTCAACTATACACTTGAAACATGTAACGTTATATTGATGTGGGCGATGATTGTGCGACTCAATGCATTCGTGTGTTACTTATGTACATACATATACTCGTGCTGTTCTAGCATGTGGGGTAATTTTATTGAATGAACACATTTCCAAAGTTGACTGATGTCAAGGGAAAAATTTTAAAAGAACTTATCATTCAAGTGTCTTCGATTTTAGCTGAACTTTGAAAATTATTTTAACGAAGTTTGTGTTAAACTTTTGATTTAAAACTGATATTCATATGTTGGAAGGATTTTGTTCTTAAATTAATAAAAATAAAAAATCAACTACTTCCTCTCAAAAAGTTGCCAAAAATACTCCCACTTTAAAATATTATAAAATTAAAAAAAATTTAAGCATTATATTGAAGGGAATAATGTTTATTGAGAAGGACTCTTTCAGATTTCTCACTGAAGCACTTCAAGAGTCATAAGTGTCCTTTAAAAAATATTCAAAATTAACGATTTATATACATTCATCCTATACCATAAAGGTACAGGCAACTACTATAATAAATAAATTCAATTTGAGGCTGCCCTTGAAATTTAAAATTGAGCTTCTTAGAAATACCTAAATCGAAAAAATAACATATGTAGGTATATACCTAGAAAATAAATCACAATAAGGTTGACATGGTAAACATTTTTCCTTGAAATAAAAAATTGGTTTAAAAAATAAATTCTATTATTTGTTTTTTTAATCATTATACCTAAGTCAAACATTTTTTTTTTTATATCGGGAGAATATAAGACTCTTACTTTCTAGGTTTATGTTTCGATGAGGAAAGAAAGAAAGGTGGAGCTTTAAACTTAAAGTTTTTATTATAGTCTAGAGTAAATTTAAAAATGTAGGTATATGAGAATTAAACTGCTGGAATATTAATATAAGAAAAAAATGTTATTCACTGTTCTCATAAGTAATCTTCAAAATTCCATTGTCTTAGCCACCTTAAAATGCATTTATGAATATATCTTCTGAAAAATTAACATATACAAGCAATGTGGAATAAAAAAAATGTTGAGAACATTTTTGTATAGAAAATATCGGTTTTATTTAAATTTATTTACATAATACGTATTTGTAAATCCAACTGTTTCTTATAGAGACATTTTTGTGAGATGTCTTATTTCAGACATGCTTTTATTATTATATGTCTAGACATTTCTTAATATGTACTTTAAAATAATAAAATGAGTTTTTTATGTGTGTTCTGAAATTCTGAAATTTTTCATCAACTTTCGCATTAAACAAAAAATTAAATAAATAAATTAAAAAAAACAATTAAATGATGGTGGGCTTACACAATTTCTTAGTATGGAATTTGTTGCCCAATATTTAGTTAATTATTATCGGAAATGGTTTAAAATTGGATGTGTGGTCCCATTTTAAACCATTTTACAAATCAATATCAAAATTTTTTTGTACAGAATTGATTTCTCTACAAAATTGGTTATGATACTTTTTGCCATGAAATATCGCAAGTAAAAAAGTTATAGTTAACGATCATTTTGAAGAAAAAAAAAATCATAATCAGGTATATACACCTGACACAATAACTGGAAAAACGGCAATTTTTAACCCCGCGTATCTACCACAGGCTGAGAAAAAAAAAACTGCCAGACTTTAGAATTTGATATCATTGACACTAATTGCACTTTTTAAACCTTTTATTCACATTTTGGTTATTCTTTCAATCCCCAGATTTTCTGTCACCTCTCTGAGACTATTAAGAATTGTTTTTTATAACGCACTGAAAAATTTCAAAATATCGATAGTTAGAAGTTCTGAAACTCCGACTGTGAAAATACCAATGAAAGTAAAGAGGGAAAAATCAAAAACCAACGAAAATGGATGGAAAAAATATTTATTATTCAAAAATTCACATAGACAAGAAAAAAGCTTAAATCGAAAATTTTGGAAACACAAAACCAAAATTTCTTATTTTCTTCTCGAAACTTTAAAATGTATTCCTAGAAATCAAGTTTGTGAGACCCAGTTGTGCATATTTTAGTTTTTGCAGGAGTGGGTCATATACTCGACATACTTGAATCCATCATAATTTAACAGACTAAAATTGTCAAACAAAACTATAACATTGTATGTAACCTTTCTTTTTTTTAATATTTAAACATTTTGTAACGTATATCTTACACCCCTATTAGGTGCCAGTTATAGCTTTCATTGAAAACGATCATTGACAATTTAAATTGTTAATATTTTGATTTCAATATAAAGCTTATGGCTCAATTATTATTTCTATCCAAAAAAAAATTTCCATTTCGGCCCAACCTTTCACATGCAATAACTTTAAAGTTTTCAATGATCAATGGTAATGATTGAACTATCATTGAAAAAATAAATGTTATTTTATGCAAAATCTTGGGCCAAAATAAAAATTTTTGTAGCTTAAATATAATAATTGAGTCATAACCTTCATTTTGGCATATAAATAAACACTGATTTTCCATTCTCAATGCCTCAAAATTGACAGTTAAAATTTTCAATGATCGTTTTCAATGAAAGCTATAACTGGCCCCTTACGGTTGTCAATATATTATGAATACGATATTTTGACGTATATCAACAAAATTTGATGGAGTAAACGCTTTTTAATCAAAATTGTGAATGATTTAATTGACAATTTTGGTATTATCGTTGTCAAAATTATTATTTGTTATCAAATTTTAAGTCAATTACAAATTCGACGTTGATAAATTATTTTGCTGGGATCGTGTAAGCTCAAAATTGAATAATTCTTCTTTATGTCTTCAATCGAACTTTTTTTCAGGTGAATATGATGTTGAAAAAGAAAATACTTTGATGCAAGCCAACATTTGAAGAAAATAATGCGATGTTTTGAAAGAAGTAAACATTTATTCTTGTTTGTTTTACTAAGAGTTCCAGGCTGTGTCTGTAAATAGTTTTCGTTTTACTGTTTTCCCCAATTGGACTTTTTGTTGTACCTACCATGGATTCTTGTAACATCTCCCTTTCATCTTCAATCGAATTTTGCTGTTCTAAGCCGAATTTAGTTCCTGGTGGATCGATACACGTACCAGTCACAACAATTTTTATTTTGTTTTGGGTTCTCTTCCTTTTTGTTTTTCATTTGATGCCAGCCCCTACACTTAGATTTTAAATAAACCAAGAGCTCGCAACAGATTTTTGACGAGAAAGGAAACCAAACGATATTAATGTTACAATAATTATAGTCCTGGTAAAGGTGATAATGTTCGTCTTTTAGTACTTAGTAGCAGCGTTACAAAGAAAAAGTGCATCGAAGATACAACTTTTTTGAACATATAACTAGTGAGGGAAACCACTTCAAATATTGCATCCCAACGCCCTCGACTCCCTAGTTTTAAGTATGATTAAAAAAGACGTCATAGGTGGCGGCAACTTAGACGAATGTCATGCGCATGTTCGAACTCAGAGAGTGGAGTGCTTTTGGATACGACAAATTTTAAGTGGTTTTCCAAGTTAAGTCTAATATAAAAAACATAAAAAAAACGCAATTTCAGCGATGTCGAATTATAACTGAAATAACAGTACTCAGCTTTTGTAAGCTTGTAGAATGACCTCCGGAACGCGTTGCAAATTCTTATAAAATTTATATTTTATTAAGTTGTGAAAATTGTTAAATATTAAAAATTAAAATTAAACAAAATAAAAACTTAAGTTTCTTTTCTTTTATTAAGTTAATTAAAATATATTAATTAAACACAACTTGGAGACAAAAACCACAAAAATGGACCCAAACAGTTTAATTCAAAAAAAATTTCTGTCTACTTTGTATGCAATAATGAATGAAATTGAAATGTCAATCGAAATAGAAACTATTTAAAATATTTTTTTCATTATTGTTCACAAATCACAATGGGTCAAAAATTTATCAAATTGTTGTTCATAATACCAAATAATCAATTGATTGACAAAAACTATCAATAGTCAAATAATTGATAAATAAAAGATATTATTTTAAATAACTTAAAAACACGTTAAAAATCTCCAATATCAAATCAAATAATTGATCTTTGGCAATCGTAATAGGGGTGTGATTTTTACAAAAGAGATATTGTTACTTTTGTTTAATTTATTTAAATTATAATTTAGTTTAATATTTTATTCCTTTCCTTTTCAAATAGGGCTTTGGGTATGCTTTGAACTTATTTAATAATCTAACAACTTTTTACTTTCTATTTGCAATTTATATTCAAAATTCCAGATGCTTTTAAAATCAATTTAAAAATTAATATTTTCATCCAAACCAAAATCGAAACACTCTTACATTATACTCCAGAGAATATTCCCACTCAGTTTCATATTCCTCTTCTCTTTCTCTCTGACAGTCATTTAAACATAGAAAATCCATCCAAAGACCAAAATCATAAATTAAAACTCAATTATCTATTCATGTTGTCAATTCAATGGACCACAAAAGTGAATCTTTAGGATCTTTCTCATTCTTAACAACAACAACAAAAAAAATGCCTGCTTAGTGCTGTTGAGTACTGAGACATAGGTATATATAGGTACCAATAAAACTGTCCTTTGCAATAATTTAGGTAGTTATGCCAGAACTAAAGATGCCAAAAACTTTTCCAATAAAATAATTAAGTGTATTATATACATATATACGAAAAAGGAACTGTATATCGATACCATTGCTTCTCATATAATCTCCTTGGACTATACATCTATAATATAATCGAAAATCCAGAGATACAAATCGTTAACTGTGTGATGGCATCCCTTATCGTGTATCCAATATTTTTGTATCTGGATTTCGATTATTATCGAATATAATAAGAAGAAGCAGGACATTCCTAAGAGAAAGCCTTATATCGTAATCGCAATAGCAATCAGATTGTGTCCACTTGAGAGAAAGAGAGAGAGAGAGGATGGAGGATATTAGGAGGGCATAGGAAATTCTATTCTTCTTTACCGATATTTATGCATCCCCAAAGGATGCCCCCTCTGCTGGCCGTTCTGATTCTGATTCTGATTCTCGAACTCAAACTCCAATTGTTTCTCAATTCCACACTCAACCACATACAAACACAAAGACACACCGATATTAAGCTAATTCAGTTAGGGGAAGGAGAAGAAACTTTATACACATTTATATATGTCCTAGGTGTAGGTATATCTAAAAATCGTAAAATTTTATTGCTATGGTTTTGGGTTAGGGTCTTTGGTAGATTTCCAGTGGTTTATGTTTTGTGCAAGCAATTATCCTTTTGAACCAGGGTTCAGTCCATAAATTAATACTTCTAACAATATGCCGGTGGGTAGAGAGAGATAGAAAGAGGTGCAGTTAGTAGCCGTGTCGAGTCGAATTGAGGCCCACAAATCTAAGGAGCTCGTCCTTTTCTTAAGGCTCTAGCTCCTTATATATTAAAGGAATGCTATTTCAAATATAGAAATTGGGTTTAATGGGGTGCTTCTGCGAACAACTTGTAGAATAGTATCTAGGTATGGAATGTGTATTTGGTGACGAAGGGTGGGGAACAAGAGAATTACGTTGAAAACATTGCTCCCGAATGTCCTTAATCATTCGCCCTCAATCTGACCTTACGATTTTTATGAACTGATAACCCTTTTGCTTTGGAAAGTATTGTATATATAAGTATTGTGATTGTCCAAGCATATTTCTTTGTCGAAACGAAAAATCTTTCTCTATATATACTCACATCTTAAAGCTCTTCTACTTTGCATTATTTTATCCCTTATGATGGGTCGGTAGATCCTCTCTGCGTCCTTGTATTATACATTCCATGGGAATAACATAACACCCCGGTTTACATTATTTTTTTTATTATACCTATTTTTAGCTTATTTTGTTTTTGGTGGAGGAAGAGGAGCACGCTATGACTGTTGGAGTATTAAAGGAGGGTCATATATCTTGGTTATTGGACTATTCAAAATCATTATTGGGTGAGATCGTGTAAAATTTTTTTTTAGCACTTGTTTATGCATCTAACACAATACAATCCGCAGCGCATATACGTATACTTCAGTTTTATACCATTTACATTTGATTTATTTTTTCGTCCTTTTGTACGAAGTACTCTGGAGGTTATGGTCATTTCACGGGGATTTATTTTATTTTCACTTCTATATTATAGGTGAGGGAGTGAAAGAAGAATTGTGTATGCGTGCTTCAATTGTATATACATATGTATGTATGTAGAAATAAATGATAAATCAACGTTTGGGTATAATAAAAATGGGTTTTACGTGGAAGTGAGCTCGCACCAGTTATATAGGTAGGGATTGAGCTTGGGGTGTTTTGTTTTTTTGTTTTTTTTTTGTTTTTATTTGTGGTCGAATGAAAATCCTTTAATGCTGGTCAGAAGCAATAAACAAGGCGGTTTATGATTTCTTAATTTTCACAAATGCGAATTGGGTGGAAAGAAGAAATATATATGTAGATTGTAGGTCATTAGTTATATGAAAAAGGATGTTGAATATTTTTAAAGATGAAAGTGATAAAAGAAAATGGTGAGGGCGTTTTTCTTTTAGCCCGCAGAAAATGGCTCAAATAGGCAAGATAATGGCTCAAATAGGCAAGATAATGGGTAAACGATTGTTGTTTTCTTGTTCTTGTTCTTTTTTTTTTTTTTTTTTTAACTAAGTACGGGTTTATAAGATTAATGTCTTGTGATAGAAGATTAATTTGTAAATAAATTAGAATATCATGGAGCTGTTGGTTCATTATATCTTAATTATATTATCGAATTAATCACCTCAAAAGATTTTCAAATATCTATTATTACATAGAAATAGAACCCTCTTTTTATTTGTATTCATTTTTTCTTATGCAGGTAGGGGAGAGGAGGGCACCTTTGAAAAGTTTTTTGTTTAGAGTCTCCAAAAACCAAGTGTAATGGAATAATTTGGCTGTATAAGTTATCGGTACTTTGAGAATTGTATATATTTAAAGTTTAATTTAAACCCATTTTGACTGATATTTTATTTTTATTAAAATACAAAATAAGTCCTTATGTCCAAAGGTATAACGGCCCATATAAGGGGGCAGGTTTGAATTTAGCTAGGGAACTTTTGAACTGAAGTATTAAAATTAATTTTGTTCCTAAATTAAATAATGTGAGTATAAGAGCATGTCTATTGAAGGAAACAATAAACTGTATATAAATAAATTAATTATGTAGCAGTAGAAGCTTATAATTCATCTTTAACAAAAATTGTAATTGCAAAATAAATCTTTTTAAAGGTGTAAATCGCTAGCTAAATAGTATTGAGTTTTAAAAATAAATAAATTAAAACAAAATTTTTAAAGCAAAAAGTCGCGTCGAAGCTTTAATTTTTATGCCTTTAAGAGTCTACCATGTTTTACGAAGAAAATATTTAAAATTTTTGTTCAATAACTTGTTTTTAGTGTTCAAAGGTGCCCCGAACGCTTCGTTCATAACTGCCCCAAAACTACCTAATAATAGTCAAGGCAATAAAATATTTGACTCGGAAGAGTTAAGGATTTTACTTTTCTATATACTGGGGTGGCATTGTGCATTTTGTGATAAAAGCATAAGTTTTTTTCGGTTGTTGGTACATTATATGAACATGATTTTAAGATGTTGGCCACTCTATTTTTTGACCCCTTTGAGTGGGAGGGACAAATAAAAAAAAGTATTGAAAATAGAAAATGGATTAAAAAACAGAACGGCAACACTTACAACATCATGTTATAGCTTTTTTTAGGATGGGGACTTTTGACAATTTCTTAAGAACGCCTTGAGGAGGCTATATACCAAAATCAGACACTTAGAAAATTAGTAGCCCGTGGTTTGGTTTTCGAATAGTAACGAAAATGAAGAAAATTAGAAAACTGTACTTCTGTTTTAGGTGGTGAATATAATAATTCAATGTATATAAGTTCAATGAAGTAGTTTTATAATTTTCTTCAGTTTTGTTATTGTTTATTAATAAAAATAATAAAATATTACTTTATTATTAATATACTGCAATGTTAAAGTAAAAATTTGGAAGAAGTCAAAAATATGCTACAAAAATTAAGTTTTTATTTTATTTTGTTGTTTAGGATAAAAATCATTTTTGAAACTTTGGAATTTATGTTTTTTTGTTTCACTTACTAATTTTGTACCCATATGTAAAATTTATCATTTTCATTTGATAGGTATATCATTTTCAAGACATACGAGAATTGCTCAAAAACAATTAAATTTTTTCAAAAAAAATTAATTTCTTTCAAAATTCTATTTTTCGTCAAAAACCTGAATTGAAGATTTATTACATCTATATAAAATTTAATCAAATTCTTGAAAACCAATTTTGCGAAAATTCGAAGTAAAACTCAAATTGTTGTAATGGATAAATGAGCAAAAAACAAAAATGTAATTTTTTTATTAGAAAATCACATAAAATTACATATAGGCGAACGAATCAAGCAAAGAAGGTAAAAGGTATATTTTAACGATTTGGAGATGCTGAATTTAGTGGTACTGCATATTTTATTTAATTTGAAATCGAGTCTTCACAATTCAGGTTTGCGGCACAAAATTCATAAAAAAAATTGCAAAGATCAGAAATTTAGTTAGACCAATATTAAAAATTAAAATATGTGCTTTAATGTGTACTTTTACATAAATATAACTGCAGTTATGTTCGAAATTTAAGAAAGATAAAGTAAGTCCAAAATGTCCAATATTTGATACATTTTATTAAAAATGTTTTTATTATGATTTTAAGATCAAATCTGATCAAATGTTATAGAAATTTAAAAATTTTGACTATTAAAAGATGACAATCACATTTCAGGACATCTGCTCAAAGTCTCAAAATTGTGTTCCTTTTATGGTTAGTGTATATGAATCTGACCTCAGTATACGAATTCTGACAGAATTGTCATTAGCAATAAGCAGTAGAAATAATTGTATAGAAATGCCAAGTGTCAGAAATTAGATTCTGAAATTGGATTCAAATACACCAAAATACACAAATCTAAAAACACAAAATTGTTTTTTAAACCAGCATTTAATATTATTAAGGTTTTATAAGGTATTGAGTAGATGGCTGTAAATTTGTTGTCAAAAATGTAAAATTGCTATCTTTAGTCAGATTAAATCTTAAATTAATATTCAATGCAAGAATGTCAAAGAAATATTACAGAAATTTTCAATAATCCTTTAAGAACAAATGCGCATTTTGGAGTTGCTTTTCCAAATTTAGTACAAACCTTTATTGAAATCTATTTTATGTATTTAAGAACATATTAAAAGCTTTTTAAAAACATTGGGGCATATTCATAGTCACTGTTTAAGTTGTTTCTAAAAAAATACTGGGTTTATCCTATCTAATTTACATTGGATAAACTCCAGGCTAAGATAAACTGGGGTCTAAAAACGACTATGAATATGCGCCATTATCTACTTTGACTATAAAATTTCTTAATTTGTACAATGCTTTTTTTTTATAAATTTTGAATTTCGGTACCATATGCTGACCTAGTTTGTGAAGCGCCCCATTTTGAAAAAATATATCAATATACCATTGAATTTCATCGTCTCTAAGTTGTTAAGATTATCAAATTTCATTAATTTTTGTCACAAATTGGCTTGAGAAATGATTTGCTTTGAGTTGTGTGCCAATTCAGGTTTTACGGAAAAAAAATTCATAAAACAAGTTTTTGAGTGAATGACCTTAAATGTGATTGTCAAAATTGTGTCAAATTTCTGTTAAATTTGATCGGATTTTATCTTTAAATCATTTTTAAAACAAACAAAAATTGGTAACAATCCTTAGAGAACATTTCAGAAGATTTTGGACATGCTTTTCATAAATTGGTACAAAGGACCATGGGAAATTTTGTATGGAGTCAGGGCCCACATCACGTAGATGTAGTAACTTTCTTTTTCAGCTTTTTGAATTTGAAAGTAATTTTTTTGAAAACTATTTTTATATAAATAAGTTGATTTGAAAAAAAAAAAGAAAATGGAAGAACAGACGGCTTTCAGAAAAGGTAAAACAATTTTTAGAAGGTTTTGCCACTTTTTTTAATATTTTTTTTTGCATTTTAAATACATTTGTTTATAAAATGCGCCAAAACATAAAACAAAACAAAAAAAATCGATTTCAATTTAGCTGCCATATAATGAAATAAAGAGCTCTCTATACAATTTCATATGACATAAGTTTCGTTACTGTTGAGCAATGTTGGAAGTGGGCCCAAAATACCTATGGTCCTTTTGTTTTTAAAAGTTAACATTTCATCACATAATTTAAGTAATTTCAAAGATTACTTTGAATACATTCCAAACTTTGGCAAAATTTATGAATTTTGAAATTTTGTATTGTTTTCGCTATATATTCATTTTAAAGATGAACTATGTTGTGTGAAATTAGGCACAAAGGGCTCACTTTTAAAAAGGAACATCCGTTTTGTTTAAAAATTAGGAGTTCTAATTTTATTGTCAAGAAAATAAAAAAAAAAGAGTGTGCGTACTTATGTACACGCGCTAGAAGTAAAACTTCTTTCACGACAACAGGGCAAGTATTTTTCAAGTCCTACCACTCAGAGCACCCGATTTGAAACTCAGAACCGTTGCAAAATCGTGACGCTGAATTTTGTAATTCGTGACGGGAATTTGTATGTCGGTTTGACATGTCACTGACAGCTTCATAGAAAAATTTTTACCCCCATGCCGCAAAAGAAGTTTTACTTCAACAACACCCAATGAGCGAGAGACACAATAGATTGCAGAATATTTCCATGCAAAACCAATAAACCTACAACTGTACATAATTTATGCTTCCTCGCATTAAATCGACCAATGGCCGAAAATCCAACACAACAGAAAAAAATCCTCAGAAATAAAATTCTTCCCACAAAAAACCCTTACTCGAATTCACTAACCATCTTAACGAATGTATTAAATGCACGAACCATTGCATTTAACGAAAATATAATATCGTGACGCTGAATTTTGTAATTCGTGACGGGAATTTGTATGTCGATTTGACATGTCACTGACAGCTCCATAGAAAATTTTTTTACCCCCATGCCGCAAAAGAAGTTTTACTTCAAAAAAATATATATAAATCGTTATGTTTTACGAAACTGAACAAAATAGGATCATCATAATTCTTTAAACTCATATAACAGAACCATATATTCCTGATATTCTTAAAAAAAAAAAACAGTTGGTAGCTACCGCATTGAGTTCCGCGTCTCAAAATCATTAATTTTTGTCAAAAAGTAATACACTATAAAAATGGCACAGTGGTACGCGAAAGCGACACAACGGACGGAATTCCCCAACTTCGTAATGTTAATTTTGTGTTCTTATACCAAATCAATAGGTATAGGTACTTGCCCTATAGAGTATACGTACAAATTTTTAAAGGCAATATGAATAATAAACCTTCTCAGGGTGGTCAAAATGAGTCTGTTATACATTTCAATATCCAACTTTTGATCGAAGATCTTGCGATTTGGTGTAGCAACAAATTTTTTTTTACTAAACTTAAAGCTTGAAATTTCATTTAAAAATTACTTTTTTTTCTGACATCGACTGTCCCCCACTTAGAACTATCTTATCTATCCGCCTCCTTATTTAATCCTCGAATTCATTGCTTCATAATGTCCATATCTAATGATGTCTGGTCAAAATCTTTGTGAATCTTTTTTTCTACTATATAATCACACAAATTAGATGAACTTGAATGACCATATCAGCTCCCTTATTTTTTTTTTTGTCCACATGGCACATGGCATGTAATTTTAGTGTGTAGACTTTGACACAGCATACAAGGTCAACCAAAAAAAAAATACACACATACAAATATATGTACATTTCTTTTGGGGCGACATTAGCTTGATAAAAGTTTATCTTTTATTGAATAAATAGAATTGCTTCATCGGTTAGATTCACTTTGATTTATTGCTTTGGTGAAGTTAATTCGGTTGGTTTACTGACTGACTGACTGACTGACTAACTGTGTGTGACTACAACGTATCGACTGACTGCGTGGTGGAACTTGGTCCACCAAATCTGGCTAAGAATAAAAACTTCTTTGATTCGTATCCGACATATAGCTATGTCGACAAGTATGTTTATCCTTTTTTTGGTGTTATTTATAGGACCTCTTCTCTATTGGCCATCAATCTTCCAAGTATATCTATCTATGTATATGTACATATAGTATGTGTTGTGGAATTGTATATGTGGTTTTTGTGCGATAGAAATATATTTTTTCCTCAGCTTTTTCTTTTTTACGCCATGTCCTTGAAAGATATTGTCGTATATATAGTTCGCCGCTATAAGTTTCTACATTTTTGTCAAAAAAGAACGTGATGGCATTAAATAAAATTTCGGAAACTTGCCAGCAATTCAAACAAAACAAGAAACGCCAAAGGAATGTATGCGTTAGGTATTTATTTATTTTCTTTGGAGCTAGTGAAGCATTTTTTTGGTTGTTTTTGTTATTTCTGTTGTAGTCTCTCTTTAGTAGGAAGTTTGGTATTCATCCCATTTTTTTTCGTTATAGGGGCTTGGCCTTTGTTTGTCACTCTGTTTTTATAAAAAAAAAATAAGCATAAAGTTAATGGATGTATTGAATAGCATTTGGATTTGCCAAAATAATGTGAAGAGTTTTATGTTTTTCTTATACTTCTGAATTCTCTAGATACAGTTCACCAGGAAACGAAACAAAAAAAATTTAACATAGCTAGATCCTTTATTTTTTTTCCAACTGAATAAAACACACTTAGCCGTTAGTGTAGTTCATTGAACAAGTCTACTTGATTAGATTTGCTGGAATAAATTTTACCGATTATGTTGGATATTTGGCTGGGTAAAAAAAATGTCGCTTTCGTCCTTATTTATATAGAAAAAAGGACAATTTGCAAGAAAAAAATTTTTGTTTTTTCTTTTGAAGTGTTTTTCGGTTTTTGTGTTTGAATAATTTACATAATTTGTTATGATAATGATGGGATCACTATATGTATAATTGTATATTATGTGCTTAATGTCGAAATGGGTTGTTCAATTGTGGTTCATTTTAACAATACGGAAGTATAAAAACAAATACATATACAATACATATTTGAATTAGATTTTACTTCTTCGGTTGGAAATATCCTTATAGCTGGTATGTTAATTTAATAAAAAAAAGACATCAAGGCACAGGACACATTTGAATTTGAAAACTCACTTGGGTGGGTTACAAGTGCACAAATCAACCACTCTGATGGGCCATGAATTCCCCAATAAAGTGGTTCAATATTCCCTAATATAATAAAAAAAAAACTAAGCCATATAATATGTTCACGAATATTTTCCGAATTTTTTAAAATTTACATGTTAGGCATTAAAGCATTTGAGTCCGAAAAAATCGCCGGAAAGCCTGCATATACAATGTACATATGTATATATTATAGTCTTCTGGTGTTATTATAAGAAAGAAACTGTAAAAAGTCCCCATTAATATGATCGCCGCTAGCAATTTTTTTTCCATCTATAGCAACCAATTTCAAATTAAATAACATCTAAAATTATGAACTACCCAACGGTTTTTAGGTTAAAACTTCTCTATTGGTTGGACTAATATTATGGAAAAGAAAATCAAAATCAATTGTTTTTTGTAGGTACCTATTTTAAGTATTTTTCGATTTTTTTTTTTTTCAAAAGTTTAAAAATAATTCATTAAAAAACCAAGCATTAATAATTTAATTTAAAAATAAAATCAAATATTGAGTTTCTGGCTTTAAAAAAAGCAATAAAACAATATTTTAATTGTGTTTTTTTAATATTCATTTCTTATTATGTATTAATTTAAAATTTATATGTTCAACTGACCTTAATTTCAAAAATTGCGTTTCGCCCAGGTACGATAGTTGGGCTCATCAGTTAGATGCTGCCGTACCTACTCTCTAAGACGCGAATTATGGACCATGCTTACCGACTCTTATAAAACTCACAGCATGAATATACTGTGAATTTTATATTTCTAAGGGAATTTGATTAAATTCAGACACTTACATCCAATTTCTTCACAAAGTTTTAACGCTAGTACCGGCAATAGTCCTAAAGTTAATAATGAAATCTGTATCAACTCATTTCTTCACACAAGATCTAAGATCTAAACCTGTCAATTTGTTACCGAGTATTAGTTAGGTCTCGGTACTAGCTAGCTCCTCAAAATCAGCTAGTACCTGGTTGTTATACCAGTTGTTAGTACTTAAATCGGTACCAAGTGATTTATTCACACAAGCTCAGGTCCTGTCAAATTGGTACCAGGTACTAGTTAGGACTCGGTATTAGCTAGTACCTTAAAATGGGCAGTTTATAGCACGTTATAATACTCGAATAAGGCCAAATAATTTTATTCGTTTGATATTTTTGTTAATTTTGTTGAATTTTAATTTAATTTATGTTTAGTTTTTTTTTTTTTTTTCAATTTTATATATTCGGTGATTATCCGCATAAATAGGAGACGCAATGTTAGGGAAGACATTCTTTTGCAATTGTATCAATAATAAAAAAAACTGTATTATATTCTAATTATTTTATTTAAAAAAAATTAATTTTTTCGCGAACGTTGTAATCGTTTCCGATGTGTTTGCTTCATTCGAGACTCGAGTTGTTTGAATCCGGTGGCAAACTATCGCAGTCGTACGATTGCAGTCCGGAAAGTAGATGACAGTAGTAAGAACGAAGTTATTTCCATTTTTGGTACAGACGACGAAGCACCACCTGTTTGTGTTGCATTGTTCCTTTCGAGAGCAAAATTATTTCGCATTACCTGCATCACTTTCTTTTATCGTACGATAATAGCATCAACATTGCGCTGAGATGCAACGTTCGGAAAAAAGACAGTTTGTTATAAATTACATATTTGAAAAAAAAAAAAAATAACACACTGATGGACTAGAATTAAATCTCTCAGCAATGGACATCCAATCCGCCTTCTTTATTTTATTTGTGCTGTCCCATTTGCTCGAAAATTAAGAGCTCATTTAAGGCCAATCTCTCGTACCAGGTTTCACAGCAAATCTGTATCACTTTGATTCCAGTTTGCACTCCGTGGTTTGTTTGCATCGTCGCTTCCGTTCTTCACTTCGCGTCTCTTTACTATACCGTAAAAAAATTACAAATATTTTTTAGCAAACGCGAGGAACAAACACGAAACTTCTAACATAACAAAATTACTTCATTTATTTATAAATGTGAAACACAATAAACAAAGAACTAGATAGATTATGGATAGCTAAAAAATTGCACATTATGCTGAAAGGTATTCTAAAAATGATTTTTTATTTAAAAACATCACTAAACACTTTCAGTTAATATCAAAATATTATTTAAATATGTCAAAATACAATCAAAATCTGAATTAGTCCAGTTTTAGACGTATTAAGTTCCTAGTACCGCTTTGTGAACTTAGATCCGGTACTAGTGATGCGAAGAAATGCTCAGGTACTAACTTTTCGTTGGGGCTGAGTATAATAGCTAGTACCAGGTCTAGAGATTGGGTACTAGGTTTGCTAAGATACTTTTGTGAAGAAATTGGGCGTTAAAAAATTAGTAGCCCGTGATCTGGCTTTTAAATAATAACGTTATTATTTAAAAGCCAGTCCAGGGGCTACTAATTAGACTTATACCTGCAATGTTACATGGAAAATAGGACGATTTCTTCTCACTCAGCAGTTGCATTGGCTTGTATAAATCTGTCCCTATTTAAAACTCTCAAAGGTGTTTCCGCAGTTTCAATGAGGAATGGTAACTCTGATTATATTACATAGAGCAATCAGTGTGCAGATGTAGAATGGTATTGATGAAGTGCACGCAATTTTGCAGAGAATTATAACAACAAGACAATACAGCATGGTAGTATACACAGGCACCACTGTTTTGAAAAATGCTCTCCCATAAACTTTGTACTGACAATTTTTGTTGAACAAAATATTAACTTACATCTAGATCTAACAAAGTTGAACTAAAGATAAATGTTTGAGAATTTTAAAATTAATTCTAACGGTGGTTGCCAACTTCTTCATATGGGAGATAGCATTATTATTTATAGCAAATTATACACAAAAAAGATGATTTTTAAATTTACACAAACACTACTAAGTTGAACAGAGGACTAAGAAAAATCATCGGTTAAAACATCGTCAAAATAACTATGTAAAATGTTAATTCAAAAGGCTATGTAGTAAAATTAAAATTTACAAAAGACAGTGATAACAATAAGACAAAAAGTTGGTTACAATTAATGTAGTTTAGATTTTTAACAGGTGAAAATGTGTCCAACACTCTTATTAAAAAATCTACAGATTTCACTTACATAGAGTAACTATGGGGTATTGAAAATAACTTGTATTAAGTCGATAAATCTCCCCCGTTACGCTAGAATTCATTCTTTATCTTTGAATTCATTTAATCATTTTGGAAACACCATAATTTTCTCAAAAGGACTCATAAACATTTTCAATGTTAAAATGTTCAAATGGCATGACATCTCCTTAAATTGTAATAAAAGATGCTTAATTATTGTTATAATTTTACTGAAATTCAGTTAATTACTGATAGATTTTTTCAACTGTACATAGAAAAGTGCACCTTGTCAATTTAACATGAATCTCATTAAATTTTTATTTGACGATGTGTAAATATTCCAAACTTAATCAAGTTAAACACTTCGCAATCTCTGGTTTCTATTTGATATTTTTTTTATTCAAATAAGACAACAAAAGTGTGAAGTAAAATTAGCCACTTCTAAATCACTTCCTTTTTTTTATATGAATGTTTTTATGAGTTATTTACCTAAAAGCTTTTGTCAAATTTTGTTGTCTGTGACAAAAAAACAAAAAAAAAAAAAAACCTTCAACAGCACAACCAAATATTATTTCACGTATTACACAGCTCACAAAACATTATATCTTAATGTTATATTATAATATGCTCGTAGCTTAACATTAGACAAATATGTGTATAAACAAATCCAATATCACACAAAACAGCACGAACATTTTATTTACTTTGAGAATCCTCATAAACATCATCATCATATATAATCATGTAGAATTTAGATGCGGAAATATTTTCTAGCTTCGCAGAAAAAAAAAAACTTAAACATTTTCGACGTCTCCATACAAACAATTACCTTTTTTATGCTTCCTTATAAATATGTTAAATAATAATGGTAGCGCATTTATAGGTTTTAAAGTCTTAAAACATGCTTTTTTTGCTTTCTTCTTCTTGTTTTTCTTGTTACAAAAATAATAAACTGAAGTAGGTTGTCTGTGTATTTAACAATTACACATTTAGCAACCACTTAGATGCAAACAAAATTGCGTCCACTAAATCACTATACAATTGTTTTTACGCCTAAATAACTATAACTTTTTGTGACTCTATATTATATACGCTAAGCCCCCCCCCCCTCACCATCATCAGGCTAGCCACATATCAACAATGCTTCGTTTGCAATTTGAATTTCACTCAATTCAAGCTTGTCTCTATATCGAATGGAGTTTGCGGAAGTATGTATATTGTATAGGCAACAATACTATTTCCGGAAATTGAAAAAAAAAAATGGCCTCAAAGTAACGATCCGTTTGTGTACTAGGTATATAATATATAAAGCATCATGGCGGGCTTCCGTGGAAAAGGACACAGAGAGCGACAATAACTTTGTTTCCTAACTGACAAATCTACTACCAAGTACCATACCATCATAGAGATTCAACTAAATTGCTTTGGTTTTGTGAATCCGTCAGTTTGTCTGCCATCGAACAATGTTCCAGTTGTCGTCTCTAATGGCCAGGGTATTAGGGAAAACTTTTTTTCAATTGTATTTTATTCATTCTACATTGAAATACGTTTGAATGGAATTTGCGCTTCTCAATTCTGTTTCCATTGGAATGGGATTTTTTTTTTTGTAGTTTTTTTTTTTTTTTGTCTAAATAAAAAAATCCATCAAAACCAACAGCAACAAAAACAAATAACAAGCGTAACACTAACTAAATTGTTATGGCTTTGTTTTTGTCAACCACTCAAGGCTCAAAAGCATAAAACGGTTCGACGACGATGACAACAACGACAACGTGGTTCCTACTCGCGCTATGCTGTTGGAATACATTTTATTAGCTTCCCCAAAAATGGCAACCCCCCGCAGTTTTTGCCAGTCAATTGATTTGCCGAACTCATTGTCTTTTCCATCACAGTCATAGAAACGACGATAAAACAGTAAGGGGCGGGTGATGATATTAATAATTGTGTTTGTGTTTTTTTTTCTAATATAAAATACAAAAGGGACAGAAATTTAATTGTCTTAGCACTTAGCTTTTAAATAAATTTTTAGAAAAAGGAAAATATTTATATTACACAAAGGACTTCCGTTCCGCAATTTTCAAGGATAAATAAACGGCATGGCGTTGGTTTCAATATTGTTGGAAATTATTTACCTTTGATGTGGATTTCACGCTTGTATATAAAACATACAGACATAGATATATAAAAATTTTAAGAATATTATTTATGTAGATATGTATGTCTAGTATTTTCTAGGAAATAAATAAAAGCTTTGCTATATATCTAAAACCATGTTACTTGTTTTAGGGATAAAGTAAATAAATGTTTGCGTAAACGTGACATCTTTAACGCTTTTTCTGCTGATTTGAGTAATGAATCGTTTTTCTTTTGACAATGGATGAAAAATGTTGAAGTTATAAGGCCTTAAGGCTGATATGAAAACTCAATTCGTGAGATCGAAAGTTTTGTGAAGTAAATGCGCGTTAAAGAAAATAAGACCAATAGCCGAAAGCAAATTCCAGATTGTTTTAAGGTGGATCAAATAAATTCGACTTTTCTACTTCTTGTTAATACCATTCAAAGTTGGTTGTTTAAAGCCCTAAGAAAAGCCTTTAAAAATATAAATATAATTTATAAATTCACCAATTTACTACTTAGTCCAATCAATAAAGCTTTCGACTCGGAAAAAATCGCCGGAAAGCTGGATTTTGGTATACAACTTCCTCATGGTGTTCTTAAGAAACTGTCAAAAGTCCCCATCGATATGAGCGCCGCTAACAATTTTACGTGGGGTTGAAGGCCCCTTAAAATGGTTTTTCAGGAATAACTCTCAAATGGTAAGTTGTAAAAAAAAATTGTCAATGACTAATATGTAGCTTGAAATATTTCCTACAAAAAAGATTAAAATAAATTTTTTCATACAAATACCGGTTTTTGAAATTAACCGACCAGAAGAGTTAAGGGTTTTACTTTTCTATGTAGTAGTGGGGTGACTTAATTTCAAAATTCTGCATTTTGTGATAAAAGCATCAATTTTTTATTTATTATTGGTACATTACATGGACATGATTTTAAGATATTGGTTCACTCTATTTGTCTACCCCTTTAGGTGGGAAGGGCAGATAAAAAAATTATAAAATAGAAAATGAATATAAAAACACAGCAGCAACACTTACAATATTATATTATAGCTTATCTTAAATAATATCAATTTTGATAATTTTAATGCGTAGTTTTTGATTAAATGATTTTTAAACTCAAAATTTTAAAAATGTAATTTGAAAATTTTAAATTTCATTTAATGAGATAATGCATCATGAGAGATATCGTTTTTAGTCGACATAAACATTTTTTTTTGTCCAATAACAACTATGATAGATCGTACTAATTTTAGCTCATATACAAATTTTAATCAAAATCGTAGGAGCCTATTTTGATAAAAATGAGATATTTCTTATTGGTTTTTAACAACTTGGTTTCTCACTGAGAGATATTTAATTTGCCAATTTAATTTTGATCGTGGTGTGAGATTTATTTTTAAAAATTAAGTTTTCAGGTCTTTTGTTGGGATTTATCATTTAATTTCGAGAGTTACTCTTATCTGTCATAAAAAATAAAGGCAAATGAACAACCTTAAACAGTTTCGATAATTATGTTATTTGCTTTTAGTTGAAAAAGTGACAAATTTATTTACATAAATGGTGTACAAAGTGTTTTGCATAAGATACGAAAAAAAATCAGGGACATGTAGGTTGGGTAGAGACACAAAAAAATGTGTATGGAATGGAGAGTCTATTCCCCCAGTTTGGGCAATAGGGAAAATTTTCTAAAAAATCGGCGGCTTGAATTAGAAAAAAAATTATTAAAAATTAACGGCAACACTTACAATATCATGTAAATTTTTTTTAAGTCAAAAATCCGTTAATTAATTCTGTTCTTAGGATAGATGGTTTTAGTGAATATCTTTGGAAAAATTAATTTTCAAACTCAAAATTTTGCAAAAAAAAATTTTTTTTAATTTAGTAGAAACTAATTTTAATCAAAATTTGAGGTTATTAAAAAGTATTTTTGTTTTTAATATTTAATGATCTTATTAATTTCAAGTTAAACGTTAAAAATCAGATGACTAAATGTCTTCCAGTTTTTGAGATAATCGAATGTAATGCCTATATACTTGCTTTTAGGTATAAGATTCCCGATTTTGAATTTTGAGGGTTATCATTTTATAGGAAAAAATAATGAGTACGATTCCACTCAATACCAAAAAGTATTAAAAAATGATTAATTAAACAATTTTGTTTGAAATTCTAGTGGAAGACCTTTATAATTCACAATAGAAAATAAAAATCTCCAGTTGAAATTTATGTTTTCCCTCAAAAATATTGGTCCCCGGTTGACCATAACCTAGAAAAAATCAAAATAAAAGTTTCTCTGAGAAAACCTAAAAAAAAAAATACTTTTTTAATAAACTACATAGTTATAATGTGAGCATTATTGTAAATCTCAACAAATGAAAGTTAATTTAAAAACCTTTTGAAAAGGTTGACTTTTATTTTCGATCTCTGATTTTGGTAATAAGAATAATTTTCATTTCAAATCTGCTAGATAATCCTACGAAAATTCTGGGTGTTAAAATGAATAAAAGTCCATCTAGTCGATTACGAATTATTTAATTCTCAAAAAGCAATTTTGAAAATTTTTGATATACAATTCTTTTAAAACTTTTTTTGAAACATTCTTCATAAAAAAAATTGACCAAAAGCAGTTGAACCGTTTCTGAGAAAAACGAAAATCAAAAAAATGGTTCCATGGTAGGTTCAATTTATAACCATTCTTCGGAAATATTGTTTTTATAAAATGGTAGCATTTTTGTAAAAAAAAATTTAAAAAAAATGTGGGAATATTTTCGAAAAAATAAGATTTTAATTACTTGTAAAAAAAAATTAAATTGTACAGCAGGTATTATTATTTCTAATCCCCAAAAAAAAAAAAAACGTGTCGGGGAAAAGACTATACAAATAAAGTTTTCTTTCAAAGTTTGAATTTTGTAGTTCAATAATGTTGTTAAGAACGTGGCGCTGCAAGAGTGGCTAGTAAATGATAACAATACCAAGTTTAAGAATTATAAAATACTTTCAATAATCTAAGCCGTTGATTTAAAAAAAAACATTAAAATGTTTAAAAAGTATGTTAATTGTAAATTTAGCAACGATTTTAGTTTTGTTGAAGGAAGTCGACTTTTTGAGATTTTCAAATGTTGGCATTTTGTTAGTCTGCCAAACTAATAACGGCATTTTAACTTTTAGAAAAATCAATTCTATAATTTTGATTAGGCAACATTTATTTTACGGTGTACGTAACCCATTCTTACGTGGCCGAATCAGCTCATATAATTTTTCATTTTATGTTAACTAGGGCGTATACGTAACAAAAAAAACCTATTTGTGTATTTGCTTCACTCATTGCTCTAATCGCCTCTCAAATGGCTTCGTAAATGACAAGCCAGTTGGCCAGTTGACGAGTGAGTTGCTACAATTTCTGTGAATAAATAAACAAAATTTAAGTATATACTGTAATTAGCTAGCGAGTTCTAGTTCCTGTGGCCTCAGATTAAGTTCAAGTAAAATAAAGTAAAAAAAAAATCTTCGCAAAAAAATCATGAAACAAAAACGTTTTATTTATCCTTTATCATTTTTTTTTTCACGTTCAGAAAAATGAGGTCTCATAGATTTCGCTCCATTAAAAAGATGAGCAAGCGAATTAAATTTTTTTTTCCTCATAGTTTTGACAGCAAAAGTGAGAAATTTTGCTGAGGAATCCTGTTCACGTAACTGAGATCTCTGAGATATTATTTTCCTGAACATGGCTATTTTTTCATGAAAATTTAGAATATATTCAGAGTTCAGACGATGATACATGCCTTTCATTCGATTTTTTCCCATTTCCGGTTTTGCCTAATACGGGACAGAATTTCAAATGATATACATATCTTGTATATTTTGGTTGGATTCCTTCACTTATGTATGTATATGGTTTTATTTTCGTCTGAACTAGGCCTTAAGAATCCGAAGAGTCCCAATACCATCGTTTCTACGAAGGTGCTACATACATACATATATTCAAAAAATGTGTGTGACTGTAAAGAAGGATCCACACAGAGCTCGTGTGGTGTGTTGGGTTGTGAAGCCGAATGGGACAATAATCAGAGTTTATCTGTATCGTATCTTCTATCTTCTCACAGAAAAATATGTTTCTGACACATCGTGGCGGATTTGGAAAAATATTGATTCCGAGTTCCGACACAAAACTCCACAACACATAACACGAGTCAAATATGGTTCTATTCTACGCATATGAAATACATTAAAGCGATAGCAACACACAATTCTACAACACACCACATACGATATAAGTCCTGGTGCTGCAGGAACTGCCATTTCGAAAATCGTTTTAATCAATATACATATGTTGACCACCTCATCGTACTAAAAAATTATTTGGATTTTTTTCGATAGAAAATTAAATCATATTTAAATTAATATCAGAAAGATTCTAAAAAACTTTTGGTACTATGTTTCATTCTCGAGATATTAATTAAAACTCGTTTTTTTCTGTCGAGATTCAAAGAAGAAAAGAAAATTCAATTACATACGTCCTAACTCCTAACGAAATATCATAAATAATATCTTGACAAACTATAACAGGTACATATCTAAAACAATCAAAAATAATTTAATATAATTCAATTTAAAGTTCAAAAAAGTTCACAAACAACAAGAAAAGACAAAACGTCAACATATATTTTGAAACAAACAAAAAATGGCTATAATTTATTATAGGAAGCCGAAAATTTATATCTATCAGTTTTTTCTTCAGGACAAATAAAAAAATTAAAACACAAACAAAACTGCCATTAGTACATAATTTGCAATTTAAATTGAAAATTGTGTACCAGAGAAAAAAAAACAGTAAGGTGAAAGTACATTTTATGCATACAAAAATAAAGAAACATCAAATTTATCTGATTGCACATAAAAAACAAAAACAAAAAATTATTCAAGAAACCATATAAAAGCCAAATAATAACATCAGATAAATTAGTTTTTTTTTTTTAATAAATTTTCTCAACTTTGCATCAAATTTTCATCAAAATTGAGTTGGGGGTCAACTTAGTCCTTGGAAAAGTTTTTACAAAAAACTGCCACTGGAAATGAAGTATATTTTTTTTTTGTGAATGGGGAAGGATATTATTTCAGGACGACAAATTGTTGATTGCATAGAATCATACAAGATATACGAAGGATGTCTGGTCTGTTTTTTTTTTAAACGAAAACCAAACTAATCAAGAAAGTTTTGTGTTTGTGTGTTTGATATATACAGATTGGAGAAACCATAAGCCTTTTATTTATACCTCAACTGAAATCAAGATAGGGTTTTTACTTAAATTTAATATGTGTATGCATGTTTATGTTTTTCTTGGTACAATATACGGATTTGATCAGATTTATCGAATGAGAATTTAACTTTTCTCAACTTTTATATGGTGCTTCTGGTGCTCCTAGAATTGTTTTAAAGGCAAAACTTCATGTGGGTGCATTTTGAAAAAGATATAAATTTCAATTATAATAAACTTTGTAGGTTGAATAACCACACATAAATATCAATATATCAAAAGGGTTAAATTTTTTTAAAAATAGAATACATAAGCAAAATTGATATTTTATATTGAAATCTGATACACGTTTGTACTTATATAAGTAGAAGATATTACACCGGATGTAGAAGAATAAAATCTAAGATATGATTTTAAGAAATTTTAACAAAATCAGTTATTGATTTAAGCTCTAGGCCGACGAAACCAAACTGAACTTTTCGATATATAGATACTTTTAAAAATATCATCGGCTGCAGTTTTGCATTACTTATTTTGGAGGAATCAAAAATAAAGGTGCATTGGGAACAATGCCAATTGCGCTACTAGGCATCTGGGTTGGGAGTTGGAACTAGATTTCAAACAATAAGTTTCTTGCAGGCACCTCGGTCTTCCCAGTTTCGCACGATAAGTTGTTGTGTTTCCATTGCAGGTGTGATGATTTTTCAATCCCGTAAAGAATTGATTTAAAAGAACGACAGCAGGGTTTAACGACGCCATCACACACCATAAACTGGATTTTTCATACAAACTATCGATAGCAAGTATTTAACTCACGCCGCCGGTAACACAGTTTTTCTGTGCGCTTAAAGTTAAGCTCAGAAAATTTTCTGGGTTTAGCTAAACCTGGAGCCAATTAGTTGTTGTTGCATTTAACATGGTGATTATTTGGCCCCTCACTTGATTAATCTTATCTGTAATGGACTTGTGGTTCTTGAACTTATGGCCCTTCATCGAAAAATCTTTATTTTCGACAATTCGTCTTTTTAAGGGAATATTATTTTATAACTGATCAATCTTATGGAAGCTGGCCACCCGCAAGGAAGTCAAAAATCGTTCAAAATTAAATAAGTCTCCAAATTTGGAGATATATTTCATATTATGTTAATTTAGGAACTTATTTCACTATGAAATAACTCCCCCATTTAAAAATGAATAAAATTCTTAAAAACCCATTAAATAAATCACCAAATAAAATTCTAATTTCTAACACACACACACCCATTTTATCCCAAATCCCAAGAAAAATTTATATGACGTTATACCAAGTAGGTATATATATTCCTTCTTCTACCAAACCAATCGAATAAGGAATACCTTATCTGGTCAGGTCCAGGGTAAGGTAACCCCTTAAAAATTTTATAAAAAAATATATTAAAATTATAGTAAACAAAACTTACTTTTTTCCTTGTGTTCTTAAGAAGTATTAAATTTTTAAATACAAGCGATTTTTAATTAAAATTACCTGAAAATAAAAAAAATACGTAACTTAGTATTAATAAATATTTAATTATGTGTAATATGTATTAAAATATTTCAGTCATATTTAAATAATCATATAAACAATCAGTTACCAAAAACATAAGAATATTACAACAGTTTAAAGACAATCTTCAAGAAGAAGCTATAAAGGGTGCTGACTGCTGAGTACTGAAGTTTTAACACGAGTTATTGAAAAAGTTCATCTAATAATTAATAGGCGCCATTCTCAAGATGTTATATTTAAAAAAATATATTTAAAAATTTATGTTAATAGTGCTTGACTGTAAATCTAGTTTCTACCTGGACACTACCCATAGGATTTTATGAAATGATAAGAAATTTTTAACAGCCGGATGTTAAAGTATTAGCATGACACTACTTAATTTATAGTTTTGAATTTTTTATCTAGTATAAAACTATTAACCTATTTTTTAAATAAAATCCAGCTGAACAGATCTAAAACAATGACAGTTCATGGAAAAAATGAATCAAATATACCATTTTCACAATTTTTAATGTCCAAGTGACATTTGGACTTAAATTATTTACATAATATGATAAACTAAAACTAAAAAATAGGCATTTGAGGATTTTAACTTTAATAAAATTTTAAAAAGATAGCCCGATGCTAATTCGTTCAACCTAGCATAATACTAAAAAAATTATTTAACATCGTACTAAATAGTTTCAAACTTTGCACAATTATTTCACTGCAGTCTACTATGCGAACAAAATTTTTTTTAAAGCAAAAATTAAAAAGAACAAATTTATTAATTAAACAATAGGGCTTAATATGTATGCATTACGTTCTACTTTTCAAAAAGCATCAAACACTTTGCTTTTCTAGGGATATTTTAATTTTGCTAAGGTATTTTCTTTGTTTATGTTGTATACTTCTTTGGCTTTGACTCCCTTAACAATAATTCAAAAAAAAAAGGAAGAAAATACTGTTAGACAGACAGAATGAGAAATCTATAATGAAAAGAGAGAGTTAAGTTTGTGTTTGTGCATCGTTGTCACATTGATAGTAAAATCTACATGCGTTTGTAATTTTTCCAGTTGTAAGATGGTGTTTTAAGTGAATTAAGAGGAGAAAATGTGTGAAGGAAATAAATCCGTTGCGTACATATAAATAGCTTCCCGTCACACATCTTTCCCACTTAAAATTCCTACAAATACCACCTTGCAATAAGAAAAATTACAAACGCATGTGGATTTTACTATAAATGTGAAATCGATGTACACATACAAACATATTTCTCTCTCTCCGCATAATATCTTTCTCTGCCTGTCTTCCCTGCTAATTTATGAATCAAAAATTTACATGAGCAGCAAGTTATTAGTAATCATATAATATTATTTCTATTGTCTAGACTCACTTTCCGACTCTCATACCAAACCGATTTTGACAAATGAGGTATCAAACGAAGCGAAATCACCTGCTGATTTGACGACTTATAATTTTATTTTAAAAATGTTAATAATTTATTTAAAAACCGCATTTGTTGGTCTTCGTGGGTCTTTTATTTTTATATTATTGCGAGAATTCTCGCACAAGCAGGCTGGTTTTTAATTTTTATATTAAAGGGTGTTATTTTTAGACGTGCGGTTTTCAAGAAGAAATAAAACGCATATAATTTAATGTTATGGGCTATGGCCAAGAATTTAGATTTATTATAAAGATAAGGGTTTTGCCATTATGTTTCAGAAATGATTTCGAGCAAATGGCCGCCGCGACTGGCTCGAATAAATTCCAGCCGAGAGGCCCAATTTTCCACCACTTTTAGGAGTAATTGGGGCCGTATGCCAGCAATAACGCTCCAAATATTCTCTTCCAAGGCGTCAATCGCCTCGGGGCTTAACTGCGTGGACAACCCACTTTACATAACCCCACAGAAAATAGTCCAGCGGTGTTAAATCGCACGATCTTGGAGGCCACGCCACAGGCACATGACGCAAGATAATGCGCTCACCAAAAGATTCCTTCAATAAATTGATTGCTTCGTTGGCTGTATGGCATGTAGTGCCGTTTTGTTGGAACCAAAGTCGTCCACATCAACATTCTCCAATTCAGGCATGAAAAAGTCAATGATCATGGCTCTGAGCATAAATCAAGTGACAGCTGTCAGAAAGACCAACTCAGAAAAAAGTATTGCCAGATTGAAAACCACACGTCTATCTATCTATTTATGTAGTTTAAACTCAAATAAAAATCATTAATCATTATGTATTCAGTGTTTAAAACATTTAATTTTTCTGGGCCACATGTGATTATATTATAGTTTTGTTATTTTATTATGACTAAACACGGTTATTATATACAGGAGCGGTTATTATATAGCATCACAACACAGCCTGGGGTAAAATATCAGTTGGAAAGAGGATTTTTGAATTTTTGTAATTGTAGCGTCACTTGATGATTTAATTGTCAAGCTGGTTGCGTCGCACTTTGAGCTCTGTGAATATTACACATAATCCTACTTTTCCGCTCTCCCTCTGCAAGATTTGCTTTTTTTAAATTATAAATATTGTGAAATCGAATTTTTGATTTTGATTTCGAATTGAAGATTTAAAAAATAATCTAAAGCAAATGGAATGAAATATTCACGTGAATCAAAAGTTTCGATCGAATCGTGTAGCAGAATAGGGTTGTATATTGAGGACTTTCAGGCCGAGCATCAAACTCCTTTTAGTGATCCTTAGTTTGAAAAACTTTTTACCTCAACCAGTAGTAGAACCTGGACCAAGCGTCTACCAACAATTTTTTTTTTTAAATTAAGTTTATTTGGGATTGGATTTTTGTTCCATTTATAACTAAAAATGTTATTTTAGTTATAAGTGGAACAAGCTGGTTGAAAAAAAATTATTTTATTTTATTTTTATATTTTATTTTTTTTTTTTTATTTTTATAAAAAAAATCGGTCTCATGGTTGAATGACAGTTTTTTCAGACCATGAAGATCCGACAACAAATTTCCAATGGAATCATGTCAAGTTTTTTTCGGTGTTTTTCCGTAAAAATCTAACAAAAATCGTGTTTACCTTCAAAATTTACTTTGAACTGTTCTTTTAATATTTTAATATTAATTGCACTATAATAAGTGGAGGATATCGGCATTTTTTTTAAATTCTGAAATTTCACATCAACTTTTGAATTTAAAAAATACTAAACACTGTGCGAATTTTTATGCAATAATTTATCCTGTCGTTGATACATCCAATTCTAACATCTAAACCTTGAAGATTCAATTACTAGAACTCAAGTTAGAGCCTAAAAAAGAAATCATTTTCACTGTTTGTAATATTTACAAACAGTAGATGTAAATACATAAAGTTTACTCACATAAGAGGAAGATCCTGGTAATTTAAAAAATAATCTGATTCCTTACATTTTGAATTTAAAATACAAAATTCAAATTCATATTTCCTCCACACACTTTAAAGTATGAATTTTAATAATTTTTAGACCATAATTCATCCTGTTATTAATTAATCACAATTCTCACATATTATTGTTGAAGATCTAATCACTAGAACTCAGGTTAGAGGCGCACAAAATTAACCACTGTTATTTTATTTGTTGCAATGTCGTCTGTTATTCTTAGCTCAAAGAGCCGCTTATGTATCCGAGCATCGGTTAAATTGCACGATTAAAGGTACATATATACACAACACCACAGCTACTGTTTGTAATATTTAGAAACATAACAATATCTCTGTTGAAACTTCAGTTATTTATCCTGTCTCATTTCCGGTTCAAAGCAAAATTCTGTATTAATTAGAAACTTTTTCAACCAAACTAAACGGATAATAGTTGTTTCTTTTTATAGATGTGTTCAAATCAAAACACACAAATTTTATAATCTCTTGAGGATTCAAAGATAAGAAAGTTGAATCAAATAAAAATTCTATAGTCAATGTTTTTCTCCAATAATGCTTATCTGGTCAATGAACTTATTTTTTTTTTCAAATTCTGATATTATATGCTCTCGCCCCATCATTTTTCCATTTCTAACTTTCTAAGTCAGGAAATGCAAATACATAGCTAATCGGTAGCATCTGGTGCAAGTCAATGTGCGTTATCCGGGTTCAAAGTGAAGGTATGTGAGAGTTCAAAGGGCGACCAGGGGGGAGAGATAAACTTTTGTATTAACATACACCTGAGGTTGAAATAAAAGTTGATTTTCACCTCAAGGGTCTAAATAGAGAAAGATAGCCAGAGAGAGAGAGAGAGAGCAACCAAAAGATATAGAGATTGTCCCTATTACGACTCTATGTGGGTATAAAATGAAAAAGCTTAGAGGAATAATTCATGAAACGATATATAGAAAATGTTAGAAGCCGCCGGAAGTTGGAGGTAAAAACGTTGGCCGATATGAGCTAAATTGCACATTATAACTCAAATCAATGGCAAAAAAGTTCTCCTACTATATACACACGTTTGCTTTTGTCTCTGTTTCTATATCCATAACTTGTCCTATATGTCCGTCTATAACTATCATAAGGACGGAACTAACCGTATAGAGAACGAAACTGGGGAATGTACTAAATAATTGATGTGAAAACTTTTGAACTTTAGCTACTTTTATTTTTTTGCCTTTGTGGGAAATAAAATATCCATAGATATGTATATATACACATAGATTCATAGATACACAAATACACAGACACACTCAACTCGTGATGCTATAGCGTAGGATGTTTGATTTTTTGAGGTTCATAGTTGATGTAGTCGTGATGCGAGGGACGATGGATTGGACAGGGGTGCTTTTTTTGCTTGTATACAATGAGTATGCAATAAAAATAATAAAAAAAAAACAAAAAAATAAAATAAAAACGTAAGACTTAGGGATATTATAGAACTTAGTTGAATTAAGTTTTGTTTTAGTTTGTAGTCGTGATGAGCTGGTATTTGCTCTGCTTTAATCGTATTAACAGGAATAGAAGTTTCAAACATCAATTACTTCTTTCATATCTGCAGTATATTAAGTTTTATTGTTAACCAACAGTGTGTTTAACAAGTGAGCAAGTGAATTGTATTAAAAATTGTCCTTTACATTCGAGTACGTAAACTTTTGAGATGAGTTATTTATTTGGACTGAGTTATAACATGCTACTTAAATTGAGTCACACCAAACTTGATAAATAAAATAATAAAGTTTGATGTGGCTTAATATAAAAGGGTAAAAGGGATTAGGATGTTATAACTCAATCCAAATGAGTAACTTCGTAACGTACTTATACTTTAAATGTAGCGCACGACTATAACTTGCGCACACTTGCTCTTATATATACGATCATATTATACACTGTAGGTTATTGAATATTAAGCTATTCTTTAAGAATTTATTCATTTATTTGTTCATCAATTGAAATCAAAGATCCGCTGATTACAAACAGTGGAAAAAAATCTGATTCAAAAAAATTTAATCGTAGGTATATATCTATATAATGTAAGAACCATTTTCAAGAAAAGTTTAATTTTTTAACTGTTGTGTAATCATTCAAATTGCTACCAAGTCAAAAAAAATTCAAAATATAAAGTTTTCAGGTAAAACAAAATTTTAAACATTTTTTAAAAATTCAAAAAAATAACTTTTTGGAAAATTTTCGAATTCAATACTACGAAAACTATTTAATAAATAAAAAAATGGATCAAAATCAGTTGAACCGTTTTCGAGAAAGTGAAATTAAAAAAAAAGTTCTTTTTCATGATTTTTTTTTTTACTAAAAGTCGATTGTGATCCGACAAATGGCAAATTAGCCGAAACGCGTCATTAAAATAAAAATTAAATAAAATAATACTATATTAGGTGTTTTATTGACTTTTTTTTAAATTTAATTTCAGGGGCCGAGCTTCTTTAATAAATATAAATAGACACATTAAATCTAACTGATTTTTGTTTTCATTAAAATCTGTTAAACGATAGGAAACATCAAAGCGGATAATCATGGACTTGTATAAAAAGAAGTGTTAAAAGTAAGTTGTCCAGCTGGATTCAAAGAAAAATTCCAAATTACAGTAGGTATATACACCAAGGAATTGTTTTGAGTCTTTTGCCCTTTATTCCATTTCTTGACACCAGCTTGTATAGACAAAGTGATGGAGCTGTAAATACATCAGTTATTCTTTGGTGACGATGGTGAAGATCCTACATCCCTGTACCCAGCCCTTGACGTCAAAAATAGAAAGTTCCGATAAAATCGTGAGGAAGTAAGAAAGGAAATAAATGACTTAGAGGCTTGACACCCACCGATATTTTTAATTACGATTATAAAGGTACTACACAGTACATACATACAAGTTATAGATTCGTATAAAATATCGAACTCGAGATTTGGATCACACTAGACATTTACGATGAAAGCGAAGTCGGAAAAAGTGAGTCTAACAAATCTTACCATCTTGGGTCCATGTCTTTAAACTTGGTACCCAGCGTTTTTAAGCCATTCCCCCGATACGTTTTTTTTAGGACCAAACATAAAGGTACCATGTACATATTTTTTTTAGAAAATAATGAAAATCTTATTTTTCTCAAAAACGTGCCCACAACTTAAAAAAAAATCATTAAGTTTTTTTTCTTCAAAAATTTACCCAATTTGCCATTCCAGCATAGTTGAGGTACATTAGAAACTTTGAATAAAGCAAGCGGTATTCTTTTTTAAATTTGCTGTTCTTCAAATGCAAATCTGGAAAGCCTACGAACAGGGTTGGCCGAATTAACTACACTACATTTTCTACATCATTAACTACGCTTAGTTAATTTAATAAACTACACGTCTTATTTACTAGTTACAAATTGTTACGTTTTCGTATACATGCATAGTAAATTTAGAGAAATAATAAAATTTCAATACAAATTTGAACATTTTAACTCAAAATTCAAGCTTCAAAGTTACAACTGACAGATCATTTGATATTTGAAACTAATGGCCAGTTGTACAATAGTGGTTCAGCGTCGGTTCAAGATTTTAATTCACCGATTTCGGCGGAATAACAAACGTTAAACGCTGGTTCAAGTGTGTAATTGGTTATTATCACACATTTGAACAGTAACCCACTGTTGAAACTCGATTAATCCGCCGAAATCGGTGGATAAAAATTGCTGAACCACGGTTTAAATATTTGTACAACTGGCCCTAAGTTTCCTACAAATTGTTTCATTAACTACATTTAACTACGTTTAACTACATAAACTACGTAGCAAATGTGAAAAATTTAGTGGCCATCTCTGCCTACAAACACTTCTCCTTTTTTTGGCATCCGTTTTATCGTCTTCTTCATATTCTGTTTCCTCAGACCAGTAAGAACATAGCATGAACGCAATAATTTTGTCTATTCCCCTGACGTTTCGCCCTCTTTCTCTACTCTGCGTTACACTTTTTTTGTAATTCTGTTGATTTTTTCACATTGTTAGTAGGTATGCCTCCGCTTAAACATTTCTAATGTTAAAAGACAACCATTTTATAAAAAAAATTCCGAAAACTGATTATAAAAAGTATCTCCCATAGAATCATTTTTTTGATCAATTTTTATAGAGATTGTTTCAAAAAGTTTTTCTTCTTAGGTATATCAATTAAAATACGTTTTGTTATTATCTTCATCGTTAAAAAATCCGCCCGCTACTACACTTCTTTGCTAGATCTTAAAAAGAGCTGAACATAAGTAATTGCCCATATTTATAATAAGTCTATTAAATGGTCAAAAAAATTTTATGTTATGCCAATGAATTTTTATCTGAAAATTAAAATCTATTATTAGCTGCGTTTTATTGGTAATTTATAGCTTCTGCAGCAATCAGGTACCAATTAAACGCTTTAGGAACTTTTGGCTGTGTTCGTAAAGTATTTCTGTTTCCGGAGACACTAAATTACAAATATCATAGAACACATCTCTTTTGTGAGTGAAAAACCAGAATAAGGTTCAAATCACGGATAATAATCAACCCGCCATCTTCATCTTCAAAGTTTCAACTTTCTTTATTCACTATTTTGCTGGCTTTTTTATAGGCAATTTTTGGTTTTTGTTTACCGAGGGAAATTTTACTGCGCTGGCTATAAATTTACAAATAAAACACGCCCATTTTAATCAAAAGCATAATATGTATTTTATATTCTATTTTATTTAATAATTCATTTTTGTTCTATTTTATTTGATTTTATTTACTTTTTGGTCCGTTTATTTTTGCCTACACTGTTTCACATAAAATATATCGGTGAAATAGTTTATAAGTTGTATTGATTCGCTACGAAATTATAAAAAAAATACTGTCTTAATACACTTATACCTACATACACTTAATGTGTCAAGTGTCGTGATAAATTTCGATAAAAATAAGATAAATTTTATTAATTTAGTCCAAAATTGATTCTCTAGTTGTAGTTTAAGAACCTGAATTTTGGCTTTAAATATATAAAGTCCATGACTGTTATAAAAAGTTTTAAATATTTTAGGGATAAAATTTAATTTTTCAAAATTTGTTTGCACATCACTGTATATGACTTCTAAAAAAGACATAAAATGCAATTTATTTTAATTATTTAAATCATCTTGAACCTTTTTCCCCAACAAAATTGATTGGTATGGCAGGTAGGTATCAGCTGGTTGAGAATTAAAAAAAAAATCAGACTAACCTGATTGAATGATTGATTAATATAATTTACTTTTTAAATTTCTTTATTTTAAATGAGTATAATTTTGCTTTAAGAAAGAAATTTAGCAACAAAAAAAATATATACACAGAAAATATAGTACCTTTATTCATCTAGCTTATCCCATAGGGATTTTAAAAGTCAAGAAAAAAAAAAATATAAGAAGTTTCATCTCTTCCAGTCTGATGGATTCCGTTTCCTAGGACTTTAAAAAGTTCCATTTAGTGTCTTTCTTGAGATTTGTTTCGTGAACATGAACTTTTTTTTTAGAAGCTTTCATAAATCCAATTTTTTTTTATTTTAACTTTTATGTCTCTGATAAAATTATAACAGAATATTACAACAGTGTACGGATAAAGGGATAACTTTTCAGTCACTATATTATATAATGTGTATAATGTGAAGGGATGGCGATCGTTATCTAAGCCCACCCAAAAAAAAAAAACACAACGCTCGGGGTACCTTTTTGTTATTTTTTTTGTTTTTAATGATTTTTCGATGATATAGTCAGGGGGATTCAAACCCGACAGTTACTATTAGTCCTTTTCGTGTGAGCTTCTGAAATTGGTAAGGTTGCCCTTATTATACAACCTCCCACTTTATATAGATAAAATATATTGAACCAGAAAAAACGACTTAGTAAGATGGCACGTTCGATCCATTGAAAGCATATTGATAGTGTTGGATAGGGCGTAGGTATAAGGTGGAAAGGTGAATAGAAAACTAAAGAAAAAAATAAAGAGCACACACAAAAACAGCCAACTAAACTATGTGCTGTATAAAATAGTTTACCATAATGTCGGCGTGCTATGAATTTCTCAAAAACACCTGGACTGGTAGAGCTTCCGGTTTCCATTTTCTTTTTTTTCATTTTTTTTTGTTGTTAAATGAAGTAAATTGTTAGCGTGACGGTGGATTAGTTTAGTGGATGCACAAAAGTTAGAATTATGTGGTTTAAAGGAGAAAGTGTTGCATTTCTAATGAGTTGGGAAAGGTATTTCCTTTTAACTAACGATCGAAAGGTTTGAACTGAGTGCTAACGTTAAATAGATTACGTGCAACTGGAGGTAATTGCATTTGACGTAAATTGTTGTTATATGTTCTTTCGAAGATGGAGATAGAAGATGTTTGGTATGTATTTGATTTATTTACCAATATTGTATGGTTATATTTTAAAGCTCCTGACCATGTTTTGAGACAGAAGTACAATCGGAAATTAATTTATTTTTTTTTAGATATTAAATGTAAAAATATTTAGTAGACCATACTAAAGACTTTTTTCGAAATTTTCGTGATTTTGACCGGAATTCCGCCGATTTATAACTCAATATTTCGATTATCTAAAACAATGGATTATACAGGAAGTAATCCACACTGGGGCAACCACGTGCTTTAGAGCTGAGGTCACCTATTAGCTAGTTGAGATGACCGGAAATTTTTGGGTCAAAAAGTAATGCATACCATTATTGTATTGTAATGTTGCATGATTAAGGTGTATTCTTCCCTACTACCACTGCCGGCCGTTTTGGAACACGAACCTTCATGTAAATCTGTTTTCTTCATCAAACATTTCTGAAGGATCTTTTTCATTGAATTATGTGTCACTTGAAGAATGTTTTGCTTCTATAACTTCAGTTAAGAAGTCTAATGCAATTGCAGCCCTGGATGAAATTTAGCCAAAATTAATTCTTCTGCTGCTTTTTGCAATCCTTCAATCCTTTTTGTTCATTTTAGTCAATTTTTGCCCAAACTCCTTGAAACTTGCTAAAGTCATTCCTCAACTCTTCAATCAGGTTTTTGGAAGAAGTACAGTTGTATTTTGGCTATTTTAAAAGTGCAGAACGACATTCGAATTTCTTTAAAGTATCGATTTTAATTTTACTTGATTTCTCTAATGCTTTTGGGTCAGTTAACCACTCTATTTTACTCCATTAAATCAATTTTCTTCTTGCGCTCTCAAACTAATTATCTAATAATCCGAAAGCAAGTCGTTTGCATTGGAACTTTAGTTTCTGACTTTGCAGACCTTAAAATGGGCTTACCAACAACATCAACATACAAAGAAGTTCAACATATTATGCAGATCCTTTTTTGTTATTGGTTCCAGAATCTGGAATAGCTTTACAGTTCGATTTAAACTTACTTACTTTAGGGGCGCTGCAACCCACGTTGGTTCTCGGACGAGTTGCTTCCAGTTTCTAGGACCAAGTTTCCTGGCATCCGCGGTCAGAACCTGAGGGCTGGGATTCAAAAACCCTCTTAGCTGGAGCATTTTCGTCCATTCGCTTGAAGAGTCCGAGCCATAGTATGTCGCCTAGTTTTCACTTTTTGGACTACATCCACATCTTGGTACAGCTTATGGAGTTCGCGGTTGCGTCTTCTCCTCCATTCGCCCTCCTCACACACAGGACCAAATATCCAACGAAGTGTCTTTCGTTCGAAGGTTTCCAGCACTCGAAACCATACAATAGAAGTGGGAAGATAAGCGATTTGTAGAGCATCACTTTTGACCTTCTGGTAAGGAGTTTTGATCCCCAGGTGTTATGTCAAACTAAAGTAGCAGAGGTTTTCTAGGGTTATTTTTCGTCCACTAAGATGTCGTTCGTGAAATTGATGTTTACTCCAAGGTAGACAAACTCCTTTAGGTACTACCTCAAAGTTATAACTGTCAATAGTAACATTTTGTCCATAAGACGGTGGGTGGACGATTCTTTTTGTCTTGACAGCATTTACTTTGTCTTATCCTCGTTCACGCGTAAAACAACTTTTGCTGCTTCTTTTTCAATCGTAGTGAAGGCCTCAACGACCGCCGCCGTTGGAAACAACCCATGATATTCTGGTCGTCTGCGAAACCCAACAGTTGAACGGGTTTTGTGAAAATGGAGATAGTGCCTTCCATGTTGATATTTGCACTTCGCACTATCTGTTCCAAAACTAAATTAAAGAAGTCACAGGACAGCGCATCGACTTGCCGATAGCCATTGCAGGTTTCGAATAGTTCCGAAGTGGCACTACCTAATTGCACTAAACTTAAGGTGTTGTTGAGTTGTTGTTGGCTCAGTTTTCCTGGGATCCCAAACTCCTTCATTGCATTAAAGGTTCTGTTCGCGATATGATGTCGTAGGTGGCCTTAAAGTCGATGAAAAGATCGTGAGTTTCGACTTGCAATTTGTTAGTTTTCTCCAGGATTTGCCTCAATAGTCGATTTGCCGGGCCGGAAGCCATCACTGATAGTTGCCGATGTGTGTTTGGCAAAAAGGCTTCAGACGCTCACACAATACAGTGGATAAAATCTTGTATGTAACATTCAACGAGGAGATGCCTCCGTAGTTTTTGGGGTGACGTTGGATCATTTTTCTTAAAGATTGGTCACACAGCACTTATTTTTCAGTCATTGGACATACACTCTTCCTCCCACACTCTGTTGGTAATTTGGTATATGCTCCCTACCAAGTTATCACCTCCGCATTTATACAGCTCAGCTGGTAAACCATCAGTACCAGCAGCTTTGTTGTTTTCAAGCCTATTAATGGCTAGCTGTATCTCCTCAATGCTTGGGGAGGGGGGGGGGAAAGTAGGAATAGTTGACTGGACGGTCTTCTTCATGTACTGCTGCCCTTTCTTGTAGGCGTTCGTTTGACAGCTGGTGGAAATGCTGTTTGAACAACTGCACTACTCCTTGTTAATCGGTAACAAGGTTCCATCGTAGTTTCGAAAAGCATGTGTGTCTGACTTAAAGCCAACCGCCAATTAATCGATTTATAACTTTACACTATTCAAATAGTTTTGAGTAACTTTATTTAATCAGCGTATAGATAAGAACCCAACAGGATTTTAATATTGAAACAACATCATTGATAGAAACTATAAGGAGTAGTGGACCTAGGTGACTACCTTGATGTACACCACAGTCTGTATAACTAATTTAATCACAAAATTATTCCTCTAAAAAGAACTTGGTATGTCCTCCCCTTCCAAATAAGATCTGACCTATTGAACGAAAGCTGAAGGGAAACCAATTGATGAAAGTTTAAATGAAATAAGACTGTAGGAGACAACTTACCGAAGGCCTTAGTGGTGTCAGTATAAATACAGTCAACTTGATGGCCTTTCTCAATAGTTTTATTTGTAAAAGACATAAATTCAAGATATTTTATAGACCCATGTTGCTCGCTGCGCACAAAACGGTTTACAACTGAAATAAAGCGCCACAAAAGTGAATCTGATGATCGACGTGACAGTCGTGAAATAGCTATAACTCCAGTCTATAAAAACTTTGTGGTAGCTCACCCAAGTATTTTTGTTGATCTATTCAATAAAACACCTAAAAGCTAAACTTACTGATCTCGTTTATTGCTCTTTAGATTTTTTCTTCCCGAACCGCACCGCAGTTCCCAACAACCCTTATAATTTGAAATTAATTCTTGACCTGCGTCAATTCTTTCATCTCCATCCTTATATCTTCAACGAATTGTTGAATTATAAATCGAGTATGGAGAAAATATAGAAAGAAACCGAATGTATAGCAATAACAATAACTTGTGTGTAGCTAGTAAAAATGCTGGTTGGTTCAATTGCATTAATCAAACAATAAAAGCTTAATTGGGATGGACCGATCACGTGACCTTCGATAGCGCAGTGCGTAGTGCATATGGCTCTGAAGGAAGCTTGGTCTAGTTTTGTAAAGTTGTTGGCTTGCGGACCTAGCAGTTGGGCTTCGACTCGACTTGGTTCTTAATTCAAATTGCTTAGCATTCACTGAATGCATCAGCTCAGACCTCTGGCTACAGCACTCGAGGTTTTGAACTAGGACCAAACAAGAATTGCTTCTAGTGCTTCAGCTCGTAAGCTTCTTAAGTATAAAAAGAAAGACCTATCTCGTTTGTTGTCCAAACACTAAGTATAAAGTTCATATAAGTTTTTATCATAAGTTTTCAAAAGATCTAGAACAAGATATATTTATATAAATACAAAATAAAACGACAACGGGTGGTTGTTTTGTGCTGTTAGAAAAGTTCTACATATGGTGATGTTTTTTCTTATTTTTCACACAAACTTTATCTACCTCCTAATTACTCCAAATTAACTAACCATAAGAAAACTGTTAAGAAAGTGTTGAAATTCCAATGTTTGTATCGTTTCATTAATGGTTTCCTTCATAAAGTTGAAGAAAACTTCTCAAAATTCTGTAAATAACAAAAAAATACATCATACACGAGTAATAAATAGTTAAGTACTTATGTAAACCTCTACATATATACATTATATGTGGTGATAAAAACTCCTAAATCCTAAAAGTTTTCTATACGAACCCCCAAGTTTTGTACCTACCTTAATATTTATACATTTTTAGCTCAAAAATAACCAAGATGCATTCCGTCAAAATTTTATGTTCACATATAGGTCTATTATATAAAATTTGAGAAACTTCTTCTATTCATTTATTTATGTTTTTGAGCAATTAAAATTTCATAAATTCTTATACCACCTAGTATATGTGGCAGATGTGCTGTGGTTGCTGTTCTGCTCTGATGGTGGTAGCAATTCTTAAAGTCTGCAATCAATGAACTTCATCATCAGGAGTGTGGAGTGAGAACAGATATATACAGGACCAAGTTAAGGGGGATCTACGAAAACTTATAACGAATTTGAATATCAAAATAGGTACATTATAACAATTGTACATCGCAAAAGACAGAAGCAAAATCAGCAAAAACTCAAATATATACACGATAAACTCCTGTTTCCATATGGTATGGAGCGGGGGCAGTGGCGCGTTGGTAGCGTTCACACCCCTGTTCAAATAAAGGCGGAAAGTTTCTATACAGAGATAGTACAGATGCTCAAAAGTATTTTTCTAACAAAAACAACAACAAAAAAAAAAAAAAAACAGTAAATCTTCAACGAAATAAAACAAAACAAAAAAAACAAATCCCTTCAAGAAGAATTTGGGAAACTCCAAAGTCTCCCTCGCTCACTCTCTGTCTCTCTCTCTCTCTTTCTTTATACACCTTAATGAATTCGCATAATCAGGAAATAAATTGCTGCCGTCGTGTTTGTCAAGAAGACCGACGCGACGCAAAGAACGATGACAATGTCGTGTATAGTGGTGGTGTGGTGAGGTGTGTATAGATGGTGTGTTTTTATGTTTGCCAAAACAAACATCCGTGAACACTGAAAAGTACCAATAAATAAACTTGAATTAAGACAGAAAGGAGCAGTTAAGAAATACAACTTTCAACAAGATACTTTCATATCCTCCGAGTATATTTATGTATATATGGTGCAAGAGGAACAGGATATCCAAAGAAAAGCTCAACTCATCAATCATGTGGCATGGCGGGGAGGAAATAACTCCATCTTTGTGTTTTATGTGTTTGCCTTTGAAGTACTCGCTTTTTTATATCCCCAATATTGTCATGAGGGTATATAATATATGTATAGATATGTATGAATGTACAAATTTTTGGCACACTTTGTAACACTAAGTAAAGAATTTATTGAGGCATTTATAACTTAATGTAGGTACCTAAAGTATAAATATATAAATACATATATAGGAAGATACTTATGTATAGGTATGGTAAATATAGGGTAAAAACAATGTATACATACAGTTTTAACTTCCGTTTCGACGCCATTTTTTATGTTTATGATCATTTTACAAAGAGTTAAAAAAAATCCGTGAAAATAAAATCAGTCTAGCAGCACTTAAATCATATGGAGGGATGGAAAAAAGGGCAAAATATCACAAACCAAACAAATTTTGTCCTCACTTTAAACAAACCCATGTACATATTATTATGAATTTATAGGTAGAGAAAGATACCTTTTTTAAGTACAGTTAAAGTTTTAATTCAAAAATTCAACAAATCGTCAGATTTTTCTACTGTATAAGTTTAGGAAGCTCAATACAAAATCGATAAGAGAAGCTCTGTGTACTTTAACTTTATAAGAGTTTCGTAAATTGAAAGAACGAAGTAGGTGCTTTAAAAGTCTCTGTAACAGGTATTCTTAATGAATAAAATACTATATGTAAATGTAATTTAATTGTGGTTGAGCAAAATCCATCTCTTAAAAATTAGGAACTAATTGTAATTGAACTTAGATTGGGAACTTTTTGTTTGCTATACACCTAGGGGGAACTGAGATTAAAGTCGAAACATAGTTAACTCAGCATAGGGGTAATAGGTTTCGTGGGAGGGTGGGTATTAACAGATAAAAGAGATAGGAATTTCTTAGATTACAGGGGTTCATTTTTAAAAAGATAAAGAGTTGTAAAGAGTTGCAAGTACGTCGTATACAGTTAACGTAATTGGTTGTTTTTCTTCGTTTTTCCAATGTATTCACGTTAGTTTTGGTGAAGACGGTCTTGATAAGGGCAAATCGTAGAAAATATCGTTGGATTTTACCTATATGTTGATAGGGGACATACAATGGACAGGAGTTTTTTCATTATACAAGGGGCGAACCAGTGTTGCCGCTGAGGAATTTGAAAAGGTCGCAAAGAAAGGGTCACGAGAAAAAAAAAGTCGCATTTTGAAATTATTTTAATAGAAATAGCAAAATCAAACGAAATGCGTATAAATAAAACATGTTTTGGAATTATTTTAGTTTTATATTAAAAAAAAATATCCAAAGATAACAGTTTTTCACACCTTTTAAGGGCCAGTTCACAGTGGATTAAATCTGCAACATGACTTTAAAATGTTCTAATAAAATGGTGCTAATCAATAAAAATCGGTTGAATACCTAGTGATTTTCATGATTAAAAACTCAAATTTTGGATTCATTGATAAAAATTTTGGTTAACATGCATATTTGATGATATATACCAGTTGCAATAATCCTTTATTCAAGATAACCAACAGTGAATAAACTGGACCTACATCAGTTTTCCGTTGATAAAGTAAAATTCATTTTTATTCAGATAATTATTGTTTAATTGCATCTATTTGCATACTTATTATGATTTATTGCAATTCAGTATAAATAAGTTCAATTAAGTGGTAAATAACAACTTAATTTTAGGTAAGCTAAAACAAAAGATATCAGTGTTCAGTCCATTTACAAAAAAATTATCTATTTAATATTAACTCGTTCTTTAAAGTTAAAACAAAAATAAATTTATTCTATGTCATTATATTTTTCATTTTAAAATAAAAATAGATATCAGCAGTCGTATATTTATTAGATTTTTGTCTATACTTAGACACTGTCTAACTATTTTAAAATTGGTGGAAATATGCTTTATTTATATCACATTATTCACGGTTAAGACAATCTACTCTTGTGTCTAAGTTAGGCAGCTATAAGACAACTATAAACTAGGTTTTTGAAATATTTTCCAAAGTTGGGCAGTTATCTATAGTTAGACAACGTTTATAAATAAGACCATAAGTTTATTTTTAGGAATTGAACATAATTTCAACTCGATTTAATTTGTTTGATGTGGAATATGTACCATTGATTGCTGTTAGTTAAACGAAAATATTAATTTCAATAATTGGTTGGGAAGATTTTTTCAACAAAAAAGAGAACTTATCTTTTCCATGCATATCTCTAGAGCTGGGGCAGAAAAGTTGCAAGATTTTTAAAAAAGGGTCAAAATAGCCACTTTTTTAAAAGGTCGTGTTAGTCACATGAGGCGGTCAAAATGCGACTAATGTTGTATAGCGGCAACACTGGGGCGAACAAATTTTATCTAGGTGTAGAGAAATTTTGTCACGTATGTATACCTACTTATAAAATGGGTTGGAGAATTCTTTGGACCACACTGTTTAACAAAACCAATTTCTGAGTCGTTTTTAAGCAATATTTCTTTAATATGTATTATGTCAGTTAATTTAGCTCTTGCAGTTACATAATATTCCAGGTTGACAAACTGACTTTATGGTGAATATGGGTTGAATTTAGAGAAAGAGATTTAGTGCATATATGTAAAAAAGTAAATGAATGGAAATATTTAGTTATTATTTTGTGGATGAGGTCTTATTTATTAATTCGGCTTTTTTGGTCACTGTTCGTTGTCGGTAAATAAGATCTAATCTACAAAATAATAATTAAATTTTATTCGGTCAAATATCACTCATATAATAAGGTAATATTTAGGTTTAAATTATTTTATAGTGTCAGTTTCTGCATTAGTCACTGTCGCATCGATAAAATTAGTCGAGAAACGAGAAAAATTAAAAGAAGTCGTATAAGTTTTATTGCATTTTTCAACGTTTGTCGACCAATTTCTGTGAGAGTTACAGAACGTAGGATTGACAATCTGTCGAGATCTAGTTGAATAAGAGCAGTCAGCTGAGTCATATTCTGATGAATCGGTTTTAAAAAAGCTTGGAATCGTTGCCGTAGAGTGAGAGTGAGAATTCCCGAAGGTGGAAAGTTTGAAAAAGTATAAGTCTATGAGAAGTTTTGTCAAAGGCCTTACTAAAATCGTTTGAGACAATATCGAATTCTTTTCCATTTTCTCAGACTGAGAGGAAAATTATTCAAAATCGAGGATAGTAATAGTGATGCCAAACTTTGGCAGCAGGTTTTCCCACAGTGATACCGACAAAATAAATTAAAAAAAAAAAGTACTTCTTTGTTATCAATAAACAAATATGCAGTCTACATTGGTCAAAAAATATAAACGTTGAACATTTACATTGAATGCATGAAAAAAAAAAAAAATTTAAATGTCATTTAATTAATTATATTGGATGAAATAGTAGAAACTTATCCAAATATTCTGCTTGTATTATCAATTTCGCTTATCGAAGAGCATAGTTTTTCATGAACAACATGCTAAAAAGGAATTTGTGCGGCAGGTACCGTTATTTACGTTAGATAAAATAAATAAATAAATTGGGTGGCGCGACAGCTAATGTCGAACCGGGGCTTATATAGTGACTAACATCTTTCAAACTTTCCTGTGTGCGTATTATTTGGCAGGAATGAAGGGGACCTACAATTTTCTGCCGAATCCGAACGGATAATGTAAGAAGCACTTTTTCATAATAAGAGACGTACTCTTGGAGGATTTGTCAACTTCTCGCAAGAGGCAGTAGCCCTTGAATAATATTTTTGTTTCTTTACGTGGCACATAAAGGCTGGGAATTGAACCCATAGACCTTCGGCGTTACATTACAGTCCGACGCACTAACCATTACACCACGGGTATTTAGCAATAAATATATATTAAGCCGGAAAAGCTGCCATTTTATGATTATTTTATTGCATTTCGACAAAAATTCTAAAAAATTTTGGTCCTATAAACTTTTCCACTAAAATTTAATTTTTTGTCCATGAAAAAGTCTATCTTTCTTGAACTATTAAAGCATTTTGGATATAATAAATCACTATGCTATATAAGTCAGGTCAGTATAGTTGTCAGATTCACTCATCAATTACATCATTGCCATGCCACGCTGCTGTCATGGCACTTCTTTTAGCTTTGTTCGAATTGTATTTGAAGATTTGTATATAGTATAAAGAGAAAGTATAAGAGAAATATACCAATTATTTTCTAGTCAAGTGCAATGGAGTTAACCATCAGAAATGAAAACAAAACCAACAAATATTTCACCCACAAAACAATTAATTTCTCACAACAGTTTGAGTGTGGATATACTACTATATACTATACCTACTGTTGCATTTGTCATTGACAAATGCACGCAAAAGTAGTGTTCGCCTTTTTTTTTTCTCTTTTTTTTCTGTTAAGAGAAGAAAGGTACAATAAGATGTGTCTGTCAGGGACCCAAGTTAGAGTGAAAATAGAAAACAAAATGAAGTCTGATGATGATAGGGATTGAACTGGAGTTGAATTTTTTTTTTTTTTTTTTTTTTTACTATTGGTCCTAAGAAAAGTTTTTTTTGGTGGATAAAGTTTTTGAGACACAAATCTTCTTTTAAAAAGAAGATTTTGAAGTATAAGTAAGTAGTAAAGTTAAAGTTTAACAAAGGCTTTAAGGCAATTGTACTTTATATATTAGTTGTTTTTTTAAATTGCAGTTTTTCAAAGAAAACGCTTAAGGTTTATCTTTCGAGAAATCAATTTCCAAAAACCAAACTGTCATCAGTTGTATTTTAAAGCCAAACTAGTTTTTGTTGAAATCTTTTGCAATGCAAACACTCAAAATTGTGTACTTTTTCAGATATGTGAAGTATAATAGGCGTGTGTTTTGGGACATTTTAACGTGGGTATGTAATGAGTATAATAATTATTTTTTGCATTTTAATGTCACGTTATAAAAATATAACCAATTGAATTCACTTAAAGGCTGGAGTGCCGCAGATGCATTGATTTGATTTGCATTGAATTGGTATACAACTGGAATGAATTGAATTAGAACGCAATATTTTTGAGTACAGCAGTTTCAGTCACACAAGTTTATATAATTCAAATGAATGACTGAGATAGAAAACGTCACTAAATTACAGTCTCAAATACCTAACGACACTAAATCACAGTGTGAGAAAGCATAACGTAAGTATAAATTAGAGTCTAATATAGCAGGCCTTATGACGATTTTGATTTTTTCCGTTCTTAAATCTGATCACTCAACATCATAAAACCAAAATCAAAAAATTGTCATAATGCCGAAAAAGAGACACATCGTCCGAATGTCAAAGAGAAAGCGTCACAAAGCCCAAATTGAATGTCATATCACTGAAAGCTACTCAATTTCATAAATTTAAAAATTTCATAACGAACAGAGGATTTCTTGTTTGTTAAATTTAATTGACTAATTTATGAACTTTAATGAACTAAAAACTGTACAAAATACAAAAAAAAAATTTTTCGAGTCCCCCAGTGCTGTCTACGGATACCAGTTATTCAAGTGGCATCAGAAAAATATTTAAAAATGCTTGTCAGCAGTAATATTAAACCACGCAACAAATCTCCTTGAGGAGGGGGAGGGGTCGCGGGCGGTATCGGTACCGCACGCTAGAACCGCGTTTTTTACATTTTTATTTTCTGGTCGTTATTATACCTTGGGCAAACGCTGATTTTTATTTGGAAATTCATAATATCCAAAAAAAAATGCCATTAACAAATTTAGGAAGGTTCAAAGAACAGCTATAGAGTTGACACCACAGGAGCATTACGTTGAATGTTCCTGTCCGACGGATGCCTTAAGCGTTTTTCTGCACCTTTAACCACTAGATTTAAATATATTAAATATATAGTTTCCTGCAGATAAGATAAGACTTGACGAATCTGTGGTTTGCCTAACTATTTGGTCATGGTAATATCATGCAAAACTGATTCTTACTCCTATGTTTTTAGCAAACTATACTAAGGTACGATTGCGCTCCTGAAATGTGTGACAGTGGAGATTTTAATGTTATTTTACCATTCAGAATAGATTGGCAAGACAACCAACCGCGACGCAACGCAACGTCGCACAGTGTATCGACTCCATACATTTAGACGTGAAAAATTCGAATCTTCTTGGAAAACATCTGTAATTCCATCTATAATCTTCATAAATATAGAAAAGTAACATAATTTTACAAAAAATAAGCTGGTTACCTTTTCGCGACAAAAAAAAAATCTTTGAATTTTTTTTTTTAGAATATTTTGAAGTGATGATTCTCTTAAGCTTAGAAGTATTTAAACAGTTTCTTGGTTCTGATGAATTAAACTTGTTTGAAATATACTCCAGAAGTTTTTTTTTGTCAGAGTCGATTTGGTATTCGAACACCAAACTTAAAAAAATTCCTTCCTTGGGACGCAGAAATCTTTTCCTAAAAAGTGGGCAAAAAAAGGCTTTGCAAATCTTTGCGAGGTTTATCACATTTATTTCCAGAAAGTAGACGTTCGCAGCTATCCAAAACATATAATTTATTTTTAAAGAAACCTTAGGCACATATTTAAATTTTCCAAAATAAAAACGGTAAAAACAATTTTTTTTTTGTTCTTTGAATAACACAATTTTTTTTATTCAACAAACAAACATTAAGACAATTTCAACACAGATTTTTTAAAGTAAATACCTTCACGAACATCTGCCATTCAGTTTCGCTTTCAACAATTCATTTTCTTAAAAACTTAAACGCATCAGATTAAAAAAAGACTTTGGAGGTAATTTTTTCATCCCAAACTGGTTTAAACAAGAAAAAAAAGACTTAACAGTTTCCCGTTATATAGATAAGAAATAGAATTTTTTGCAATTTTAGTCATTGACTTTTTTACGTCTCATTGTATGGAGTCGATCCGCTGTGCGTCGTTACGAGAGCAGGGGTGGACTGGCCCACCACAATTTTGAACAGTAAATTTACATCTTTTGTGGCCCGAAAGAAACTCAGGAAGCCCAACCATCTCTGTTAGGGGCCCCCACAATGAAGATAAAGCTTTTGGATCCCCACAAAATTATTTAAACTAAACTGGGAGCCCCCACACCATAATTATTATTATTGAGCTGTTGTTGGCCAAAAGGGTTCAATTAATTTAAACGAAACTATTAGTTGGGGCTTTCACACTAAATATTTAGCTTTTGTGGCCCCGTTGACAACCTAAGGAGGCTCCCAAATTACCCTTTGTTAACTTTATATTCTACAGGTTTTTGAAGTAGGTACGTACTTTTAGTTCATTTAAAGGAAAGCTTTCACACAAAATTTCAGGGCCGTAGAAACAGAATAAAAACGAACAACAACAATATTTCGATTGCTGTCAAACGGTCAAACGTCTTATTCAAACGGCGAGACGCGGGGTTTTCTAGTTTGATAGTGGCCGCCATTTCTACCTACCTACCTACAAAACATGAAGTTATTATTTTGGTCGTTATGGTTTTGGGCGATAAGACCTAAAGCCAATAATGCGGATGTCACTTAGGGCCAGTTGTGCAAATATTTAAACCGTGGTTCAGCAATTTTTATCCACCGATTTCGGCGGATTAATTGAGTTTCAACAGTGGTTTACTGTTCAAGTGTGTGATAATAACCAATTACATACTTGAACCACCATTGAACTTTAGTTAATCCACCGAAATCGATGAGTTAAAATCTCGATCCGAGGCTGAACCACTATTGTACAACTGGCCATAACTAACTTCTCTGTAACCTAAGTCATGTTTGACCAACAGTTTAATAAAATTTTACTACCCCGCAACTACCACTTACCAATTCAGAAAGCGAATGCTTTTGTAGAAGTTGAACTTCTGCGTTGATACCAAACTTAAAATTTGATGGACAAATTTTTTGTACTATTGAATCTATCTTTTTTATTTAAGGTCTATAACGTAACATAAGAAGACTGACAAGCCCCGGGGCACCGGCCGCCACCTGCTCCGGTTTGCTACGCAACTGCTTACTAATGCTCTTAAATCTTAATGCCCCTTTCCTCCACCAAACAAAAAGTAAAATAAAATTGTACACACAAATTTTGCTCCTTTTAGGTTTCCATATAAGTCCAGTCAATGAAGCCAAAAAAACAGCCAAATTCGGAAATATTCGCCGAGAAGCTGGATTTTGGTATAAAGCTTCCTCATGGTGTTCTTAAGAAACTGTCAAAAGTCCCTATCGATATGAGCGCCGCTAACAATTTTACGGGGGGTTGAAGGCCCCCCAAAATGGTTTTTCAGGAATAACTCCCAAATGGTAAGTTGTACAAAAAAAAGTGTCAAAAACTAATTCGTAGGTTGAAAAATTTCCTACAAAAAAATTTACATATTTTTTTTCAAACAAATAACGGTTTTTGAAATAAACCAATCAGAAGTGTTAAGGGTTTTACTTTTCTATGTAGTTGGGCGACTTAATTCCAAGATTGTGCATTTTGTGATAAAAGCATAAATTTTTTTTGTATTGTTGGTACATTATATAAACATGATTTTAAGATATCGGTCCAATCTATTTGTCCACTCCTTTAGGTGGGAGGGGCAAATAAAAAAAAAAAATCTAAAATAGAAAACGAATAATAAAAACACAACGGGAACACTTACAATATCACATTATAGCTTATCTTAAAGCCAGGAACGTGTTTTTGAATAAAGTTATTTTAGTGCTTAGCTTTTGAATAAATGATTTTTAAACTCATTTTTTCCGTGTCAAATGCTTTATTGACTGGACTATATAGCGACTGGGATATTTTATCAATTTTCAAATTTTTCTAACTCTATTTCAGATTTATAATAAATAAAAAAAAACTAGTTTATACCCATTATAATTGATTGCAAAGTATCAAGAAGCATTTTCTTTTGAACTTATATTTAAGTTAATTAATTCTGTTTAAAATAGCTTTTAACGGCCTTTAGTCTTACAAAAATTTGGCGTTTCGTCCCGGCGATCTCACTTGGACTCATCAGTTGACTAGTGAAGGCCTTTGTCAATACGCAATTTTTTGTTAAGTTCAGTTCATCATACATAGATTTCGTGACGAATATCTAGTGCGAACTATATCCAACAAGACTAGAATTCCTAATCATTAAATTGGAAGTTTTTGTTTTATTCTGTTTTATTCTGTTTATGTTTAATATTTATTTATTTATGTAACATCAATTACAGATGTTGATTCACTTTAAACCCACTAAAATCCAAGTACATAAATGAAATGAAAAAAAAAAAAAAAAATTAACACTACGTCGGAACAACAAAATTTAATGTAACTCGGCCAAAAAGGTAGGTATACAATACATTTTATTATTTTATGTACCGATAATAGCTATAGGAAAGGCATCAAATTTAACCGAAAAAAATGTTGAACTGGTAAAATACACCTTATACCTTAGTTCATTTTTCAGTCTTGCTGGTATTTTTTCTTGTAATTGTTAGAAGGCGGCAATTCAATATTTCATATAAAGAAAATAATTTCCTATCATTTCATAATGCTCGAATGAATTTACCGCAATTTATTTTCCACACACTCGCATACCCAAAGGACTATAGCCAAATACAAAATGTTATTATGGCCATTGAGAGAGGACGATACTATACCTAAATTGGATATATCGGCGTGAGAATGTATCTACTACATATATCTATGTGTGTGTGTGTGTGAAAAAGGAAGTTATATTCCCGTTCTGGGTCTTTAAGTTTGAAACATATATAGCGCATAGGTTTGTTATTCCTTTTTTTTTGTTATTACTGTTCATCATTTTCAAACATGAGAAAAAGTCCCTAGATCTCCAAGCAAAGATAAAGATTTCACTCATATGTCTTAGGAAATAAAAGTTGCTTTTGTCCTTTTGGGGAAAAAAAAACAACAATCACAAACAACAAAAATAACTATATATTATCTTCAAGAAGAGATGGCAAGCAAAAAAAAAATAAAATAAATAAAAATAAAAATGAAAGAATGATAATGAAAAGACATTCGATTGGGAATTGGGATGAAAAGCGAAATTCCCAAATGGCCGCCATCATGGTCTTAGCAGCGATGAAACTGTACAAAAGACGATGAATGACTTCGATAGTGCAAATCATTTACCTGATGATCTAGTAATAGAATAATGTTATTCAATAAAGGTTTTCCATATAGGATATCACTCCTATATAGGTAGGTATGCATGTTGATTGTAGACATAACAAAGATGGGTGATAAATTCGAATAATTTTTTGTGAAATTTATAAAATAAAAGAATCATTAAGAATGAAATTGATGAACATGAGAAGATTGGATTCTTTAAATTGTATAGGTAGATATATCATTTCAATGGACTTTAAATTTTGTTTGTAATTTTTTTTTTAATAAAGGAAGAAGGAAATATGCAAATATAAATGGCCTTGTCCTTAATTCTTTTGCAGTTGAAATTTAACTTGGTATAATGGCATATTATTTTATACAGTGCATCTGTTGTCGCATATTAAAATACTTACCAACTGAATACAATATATCTACCGATGATGTCTGCACTTGAACGAATATTAATTAAAAGCACGATGCCAGATGCAATGATATACCTTATACCTACCAACCAACCTGAACCAACCATACCATCACAGAACAACCCAGAACTCAGAAGCACCCAAGCCAAGCACTTGAATGGAATTCGAATGCAGCCGAACTCTTTTAATGAATACGAATGAAACTACTGTTACAATGAATCAATATGATGGCCACTTAAAGAAGATACAAAATTTCATACACATTTCACATACATACATACAAACGAAATACTGTAGATATTTTTTTTTTTTTGTAAATATTTAAAAAAAAATAATTTTTAAGGACAGGATTTTTATGATATTACTGATTTATTTATCAGGAAAGTTTTATCATATTGCGCTTTTGCTGATATTTAATTATTATTTAAAAGTAAATGGAATTGGAAGTGGAAATGGATGCTTTCCTTTTTGGATTCATATGGACAAAAATTATGTTCAATTCAACTTATACTTCGTTTCTTTTTTATCAAAAGAAAAAAAAAATAGGTTGTCCATTTCAACAGGAGTGTTTATAGAGATACCCACATACTTTGATATTTTTTAATTATAGGTATTTAATAAGAAGTCAGTTTGTGATATTGCAATGTTACTATACTGTAATATGATTAAATTTCACATTTGTTTTTCCCATTTCCTATAAAATATACCTACTTACTTACTTACTTAAGGAGTCGTTACATGTTATGGTGGGAGGAAGACTTTAAGTCTCCTTTTGTCTTTAAATAGACATGGTATTAAATTTGCAAGAGGATTTTACTAAAACTTTTAAAGAACACCTTACACTGAAAATAAATATGATATGAAGGTAAATATGATAAAAATGTAGGTTGAGTTGATAAAACTTCTGTCAATATACGTGCTACAAAAATTGTTTATCAAATTTATAAAAGTAACAAATCAAAATTTTATTTTGTCATTACAACTTTGTTGCTCGTTGATACAACAAAATTTTTTTCAACATATAAAACAAAATGTTTTATCAAATAGATAAAAGTAACAAAAAGTTTGTGTTCTTTTGTTGATGTGACAAAAAATTTGTTGAACGCACAATTGTCATATTTACAAAAAAAAGGGTGCGTACTTATGTACACGCGCTAGAAGTAAAACTTCTTTCACGACAACAAGGCAAGTATTTTTCAAGTCCTACCACTCAGAGCACCCGATTTGAAACTCAGAACCGTTGCAAAATCGTGACGCTGAATTTTGTAATTCGTGACGGGAATTTGTATGTCGGTTTGACATGTCACTGACAGCTCCATAGAAAAATTTTTTACCCCCATGCCGCAAAAGAAGTTTTACTTCAAAAATTTTGTCGGCTCAACAAATTTATTTGTTGAAATAACAAAAATGTTTTGTCCGTATGAAATTTTTTTTTGGTTGAATCTAACAAAATAATTTGTCAGAGAACTCAGATTAACCAAATAACGGGTGATTTTTTAGCTGGTTTGGTTTTGGCAACACTGGTTTTGACAGCTGACGTGTGTTTAGTACCTTGTGTCACTGTCAATCAGCTTCAGTTTGGTTTGCAATTTAACCATGGATCGTCTTACAAATGAACAACGCTTGCAAATTATTGAATTTTACTATCAAAATTCGTGCTCGGTTCGAAATGTTCATCGCGCGCTGCTTCCATTTTATGGTCGGCATTCTCGACCTTCTGAGCAGTCTATTCGGAAGATTGTGACCAAATTTCGCACCAAATTTACTTTGTTGGACATTAAACCACCAACACGTTTACGTACTGTGCGTAGTGAAGAAAATATTGCGGCCGTATCAGCTAGTGTGACAGAAGACCGCGAAATGTCGATTCGGCGCCGTTCCCAGCAGTTAGGCCTTTGTTACAGCACTACGTGGAAAATTTTGCGGAAGGATTTGGGCGTAAAGCCTTTTAAGATACAGCTGGTGCAAGAACTAAAGCCAGCCGACCTACCACAACGCCGAATTTTTGGTGAATGGGCTCTTGGAAAGCTGGCCGAGGATCCGCTTTTTTATCGAAAAATTGTGTTCAGCGATGAGGCTCATTTTTGGTTGAATGGGTACGTAAATAAGCACAATTGCCGCATTTGGAGTGAAGATCAGCCAGAAGCATTGCAACAGCTACCAATGCATCCCGAAAAAGCCACTGTTTGGTGCGGTTTATGGGCCGGCGGCATTATTGGGCCATATTTCTTCAAAGATGATGCGAATCGCAGCGTTACTGTCAATGGTGAACGCTACCGAGCGATGATAACAAACTTTTTTTTGCCCGAAATGGAAGTTCTTGACTTGCATGATATGTGGTTCCAACAAGACGGTGCCACATGCCACACAGCACGCGAAACAATGGCGCAATCGCGAGGCGAGTTTGGTGAACAGTTAATTTCACGTTTCGGGCCGGTCAATTGGCCGCCTAGATCGTGCGATTTGACACCATTAGACTATTTTTTGTGGGGGTATGTCAAGGCTAATGTCTATAGGGACAAGCCCGCTTCGATTGACGCACTGGAAGCCAACATCCATGCATTCATTCGTGAGATACCGGCCGATATGTGTGAAAGAGTATGCCAAAATTGGACTCAGCGGATGGGCTACCTGAGACGCAGCCGCGGTCAACATTTGCATGAAATTATCTTTAAACATTAAATTGCAAGGTTTAAACTATCGATTCAAATAAATATTTCATTCATTTTTTCGAATTTTTTGTGTTTTATTTTTAAAAAAGTTCTAAACCTCTTAAAAAATCACCCTATATTTTGTTTAAATTACAAATTTCTTTTTCTAAATCCACAAAATTTATTTGTGAGCTTCACAAAATTATTTAGTTTAATTAACAAAAATATTTTATCAATTCGACATTTTTTTTTTTTAAGATTAGATTAAGTGTTTTTATTTTTCAATTTGAATTGAATTGAATTGTTTTATATACAATTTGTCCTAAAACTAACTTATAATTAAATTAAATCATGTTGGCTCAACAATAGGGGCCCAACGTACTTCATTTGGCTTTATACAATGTTCTGCTATTACATATCATATTTTTGTTTACTTAATATTACATGATGTTTATATTTAAATATATTAATATTTAATTGAGATAAAAGTTATAAAGTTATAAGAAATATAGGATTTTATCCTCTGTAATGTTGATTGTTGGTCTTCTCGTAGAACGGTGCGTCTTCGTTGTGGATGATGTGTAATTTTTTGTTTGTTAAATCGGTCTCTTATATCCATTTCGGTTCAAACCGAGTGTGAACTTTAATTTTACGGAAAAACTAATATCAATATTTTAATGCACTTCACTAATTTTTTCCGTAAAATTGACAAAGAGATTTTGTAGCTCGAAAATGTTTCACTTACAAATCAAGTTTGTTTATTTTACAAATTTTTTTCAATAGCACAAACTAGACAAAGGTATCCAAAAACAATAATTTATTTTTACCAATAAAATGTCATAGTCGTTTGATAAATTTTGCTTCTTTAATTGAAATAATAAAAATTTTTGTACATACAACAATATTTTTTGTAATGTTTATCTCATTGAAAAAACCAATTTTTTATAAAATTTTTTTGTTGAAAATAAAGTATGTACTTACAAAATACATAGTTTTATCTAAATCACAATTTTACTTTATCAGTAGGTACTACAAAATAACCAAACGTCTAAAAACAATTTTTCATTAGGTAAAACAAAAATATTTTTTCGATGCTTTGATTTTCTATCAAATTGATAGAAACATTTTGCGGCATTGACAAACATTTACAAGAATTGAATTCTTGTAGATACAACAAACATTTTGTTTGCTCCACAAAAAAAGTTGTGGATATGAAAAAAAAATCCCTGTTCTACTTTGTTTTAGTTATAGTAACAAAACTGAAAATATTATTTGTAGCATTTTTTTGTCAAACTGATGAAAATTATAAAAATTTTGTGAAATAGGTAAATTTATTTCATTATATATTGATCAAATTGTATCAAAATGATAAAATTATTTTGTTAAAGTCTACAAGAAATATTTTATCATTATTACCTAGGAATTTATTTTGAGTGTACGTTTTGACGTTTTCAATTTTGAAAAGCAATGTTTTATTCAAAATTGTATGTTTTTTTTAGTTTTTGTAATCTGTTTTTTTGTCCCACTCAAGTGGGACATAAGCCTCAAAAATAAAATTTGGGCTTTATGTCCCTGGGCCTCATGTCCCTGCGCCAGTACTTACACCCACGGTACTGACATTTAGGCTTTAATATAACCTCATATCTCAAAGCTTCTGAGAAAAATAAAATCCGTTATAATTTTAACTTTTATCTATATGACTTTAAAACAAATACAATATTCTAAAAATCACCCCAAAAAATTTCATAACACGCTTGGGTAACACTACCACGGTACTGACAGGTAATTTTGTGACACACGATTTTAGAATAAAAACACTTCATTCTTACAGCAAATTTACGTAAATAAAATAAATTGACTTTAGTTATCAAAATAAATAAATAGTGCCTCTTTAAAACAGTATCTACCTCACAAATTCCATCAAACTAAAAACAAAATGGCGGTTCAGCGAGAAATCTTTTGAATTCAAAAATAAAATGAAATCCGGGGACACCATTCAATTATTATTATTTAATTCGAGAGCAAATATTTTGATTTTAAATTGTCAAAATTTAATCAAGCAACTATAACGCATATTCAGGAAAATGAGATCTTGGAGATCTCAGCAATCTCAGTTACTTGAACAAAATTTCTCAGCTTTGCTGTCAAAACTCTGAGGAAGAAAAATCTTGGATTCGCTTGCTCACTTTTTGAGTGCGAAAAATATCTGAGATCTCATTTTTATGAACACGCCAATTGTATACTCAAACTTCTCTGAGAAAAACATTTTTACTCAACGATGTATATGTATTTTAACAAAAAATCGTAGATTTAATTGGAAAAACAAGGATGGGACATGCCACGGTACTGACATTTTGCGTATACTTTTTCAAGTCAAGGGGAAAGGGTAGAAATTTTTTTAACAATCTGTAATAAAAATTGTAGTACAAACTTATTTCCACTATTCAAACTAGAAATTCATAAGAAAATTTTACATTAAGTTACAAATGAGATAAGTGTCATTGCGGCCTAAGGTAGTTGTAAGTTAAGGTAGTCGTCCATCCAAAGTATCGGTCTAAAAGAAACATTTTTTTTATTTTCAATTGTATTTTCATTCATAAAAATATTAAATTACTGTCAAATCCGAACGGCTAATATGAAAAGGCACTTTTTTAGGAAATGTAACATGAAATAGTTTTGGAGACAGTGGCGGATCCTGGATGTGGTCATGAGGGGAGGTTCCAACAACAAATAGAAAACTTTAAGATAAATAAAACTTATGCATTGCCTTTGTGCTACATTATTTATGTTCGTGAAGTTAGCACCGCCATTTTCGATTTTTAGAAAAAAAAGTACAAATAAGCACAAAATGAGCTTAAAACAGCGCATGAAAGTTTGTATAACTTTTTAAAATATCGTAATTTTGAAAAAAATTGCAAATTTGCGAATTAAAAAAAAATATTTATGGCACAATGGTAGCACAAGTTGAGCAACTTTATTTTTTTTTCGAAAATTTTTGGCCCTAAATGCTGTAAATATTATGCGAATCATTTTTTGAAAAATATATAGCAAAACTTTGATGTTTTTTAAAATCGAAATTTTGTAATAAAAAATTCATCCCTAAAATTCGCAAATTTTCGAATTAAAAAAAAAAAATTATGGCACATGGTGATACAAATTGAACATACAACTCAAATATCCAAGTGTTGCAACTGCTATTGCAGTATAGTTTGCACTGTTTTGACATAGCCACGAGACAACGAAAAGGTTTCAAATTATATAAATTATATAATTTTTTAGTATAAAGGTATTATTAAGCACAATACCTACAGCATAATTTTTTTTTTTTTTGAAAATCGAAAATAATTGTGCTATAATTTCCCGCTAAGTTCCTTCGCAACATTTGCGTCCGGTCGTAAAAGCTGCAAATATAAGATTTTTTTATCTCATTTTTGTATCATATTTTGAGATCAAAACAGCACAACCTTAACTTAATTTTGGAAAAAATTCAATCCTTAAAATTTGCGAAATTTTTTAAAATATTTACGGCAGTCGGCACAACAACAAGTTAATAAGTTTCCCTCATAAAACTGTTACGCAATCTAATGTAAGTAGTTTTACTCTTTTTTCCACTTAGTTGCATTTGAAGTTTTGGAGGTATCTATATCTATTCATTAAAATTGAAGAAATTTTTAGTCAACATTTTATAAAAATGTGGGCTTTCCGGAATTTAGTACGTCAAACATAGACCAAATTTAGGTCGAAGAGAAATAATAATATTTAATAAATAAATTCATTGATATACAAATATTTGGTTTGCATGCTCATGGGAGGGGGTCCGGACCTGAAACAACGCACTTCCCCCTGCCTCCCCCCCCCCGTGGATCCGCCACTGCTTGGAGAACCATTCAATTCTTTGAAAGAGGCATCAGCACACCAGAAAAATATTGTTTGTTTTAAAATGGGGATATGATCTCCAGACCTATGGTATGACAATGCAAATAACAAACCATACAGATTCCTTAATTTCTTTAAATTTTACCTTTCCCACCAGATATAGGTACCTATCTAATTGAAATTCAATATAAACCATTCCATTTTCATCATTGCACTTCAATAACTATGAAAGCAATAGTATTATATTTTCCTTTTGAATACCATAAGCAAACCCAATAACCAAGACATTGTTCAAATTTTCTATAACTTTAAAATAACTCTATTTGAATTGTTTGCAAAATCAATTTCTCTCTCTCTCTCCCTCTTTGTCTCACTCAAATTCATTTGACAAAGTTCACAAATTTTGAATATAATAATGCAAACGAAATGGAAAATAGTTTCAAAATACCATACCGCAATGCAATTTGTATATCATCAAGGACATATAACACAGGACGATACATACCTAAGCAATGTATACCTATATATAGTGGCTTGGGATAGGAATACAGGTGCGTTGTACACATAAGAAGTTCAAACCTCAACGGTTGGTATAGAAGATAAATATGTAGGTAGATATAATATGAAGGTAGCTATACAACATCCACTTGAGAAACTTAAGTCACTCCATATATGTATAGAGAAGACCCCGGCAACGAACCCATTTTTACAAAAGAATACCACAGAATTGAGGAAGCTCCTCCCGGTCACCCCCACACACCCTGCCCAAAGAAGAGGAAGTGGCTGTCTCAATTTCTATTGAATCATTCAGCCAACATCCTTCTGAGTGTGAGATGAAGCGTAAGGAACATGTTCAAGTCCTCTGCTCATGCTGCTCTATACCTATGTAATATATATACATTTCTGGCACTGCTGCCACAAGGCGGCTGCTGCCATATCTGTCTGAAGTTCTGTTTTTTTTTTTTTTTATTTTTTTCTCTTCCTGTTGCCTTTCGAAGAGACAGAGCAGGATTAGAGAACTTAGAAGCAGAAGCAGCATATACATATATCCAACTACGTATACGAGTATAGATACAATATCCTGCACAAACGGTGTTAGATATAGATGTTTTATGTAGGTGCAATCGACCACCGACAACAACTGTGTGTTGAAAGATAAATAAATTGCACAGAGATTCACAGGATATGTTGGATTCAATGATGCAATAAGCAATCAAGAATCATATTGACCACAAAGTGTTGATTGTGTAGAATATACGTTTGTATAATATTTTCATGAAATCAAAAGCAAAAATACTATCAAAAGTATACATTTCGAGAAATCAAAATCTAAAATGATGATTTTCTGCTGTTGAAACCTTTTGAACCGCACAGAACAACGAGTTGTAATGGTGGTCTCATGATCATGATCATGGTGGTTGTGGGTTATGAAATTATGGGATAGAAATTCAAAAATGATTGAAATTTAAAAAAAGAGTATTTTACAATTTTTTTTTTGTGTTGGTAGAATCAAGTGCAGATGTTATTGGTAGCAAAAAGTAAAATATTGAACATATCAAATGAAAGAAGAACAATTTTAGTGTGCTACCAGTTTTGGTTGGATTTCATCCGTACCAACCTGAGTAGTATAAAAATCGCCAGACATCATTTCACCAACGAATGTGTATTATATACGAGACTTTTTCAAAGAGTATTTGTTAGGTAACAGTTATGTAACACAAAATGTTTCAAAAATACAGCATTTTATCGACTCAGATTTCATAAGACATTTTTAGGGTATAATAACATCGTCAACTTATTTGCACAACTGTGAGGGATTATGGCGTTCGGAAGAATAATTCGAACAATTCGTCAGTTCCTTGTGGGAACGGTTCTATTTTGAAATCAAATCAATAAACATTTTTTCTTTATTTTTTTAGGAACTGTCATATTGTTGTAATGTTGTGGCTGTTGTCAACTGTCAAAGTTGAAATGTGAAATATTCGAAAATAATATATACAGCGGTACTAAGCTGTTGATGACACAAGAAATTTATAATGTTGTAGAAGTTGAACAAGTGCACACTTTTTGGCGAAATCAGAAAATTTTTATAAATAAATTTGTAGCTTATTAAATGCTAATTTTTGGGGCGCAAACAAAACTTGTAGCTCACAAAGTTTCTAATAATTTATTTAAGTTAATAAATCTGAAATTAGTGGACGAAATCTAAAATAATATGTATATTTTTGATTGACAGTCATTTTGTAGATTTTTAAATGCTCTTTAGTTACGAAATCTTGATTTTGTAGCTCAAATATGTAGTTTATTCAATATTCAAGTTTGAGCTAAAATAATAATAAAACAATAATTCTTTTGATGTCAAAAATTATAGCTAATATGTTGCGCAAAAATTAATTTTGTACCTTTTATGGGTCATTTTTTATTTGCATATTAAATTTAAAAAGCGCATTTCTGGTCAGTTAAAATAAAATAAAATCTAAAAAATCAGATTTAAAAAAAAAAGTTTGCCAAAAATTCTAGTTTTTTAAATGCTATTTATCTGCACCAAGTCAAGTCAAGTTCAGGTTTTCAAGTTAGCTCCAAAAGGAGCTCTATAAAAAAAATTAGGAAATTCAATTTTTTTTTTATGAAGTTGAAGTCTCTCAAACTTAATTAAACGCAAAAACCTCGATTTCTGGCAAAAAAATAATTTGAAAATCTAATTTTTTTTTTGGATTTGTTTCTTTTGAAAAAAATGAGAAATCGATTCTGGATTTGAAAAAAGACTTAAAATCAGAAGTATATGTACGTAAATGCACACATTTTAAATGTCAAAATTGTGAAATATCATTTTTCATTTTTGTTATTTCGTTCAGAATTTGCTGTTGTGAATTTGTAAAGAAAGCATGTACTAAATTATGAAATTAAATTAATAAGAAAATATAAGACTAACGGCTATTTTGATTAATATATTTTGAAAAAGTGCCTCCCAGATATTTTGTGAAATTTCCCCCTCTTAGTAAAATGCATCCCAGGGCCTGTTCCCGCCTTGCTCCTGCCTGCCACGCTAAGCCACTCTGCAGTGGACATATACACATCATGAAATTTTATACAAAAAAACGCTACTAACCATTTAGTAGATATGGCCATTTAAAAAAAAAGGAAAGTAAAATGACGAAAATGTCGGTTTTTCGCATAACATATGTAACTTCTAATCGATGTTTATGGAAAGTTTGTACATTATTTAATCTTATACTAGAAAATATTAACATTTTTTTTTTCTAGCATTATAATCATTTTAGAGATAATATGATTATTTAAAAAAAAAAAAGTTTAAATCAAAAATTCTGGTTTTTCGATTTCTACTCTTAAATGGCAAGTAATCGAGAGAAATATTTTTACGATTTTTCCCATATCATGCATCAATTTATTATTATTAACGGTATCTCTTTGTGCAACCGATTTAAATGATGTTTTTGGAACAGGAGCTTCAAATAAGTTAAAATAGTATTGCATATTAAAATTTAAAAAAAAATCTAATTTTAGATTTTTAAATAAATTTTAAAAATAGTTTTTTTGATAATTCGAAACTTGGTGATTTTTGTTTGTTTTAATTTTTTTTAACTCTGCATTAATAAATACTAAAAAATGGTGTACCTACCATTTTTTTTTTTTAATTTTTGAACAATTTTATACACACTATATTATTTTTATAAAAACACCGATCCGACTTTAAAAAATTTTTTTCTCATAAATTAAGATTTGTTTAAAAAATCATATGGTGTGGTGTCAAACAATTTTAGAGGTTATATAATCATTTAAGAAATGATTATTGACTTTTTAACAATTTTTAAGTCTAAACTGCAAGTTCCATGCATATGTGCAACACGGTGCTATATATTGTTCTTATTTATATACTCACTTAATCCATTACCTTAAACTCAACTACGTGCCATAAATATTTCACATATTTGTATTATCGGTCAAATCACAATTGGGCTTAAGCTATGAGGCACTTTTTCATGATAAGATATATACTCTTTGAAAATTTACCAGGAGGAAGTAGGTATAAAAAACATTTTTGTTTTTTTAGTTGGATTTACTTGGATTTGATCCTCCCGCCTTGTGTAGTAAAATAGATATTTTATAGTTGGAAAAATCTGTTTTTATATATGTATACCTACCCAGATGAATTTTAAAGATGCATCTTAATCAACTCACGTCTTTTAAGAAGTTGTTTACATAACCAATAACCATATACCTCCATATGCATATTATTATGTGTATTTAAATAACTTGCCCGTTATTTGCACATAAAAAATTAAACATTTATATTCTTGAAACCTGGGAAAATCAACGAGTGAAAAAAGTCGTTAAATAAAATTTGATATTAAACGAGACACTCTGGTTGTTTATGCAAAAGCCAAAACACTATAAAAAGACAACATTAGCATAGCATAGGTTTCATTTTTTCCATTTTTCTTTACTTTTCCGTAGCAGTGCTGGATTATTCATACAACGTAAAATTGGTAGTTTCAAAGGGGGAGCTGGAATTATTGGGTCAAGACTTTCAACTAGGAAAGAAATAAAGCACTGAAGCTGTTCCTGAAAGAATTAATAATTTGATTCAGAAGCATATTGGTTTATATGTTATGAGGCAAATAATTTAGCAACCAATTGGAAGTAAGGTATATTGCTGAAAAACAAGTGTTAAATACTTACAAAGCTTACAAAACAGAACAAGACAAATTATTAAACGATAAATTGACATTTAATACCGAAAACAGATGAGCAGCGTAGCTGCACGCATTGATACATGCAGAGCTGCACCTAAAACAGATGTGCATATACTCTTTAGACATTTACTGGCTGAACACCAAATGCCCTGCTGCAACTGGAATCGGAGCCGCAGCTGCAACTGCTTTCAAAAAATGTCGTACTTCGGCTTTTTTCAAACACTTTTTTGTATATTAAAAAAAAAAAAAAACAGCAGTTCATTATTCACTTTTTTTATTTCCAATATTTTTCTTTTAATTAATAATTTTTTTCGCGACACAAATAAGCACTTAAAACTTCAATATTTCCTTCAGGCTCTTTTTTTCTTCATATAAATTGAAACGTTAAAAGTGCTGCACGTGAAAAGTTAAAAGTTCGCGAACCAATGCAACTCCGTCTGCAGTTGCGTTCCATTCTCCTCGTAGCATTGATTTTATGTGTATTTAATATTTTGACAGGTGTTCCAGCTGACTCTGGCTGCCGCTCCGTCGTCTTGTGTTCAGCAAGTTATGATGTTAAATCTTAAATGAAAATAGAATGATTTCTCTCTTTTCTTATTTTGCTACGGCATGTTATTGATACTCAATTTCGTTAAGTTTCGTCAATGACACAGAGTAAATATCAGCAATGCAAGATACCAATTATTAATATTTTTTTTCGTTTGTTGTTGTGGCTGCAATGAAACTAGCCAGCCAACTTAGAAATAGAGACAACGTTCAGCGAATGTTGCATGCAGCCCTTCGAATGTGTCAACTCTCACAAGAACCTGTGTAATTTATTTTCGCTGCATGTTAAAAAGCTGCACATCTTCTAGGGCATAAGACCAACACACCATTTAAAACATCAATTCGGCATCAATAAAGATAGAAAAAGACAACATGATTACACAAATAACACATTAAATCAACAACGCAGCATGAGATAACTTAGCTCATAATCAACCACATCATCACAAGTAACGTAGTTCTCCCGAAGATAGAGTAACACTCCGAAACGCGTCGCCAATTACATTTATAATTAAAGTTGTTAAATTAAGTTTTTCAAAATAAAAAAAATAAAATTAGTTTTTAAATTTATTTATTAAGAATAATCACTTATTGATATAAGACAAATTATATTAAAATGTGTTTAAATAAAGTTACCAAATAACCCCTAGGTTAATGTCATTGCCGAAGGGCCAAAAAAATAACTTAGTTCGACTCTGTTTCCTTGCGCAATTCCCATAATACCCATATGAGATGAGTATATGAAAATAAAAGCTCGCCCAATTGCTAAAATAAAAAATATCCCTCAGAGAAAATAGCAGAAAATAAAAATATTAGATACACAATAAACAAACAAAATAATATGGAGCATTAACACCACACATATACATACAAAGGTACTATATAGTTCTGGGTTGGTGTATCTTATTCAAACAACAAAAACTCCATTTAATATACATACATATACATACATTGTATGTAGGGTAGGATAACTTATTTTTCCTTTGAAAAGATCTTACAAATAACAAGAGACCATCATCATCATCATCATCACCCACACTCAAAGACAACAAAGAGAATTCTTGAATTTTGTTGTCTTTCGTTCGTTCATCTCGAAAATTATATAGAATGATGGAGATGACTTAGAAGAAGAAGGTTAGAAGGACCATAATAATATTGGATAAGGAAGAGAAATAGCTTTGATCCTTTCCTATATGTATATATATATACATTTTATCTACACTTATATGCAATAGTATGTATCTACATACACATGTGTATACCTATCATATTGTGTTAGTTTAGAATTATCCCTTTTCTAAACTTCATATTATTAACTCACATATAAGAAAGGTAAGGCCTTCTACGTACTTATACAAATTTAAAATTGTTGTCCATGTATACAAACATACAGTGCTGTACACACAATATTTATTAAAAATCATGAAAAAAAAATTCAACGTGAATTTATATAAAAACATTGGGTCGTCTAAAATTAGTATTGAATCATTTTAAAATAAAATGTTCCATTATAAATTCAACATGAATTATTATTAGATTTGTCGTATTTCTGTCTTTAAATATATTTGAAGTTAAAACAAAATTGTTTGTGTTTCGTATCAAATAAAAATTGACAAAAAAAAAGTAAAAAATACTAAATATGTATAATGGATTTTTCGTTTCACTTTTTTTTTGTAAAAAAAAAAACTATTTACAAAATTTGTAAATGCAATGTTCTTTAAAGTATTCAGAAGCACCCGATTACAAAATTATTAAAAAATCATGGAGGCGGTTAAAAATCTGTACGTGATTGACTAAAAATTGAAGAAAACAGCGTGAAAACCCTTTTCCTAAAACTACGTTAATTTAATTCTAAACTAAACATTTACATATATGTATACAATAAGTCCAACAAAATAAATAAAATATACTTGGTAGTGCTCGTGTATGAACCAGGGCTTACAGCTGTAAACATTCCTGTGTGCATGTTACTAAAGCAGGAATGGATGGGGCTTTAAAATTTTTGCCGAATGCCTCATGTGAAAGACAAAAAAAAGTACGTATAGTACGTAAGCTGTACCACTATAGCACCTAGACAGTCTTGAGTTACAACTTTGAATATTTGCAAGCTAGAAAACGTACTAGCAGAAATAAACATATTTCTTATAGATGGACCCTCCATCATCATTGCGATTCATTGGAAATCCAGGGACCTATTTTACTAAACACTTTTCACTTTACGTTTCACCAAACGAAAATTTGCAAAGAGGAAATTATTGAATTGAAAAGTGTTTCTCTTTGCAAAATAAGTTTCACCAAACGCAAATTTGAAAAGTCAAAAGTTCTTTTCTGCAAAGAGAAAAGTTTTGTTAGTTTGCAAAGTATTTGTTCTTTTTTTTCAAACAAATAAACTTTGCAAATTATGTATATTTAGAATTTTGAAAACTTTCTCAGTAATATGCAAAGAGAAATTTTCATTGGCAAATAAGCGTTTGTTTTGAAGTTATCGAAAAATAATAAAAAAAAATAAATCATTTTGAAAATGAAGAAGTGAGTAAAAGTTAACAAGACGATGGACATAGGCTATATTTTTTTTTAATTTTGACGAATTTACCAAAAAACAAGAATTTTGTAGAGTCAACGCATTGATTATTTTGTGTGACCATATCAACGCCGAATGCTCGTTAAGTCTTAACGTTAACGCAACAGAATTTTTGTTTTGGTCAACTCATCCGTCTCTTGACGGATTTTGCAGAGGTTTTTTAATCCATCGACAGATAGACAACAAGTTATATTTTGTGGTTAATCGAATATTTTGTTTCAAATGTCACCCGAAAGACTTACAGTCGCATTTTCCAGAAGTAAATATAAAATAAAATTTCATAAATGTATGATTTTTTAGAGGTCCATCTATAGCTTGACAGATAAGCAAGAAACTTTATGTTGACGGAACATTTCGATCAAAATGTCGTCTAAAGGTCCCAAAACGCCTTTTTCTGGAGCATAAAATGTAATCTTAAAATGTTGGTTTTAACATTGAAAATGTTTATAGGGTCGTTTTGAGAAAAATATGGTGTTACCAAAATGATTAAATGAACAAATGAATATATAACAAATGAACGAAATGAACTCTAGCGTATAGGGGGCTCAGGATCGAATTTTTGGTTGGTGTTACCAAAGAAAATACCAAAATGAACTAAATACACAATCGATGAATCGTACCTACACGTTGATCGTCGCCAACCGACGAGCTTCAGTGGAGGATAGTTGAATTTGTATGAAATCTTAAAATCACTCGATTTGAGCGCACATAGAAGCCTTTTACTCAGGTTATAATTATCGGATGTTTAACGTTAAGATAGATAATTAAAGATAAAATGACAGGCTACAAATCTGCATCAAAATGTTTGCAAAAGCTTACAAAATTTCATACTAAAAACGTGAAAGATTGGCTTTTGAGAACTAATTTCATCACGGCAAATGACGTGAGGAACAAGAAAACAAAAATAAAAAGAAAAAAACGTACCCACAAAGAATATACATTGCTGTAAAGTGTAAGGGTGTGGGCAAGACGTTGGTTGGAGTGGAATGTGTGCAATAAAAAACCACCACTGCACTGTGGCTGGTGCCTGGTGGCAAACACAATTGGCTTCGCATCGGGAACAAAAATGATATACATACATAGCGACATTATTAAGTAGGTTAGGTATGTCTGTAAAATATATGTATATTGTATTATGTTGATTAAATTGTAGGTATTTTGCAAATATTATTCGTAATGGTACGATTAGGTTGGTTTGGTTGGCTTATAACTTCTGTTCTAACAATCGGATATTTAAAATAAAGGTCTTAAAATGAAGGTAAAATATCAAACTAATTTATTCAGTTAAAAAATAATTGAAATAACATAAAAGTGTAGGTGAAAAACGTTTAGGTTTAATTCATCAAAATAAATAATTGCAAAAACTGAAAAATTGAATAACAAAATTGGCTTCGCCATCAAAATTCATATACCTACGCATCTATATAGGTTAGGTAGGTACATACATTATGTATGTAGGTAGGTAGGTAGGTAGAAATGGCGATCACGAGCAACCTAGCTCGTTGACCCAATTAGCGCTAGAGTGCGCCGTTTTGTTACCATAACTCGTTGGACCTGTGGATGTAAATGGTTTGGAATGTCTCAGAATGGCTCATAGACGTAAGAGGTTTGACCCCTTAGGGCCAGTTTCACAGTGAAGTAAGTGTCACTTAAGTGCCGAATATGGAAAACTAATTCCCAATTTCACAGTATAAAATTATCGGAATAAGTGACACTTAAGTCTCCGATGTTGGCCACTTAAGTTCCACTTACTCAGGTAGTAAAACTGCGGCTTAAGTGCCAAAATGGGAAAATTAAGTGCCACTTATTTTGTTAAGTGTGCACTGTGAAACTGGCCCTTAGTATGACATTATGTATGTAAATTTATATAAATGGATTGATTTAGTTGTTCAGCGGTTGCCTTTTTACTTCTGTACTAATAATCGGATCTTAAAGATTAAGGTTTTGAAATAAGTTAAATAATAGGCTTCAAAATTTTGTGTGACAAAACTTGACTTCATTCTTAATCAATTCGATTGTTGAACCTAGAATATGCACAGAGACCTATACTTGAACCTCTATGATTATAACTTATAACTTTAGTTCTATAAGGGCCAGATGTTGAAGGTAAAGGTATTTAAATTAAGGTTAACTAGGCTAGAGGTAGGATTAACCTAGCGAAGCAACTTAAATATAATACCTAATCGAAAAGGGTTGATTTGGTATCTTCTGTTCTAATTATCGGATCTTTGAGGTTAATGTCTTAGAATTAAGGTAAAATCTCAGGCTACAAATTTATGTGACAAAACAACATCTAAACCAATGCGTTTTTTGAACATGACCAACGTCTAAACCAATGCGACTTTTGAACTTGACCTACGTCTAAGCCAATGTGATTTTTTAACTTGAACTTTACGTCTAAACCAATTCGATTTTTGAGCTTGACCAACGTCTAAGCCAATGCGATTTTTGGACTTGACTTACGTCTAAGCCAATGCGATTTTTTAACTTGACCTACGACCAAACCAAGGCGATTTTTGAACCTAAAATATGCAAAGATACCTACTTGTGAATCTCTTTAATAAACTTACAACATTAGATCTAAGGGCCAGTTGTTGAAGGTTAAGGTATTTAAGTTAACGTTAATCAGTCTAGAGGTAGGATTAACTTACCTAAGCAACTTAAATATAAATATCGAAAAGGGTTTATTTGGTAAGCTTTTATCTTCTGTTCTAATTGTCGAATCTTTGAGGTTAAGGTCTTAGAATTCAAGTAAAATCTCAGGCTATAAATTTATGTTACAAAACTTTACCTATGTCTAAGCCAATGCGATTATTGAACTTAGAATATTCATAGGTACTGCAATATAAATGAACTTCTTTAATAAACTTATAAAGATTTAGTTCTAATGTTCAGATGTTCAAGGTTAAAGGTAGAACTATAATAGTCGGATCCCGACCTAAGTGGTCGTACGAAACGAATACAAAGAATTTATATGACGTGCCCATAATTGAGTTTTGCTTGTTTTTTTTTTCCAATTTTTTACTTTTGCTTCCAGAAGTGAAGAGCGCTCACCGACCGCTCCATGCGTAAGTGAACTGAGAGAATTTTCTTCCAACATCTTCCGACTATTACAGTTCTACCTTAAGGTCCTCAAATGAAAAAAAACGATTCAATTTGGTTGTCAACTCAGCTGTCAACTTAATTGGTGCTTTGCTTTTCATATACATAGATAAAAGAATACTGCTTAGCTGTCAAAACCATTTATATTGTCTTAAGAAATTACTCGACTCGAGTTTATTAAATTTATTAAAAGATGAGTTCAAAATGCAAAATATTATAGAATACCTAAAAACAATTAGGTAAATCAGGTTTGCATTGAGTTTGAGCTACACATCAAATTATTTATACATTTGGTCTCGCGTTAAAAAGGGTACACTTTGATAGTTAATCAAATAACTTGCCTATATATAAATAGTTCAATAAGTTGAGAGACTTGTAAATCAATTTGAGCAAATTTGAGCATATATTTGAATTTCTTCAACATCAACGCCGTGATTAAATAAACTGAACTGAACAACATTAGGGGTATTCCCGATCCGATGTAACTGGTCTTGTATCATTGCAAAAATGCAAAAGTGTAGAATTGCTATACCCTAACCCCATTGTAAAAAAAATACTTTCTATTTTGCAATGATGCAAGACCAGTTTGCATCGGATCGGGAATACCCCTATTAATTTAACCACCAACTGGGATTCGACATTAAAAATATCTACATATTGTAATTTCAGACTGAAGAATGGATTCTTAGACATCTTCAGAAGTTTTGGTGCAACTATAGGATACAAATTAGAAATCACCAAGATTATTCATGTTTTTATTTTATCGAGCTAACACAAGTCATTTTCAATGTCCCCATAGTTACTCTATGAGTGAAATCTGTAAATTTTTTAATCTATTTATCAATATCGTATATAAGCATCCTTCGATATTCATATCTTGGAAAAATTAAAATTTGTATGTCTTTGATCGTCAACAAGAAAATGGTTAATTTGAGTTCGAATGTGGTCAAGTCGTGTGATCGTCATAGTTTAACATGTCCACCCGTTGACGAAAAAGGATTAAAAACACGTTAACACAGATAACACTTCAACGCATTTTGGGACAATATTTAACGACTGGTGTCAGTCAACTCATTAAAGTTGACCGCCTAATTGTAACCTAATTTAATCTTAATTAATACAATCCAAGTTTTACTTTGCAATGCATATTACAAATTGGTTAAACACTTTAACCTTTCACTTTTCAAAAATAGTCTGAAAAATTGAAATGTCTTTTTTTGTGAAACACAAAATTCTTACTTCTTCAAGACTGCACGTCGTCGTCTTTAATTGAGTTGTAAGCTTGAAGTGACGTTTTGATATAATAATATAGAACATAGTACGGCAATATCCTATACAGTAAGACTCTTTGTGACAAATCAATAAGAAATAATAAAATAAATATAAATTATATAGGGTAAACTGTTTAACTGTTCAACAGTGAATCAGTTTTTAGTCATTAGTCTATATAGAGTATCAAACCATTGGTTAAATCTTCTAGAAGTGAAAACACGTTTACAGTTTTTTTTTTTTTTTTTTAATTTCTAAAGAAATTAATAAATTTTTATCATAAACATCTTAAATGGTTCACTGTGTGCCAGGGCGTTGTTCATAATGTAAACCAAAAAGCTATACAGCTGCATTCTGGGCACACATTTTTTCACTCCGGCAGTAAGGATGTCTTTTTCAATAGAAATGGTTGCAAAATCAGTTAATCGCTCGGGTTATTGTTGAGCTTTTATAAGAGAAGCCAGCATCACCTGATGAAACATTTACATAAAACTTTAAAAATATCTTAAATGCTGTTAATAAATTTGTACACTATTTAAGTATAAAAAGTGGTGAAGCTAAATAGTTTAAAATTAACAGAGGTTAGAAATTAACAACAGCAGAAGTTTGGTTAAATATATTAATTTCATTCAAGAGATATTTATAGCAATACCTAAAAGCCGTGTTTTTTTATCTACGGATCTGGATCAGGATAATTTTTTAACTCGTTATACAACAACAACTTGAGATCCTATTGTACGGCTAATATCATTTTGAGCTTCACTGTCAATTGTTGCTGTTAATATTGCTTCAAGTTGTTCGCTGCAGTTTTTTTGTCTTTTTGAAATATTGCAATGAAATTCGAAATTTTGGCTTAGAAATTGATATTGCACAAAGCGCTTCTCGAAAGAAGATCAGCTTACTACCACGCCCACTTTTTTATATCTGTAATTCCCTTTACTTTGTTGTAATTAAAATCTCTTGAACTTAAAGCAGTTAAACAGTGGGTAAGTGCGGCAAATATGGCCCACGTTGGTAATATGGCCCACCGCAATATTTTCTGAATGAAATAAAGTAGGCACTCAACTACCAGTTCAAATCAAATATATTCAAAAGGATTCTGCTTCGTTGTATGTCGGTGACAGCAGCTTATCAGCGGGGTAAAATATAACATTTTATAACTTTTATTCGTTGTCGATGTAATTTTTGGGTGAGTTTACTTAAGGATTTTTAAATTAAAATTTGAGGAAATTAAATAAGTTTTTTTTTCGAAATATATGCGGTGTTATATTTTATGTTATAAAATTTAAAATTAAAATTTTGAATGAAGTTAATTCAGTATGTTAAAAATTAAAAAAAGTGAAAAAGTCATAGTGTTGGTAATATGGCCCATCTCAATTTGTACTAGTGGGCCATATTTGACACATGGTTTTATTTTTTTTTTTTTTCAAGACTAATCGGGTAATAAGAAGCACTATTTCATGTATGAATTTTGCATGAATTAGACCAACAAGATATTTGAAAAGCATTGTTTTCAGGGTGATTCATATTTGAAACTAAGTGGGCCATATTAGCAGCACTTTTTTTAAAAATTCAAAATGAAGTTCTTTTAATTTTTTGTGAATAGCTTTTTGTTAAGTTACTTTTTACGTTTTAAACTATTAAAGACTGAAGCGAAAATAATTTCTTTAAATGTCAAAACAAAAAATATATGAATTCGAGTTAAATTTGCCATTTTATTAAAAAAAGGTTAAGGGTGGGCCATATTTGCCGCACTTACTCCCTTATTATGAATCACTCTTAATTCATCAATCAATGACACCAACTTCGAGATGAGAATAACATTTTTCAATACGGTACAAAGTTGAAGGTCAGACTTTTGAACTTTAAGGTTCTTGTTAGAAGGTTAGATGTTTTCGTTTAAAATTCGAAAATATTGCTTCAAATCCGTGTCGTGTGTTACTGCTGCGGGAATGGTACGGAGAAAGAACTGATGTTTCACAAAAAACCGATCGAGATATAGCTGCGCAGGTGCTACGGACGTGAGTCGAATGTCCCAGAAACGTTTACATAAAGTTATGTCGTAAATATGGGTGTTCATAATGAAAAAAAAAAAAAAATTCAAAATTAAATTTAACTTTGGGCACTTAAGGCCCGATGTCTGGCAGTAATCTACACTTTAAACAATTGTCTCTCAGCATTGTGTTCACCTTGAATGTAAAAATAAAGTCACAGTAGTCTAAATGTTGCCGTCAATTCTTAATAACATTCTTTTATTCTCGTAATTTTTACAAACTGCTGGATGAAAAGTTAAAGTAAAGTTTGACTAAAATTGTCTTCCCAGTAGTGTATTTTTATACATATATGTCTGTATTGTATAATATCTACATTTACGTGCGATATATGATTTCTCAAATGAATATCTCTGCAAAATATATGTGACATGTGCATTTGATATACACATATGTACATATATGGTAGGGATTTAGATTTTATTATTAAAAGATAGATTGATAGATTGTCTGTGATGAGATTGACATTCGATGAGAAAATGTATTTTGAATTGTGGGCCTTATTGATTTCAACGGAATTCATCTATGTAAAAGTGAATATCAAATGAGAAAATGATGCGGCATGATTGAATAAGAAAATTTTATGGGATTGAATCCTTCTATCTCTATAGTCGGTACATACAACTGATGACTTCTGGCCATATAAGAAATTTTATTGCTTTGGCATGAAAAAAAAAAAAAAAAAACAAACATAGAAAATGATGAAAATGATCTTATTAACTCAGATAAGCAGCAGACAAAATTGAATCATTGTGTATTATTTGATGATGAAACAAAGAGAAAATTGAGATGTTCTAATGGTAATTTACTGAAAATCAAATAAAAGTACCTTTTTTTTGAATGAAGGAAAGTAAACTTTTTATTTCTTGAGAAGATGATTTTTGCAAAAAAAAAAACCCAGATGTCCGGCCAACATTTCCGGCTCCCAATTAGCGAACTCACAGCGTAAAATGATGCGTGATGAAATGGCAAACCTTACTGAATAGTTTGACAGCTGGATGTCCAAGGTATAGCTTTGACAGCTGCTGGAGTACAATAATTGGCAAAACTATCATTAGGTCTGTTCGCGTACTTGCCCAAAAATGCCAGATTCTACCAGATTTATTTTTATTATATGAACTTTGACAGTCTTTCGGGCTAAAAATGGTAGAAATGGGTAGGTTTGGGAAGTAAACGAACAAGGTTTGGTTATATCTGGTTACACTATTTTGACCAACTTGACATGCGAAACTGGAGTTAGGGAGTTAAGAATCGAGCAAGCTGGAAGAAACTTTTTGGTTTAGGCCCCGGTCTTCAAGTTCTGATAATCAAACAGGTATTCAAACATGTATAACCAGCTTACTTTTATTTTAAAAAATATTGATGGTCGAAATGTATGCATATATCTACATATAATGAGATCAAGTAGGTAGGCCTATAAGAGAGAAAGCAATTCAATTTTATTTAAGAATCCCTGTTCTTATAAGCGGGGATGGCGTTGTGTATTCTTATCTTAATCATCCATCACAATTTTTGTTGGTTCATAATCTGTCTCTGAAACTTGAAAATCCTTTTAAAGAACAATATAATTATCTTCTTTCCATCAGCATATTTCAACCAAAAAGGTGTTACCTGTGTATAGGTATATCTCTTCTCTTAAACCCGTTAATTGTTTGTATTGCCCGAGTGTCCATGACACTTTGGTATTAAGACATAAATTTATTCACCCCGCTAATTGCTTGATACAAAATAATTTTCAAATCAATCATTTTAAAGACTGTCATTAAAGTTGAAATTGCCTTCTTCCTCCAGTCTCATATCACACCACTTCACCGCATCATATTATAAATACAATAAAATAAGCCCAAAGAGATAAATAAAGAGAAAGAGAGGCGGGTGATGATATAGAAAGTATAGGAGGAGAACAGAAATATATGTAGATATTGAGAGAAAGCGACAGAAGCAAAAAACCCATCCAACCAAAAGAATTATGCCAACAGGGTTTGTTTTGTAATTTTATGCAAATCCCTTTATGACCACACTTTAAACACTTTTATACTCTGGCAACACTTAAATTTTCAACTTCACAAAGTCGCTGCGAATTAAAAGTGAACACATAAAAACGATAACCTACAGGAAAGAAGTGAGCGCTTGTGACTCGACAGAGTCGACACACATAACACTCCTCTTCCGTGTCCCAGTTTTTACGTTTACTTTTTTTTTTGTTTTTTCTTTTTTTTTTGGCTTCTCTTATTCTGCTGTTGCACTGGCTCTATATTATGGTGTCCCTGATAAATCGCAGTAATGTATGCCTTGAATCCTGTGTGAGTGTTTTTATTCCGTTGGAATCATCCTTATCCTGGTATCTGGAGCAAAATCGAAAACAGCGAGCTGGAAGTGGCTCAGTTTCAGTTTCAGTCTTCAGAGCTACAGTTCCCCTAGACCTTCCCTTCCGCGTGACTGATTTCCGCCATCATGTTCGTTCCTTGTTGTCATGCTTTTTTTTTTTTTTTTTTTCTCGTATCCTTCCTTTTTGTTGATTTGTTCTTTGTTTTTTTTTAGGAAAATGCTTTGTTTCCTTCCATCATTTTCTCTATCCTTCATATTTTTTTGTCCTTCATGTTTTTTTTTTTTAAATTCATTATGTGGTGGGTGTTCATCCAAAAAAGAGAAAAAGGAACCTAAAAATGTGGTTTCTCAACAACTAGATATTTATCGATAACAAAGTCGTAGTTAGAAAAAATTTAGGAAGGAATTTGGGGGTATGCATTATTTCCTAATCAATTTTCATCAAATTTCAAAATACTCACATCATTTTAATATCTAACATTTAGACGGTAGTTACTAGCCCATGAATGCTCGTTTATTTAAAAAAAAATATTAAGGGTTTGTAGTAAGGAACGTTATTAATGCATTAGGTACGAGTAAGTAAAGGACAAAAAAGCAAAAGTCAATAAATAGAATTATTATAATTATTGAGTATCTACTCCGGGCATCTGCTTGTTTCTATAGTTTATGCTCAATGACAATAAAGATATGTTAGAAAAATTGAAACATTTGAAATAGATTTTTTATTTCCTCAAAAAAAAAAAAAAAAAATAAACTTCAACTAGGGGGAGCAACTGCCCCTTAACGCGAGCATCCCATTGCAAAAGACAAAAGAAGAAATACAATACAATAATTTAATGTTTTAATTTCTGTAGATTTGTTCTATCACTAAGCATTTTATTTTGAATACAGTAGACGCTCGATATAGTGAAGTAATTAAAACCAGGCCTGTTCACTATTTCGAGAATGTTCACTATTTCGAGAGAGAAACTAAAAAGGCTTTCCAGTGTGATTTTGATACAAAATGATTTTTTTATTTATTAAAGCGTAAAATAATTTCAATTGGGTAAAAAATACATAAACATTTTATAATATTATAAATAACATACAATAAACATTATTTTTCATAAAAACGAAAAACTTGAATGAAATCACTAATTCTGTTTGATTGTTTCTCAACTTTAAATTCATTTGCACTGCTTTTTCTTGTAAATGTTTCATAAATATCTTAAAAAAAAGGTCCACAATGCTGTAAGCGCATTGCTGCTGGCATAATCTTGTTAAATAATGAAAAAAAAAATGTGAGTTCACTATATCGAGATACCTTTTGTTCACTATTTAGAGTTGTCTGTATAAAATTTTGTGTGTTCACTATACTGGATAGTTCACTCTACCGAGATTCACTATATCGAGCGTCTACTGTATTTCAATTTTCTTAGTCTAAAATACATTTCAGGGTTATATTTACTACTCCCCCTTCTATTACCCCTTTGCATAGCACGGGCTTGCTCAATGATAAAACGAATTCTTATATAGCGATGATGGTGGTGAGGAATGAAGAATGGTTTGGGTGATGGTGTGAAATATGTCACTGGTGGAATTTCATTCAAGATATGCAGATGCAAAAAAGTTTATATTATAAGAATTCTACCAACCAACGTTCGTTTGGTAAATTAAGGATACAAAAATTGTCTGCATCTATATATAAGCCAAGCCAACTGTCATCATCTTTGCATTTCTTCGCAATGACTACTTATATAGGTACCCAAACCAAAACTCTACCCAACTTTCAACTTATTGAATGAAATTTTAAAAGATAAAATGAAATGAAGCTCGTGTTCCAAGAACTCACTGCCGTCAACCGCATGCCAATAAAATACCTGAATATAATAATATATTTACATAACAGCGAAATGTGCCCATTGCTTATGTATGTATAAGAAAATTGTTACCAAGTAATTTAAAAAGTTTATACCTTTGGTCTTTTTTGTAAGGAGTAATGGCTTATACGCTGCTGGCAAATTAAATTCTTTCTTTGTTCATAATATGTAGTTACAGTAAAACCCGCTTAGGAGAAATGCCAAAATGTCAAAGTCTTTAACACTTAAACAAACTTCGCTTAAGTAAACAAAAATTTCATTTAAGCGGAGTCCGGATAAGTGAAAAAAAAAATTTCACTTAAGCGGATTCGTGGTGAAAATTTGGTGGAGGTGAAAAATAAAAAAGAAATCAAATTTCTGAACAATAACAACAACTTAAAGGTTTGAGATATAGCTATTTCAAGGGGTGCCAAGCCCTGTTGGTGGTAGCATCTTTAAGTTGTTGTTGTTGTTCAGAAATTCAATGAAATTGACGGAATAAAGAAAGGTCAAGTCTAATATACTGACATTCAAGTATGAATAATACAATAAATAATAATAAAGAAATCCAAGTCTTCAGCAATTTTTTTTTTCGTTCGATTCAATTTTTTTCACTTAACAGAGTTTTTTACATTGAAAAATATAAAATTTAACCGAAAATATGTTTCAGGTATCCGGGTTTTTCACTTAAGCAAGTTTCGCTTAAGCGGAGTGTTTTAAAGGTAATTGGTCGACATTTACTCGGGGGATGGAAAGAGTGTTTCAGGTAAGCGTGTTTTTCTCCTAACCGGGTTTCTCTTAAGTGGGTTTTACTGTTCTCGTATTCAATTTCATGAGAATTGGTTTTTTTTTTTTTTGAGTCTGGTTGTTACCATTTTCTGTATAAGGTTGATATATTTTACATCTAATTTGCTAGTCTTTTTGTCTTTTTTTTGTCATTCGAGGAAAAATTGTTCGTTGCCATAGTAAAGGAAATTTTAGTTTCACTAAAATGATGAAATTTAATAGGATTTTTACATGTAGTTTCAGAATTCATATTTTAATTGGAAAAACTACTACATATGTATTTTGATACGCGACGTTCTTATCTTTTGTATGTTATTTTGTAGGTAGGAATCTAAGTTTTTGAAAGAAGGATTACATTTTTGAAATGATTCTTCTTTATGCGCGTTGAGGGTAAATATTTTTATGGAACTGTCAGTGATATGATTCAGTGCGACTGATTAACTCTCATTATAACATGCTTTTGAGGGATGTTGTCTTTTTTTTTTTTTTGTAAAAATTTTATATTTACCTACACAATTTACAATTTACAGTTTACAGCTTACAATTTAAAATTAACAATTTACAATTTACAGTTTACAGCTCACAATTTACAATTTACAATTTTAAATTTTAAATTTTAAATTTTAAATTTTAAATTTTAAATTTTAAATTTTAAATTTTAAATTTTAAATTTTAAATTTTAAATTTAAAATTTAAAATTTAAAATTTAATATTTAAAATTTAAAATCATCAATGCACAAAGAATTCGTATATGTTTGCGGCAAGCGTGAAATCTGTTAACTCGATTTGCAACTTAACTACGAGCCATAGCAAACTTAAAATAGCAAATTCGTGATCTTGGAGTTATGTACAACCGTTCCATCGAAGCGCACGATGATAGATAAATAAAAAAAGTTGGTGTTTTTTTGGATGCAAAATATTTTCGCATTTGACCATATCGTAAACAATCCTTGGATTGGGTAATATAGGTTGCTGCTTTCTGCGATGAATAGGGAATAAATAGGCAGTTTTTGTGAACTCGATTTGCGGATTAAATAAGAGCTCTATAATTAAACTAACACACCTATTACTATTGTCAATTATCAAATTGATAAACATTGGAATTTTTTTTTTTAAACAAATTTATTAAAAAAACTGATCAACTATTCTTTTATAATAATTAATGTTCTTGTGATTCGCAACGGTCTGCATCATTTTCAATGATCAAAAATTTTATCAGCATGGGTTTTTAAACATCGAATATAAAATTTATCAATTATCAATAGTTGACATTCGTAATAGGGGTGCAAAAATAGTATTTTCATGTGCTGGGAGTCACAAGTAATAACCTTTTTGTTAAAGTTTTTGCTGAATAAATAGGTAATCAGAGATAATTCCGAGAAAACAAAGAATTGCGAAAACACAACGTAAAATATCCTTTGAGAGTTTCACTAATTCCAAAAACAAAATCAAACATAAAAGGAAAAAATCATAGAAACCCATGAGTAAAAAAATAATAAACAAAAAATCAAATGTCATTTTTCAGCACACAATAAATAGTCCGTATAATTAATTCAGTGCGAAAAAGGACCGGAGACTTCTCAAAATAATCTGCTACAATTATAAATTTCGCTCTACGAACAGCGTACTGCAAAACGAAAAGCAGAAAGAAATTTTCCGTTTATGATTTCGTTGTCATTTTTGTATGGGATTTTTCGTTTCAATTCAACAGCGTACTAGGCTCAACCCTCCTCCTACCTACATAATTATAGGATTTACGTATATAATATATTATATCTCTATCTCACTCTCTATCTCTCTCCCTCTCTCTCTCTCTCTCTCTGACCAAGAATGCAATCTTATCCAAATACATTTTATAACTATGTATAAGTGCAACTTAATTTCCCACAAAATAATTTTAATTTATTTAAAAAGTTAAATAAAAGGAATTCTTAACAACAATTCCCTCACATACACTTAAATTTCTTTCCTCATCACCTACCTCCTCCCCGATACCCATACCACATTCCACCCATGACGTATAGTGAAAAGCGAGTCATTACTTAAGACACAAAAAAGAATAGAATAAAAAGTAAAAAATCATCTCGTTGGCTGCTCTATAGCACTGTACTTCTTCCTGGAATTCTTTTAAAACCAGAAGCACGATTCCATACAGCAGGTACGTTCTAACTGTACACATGTAGGTATTTATGTATGTAGGTATGTACATATATATCTATGTCAGTCCTTTTGTTATGCAATTCCGTTTCGCATAATGAGTTAATTGCCTTTTGCATTGTTTATTATATTTACCCGCTTGAAAGCTGTTGAAGGATTAAAGATACTATATACAATGTACATGTATATAATTTCCTCAACCACATGTCTACCATCACCAGCCCAACATCATCAACAATCAACAACAACAAATAAATAGAAAAGAGTACAGGTAGTAGGTACCAACCAAGTCAGTGGCAAAATGCCTGCGTTCATGCGAACTATTTATGTGCACAGCATTTATTTGTTCATCGTAGATTGTATAGTAACAAGGAAAAGCAAATATCTATTTCCCATTTTCTAACAGTAAACTTTATGTTGGTGCTTTAGCTTAGCTGTATAGAGTGTAGGTAGAGGTACCTACCTAGATACCATTTGAATGTAACGATTGAATCATGTTTTCCTCAAAACTAGCACATGCTTATAGTTCTACTACCGCACAGATGATTTGTATAATAGGGGGTTTCCTGTTAAAGAAAAGTTTATAAATATAGGGTAGGTATTAAATAAAAATTTGAAATTTTTATTTCTTGTTTTTTCAGTTTTATTTTAGTTTTCATAAAAAATCTTATTTCAATTTGAACCATACACTTTCTGAGCTATTTTTTAAGATACCTAACGTTTATTGGCTTATTGCGTATGCTTTAATATCAAAAAGACTTGACGCGGGACCCCCATTATCATGAAGCTATGCGCTTACTAGCTTGATTGTTCAGTATAGTCATGTAATATTTGTATTTTGTATTTGTATTTATTATTTGACTGCTTACACATTAAGACATAGTATCTTATGAACTAGTGATAAGCCATTAATTTTAAAGAAAATGTTTTTATAAATAAAGATTCAGTAGTAGTTAACTCTGTTCTGAAAGTAGGTACATATATGTAGGGAACCACAAATTTAGCTTAACTAATTTCCTATCCTGTGGCTACCATCACTTCCATCAGTAAAGATAGACACATTGAAATTTCTTATTTTGTCTGTTTTCACTCTATTTAGAGGAAATCCGCAAAATTAATTTTAGAAAAGCTTTTCGTTTTCTGGAAAATTAGCATTGGGCTCGCAAAGTTCGCCGAAAGAGTTGTGATAATCTTGAAATGAAACTATCACTTTACCAAGGTGCGAAGAGCAATTAAAAATGACTCGTTCTCTCGTGATAAATTCGGAAGGGAATTTTATTTTTAATTCGATCCTATTAATTATTACTTTTTGGTTCCTTCAAAATAAAATTCGTTTTAACGATCGAATCAAATCTGTTGCGATCTGTAAAATATGTGGGAACTATTGAAGATCCCATTCACGAACCGTTTAAATAAGAAAAAAAATGCCATTTTACATAAATACCATTATATTGCAAAATAAACTGGTTTTTATTATTTACTTTTTTCAATTTTTTCAAAATTTGTCACTTTTTTCATATTTTTTCAAATTTTTTTTTACTTTTTTCAATTTTTTTAATTTTTTGAAAATTTTTCATATATGTACATACTTCAAAATTTTTGAGTTTTCTCAAAAGTTTTTTTTAAATTTTTGACTCTTCAAAATTTTTCATATTATTTTTTTTTTTTTTTTAATTTTCTCAAAATTTTTCCGCTAAAATAAGTCGGAATTTAGCGAACGAAATTATGAAAATATGTTGGTTTCCAAAATTGTAGCTTTTTAATGCTATTTTCTACACAGAGTATTCATTTGTAGCTCTAATGGTTTTTTTACTATATTCAAAATTTCAAGTTAGCACAAAAAAAAAGCTGTCAAAATCTAAAAAAAATGAAAACATACAATTATTTTTTTTGCACGTATTTGAGGTCTCCCTAAACTTAATTAAATGGAAACTATTTACAAAAAAATATGCAAGCTACAAAATCGGAGTTTGCGGAACATAAGAATTAAATTAGATACAAATTCAGATTTAAAAATTTAAGGCGTCAAAAAGATTACATTTTACACTACCTTAACTATAGCCCAAACAACATACCAAAAAATTAGAACTATCACGCTTTGCGATTTTAGTCCTTTTTTATACCTATGTACGATTTTGATGACATATTATAAGCTGTTTCAAGAAATTTTATTTAAATATTTTCATAGCATAATTATATAATTATTATATTATTATATTACTATATTTTATTCATACAAAGTCGATGAAATCCACGAAAATTGTAACTTAGCTATTTTGTATTTTTAGCCTTTTGAGAAAGTTGATAAAATATTAATTGGGTAGCGCAATGGAAACAAAAGAACCGGTACTTTTCAGGAAATTTCTCAAGCAATAAAGCGTATCTAAGGCGTTGTGAATTGCTGCGAACGCCGGGAAATCGATAAATTCGGATCATCAGCAACACTTGCACTTGCAGCAGCAATTGTTTCGATTGAGTGTGCATTACGATGATGCACAGGCCTTACGACATCAGTAACGCTTCCACTCTCTTCAAATTTCTTCACAATATTATACCAATTGCTTGCGTGGTCGGTCGATTATAACTGAGTTTGAATCTTTTTGTAGTAAGTTTTAATAATTTTAACGCGTTGTTTGATTGTTAAGCGATCCATTATCGTAAATGGCAAACATTCAACAAATATTATGACACTTAAAATGACAGCTGAGTTTTACAGGTGTCAAATGTCAGCGCTTCCAACTTGAAACCACGAAATGAATGACCCTGTATTATGTTAGGCATGCTTGGCATTTTGACTTACACTGCTTTTTCTCTTTTTTTATAGCATTACTTTTTTTTTGATATTTTTCTAATAGCATCAACTTCAAGCTTGAAGTCTGTTTCACAATGTTACGAGAAAACAAGACACAACCGTGATGATATCTCTTTGCGTTCACGCTTAAATGAATTATTTAAAAATTTTAAATGTTGTTTTCATCTAATTCACCCTAAAAATAGGTAAAGTTTTTAAACTTAATATGTACATATTTATGCCTAAAATTATTTTTTTTTGAAGTCCATCCTTCAAAATTAATTTTCAAAAACAAAAAAGTTTTTGAAATTGAATATCTTTTGTTGTATTTACCCTAGTTCACCCTAAAAATGGCTTAGATTTTGAATCAATTTTTTTTTCATTTGAATTCTACACACAAAAACCGAAAAATTAAGCTGAAAAATCCTTTTCATGTATCTGAGATATATGAGAAACAAAACTTAAAATCAGATGCTATTGTCTTTATTTCTATTTTTTTTTTTATTTCTGTTTTGGGCTTCAGGTCAATAAATGAAAAAAGTTTTTTTGTTTTTTCACGACGTTTCGTCCATGTCTATGGACATCATCAGGTGAATTTTATTCTGTATTTGTATTGATAAAATAACATATAATTAACATTAAAACACATGGAATAACAACAATCAGTAACTTACACTAATTACATTTATATCGTAAAAACATACAAAATATGGTATTTACACTTTAAAGTAACACTGACAAGTAACATGCTCAACAAAAGCTTATTAATACATTGCTTTGGACGAAACGTCGTGAAAAAACAAAAAAACTTTTTTCATTTATTGACCTGAAGCCCAAAACAGAAATAAAATTTTAATTAAAAAAGGTCACCTAATATACATGATTTATTTTTCCTATTTCACTCTATAAATAACTAAATTTTAAAATCCTCCTCGAAATCAACTTTATTAAATTAGATTAATTAAAATTTTACAGTATTTTGTAGTTTTACCCCATTTACCCTATAAATATATAATTTTTGAAAAATATTACGCCATAAGGCCATCCCTTACCAAAGTTTAAAATTTTAAATACTAAAAGAATTTTTTTAAATCAAATGTAATTTTTCCTTTTTTCCCATTTTACCCTATAATAGAAATAGTGGTTCAAACATTATTTTGACAGCAAAACTAAAAAATCCTGTCCTGAGATCTCTGGAGAGAATTATTGGTTGCTTTCATGTAATTTGTATTAACATATTTGTTTTAGTTAGTATTGAAAGTATAAAAAACAAAATTCACTATATTTATTGAAAAAGGAACAATAAAATCACAGATATAGATACAAAACAGGACATGAAATAAAAACTACATTCCATAAAGATGGTACGAATGGTAAATAATCTATAATCAATTTTGACCCATGATTCTGGATTTTTCTAGTTTTTTTCTAAAAAAAAAAATACATACATATTTCCAAAAAAAAAATTTTTTCTTTTACGAAAAAATGTTTAATAATAAAAATTCTATATACTACTAAAATAAATCAGACAAGTAGAAGACTTAGCACTATTTAATTGGACTTGTTGAATTATTGATTCAAAAAAACTTTTAAAGGCCACAAAAATTGGTGTTGGTTTTTGTAACTCCAAAAAAATCTCCAGCACGATTAAATCAAAATTGTCGTATATTTTTTTTAATGCTTTATATAATTTTAAAATTAACCAAATTTATTTTTGTTCTTATGAAGCTAACTGACGAGATCGCAACTTATCAGAACTTTACTACAACATTGTGAATTTAAAAACTGAAGCCAAAAATCAGTTTGGATCATCTTTTCACAGAGAAAAAGAGAAAATAACTTAAATAGGTACAACATATTTTTAATAACGTCCGTTTATAACTCTAGTTAATTTTTTTTAAATTCTTATTGTTTATTTTGTCATACCTATTTTGTCATACGTTTTATTTCAAGAAGTAGATATTTCATTTTCTTAACTCAATTTAGGCTATTTTTTCAAATAAAAGTTTGTAAATTAACTTAACTCATAATTGAAGTTCTTTTCCCAAAATAGAATTTACAAAATGTTTAAAATAAATTGTGTGCCTTCAAAATTTCTTTTAAACCATTCTCGTATTTTTTCTTTGTATTCTTCGTCTAAGATTTTCCCCATACGAAAAAAAAAAATTCCCTTAACTGACAGAATGAATTTGAATTAAAAGCATTTTGTTTTGAACAAAATAGTAACGGAGTATTTTTTTTCTTTGAATTGTATTTTAATTCAATTCCTTTTGGTTTTTCAACCCTATTTATAGAACTAGTGTAGGAATTTATAAGAAAGTGTGGCAAAACAAAAAAAAAATATGGGCTAGAAAAGTGGAAGAATTTTAAATTAAGGAAGAGTTGAAGCATAGAAATATAAAGTTCCATCAGAAACATTAAATTAGGGCGAGAAGGTTTGTGGGACATAAATTGTAGGAATTTTGTTTGGTATTTAAAAAGGAAGCAATGAGGTGCTCAAGTAAATTAAGAGTACAATAAGTTATTAATGTTGGTAAATACAATATACAAGCTATAGCCAGGGTAGGATTTAAGTATTTTAAGAATATTTATATATTTTTTTCTATATGTACATATATGTAGCTAAAGGTAATTTTTTATGTATCACTTATAGAAGAGAACTCCCTGTTAAAGGTATATCTAATCCTTTTCGGTCGTATTTTTGTATGTTTTCATAAGAAGAAGCATATAGGAGGTGGTGACACCAAATCATCGTGTCGTGTCGTTTCTATAGCGCACACTTTTCCACAAATCAAAAATTCATACAACTTCCTGAATATTTTTGTATATAAAGACGTCTTGTCATTATAGGTACCTATTCAACTCATAAGGAATAGTGTTTGCATATACAAGAACTCCATGTGTTGACACATCATCTCCGACTTATAAAGGTGAACCAAAGCTCCTCTATAGCACTTAGCTCTTGAATGGTGATAGAAATTGTGCTGTTAAATTTAAAGATTTTATTTTCAAGGAATTACATCAGCTGATCGCATTGCATTGCTAAACAAAAAAAAAAAAAAAATAAGAAAAGAATTTGTGTGCACATCCTTCCTTTTTTCTGCATTTAGCTTGAAAAAGAAATTTGCATAACTTAACCTGATTAAAGATGGTAGGTATATATGTTTAAGAACGCGGTCCTGAGACAATAGTAATGAGATGAAGAAGAAAATTTTCTAAAAATGCATTCAAAGGAAATAAGATGCAAATTACATTCATGTTAGTCATCGCGCTGTTGTCGTTCTCAGTGTCGTTTTCGCTGTCGTCGCCGTTGTCCTTGCTATGATGGTCTTCGTCTTGAAAGTTGGAGGGTGTATTACAGGAATAATTCTTGAGAATATTAAAAAAAAATTTTGAACCGTTTTAGGGGAATTACGCAAGAATATATTCTTTTTTTTTAAATTATTTATTATGTAATTTTTGTTTTGTGTCATTTAACTGGCATGACTGGCACAAACGAAAATACATTATTTTTTATTTATTTGTTTCAAAATTAATAGCCCATATAGAGATAAATCTCGTTATTTGGTGCGATGAAAAAAGTTCCACCATTAAAAAAAAAATAAAATTAAATGAATATGATTTAAAAAAACGAGCAAAAATTCCCACAAAAATGTCTTTAAATTAATTAATTCATTTTACCAAAATCAGATTCAACGTTTTTGATTAAATTTCATATCTGATATCATGCTCAAACTTATTTAGATTTTTGACTCAAAATTCATAAAATATAATGAAAAGTTGTATTGGATGGTTTCAAGTCTGGTATGCCTCAGGGGTCCGATTTGTCTCCGAAACTCTTTCTCATATTTTTTTATTAATGATCTCTTATCTGAAATATTTAGTTCCCCTGTTCATTAAAATGGCTGGGAAAATTCACCTCTATTTCTTCCATTAAACAAGGACGAAAAATCGTGGTGGACGTCTTTTTGCATGTATTTCTTCAAATTGGCAAAGAAACCTTCCTTATAATGATATGCATATCTTTTCGTGCGATAGTTTTATAAGTTCTTCAACAAAAAAATGCGTGGGTTGGCGACAGTGACTTCGCAGATTGCACTTGCATTTTCTATATACCATCAAGGATGTGCTTACGAACAAAATGATGATCATGGATGTTAATGACGGCGCGACGCGACATTGAGGACGAGGAAGTTAAATTATATATGTATAAAAACCTACATGAAGAATATACACACATAGAGAATGATGATGGATGAATATTCTGAACGAGGATAACATCAGAATAAATGACCACATTTTCCAAAGGATATAATAGTAAAAGAGTCATACGCGTCACTGAATGCATTCTTGGCCATTTATTACCAGAGGAATTTGCATAATTTTTTTTTTTTTTTCGTTTTTTAAGTTGATAACAACGGAAAAGTGGATCCAAGAGGTTTTTTGGTTGTATATTATATGTGAACATAATATCATGATGTGTGTGTGTGTGTGTAGGAGGAAGAAGAGGAACGCAGTCAAGGACTTATGTAAGTTATGCGATGAGATATTGTCTGAAATTCCGTGATACGTGACGTCGTTCGGTCGGTTGGTAGGTTGATTCGGGCGTCATCATTGTCTAAAATAGTGTGATAGTGGAAGCTTGTTAGAGTCACGAAGCATCTGCAAATGTAGACATTTAACTTTTTGCATCTTTGGATAAGGATGTTACCATGACATTGGATATAATAAATATGCGTTTAGTATAATGGCATTAAACTAAAATCTACTGGAATGTGAAATATTTTGACAAGGATTTAAGAAAAATTATTTTTAAAATGAAACAATTTAGCATAATTTTTATTGTTAATTTTATGTTTATAATCGCTGGTTGGATTATACACACATTAAGTCAATTCATGTTGCTGAAAGTAAAAAATGTCATTTGTGCTATGCCAAGAAAAGAAGACGACACAAATTATAATACTATTTGATTTCGACTTAATAAAATGCAGGAGTGGGTAGAAAGGAATTAACCTTGTGGTATAAAAAAACATTAATGTTGGTACACACTAAAGATATAGACTGCGTGTCATGTGTTTATAAGGCTACTCTTTTCAGGCGGTAAAACAAAAATGTTCCTTGAATCCCAAATTTGAAGCAAATCGGTCCAGCTGTTTAGGCTGTAGCTTCATTTACAGCGATAAATAGTTTTTAATAATCAACTCTCTTATCAATTTTTAAACGATTGAGCTTAAAACCAAAAGACTGGTGTATTTTTTTTTTTTTTTTGAAAATTGAAAATTATAAAAACTACTTTTATCTTGAAAAAATCTTTTGTTGTTGCGGAGTTTACATACATACGATTGGTCCATTCAATTGAACATCTACTACCGATAGCAGCAAACTATATATAAAGTCACTGTTGAGCAAACTATCGGTACATAAGTACAATCTCCGGCACTTCCATGACTGTCGTAGACAAGAAAAAGTCCACCGCACCAGCTAACAAGCTGCCAGCCATTCCAAATTGAAGTTTTCCAATAAACGTATCAACAGACATGTCATTCTCAATCAGAGGAAAGTAAAACGTAGTAGGAAGCGCGAAAAATACTCGCATGAATATGCCAAAGCCAACCGCAGAGAAATCAAGATGAAGCATGTATCAGAAAGGTCACCTCCAATTTACGCAAGGTTCTACAGCTGTTTTGTCTGCTCCAAATCAATAATGGAGTTTTCATCAAACTGAAAAAGGAAGCCATCAATATGCTGTGCATAGTTGAGCCCTATATTACTTGGGGATACCCCAACCAGAAGTCCTTCAGTGAACTGATCTACAAACGTGAATTCGTAAAGCACGGCAAACAGCGCATTGCAATCAATTTCACTATCGAGTGTAAGATGAGAAGGAAGTATAAGAACTTCAAGTACGCATCGAACTGACCCTTCAAACGGAACACACCAACCAGAGGCTGGTGCAAGTAGAACAGCGATTACGTCGTTCGGTAACCACGAGAACAAGATTACAAGATTTACAGTCGACTCTCCCTAAGTCGAATTTTCACTGGATACCAAGATTTGTTTGACTTATGAGAGAGTTTTGGAAAAATTCGAGTTAGAGAGAGAAACATTTTTTTTATTTTAAAAGGTTTATTTAATAAATAAAAGTTAATATATGTATATAAAGCAACCAACAACATAAATAAAAGGATAACAATCATTTTTTTGTTTTTGCGTTGTAATTTTTTAAAAACTGTATTTTTTTATAGAGGTACCAGGGTTATGAATAGGAAAAAATGCGTAGAGCTGACGATGATGGTATATGCGATGCTAAATATACATAGGTTTTGATGGTTCGTAGTTATACTATACCTACCCAAATACGAATTCCGAAGAGTTAATTTTTTTTATTTTGTTTTGTGCCAATCAAAATTTGACTTAAGGGGTGAAAAGATGCCAATAACCGAGAAAATGTGTTCGAGTTAGAAAGAGTTCGACTTAGAGAGAGAACGTCTTAGGGAGAGTCGACTGTTTTTTATTTATTTTATTTTATTTTTATTTATTTTATTTTACTTTACTTTACTTTATTTTGTTTTGTTTTGTTTTGTTTTGTTTTGTTTTGTTTTATTTTATTTTATTTTATTTTATTTTATTTTATTTTATTTTATTTTATTTTATTTTATTTTATTTTATTTTATTTTATTTTATTTTATTTGATTTAATTTTTTTTTATTTTATTTTATTTTATTTGATTTTTGAAACCCACCTATTTGTCTTTTGAAAAATTGAAAGATATTTTTCTGTTCTAAAAAATCGTGACCTATAATGATGCTACCTACAGAAATAAATTAATGAATTAAAAGCCAAAATTTTTTTAACGTCTCACTTATGTGTACAGTAAGTATTCAAAATAATAGTAGTGCGGACGACAACATCACATCTTTGGCATGTACGGTCAATGTACAGTTAAAATTTTAATTTCTCATATGTTAAAGATTATAAAGGTTTATTCTTAACAAATATAGTGTAATGTTTTTAAGAAATTGTATTTACTACCACCGGTTTCAGTCAATTTCGATATTTCTGTTAAATTAGAGCTGTTCAAAATAATAGTAGTGCAATAAATTTTGAGGAATTTAAAAATGATTGACAATTTTAACATTTTTTTTTGCTTAAAAGTTGGTAAAATCATAACTTTTATAAAATTTACAAAGGAGAGAAAAAGCATGGCACTAGTGCAAAAACAGATTTAATTAAAAAATTGAGAAAAGAAGGCAGAAATTCAAAGCATAATAGGTTATACAGCTCCAATAACAGCGAATGCCATAAAGTTAAACTAAGGTCCCGAAAACCGCGAAAGAAAGAGAAAAACGACCGCCTTAGACGACAAATGAATTATCCGGTACAGCTAGTTCAGCGTTCTGACTCGTCGTGTGTCATCCAAAAGGCACAAATTTAGATGCTATTGCAGTGACTCTTAACGGACGACTTCTAGAAAAAGATCTCCAAGCATGAAGTCCCCGTAAAGTACCGCTATTGAAGAAAAGCGTCTCCAGTTTGTCAAAGATAATACTACCTGACCAGTTGAGCAATTGCGTAATATATTGTGGAAAGATGTGAGTAAGTTTATTCTTTTTGGTGCGGTACTGGATACCGGCAGTACGTTTGCCGTCATTCCAACACTTCATATCACCTAAAATAAACTACAAAAACTTTCAAAAACGGAGGGTCAAAAATATTGTTTTGGTCATTTCTTTTTGTGTTATGGGATAGGGTCAATACATGCATTTGACGGTGTCTTGGAACATCACGTCTATGTGGATATTTAACATATAGGACTATGCTACCTTACGCTGAGTATCAAACGCCTTTAAAATGGGTCTTTGGGTCAGGACAATGACCCAATACACACGAGTAGGGTGTCCAAAGAATGGTTTCGGGTCAATGGTATTGGTGTTATGGCTTGATTCGCAGAATCACCTGCCCTCAAAGCCGTATAAAATCTGTGGGATTATATATTAGGGGACATTACAGGTAGGCTAACCCATTGAATAACCACGATCATTGCAAGGTGGTAAAGTGTTAAATGAATTCTATGCAACGTTTGTGTAAGGCTGTTATTGATAATAAAGCGTTCACAACAAAATATTAACCCTAATTTATTTGTGTAATGCAATTTTTTTTTTAAATTTTGTTTCACTTTTCTATCATTTTTATTGATTCTTTAAAATACTACTATTTTTTCAACATAATATTTCACGTATATTAATTTAGTTTTAAGCCTGTTTTATTTTTTCCTTGAAATATAACCAAATATAAATTCTTCTTAAATATGAAAGGATGTGTGCGTTTTGTATTAAAATAAAATTTATCAAAAGTTAGCTTAAAATAGCACTTTTATAAACATTTTTTTCATTCAATCAAACGCACTACTATTTTTTTGAACACAGCTGTACATTAAACGTAATGTGCACATCTATTCTATTACACCTTTATTTTTTCTTGAAAAAAAAAAAAAAAACTTTCAATAATTTCTGTTCATGCTTAAGTAGCACTCACTTCACACACATACACACCCACCCTACCACCCATCTATACATATTTGCTAACTTTATCCTAGAAACATCTTTTATGACATGTATGTTTGGTAAATAAGGTGAGGAATCTATGTATGTTACTTTTTTGCATTACATTAACCTCGCTGAATGTATCTACTTATTTGTAAAAAAAAAACAACCTCGAAACGCAGTTTGCAAAGAAGCTAAAGTTATTGCCGGTGACACAATTAATTCCATAGATTCTTTCTGTTTTTTTTTTCATCACACACTCTATAATATACTTTCTCCTTATACTCGTATGTTCGATAGGACACATGGACGGGTGTGGCATGGCTCTGTTTTTTATATTTTATCTGAAATTATAAAAAAAAAATAAAAAAAAACTTAACGAAACTTCATCTTATATACCATACGACATATTATAACAACATGTGGGACACATTAAAGTAAGAACAACTTGAGAGTGAAACAAATTTCCCGGGTAACGGATGCATATGCGGGAACTATGTTGTTCGTAGCACCACTTGTTCGCCAACCCATTATTTTAACAAGAAATCCGTATATACGTACGTACCTACTATAAAACGGGTTCAGAGCAAGAAGAAAAAAAAAAAAAAAAAACAGTTTGAAATATATATTATATATGCACTATGTGGTTCTGTTCCCCAGATGCATGCATTATATGCCATTTTAAATGCAAACCCCATACCCTTTTAAAATACACACACACACATTTGAAATAAACAATACAATTCTTTGCTTTGCAGCAGAATCCTGACCACCCCATAAAAGCACCCTCTCTAGCTCAAGTACAGTTAAAGGGTATCCGGCGTAATAGTTCACTTATCCTAGATACGAAATAATAAGAATAATGTACTCTCTCTCTCTCTCTCTCTCTCTCTCTATCTCCTTTCTAATGGGAGAGGTTAAGGTCTTACCAAAGGCTGATAAACCCCCCGCCCTGTGGATGAGCCAGAGCCACATATGCTAAATAGGATGGTTTTATACTCTGGAACTGTGCTGGGACACTTATTCCTATTAGCCCATATCTTCGTCGTATATGTTCGGTTAGTCGTGATATGCGTTCAGAGGAAGGCAAAGACCCAGTTAAAAGGGAAACAAAATTGAAAAAAAAAAAATAAACGAAGAAGAAAGTTGACTGGAAATTCTAACCTCATTTTCTATATAGAAGCTCAACCTGGCTGTGGCAGTCAATATCGTATTCCAAAGTGTATATAATGTAGGTATACATATTATATAACGTCAAAGAATAGCGTATTGTCATCAAATCCTCCATATTCCATCTGGCTATGTAAGAATGAGGAATATATTATAAAGGATTCTAAAGGATTAAATTAAATTAAATTTAAATCAGCACAAAAAAAAAATCATTTCAAAGCATCAGCAGCAGGAGCAGACGAAGAGTTTTCTCACTCACTTTTGCACTCGCTTTCTTCGTGGCTTTGTCGGCAAAGCATGGTATTCTATGGTCTGTCGTATTTCGAGTGAAATGGAATTGTTTTGATTGTTGAAGGACTTTCTTTGGTATATGTATCTACATAATACGTATATCACGTACTCTATCTATATATAGCTTATATGGCTTCTTCCCTTTGACTCTGGAAAACCAATTCAATTATACGCGAGCTATATCACAATCAAAGCCCAACAAATGCAAATAAGTAAACACTGGCTTTTGTGTGCCAGCACTTTGTTTATTTGAATTATTTTGGGAGGCCAAAAAACAATCGGCTTTTTAGAATAATTGGGATAGCCTAAGTGAATTTGCATTGTGGAATGATCCTAAAAAAATGTCCTGAAGCGAGATTAAGAATTCAGTAATGTTTTGTTTTCTAAGGACAAACAAAAATGTTAAAAAATTCTTTTGGATCTTTTTTTTTTTTAAACAATGTTTTTGACTTTTTGTATGTACCTAGTAGTATGGGAAAATGGTCAAAAGAAATAATCAAAATAATTGGGAATAAATAAGAACATTCTAACAAATAGAAAATTCCACGTGGAATATTTGATGAAGAGAAAAATTATTATGAAGGCTCCAATCCAAGTACAAATGTTATAAAGCAACATAAATTAAAGTACTTGGCGAAGAACGGTTGAAGAGGAATCAGCACAACTGGGGAAGATTTGGAGGGAGCTGAAATATATTTCCAGAAATCGTACGGGATGGTGCGTAGGAGTAGTGGAGGCCCTATGCCCCTCAAAAAAAAAATAAATAATAAAAACAAAATTAAACGTGTGAGTTGTTTTTGTTTAAACGTGGTACCTAGCGGTTTTTGGGCATTCCCCTGACACGCATTTTAAATTTTTAAGGACTTAAAATAACGGTAATTACCTGCACCGTACCTACAATTTTTTGTAAGCAAATAATAAAAATCTGATTTTTCTCAAAAATGGTGCCCACAACTTAAAAAAAAAAATCAATAATTTTTTTACAAAACGGCTACCATTTTATAATTTTTTTTAAATGGTTATAAATAGTACCTCCCATAGAACCATTTTTTGATTTTCTATTTTCTCAAAAACGGTTAAAGTAATGATTCAAATGGTTTTAAAAGAATAAAATTGTATCTATACCAAAGTTTTTAATAAAAGTAAAATTTTTTTTTCAGAACTTAATAATTCGAAAACGGCTAGGTCGATTTTTATTTAACTTGGTACACAACAGCTTCTTAAAATTATCCAGCAGATTTAAAGCGAAAATTATTTTTATATCCAAAAATAACGGTCCCTCGCCTAGAAGTGTGTACAAATCCGTAAGAAATATTTAATTCTTTCTCAAAAACGGTTCCTACGCCCAAGGAAATAACGCCAAAATCGATTTGGAAACATAGTCCAAAAAAATTCTGAACAATCATTGTTGTTTTTTTTCGATTTGGGATTTATTTCCAATTTTTTTGTAAAGGAAAGAACGCTTAAAATAAAATTTTTAAAAATCAAATGGGAATTGGGAAATAACTCCCAAAATTGGAAATATCATCCAAAAAAATCCAGAAAAAGGAAATAACGCCCAAATAATAATAAAACTCAATACTAACATTTACAATATGGATGTTTGAAAATTAAACCGGCGTATAAACAGTGAAGTATGTATTAAGGGACATGCTGCCAGCTGCCCCCCTGCTTGGGCAGCATAGGATTTGAGGAAATAACGCCAACATTTTACAAAAATAATTTACATTGAAATATTTGGGCGATATTTCCAACTTAAGATTTTATATTTATATTTATATTTATATTTCCAATTTTGTTGTTGTTTTTTTGGCGATAAAAAAAAATTTGGGCGTTATTTCCAAATCGATTTGGGCGTTATTTCCTTGGACGTTATTGCCCAACACCGCCGCGCCGTAATTCACATTCTAACAAAAGATTATTCTTAAAAAAAACTGAAGCTTTCGAGATAATTAAAATATGTACAGCTAGTTTTGAATATTGAATCTTTTAAAGCATTCAAATCTAAAATTCAAGCTTACCTTTTATTTTATTTAGCAGAAGATCAGTTACCTGTAAAACAAGAGAAAAAAAAATTATTAATAAGTTTATTTGTTTTAAAACAAGTTTTAAATTTTTTTACAGATTTCACTCATAGAGTAACTGTGGGGACATTGAAAATGACTTGTGTTAGCTCGATAAAATAAAAACGTGACTATAATCTTGGTGATTTCTAATTTGTATCCTACAGTTGTATCAAAACTTCTGAAGCTGCGTCTTAGAAAACAACCTACAGTCTGAAATTTGTGGTGGTCCAATTAAGGGCCTATTGTTTGATTTATTTTTTCTAAATCAATTCCTTAAATACTATTGTCTTAACTGTTATACTTATTTTCTATCTTACTTCTACACTATAATATTTTACATTCAGAATAAGGTATTCTATTTTCTTATTGGCTACAATATCTTACCTAGGATCTTATTGCTATTGAGTGAAAATCAATGCAATCGAGTGGAATGCTATGACTAAAATACTCGATTGCACTTTACATGTTTTGTTACTCATTTGTTAAATGGGCAGTGGCGGCTTATATGTGGATACACAACAAGTAAAAATACGTATTTTTAATGTCACATTCCAGTTTAGTTCAGTTTATTTGATCAATTTGACGCTTGGTGTTGAAGAACATCAAATAATTGCTCAAATTTGCTCAAATTGATTTACAAAGTGGACCCTTTTTAACTCGAGACCAAATTTAGAAATAATTTGATAGATAGATAGATAGATAGATAATTGATTTATTCATCTTTTTCTTGTTTATAATACAAATTTAAATTACATAAATCTGTTAGCATGGCTTTGCCGTCTGCCTGATTGACATACAATTAAACAATTATGAAAAAGTTTGTTTTTAATTAATGTTGCATAGATACATTTTGAATATATACATGAATTCTTAAAAGAAACACCATAATTTTCGCTTATTTCGATTTTAGCTTATTTAAAAGTTTTCATTGATAATATTATTGCGATAAGTTATTGCTGCATTGAAAAAGTGAAACAGTTGCTTAACATCGCCTTCGCAATTGAGAATGGCTATTACATCTTCCTTTGATTTTGTGTCGGATCCTAGAAAATATCTTCTTGTTTCCTTTAATATAGGGCATTTCCCAATGAAATGGATAACGTCTTCTCTCTCAGATAAATTGCACAGATTGCAGTAACTTGGTAAATCTGGCCGATGTGGTATATAATTTAACCTTATAAGCTCTCCTCTCATCTTAAAAACCGCCGAGATGAACTCCTTGCTGCTGTCATTCCTAAAATAGTTTTTTTCACACAAATTGTGGTTAAGAATGCTGTATGTTGCTCGGTGAACGGATGATGACGCTTTATTTATGCAATCAGCTCTGTATTGCTCATCTACTTTAGCAATAAGATTCTGTAGGACATCTTTACGGTATCTTTCGACTCCATTTGGCAAATCGAATTCCAATCTGCAGTACGTTGCGAACTCTTCAAGTTTTTTATACCGCATCGTATTTTTTTCAACTATTTTCTTCGCAAGTATTTTTGGAAGTCTATCATCTGGTAGTTCAAATACTTTTCTAACGTAATAAACGTGTAGTTTAAATGCTTTAATAAAAAGCGGCGACATTCCGGTTTCAATATTAATCATATAATTTGGCGTAGAACTGGGTAAGCTATAACATCGTTTTATATAATATCTATGCAGTTTTTCCACCGTTTCGTACTGACAATAACCCCATGATTGCGCTGCGTACATCATAACTAATTCTGATACAGCTTGAAAAACTTTATGCTTTACACTGTGGTCCACTAGCTTATTTGAGAAACATCCTTTCCAGGTTGCAGATATGGCACTTTTTGCTTTTACGAGCCTTTCTTTAAGATGAACTTCCATACCGAGGTTGCTCGTTATTGTAACCCCGAGATACCTGTATGCTTTTACAATTTCGATAGGTTCACCGTTAAGATGCCATTTTTCATTCCTACACGATCTTCCAGCTCCCTTTTTGAAAATCATTATCTTTGATTTTGCAAGATTAACCATCAGATTCCATAGATGGCAGTACAAATCAAGACGGTTAATCATTAGCTGTAAGGACTCTGGTGAATATGCAAATAAAACGACATCATCTGCAAATAAGAGTGCTTTTATCAAATTCCCGGCAATCTCTATTCCTCCGGGTAAGAAGTCGGTGAGGTCATCGATGTACAAAGCAAAGAGATATGGGCTAAGTGAGCATCCTTGTCTTACTCCCATAGTTGCATCAAACCATTCTGAAATTTGAGACCCATCCCATACGGCTGATTGGTTATCCTCGTAGATGTTTTCGATAACCTTTCCAAACTTTTGGCTCATTCCCGCGTTATAAAGCTTGAGTATCAATGCCTTTCGGTCGATGTTATCGAATGCTGCCTTGAAATCAACGAAAAAGGCGTATAATTTCTTTTTTTGCTCGACGAATATCCCAGCTATGTTTTGTAGTACGAATATGTTGTCTACGGTTGAATATCCGTTCCGAAATCCTGCTTGGAATTCCTTAATCAATTTGTTGTTTTCGATCCAAATAGACATACGCTCATATAAAATTTTTGTGAATAGCTTGTAGGATGAGTTGAGGAAGGATATACCGCGGTAATTTGTTGGGTCTGCTGTGTTCCCTTTTTTATGTATAGGATAAATAATAGCTTGTTTGAACTGTGGTGGTAAGGATGCAGTTTCCAGCATTTCATTAAAAATGTTTGCTATTTGTTCAATGAAATTATCCGTTGCATGTTTAAAAAACTCTATGGGGATCCTGTCAACTCCAGATGCCTTGCCGTCTTTGAGTTTTTTCAAGACCGTACATATTTCATTCTGAGTAATAGGTGCATCCAATACTTCGTTTTCAAAGAATGGCACTGCATACGGCATTGATGGTATATTACTCGATGGATTCAAAAGCGTTTGGAAGTGGTTTTTCTAAGAAATAATTTGATGTGTAGCTCAACATCCTTTTTATTTACCTTATTGTTTTTATTCTATAATATTTTGCATTTTGAACTCTGCTTGAAATAGAATAATTACAAATTCTTAAAAAAATATTTAGTGTCACAGCAATTTTTAAGACGAGTTGATTTTTATTTAATATAGTGACTTTTTAAATGGCGGGCGTACTTGATTTGAAACCAACATTAATTTATGAAATTATGAGATTACTCTGTATAACTAAAACAAAGAAAAAATAATCGACACAAAAACAAAGAAGAAAACTGGAAACACCATCAAGAGATTATAAAGTTCACAGAGACAATTAGAATAGAATTATTTGAAAAAAAAAAAAAATAATAAAAGATTAGACCACTTACATGTTCTTATTGGTGTTACACACGAGAATGTCGCTGGTACTACTACTAGGAATATATAGGATTTATATATGTATGTATAATGTATTGTGTCGCCTTAAGCTTAAAGATTCCAATCAACCATTATATTTTCATATATAAGTAGAGCCCACATCCTTTGAGAACATTAATCAAAAATTCTGACAGTTTTGCTGTAGCCTTATAAAAATATCTTGCAATTTTTTTTTATCCTACAATGAAATTGTATAAATTTTTTGCCTTGATTTCTGTTTTGTATTCCTTTGATTGTTTCCAACGTGATTATCTCTTTCTTGTCCTTTTCCTTAAGATATTGGTACTATTTATTATTATTTTTTTTTTTTTTTGACATGACAATCCGATTGTTATGGTGCTGTGACTTTTATATTATCATGATTTGATTAATATTAATGACATGAAAGTTTACATTAATTTTAACAATGACAATATTATTGTTATTATAACATACATAACCGAGTATATTATGTACAGTACATACAAATATTTGTTATTTTTTCTTTATATACGATAATTATATTTTTTTTATTTTTATAATGAATGTAATAGCTCTGTAAAGGGAAGATGTACGCAGTATTCCAACTGAAGAAATTTTATGGAACTTGCGATTGCAAAAATAAGCAAAGAAACTGCTCAAAGAATTGAGGAAATATCTATTTAAGCAGTATTTCCAGCAGTTTCTAAGATTAAATTTGTTCAAAAAAATTGTTTGCATGGCGATATTTCTGTAATCGAGACTAGCAAAAAATTTCAAAATTATTATCAACAGTTTTCTTGGTACCTTTACAAACTGTAAACAAAAACTTTTACCATCCTCTGGTTCTCGAATTATTTTCATCCAAAGTGATATTACCTAATTTTTGCCCAATTTAATTAAATTTTATCAAACCAATTATTTTGGATGCCGATATTTCTGCAACGCGAGACTCGTAAATGGTTGCGGTTTACTGTTCTGCATTTGAAATTTACAGACCTTTCCGCCAGTGTTATATTTTATAGACAACTTGACAAATAAACTTTTATTGACTTTTTGGAAAAAGAATGCGCTCCCTTTACTCATTTTTAATCCAAAAAGTGATTTTTTCAAAAATGTTTTCAAAACCCATCGAAATATAAATAATAAAAAAGGTTTTAAAAATCTGTATCCGTTTATTACGAAATTAAGAAAATTCTTCTTGGTTCTCAAAATATTTACATCCAAAGTTATATTTCGGACTTATTTCGAAAATCAACCCAAAAACATGCTTGGATAGCAATATATCTGCCATTGAGACTAGTAAGTGGTTACAAACTTCAAAATTGCTTATTAGTTTTTTTTTAGACCTTTCTCAAACTGAAAACCAAAAAATTTTAGGTGGCCTGGTTCTCGAAATATTTTCATCCATGATATTACGTCTTTATTTCAATCCAATTCAATTAAATTTTGTCAAAAAAATAAGTTTGGATGGTGATGTTGCCACAATCGAGACTCTTAAGTCACTGCAAGTTTCTAAATTAGTTAATTAGTTTTTTATTTCTAAAACTAAAATCCACAAAAATGTACGATGTCGGGTTTTCGAAATATATACATCCAAAGTTTAATTACTTTGTTTTAATGTACCTAACCATACAAAAGTGGTTGGATGGCGATATTTCTGCAATTAAGACTCGTAAATGCTTGCGGTTTTCAGGGCTGAATAGAAAATTAATTAATATTAAAAATTTGACACATATAGATAAAAAAAAGACCAATGCTTTCTATGAATCGGACAATACGAAAAAGGAACTTATGATGGTCTTTTGTACCTTTCCTGAAGCGATATTCAGCTGAACTAAGCGTCCAAGTGACATAAAAAATATCAAAATCATGATCTAGAGAGTTCCACCTTTCTTTTTTTGGTATATTTAACAACCAGAAAAAATTCTTTCTTACCAAAAGGGGATATATGATTTAGCTGTGTATAGGGTCTCTATGTTTGAAACAATTAAATATTTATAACTTAAAATTTGGAAATTTCAAAATATTCGGAATAAATCCTAAGTTTTAATATATTTTTAGTAGAATTTTAAATTTTAATAGTATTTCACTAAATTCTACCTACATATTACCAACAATTTGTGAAATTGTTTATTCTTGAGGAATTTTGAAGAAAATTAGTTTGAACAAAATTATTTAATTCTTTTTTTCAAAATATTAAGTTTGAAAATTAATTTAATTTTTCAATAACTTTCTTTTTTATAGCATGAATGAATTGTTTTTTATAATTTTTGAGCTGATGGTTACAAATGCTAATACTTTTTCCCTATTATTTTTTGTAATTTTATATTACTTTCAATAAAATTTTAATAATAATAATAATGATACAATTTTTTTTTCTGTTGTAAATCAGTTTTTTTTTAGAAAATTGCCTGGCTAAACGGGGGGAATAGACCTCCGTCCTCTCTCCTTTTATATGATGTTTCTCAATTTTCTCGACCAACCTACACACTCTAGCTTTTTATTACACCTTATGCGAATCAGCTTGTATGATAATTTTAAACATTTTTAAGAAGCAAAATTGTTACGTTATTTTTACTTGCGATATATATACATATGTATATATATAAGTGAGTCTCGCAATTCTGTTTGTTTGTCTGTCTGTCCTGCAGCCTTAACGTGTGAGTCGATTTTATACTTTGTACATAGCGTTTTTTTGGGCATTTCCCTTACACGTTTTTTTTCTTCATTTTTTTCGGACCAAAAATAACAGTAGCTGCCGTAAAATTTTGTTTAGCAAAAAATGAAATTCTTATTTTTCTCAAAAAAGTGCCTACAATTAAAAAAAAAATTATTTATTTTTTTTAACAAAGCGGCTACCATTTTTATAAACAAATTTTCCTAAAAATGGTTATAAATGATAGCTTGCATAGAACCATCATTTTTTTTTTTTTTTTCGATTTTCTCAAAAATGGTTAAATTGATTTTGATCAATTTTTTTTTGGAGAATGTCTCAAAAAATTTGAAAAGTATTGTATACCAAACTTTTCGAAAATTACTTTTTGGATTTTTAAGAAAATTTTAAAAATTTTTTTTGCGAGAACTTAATACAAAATTCAAAAACTTAGCACCCATAAGTTTTTTAATATTATCTATCAAATTTTAAATAAAAATTATTCTTATCCCCAAAACTAACGGTACCTCCCATACAATTGTTAAAAAAACGATGAGGTAAATTTAATTTTACTCAACCTCTGAATTTGATAAAAAAAATTTTGTTGAGCTATTATCAATACGGTCTACAATATTATTGGAAAAAAGATTTAACTACCGATTAAGAAGTTTTTTTGCACAAGAGCTTCTATTAAGTTTGAAAAATGCAAAAATTTTCCAAAAAAAAAAAAATTGGATTTTTAAGAAATTTCAATATTATTTTTTTTAAATTCGAAATTGCGGAAATGGGTGGATGATTTTTTTTTCAAAATTCATTTTTTAACTCCGCATTAATAAAAACTAAAACATGGCGTAGGTACTATTTTTTTTTATAGGTTTTAAAAATTTTATATACAAAAAATATTTTTTTTAGAAACTGCTCGAATGATTTTTGAGTGTTTTTTCTCATAAGATTTATTTAAGAAAACAGATGGTGTTGGTGTCAAAACAATTTCAGATTCAAAATAGCTTTTAACGGCCTTTAAGTCCTACAAAAATTGGCGTTTCGTCCCGGCGATCTCACTTGGACTCATCAGTTGACTAGTGAGGGCTTTTGTAAATACGAAATTTTTGCTTAGTCCAGTTCAGTTAAAGGAGTTTAGGAAGAATCACTGTACTGTGGTTGCACTTAAACAATATGAAATTTAATATACTTTAAAAGTGTATAGAGTTACTTTTTTCTAGGATGCACGTTTTAAAAGTTATATGTAAGTTAAAAATTGAAAAAAGTACGAAAAGTCAAGATTTTTTGAGCACCACGCAGTTAGCACAGTCCTATCAAAGCTAAAAACTTGGTTTTACACTATTGGTATCCTATTCTAACAACTTCTCAAAAATATCAGTACAGTGCAATAACGCGAATTTTTTGTCTTCGCGTTGACTGGTCCATATCGCAGCTCGAAAGTAAAAAAATAATAGTTTAAATTAAATTTAAGTAAATCAAAATTCAGTTGTATTCATTTTTGAGCAGGAAAAATGGAAAATATGTATATATGTAGTTAAAATAAAAATCAAATCGAAAACAGTTGAAGGTGTTTGCAATTTGGAAGCCCAATAACTTATGTTTTAATATTCCGATCTTCAAAGTTGACTTTTAAAAATGAAGGCAAAATGTAAGGCTATTTGTATAGCGTTAAGTTGGCGAAGCGACTAAAAGGGAAAACGCTTTTAGATTTATAACTTGAAATGAATTTTTCAAGGTTTGTAATTAAGGTAAAAATCAGGCTATACAGTTATGTAGAATTAAATCAGCGAAACGATTGACATAGGCATCGGATAAATTTTCAAATAGAGTTCTAGTGCCTAGATCTTAAAGGCTGAACACAATGCCTGTGAGATATTAGTTCAAAAATAAGAGACAAAATTTAAATTATGTATTTTTATAAAAATAAAAGTCATGTTTTTGTTTATTTAGCAAATGTAAATTAATTTCAATTCTCCGCATATAGTTATTACATACATAAATCTACAATATAAGAAATCTTAAATTTTTTTATGAACAAATCAAGTTTATGACTTTAATTATTATTCTAGCCAAACATTTATTTTTATTCCAAAATTCTACATAAAATGAATTTTAATTTTTCATTCATTGAAACATTAAAAGTGATTTTATCAAGAAGTTGCCTCGAATTGAATTTTATTTTTTGTCTAAAAAAGCAATTCAAGTCATCAGTTTTATTTTTAAAGCTATAACTTGGCGCCTTAGGATAACAGTGACGTTGACAATATTTTTGTGTTCCAACTTTGCAGATTTGATAATATTCACGTAAATAAGGTTCTAATATATAGCCTCAAAGAAATATCCTTTACTAGTAAATCAGTAACCATCACTTTATAGCTTTATTCACATAATTTTTGTATGCCTAACTTCTTTCATTTTAATAAAAAAAAAAACATAACTTCTATTTTGAAAGCCATAAAGCTGTGCGAACAATTTTTTTTTTAACTTCTGAACCTTTTTACTATTTCAAATTCATTTTCATTTAAATTTCATAAAAAGTAGGATGTTCAAAAGTTTGATCGATGCACAGACATAAGTAACAAAAAAAAAAACAAAGTTCATATCAAGCTGAAATACATACAATATACATTTTTTCTCCAAAAATAGATAAACCTAATGCAAATAATAAAGGCTGTTGTCGGGATTTCCATGAAGATTAATTCCATTTTTCTTTTCTATCAACGAAACATTTTATCCAATTACATGATCTCAGAGAGCTGCTTCTTTATTATATTTTGTTTTTGTGTTTCACGGCAATTTATTTATCCTGTTTGCCTGTTTGCGGCTAAACAAATTAAAAGAGAATGTAAATAATTCAGAAATTAATCAAATGGAAGAACATTTCCAACTTCGTGATGAATTACAATCCGGAAGTTGTATAATAATATATACATACATACATACATATATGTACAATCTACATGTATATACATTATACATGCAGAAGGATATTGTCTTACGAATATAAGAATGAAAGTCGCTTTCTATGGAGCCTATTTCATTTCTAGTACTGCATATACCTATCGCACAAAACATCTAGAGCTTATATTGAGCTAAGGCCAAGTGTGTTGTGTACACAGATATACAAATATATTTCAAATTCCATACTAAAAATGTGTGAGTAGATTTGTGTCAGTCAGGCGGGGGTCTCTCAATCTCCCACCCCACCCCCTCATTACATTATCCTTGAACAAGCTGTTGAATGATGGAAGACTTGTTGTTGTGTATTTTATACGCACGAATGGCGCTGGTTTCCGTTATTTGTAGTAAAGTGTTGCTTTATATAAATCTACTCCAATATTTCCTTAGCAAACACTTGTGTCCTAAGGGGGGGGGGAGGGGTATCCAACCAAAACCTACTTTATTGCTATACACCTCCCTATATCTCCCCTATTATACAGTATGCGTATATTGTGTCGGTTTTGTTGATGGGATGCTTGTGACATTAGAACTAAACAATATTGTGAATTGGTGTTGCTATACATATACATTTGTATGTATAATTCCATTGAATTTGAAGAAAGTTTCTAACATGATTAATGAATGTCTTACACCCTTTTTATTTAGATTAACACATGCTTTTAGCAGAAACACCAAAATATTTCATATATGTATGGGATGAGTATTGAGTAAGGTATACCTACCTATACCTATACATTTATAAGAAAAATTGTGTGACACACATCAGTAGAATATGTCCTTTTTGTGTTGAAAATGTCCTGCAGATACAAATACATATGAAATGATGCCGACAAGCACCTTAACAATTTATTCGTTATTTATTTCAAATAATAAATCACAGCCTTGGGACTACCGCACTAGAATATAAATTACGGATTTATGTTTGGTTATGAATGAATGACCTGATTTCTCACTTTATATTTAGAATCATACAATAAATATATACGAAAGAGAGAGATCACAAAGAAGTAACTCAAAATTCTATTTGGTGTTTGGGCAGGAAATATGAAAGATGTATATGGATGGGATGTATATATGTACTTTCTTGAAGGCAAACATTATTTCAAAATTTAATAATAATTTAATTTTCGCAGGGTAATCAATTACAAAATATTCTAAAGCTTAATGCACACTGACGGGACTTACAAATATTTGCGAAAAAAAAAATGAAAAATAATTTTTGAAAATACTTATTTGTTCTTCTGTTTGAAATTTTTGTATCATCGCTATCTTTTATATCAAATTGTTATTAAGAAAATAAATGTTTAAATGAAATTGTTGAGCGGTTTTAAAAAAAAATAAATTTTTATACATGCATACATGCATATAAATTTTTTTTTTTACATTTTAAAGAAACAAAGCTGATACGCAATTTTTTAGCATTCATTGATGCAAAAATTATCTATACCCATTTTCGAAATATCGAATTTTCAACAAACAATTTTTTATTTAATGTTATTTTTATATTTAATGTTATTCAAACTTATTAGAAGCCCTTGTTTAAAAAAAAATCGGTTCAACAGATAATGAGATTGTCGAAAATCCAAAAAAAAATAGTATGTTATATGAGAGAAACCTATTTAAATCGATAGATAGAAGCGGATTTTTTTTTTAGAAAATGGTTGCCATTTTTAAGAAAAACTATTGATATAAAAAAAAAAGTTGTGGGCACGTTTTTGAGATAAATAAAATTTTCATTTTTGATGTGTAAACATCTATACTGGCGGTAGGGTGGAAAGAAAACGTAACGTAACGTTGTAATCGTGATCGTGGTCGTGATCGTGATTCTGAGCTTTACGAAAATTGAGTGCGTTCAACAATATGTACGTTCAGTAACTAAACGTTGAGTATTTATATATGAAATCGAAAGGTCTAGTTCAGTTCGGGTTGAAATTTGGCTGCTTAGAGGATATATTAAGCTCCTCTTACACGATGATTCTTTGCGTCTGACTCTATTCGAACATAATGAGTGCGAAAGAGAAAAAAGATAAGATGGAAGACCAGTTGCCCTGTGAGTCGTGGGCCAAGTTTTACGAGACTTTTTTTAACGCTTCTTTAGCATTAGGCTACACGCAAACCAACGCGATGGCGGTGGCGATCACGATAAAAATTTGGATGCCTCATATAAAAATCAAAGCACACTTCAATCGTGTAGATGTGTGCCTTTCCTTTGATTTATGTGTATGGCATCCACAATTTTATCGTGATCGCCACCGCTATCGCGTTTGTTTGCAGCTACCTTTATCCGTATTTTCTATTCTTTGCATTACTTTTTTTTCAATTACATGAATGCTTTGAGCCCTGCGGGGGCCTATTTCACGGAACATACATCACATACATTGTATGAATGTATGTGCCTTAAAGTAGACGCCAAAGATGGCTGGCTCAGTGTAAATTTTGAATTTTTTGAAAAACTTTGCGTCAAATTAGAAAACGCATAATTTTTAAAAAATTAAAATTTACGCCCACTCATCTCCTAGTCGTGATTCTTATCTTGTAGCCGTGGTCGTGATTTTGATTCTGAGCCAGAGATTAGTCTGCTATTACACGATGCATCTAGACGCATGCGACTTTTCGAACTACGTAAGTGCCAAAGAGAAAAAAAATCGAAAAGATGAGACGGAAAAAAAGTGACCGGTGTCGCGTGAGTAAAATTTTCGATGCAACTATTTGACGTTTCTCTTTTCTCTTGTCCGTTTTTTAATATTCTGCTTCATATGGTTGTGTTGTTCAAAGAGTAAATTTCGATGCAACCCACTGTTATTGATAGCCTTATAGGCTTTCCAGAAATGAGAAATTCATCTTTAAAAACAACATAAATATAATAAATTATTGCTTTTCTTGACTGATATTCATTTAAAGGCACACAAACCTTTCTTTCTTCAATGTATCAAATAACGAAAACAAAAATAAAAACAGAAAAAGTTTTTTTATTGCTTGAGCACAGCCCAACACGAAAATGAAAAATAAAGAGAACTGTCAAATTAGATTCATAACTTTGGTTTCAACGTGTAATAGCGCTTGAAACAGCGGACGAAATAACAAAGAAGAATTCGAAGAAGGCGCATGCAACTAGATTCATCGTGTAATAGCAGACTTATGAATTATCCATAATCTCTGTTCTGAGCTTCACGAAAATTGAGTGCGTTGAACGATATGTACGCTCAGTAACTAAACGCTGAGTGTTTATATACGAAATCAAAAAGTCGAGTTCAGTTTGGGTTGAAATGTGGTTGGTTGCTTAGACCGTATAGTACATAAACTGCGCTTTCATTATGGCTGCAGGGTTTTAACATAGAAGGCCGCTTTTTTTGGCAAATTAGACGAAATAAGGTCATTGACTGGAAAATATTTTTAAATATAATTTTAATGATTGGCTAAGAGCCCACTGCTGTTTGTGGGCGTGAGTGATCGCAAAAATTCACTGGTATGTTTAGATAGATCTTAACTTTTTATAAGCGTGGTTGGGGCCTTTGTCGGTAAACTAAAAAAAGCATTTTCCATGCATCATTACCGATTTTCAAATTTGCTTATGAAAAGTTAAGATCTATATAAAAATACCAGTAAATTTTTGCTATCATCCACACCCTAAATTTGATGTAGGCTCTCGGTCTATGAGGCATTCGGACGAATGTTGATGTTTACACATCTTAACCGTGAGTCCCGGCACTCACACTTTTTTATTAAGCAAACTGTTGTTTTTTGGACTAAAAAAATGAAAAAAACATGTCGGGCAATGCCCAAAAAAGGCTATAGGTACTTAGTTTAAAGAAAATCGATCCCCCTGTTTAGGCTGCAGAAGGGACATGACAGGACAGATCCACTTTTTGTCGACTTCGCTATATCATCGTAATGAAAAACTTTGATCAAAATATCGATTTCAATTTTTTTTACGAATGCATAAGTTGCCATATATACTTATGTATGTAGCAATTGCGTCACGTTACTTAGATTTCAATTGACATTTCAAACGAATATCAGTATTCGTAGAAACATAAAAAAAAAAATTCCTTTGCAATCAGAAAAAAGTCCCAAAATAATTTCACACATTTGTTTTTACTGTCTTTTTTCATTTAAAAACCCATAAAACGGAATGAATATACGCTGCACTCATAAAATCAAAAAACTCACTTATAAGGCGTGTTTTTTTTGAAAGTCCACATAGAATTGGAGGAAAAAAACCACATCGGAACTAAGCGATTTACACGTCAATATACTACAACAACTAATGTCCACATGGACTTAGCTAAGTCCATAGATAATTTTCGGGACTTTATACTTTAGACCCGATTAAACTGTATTACTGGCACTAATTATCATTTTTCTATCGATTGTTTGTATGGAAAGGTCAAATTATCTGAGTCAACGGATGAATCAATTTTTTTTATTAAAACAAAATGGCGATCATTGTCATGGAATTTAGTTTGTTTGTTCATCAATGACTTGAAATTAATTTTTATGTTATTATTTAATTTTATATTATTTTAAGTGGAATAATTTTAATATGAGTTTTCTTTTTATTTTAATGTCTCATGGTTGATGAGTTTTTATTTGCTTGCCACAAATCTGAGAAGGTAGTTATCTTATTTTATAACATTGATAGGTTTGTTCTTCTGTAATGACTTTGATAAGTCCCAAAGTCTAATTCCAAATAATGGACTTGTAAAAAAAATGCCTATTACCTTCTCTTTTTTTAAATTAAAAAGGTTGGAGAAATAGAAAATAATGAAATAAAATATAAATTATACTGAATACTTTAATTGAATTATATACAAAAGTACATATATCTTAAAACCTTAATTCAAAATGAAGTTGAAGATCGCTACATCCGAAGTTTTTTTGATGTGTAAACATCTATAAATGGCGGCAGGGTGAAAAAAACGTAACGTATCTTGTGATGTGATTGTGATTCTGAGCCTCACGTTACGTTAGGTATGTTTACACATCTTAACTGTGAGTCCCGGCACTCACAATGTTTTTTGTTTTAGACTTGCAGCTCTCGATTAGTATCAATGGTATATTGAAAAACTTTAAACACCAAAATGTTGAGGGGGCAAGTTTTTCCAGAGGCGATGTTCGTTACTTTTTTTGAATTGAACCTCGTTACAATTTTGTTTAACTGAGATTCTAAACTTTTTAAATTATATTTTGTTTTAACATGAAGCTAGACCATAATAAATGTTTTATAAAAATAAAAAAAATTGTACTTTGTAGAGCCTACGTTTCTCAAGGGGCGATGTTCCTTATTTTTTTATTTTTTTATTGAGCTTTTTGGACCATGAAACTTAAAAGGAAATACAGGCAAGTTTAGACCCATTATAACTTCGGATCAATGAATGGTAGATAAAAAAATTACATGCACAAATTAGATCTTCCAAATTCTAGAGGCGATGTTTTTTTTATTTTATGTTCTTAAGTCTTTTATTCTTGCCTAACAACAAATTGTAACAAAATACCATTGATATCTAAAGAAAAAAAAAAAAACTTCGGATGCAGCGATTTTCAACTTCATAATCAAATATGTAATTTTTGAAACCATTAATTTCCATTTCTTGCTTTTTTTACTTTTCCAATGAATATTGTACAAAAAAACGACAACGTTGCTTAGAGAAGTCATAACAGAAACAAAATGTAGTTTTTTATACAAACTATCGATAACAAGCAGAATCAGAACGTTCATTTGCCACTTTGAAACGGTGCAAAACGTGACTCCAGTGCCACAACATCTGATACCAGGCTTTATACCTGATTAGCTTTGTTGAATATTTACAAAGAAGATGTACCTAATGAATGAAATAAAAAAAGAGAATCGATTTAATTTTTTATCAAATTCCTAACTTACATTTAATATTTCAAACCAAAAATATAAACAAATTACTAAAAAAAATCTCTATTTACAAAAAAAAAAAAATTAATAAAATTTATTTCATAACTCCCTAGAAGCATTTTTGTGTTTTTCCTTCAATCGTTTTCTTATTGAAATTTTACTTCTAAAATTCATACACAAATGGTTATTAATATAAAAAAAGCTTTCATTTTTGTTCAAAATTTAGTGAAACCTTAAAAAAAGAATTTCACCAAAATTGAGAATGATCCCCTCCTCCAAAAAAAAATCAGATTTTCGGTGATTATTTCCTAATTGTACTGTTTTTTTGGCTTTATTGACTAGACTACACTAAAGGTACCAATTTTAAATAAAACCAGTTAAGGTTGCAGCCGAACGGACAGAATTATGAGACCTACTTTTAACGCCTTCGTTTTCATCGTAGTATGACAAGTTTTAACAAAATCTCAAGTTCGAATTTTTTTAACGAATTCACAACTCTCCATTAAGAGGGTGTCCCCTCTGATGATCCAAACGGAAACTAGTGAGAAGCCAGGTCATGAACTCTCAAAATTTGGCAACTTGTCCATTTTTTTTTATTTCAAAAACTTTGAACCAGGTTTTTGATCACCCATTATTGATTTTTATTGTTTTTTTAATTTTTGCACTAGAATATTGTAAAGGGTGTTTTTTTAGACGTGTGGTTTTCAAGAAGACGCATATAATTTAACGTTATGGCCAATAATTTAGCTTTATTATAAAGATAAGGGTTTGCCATTATGTTTTAAAAATGATTTCCGGCAAGTGGCCGTCGTGGCTGGCTCGAATAAATTCCAGCCGAGAGGCCCAAGAGGCCCCAGCTCTAATTGTTGCGCACGATGGCGAATGGACTCATTCGGGTCTTCTTCGATACTCTGCTCCACAGCAGCAATAGCCTCTTCGGTACGCACAGTACGGCGTCTCTGAGGATGCGCATTATCCACTAGAGTAAACGTGGTGCGAAACCGATCCATGGTTGCTCGAATTACTCTGCTGGGCGATTATGTCGACCGAATATTGGACGCAGAGCGAGATGCGTCGCGCGAACCGAACCATTATTTTGGTTATAAATTTACACGATTTGCAAACGTTGTGCAGGAGTTAGTCTATTCATTATGAAATGGTAAACCAAATTGAGCATAAATCAAGTGACAGCTGTCAAAAAGACCAGCTCCGAAAAAAGTATTGCCAGATTGAAAACCACAAATCTAAAAAAAACACCCTTTATAATTGTATGATCAGTTTTCTGCATTAAAATATTTTTGACATCCTTCACCATTTTACTCAAAATTAATAGTTAATATGACATTTTGATCAAATCAGTTATTTTTTACTCCAATCCTTAAAGGAGCACCCTGAAAAAAATTCGTAGAAACTGAATACTGGTTTTCACTTCTAAAAATTTTACACTTTATTGAAGTTTATTAAAAGGTAAAAGACTTACCAAATTTAAACTTAAATCGAATATTATAACAATTTGAAAATAAATAAAAAAACAAATATTTTTTTAAACAAAAGCTGTCTAATAAATTTAATAATTAATAAATTTTTACTTTTTTATTTTTACTATTGGGTCAAATTTGTTCTTACTTAATTTACAAAAATTGTTCATTTCTCAACTATAATTAGCTCCTTAGTCTTATAGCAAGAACAAATAAAAAAATGTTAAAGTATGTATACTTAATATAAAGACAGTGTTTAGAAGATAGGAGATATTTTATACTCTATCGAGAGGGTTTTATTTTGTGAAAAACTGCAAAATTGTTGTACGGGAATAAAATTAATGTACTGAAATTCACTCAAATGCATATAAAATTACAGAGAGACTCATCCAAAGTAAAGGAACGCCACATTATTATTGCGTGTAATCATATTGAGCAGCAACGACTTGTTTTTAATTTTTGTATTAAACTGTAATTAGTTGATTACCCTAGCCTAGCCTTATGAATAATGTTTCATACTTTTCATATTTTTGAATATTTAAAAACTTATTTACTAAATTATCGATACTCTAGATTCTAAAAGATTTAAATCTTAATGTGTCATTGTAAATTTAACCCTTCTTCGAAATAAATGAAATAAATGAAATCTTAATATGTAGGTTTGTATGTACCTATATAACTAAATACATACATGTTAACTACCTACAGTGAAATATGTAATGTAATGACTTACAGAGGTCTGGAAAATTAATTGAAATATTTTTCAAAATACAATAGAATATAGTTCTCATTCTATTATTATGTACCAGGTACCAACAAATAAATAAATTGGATTGAATTGAAATACGTTAGAATGTATACTTACATTTGTATTTCTATTTAATTTTTTAAATCTCTCCAATTTCACTATCTAGCTGTATCGAGCGTAATAGAAAATTCCAAAATCCATATTATCAAATCCATGTAGGTGTAACTGTATAAGTACTTTCGATATATATCCCTAAGCATGCACCATTAAAATTTAGAGCCCACTTGCATGTTCCTTAACACTCACATCCTAAGTATATTTATATCAAAATTATCCACTTAACGTAATTAATGAAGCATATATGCTCTGAATGGAAAAGTACATATATGAATATGTCATTCAGAACTAATTATTATTCAACGACTATTGAAATTAAATTAACTTGATTAATATGCAGTTTTTGAAAACTATATAGATAATACTATATACACGTACACGTACACGTTTTTGGAATTTATCAAAACATGCTACCTTCATTGCTATATATGTAGGTATTCTAACCTCAAAGCTTTTAAATAACCAACCGCAACCCTTGATTATGATGATGATGATGATGATGATGATGATGATAATGATTTTGATGACGATGATGCGGCCTTATAGGTACCTAAGCGAGTGCCTATACATCATTTGGAAATTTTATTGAAGGACTTTGTGTTGCATGGGTGTGATTGTATATGTCTAGCTGCAGGCTAAAGTGTTGGTTGTAGTTAAAAAAAACTTCTTATATGGTATTTAATGACAAAAAATCGCCTACAAATTTTTTGGTTAAACGAGGTCAGCTACATCATGACTTTTATTAAGTACATGACATGTGAGTGAGTGAATGAGTGAATATGGGCTTTTTTGATATTTATTTATAAACCAAAACCAGACTCCCTGTCCCTTTTTTGTAAAATGAAAATAACACTGAATTCAAGGGTGTTTCATTAGTTAAGTACATACTCATGTAGATAGTAGTAGGTTTATGTGATAACTATAATGGAGTTGGAAAAAGGAAAGAAGCCTCGAAAATTAAATGACAGATTTAAAATTTAATTAAAATAGATGAGAGCCTAGGGATTTACTATAAATATGGTAAACAACACTCCTATATATAACTATGGACTTATTTTTGAACATTTGTATATGGCTAAACTCAGTGCGAGGAGGTTTGATATAGTTAAGTACAAGAGTATATAGAGGATCGAGAGAGTGCATGTCTAATTTTAATTGGATTGCAAAGCCATGAAAAATTTTTTTTTTCAAAATTATTTTTTTTCTATTTCGGTCGAATGTCACACTAAAATATATGTATCAAATATCCATATAAGAGTAGTGTATATAAGAGTAGTGTATAATCTTATATACGGCCATCTCTGTTCAAGGCAAACTGACTTAAAAGTTGTTTTAATTTAGTTTGAAGTAAATTTTGAAGAATAAATTTAATTATGATAGAAGTATACTTTAATTAAATTTAATTTTAAAAGTTAACTATAAATGTTAGTTTCTATGCTAGAATAAGATTTATTTTAAGTAGGTTAACCTTGAGCAGAGATACTAATTATATGATACCTTACTGATGAACTCGCTGAAGAATGTACCTACGAAAAGGGCAGATGCTATTATTTTGGCAAGTTCAAGTTTGGCAATAAGTTCTTTAGAAAGAAATACACAATAGAATTTTAAAATTGTGGACATGCATTTTCTTAAAGATGTAAGATAAATTGGGTCGTATTCTAAGAATGTTGAGAAAAATCTCACAATATATTAAGATTTTATACGATTTTTTAAAATTTTTTGAACACTGCATGTCTATGGGTGTTAATGAATATATGTATATAGCTTCTTTTTAAAACTGTGACAATTTTGTATTGATATTTGTGGTACTTACAATTTTTCATAAATAAAATAAAGCTAAATTTTGTGTTTACTTTAAAAATCTAAAAGCTGCCACGAAGTATTTGACAATACAAGGGATTTAAAAGAAAGTGATATCATTGAAATAAAAAAAATTTGGATCACATAAATAATAAAAATTAAGTTGACAATAATTTAAAATAAATTCAAAGAAAAAGATTTAAAATTAAAAAAAAATTAAAAAAAGTACGTATACGCCCCAGTGGACGGCAAGATTCAGGTGCTTGGTTTTACTATGATTGTACTTGCAAGACATTTGTATTAATTACTATAAAGTAGCTATACATTTTTGATCAACGAGAAAAATATTTAGAAAGTGGTTTTGATCAAATCCGCCCACTGTCACATCCACTTTTATTAATATTTTTTTTTTTTCGGAAATGGTTCTAACGATTTGAATTAAATTTTCAGAGTTTGTTTCGATTGACGAATAAGGAATTTAGATTGTGATTTTATTAAATTTTATTATATAAATACGCTCACTGCCACGCCCACTTTTATTATTTCCTAGCTCCTACAGTATGGAAAAAATGTTGTTTGTAGATGTCCTCCAAGACCATAGCCTATAGGCACAGGGGATGTCAGAAATCAAAGAGTCCTTTTGGTTGAGACTCGAGACACATGTAACTCTATGAACAGTGTTTCGGGTATCTTCGTCTTAAAGTGTGAGAGTTATGATAGTGATACATTTTTGGGTAATGTTCTGTTTTAAGAGCGACAGTGTCGAGCCATATCTCCACATGTTGAGATACTTATAATGGAGATACCTCCATGTATGTGGAGATTCCTGTTGAGATTAATTTGGAAATAAATGAGAAGACATATGAAATACCTACAATATGTGAGGATATAGATATACATCCAATTAAATGGAGATACATGTTTAGATGCCTTTACATATGTATAGATACATAAGGAGCTTTCTCTGTATGTTGAAATAGAGGTAGAACCATAGTTTTTTTTTAGATTGGATTATTAATAAAATAAAAAAGTAGCGGAGCGAAACTCGGTTGATCTGATATTAGTTTATTATACAATACGTATCGACGGTTAAAGTAAAGGACCTCGTTCAAAAATTCAACAAAAAAATTATTAATAAAAAAAAATCACCATCTTTTGGCATTTTCAGCGCATTTTCTTTTGACCATTTTGCAGAAAAACGCCATACAAAGTTCGGCAGGTTTTTGTTGATATCTGAAAAAAAACAAGCAAAAATGACCTACGAGGTTCTGCACTTTAACCGTCGATATATTAAATTTCTAAAATTATTCATCAAAAATTTTTAAACAGAATTATTTCGACGCCAATTGTGCTTATTTAAGTCTATAATTGTTTTTTTTTATACAATTTTTTTTAACCTACAAAATTTTTAACAAAAAATAAACTTGAGCTGGTTATAATTAATTCTTTTATATAAATAAAAAATAAAAACTGAATACAACATTTTGATACTTCAATTTTAAGTATTTATTATTGTGTGGTTCGCAATTTTTGAAATATCGAATTTTATTTTCTTTTTTAAATACAAATATTTTTTTTTTCAAAATTTTAATACATATGTCAAAAAAAGAATATTCTGACTAAAAATTTTATTTTTAATGGTTATGCAGCTGATCACAGAAGAGTCGAAATTCAAAATAATTGTTCAGTGGGAGGTAATCTTGATCAGTATAACTTCTTGTGACAAAATAAATTGGTACTTAAAGTTATATCATAGTTCAAAAAATAGTAAAAACTGTTTTCAAGAAAAATCAGATTTTTCGTCTTTGGTTTCTCAACATTTTTTTTTTTTTAATTTAATTTTTTTTTCATTTTTATTCTTTTAGATTGTGTCCAAAAACTGCAACGCTATGTTAAAAGTCGATCCAGCTATTTTAATAAAAAAAAATTGTAACTTATTAAAACTTCTCCCAAAATTCTCTTTAAACAAAAAATTATTTAAATCAATTGAACAATTTTCTATCAAAGCGAAAATACGAAATTTTTCCATTCAACATTATAAAAAACAAATTTCTTTTTAAATCTGAGACGTTTTTGAGAAAAAAAAATACAAGAAAAAGTTTTTAAGTAGGCCCAAGGTCAATGAAACTACGGTGTTATATGTAGTGCAACGTTTTGAGCATGAATACACTTCACACCAAAATTTATATTATTTTGTTTTTCGAAATTTACAGTTTCTGATAAAAAATGGTTTGTTTCTGTACATAGTTATTACCTGTGTCTGTCCGTTTTATTGAAATTCTGTGAAATTAAATTTCTTATTTTAAATTGTCTGATAAAAAGTGTATAAATGTCCGAAATGTCGCACTACATAATAATGTAACACCGTGTTTTCATTGACCTTGAGCCTATTTAAAAACTTTTTCTTGTATAACAGTCAAGAGGTCACCTATAATTCCCATTATTTCAAAATAAGATGGCCAGCGTTGTCGTTCATAAAAAAAGTTATAGTTTTTATAATTTTAAACTTTTCAAAAAAAAAAAAAAAACATACATATTTCCATATGGTTTTGATCGGTTTACTCAAACTTGATGACAGCATTGAACACTAAGACCAGGCGCGCACCTACAACTAAACAGTTTGGTTCCAATTTGAGCACAACGGGCTTATATGGAAGTGCGCGCACATAAACTTCCTCGGGGTCTCATATAATCCTATAGTACTCAAAATCGTAACCAAATAGTTTGGTTGCAAGTGCGCGCCTGGCCTAACTGTCACCTAGTCACTAACTGTCAAAATTCGGACAACTTTTGTCTGTGGAGTTGATGCTTAATGACAACACAGAAAATGCAACATGAAGTCAATTATGCCGAGATTTGACAAATTTACAATTTTAGCAAAAATTTAAAATGCCGAAATTTTTAAATTCCGACTTTACAAAAACTCGACTGTCTTGAACAAAAGTCGATAAAAATATCGCCTTGTCGATTAAAATAAAACAAAATTTATAATAAAACACATATTTTTTAATTCTTATTTCACTTTATCCAAAGAACTGTTTATTAAGAAAACTGTTGACATTTTGGCGACTGTCTGACGACTGAATATAAAGGAGCAATGGATTTTTGCGTGCACGGGACAGAGGGTTAAAATATTTTGAACTTACGAATACATAGATATTGGGTGGATGGAAATGAACACTATAAGAAAATTTCAAAATGTCGACTATTGAAGTATCGATTTTAAAAATGGACATTTGAAAATATTAAACAAAACTAAACAATGCAGTTTTTACGATTTTTGAGCTGTCGAATTTTTTTGTAAAGGTTTAAAAATTGAAATTTATAAAATCGTACGCTGTGCGTTTTGTGTTTATAGAAAATATTACTTTTGTTTAATTTAATTTAATTTTCAGCTTAATTTTTTTTTTAATTTGCTTTTTTAAAACTAAAAAAGCTTCCATTAGCAGGAACAAATTTTAGTATCCAAAAATTCTAAGAAAATAAATTTTAAATTAAAAAAGTATATAGGTATACATACTATAGAATATACAAAATATTAAGTTATATAACATTCTCTCCCATTTTCCATCTTAGTTGTATTTGAAAAACCACGAGAAAAAGACAACTTTTCCTTCTGCGATTTGAGTTCTGTTTCTGACATTCGATAATTTCATTTTGAACGCATAAACAATTTTCTTTTTTATTCTGAAATGCATGAAAATCTTTTCAACCGAAAAAAAAATCAGGAAAAAAAACAAACTGAAATACGTTTGCAGAAACAGAAAAGCTAAGAAGACACCACACCACATTTTTTTTTTAACCATCTTTATATTCTTGTACACTACACAGTACTGCAAGCAGTTCGTAGCGAGATATAATGTTAAAATTTTAGGCAGATGTCATCCGCATTTATGTGCATGTGCAATCCTGCATCTGCAGGAACCAAAAAAAACAAACGTTTTCATCATATTTTTATGTACAATTTCAAAAAAAAAAAAAACAAAAACACACACATGATTTTGTTCTTTTTTAAAATTCAGTAGGTATATCTAGCTAGATCCTAGATCCTTGAGACTTTAAAACTCCATTAAATTCATTTTGTATTTTCGTCGTCATAGTCATCGTCGTCATCTTTGTAGCCCTATAGCCATCAGTGAATCTTCTTCGTAAATATTTTCTTTGTTTTTTTTTATTTTATGGTTTTTGTTTCAGTTCGTCCTGTTGACTTCCCTATAAGATCATATGTGTGTGGCTTCGAACAAGCTACTATATCTGCATATATAAAGAAGCAACATCACCAACCACCCTGACACGACAAGAGACGACGACTTGAACGAGTATATGTAAATTTCTGCATTTATGTGAAAACATTTAAAATGTATAGTAGTTATGAATATACTTAAAGAAAGGGTTGTTTTTACAGTTTTTCTTTTACAAAACATTTTTATTTTAGCTTCATCGTTTTTTTTGTTTGTTTTTTTCGAAATGCGAAAAAGATCCTGTATAAGGACTTTAAAGAGCATCATGCATTATTCACAACTAATATTTTGTAGCTTAAAAGGATTTTTGCTATGCTTTTCTATAAATCTACAACTAAGATAGTACTCAAAAGTGGATGAGTGCTATCTATATATGGTCTGCTCCTCAAAGTCAACTGCAGATACGTATTTTCAGATACTTTGAGGATAAATTTTATGTATTCCTTTTTTTCTGTTTTTTTTTTTTTTGTTACTGCTGTGTCATCCTTGTCGTCTGACTTTGGGATACATAGTAAGTTTGAATTTCTATCACTACTCTTCTGGGCTATTATTATTATTATTCAGGAATATAAATTCCCATTTTGAAAATATTTACTCCCGCTTTATCTATACGATATATAATATACGCACTGATGTGTTCGATTCGAATCCTTGATAGTTCAGTGTCGCAACATTATTCAAAGAGAGACCATTAAACATTCACCTTTCTGTCATATGTCAAAAGTCACATATTATGATGGAAGGACATATATACATATAAACATGTGTTGTTGGTTTATATTAGTTTGTTATAGAAGGTTAAAAAGGTAAAGTTTTGTATAAGCAAATATCTAAAGGTCCCACATGAGAAAAGCTCTGAGTTGTGTCATGTTCTTTTATATATCCTTATGGCAAATTACATTTAGGTAAAAAAAAAAAATAATAACAAACACACACACACTCACACAAACAACCAAACGACAACGAGAAAAAAAATAACATATTTCATAATTCATTTTGAAAATGACAGACATATTGCAAAACACCATTGGGAAATGTAGACATGAAATAAGATCAGATGATGACAAATGATGGCATAGAACTCACACTTTTTTTTCCAAAAAAAAAAAAAGAAGAAATATTTATATACGAGTATAACAAACAACAAAATTGTATGTATTGTATTGATAAGAAAAATAAGTGCCATCAGCATGAGAAAAGGGGGGATATGTAGGTATAGGATGTTGGTTTTTGCAATTTGCATTGAATTAAGACAAAATTTGTTGTTTGCTTATTTTTTTTTTTTGTGTTGGGGAAGGCACGTATCAATTTAGCTGACTACGAGAAAACCTTGGACGTGCAAAGTTTTCTTAAAAAAAAAAAAAACGAAATCAAATCCGATTACAAAACATAACCTTACCTCTCAGAACTCTAGGGTCGTCGCAATCGGAAGTCAAATAACGTAGGATATTTTATTCAACTGTCACACTGGAGGTAATCACTATAAAGACCATTCATTTTGAAAATTTTGTTTCGCTTGGAAAAATTGTGTGGAATTCAGGATTCAATTTTTTTTTTTATACAAAAATTATTTGAATATACATTTTTTAAGGAAATTCAAATTTCAATGCTAGGTTAAGATTATGAATTGGAAAAAGTATGGTTTTTTTTCCAAAGAATTGTTGGGTTATAGTTAATGAAGTACGGAGAAAATGAGACATAAACACGATTGAACAAAACAAACAAAACATCTATGTATGTGGGAGCTGGGGCCTATTACAACAAACTTTTCTTCTTATTATACTGTTTTGTAGACTGCAGGATTTCTATTTTCTTTTTTAATGATAGATTGAATCATGGTTTAAAGAATAAATAGATATAGTTAAAAAATGCGTTTTCCTAAGATGTTAAAAAAGCAGTAACGTCAGATATATATATTTTAGTCCGTTCGAAATTTGTTAAATTTTCAAATTCATTGTTCTATATGTTATTTTCGTAATTTTTTTTGGTTGTACTCCTGATGAAAGGTTTCCCAAAAAAAATATTGTCCTACTTGAAGAAATTCTACGATTTCTAATTTAATTTCTTTAATTGGTTTAATTTGTTTCATTTTTCTTTTACCGCGAACGGTAACCGAAAACAAAATTTATTTCGTACTTATTCTTTTAATTTTCAACAACTACATTCCAATGTTAATCGTATCGTATCATATCAATATTATTTAGTTTGTTTTTAAGCGTGGAATAGCTTTCAACACGTCAAGGAAATGCTTACGGAAGCTTCTGCGGAAAAAATATCAATTGTTTATTTATTTATTTATTTATTTAATCTACAAGCAATATTACAGCTTACAGATATCAGCACTGAGCAAAATTAAAAAGTAAATAAATACAATATCTCGGTTTTAAATTTATTACGATTAAGATGAAATAAATCAATATTTGCGGATAATTCTATTTTAAACAATAGATCTTGATAACGTTTCATTATTACCATAATTTGTCATATGAGTTCTTTACCAGCCCACTTTTTAAATATAAATTTCGTAAATCGTCTTTTCAATACGATCAGAATGAAGTTTATAAATGGGACTCCAAATAACATCTGCGTGTTCCAAAATTGATCTGACAACAGATGTAAATAAAGATAGTAGCACGAAAGGATCTCTAAAGTCCTTACCATTTTGTTTTATGAAACCTACCAGTGAGTTGGCCTTAGGAACCAAATAATCAAAATGGCTTTTAAAAGAAAGTGGGGAATCAAGGATAACTCCTAAGTCCTTAATACTGGAAACTCTATCTAAAGTCACAAACTCTATTGCATAGTTGAATAACAAACTTTGATATTTTCTGGAAAAAGAAATCGAGTTACACTTTTTGATATTCAATTTAAGCCCATTTATCTGACACCAGTTAGATAGGGAATCAATGTCATATTGAATAAGTCGACAATCATCCAAACTCAAAACTTTCAAAAATAGTTACAGGTAGTCCGCATATAATAAGCATTCACAATACTTAATGACGGAGACAATGTTTTTGATGAAAATTATGAAAAGGAGCGGACCCAGGTGGCTGCCTTGCGGGACTCCTGAAAAGCACTGAATTTATTTTGAGTATGTATCCCCAATCTTTACTTTTTGTGTTCTACAAGATAAATATGACGATAACCAACGAAGAAAGTGAGAATGAAAACCAAAAACCTCAAGTTTATTCAGAAGTGTTTGGTGGTTCACAGAATCAAAAGCTTTACTAAAGTCTGTGTATACTGCATCCACTTGAAATTTTTGTTCCAAAGCGTTAGTGACGTACGAAGTAAAGTGTATTAAATTGGTGACAGAAGATCGACCGGAAACAAAACCATGCTGTACTTCTGATAAGTATTCACTTGTAAGAAAATCTAGCTTGATTTTCACCATACTTTCAAACAATTTAGGGATTGTAGAAAGTTTACAAATACTCCTTTAATTTTCCACATCATTTTTGGATTCTGATTTATGAATAGGGACTAAGTAGGAAAGTTTTCATTCTTCAATAAAAATACCTTCTTTGAGTGACTTATTGAATATGATAAATAAAGAAGTACAGTGATGGAATCACAACAGCTTTTAAGCACTGCAGGAAGAATGCCGTCTGGACCAGAACTGTAATTGGATTGAAGTGATTTCATTGCGGAATTTACTTCTGCACTGCTGAATTGTATCGATCCAATGTCAATCCTACTTATTATATTATTCAGTGAACTGTTGTTAAATTCTGAATGAGAGTAAACCGACTCAAAATAATTAGCAAACAACATTGCTAAAACAAATTACCAAAGCAAACAAAAAAAAATTCACAGAAAGCCATTGCTGTAATGATAGAAACAAAATATACAAATACAAATAAAATTAAAATATCACTTTTCCGAAAACAATTAGTCTGTGCGAAAAAACAGAGACTTTTACCAATAATCATGCTATGCAATCACCAATTTCGCTCGTCCATAGCAGCTTACTGCTTACTTCAAAATGAATTTTTTCCTTTAGGATTTAGTTGATGTAATTTTTGTCTAGGATTTTTTAATTTCCATCAGCAACGTTACAAAATTTATCAATTAATAATTTATCAATATCAGCTGTGAACCCACTTCCTAAATGAGCTTAGTTCTGGCGGCACTCTAGCAGACTGTTCTCTATAACCAGTTCATCTTCGTTTCTATTTTATATACATGTCTATAGTACCTATATGCACGGTTGCCACTTGAAAATAAAGTTCGTGTCCAAAATGACCAAAATAATTTAATAATTTTCATATGTTAAGTGGGCTATAAGGTCAAGTCAGTGGCGAGGCGTGAATTAAAAATGCAGTCGTGCACTTCATTTATTTAAATTTTTTTTTATTGTTTCCAATTAACAGGTACATATGTTGGTATTACATGTATATTCTAATTCAAATCTTTTGTATTACTTCAAAAAATGTTTAATACATTTTCATGAAAAGAATCTTCCAACTGTTTCTGTCGCAATTTTTTTTTTTTCAATGGTAATCATTGAAAGTTCTGATACTTCCCTCACAAAGTTTAAATATATCTGGAAAAACTGACCCGACATCATCATTTCGAAATTTTTCAAAAAATTGCTTAACGTTTAAATTTAAAAACTCTTGTTGTTTAAATACATAACAATTAATTCATATAAGTCACTTGAAGTATCATGAAAAATTGTTGAATATTCCAAAGTTTTTCAATTATACAATCGCATACGTAAGAACTTTTTAACTACTTGATGTCATTTTTTAAATAAATTTTACGCAAATTATAAAATCATTACTTTAAAAAGTTCCAAAATGTAATCTACAGTTTAAACAAAAATCGTTTTCTTGCCTTAATTACAAAAAAAAACAATTCATTGCCAAAATTCCCATTTCGTTCATAATTTTCCAGCACGAAATTCGAATAGAACAATGTCAACATACAACAACTATCCTATCCAAATATATCACATATTATGTACCTACACATTGTGCCTACACTTCTCCCATATTCATATCTGAGTGTGAACTTTGGGCAAAATTTGCTTGGATTCGTTTACAGCTAATTTGAACGAATCGGCTGATACGATGAGAGCTATACTTTTTTGTTTGTGTGTATACTTTCAGTGGATACATTTCGTTTCCAAATCATGTGAACGAAATGGGTGCTACAAAAATGTGAGCTGTTTTGTTTTGTTGTGTATACCTACTTGCAATGGATACATTTCGTTCTCAAATCATGTGAACAAGTTGATGTTGAAAGTCAAAAGAGAGAGACGTTATTGTTGCTAGTGGTGTTTAATTTAAATTGAGTGCATGAAAGTGTTGCATGAGTCGGAAACTGGGAAACAGAGTGAGAAATTCATTCAAATTAGCAGATAAGTAATAAAATTTTGTGGGTTGTTAGGATAACGAAAAAATTTTAATATTTGTATAGAAAATATAGGCGTTCATGAACGAAATGAACAATATGACGCCTCGCCTCTGGGTCAAGTTAAAGATGCTATTTATTTATTTTTATGCGACGTTTCGATCATGTTTGCGCTCATCATCAGGCCTTTATTCACAAAATACATTAAAACAATACACACTAGTAGTCGAAGTGAACATCAACAAAATGAAAAACTTACTGAATTATTATAAAAATAATTTAAGTCCGAAATATTAATTCATCACATTTATTTCAACATTTTCTTCATATTACACCATTACATTGGATAGTGTATCCATACAAAATTTTTGAGGCAAAAATATAGTCGTTGCCGCGGCACCCTCATATAACAGTAAAACAGTGGCGCATGGACGTTACTGGACCTGGATTTTATTTTATTTTTTTCAATATTTACAGCCGCAATGCTATGTTGACTTCAAATTAATGCTAAATTTCGGCGAATATCTTCAATCTCTTTTTTCGTTTGTATAGAGCGAGATGTGACGTCGTGGCTGGTACCCTTTCAAAAATTGCCAAACAAAAACTGTTATACACTACAGGCTATCCACTATCCAGTGTATTATAGAGATCAGTGTATTACACAGATGAAATATAAATTTTTTTGAATTATTAATAAAAATTAAAAAACAGGTACAAACAAATTCATTCAAATTCAAAATGAGGTCATAGTATAACGCCCCTATTACGGTTGTCAATTATCAATACGATATTTGATATTTATCCACAAAATTATTGAATCGGTATTATCGTTGTCAAAAATCAATTTTTGTTGATGAAGTGAACGCTTTTTGATCAATTGTGATGAATGATTCAATTGACAATCTTGGTATTATCATTGTCAAAATTATTGTTTGCTATCAAATTTTAAGTCAATTACAAATTCGACGTTGATAAATTATTTTGCTGGGATAGTGTACAAGCTCAAAATTGAATAATTCATCTTTATATCTTCAATAGAACTTTTTCTGGTGAATATGATGTTGAAGAAGCAAATACTTGGGTGCAAGCCATTTATTCGAAGAAAATTACGCGATGTTTTGAAAGAAGTTTTATTAGTTTTAAAAAGAAGTAGAATCCACCACGGAACTATAGTTTTTTTTTTCTTGTTTGTTCTTTTAAGAGTTCCAAGCGGTGTATGTACATCGTTTTCCTTTTACTGTTTTCCTCTTTTGAACTTTTTGTTGTACCACGGATACTTGTAACATCTCCCTTTCATCTTCAGCAATCGAATTTGGCTCTTCTAAGCATAATTCAGTTCCTGGTGGATCGATAAAGCTTCCAGTCACAAAAATTTGTATTTTCCTCTTCCTTTTGGTTTCCATTTAATGTCGGTCCATACTTAGGTTTAAATAAACCAAGAGCTTGCAGCAGATATTTGTTACAATTAGTGCTGGTAAAGGTGATAGTAAATACATTCGTCTATCAGTACCTACGTTGTACCAGCGTTACAGCGAAAAAGTGCATCGAAGATATAACAATTCTGAAAATAGAATTAGTGAGGGAAACCACAATTATCGCATTCCAAAGCCTTAGACTTTCGGACTTAAATAATTTTGAAGAAGAAATTTTCATTGAAAAAACTCTCTTAAGTGAAAAAAATTTAATAGAACAGAACAAAAAAATTTCTGAACGCTTTTACTTCTCTTTTATTTTCACCTCCACCAAATTTTCATCACGAAAACCCTTTTTCGAATTTTTAAATCCGCTTAAGTGCAATTTTGTTTCACAAACCCGGACTTCGCTTACGTGAAATTTTTTTTTCACTTAAGCGAGGTTCGTTTTCAGCTTTTATAACTTTGTAGAATCACCTTTTGGTTGACCTGAACAGTTTAATTCAACAGTAATTTCTGTCCACTTTTTATAAATAATGAATCAAATTGAAATGTCAATCGAAATAGAAACTATTCAAAATATTTTTTTCTTTGTTATTTATACAATGAGTCAAAAATTTATCAATTGTTGTTCATAATACCGAATAATCAATTGATTGACAAAAGCTATCAATAGTCAAATAATTGATCTTTGACAATCGTAATAGGGGTGTAAGCTTTAGTTTGCATAAAAATTAAAGTGGAGTTTCTTTTTTCTTTTCGTACAAAAAAAGACCAAATAGAATAAAAACTGTCCATGTGACCAAGAGAAAATAATGACCAAACTTAACCACAAATGACCAAAGTGGCAACCGTACATATAATCTATTGATACGAAACAAAAAATCCCATACAAAAACGACATAACGAAATTATATAAATGAATGATTTCGCAGTGCTTTTTGTTCTGCAGATATTGCTCTCTTATAAGCGTAATTCATAATTGTAGCAGATAATTTAAAAAAGTCTCCATTACTATTTACACGAAAATAATTGCCTGGACCATTATGTGTGAAAAAATGAAATTTTAATTTTATTCGTCTTTGTTTTAAAATTATTATTATTATTTTTTTTATTGTTTATTTTTTTGGCAGTTGATGAAACTCTCCATGGATATTTTTCGCTGTTTTGTTGGAAATTAAAAATATTTCGTTTCGTTGATCGATCGCTTCGTGTTTTTTTCGTTCTTTCATTTTTTAAATTTGAAAAAAAGTTTATTCTGCGATTAAAATTTTAACAAAAAAACTGATCCTAGAAGGAACGAACTTTCTTAGATTTATTAGTGTTATCCTATATCTTTTTGGTCTAATATAACTTGTAAGTTTTCAATTCACAGGAGGCCCATATTAAATAACCTATTTCTACCCTTTAATGATGTGCCTTTTAAGAGGTTTATACGATTAAGTAGAGTATCAATTTATAATTTTAACATTTCTGCCTAGAAGGGCAAAGAATAAATTGAACGAATTATTAAGAATTTCACTCAATTAAACTTATATACGATTTTCTGGACTTTATATATTTTTCTTTTGACTTAAAAAAAAATAAAAGAAAACATAATCCTTAAACATAAATCCATATGTTTATTTTATTTTTTTTTTACTTTTATTTTTTGATGAACAGACCCTTTTTTCCTTTCGAGCCTCAATTAATTGCTTAACAACTTTTCCATTTTCCACCATCATCCTTTTGGACAAAATTTATCTTCAACGTTATCCTGCATAATTTTCCAAATGAATAAATATATACGACCCATATTTGTGTTGTTATTGTTTTTGTTGTTGCTACTCATGGTAGTTGAGCTGTTTTACTTCTTGTTTTTTTTTTAACTCTTGGGCTTTATTGTACAGAAAAACCCATTTTGAAATCAAAGAAAATGAAATATCGTAGTAATTTGGAGTTCTCATTTTTTATTTTTTTACTTTTTTTTTTGTTTTGTTTTTTTTCTGTGTTGAACATTTTACTTTTTTTCTGGGACTGAGAGATCTTTTTATCTAGTGCAAAATAAAGCCAAACAAATTGAGGACTTGTGTGTGTGTGTGGACTTCATCACTCTTTGCCTTTGACCCCTCACTCTCTCTCTCTCTCTTTCTGTCTCTGTTGGGCCAAATCCTTTTCAAAAAAATTAAAATCCGTTTTGAGGAAAATATTAAAAATTTGTATAAATCTGTGAGTTGATATTTTTTATTCTATATAAATGTACAAAAACAAAATTATAGTAGGTTCCTATATAATCCACCCAGTGGGGACTCTGCAGGATATAGGGAACATGCTTCAGTTGAAAAACTGAAATCCACTGAAGAAAATTTATTTCAGTTGGAGAAAATAGAGTGTGTCCTGATGATGATGATGGCGTTACAGTTATGTTGTGCATTCGTGCCCAATGGACGATGTTAAAATGTTCAAGTGGACGTAAGCCCTCGTTTTTTTTTTTTTTTTTTTTATAAGTGTATAATGTATATGGGATATATTTTGAGTGCGGGACATTGGTTACGGCTGTTAGTATTATAGTGTGTGTCTCTAGGTTTTAAATGCCCTTGTGGCCAATCCGAGATAACAGAGAAATAAATAAATTGTAATAAATTACATGAGCACGGACAATAAATCCTGTTGGCCGGGCATTTGCATTCTAAATCATCTATACCTATTTATTTTGGTATAATATGTCATCTGTGCCCTGGTGTGATTGAGTGAAACTTCAGCTTATGGAATTATAATAAAGTTATATAGCAAAGTTATTATTATCGTTCCAAACGGGTGGGGGATTACATACTATGGTGATTGTGGAACGTTTTAGTATAGATATTAAAATTTTACGAGCGCGTCGTTTTTTTTGTTTTTTTGGTACAAAATTTTTCATCTGTGATTTTGAATATAGTTTGTCGTTCAACTGCTGATGCACCTGACATACTTTTTCGGTTCTTTTAAAATAATGATGAATTGGTTTGGTGTTTTCTTTGGCCAACATATTGCATTCTGATAACCCCATCTTTGAACTTAAAAATTTATTGGTGGAGATATTTCAGGTGGTACCTATATTATTATAGTGTGAAAAAAAATGTGAAAAATATTTTTATGAATAAAAACTTTTTTCATTAAATTGAAAATTTAGCCAGAAGAGGGAAACCAACATTTTATAAAAAAAAAAAACAAGTAGAACGTAATGGGTATATTTTAAAATTATTAATTACAATAAAATAAAAAGTTTAAATTGGATAACACCCATACTCCATAGCAGTGGCCTCATTAGTGGAATTTCGCAATTAGTGACCTTTCAGATGGCATACTTTTTTTGCGAATATCCCATATATGAGGTGCTAAGATCCCGGAGCTTGAAAATGGCGGTGCTAACTTCTTTTTGCCCTTATAATATTGAATAGTATATATACATATTTTAATATGTTGCTTTGAAGAGTTATGATAAATTGCCAAGTCTCCAAATTTTAAAATACCTTAAGCCCTTGAACTAAGTTTCCCTCATAAAAATGTAAGTAGGTATACTCCTTTTCGACTAAGATGCATTTGAAGTTTTTGAGGTATACCTATTCATTACACTTGAAGAAATTTTTAGTCGCAATTTTATAAATGCATAATTATGTAGGTCAAACGTTGACCAAATTTAGGTCGAAGAGAAATAAATATTTAATAAATAAATAAATTTATACAAAAATATTTGGTTTCAATGCTCATGAGGGGTCTGGGCCCGAAACCTACACCCCCCTCCCCCCCTCTTCCAACCCGTGGATCCGCCACTGCTCTATAGACAAAACAGGTTGTTATCGGGGCATTTTGATGGACAATTAGGTGGCGATATTGTTTACTTTGGTTATCGAAGCAAATATAATAACTTCGTATGGCTATCCATAGAGACGAGACCCGATGAGACTTTTGTTATTATAGGTATCTCGGTTACCCGAGATGAGACTGAGGCTAGACCGAAACGATACTGACATTTTTTTTCAATTTTAACAAGACCAAGACATCTTAACCTTACTAACTTACTGAAATTGTTATTCATAAAATCTGAGCACCCACATTTTAGCCACGAATAAATAAATATAAATAAAACCACCATCTAATCGATAAATCAATTCGAATTTCGGTTTGACATTCGGTTTCTTTCTTTTTTCTCCGTACTCGATTTATAAGTCAACAATTCGTTGAACATTAAAGGAGGGAGATTATATGAAAGATTTGACACGGGTGAAACCTTCAATATTAATATGATGGTGCGAAAGCTTGGCAGCCTAACTGCAAGTGTGTTATCACACAAAAAACCCCTTATACAATTCGAATGCCATTTTTATTGGAAAAGTTCCTACATATGTACAAAATGTCAAGAAATTAAATGTAGTTCTGATCCACTCTCATATGAAATTCTTAAAGCATGATAGCTATACAGGTTGATTTGCATAAGGTGTGACAAAAATCTAGGACGTGTAAGTTCGAAAAGAAAAAATCATGTAGGAGGGGGGATCTACTTCCCCGCGTTTAGGCGGGAGGAGCAATTTTCAAAAAAAATCTTTTAAAACAGAAAAAAAATATTACAAAATAAAGGTAGCACCATGATATAACATTATGAAAAGCCAGAAATCCATTCTTTTATTTTATTTTTAAATCAAGTTGTTCGAGTGAATAGTTTTTGAAAATTAATTTTCAAATTCAAAATTTTGAAAAAAAATAAATGAACTTTTTTTTAAACTATTTTTTTTTAATTTTACGTAACTAAGTACTATTTTATTTTTCTAATATTCAATGCTCTTTTTAATTTTCGATCAAACATAAAAAACCGGATGTCGACATGTTTTGTAGTTTTTGAGAAAATCTAAAATAACAAAAACTAGTTTTTTTCTAAGAAAAAACTTTTTTTTTAGTTTATACGTTATTGGATTCTTAGGCAAATTTATGAAAAAAAGGATTAACTTTCTTTTTCCTTTTTTTTTATGTGTACAAACATTTTTCACCGACAAGGAGGTTAAACAAAAGATCATTAGCTGGAAGATGATGATGGCGACATAATTCTTTGAGGAAGGCATAAAAAAGCTCAAAACCAAAGAGAAGGTTAGTCACGTGGAAAATCAATTGTCTTATATATGTAATTGTCAACGAAGTCTCATATTTTTATTTGTAAATAAAATTTGTTTTAAAAATTGAATATTAGAGAACTTGTGCCTCGTTTATTGTTTATTAAAATCATCTGAACGATTTTCAAAAAAAATAAGCTTTTCCTTAACGGTTGCAAAATTTACATCTTTGCAAGAATTTAATTTTGCTTTGAGCACAATGTTCGCAAATAGAGAATGAAACTCAAATATTTTTTTTTTTTTCGCTGTAATAACTGGAGAAGTAATTTTCCCATAATGCTGTTGTTAGTGTCCTACAGACCATTTTGGCCGAAAATGAGTTATGAATGCCATCTTATATTTTCGACCACGCTCTTTCGATTGGTGTAATCAGAATTGTCCTATCTCTTTTAGTTTTCGAGATAAAAAATGTGATTTTGTTCTATAGACCAATTTTTTTCCATGATTTTTGTGCTTATTTGTCCTATATACATTTTTTGTTTACAGTAGGACAAATTTTGTACTGGCATTGGAATTTGGAAATATGGGTGATTCTCCACTAAAAGCTCCTTTTCGTGGCCCCGACCAAAAATGACAAAAAACATTAACAAATGAAAAATATTTTAATGGCAATAGCAGAGTAAGCAACGTTCCCAACTAGCCCACTTCTCAATTTGAGATATTTGCATATGTTTAATAAAAAAAACTTAACATTAAACGGTCAAACGTCATTTCCGTAACGTGTCTCCTCCTCGTTTTAGCACATAAAATGTGTTTTATTAAGCTTTTAAATAAAAAAAAATTATAATTTGATTGGATTCCCGTATCAAACGAATATACATAATTTCAATTGTCCTTAAAATAAATTTTATTCATTTATAACAATTAACTTACAAAGTTACAAACATGTGTCGCCAGGTATTTCCATCATTTCCGTAAAAAAAAATCAAATGCTTTTAAATTCAAATATAAAAGACTGGCAGTTAATAAAATTCAAACTAAATGTAGAAAATCAATCATGTTTTCTTTGAAATATATTTAAGAAAAGGGATAATACAACAATTTCGTGTGTAATTTTCAAGTGAGTGTTTGTATTCATCTCGTGTTCTATTAATTACGTCATTTCCATAAGTGAGCATAATTTTGTTAATTGATAGTAAAAAAAAAATATTTTGTAATAGTTTTGTGACACTATGTTGCACAATTCTTCATACCAAATATGAAAAAAATATATTCTATTTTGCGTTACTAAAAAGTTAAAAAACATCGATTTTCGTCATTTCCGTAGCGTCATTTCCGTACCTTCGTTGAGTTACGAGAATGACGTGATGGTTACGGAAATGATATGTTTTTCCCTTAATATGTCATTGATAACTTCCAAATAGTAGTAAAATAATTTTTTTGAAATTCAATGAAATCGTTTTAGAAACTATGGCTGGTTCCAAAAATAAAACTGTTGTTGAAGCAAAAACCAAACCGTAACTAAGTCGTCATTTCCGTAGCAAGACAAAATACGTGGCCGCACTTTTAAATTGTCAATTATTGCGTTATTTACGTCAACAATCAACTGGGCATAATTTTTTTCTCAAATTTAGGTAGGGGCCATTTTCGATGCCAAAAAGGAGCTTTTAACAGAGAATCACCCATATGTAAAATTTGAGCTTGAATGTCCTATATCCAATGAAGTTGGATATAGGACAAAATGTCTGTGGTTATTTTAAGATTTTCAAGTTTGTGCTTGTTTGTTCTACGTCAAAGGGCTGAAGTAGATTTTTCATACAAAATAACTGCGTAAGAGGCAAGCCAAATTCACGTATTTTTTTAAAAAACTTAATTTAATCAATGTTTCAAAAACATAAACTGCAAATTACTTAATATATTGATGGCTAAGAACTCAAACTTTCAAGAAATATAAAAATCCCAGTGATTACGCACAAAACAATAAGTAAAATATGGTTTTAAACTTCAAAAACGCTCTCCTGAAAAGTTATGTTTTTGGCGTATAGGACAAATAAGAACTCACGTGACGATAACTCCAAGAATAATTATTGTTGCTTTTAGTGGTGTTCTTTAAACAAGGTATAACACTATGTCTTTTTTATCATCACTGCGGGCATGCCACGTGAAAAAACAACAGAAAATAAAATAACTCATTTCTACTTTTAAAACAGTCCTCAGCCTTACCCAAAATACTATAACAGGGATCCACCAAATTTTTTCAAACGGCTTGTGATTTGGTAAGAATCAAAAATTGTTCAAAATCGGTTGAACCGTTTTTGAGAAAATCGAAATTAAAAAAAAGGTTATATGGGACGTAGGTATGTACATAGGTACAATTTTAAACCATTTTTCAGATTTTTTTTATAAAGCCTTTGGAAAAAAACGTTTTGAGAAAAATGAGATTTTCATTTTTTGATAAACAAAAAAAGGAAAAAATAGGCTAAAAATTGACACTGCCGTTTAGGCTGCAGCCAAAAGGACACGACAGACACAGAATTGCGAGACCCACTTTTTTCGACTTCGCTTTCATCGTAGGTACTGTCAAGTTTGATCAAAACCTCGAGTTCTATTTTTTATTTTACGAATCCATATAACTTTCCATACAAACATATGTATATATGTATGTATAGGTATGTATATCAACATAATACATATGTACATATATCGCCAGTAAAACAAGATTAATAAATCACATAACCTTTTTAAAGCCCAAATCAAACTTTTGGTTTTCTTAACCATTTCACAAAAAATATCAAAATTTAAATCTTTTTAATGTTTTTCCTTGAAATGCATTATAAAGCTTATTTCCTTCCGGTCGCCGGCCATTTCAATTGTTTATATAGTAGAATACTTTATTATTTTTTAATTAAATATTCTGATATCGAGGTATACTCGAAATTCCTATTATTATATATGATCAAACTTTTAACTTAGTTGGTTATGTTGACTTTTTCGTTATATGTACACATAACTTTCTATAAACAACATAAAATTTTGTACATAAAACTAAAACACTAACCAATCAAAACTAAGTATACATAAAACATTTCAATTAAATTTCAACTACAAAATTCAGGACATCATCTATCATCCATGAAATATCCAGATACACAGTCTATTATATGTACATTCCCAAAAAACTAAAAAAAATATATACATATGTATGTTTATTGTATATCTTATCCATGGATATGTTTATGAATCTTTTATCATGTTAATTACCAGCAAGATATTTTTCAAAAAAAAAATCAAATAAAATAAAATAAAAATAAAACTTTCCCAGCTTTGAAAAACTGTGTCAACATTTTGGTGTGATGGTATATGTGGTTCATTGACATAACAGAACCAAGTTCTTGGCATGAATCCATCGCAATGAATCCTTTCAACTCAAAAAAAGAAATAATACAAAAAAAAACAAAAAACAAACCAAGGCAAGGCAAATATAAAAAAACATATTCTTTATTACGGTGAGAGCGCAGAAGTATGTTTGCTAATGGATACTTATTTTTTTGTTCACTTCCTTTACCATAATAATTTACAAGTGCACAGAGAGTCCTTTGCATCATGGTTATCTATGTATGTAGTACGATTATATATGGGATGAGTCCTTTTTAGTGAAACTGGATGGAAGCCAATAAAATTGAAAATCAATTTCTCATCACACGCCAGAATGTCTCTGTCTGTGAGCAGCAGAACATTGCGAGCATTCGTATGATGACGAAGCTTTAATTATTATGCTTCAAGTGCATTTGGGTTTTTTTTTGTGTATATTATACATATAAGTTTTATATCTTTATAATGCGGGCCTTTTTTTGTCTCAATGTAGGAAGGTTGAAGATTCAAATCGTTTCGCAAGACACAAAGAAAATTTCAACTTCACTTGATGTCACTTAAAGATTGAAATTCATCTCGCCGTGATAAGTTTATACATCCTTGCTGGATTTGTTCTTACATCAGAGAAGATTTCTACCACTCTCCACATTGTCTTTTAATATTTCGATGTCCTTATAGTGTGCAGTGCTCTTTTGTCGATGATGTTGATGGAGGCGGGCGGCAGCGTTGGGCGGCGTTGGCGTTAGCGTATATAGTTTCTCGAAATTCGTTCTTCTTGTCCTGGCTTATCCTTGTTAAGATCTTTCCAAAGTTTCAGACAGCATCATTCACTTTGCCTTTCCTTGGTTTAATTGAACCACTTGTCTTTGCAGCAGCGTCGGAACTGAACAAGAGATCATGATAGGGACCCAAGAAAGATACTTTAAATATCGATAGATGTATAAGTATAAAATTCTGAGTACAACTATACCTACATATTATATACACTTAGAGGAAAAGAGGATCAAACATTTTCTACTTCAGGATGGCAGGATTAAATACATACACCTTATTTACACATATACTCTTACATAGTGTGGGTTTATTCTGGTGTCATCAGAAAGTTCAAAAGAGATTATCATCATCATTTAACTGGAAAAGAGGAACTCGAAGGAACAAAAGAACTTCCTTGTTGTGGAATTGAAATGAAAATGTGTCTTTTTCCACAAACATAAATTGATATAGAGAGATGACATACCTTATAGCCTCAGGTCTATCAGGAAGTAAAAATGTCTTGAAAAATTATCTAGATGTTTTTTTTTGTATTGCATTAAAATTGTTCGCACTATGTAGACCTTTTAGAAAAAAATTAAAAAGAAATAGAAAAGAAAATTAATTTAAAAGTTGGGGATAACCTTTTTCCATTTTCCAATGAGTTTCCCATCTTTAAAGCAGGAAGTAGGTATCATGAACCTTTTTTTCTTTTTTTCTTGCTAGCTTTTTTTTAATTAATTTATTTCTTTTATTTTTTTTAGCTTTCTTTTTGGAATCTTGTAAAATGCTAGGCAAGTTGATACAAAGTTTTCAATTCATTCGCTGTCAAAGCCCATTTTGAAGTAAGTGATCTTTTAATTTCGTCTAATAAATTGGCGTGTTCAGAAAAATGAGATCTTTTTCACTCAAGAAGTGAGCAAGCGAATCCAAGATTTTTTTCCTCATAGTTTTGACAGCAAATCTGAGAAATTTTCCTGTTCAGGTAACTGAGATTGCTGAGATCTCCGAGATCTCATGTTCCTGAACATGCCTAATAATATGCATGAATACTACTACTTTTAATTGACAGCAAACCGAGATTGTGTATTTTATACAGTTTTTGTTTTACAGGTGGAAATCTTCAAAAGACACTTAGTAATATTCGGTACCGAACTAAAACCAACGGTAAATCAGTCAACCAATTTATGAAAGATCGACAAATGATTTTTATTTTTTAATACAAAAACGCAATGGTGGAAGTTTAAAGTTTTAATACTTTCCCATGGCTTTAGACCATCAGTATATGAGGCTGCTTTTTTCCTAGGGGGGCTTCTTTGCATTGACCATCCCTAAGTGCCCGAATTTTCGTTCTAAAGGGTGTACGGGACTAAAAACTTCTCCAACCTGGGACCGCTCTTCGAATTACTTCAGGGGGGTTGTAATCATACACCCTTTGGGGTCACTCTGTTTCGCGATATTGACCTTCTTCTTCTGAGACTATGTTGGATGTAGTTGCAAATTTGGAATTTTGGTCACTGCTCAGAATCTTCTCAATTATATTGTCTGGAGTGTTGATGACGGCTTCTCATCTGCTACAATTGAAGAAGGTATAGTTTACATCGTTTACTGGACAGTCCCCATACTGACAGGCTGGACTGTACCTCTTGCCGATATTGTATAGCAAATCGTTGAAATATCTGTGTCCGATTAGAAACATGGGTGACGTAGTCGTTTACTTTAACGTGTTTCAGTTAATTCCAATTAGCTACATTCCAGAGCTCCAACGCTCTTGCCACATCTTCTTCTTTAGCTACTTAGTCTGCTGGGTTCCCACTACTACATCAATTTTCGCGTTTTTGTACGTACTTGCTTTCTGCTGTTAGGAGATCAATGGGGGTCACTCCTCCAACTACGAGAACGGCTTGTTCCGACACTATTCGGTAAGAACTTGCTATGCGAAAAACTCCGCGTTTTTGCACAGCTGCGCTGTGCTTCCGTTCCATTGCTTGTCAAACAGCATCTGTCTAGATCTCTCTTCTGTCGAGGAGAATGGAATTTTTTGTCTCCATCAAAAGCCTGTGCTTACTGGCAGTTGGACCATCAATGTTGGCCATCAGTCTACTGAGTGACGTTGTCACTTTAGACGTTCGTTCTGATGCGGATATTATCTGTTGAGAGAAAGTCAGTTTAGTATTGAGATTTGAGAGCGAATCACAAATACTAGCCTGCGTCCTTGCTACGAATGACTTCAGGGCCGGTTTGGCAGTCTATTATAATCGGGGTCATTTTCTTCGTCAGAGAACCATTTTCATCCATTCAGCTTCTCTTGAGCATTTTCGTTGTTTTTTGCCGTTATCACCACGGTGATGTCATCTGCATACCCTACCAGAAAGGATTTCTCGGGCATATCCATACGGTGTACACAGTCATAGAAGTTGTTCCATATAGGTAAGATCTCAAGATTGATCCCTGTGCTGCTCCAGAGCTGACTGTCTTCCTTCCTCCTCATGAAGGTTGGTTCTTCTTAGTCTCCGAACATTGTCTCGTACATTTAAAACAATCTCCATCTCCGAGTTAGAATGACTATCCAGTCGCTGATTCACCATGATATTTGTACGTCAGGATGTAAATTGTTAATTGTTATTTCTAATATAGGAAGTCGTGCCATAAATACTGTTACACAGTTTTTTTTTTAAATAAGGAACACAAATATTAAAAAAGTTATGAATTGTATTAAATATGGCAAAATATAGTATTAATAATAAAGTACCTGGGAGACCGAGCTTCGCTCGACTTTTTCTAATAAAGTCTTGAAAAAGACGTTTCAAATTACCAAAATATTAATATTTTGATTTTTGATAATTTGAAACGTCTTTTTCAAGACTTTCAAATATATTAAGAGATACAAAATAATAACAAATATCTATAGATACATAGATATAAAATCTTAGTTTATTTTATAAAATTTTTTTTTATGATTATCTAAATAGACCTGAAGAAGCACGTAAACACGTGCGAAACGCCGTCTATTTAAAAAAAGCAAGTTAAACAAAGAAGACCTGAAGCCCGCAAAAATAGAATTTAAATACTGTTTTATAAACTTTATAAATAGCGATTAGGAACAAAAGAGACAAAAACACGCCTATTTACGTTTTCACCAAGTAGTCCAGTAGGAACGAAGGAAAATAAATGCAAAAATTATGGTTAATGTTTAAAGCTAAAAACGAAGAAGGGGTCGTTTTTCTGTAGAAATATAGGACAAAGGTACTTCGCAGTAAAATATATTTGCAACAATAATTTAAGATAACAATCAATAAGAAGCAATTCCAAATGCATCACAATTACACCTACACACAAATTATAGTGTTTCCTCTGAAAATAAAAATATGTCACATAGCTAATTGACTAACCCATGGACAATTAATTATTTTTTCGAACTAAAATCGATTCCAAGCACTTTTCACTTACCCATACAAATTTTATAATTTTGTCATTAGACTTAAAATAGAATTCAGCATCCTTTGGCACCTCCTTATAAGGTCTGGATGATACTTATTTTTATTAGCTTTGAAAGTTAAATCATTATTTAAATACAAAATTTCCTCCAGATAGTTAGAACTGTTGCTTTAGCGCCCCTTTAGTTAAGGGCCTGGGTGATACAACAAAAGTGGGCGTGGAAGGGCGTGGGCGGTTTTTCCATTTTTTTTTTTTATTTTGTTCTTGCTTATCAGTACACTTCCTGATAATTTCATCCAAATCGCTGAAGCCATTTACAAGATTCCAATATATAACAAAAGTGGGCGTGGCAGTGCCGGATTTAAATAACGCTAAATTCCAAAAAAATTCTCGTTAAGCTATGCAAACTGCAAATTTCATTCAAATCTGACCGTTCCCGAAAAACCTAAGAAGTAAAAAATTTCATGCAAATCGTTGGATCCGTTTCGGATATTTTTTGTTTTTCAATTTTTCTCACTCATAAGAATGAACTCTAAAACTTTTACTCAAATAGTTTGAGTAGCTTCCAAGAAATAGAAATAATAAAAGTAGTCGTGACATTGGCGGATTTTATTAAAATCAATTTTCAATTTTTTTCTTGTTCATATCTAAAAATAAACTGAAAATTTCGAATTGTAAAACTAATAAAAGTGGGTGTGGCAGTAGGCGAATTCTACATATTTCTTTTAAAATTTTGTTCCTACTTATAAAAGAGAACGCTCATTGAAAATTTTATGCAAATTGTCGGAGCCGTTTCCGATAAACTAAAAACGACAAAAGTGGACGAAGCAGTGGGCGGATTTCACTAAACTTTTCTTAACTTTTTTCTTCTTATTGAGGAGAAAAAACTCTGAAAAATTCATTAAAATGGCTAGTTCCGTTTCCGAGAAACCAAGCAATAATAAAAGTGGGCGTGGCAGTGGATGGATTTTAGTAAAATAATTTTTCAATTTTTTGTTGTAAGAATAAACTCTTACAACCTCATAACCTCATTTAAATCGTTTGAATTGTTTTCGAGACACTAAGAAATAATAAACGTGGGCGTGGCAGTAGGTGGATTCTACTTATTTCTTTTTAAATTTTGTTCCTACCTAAAAAAGAGAACGCTCTCATAAAATTGTATCTAAGTTGTCGGACCCGTTTCCGATAAACTAAAAACGAAATAAGTGGGCGGTGCAGTGGGCGTTGCTGTGGGCGGATTTCACTAAATTTTTCTTTAAATTTTTCTTCTTATTGAGGAGAAAAAAACTCGGAAAAATGTATTAAAATGGCTTGCTTCGTTTCCGAGAAAGCAAGCAATAATAAAAGTGGGCGTGGCAGTGGGTGGATTTTAGTAAAAGAATTTTCCAATTTTTTATTATAAGAATAAACTCTTGTAACCTCATTGAAATCGTTTGAATTGCTTAAGAGAAACTAAGAAATGATAAAAGTGGGCGTGGCAGTCATAGAATTTTACTAAATATATTTTTTTATTTTTTTTCTCGATCATAACAATAAACACTGAAAATTTCATCCGAATCGTTGGAGCCGTTTTCGAATAGCCAATAACTAATAACAGTGGGCGTGGAAGTAGGCGGATTTTACTGATTTTATTTTTTTAATTTTTTTCTTACCCATGAAAGTAAACTCTGTAAATTTTATTCAAATCGCTTGAGCCGTTTCCGAGTAATAAAGATATTTCAGACCGATTCCGTCATACTTAAAAGTAAGAAAAGTGGGCGCGGGGTGGGCGGATTTTTCTAAATTTTATTTTTTATTTTTTTTCTCGTTCATCGTAATAAACTCTGAAAATTTTATGAAAATCGTTGGAGCCATTTCCGAGAAACCAAATATATATAAATATATAAATATATAAATAAATATACAAGAATAACTCGTTTAAAGTAATAAGATTAATAATACTATATGTACTCACAATATGTATACGTACCATGGGGCATTTATTATTTCATGAAAGACTTTTTTGTTTTCTAGATGGTTTCAGCATTTGTTTTCTTTGTACAGTCCCAACAGTTCAATGCTATAAATCTAAACGGGTTTCAGTATACTTGCTTGTACAGCGTTATTTTGTTTCTGGATAGATTATGTAGTCAGAGTTCTTACCCATTAACCAATACATTTTTTTACATTTCAGATTTTTTTCTTTTTTGTATTTGATGTGCTCTTTCCACTTTAGCTTGGCATCCGAAGTTATTCCAAAGAATGGTTGAATCAAATTGGAACATTAATAAACTTTTTGTTTTTTAAACTTTAAATGGGTTGATTTTGTTTCATTTATATTTTGAAATACGCGCCATTGGCCGCGTTCAGGTGTATCCAAAGCGATGTGGATAGCTTTGTGTTGTATTAATCCCTTGTTAAATCAAAGCTGATGTGAAGCTAACCTAAAAATTCTTGGATACTCATCTATCCTATGAGAAATGTCAGCAACAGCTGATTTGCGTTCAGAAACATACTGGATACTCCAGTATCTTAAATAGGCTATCCCAGTGCAACCTGAACGCCGCTATTGTGACTCTTACTTTATTGGTTGCATTTTGTAATTTTTCTGTAAACTTCACAATGCATTTATGGCACTAAAATAGTAGTATCATATTGTCATAATGTGGCCATGATAGCATTGTTGTCCAATGGAATGGAATATCCCTAATAAATAACAAATACAGTGTTGGTCCTAGGACACTTCCTTGTGGTACATCGGCTTCAATTTTATTAAGTTCTGAATATTCTTGCACGTAACATACTAAGTAAACCCCCCTAAAATTCTAGTAAGTAAATATTAAATTTGTCTCATAATTTCGATTTTTTTTCTTTAAATATTAGTACATATTATAGTAAGAACTTGGCATACTTTTATATCTCACTACTTTTCAAGTCTGACTTGTTAAATTCAGATTTTTTTCTATAGAAGAACTTGGCTTTCTTTTTAACATTTTATTTTTTGGTCTGATCTCACTCCATTCTGCCAAGATTTTTATTTTTTGCCAGGTCAATATCTCGAAAGATATTAGTGAAACTGCGTTAAATTACAAGATTCTGTGGTGTCGGGAAGTGCTCGATATTTTTGATGATTTGTCAGTTAGTCATTCAGTGAGTCAGTCAGAGTCATGTACGGTTTTCGTTATATTTGAAGTCCCCTACGTGCGTCGGGAACGAATTACGTTAAGGGGTTGATATTTGGTGAGGCATTTGTGCTTGACCAGGCTACTGAATATTCCCAATTTGAAGTTCCTGACTCTATTGGTTGGTACTGAAGTTAGAAAGGGCTCGAAATTCGCCTCAGTTTGTTCCTGTAAAAAGGGTGTAGTGCCAGAACTTGGATGGGCAGTGGGCACTATCGGGCTCTTTGATTTCAGTACTTTATAGAACTGTCATGGGAAATCTCTATGCAGTTTATACTCAAGTTCACAATGCCAAACCTTGTCAAGGGCTTAAGCAACATCTAAAAATAGAGCAGAACATATACTTGTTTTTCTTCAAATGCCTTTTCAACAATATCCGTATAAAGGATCAACCACACCAACTCGAATTTTCGGTGACGACGACGAAAACAAGAATAACAACACGTGGTTGTTAATGAAAACAACACGTTGTTATTATTGTTTTTGTCGTCGCCACCGAAAATTCGCGTTGGTGTGGGGGAACCTTAATTCTATGGACTTGCTATATCATAGAATGTTTATTTCTGAATATAAATTGATGAATTGGGATAAGTTTGATTTCTTCTATTATGTTGCTTAGCCTTTTCAGGAGTAGTTTTTCGGAAACATTAGTTATAATTTTTGGTACAAGTAATATCTATTGGCCTGTAAGAAATTATTTCTGTTGGTGGCTTACGTTTCTTAGGAATAATAACTACTTATGTAATTCATAATTGTCCTATGATGTGGCACATTTTGGAGCTTAAGACTATTGGAGTTTTTTGAATACCAAAAGTTGGCATTTCTTTAAAAACCAAAGAGGTAATTAGATCATATATTGGTGCTTTTTTGTTTGATAACTTGTGTTACGACATGCTTCTTATTTATTTGAGCGTGATGAAGGGAATTTCCAATTCGTCGTTTCTATCAACAAATAATATAATTTTATAAAATATTCAAGAGATGTTCTGTGAAGTGTTCAAATCTTCTGGGGCCGAATTACGGCATCAGTGACTGAACGACACGTGACGGAAATTTCATACAAAATATCGATGATATTCGATATTTCGTATAAAATTGAGGGAAATTTCATACAAAATATCGATGATATTCGTTATTTCGTATGAAATTTCCCTCACGTATCGTTCAGTCATTGATGCCGTAATTCGGCCCCTGTTTTGGGTTTGCAATCCATTTCCCGTCATATGTAAAAATTGTATTAAAGCACAGGCGGAATTTGCATTTGTGGTCATTTTAGGCGTTTTGTATTCAAGACACTATATTTGGTGAAGAAAAATGTCGAAAAACTTGGGTTTTTTTTTTGATAAATTGAGGTCTTTTTTAAAAGTAATTTCTCAGGAATTATTTTAAGCGAATAGAATAAAATCAACTTTAAAAAAAAAAAAAAAAAAAACTTAACCTATTTATCAATTTTTCAAAAAAAACAGAACTTCCTTCCACAACAACAATTCAATACCACCTTACATACATTTCCTGATGGTACAAAATAATCTCTTAGTATATGGAACTTATCTACCACAAATCTATGTATCTATAAGTCTAACATTACATATTATATTAAATATATTCACCCTCGTTTATTTCCATCAATTTATCGTGTAGCAAGCAATTTTCAACAAAGATAAAGAGGAAATTATCAAATTGCTGCTAAGGCACCCTCATTATTTGTTACAAGCCAAAGGTTAAAATTAACATATTTCTTCAGAATAAAAGCCACTGCCAAACAAATAACAAAAAAAAAATATGTTCATTTCTATAAAATTTCCCTTTTTTCTCAAAAAAAAAATAAATAAATAAATAAAACCCAACATCAATTGAAAGGAAAAGCAACTATAAAGCTAAGCATTCAGCTTTGTATTTTTGTTTATTTCACCAACCGCACTCTTTCAAAAAAAAAAAAAAAATAAAATAAAATAAAATATAAAAATAGTGAGGTTTTTCCTAAAATTAAACCCATCAAGCATCAACCCTTTTTAATATCTATGTCTGGGATAGGGATAGGCATCCGGACACATATGTAAATTCCTATATCTGTGTTGTATATGGGGTCCTGACAAATGGGTGGTTTCTATGGTTATATAGGAAATGTGGGGTGGTCTTTCCTGCCTTAACATACGAATTGAATTGAATGTTTTATATCGTCGTCGTCGACGGCGGCGGCAGTGGCGGTGTCATACGACTGACCGAGATACACACGCACCTATACACACACTTAAAATCTTCATATACTCATGAATACTTTAGTTGAAATACTCAACCGACATCTGTCAGATACACTTAAAATTAAAAGCAAAAACATTTTATTGCCAGTAGATATGTATATATTGTATACGAGTATGTATATATAAGAATTTTCCGCTCCATCTAAAATTTTCAAGTTGACATTTTTATGACAGATTAGGGTCACATGAAACATTCGTCTACCCTGAGAGTAGCTCTATATACCTATGTGATGTGATGCAAAAAAGGTTCATCTGAGCTTCAAACCACGCACAAAGGATTAATTATATTCTGCATGCTCTGTGGGGTACACAATATTCAGATAAATAATCATCATTATTTAGTGGTACAATGTTGGAAATTATTACATCAAAAGGACAAGGTCTTTTTGGATCTAGCCCAAGCTACATGAAGCATAGATACCTTACAGCATAAACCTATATTATTTTTTATAAAAGAGAGAGAGTTTTTTTTTGAAAAGTCAGGATCAAATCCCTATTTATGAGGCGCCTAGATCATCTTGAGGAAATTATATCTTATATATAATAATATTATACTCATACCACCTACCTTATACAGATCCAAAAATAAATACCTTTTATGCTTCTGACCCACATCCTGGTCATGGTAAAGCCTTTACATGTTAAGAATAATAAAATTGTGGTGTCTTTGTCAGAGTTTAAATGACTTGTGAGGGTAAATTGGATTTATGGTAAAGGGTCAAGAACTGAGATTTATTTTTTTGAACTTAAATCAGTTTGTTTATTATATATCGTATATAAGGAGGAAACCTTTCTAATAGGTATATGGAAGATAAGATAATGGATTTCAAAGGTAAAAGCGATGATGGTGTTTTAAATTGAATTTTAGAGAAAGCTATGTATATAAACCAATTTATTTTTATCTTAATGAAAGATTGAACATTTTTAATAAAGGAAATTAACAATTATAATATTTCTATATACACATCAAAATTTCTTAAATTGAATCTATGTATGTAAGTCGATTGGTCTCTGATTTAGCAAGTTTATTGATGGTCAATTTACTTATCCTTCAAAATAAAAAGGCTTTTTATAAGTATGTAATTACACTTCATTCTATATCTATTTCATTTCTTTAAGTTAAGTGGAAAAATTAACAAATCAAGTTTTCTAAACAATTGAATTCTAAATATTCATTTTTTTGTAACCATCCTTATAGACAACCCACAGATTTATGTAAAAAATTTTGAACACCAAACCGTCAAGTGACCAAATAATAAAGATTTGGCATGCAAAATTATTTTTATTACAATTTTTGAAATGTATGAAGCTTGAAAATTATATCTTTGTAGCCGTTTTCGAGTTATATAGACGACACTAAATTACATAGCTGATATAGCAGACGACCACAGTGGTCCGGTTTTATGCAAAAGAAGTGCCAATAATCTTATTTTTCGGTTGGGTTTATAATGCAGGTGTATTAAATTAAAAAACATTTGAATTATTTTAAATACAAAAAAAAATACGTTTCGATGAATAATTTTTGCCAGTCTAAGTAAAACAAAAATATGTTGAAAAATAAATAATTTTTTTTTTTTTAGTTTTGAGTGTAAAAACTGAGGGAAGTGCATGAAAAAAAACTTGCGTTTTTTTTGTTTTGCTTGATATATTTGTTAATTATTAAAATAAAAAAAAGTATTTTTTTTAAATTTTAAAACTTTTTAATTGAACTTTGGGCACATTTTTTCAAGTTTAAATAGATTTACAAAAAAAAACTCCGCAAATTATCTCCTTAAACTTAACGGAAAATATGTATATATATTTATTTGTTCACATAATCCCAAAAATTCAGCTGCATAAAGTTGCATAGAGCTGTGCTAGAGATATTTGATTTCAAGAAGTCCGTCGATTTTTTTTTGAAAAATTTTAAGTCTGAAAATTTATTTTTCCAAAACTATTCACAAAACAAATTTAATTTAAAATTAGAATCAGTGGATGGAATTCTGGCTTTAAAAAAAGTTATAACATGAAATTTTAAGTACCTATTGCCTTTGATTTTTAATATTTTTTTTTTCTAATTTAAATATTTTTTTATAAAATTGGTCCTCCTAAAAGGGGGGATAAAACATTTTGTATATTTCTGGTTTGTTTAATTATTTTTCCACTATTTGACTTGTAATCTATCACTTTTGATTTTTACTTGCGATATGTACATATGTATGTGTATGTATAAGTACTACATATATGGTAAGTTATTCAATTCGTAAAAAAAATTGAACTCGAGATTTTGATCAAACTTGACATTACAATGATAGCGAAGTCGAAAAAAGTGGGTCTCGCTGTTCTGTCCGTCTGTCTAATATGTCTGTCTGTCTGGCCTGTTGGTTGGATCGATTTACTTTAAACTTAGTACTTTTCGTTTTTTGGGCATTCCCTGACACTATTTTGTAAGGGCCAAAAAAACGGTTCCGACCATACAATTAGCAAATAATGAAAATCTTATTTTTCTCAAAAACGTGCCGACTTCTTTTTTTTTCAAATTCATTAAATTACCAATTTATAAAAATTTTTTTTGGAAAATCTGGTAGGTATATTTGTATTTGTATATCCCATAGAACAATTTTTTTGATTTTCGATTTTCTCAAAAATGGTTTAAAAGTTTTTGTAAAATTTTTTAAAGAGAATGTTTTACAAAGTTTTAAAAGAATTGTATAACAAAATTTTCAAAATTGATTTTTTTTGGATTTTTAAAAAAAAGTTTCAAATTTATTTTTGAGAACTTAATAATTCGAAAACGGCTCAGTCGATTTCTGTTAAATTTGACACATGTTAAAAAACTCATTATCTAGCAGACTTTAAATGAAAATTAGTCTTATAACTAAAAATAACAGTAGGTACCTCCCATACAAGTGTTTAAAAACCGTTAACGAAAATCTCATTTTTCTCAAAAACGACTACTACGATTTTGATTAAAATTTGTATGTGGACTAATACATACCAGTACGATCTACCATATTATTGGAGAAAAAAATTGTATTTACCTAGTTACAGTATCTTTCATAAAATCTTCTTTTTTTTTTTGGTTTTCGAATATCTCATAACATGTGACACCGATTTTAATGAAATACAAAAGCTTCTTATAACTTTCATTAATATTGCATATAAAAATTTTCAAAAAAATAATTTTGGATTTAAAAAAAAAATTGAAATTTATTTTTTTTTAAATTCGATATTTCGATAATGGATAGATGATTTTTTTCAAATATTAATTCTTAACTCTGCATAAATAAACACTAAAAAATGGCGTACCATTTTTTTTCCTTAAAAATGTTTTCAAATTTTTGTATATAAAAAATAATTTTTTTTTTTAAACTGCTCAAACGGTTTTTGGATTTTTTTTTTTAATAAATGAGGATTGAAGTAGCCCGTGGCGTAATGGTTAGTGCTTAGGACTTTTACGCCAAAGGTCTTGGGTTCGATTCCCAGCCATATATGCCACCTAAAAAAAGATATTTTTTTCACGGGGTACTGAAACTTGCGAGGGATTGACAAATCCTCCAAGATTATATCTCGTGCCGTGAAAATGTACTCTCACCTTAGCCGTTCGGATTTGGCAGAAAATTGTTGGTCCCCTCCATTTCTGCAAATAACACGCACACAGGAGTGGATGAGAGTTGTAAGTCACTAGGCCCTGGTTCTATATATAAGCTGTCGCTCAACCCAATTTTTTTTTTTTTTAAATGAGGATTTAACTATGAAATCAGATGGCGTGCATATAGTGTTGGAGTCAAAACATTTAAAGATTGTGTTCAATTCAAGAATTTTATTTATACCAAAGGGGCGGCTGTTAGGTATATGTATATGAATAAAACGAATGATATGCTCAAAATTCGACATTTTGGAACTGGTTCTCCATTATATTCAAACCCAGCGCATAGCATTTGCATCAAAGAACGGAATTGTCCATATCTGATCTGACTGTCTACTGTTCACATATCTGGACAGGTGCTCCTTTAACAGACTCTTTCAGACAGAATTCTAAAAAAAGAGCTTTAAAAACGATAGATCAATAGCCGAATCTATTGTGTCTCTTAAGCAACGCGTTACATCGCTGTCGGAACATTTCAGGTCTATTTTTCCCTTTTGTATTGATTACTTTAAATATAACAATACCTTCATTCCTCCCTTAAAATAATTTAACCGTATTATTAGCACATTTTGGAATGCCTATACTGTCAAATACTGAGAAATGGTTTTTATTTTATTCAAAAATTTCAATATTTAAATGATGAAGCGAAAGCTTTACCACCTTAACTGCAAGTTAACCCCTGCTTTCACAGAAATCCTTCTTTCTTCAGCCGAACCACACGAATGTGGCCGCACTACACGAATGCAGAATTCTTTCCCTATAGTTCTATTTTTTCATCCCATTGTAATGGTCGGATCTTCAAAACCAATGTACATAGGTATCTCCTATATTAAATTATTTCCTTTTTTTCTAATCACTAGTGTAAATTATTTTAAGGGTAGTAATAAACTCATATAACCCCTTGAGTGCGCGTATATTATAAAAAAATTCAATTTCCCAGCAAAAGAATTCAAATGTTCACTAAATTCAATTTTTTTTAATTTTTCAAACTTATTTTCAAAGTATTGATCACAAAAACGAGCATCCAGACAGTTACAGTACTTTTGAACAGAAATAATCCTCAAATATTTCTGTACAATATTTTTCTCACTAATTGGACCCAATTCCTATCCATATATATAGTCTCTTTCAATGTTGTATTTCATTTTCATTTTATTTATACAAAAAAATAAGGAATTCTTTTCTGTATACTGGACAAAATTCGAATTCACAACAATTTCCTGCAGGAAATATTCAATTTAGTACCAAGTGCACTCGAAAGTATTTTATATATTATTTGAAGCAAGAAACTTGACTGTGAAAATACATTTCTGTGTACATATTATATACAAATTGCGAGCAAAGCTGATGGGTTTCTAGTTACTTCAAGTGAGAAGAGATGGTCGTTCATGTGGGGTGTAAAAAGGACACCACTTCACTCTATACTTCCTCTCGCTCTTTTGCCAAACAATTGAACTCCAATTGGAATAACTGAAAAAGATGTACGAGTGTCGAGTATATATAAATCCTCTTGCCATGAGGCATAGAAAATTGTTGCCGACAAAAAGCGCTTCGTTTGAAAATTTCTTCGTATTTTGTCAATTTTGCGGATTGGTTTGTCAACAAAAAAAAAAAAAATAAAAGTGGAACAGAACAGTGTCTAATGTCCAATGCTTACTCTGGTTTTGAAAACAGAAACTAGGACATGGGTGGCTGATGTGTCTGATGTTTATAACTTAGCCATTAGATTCTTCTGAGCTAGACCACATTTATAGATACGTTAAGTCCTATATGGAAAAACAGGGACAATACAAAAAATAAAAATCTCTGCCTCAATCAAATACATGAGGGTCTGTTGCGGACAAGGCCACAATTCCACACACAACACGACGAAAGGTGTGGGTAATGAATGTGGGCTTAGATATTCATATAGGATGGTTTAGAATTTGTGACAGTTTTAACGCGTCAGTTTGTTTCGATTTTCTCTGTCTTTTTCACACTTCGTAGTACGTATGTACCTCCTACATACATACATACCTACATAATACCCCGTGTCAGTTCCTTTTTCGATTTAACACCTACATACCATTCGTGCATTAAAGAGGATCAAAGTTAAATATATGGTTTCATGAAGTGAGTGCTATAGGTAAAAAATATAGAATTTTTCTCAAAAAAATGACAGATTATATATCAGTTAACACTCACGAAAATTAAAAAAAGGTTAAGTTAGATACTAGGTGTGTTTTAATGCAAGCCCGGGGGGAATTGGATGAAAAAAACGACGTCGGTTCTAAATAATTTACATGTTAAATGCAACAACAACTAATCCCCTGCGAGCTTAGCTAAACCCAGAGAATTCTCGTGGCTTAACTTAAGCGCACAGAAAAACTGTATTACCGGCGCGAATTTACATACTTTTTATCGATAGTTTGTATGAAAACTCCATTTTTTTCTGTGATGGGATCGATAATCCCCGTTGTCGTTTTTTTCAACAAATTCCCCCGGGCTTGCAAAAAAAAAGACGCCTACTTATGTCTTATTTACTTTTTATTTCAGTAATGAAGAAATTATCATTTTATTAGTTAAAACAAAATTTAATTAAACAAAAATAATTAAAAAATTAATTAAAAATACATTGATATTGATTTTAGGTAATACTTTCAAAATTGTATTTAAAAACAATTCAAATACTATTATAGAAATAGAATGATAGTAGTAAGATATTTACCTATACATTTTCGTTCAACAGTGATGTTTTATTAGATACTTCAGTTTTTATTGAAATATATGACGACGATGACGACAATAGAGTAAAAGTGAGTATATTTCTCTTTTATTTATCTTTTTTTTATTTTATTTATTGAGGTATATTGTTGCTATGTCTATTAAAAGTGCACAAATTCCCCTTAGGGATGTAATAAATTTTGTCTCTATATACTATTTATACGTGCTCTCACACACTCTGAAGTCTGTGAAGTCTCAGCATTTCAAACTGCCTGCAGTCTTTTTGTGATATAAATTTTTTTTTTCACTCCTAAACTTTTATAAGACTCAACCTCTCTCTCTTTTTCAAATTCTTCTTTTCATTCTTTTAGTTCTTTTTTATCATCAATTTCAACAGTGTTGTTATAAGAAAAAATTGCATTTGATTTTAAAATTGAATTGGTTAAAAAAAAATAATAACGTATATAGATGAAGATAATTAGAAAACTACTTCTGTTTAAGTGGAGCGTCTTAGAAGGGTACGACAGCATCTAACTGATGAGCCCAACTGTCGTACCTGGACGAAACGCAATATTTGTAGTTGAGGTCATTTGAACTTAAAAATTGAAATATAAAGAAAAAACTAGACAAGAACTTAAAAAATGATTTTTTTCTGGGAAATTGTTTTGAAAATTGCGAATTAAAAAAAATTAAAATATGTAATAATATTAATCAGAATATATTTCCACTAAATCTTTCATTCAAAGCCATAATTAATATATATAAATTATTAATTTTGAAATGTTTGAAAAGTTTAGTGATAAAAACAAAATTAAAGCGTAGGGTAGGACTGACAACCTATACCATTTAAAAATTAAAATATTTTGTTCGTGAAAAAAATGTGATTCAAACCTGAGCAAAATAAAACTGTCTATAAAGTGAAACAATAAATTCAATAATATTTTTAAAAATTCGTTGATTTAAATTTTAGAAATAAATATTTTAAGAAAATTTTCCACTAAAAATTTACAAAAAAAAATCTTTAGGAAAATAATTTAATTATACTTAATTAATAATAATGTCAACAAAATAAGAAAAACTTATAACAACGCTGGTTAACAATGTTGTGGTTAGATAAAAAGGATAGAGGAATAAAATTGTTTATGTTTGTTAAAGTGCGAACGATATGCTTGAGAAAAGCTTGATTGCTTTTATATCTTTGGGCAATTTCACAAAAGGATATCAATTTAGGATGAGAGAAATAGATAAATTGAAACTTGCAACATTTGTAAGATTCACGTTTTTTTCTAAGGATTTGTGTAGCTAGTTTTTTTTATTGATTTTTTTTTGTTGTTGGTGTAACTTTAGAATTGACAAAAAAAAAAAAACTTCCAATCGCTTTTTTTTACTTGATGATAGAATTAATGGGCTAAGCAAATCTTGAGGACTTAAAATATTAAAACGAAAAACTACATGAACAAAAAAAAAAACACTCAATATTTCTCTGAAAAAAAAACAAACATAAAACACAAGTGTTTTTTTTTTTCTTTTTCTTTTCATTCTATTGCTGTTTTTCTATTACGCAAATTACTTTTTTTTACCAAAAGTTAATTCCTGAGAAATACATATATATAGATTTTGTTTGTGCAAAAGGAGATGTTGGAAAATGATTTTGAGGGGCGCCAATGACGTGATAAAGTTTTATTATACATTTTCTGTTTTTTCTTTTTTTTTTCTTAGGAAAATTACACCGGGGAATATGGTGAAATAGGCGAAGAAAATAATAAAGCAAGGCATAAGGAGATCATTGCAGACCTTTTTTTTTTTGTAAAGTAGTTTTAGGGAAGAAAATGCCTTCAGGGGGATATATATTTTTTTTTTTTTCATTTATATTTGTTTTCCTGGTTTTAAGATGTGAAAGTCTATTTCATCAACACATCAAGACAATCTGTTTTTTCATGCTAAAGTTATAATGGGAATTATTTAATAACTTAAAAATTTAGATAAATGTACATTTTAAATTCATATATATGTATGTATAGGTATGCTTAGTTTAAAAAAGGAAATTTGTTTTTAAGGTTTCCCCACCTTGGTATTTTTAAAACAGTTTATTATTTGATTATACCTACCTACTATTATTTATAGTTTACCCAAAAAAAGGTTGGAAATAAAATATAATACTAATTCGGATAGAACGTGCCCCACATGTTGAATTCACGTTTGTAAAATGACGGAGAAATTGTTTATTGATTACTCATTTTTGGCAGAGAAATGGCAAAATTCACCGATTGCTTTGAAATTCTGAAACAACATTATGTATACGGGCGTTTTATATATCTTTAAAAAGCACCATCTATTGGGAATATATAATAGTAATTTGCAAATACCCGATCTACTAAGATCTCAGTAATCTCTGGACAGAATTCTTTAGTTTTGTTGTCAAAATACTAAGGAAAACAAAAATTCTTAAGCGCTTGCTATACAAAATTTGCGTTTATAGGGTAAAATGGGGTTAAAAGAAGCAAAATAATACAAATACTGAGTAAATACAAATTTTCAAGAGCTTGCTAAAAAATTTACATTTATAAGGTAAAATGGGTTAAAAAAACAAAAAAATAGAATTCTATTTTTAAAAAATATTAATTTGTTTTTTACTGGTGTAATGGCACAATATTTTTCAAAGTTAAGCCATATATGTATATGGTCAAATGAGGTAAAACTAAAAATACCATTACTTCTCTTGATACTAAGAGGAAATGGAGTAAGGATTGAATCATTTCAAAATTGCTTTTTTAATATAGGGTGAAAAAGAGTATCAAAAATAGCAACCGATTTTTCTTTACTTTTTTTCTATTTTTAAGGTTATATTAAAGAATGGACTTCGAGGATATTTTAGATATTGAAAGGGTAAATTGTATTCTTGGTTATAATATTTAGAGGATATAGGTTTAAAAGGGTTTGATATTTTTGAAAATTTAAAATGGTAAAATGGGTTAAAAACAAAAATATTATTATTAAAATATTTTGAAATATTATTTAGATAAATTAAAAAAAAATTGAGAAGAAAATAAAAAAAAAGCATGCACGAATGGTTCCCATGGATTTGCTTTTGCGATTACATATTTAATCTAATACAGAAAATATTAAAAAAGTCAAATTTAATATAAATCTTTAGACATTTTCGAGAAAATTTGAAAAATAAAACCAAAACCTAAATGGACCATGCATATTAGGGTGTCCCTTATTTGGCGTCATTTGAACTTCATTTACTTGACCCGACTTTCATTCAAAGTATGCCATGCAATTTATATATAGGAAAAATACCACATGTCCCAAATAATTGTTAGTGTATTGTTATTTTTAGCTCGATATCAAGTTTAGATTTATTTTTTGAAGATGTCATTACAAGTTAGAAGAAGTTTTTAATATATTTTTCTAGTTGGAAATATAAACCACCAAAAAAACGAGATAGAAAACTAATTTTCGCTTTAAGTATCTACTCTAGATAGATGTCAGTTAAGGATTTGAGATTCTACTATAGCCTAAAGAATATAAACAAAATATTCTTCAGGCTACATGTAGAAGCACTCAAACTAAAATCTGACGATTTTGCAATCAACAAATCCTCAATTCAAGGTGTCCGGACGCTAAAAAAAAAAGAAGAGCTGCATCTATAGAAACAGGTTTTCAAAATGATGTTCCCTGGGGCCCTACTATGTAACTTGATTCTACTTTCGAATCCATTGGAAAGTTGTTTTCAATGCTTATTTTAAGTGGTAATATGTATGAAAGTGGGATCAAATTTTGGTGCTTTCGACTTTTTGCCACAGAATCTTCAAATAGCACTGTTCTATTTCCGTTTATATGCGTTTGCCAAAGAATTAGTGAGCTGAGATTTTGCGAATTCGAACACTTTAATTGTAGAATCGAGTTACATAACTGAGCCCTTGAAGTCGTTACTGTTCTATGCGATGGAAAATTCTACCTGGACTTCCAAAGAAGAACGACTTCCTATCGTTTTAACGTTTGGTAGCAAAGAAACAACTTCTTTCTGTGTCCAAGCTCGAAAACTCTTCATTTATTTATTATTTATTTTAAACAAAATTTTAATATTATTTTTGATAAAATTCTAGATGAATTCGTCAACGTCAATAATAAAAATTTGTTTTCTCGCTTAAAAATAAATTAATCATTTCTTGAAATTTGCCCTTCTGAATGGGAAATACCTAAAAATTTCATACTCGCAGATGAAACCAACAATTCTGCAACTGAAAGTTGGGAATGATACAGCAGAAAGTGCAGTTAAGTTGGTTTGAGACTTTCATGGACTCATCACGACAAAAGAAGAACATAAGCAGTTACTATTACAAGGTGTGGAGAAGCATGAAAAATCGTATTCTGACTGAAAAAATGAAACATTAAAAAGGAAATATCTACTTTAATTATCACATGTTTGATAAGGTTTTATTGAATATTGACATTTATTGATTTGTATTGCTCTTAAATTGGAAAAAAAAAATTCATCAAACACTTAAAAATAGTTCATATTAATTCTTCTTCTTATCTTTGACGTAAAGTCGGGTCGGGTTCCTATAGGTCTACGAATCTAATATTTTGCATATTATCAGGTATGAGAGGTACTAAAAAAATAAGGGGATATGCTTTTCAAAAAAAAAGAAGTAAAATAAGGGACACCCTAATGCATATTGAAGGAGGAGGCGAACAAACGTTATGTATAGGGACATGGTCACATAGAGATTGGAGAATTCCTTAGACCATCGTTTAATGAACCCAATTGCTGAATTAGCTTTAAGAATTATTTCGTCTATATTATTATTGATAAACTTGAGTTTCTGGTCAAATAATATGCCAAGGTGTCGAATATATTGAACTGTGGGTATGGGTTGATCATGGAGGAAGTAAAGACGGGAAATAGATTTAATACTTTTGCGTGAAAAAGTGATAGATAGGCATTTTTAAATGTTAAGCTCCAAGCTGTTTTTGAGGCACCCAGACTAAAAAACTGTGAGGATCGTTTTGAATAGATAAATATTCATCTGAAGAAGAAGTTGTTTTGAAAAACTTTGTATTGTCGTCGTACAGTGAGATAGAGAAATGTTTGATGACCATTTCATTATCACGAATAGTATACGAATGAAAAGAAATGGACCTAGGTGGCTGCCTTGAGGGACGCCGGAGGTAGCTAAGAAAGCGCTGGAAAGGGCAAATCTGAAAAGAACACTATAATAACGGTTTTCAAGGTAAGAGGAAATCCATTTTAACAAGGAGGGTTCAAAGCCGAGAGTGAAAAATTTGCAGAGTATTAGTATATACGAGATTTTGTCAAAGGCCTTAGGCTAAACTCATACTGGAGCTGCTAGCAGAGCGGCGATAAAAATTACCATTTTCGATATAAATCAATCGGAAGAGTTAAGGGTTTTACTTTTCTATAAAGTGGGGCGAGTTAGTTAAAAAAAATTGCGAATCTTGTGATAAAAGCATGAATTTTTATTTATTGTAGGTAAATTATATGAAAATGGTTTTAAGATATTGGCCCATTGCAAATTAAAAAATATTGAAAATAGAAAATGCATTTGAAAAAACACCACGGCAACACTTACAATATCACGTTATAACTTTTTTTAAAAGCAAATTATTCATTCTTTAATTATGCTTATAGTTTGACTGTCGCACAGAAGGTCTGGGTCGTTATCTAATCTCAGATTATTCCATTCAAAATTCCTTGCATGGTTGCTGCCTGTTGGGAGGAAGTTAAAATCCTTCAAGAGTATCATTTACCTTCAAAAAGTGCCTCTCATCTTAGCCGTTCGTATTCAACAGACATATTTTCAAGTTTTCCTCCATTCCTATACCGACAACAACCTGCCAGGCACACAAGATTGGTTCTGGTTCTGATCTATCTATCCCGACACTTATTTATTGTATGTCTGATATAAAATTGTTGTAAGTTTATGTATAAAATGTAATTTTTAACTCAAATTGAATAAATAAAAAAAAAAAATGCCAATTTAATTAAATTAATTTTTATATACAATTTTTCATTTAAAATCTTCCAAAGTTAAATAACAAATAAAAATACGCAGAATTGTATGCGTTGTTCATTTTAAGCACTTTTTTTTTTCTTTTTGTTTCATCAGAAAATATTGATTTATCATAATTAATTTTGTTTCACAATTAATCCTTCCAACGAAAAGTTCTTCCAGCAAAAAAGTTATTAAATAAAGTTTATCTTATTATCATTTTATAATCAAAAATTATAGTCAATATTTTTTTTTATAATTTATAATCAATATATTATTATTTTGTGGATCTTTTTTTCAATAAAAAAAATTAAAAAAAAAACTTTTGTTTAATCAACTCAATCGCCATTGTAGGTATAATTATTCAAAAAATATACCTTCATATATTTCTTGAAAAACCTTGATTCTTTGCCGCAAGATTTGCCTCTTTAAAATGAAAGGGTTTTTTTTTATAGGTATACGTAGTTAAGTCTTTTCTCTAGCGATAGGTAACTTTTTGAAGTAAATTGAAGTAAATCTAACTAAAGGTTTTTGAGGATACACTGTATAAGTTGTTCAAGTTAGGTACCTTAGCTATAATAATAAGTTTATTCTTCATATTGTTCAATGTTGTTCAGGTAAAGAGTTTTAAAAGTCTCTTGTGGCATTTTGAATTTTATAAGTTTATTCTCATTAGCTTTCTTTGTTAAGGAAACCAACTATCTGTGAAGATTGTATTATTTGAGGGTTAAAACAAAAAGTTTACAAAAGAAAATCGATTCAAAAAGTTAATCGTGATAGTGGAGGAAGTATCTTTAGTGATGTTAGAGATTTATATCGATCGGTTTTTAATTTAATGGTGTCGCGAATATTGAGAGAATAAGTTTGCTGGCGCCATGGCACACTTTGTGTCACTTTGGATTAATTTTCTTTAAATAACCTTTAGATCTTATACGAAAAACAAAACAACTTAAGAATTTAAAATTCTCAGTTTTATTTTCTGCAAACATTCTTAGCTCCGGGATCTTAGCACCTCGCATATATGGGATATTCGCCAAAAAAGTATGCCATCTAAAAGGTCACTAATTGGTCATAAAAGGTCAGCTATTTTCAGAAATTGGTCAGGCTTGGAAAACATGTAATCCAAGCTTGAACTTTTTCAAGGTCATTAGCGATTTTTGGCACCTCATTTATGGGATATTCGAAAAAAAAGAATACCATTTGAAAGGCCACCGGATCCTGATAAAAGGTGCAGCTAGTTTCAGTAATAGGTCAGCCATAGGTTTTTTTATGAACTTTAAAAAAAAATTTCAGGGTCACAGTATACTAGAGCTCCCTATTATACGGATATTTAAAAACACGGATACACGTGTTCTTATAATATCCGGATTTGAATCCGTGTATTTCGTGTATCCGTGCATCCGTGTGTCCGTGTATCCGTGTATCCGAAGATCCGTGTATTTTAAATAATCAAATCATCACTGGAGAGGGCCAAATTTATGGTATTTTTTTTAATAAAAATACAACAACGACTTGGTAGTCGAATCTGTCAGTGGATTTAAATTAAGAATTATTTAATTTTTTCTTTAAAAATCGATTTTTTTTTAAAAGTCACAAAAAATAAAAATCTATAATATCCATTATCCCTCAAAATTTTGAGCTTGTAAGCCCACCCCTCGAAAAGATAAATATCAAAAACCATTCCGTGTATTAAGAATCCGTGTAATAAAGATCCGTGTATGCTTAATATCCGGATACACTGATATTAAGCAAATAATTACACGTATTTTAAGAGAACGGGTTTTTATTTGCGTGTAATAATTACACGGAGTCCGTGTACCGTGTTTTTCAAATACACGGACTGAATCGTAGGCTCTACAGTAAAAAAAAACTTATAAATGATCTAGGCTTGTAAAAGAATGCAATCTTTTATGAATGCAATCGTTAAAAGCTTCAATAACAAGATTGAATTCATAGATTTCACTTTGAGACTTCAGACTTCAAATTATGACCCCATGTTCACTTGAATTGAAATATTGCAATAATTTGTTTTCCAATTCATTTTACAGCAATCAATTGAATGCAATCTTCTGGGAAGTCATGCATTCTTTGTATTCTTTAACAAAATTGTAACAGTCTTACATATTGTATGTGTGCGGTACATGTCACCAAATCACTGTTTGTGATGAAATGCATAACGGATTTAATTTCTGCAGCTGTGATCTGTTTTTGTATCTTATTTCTTGTATGTCACTATTTTTTTTTATTTTTTCCTTGGACGGACTACTCCCATAGACGGAAAAAAAGTGTCCGCCCAAGGGAGATTTCACTTAATTTTTTGAAGTTTACAAAATATGTACTCTGCTCTCTTTGAGCGAATCTTAATGGAAGACGCATTCTCATAGCAAGACTTATTTGAGGTGAGAGCGAATCTCATTGGAAGGGACGCATTTTCATAGCGTGACTTAGTTGAGGTGAGGGCCTCCCATAACTAGGCCATTAAACGCTTTAAACAGTGTTATACTTATAACAATCTAGGAGTATTCTTCAAGATTACTTTAGCTGCCTTACTATAGTCTAGTTAAGCTCTTGGAGTATCTTATGAGAGGCAAAATGTTACTTGGGAAGCGATGCATATATTGTACTAAAATTAGTCAACAGAAAATTTGTTATCGAAATCGTAGAAGTAGTTTTCGAAAAAAACAACGTTTTTCTTAAACGACTTTAAAAATACCGTTATACAGTAATTTATTTTTAATTTAAAAATTTATTTCCTATATTATGTCAAAAAACTGCTTAGTACCAAGTTTAAAGAAAATCTACTTAATTCGTCTAGGTTGAAACTGGACAGACAAGCAGACAGAGAGACTCTTCAGACAGACAGGCAAAATTGCACTACTCAAGGCAAAAATTTAAATTTCTTCCCTATAGGAAATTAAATATGCCTTTTATCCAATTAGAACATCGTTGAGTTTAAATTATGATAACCTCTAGAGATTAGCTAAACTGTGATTTTCCAATCACAGGTATATCTGTGAGTGTGATTTATGAATCACTGTGAGTTTAACCTGTGCCTGTGATTGGTAATTTTGAAATATTTTTGGAGGCCTAACATTTTTTTTTCTCAGTTAAATAAAAAGTTATTAAATGAGAACAATAAATAAGGTACCTTGCGGGACATACCCTTAAATAAAAAAATGCTAAAAATCTCGAGTTCCAAATTCCAAATTATCGACTAACAAAATCTTTGAATAAAAAGAAAACTGAATTTAAAATAAGTGGGTGTGGCAGGAGGCGGATTTCAAAGTATCAACTAAATGCTTTAACTAATTCATATTCAAAAATTTCAGCTTTCTAGCGCCTTTGAATGGAGAGAAAACTGAATTTTAATAAAAAGTGGGCGTGGCAGGAGGCGGATTCGAAAGTACGTACCCAATGCTTTAGAGAGTTCATATACAAAATTTCAGCTTTCTAGAGCATTTGACTAAATAAAAACCGAATTTTAATAAAAAGTGGGCGTGGCAGGAGGCAAATTCGAAAGTACGTACCTAATGCTTTAGAGAGTTCATATACAAAATTTCAGCTTTCTATTGCCTTTGATTAAATAAAGAACTGAATTTTAATAACAAAGTGGGCGTGGCAGGAGGCGGATAAAGTACGTACCCAAAGCTTTAGAGTTCATATACAAAATTTCAGCTTTCTAGCGCTTTTCAGCTTTCTAGGCGTGGCAGGAGGCGGATTCAAACGTACGTATCTAATGCTTTAAAAAGTTCATATACAAAATTTCTGCTTTCTAGAGCCTTTGAATAAAGAGAAAACTCAATTTAATCTTCTTGTCTTGTGTAAAAAATCACACCAGGCATCACAATTCACAATTCAGTTCTATTCTACCTACCTTCTAGGTTCTAAAATATTGAAAGAATAAAACTGTTATTCACATTTCGTCATGAATCATAAAATGTTTCTCTGTCTTGTGATTTTGTTCAGTTGCTAAAATAATAAATAAATCACGACTACAGTTCTCGTTCTATTTCATTTTACTCATTGTTGTGACTTCTCTGGTCGTGATTTTGTTCACAGTTCATAAAGTAATCACGACCAAAGTTCATTTTCCGTTCGTTGTGATTTGTGAATCGTTTTTGTTTGTTGTGATTTTGTTGTGGAGTTGTGATTTTACTACAGTTGTGATTTTCAATCACATTTAAGGCACTCACAGGTTATATGTGAATTGCTCACAGGTAGTGATTGTGATTTTTGAATCACAGGTCGAAAATACAGGTCGTGATTTTTTGATTTTAGATTTTTTAGATTAATAATGACTTTATTTTTCATAATTTCTTAATGCTAAATGTAACAAATCACAAAAAAAAAGCATGGCCTACGCCGTCTGCCAGAGTGACATTTTTATGTTTAAATAAGTAAATTATTATACATATGTAATTGAAATAAAACATTTAAATTTGATAAAATATATTTTCTTTGTATTTTTTTGGACATCATTAGAATAGCTCTTCGATTATGTTTTTCCGGTACCTAATTCCCCATTCTATATACTTTGCCAGCAGCTTCCAATTTTCACCATTTAAGATGTTTTTCATCTCCATATTGCTCAGGACACTTTTTCCAAATACAGATACTCGGATTTCCGCCAGAATAGGACATCTTCCCAGAAAATGGTATACATCTTCCCTCGCCCTCATGTTGCACAGCCCACATGTATCTGCAAGGTCATTTCTGTAGGGAATGAAATTTAACGGGATAACCTCAGCTCTTGCTCTGATGATTGAAGATATTTCCTCCGTTGAGTAATTGCAATTGAAGTAATTCCTGTGCATTAGGTTATGATTGAGTTGGGCATATATAATTCGTTGTACGGATGACCTTGCCTTCATTTCGAAATCCTGTCTTTTTCTCAAATCTACCGCCTTGATTAACTCGTACGCCTCATATTTCCAAGCCTCCATATTGTTACTATCTAGGCTTATAGAAAAGCTACAATATTCTGCCAATCTCTTCCACTGTGCATACCATGAGATTTCTTTTCTCACTACCAGCATACTTATCTTTTTTGGCAATCTTCTATCGTCCATTTGAAGAGTTTTTATGGCATAGTCAACTTGCATTTTCAACGTTGATATGTACAAAGGAGATAACCCAGTTTCAAGAAGAAGAACATGATTTGGTGTTGACTGAGGCAACTTGAAAATTCTTTTTAAGAAGTATCGTAAGAGTTGCTCCACTTCTTCAAACTCTATGTGGCCCCAACATTGGCCCAACATTGGGAAGCATAACACATTATGGCTTTTGCTGTTGCCTCAAAAACTCGATACTTTGATGGTGAATCTACATCTTTACTGGACATGACACTTCTCCAGGTTGCATTAATAGCACTCTTTGCTTTTGCGAGTTTTCCTGCCATATGTCTTTTCATATTTAGATTTCTCGTAATGAGAACACCTAAGTAATTGTACTCATTTACCACCTCTACGTCATGGTTAGACAATTTCCATTTTTCATTGCGACAGTTTCTACCTCCTGCATTGCGAAATATCATGATTTTTGATTTGACTAGGTTTACTTGCAGTCTCCATTTATCGCAATATTCAGCCAGCCTGTTCAACATAAGCTGAAGACCTTGTGGTGTTTCAGCCAGTGCAACAATGTCATCAGCAAACATTAAATGGCTTATTACAAGTGTTTCAGACAGCTTTACTCCTCCGGTCCAAATCTCATTAATATCGTCAATGAATAGGGCAAACAAAAGTGGGCTTAAATTGCAACCTTGCCTAAGACCAATTTCAACTTCGAATTCCTCCGATATTTCGATTCCATTGACTATAGCTGACGTTGTACGTGCATACAAACTTTCTATAATTTTTCCGAATTTGAGAGACATTCCTTTATTGTACAATTTCATCATGAGTGCCTTTCTGTCAATTGTATCGAAAGCTGCTTTAAAATCGATGTAGAATGCATACAGTTTTTTCTTCTTATTTATAGATATTTCAGCGATATTTGTGAGCACATAAATTTGGTCTACAGTGGAGTAATCTCTACGAAAACCAGCCTGGTTTTCACTAAGGAGATTATTTTCTTGGATCCATGTGTACAACCTTTTGCTTAGAATTTTGGTGAGAATCTTCATTGATGCGTTTAATACTGAGATGCCTCTGTAGTTTGCTGGGTTACTGCATTCACCTTTTTTAAGGATAGGATTTAGCAGAGCTTTGTTAAAATATTCAGGAACTGAACCGTCCACAAGCAAGAAGTTAAGCGCAGCTGTTAGTTTTATAATGAGATCTGTAGTGCTGAATTTATAAAACTCCATTGGAATACCGTCCGATCCAGGGGCCTTATCCTTTTTTGACTCTTTGAGAGCCGCTTCAACTTCAGCAACTGTAAATAGGGCATCCAGAGTGTTGTTTTGAATGTTGGGAACTGCAAATTGAAAGGTATTGCTGTAGTTGTCTTTTGTCATTTCACTGAAATATTCTACCAGTATTGGAAGTTCAATTGGTATTGATCCATTCCTTGTTACTCTTCCGTTTATCTCCCTTACTGTTTTCCAAAAATCAGATGAATTGCCACACTCGGAAATTTTTCGAGCGACTTCAATAGCATGATTTCGGCGTTTAACACTGCACAATATTTTATATTCCTTGTTCGCCTGTACATATTTTAGTCTGAAGAAATCATTTTGGGGGTTTTTTCTAAGCACTTTTAGCCAAACGAAAGATTTCTTCCTAGCCTCTGACAACTCGCTGTCAAACCATTTCTCTCTGTAGATAAATCCTGGTTTTCTCCTAGACCTACATGCACTGGGTATTGACTCTAATACAATTTGGTTTATCTCTTCTACAGGTAAAACTTCGTTGCTGGAGTTTGTATGACTAGAAAGGTTTTCAGTCAATGACGTTTTATATCCGTTGGCAAAAGCGGCTTTCCATTTGTATTTTATTGGTAATGTTGTTTGATCTTCATAAGTCCCCTGAGAGCTCGACGGCTGAATAGAGATTTCGATTGGGAGATGATCGGAGAATATCTGGGGTTTTACAGCAAAATCGTTTAATAGTTCGCACCAGTCACCTCCTACAAGCCCATAATCTATAACCGAACTTCCTTGATGGCTAACAAATGTAAATTCTCCATCCTTGTCACCATTAGAACACCCATTACAAATTCCGAGTCCAAAAGAATTACAAAGATCAATCAGCTTTTTGTTCATCTCTAATAACCTCGAATATTTATTTTTTTAAATAAATAAGTCAGAAGTCAACATTGTTTAAATAAAAAAAACATACAAAAACCTCTGCAATATCGACAACATGTTTCTCTTATTATACCATGATCACTTTAGTACAAAAACTCTTTGAATTCTTATGCATTGTTGTTTTTGAATTTCTATCCTTAAACTGGAACTTTTGTAAATATATACTCAACCAATTTGCATCGACGATTTTAAAACAAAGCACATTTCAGTCACATATGCCAGTAACAGCAATATAGAAATATAGCAACAACTTTCAGCCTTCAACCCCCATCATCATCATGATGTATGAAACTCTTGTGCATAAATATTAGCTCTTGCATTATTTACAAAGACTTGATGCCTATATATACATAAGCTATCATAGAAGAACTGGACACAAAAGCCTATGTGAATACTTTGTCACTGTGACACCATATCCCTGACATGTTTTCCGATCTCCTCCAAAAGACATCAGCTTGCGCCTGACCCCAATTGGGTTTTATTTATATAACTTGTCACCTATATTTTGTGTAAGCATACACTTACACACTCCGAAAAGGCTTCTGTGTCGTTTTTTTTGTTTTTTTTTTTTTATTGTGAAAAGAGAATCCTAAATGGACGTTTTGTTAACGGTAACTGAGTCCTAGTCTTGCGTGTAAAATGGGTCAACTTCAAATCAAACAAAATCGTATATACGTATTTCTAGTAGGTCTAGTAGGTATACATGGTCTAGTTGGTTTGGTTTGCTTTGGTTTGGTCATTCTTGGTTGTTGCTGTTGTTGTAAGATAAACAAAAGGGATGGTTTATAGTAAGTAGGATACCTATAGCAATTTGTTCTTTGTTTTAACACTTTTCTCAAAATTTTATTAGAAAAAAAAACTACTGACAGTTTTGTCACTATTGTTTATTCTAAATATTTCATTTAAACCCTTTTCAATTTTGTCTTATATGTATGTACTATCAACTATGTATATACATACATAGCTTTGACAAAAAAAAACCCAATTTTGACTTATTCTTGTGATTTTACTTTGAAAGTTTTGTTTTGTTAAGAAGATGTCAAGTTCCATTGAATGACATATTTTCTTTGTTATATTTGCAAATTTTGTGAATGATAAATACAGGCTTTTAAACAATTCATAGATCTACCTAATTGGGACGATTTTCACAGTCTTTGTACTTTGTAGTTCCAGTTTTATTTGTTCATCTTGATTAAAGTATCAAATCAATTGAAATCGAAAATATACGTTTTTCTAATGTATCATGCTTCATTTTACGATGCACGTATTACGGTTAATTGGGCAAAAATAATTGTTTATTAATTTTTTTGCAAATTCAATAATTGAGAATTGTCTTAAAGGAGAAAATATTAGCAGTGTTTTGGTGAAAATTATATAGCCAGCGCAGTAATGAAATCTGAACAAAACGAGTCATTTTTTATATTTACTTTTGTTTTTTATTTCCAAGTTGGTAATCGTGATAAATTAAATAAAAAAAAAACAAACGAAAATTCGCATATGTCATTTTTCCGGGCGATAGGAAAGTGTTTCGATGTTTTAAAACGTTAAAATAGTGAACAAAATAAATAAAAAAGTGAAATAAAATTTAACATAATGAGTACATATACTTCCAATAGTTTACTTAAAAAAATAGAAAATAACATGCTGTGCTGGTATAAATACATTATCCTAGAATACTTTTCAATTGATAATTCGTAATTCATAGCGAAATGCTATAAAAAAGTAAATTGGTTGAAAATAAAAATATTCCTCAATAACGTGAATTAGCAGACTCATTTTGTCAAAGGTAGAAATTCTCGTACAGGGTAGCATTAGATTTTGTTGTTGATGGTAAGGCGCTCAAATCTGTGGAGCGCCATGTGCGGAGTTATTTTCCAACGTTTTAAATTTTCTTCATATTACTTTGTATATGGAAATATCACAATCAGCTCGTGAAATTGAAAAAATGTAAACTCCTTACAATAGGCGTTTTTACACGATTATACGCAGCACCGCATGCAGTTTTATATTTCTTTTTAATAAAATATTGCCTGCATTCACTATATTTCCTTTTATTTCACCTTTATATTTATTTTAATAAACTTTATTTCACTATTGTTTTATTTTGTTGGCCTCTACTTGATGGAAATCCATTAATTAATTTTAATGAAACAAAATGTATATATTTTTTTGCTTTAGATAACCACTAATTTTATTTTATATAATTTTGTTGTTACAGCTGTTTCGGCACACAGTACCTTCTTCAGACTAAATAATTTCAAAATATTTTTAATATAATATAAAAATAATTTTTAATATTTTACAAAAATCAAAATACAGTTTGTTGCCTATATTTCAAGCAATAAACTATCAAACTCCATAGAAAGATGGATTATAAAACCCTTTAGAAATCAAAATTTTTGAATTTCTTTTTGCTTGGGGAAAGGACAATTTTAGAGATTCGGGTGACATTCGTAACGAAATAAGCTCAACTGCCTGTATTTGAAGCAAAAATCTGTTAAGAATTAGAAATCGAACAATTTTTAAAAATGTATTTTTATTTCGAAATGAAATTTGCCTTAACATAATACGTATGTCAGAGCCCTGAGGCCATTTTTTTAATCGGGATCAGGGTTGCGAGTTTGTGAATTAAAAAAATCATTAAGTCATAAGTTAGTAGATGACTTGTGAATTAAAAAAATTTAATTCATAAGTTAGTAGATGACTTATGAATTAAAAAAAATTTAATTCACTACCTACTAAGTGACTTGTGAATTAAAAAAAAAATTAATTCACTTCCTACTAAGTGACTTATGAATTAAAAAAAATTTAATTCATAAACTAGTTGGTATATTGGAAATTCTTAAGCTTGTTTTGACTACATAATTTTTTCATTATTAACGAAAGTGGTTTTCAAGCTATTTAAGAATTTTGTGGGAGTTTACGTCTTTGCAGTCCCTATAACCCAATAGAATAAAAAAGCAATATCGATTAAATATTTGTGTTGAGCAAAAGATGGGTTTTCATTCTCTCTCTTGGAAGATTTTATGAAAATAATAGAAAAAACTATTTTAACTTACAAACATAAATCATTCACCCATCAATTGTTCAGTGACAACCAGTGCGCATCAAATTTATACATAATTGTGAAGTGAAAAAGTGAAAAAAGTGAATATTCAATATTAAAAAGTTTACAAAATATACATATACGTTTATTAGTAAGTTTTTTATAATCTTTTTACCTTTAGTATTTAAAAACATAATTTTTTTAATCAGAATTCATCCATTAGCTTATGAATTAAATTTTTTTAATTCATAAGTCACTTAGTAGGAAGTGAATTAAATTTTTTTAATTCATAAGTCACCTACGAGCTTATGACTTAAATTTTTTTAATTCACAAGTCACCAACTGACTTATGAATTAAATTTTTTTTAATTCATAAGTCAGTAACTAGCTGCTGACTTACATTGACGCAAAATTTTAAACGATTTAGTACGATGTTAAAGCATTTTTAGTATGATAAAAATGCGTTAACATCGTACTAAATCGTTTAAAATTTTGCGCCATTTTTTTTAATTCATAAGTCACCCACTAGCTTGTGAATTAAAGCCAAGCTTAAGCTAGAAAATGACTTAAGCTTTTGCAACCTTGATCGGGATGCATTTGTGAACACATCCTATCTTCAAGTCAAAAAGTGTACCAACTTTAGAGAAATGAATATTTTCCTCCAACCAAATTTAGTGCCATCTATCATCTCAACATTTCAAAAATTTATATTCACTCTATGTTCACTTTCATTACTGACCTAAACTATATCCACTCTTTGATTTTTTGTTGTTTGCGTGTAAAAATTTCCAAACCTGGCGATTCACTTTTTCAAAAAACACGCCGTTTATTCCAAAGTGACCAGTAATTGACATCGCCAATGCGGCTTATAACACGATTACAGAAGTTAGCTTCGTAAAAGATCGATTGTTTGATGGCCTGTGGGGTATTACATCCTGCATTGGCAAACCAATGATTTATTTATTTTTTCTTATCAATAACATATTAAAATATACTATAAATAACTAGATTAATAAGAGCACTAGCAGCATAAGGCCCAGTTTCACAATCTATTAAGTGTCACTTAAGTGCCAGATATGAAAAACTAATGTACAAATTTCACATCGGAATAAGTGGCACTTAAGCTTTCCATATTGGCCAGTTAATAAGTTCCACTTACTCAGACAGTAAAACTGCGCCTTAAGTGCCAAAATGGGAAAATTAATGGCACTTATTTTATTAAGTGTGCGCTATGAAACTGGCCCTAATACTATCGGCTCTTATAGGTAAAAGGGATTGAAATTATAACTTAATTTTAAGTGGGTGTAACATTTTATTAATAATAAAAAATATTGTATTGAATTGATTGCTTTAATATTTATTTTTCTAAATATTGCTGTTGAGGAGAGGAGGCAGTGACCAAGCAGATGGCTGATGGTGAGGTTGCTGTTGCAGATGGGGCAGATCGGTGGTGATCCTTTCTTCAGTAGATATATTCGTGTGTATAAGATTGGTGTGACCTAGTCGAAGCCGGACAAAGTTAGCTGAGTTTTGTGTTGGGTTATGGCGTGTATTTTATTGGGATTGATTGAAGCGTAGTGATGTCGCTATTCATTCTAGAATTTCCGATTCATATAATTTGATTTTTATAAATCTTTTGTAAATCACGTTGGGAGTATTGGTCAAATGTTTATACCGGAGCAGAACAAATCTCGTTGGCGGCTTTATTATCAAGTTCGTTTCCCTGTATTCCAACATGTCCAGGGGTCCACATTAGCTTTAACTTGGAATGTTTTGTTATATTTCTAATTTTGGATATGATTACAAAGTTATGATTAGGATTTTTCAGGACTGACAGGCTATCGGAACAGATTGTCCATTTGCCTGATGTGTTGGAGCATTTTTTATGGCTTCAAATAACACCACAGCTTCCGCTGTAAAAATTGATGCCATATTTGGTAAAATTCCTTGTGTGAGTATGTTGCCTACTTTTGATACAATTACTGCAAATGAGGTGTTATGTTGATTTTTAGAACCGTCTGTGTACATACAAAATTCCAACCTTTATTAGAAAGTTGTGATGCAGTTTCATAAAACATTTATTTGTAAACCTCCGCGTTGGTATTTTGTTTTTTGAGATTGCATAGGCTGAGAATTAAAGAACTGCTGTTAAAAACCAGGGTGGCTGTGATGGGGAATATTATGGGTGGCGTTTGAATGGTATTTCCATTTTTCGAAAACTGTTTATACAACTAAGTTGATTCAAAAATAAAATGAAAGAACAGACTTCAGGCTTTCAGAAAAGGTGAAACACTTTTTAGTAAGTGTTGCCATTTTTTTTTAATTTTTTTTTTGAATTTTAAATACTTTTTTTTTATAAAATGTGCTAAAACACAACTTTTGCACTCGATTTCAATTTAGCTGCCATATAATGAGATAAAGTGCTCTCCATACGCTTTCATATGACATAAGTTTCATCACTGTTGAGCAATGTTGAAAGTGGGCCCAAAATGCCCATGGTCCTTTACCTTTCAAATTTCAATATATATGTCACAATGTTCTACAAACATTGCATAAGGTTTGAGAGTTATACCTGACAAAAACAATATTTTCATCATTTTACTTCTTTTTTTTAAACCGCCATATTTTATAAATGATCGGACGGTTGTCAATTTTATTATCAATCGATGGTTGAAAAATATTGAAATTTGGTACATTAAAACACAATTTATTAAAAATTTGATGAACTATTCCGTAATAATTATCAAATTTCATGTCATTCAAATAGTTCTCCATCATTCTCAATGATAAAAAGTTGAATCAATTGGATTTTTTGCTATCGATTTTCAAAATTTATAAACTATCAATTTATTTGTAGAAAATTATTTTATCAACAAATTTTTCTCAAATTATTTTTCGATACCGCATTTACCGTTTGTATGAATTATTTGCGAAAAACCCATGTTTTCGACACTTGACATAAAATAACATTTTTTGCTCGAGTCACATTAACGGGGACTTTTTGCAGTTGATTCATTATGGTGAAAGAAAAGCTTATATACATTTTCAGCATTGTTAGAATAATGGCTAAGTTTTTAAATTTTTTTTTCTCAAATTTTACTGAACTATTATTTGGATACAATATTGCCATGGATGTTTTATGTCAACTAATTTATTGTATATTTTAGGATCTTAATGATTTAATAAATTATTTTTATTATCATTATACCAAAAAAACAATAAGAATTTAAGTTCGTATAATGGCGTTTCCGTCTTCCTGAGCTTATTTATTGTACATAGTATATACATACCTTTGTACGATTTTATCTTTTTCATTGTTTCTGAAAACGGTTTACATACTTAAGTACATTGTATACATTTATATCATTTTTAATAAGAAATTAAGAACATTTCCTAGCAGCATCTTATATATTGTACTTAATTAAATGTACATACCTACATATGTATGTATGTATATGATGTATGTTTTTGTTCGGGTGCATGTACTTATGTACATAAATTTATAATTTATAGGTTTCTAAGATGATACCTGTTTCGTATATTTTTTTATTTAAAAAAAAGCCATTAAGAGCCGGAAGATCTTAAAAGCCCATAAAATATTACTTGCTCGAAAAACGGAAGAAAAATAATGAATCAAACGATTTTTTTTTTATCAAACTCAAAAAGGTTTTTTTCTCTTATTATCAAATTTCCTGCTCCTGCTCCTATTAAAATTTCCAATTAAATTTTTTTTTAATTTATAAAAAAAAAAACTTTTTCCTGGGAAATACCCCAATACCTGAGTACAAGAGTATGTCTGATGTATGTACGTATGTATGTATTTATCAACCTTTGCAGCACCTCCTTTCGAATTGCTCATTTTTTTTGGAAAAATTCAAAAGAGGTCCATATACATATTATATTGAATTAAATAACTTATGCGTGCCTTGTGCTCCAATACTCAAGCTCATGTAGGTAAAGTGGTTGCGTGTGTAGGTGGCATAGGCAGATATGTACATAAGGAACATAATGTATCTTCTTTTTTTTAGAGCTTGATAAGATGAATAATTGTGTAACTACATACATATGTACCTACCCTCTATATATCTATACTCTTATTTTTCATTACTTGTGATTTCTGAACACAGATTTTAATATTAAAAAGGAAGCAAAGCAAAAAAATGAGAAAATGTTTTTGTCAGCTCAGCTTGTATACAATAGCAAAATAAAAGACTCCACAATACTATACATCAGTGTACCTACTCCCCACCTCCCCCTCCCCCTCCCCCTCCAATCAAAGGACAGAAGAAATTCTTCAAAAAAAAAATAAAGAAGAAGGAAAAAAAAGTTTGATTATAACGGTGGGACTATAAATTTTCATTTTGGAATAAATTACATCAAAGATGACATGACACGATAAGGGTTTATATCTCCACCATATGCGTGTGTATCGATAATGCTTGCACAAATATTTGGATAACATTGTGGTATCCTGGCCTGACACTATACCCCAAGTTTAAGCTTTCATGCATGCATATATGCGAGGGTATATTGATAGATATCCTCACTTCTGGCTTCCTCATCCTCTTCGTCGTCGTCGTCAGTCGCAATACAAAAGGACCAAGTTCGTGTTTTGTGTAACATTACAAAATATTTTGTTGTTATTGTTATTCCTCATAGCTGCTGTTGTTGTTGGTGTTGTTATTGTTATTGTATGCTATTTCCTTCTTTTTTTTATCCTAGGCGTATTTCGCTCTCAGCAACCACACTCTTGTAAACAGGATTTTACTATGTGAGAACAAGAAGAGTGAATAATGTATTATATATGTACGTATATATGATGTTGATGGGTGTTGGTTTGGTTTATAATATGGTGGGGGCGCGAGAACAAGTTTTAATATGGAAAACCCAGCTGAGATGAAGATAAATAAATAACAACAAAAACAATAATGCAACTCAACAATGAAAACAAACCCGATGGGCTCTTCGAGTTTTTGGTATATATATACGTTATTTGTTTAAATAAAAGTTAATTTGTTTAGACCTAATGAAACGTAAATTTATCGAGTTTTATTTTATCAACTATATCATTTACATTGTTATGTGTATTTCTGACACCGAAGTCAGTTGAGGACCCGCCATATTGCCATCACCATCACTTCGCGTTCAACATTTCAGGTTCCAGGTGCCTCAAAACAACTTTTATATAATTTGTATAAATTTTTATATTATTATTAATATTTAATTCCATTTTTTATGGCTTAAACTTTTTTTCAGTGAGTTATATCGTATTTCATCCTTTACAAAAGTCTTTCTATTCGTCAGGTTCAATTGCTTGAAAAATCCGATTTCCTTGATTATTTGGCTCTGTGAAATTAGGCCCCATGAAATAAGACCCCAAAAACAATATGAAATAAGGCCGCAAAATTGGGGCTTTTTTCATAATGAAATCATGCCCCATGCAACAAGGCCCCAACGAAATGAAAAAATACTCCAAAAATAAACGAAACTATGACACCCAAATTTGTTTTGTCCATATTTGTAGTATTTTCTCAAAAATGAAATAATACCCCAATTTGCCAGCACCCAGCATTACGGCGTATAAACAGTGAGGTACGTGGGGGTTGCCCCCCTGCAACCCCCTTCTTGGGCACACTATAGGATTTGGGGTAGGTGCGAGGCTGGGTGTTTGCAAAGTTTCTTTAAATTCAGATTCTTTATTCTTCTTCTTTATTCCTCGATTAGCGAATTTTCATAATACTTTTTTTTTAAAAAACAATGATTTTTTAAATTATGCAAAATGAAATAAGGCCCCAAAACATTTTTCAAAATAAAATGAAAATAGAACCCAAAATTTACGTTGGGGTCATATATCATTGGGGTCTTATTTCATTATGAAATAAGGCCCATAAATAAAAAAATGAAAAAATGCCCAAAAAAATGAAATAACACCCCAAAATTGAAAAATGTTCGTTGTTGTTGTTTTGCATTCAATGATTTGTTGCTTTATTTCATTTTGTTTTTGGGATATTATTTCCTGGGGCCTAATTTCGCAGAGTCGATTATTTCGTTTTTTTCTACTGGCTGTACAGGGTTAAATTTAAAATATATAACTGCTCTTCAATCGTCACATAATGATTAACCAAAAAGGATGAATATTTCAGCAGATATTCTGCTCTTAAGACGGCTAAAACGACAAATTTTGATCATTAAAAAAAAAAATTAATAAGTTCTAATGTTCTGTATTTCAAGAACTATATTCAACCTGCAGAGCTGCGGTTGCGCTTAAATAATAGAAAATTTAGTATACTGTAAAAGTGTAATGGATAACTTTTTTATAGGATGCATCTTTTAAAAGTTGCAAGCCAAAACATGAAAAAAGTACGAAAAAGTCGCGGTTTTTTTTACCACCAAGCAATTAGCACAGGCCTTTCAAAGCTGCAAACTTGGTTTTACACTACTGGTATCTATCATAACAATTTTCCAAAAAATCAGTACAGTGCAATTTTTTGCGACCTTCGATGTCTTTATTGACGGGCCTATTTATTTAAAATTAAAATTATAAAATTAATAAATCGGTTGCTTGCATTAATAAACATTTTGTTTAACACAATAAACTCATACATTGAGCCAAAAAATTTTTTATAAAACTATGTAAATTGTTTTACTTTAATAAATGTGTTTATTGGCACAATAAACAAATTATTAAATGTCAATAAACATTTTAATTTATTTTTCCATTTCTTTTTTATAAATATGCGTAATAAATATTGGTATTTGTCAAATAAACTTTTTAATGTACCAATAGAGTATTTACAAGGGCAAGCCAAATGCTTTTTATTATACTTAGATGTTATAAAATTCAAAGTATGTTCATGCTTTGATTTTTTTAGCAGTCGGTAAGTCGATCACAACTTGCGTCTTAGAAGGGTGCAACAGGATGACACCAATTTTGTAAAAAAAATAATTTAAGAAATAATTTCTTGAATCAATTAACGTTTATTGTTCAAATAAACCGCTTTTGATTGTATCAATCAGAGCGTAGTGGGCCAATAAACCAGTTTATTGGAGACGAGAATTAATAAAAAAAATTTACTGTTCCAGTAAACTTGTTGATTGTATCTACGTACCTTCTTGGTTCAGTGTAAAACTTACAGTTCAGTCTGAAAAATTGTTTAAAAATATAACGAAATAAAAACGATTAAACAACCTATGAAATTCTTTTAACATCGAAGCGATGTACACCTTCTGATTTCCTTAACAAATCTCAATTTATGAGAACAAATTTAAAAATCATTGAAGAGGTTTTTAAAAAAAAAAAATTTTATAAAAGAAAGAAAAAAAAATTGCTATATGCATTTCTTTTAGAATTTTCGAGTTAAAAAAAATAATTTTGAAAAAAATCATCTAGCTACCCATTATCGAATATTCATAAAATAATTTGGAAATCTTTTTAAAAACATAAAATTGGATTTTTATTTTGATTGGCAATATTACATGATCCTGAACTTTGCAGACAATGCGTCCGCTGAAGTTTGAACAACCACCAAAGTTGTAATACTTGTTAGATTTTAAAAAACTAAAAGGCAATCGCTTCGTCTCGACAAAATCTAGTGCCGATATTTTTTAAGTTTTTTTTGATTTGCCTTAAAAAAAAAGTTAGGGACAAAAGATTCAAAAACCACCAAAAAATTAACTTAAAAAACTTTGGCCTTCAGTCACCACTGTAATTTTCGCCGCGTTTTCATAAAAATTACGGACATCACTTCGTCTCGGCAAAATCTAGTGAGACAAAACGATTGCTGTAATTTTTATGAATATGCCGCGAAAATTACAGAGGTGACTGAAGGCCAAAGTTTTTTTGTTAATTTGTTGGTGGTTTTGGTATCTTTTGGCCATAACTTTTTTTTTAAGGCAAATAAAAAAAAAAAACTAAAAAATATCGGCACTAGATTTTGCCGAGACGAAGCAATTGCTTTTTAGTTTTTTAAAATCGAACAAGTATTACGACTTTGGTTGTTGTTCAAACTTCAGCGGACGCATTGTCTGCAAAGTTCATGGATCACAATATTACTTACACTTATTAGAAGCTCGTGTGTAAAAAATTAGGTTCAACAGATAAGGATCCCAAGTAACATTTTAGGTCTCATAACATACTCCAATAACTTAACAAAACTAATAAGGGAGCTAAAAGTAATCTTGAGAAATACTACTAGATTGTAATAAAACCGTTAAAAGCATTAAATGGCCTAGTTATGGAAGGCATCTTACCTCAACTAAGTCTTGCTATAAGAAGGGGGCTCTTCCAAAGAGAACAGAGTACATGTTTGTAAAATAATACAAATTATATATAGTATAATAATATATTTAGTATAATAATATCGTACTTATACACGGTTAAAAATTCTGGGGTATTTTTTAATACAGCTCTTGTATTACAGCCGTATGCAATACAGCAAATATTACATTTTAATACTAGGGAAATATTAAAAAACAATTCTAATCAATTCTTATTACATTCTAATATTTTTGTATTAAAATATCATTTGTAATACAAAAAAGAGTCGATTTTAACCCAAAAGAATAAAACATATCCCTTGCAGAGAGGGAAAATTTCTCTCTCAGTTGCCATTTCAAATATGAGAATTTTTCTAATAATTTTTGATTACATTCTAATACCTCCTCGCCCTTTTTTTGCTTCGATGCTCTTTTTTGTCAGCCATATTGAATATGAACATTTTGAACAGACTGCGTCACTTTTTAATACACGCAAGCTTAAAATTTATTAATATTGTATTAAAAAGCAAGAATAATAAAAATAAAAAATTTAAATATGCATTGTTTTGAAGGCGCTTTGCAGTTTTTCGAGGCACAATATGTTAATTAGTAGACAAAATTTCAATCGCAATAAGATTTCTATTATCATTTCTGAAAAACGATGGAGAAAAGAATGTTATTTTTCTAATAAAAATAATAAGAATAATTATTCCCAAATGGAAATAAATTGACATACAAAGATAAATAGGTACTCTTGCAAACATACACATTCATTATTATAGCTATTACGAATTACGAGTATGTATTCATAATATTTTCTGTGTTGCATTAATTCTCAAAAGAAATATCCTTTTGAGAGAAAATTTTCTTGTGAGAAATTTCTTTGTGAGAAATTTCCTCAATTTATTTCCTCTCTTTTTCTAATAAAGTTCTATTAAAAATGTAATATTTGCGATGTATTAAACTTTAATACATTTTTGGTGTTGTCATATATACAACCCTGAAAATATTAAAATTAATGCCAGAATTTTTAACCGTTTAGCATTTTCTCTGAGAGGAACAAACTATTGTTTTATTTGTGTGTTAATGTCTTATGCCAAAAAACTGATAAGATTGTGTCAATCAATTATGATTATGCGGTGCAACATTATAATTATTATATTTAACATATGTGAACAAAAAAAAAATATGTGCGGCTGAAAATGTATCTACTAATTTGAACTTTTACACCGAAAAACAACAACGCGCCTTCAAAATAATGCATATTTTAATTATTTATCAATGATTTCATAAGACTCCTATTGCAATACTTTGATACTCTGAACTGAATTTTCACAAAAGGATTCTTATAAGACTCAAAGTTTATATAATCTTATTCCAAAAAGAAAAATTGATTAAACTATAAGATTTAAGTATTTTGAAGAGAGAAAAGTGTTTAACTGGATATAAAAAGATCAGTATGGGCGATTTTTTTAGATTTCGAGAGCTTAGCTCTGGAGAGTTTGTTTATAGTTGGGTAACTACCAAGATATAAATAATTGAATCATATAGACAACGTTCCATCAATCTGTAATTGTTAAAGACTTTAAATTGACATATTTCGTTGTAAAAAACATAAATTTTTTAAATCTGATAAATATCGATTTTATCTATCGTACCTTATATATGTACATTAAAGAAAGTTCATGCAACCCACAGTGGATGTATTTTAATTTTTACACGAAGCCAACTCTTGACCTATTGGAGCAAGTCTAAATATCAAGGGTCAAATATGTACCTCTGCCACTGGTTATAACAATTTATTTCTATAGGAATAACAGGAATTTGGTGAAATAGAAATGTTTACATAAAAACTGTGGGTAGATTTTCATAATTTGACACCATATACTCATGGCTGGATTTGATTTGACCTATTACAACGTTTACCTATAATATATGTGTATGTAGGGCGTAGGTACATATATATTAATGGTAATAACATTTTATTGGCTTTTCAAACTACCTCAATAATTATATAAAGTGTATCATTTTTACTTTTATATTTTTGCCAAAATAAGGACGAACAAACAATTTTGTTTCATAATAATCAAACTACTCGTATTTATACCTACATACATAAATCTGTCTAAACCTAACTTTTGGTTAGAAAATAGGATACAATTTGAAAATGGAAGTGAAATTCGAAACTGGCCACCCATAATAAATACAAAATGTTCAATAAAACCACAAATTTAATAAATGTGCAGGGCAACAATAACAACAAAAATAATACTCATATAATTCACAATAATAATGTATCTGTACATATGTATCTACATATGATTATGATGATTTTCAATTTGGTACTTTGCCATTCATGCTACAACGACACCGGGTGGCCACCCACGTCAAGGGATATTGTTGCTGCACCGCATCGTATATCTTTGATTTGTTCGGTGGGAGATTGAACTCGGACTATATGACTATATGACCCGGATGTGTTGTGTATAGTGTTACCCCAATGTGTCACACATAACACGTACACCTTTGGGAAATCCAATTAGGATTTCAAAATCCATATATAAACAGTGTTGTGCGGATGTGAACGTATGCGTGTGCCAAATAAAATACAATAATATTCCCAACCGTACGTTACGCGTTACCTTTTGTGTAATGTTAAGGTATAGGTATATGTGTGATGTGAATTAAACTCCCATTTGGGCAAAAAACATCAACATAATATAATATCCGAGAATATCCCTGCACCCATACATGTAGATGGATAGTTATACAATGCGTATATTATATGGACGTTAATTTGCTTTTCATTAAATAATTAAAAACGTTTTCTCTAAACGAGGTGGTTGATGGGATATTTAACGAATAAAATTGGTTTGTGGTAGTTAACCGCAACAAATTGTCAAAATTATTAAATTACAAAATCAAGGTGTTTTTTTTTATATCACGTATTATTTAAATTTAAAAAAAATATTCATACAATAAAAGTTATGTATATATGTGATATGAGCATCATATACCATAGAATTTAAAAAATCACAAAAAAAGGCTAATTTTAATAAAAGATTAAATTTGTCCTAGTGCGGTTGATAAAGTTTTTTTTACGCATAAAAATTGGTATTTCATTTGAAATTTGATCAACAATAAAAACAACACAACTATCTGAATTACTAATTAGGGGATTTTTTTTTAAACAGGAAACTTGTATATTGGTATTATATTATAAATTGGTTTTAATGGCAAATCGTAATTAATTAATCTGCATTGCAGATATAATATTGTGAAACTAGAAATTTCTATGTTAAAAAATATTTTACAAAAAACACTACCTACATACAAGTATATGTATAGGTACCTATATATTTAAGTACTAATATCTAAACTGTAATTTTAATACATAGAGATAGATTTTTGTATGTCTATATTCAAAATAATGAATTGGAAATTTTTAACTAATTAATTAAACTACATAAAGTCATTTACATTTTGTGTGTGGATATTAAAAAAGCTGCAATGAAATAAATGTGGATTTAATATAAACACAAAAGTCACAATTCCATAAAAGCTAACTCATTTAAAATTGCTTCATAGAATACCAATTCGGTTTTATTGAAATTTTAATTTATTCCAAAAAAACCACAGATTTTTGTTTTTAATAAAACCCATAGTTTTGGAAATAATTTCATTGTAATTGTTTGGTATTATGTGTTTTGTTTATTGCTAACAACTCAAAAAAATAGTTTAAGGTTCGTCTTTGTATAAGCTAGAAATCAAAGGTTGGGGTTATTATTCTGTAAGTGCCAAATTTCGGTTCACAAAATTCTGTAATTCTGTATAAAAGAAAAATTGTTTTGATAATGGAAAAAAGTGTGCATTTGTTTTCATTACAAAAACAATTTTTTTATAATTTACAGAACTTTAAAATTCAGCATTTAGGAGTTCAGAATTAAAAAAATTTTGTATACCTACTAAGCATTCATTATGAGTCCAAATTAATTGTTTTTTAATTTTTTCAGAAAAAGTTCATCTGAAGTTTGTAGGTATAATTCTTTTGCATAGCTGGTAAAACTTTAGAATTCACTTTGATATTGATGACATAACATGGGGATTTTTATTTTGATTCGAATTTGGTTGTTTCAAACGATATTATATAAATAACGTATCTAATAGTTATTTTACTTTCACAATTTTTTGGTAGATTTCGTCTGCATTTGCTCTAACTTTTCTTTTTAGAGTATTTCGGAATACAGGATAATAAATTTACAGAATTATGTTCATACAGAATTTTAAATCCATTTACAGAATTTCGGTCATACGGAATCTTGTAATGGAGAATAACGACCCGTTCCCGAAAAATTATTATGTGTATCGAGGATATATGTACATAATATTTTATATCGACTGTTAAAGTCTAGAACTTCGTACGTCGTTTTTGCATGTTTTTTCAGAAATGAAAAAAAAAAACTGCATAGTGTGGTATGGCGATTAAAATAAAAAAGTTCTCATTTCTGCCTTTTCTGTAAAATGTTCAGAAAATGTTGAAATCTGCCTAAAGGAGGCTCTGATTCTGCTGATTTATTTTCGTTAATAATATATTTATTTTTTTTTTATTTTTCCACTTATGAGGTTTTCCACAGTATCGTTAAATTTGTGGGTTTTTTCACGATCTTTTTATTAATTTTTATTTTGATTATTGTTATGTTTACAAGAAAAAAATATAAAAAGGTCATGTTTATTACGCATTTTCTCGAGAAAATCGACCTCAAACTCAAAAAATTAGCATGGGCAGGAAAAATGGAACAGGCTTGAAACTGAATATCTTAAGACTGAGACAAGATATCAATTTTATTTAAACGCAATTTTTAAGGAAAGTTTTTCATTCTAAAAATAAAATTTTAAACGAAGTTTCTACCACTAGAATTTGCAGATAAATTTTTGTGAACATGGGTCAGCGTACAACAAAGTAAGTGTTTTCTTAAATCCACGATAAATGATGTCAAAATTGGAGATGAACCTTTACTGTAGAACGATTTTGTTCTTAGAATATACCCAGAACCACACCCTTAAATATTGTCAACCAGGTCCGGGACATCCATATATATGGAAAGATAAGGATTAAAAAAAAATGACTCGAGATTTTGATGAAACTTGGCAATACTATGATAAGGAAAATTTAAAAAAGTGGGTCTCAAAATTCTGTCTGTTAAGCTACAGCCTAAAAGGTAGGGGAGAGTGAGTACGAAAGTAACAGTAGGTCGGTTGTAACGCAGTCAATTTTTTCAAAAATCTAGAATTGTATGCTTTCATTTTTTAATGCATTATTCTTAGCAATTAAGTTCCACAAAAATCCAAATGTCAAGTAAAGTTATTTTTTCTTTTAGAAATTGCAGGTACCTGGCGTGATTTGGCCAATACCCCAACATGTTATTTTAAATTTTCTTAGGGCTGAAAATAACGAACCTGCCATATAAATATTTTCAGTGTTTTTGGAAAAACTCATTCTTCTGAAATCGACAAATCAGATATGTAATTTAAAAAAGGGTTCAACTGATTTTGGTAATTTTTTTTTTAAATTTTGAATATTTTTTAAAAATTATTATTAAATAACAAGATGTGATACCTGCATATCAGAACTTTTGTGTTTGTATATTTATCAAGAATATATTTTACAAATTTTCCCATTATTAACAGTACCTCTAATAGAAAAGTTTTGTTTGATTATTGTGTTTAATTTTTTTTCTGCTTAAAGGATTTAAATTTAATTTTTGTTCAGAGGCTTTTACAAATTTTTAATAATATTGCGTATCAAAATTTTCACTTTTTTAAATAATCTCCAATTTATTTTTTTTTTAATTCAAATTCGATATTTCAAAAACAGGATGGATGATTTTTTTCGAAACTGAATATTTTAAATTGACATTAATACTTGAAATTAGTTTTGTGTAAAAAAAAATATCAATATTATAATCAAAATTAACTCTCGATGGACAAATCCGAAGTCGGCGGTTTCGTCATACCATACTTTTCTATGGTCTATGCGTATATGTGTATCCATTGTAATTTGTCTTAGAGCCTTAATAAAGGTGAAGCGGTTTGCCTCGAATTTGGGGCAAACCATTTTTTTGGGATTCCCTATGAGATGAAATTCAAATTTTTGTTGTAGTTCATATACAACGGATAGCTGCCACACAACGATTGTTTTTTTTTTTAATTATCTCAAAAAAATGGATTCAGCGATTTTGATTAAACTTTATGATCAGTATAATTTTTAAAAAACTTTTCAAGTTTTTCCCAAAAAAAACGCAAATAGGTACGTTTTCTGATAAAATTGATTTATAGCTTTTTAATGGCTTCACCGATTTTGTTGTTATTTTGCAATCGGGCGATTTTTTTTAGATTCAAAAAAGCTTTTAACGGCCTTTAGTCCTAAAAAAATTTGGCGTTTCGTTCCAGCGATCACATGAACTTGGACTCATCAGTGTTGACTAGTGAGGGCCTTTGTCAATACGCAATTTTTTGTTAAGTTCAGTTCATCAAACATACGTAGATTTCGTGACGAATAACTAGTGTATGAACTATATCCAACAAGACTAGAATTCCTAATCATTAAATTGGAAGTTTTTGATTTTTGCCGGAGACCTGGCATTGTTTATATAAGAAGGTTTTTTCAATAATGCAAAATTAAAATCCAGCTTAACTAAAGTTGCGCATATAATTCCAGAGCAGTTCTAGTCGTGCATATATTTTTAATTTCCTATTGAAAGTTTTTGTAACTGGTTCGATTTGTGGAATCGAAAAATTTCGCATATCTCAACGAATCAAGGTCCCAAGAATACAAATCCATTGTTTTTTAGAGATATGTGTGTGTGTACGTATGTTCGTACGTTGGAGATACATTCTTTCGTTCACCGTATTTCAATTGAACAAATAAAGTTATATTGACATCAAAAAAAATTATTTTTCCGACAATAACGTCATAAGCTGCAGATAGGGTTTCAAAAAAAATTCCATTTGCGGTTTGCAAAAAATTTTTAATGTCATTCGTCTCGAATATTTCGAGAACAAGAAATCCCAATGACTTTGGCTTAATTTTATTCTACACATAATGACGTAATGAAGAATTGGAAAGAGTTTAAACAAAAATCATTTTAATCAAAAAATACATAAAACCTTGTCGAAAACCGTTTTTCGACTCGAATATCTTGAGAACAAACAATGATATTGACTTCGGAATAATTTTATTCTACACAAAATGAAATAGTCAACAGCTTAAAAAAGTTTGCAAAAATATTCAATTGACTGTTTTTTTTTTTTTAACAAATTGGAAAATAAAAATACAAAAATTGTTCAAAATTGTTTTTCGGCTCAAATATCTCAAAAACAAACAATTTTTTATTGACTTCGGAATAGTTTTATTTTACATACAATGCTGTAACTAAGATTTGATGGGGTTTGTCCCAATGTCCCAACTTTATTTTTGATTTGATTGCATATTTAACATTTTGAAATAAGAATTTTCTTATTGAAAAATAAAATCGTGTTTCCAGTTTCAAAGGGCGCCAATGGGAAGTTACCAATGTGGGTTGCAGTCTCTTTTTTCTTTTAAAATCAGATAAAGAGCTTTATACTCAAGTTTAAAACAATTCAAAAAATATGGTTGTACGCGCGACCCAGTTGTACAATTTATGTCTGATAGTGACGAAAAACAATCGACAATCCTAAAAATTCTCATTTCTTAAAAAATAAGTAACATACACGATTGGACCGAAAGAGCTTGCTCTGGTGTTTTTTTTCAATTTTTCTATCAGTCGAAATTACAAAAATTGACCTCGTAAAGTCGGTGTTTATAAAGTCCACCCAATTTGTTAGACTTTCAAATCTTAATATACCTTCGATTGATACACTTTTTATTTTTAACATTCCCAACCCAAAAATTTTATATATACTCAATTGGTCTTAAATATTTCTCAAAACTAATATTAATTCTTAGATTCATGAGAATGTTAAGTTCATATCCTAAAGATCTTTTGGAGCAGATTATAATCATCTATGACACGATTTCATATTCGATTTGAACAAAAGGAATTTCATCCTGGTATTAATTAAGGATTTAAAGGTTTAAATGTTTATTTATGTATGTTTTCAAAGAAAAGTCATACCAGGTTATAATTTATAAGTATGTCATCCTAATCGAAGCCCCACAAGATGAAACGAAAAATTTGCTTGGAACGATTTAGATTTGCTTAAATGTGGGGTTGATGATTAGGTGACGAGACCTGAAGGTCACGCTAAGGGATTTGATGAAATTTGTTTCACCAAGTTGAACGATAGATTTATACATTTGAGAATTATTCAAGTTTTCTTTGGCTTTGTTGGTCGAAATGCTTTATAAATGAGAGATATTTCATAACCTTTTTCCCAACATTTCAAGGATAGATTTTTATTTAAAAAAAAGAAGTAATTAGTGTTTGTTTAAGTATATGTTGATATGAAGATTGTTACAAAATCATTAATTAAACTTTCAGTTTGCTATCACAGAAATGAATTGAAATACATTTTTGTTTTATTCAAAGAATGAGAAGGTGTTGGCGGCGGGCAGGGTGGATAAATGAAAATATAAAATGAAAAAATCGGTAAAGTTTAAAGTCCAAAGAATTCTAAGTTTTAGATTTGTTTTCAGAAAATAATTTGGCAACGAAGGACAAGAAAACTTTTTTTTACTATAATCAAATAGTGAATTGAGGTCACCATTGTTTGTCAAAATTCATTTGGCATTTCTTTGTTTCGTTTTAGTCGATATTTCCTTTAATTCGCAATCCATAATAATTGGCAATTTACGTTTGGTTTTTTATTAATTTTGTTTTTTAATGATCACGCAATTAACATTCGGCGTTTTTTTAATTCGCTTTTTTTTCAAAAATATTTTCAATTATATCGCTAAAATCATTTAGCAATTCGTTGTTTAGTTTTTTTTTTGTTACGCTGTTTGATATTCGGACAATTATTTTTTTTTTCGCGAAGTAACGTTTCGTCGTTTCATTATTTCGCAAAATATCGCTTCGCCGTTTTATTATTTTGCTGATAGATCATTTCGCCGTTTAGTTGTTTTGATAATTAATATTAATTTTTTTTGAGAAGTAATTTTTTTAATGGAAAATCGTTCTTTTTTGAGTATTTGTTGGTGACGTGAAATAAGGCCCAACGAAATAAGACAAAATCTAAGATTTGGCCTCATTTCGTTTTGAAAATGTAAATTGGCTTGATTTCCATTTCGAAAACGAAATAAGAAATAATAATAACGAAAGGACTTGGAAATAAAGCCAAATGTTTTTGTCCAACACTTTAACTACACCCCACCTCGCACGTACCCCAAATCCATATAGTGTACCAAAGCAGGGGAGTTGCATACCTTACTGTTTATACATGTCCATTTAATTACAGATGTCTGTTTATACATACATGTCTAATTTTAAGACATGTTATTAAATGGAAGCCAAAAAAACTACAAAACAATTGAATGCAAAATAAAAAAAAACTAAACAACAAAAAACCAAATAAAAATAAGCGAAATAATAAATTTCTAAATAAAAAAAAGCAAAACAACAAAATGCCAAATAAAATTCAAAAATCCAATCAAACTAAAAACTAAATTAAAATTGCGAAATGATAATTTGTCAAATCATTTAAAAAACGAAACGTGATTTGCAAAACGTTAAATGCGAGATGAAAAATGTTAAACAAAGAAAATGCGGAACGAAAAACGGTGAAATGAACCCCTTCGAAATGTAAATTTGCCAAACATACCATACCCGGTGAATTGGTTTACTACCAATGCTGTTGTAGCAAAAATTGAGTTTTAAATAAACTTACTGGAGTGAAGGTTCGTGGAGAACCAATGTCTATATACCTAAAACTTTACTAGTTTGCAAAAATAGAGGTAAACAAGAAAGGGCTATAACTTATAAGTGGTTGTATTTTTTTGTTTATATCACACATTTTCAAACGAAAAGAAGTGGCCCTAAATGATTATCCAGATCAGAAAAAGGCTTTACAACACACACGTTTTGAAAAGAGCTCGATCCTAATGTCCGACTAAGTAAAATCGAAAAAAAAAATCGAATCCATGATATGAACAAAAAATAGAAAAATCGATGTATCAATCAAATCTTTTTACATTCATTTAAATGACTCACAATATAATTTTATCTGTAAAAAGTCTCTTAAACTACACAAACACATATGGGTAATTACTGGAAAAAAGCGTGCATTTTTAAAACTTAAATTAAAGTTTTATTAGAAACAAAAAATATAATTTTTCTTAATAAGAATAATAAATACCTAATTAGTACATAGGTTCATCTAAATAAGTCAAAATTTTTGAAAACGTTTTTGGTTAGAAAGATATTAATAAAAAAAATTTAACTGAATGTGGTATAAGTTCCAGGATATGAGAAAAGATGACACAGTTTTAATACGTTGAACTTTAAGCATTTTTTTAAGTTGGTGTTTAAAAATTGTAAGATTTTGTTTGTCTAAAATATTTTCTACATCAAGATCGTTTAAGAGTTCTTAGGTGTCCTTGGTCCAAATTCTTCTTTAATTTCTGTTGGAATAAATATATGAACAAAAAACCTAAAGAAATTGTTTGCCTATGTAAAAAATATAATTCTCAGTGGTGGTGTGGCATCTTTTCCGTAATTAAACTACATGTTCTTCTGCAGAATTTAACATTAAATAGATTGATTTTTATCTTAGAGCATTTTTTTCTTTCAATGAACCAAAACATAATATTATATTTTATTGAAAGGGAATATTTCAATGCATCGTGCAACATAGATTTTATGTTTTCTATAAGGATTAAATCGAGCATAAACTTTTAATCGTCGCTCTTATTTTGTATTATCCAAATGATTTTTCATATATACACCTTCAGGTGCAGGTGCCATCCCAATCAATGTATAAAAATATATTGCAATCAATCTCAAAATTATTAATGAAGAAATAATTATGTAAACATACCCAACACTCATCAGAAAGATGCACAGCAGCTATAGAGTAACCCGTGGGTGTATTTTAATTCGGAAACTTGAGGAATATGTTCTTATCTGAAGTCTCTTGGTCTAACCTACATAATTAATTTTTTTTTGTATTTACATGTTTTTTTTTAATTAATAAATATATGTATGTACATACCTACAATAGTTTATAACGATTTTCATATATCCAACAACCAATGTTTCAATTTATTAACATTTAAAAAGCTCCTTATTATTTAAAAAAAATATTTTTTGGGAGTAATAAAAAATACAATAATTATTTATTTATATTTCAACGTTTTTTTGTTTTTTTTTTCTGGGCTACTATATTTTTGTTATTTGAAAAATTCTTGAAAAATTAAGTGTAAATCCAATAAAATTTTTGTAGAGCTTAAGAATATTAAATTAAAGGAGATCTTGTTTAAGATAAGATATACATAATCAGTTAGATTTTTGTCTACTTAGACACTGTCTAACTATTTTCAAATTGGTGGAAATATGCTTTGCTTAATAAAAATAAATATCACATTATTCACGGGTAAGACAATATCATCGCTGTAGATCGAATACCTCGTAACCCAGAAAAGTTCACTTTTTAGGTAATGATGCACTTTTATTGTAAACAACATTCTGGGTCTAATGAAAAATACCTTGTTAGCCTAAGAACGATAGTTTCAAAGCCAAATCCATAAAAGGCAGGTCAATGTTATTGGTCCTCAATAATTTTATATCAAGTTTTTTGTTTCTCCTGAAAAATCAACTTTTCTGGGTTACAAGGTATTCGATCTACAGCGACGATATACTCTTGTGTCTTAGTAAGGCTGCTATAAAACAACAATAAACAAGGTTTTTGAACACATTTTCCTACTTTGGACAGTTGTCTAAAGTTAGGGGCCAGTTATAGCTTTCATTGAAACTCATCATTGAAAATTTAAATTTTAAGTTTTGAGACACTTATTAAGCAAAATCAGTGATTATTTTGATGCGAATATAAAGCTAGAGACTTAATTATTATTTTTTGTCAAACAAATTTTCCTTTTGGCCCAAGTTAACACGTGGAATGCATTTCTTTATATAAATATAAATATTAACTGATTTTGCTTTCAAAGTGTCTCAAAATAAGAAATTAAAATTTTCAATGATGAGTTTCAATGAAAGCTATAACTGGCCCCTTAGACAACTTTATATATACACAAATATAATTAAACCAAAAAAAGTCCTTATATTTAGATTAAAGTAGATTTAAGTAAAAAGTGTTAATAAGTTTATCTTAATTCTGTCATTTAAAGAAGCTTAGAAGTAGATACATAATGTAAAATTTCTAAAATGTATGACCGATGTTGGTTCCCCTGAAATATTCTTACCTATAAATCCTATTGAATTTAACGGTATTATAAAATGTAATAATAATTAAAAATAATTACAGTCAAACTTCTTTATAACGAACTTCTTTATAACGTAATTCTCTCTATAGTGAATTTCATTTTGTTCCCCTTCCCCTTAAAAAATATCTCATATGAATTAGGTTCTTTATAACGAAATTCTCTATAGCGAAATTCTCTTTATAAGGAAATTATTTTTTTGGTGAGAAAGCAAAGTTGTTTCTTTATAACGAAATCTCAATTTTCAAATTTGAAATAAAAGCCGACTACGATTTTTGTTTCTTATTTTAAATGGGAATTCCCCATTTAAGCAAGAATGTCAATTATTTTAAAATTTAAATCAAAGCCTAACACGATTTTTGTTCCTAATTTTAAAAGGGAACTCCCCGTTTTGGGAAGAATTTTCTTAAAGGTTCCCCCACACCAACGCGAATTTTCGGTGGCGACGACGAAAACAATAATAACAACGTGTTATTATATTTGAGAGAATAGGAAGATTTTTATAATAAAACAATAAATAAAACTCAATTGCAATCGAAAACTGATATGTTTTTAATTAAAAAATAAAAAGACACAGATATCTTTAAAATTAGTTTTTTTTACCATTTTTTTTAAATATACCTCTTGCAGTGATAAAAAAATTACATTTTCTATATTACGAATTTTGTATATAACTTCTTTATAACGAAGCAATTTTTTGTTCCCTTGAAAGTTCGTTATAGAGAAGTTTGACTGTATTATGCGTATTTGTTGAGAAAGTAACAGAATAATTCTCTATGAACCCAGTCTTAATTTACATAAAGACCAAACGTGGAAAATTTGTTAAAAATTCCATAAAATAATAAAAGTACGTATACGCCAGAGTGTTCCACAGTTTTATCGTTATTTTTAGAGAAAATAAATCTAAATCTTATTTAATGGGAAACTGGTCTTAAAAAAGTCTAAAAAAAATTGGTTTGACTTTACATGAAGTTAGAATTACCAACATTTAAAAAAAATTGGAGCAAATGTCACCTCTAGTGATAATCCATTAATATTGGTTTACTTTATTAACACTAAAATAACTTACATTTATTGTGAATAAATGAATCATTTCATTCTATAAAAATAGTATTTTTAAATAACACGATCACTACAGCGCACAATGGGAAATGGTAGAACAATATCAGATCATAAATGTTTTTTTTTTTAAAGTCGCTACTAACATTACATTTCAATATTATTTTAAAGCTAATCAATCTTTACGATAATGCAAGAATTATATGCAATATTTCTTGAAGCATTATTGTTTGTTATTTTTTTGGATTTTCAATTCCGTTTCACTTTGAAAGTAAGTTTTCTATAAAACTTAGGAATAGGTGTATATTTCTGCAAAGCTTATTTTATGAAAATTTAAAATAACTTTAGGTTTTTAATTCTATGTTTAAGTTCACAAGTAATTAATTAAAATGTGAAATAAAATAAAACAAAAATATTTTTTAAGTTCACCGAGACTTTTAGAAGTTACCCACGCTTTAACATGCTTTACATTTAGTTGTGATCTGTATAACTTAGGTTTTATAAAAAAAAACATATACATATAAAAATCAGCTACGAAAACGTGCGGTTTTGAAAGTTGTCAGCAAAACATTGATAAAAGCGAGATAATTCAAAATCGCTATTTTAGCTATGTATTTTAAAAAAATATTAAAAAATAACAGCAAGACTCACAATGTCAAACAAACTCACAATTTGTGTCTTTTTAAAGCTAAAAATCTACTCTTTGATTTTTTTTTTTCAAATCAAGTTGTTTGATCAAAAAGTTTTCGAAAAATTAATTTTCAAACTAAAAATAAAAAAAAATAAATAATTTTTTGTTCAAATTGAAATTTTTCAAAATATTGCGAAGTTTTTAATTTAAATATTCAATGGTCTTATCAATTTAAAGGCAAACACTGAAAACCATAAGTTTCTAGAACTTATATTTTAAAAGACATAACCAAATAACTAAAACAACTTCGTTACAATAAGAAGAAAAGTGAAATTCTATGTACCTACATTTCTGCTACCCTACTGGTATGAGTGAGGTCAGTCGTTTTAGATATTTTCTTATGTCTAGTATCTTTAAAAGTATAAGTCCTAGAGTTTTCAGTGTTTGACTCCAAATTGATAAGAGCATTGAATATTAAAATTAAAATTAGTACTTAATAACGTATATAATTTTGAAAAAATTCAGTTTGAATAAAAAAATTATGTTTTTTTTTTTACATTTTGAGTTTGAAAATTAATTTCTCAAAAACTATTTGCTCAAACAACTTTATTTAAAAATGGATTTCTATCTTTCGAAAAATACTATAGCATGACATTGTAAGTGTTGCCATTGTTTTTTAATAATTTGTTTCCTGTTTCAAGTCATTCTTTTATAAAATTCCCTCTCCCACCTGAAAAAGGTGGAAATAGACCCCCCTCCTATGCGATTTTTTTTTTACCTCAACCCAACCTACACGTTTAAGTCTTTTCTCACATCTTATGCAAATCACCCTACATATTATATTATTCCATGGAGACTATTAATAGTCTCGCTCCCTTCGTTAGAAGCTCTAAATGGTTCAACGAGTAGGAAGAAAATTGTCTAGATTCCTGTGGTATCATAATGGGCCAACCAAAGGTCTAATTGTGTCTAGCGTTCTGCTGACAACCACATAAACCTAACCTAACCTACTATTTTGTTTAATATTTATTACTATTTTTAATATACCTACTTATTAAAAGCTTTTCATTAGAAACAATAAACACTCCTATTTATCTGTGTAAAATTTCACTGCTCTATATTTAAAAACAAAAAAGTTATGGATATATGATCCGAAACAAACTATTATTCTCCACTGTGCAGCGCCACCTATCGGATCCAGATTTTATAATAATTTAATTTTTTTTCACACTAAATTAAAATTATGTACATATATTGTGTATACATTAAATGCGAAGAGCGTCAATGTTTGGGTCAAGATTACGAAAAAAAATCGTATGGGAGGGGGGTTGGCTGTTTCCTAATTTAAATTGGGAGGTCAATTTTCTAAAAAACCGACATTTATACCTTTTTCTAGAATCCATCTATTAATCATGTTTTCAAATTAAATTATTTTAGTAAATATTTTTGGAAAAATTAATTTTAAAACAAAAAATTTTGAAAAAAAAAAATGGAAACCAATTTGCTTAAAATGATTTTTTTTTGTATGGTTATTAAGTAGTATTTTTGGTTTTAATATTCAATGCTCTTATCAATCATCTTACGATTTTTTTGACCCAATCTAAATTTTTTCGCATCTTTAGCAAAACACCCTTCATATGAGTCTTTTTGGTCGGTAAATACAGAATTTTTTTATTACTCGATTCCAGTGATACCTATTGGAACAGTAGGTATACAAAAACCATATTCAAGAAAATATAATATGTACAATCAAGTTGTTGCATTCAAACCTTAAAAAAATAAAAAAAAAATTAATATTAGGCATGTTCAGCAAAATGAGATCCGGAGATCTCAGCAATCTCAATCACTTGGACAGGATTCCTCAGCAAAATTTCTCAGCTTTGCTGTCAAAACTCTGAGGAAAAAAAATCTTGGATTCGATTGCTCACTTTTTGAGTGAAAAAAATCTATGAGATCTCATTTTTCTAAACACGCCTGCAATTGTTGGATGAAGAAGGAAGTCGATTTTAAAAACCTCCTGGCCTGAAATTTTTCAAATTAGTTATTTTACACTGAAAATAGAAATCGAAGAAATATTAAAAATGTCAAAAATCATCTTTTTTTAACTTTTACATTCGAAGTTCATACATTTTTTATTTTTTTGTTCAAGTCGAAAAATTAATAAACTATGACTTTTAGGTAGGTACTTTATTGACTTCTATAATTTTGGTCACATAGAATCTAACAGAAAGCTGAACTCAGAAAAAAAAAACTCAAAATCTAAAACTGAATATTTTTTGCCCACACAACACTTTTCTCTCCAAAAAAATAAAGAAATTGCAATAATTCGATACAAAAACATAAAAAAACACTTTGGGGTATGGCAAGGCAATACGCCAATTTTTTATATCCCGAGTATTTAAGCAACAATAAAATTTAAATCCCTGTCTGTTGCAATTTTTTGTCAGACACAAAAGAATAACACCCCTCTGGAATTACCACTCTAGGCTATGACATTAAGGTATAGCCTTAACCCATTCCCGTATGGCTATTGTTAGAACTGTATCATATCACTATATTCTATCAGACCACCATACAAAATTTTCAAAAAGGTACCTACAATGTACATATACAAAAATATATCCATGAAAAGCCGGTGGTATATTAAATATATTTGTATAGTAATTTAAAATTCAACTCACCATTCATAAAAAGCCTTGTATGCATCACCAATTATACCGCCATTTCACTTCTTTCTCTTTAATCAAAATGAATTAAATTAATTTTAATGATTCACAAATTATAACCTGTTGCATATACCTATCTATATATACTCAGGTTTCTTCCACCAACAAGAAAAAAACAACACACAATTCTCGCATTGCACACCATCACAAGGAAAATCGAAAAAAAAAAATTAAACCATCAGATCCTGTTTATCATTTCAACGCGCTCCACGCTCGCACAAATAAGATTTTCCATATAACGGAACAGTGATAATAATATTAATTTTTTTCCTATTTTTCAAGATAATCTATGGCACTCTCCGTTTTTTCCTTATTTTTTTTTCTTTTCCAAGGACACTGAATTCATATCATCATAATCATAACATAATTTTCACTTTTCACTGATTTTCACTTCATCTTCTGATGATGGTTGTGGACGATGACTCAACACCCATGCAAACAGCCAACCCACGAAAGGAGGACTTCTATATTTTTTTTATTTTTAATTCTCGTGTTTTTTTCGCACCGCACTAGAAAAGGATATACCGGAACCGCACCGAACGACATAGACGTGGAACGAAAAGGATTAAATCAGGAAAAAAATGAATATATTTCTCGTTTTAAATTATAATTTTTTTTTGTTTGTTTGAATTTTTTTTGTTGTGCAATTTTTCAATTTTCATCATCACGGGAGTTAGGTTTAGAAAAAAGTCCTTTTTTTTATTTTTTCTGTCACAATCTGTAGACTATGTATGTATGTGTGCGAAAGGATTAATTTATAGGTATTTTAAAAATATCCAAAATTGATCAATGAGACTTATAAGAGGTTTTTACTGGTTTTTTTTTTTATTTCTTTTATTTGCACTACACCTTTGATGGATTTTTGTAATTTTTTCTTTAAAACATGTACTTCCAAAATGTTGTCACAAAAATGACCTGGTTTTGCATTATACACATACAACCACTTTTTTCTTTTATGTTATATGAACCAAAGAACACATAAATCACTTGTGATAAGACATGACCCACCTAGAGATGCGATATTGTCTCATTAAGGACTTTTTTGTTTTCTCCTTTTGAACACTCGACTTGAAACTTTTTAATTTCAAGGACAGCAAAGAGTCGACTTTTATATACTCGCACTTGTCAACTCTTACACTTGGTAGAATTTATCCTTCAGTCCAAATTAAATTTAACCGCACATGAAAAAGGATAGATATTATATTAACGTTATCAGTTCCCCCTTGAGGACTTTACAATACGTCAGTATGAATTATTATTGAATTCAAGGATATTAAGATATTTATGGTTTTTTTGTTTTCTTTGTTGAATTTGGAATAAAAGAAAAAATTACCGCACGGTTTTTCTTTTTTATTTTCTAAAGGACGACCATTTAAAAACGCAAGGACGATATACATAAGGTGATATTTTTGTTTTGTTCCAAAGAAATAATATACCGTTGACTCCGATTATACCGGATGTCGGAGCTTAACTGACAACTTTTAGCAAAATTTTTGGTAGCAGCATCGCAGTGATGCCCAGCACAATCTCTTGTTGGTATCTATCTATCGAGCTAACGCAACAGAAACAAAAAAAAAGAACTCTACAAAAAAGCATCTCTCTCGCAGAAATTTCGAACTAGTATATCCCTCGGATGGTGGAGCTGTTATATTAGAATATAGTCATGATGGCGCTTCGTTGGAGCAAAAGATTGTCCCACTTATTGTGTGGGGGAATTTTTTCTGTTTTTTTTTTTTGAAAAAGGATGCTGCTGCCTGATGGTACTTGGCCTAGGCTTAAAATGTATTTCGAAAGCTTTTGCTGAATGAGCAATAACCTTTACGTTCCACAGAATTTATTTCGAAAGATATCATAATTCTCTTAAGGTGTTCTTTGCGCAGACGGGTGCTCTAGAAATTTAGATATGGAATAATGTCAATTTATTGTTGTTTTTTTTTTCTGCGTGAAGAGAGAAAAATGGAAATTTCTCACTCGCTTTTTCATTTGAGAGGAATCCCAGGTTTTTAATATTATTTTATATTCGAAAAGCTTTAGCTTTTATAATGTGAATGAATGGATGGTGTTCAAAGGTGTCGGTAGATAATTTTACGGGAATGCCGAAAACCTAGACTTTAGTGCCAAAAATCACACCCAACTGATTGAATCTTCTCGCATATAATATAGGTTGTTGGGTGTGATTGTTTGTGGTTTTTTTTTTGCAAAACGTGGGAGGTTTGAATGTTTTGAAAGGAACTGTTATGAAAAAAAAAACCATGAAAGGCTGATTAAAGACAATTATATTACCATATTCAAGAAAATATTCAGAAAACTCTTAGGCTGTTTTACTATATAGAAAGGCTTAACAGCTAAATCCCTTTAATGGGGACTTTAATATTGGCCTCTGGCAAGGATGCTAAAGATACAGGATTTTATTTTTTGTTACACAAAAAGATGTAGGTAATTGATTTTTTTTTTACAAAGAAAAGGTCACAATAAGTTCGATCCTATATAAGCCGCAAAAAAATTTCTTTCGAACCAAAGATATAGCATACTTAAAGTAATAAAGATTTCTTGAAATTGCATGGGTGGCAATTAAGAGCTACTACATCTGTGTTATCACCTCGAAGGTCTAAAACGATTGAATCTCAGCATATGTCACCTAATAATTAAAATACTTTTTTATTTAGATACTACGTCTTGCATGAATTTGCCATTCGGTTTTGTCAGAAAATTTTAGGTCATCTCCATGGGAATTGGTCTTTATTCTGTTGATCATAATTCTGTATGATAAAAATTATCTAAATGAATTGAAAATTCTGTATGAATATAATTCTATATTTGATCTTCATGTAAATCTATTATTAGTCCAGTCATATGAGACATAAAATATGTAAGCTCAATTAGAAAATAATCGAAGGAAAGCTGGATTTTGGTATTTATAGCCTCATGGTGTTCTTAAGAAAATATAAAAAGTCCCCTTCGATATAAACGCTAACAACAATTTTACAGGGGTTTAAAGATCCTTAAATGGTTTTTCAGGAATGTGTCCCAAATGGTTAGTTGTACAGAAATCATGTCAAGGGCAAATTTGTAGCTTAAAAAATTTCCTACACAAAACTTCTTTATACTTTTCACCATAAAATACTTTTCACCATAAAAATAACGGTTTCCGAAATAAAATAATCAGTAGACTATAGGTTTTACTTTTCTATATAGTGGGGTAACAAAATTTTTTGTTGTTAGTTCATTATATGAACATGATTTTGAGATATTGGTCAACTTTATGTGAGAGGGGAAAATTAAAAAAAAAATTTTCATAAAATAGAAAATGAATATAGAAAATCCAACCAACATTTGTAATATTTTTTTGTATTTTTTTTTAAATTTTTTTCAGGAACTCATTCTTTAATTATGTTTTTAAATGAATTTATTTTAGTGCTTAGTTTTTGAATAAATTATTTTCATTCTGTAAAAAAAAATCGAAAAAATGCTTAAATCCTAATAATTTTTGTCATTTTTGTACATTATTAAGTGTAATTTGGGTTATATAATTTGCAATTGTCTAATTAATTTTTAATTAAATAGTCTTTTAGTTTTTAAGAAAATTGCAAACTTCAGAAACTACTTCGTTCTCAGAAACATTAATTTTTGAAAAAAAAAAAAAAAAAATCGATTTTAACTTTCTTCAAAATAAGTCCAATCAATAGAGAGGGTTACCCTCAAAAAAATTGGTTATTCAAAATGTATGCTGTTATTTAATATATATGGTTGGTATATGGGTCATTCTGTGCCAACTTTGATTTTTTAAATAATAATTTTGCAAAAATTAAAAGTCATTGAAAATTGATTTTTTTTATTTTATTTGTCTTTACATAGACATGATATTAAATCTGTAAGAACATTTTACTACAACTTTTAAGGTACAAGAAATACCGTAAGAAGTACTAAATCTCGAAGACATGGTGCTGACATTGATTTTTATTTTTGAATTTCTATACGTTCTAACTCTTTTTGACAATATTTTTGATGAGTTTCTAAATTCCCTCTTACGTTTTGACGTTTTCAACTTTGAAAGGCAATGTTTTATTCAAAATATATGTTTTGTCCAAAGTGTTGGTACCATTCTTAATAAAAAAATAACAAGATTTTTAGTAAAATTGCTTGAAAACATTTAATTTAAGTTCATGATAAATAAATATACCACTGTACTGACACCCACGGTACTGACATTTAGACATTAATATAACCTAATATCTCAAAGCTTATGAGAAAAATAAAACCCGTTATAATTTTAACTTATATAACTTAAAATGAAATATAATATTCAAAAAATCACCCCAACAATTTTCATAACACGCTTGGATAACACTACCATCGGTACTGACAGGTAATTTTGTGACAGAAGATTTTAGAATAAAAACACTTCACTCGTACAACAAAATTACGTTAGTAAAATAAATTGACTTTTGTTAACAATAAATAAATAGTGCCTCTTTTAAACAGCACCACACAAATGCCATAAAACTAAAAACAAAATGGCGGTCCAGCGGTAAATCCTTTTAATTCAAAAATAAAATGAAATCCGGGGACACCATTCAATTATTATTATTTAATTCGAGAGAAAATATTTTGACTTGATATTGTCAAAATTTAATCAAGCAAGTATTAAACTCAAACTTCTCTGAAAACAACATTTTTATTCAACGATGTATTTTAATAGAAAATAGTAGATTTAATTGGAAAAACAAGGATGGGACATGCCACGGTACTGAAATTTTTCGTACACTTTTTCAAGTCAAGGGGAAATGGTAGCAAATTTTTAAACGCTATGTAATGTCAATTGTAGTATAAAATTATTTCCACAATTCAAACCAGAAATTCATAAGAAAATTGTATATTAAGTAACAAATAAAGCCCAGCCCTGGATACAAAGAATCACAGTTGGCAGAGAATCACCCATGTACCTACTTATATTAGCTCACATGAACATTTTAATCAAAATCCTAAAAATTATTTTTGATAAAACTTAAATTTCCCTTAAGGGTTTTTAAACACTTGTATTTCGATTATAAGAATACGAAATCTGCTAAATAATGTCTTAAAAGTAATAGGTGCTTACTTTAAAAAAAATCAACAGAGTGGTTTTCGAGTTATTAAGTTTTCAAAAATAAAAATTGTCCAGACATTTTTTTAAAAATACAAAAAGAAAATTGGTATACATCAAACTTTTAGAGCTTTTTAAAATATTCTCCATACAAACATTTATCAAAATCAGTTGAATGGTTCTATGGTAGCTAGCATTTATAACCATTTTTCTTAAAATTTTTTCTACAGTAAAATTTTTTCTACATACTAAAAACAAAATTCTTTTTAATTTGTGGGTATATTTTTGAGAAAAATAAGATTTTTATTAATTGGTGAAAAAATTTGTAAAGCAGGTATCGTTAGTTTTTGATTTGAAAAAATTAATAAAAAATTTAGGGGGAGTGCCCCAAAAACGCCCACGTATTTAAGCTGCCCAGAAAGGACAGACAGACATACGGAAAGAATTGCAAAACCCTTAACACCATCAAGTAAAAATCGGAAAATATTTTAATTTTGACTATACTTGCCCTATTAACACCAAATTTTGATGTGAGAATCTCTCTATTTCAAAAAAATTATTCTTTGGCAACACTGATCCGGTAGAAGTCCGTGGCTTAATGGTAATTGTGTGTTGTTATGTTACGCTGCAGGTCTTGGGTTCGATTCCTAGCCTCTGCCACCTAAAAGCAGAAATGGTTTTCACGGTTTCCAAGAGTATCTCTTGTCATAAAAAAGAAATTATCACCTTAGCCGTTTGGATTTGGCTGAAAGTTATTGGTCCCCTCCATTCCTGCAAATAACACGCACACAGGAGCTGTTGTGCCAACCAATTTATTTACATATTTATAACACTAATCCATTTAAAAAGTTGAAAATGCATGATATGGATTTGATAATTCTGAACACTGATTTACTACTCTCCAGGTCACAATTTTTTTCTATTTCCCCTGTCCACAAATAATGCAGTCATGACAAGCACATTTCCCATACTGCTCCCATATAATGAATCCACGATTTTTATGCCTCATAATATGTGACTAAAGACAATCAAACTAAATAAAAAAATTAATGTAGGTACATATGAATATTATATTGACAATACAAGTCATTAGTCAATATTTTTCATCGTATAATAGAGTTTCACATGAATCCGATTATATGTATAAATAAAGGAGTCCCTATAAAATACTGCTAAAAAAGGTATAATACCCCCATCTATAATTCTACGAAAATTCTAAGCTTCTAACAACGTATATAGGTATATTATTGCATCCTGTATGATAGCATCATATGTTTTGCCATAGCTTGACTCAATAACCTTAATTTAACCTTTAAATATAACAAAATTGATATTTGGGTGTATTGAAGGGAATGAAACTCAGTCCTATCCTTAAATCTAAAGAACTCGTGTTTGAACTCAAACTTAACCTATTAATATAGATTTACATAAAAAATAGTTTTTTTTTTGTTTTTATGACTTGTAGGAATATTCCTATTTGCCTATTGCCTTTAGGAGAAGAAATTTAACATACCTATATATATAACGTTTCCGAAGAAGGTTTGTTTTGGTAATCTAAGAATATTAAAGTAGGCATATATGTACCTAAATTCAAAATAAACAAATACATAATGTGGGATATATACATTAACGGCTAATTGTACACAAATAATAAACAGGGAATTCACATTTTATTGTTTTTCTATGTCTAGTATATAAATCACATTAACAAAAATGTGCAAATTCCCTCTAATTTTATAGAATTCTCACTAAATATTGAGAATTGTCTGATTAAGACACTAAGAAGTAATTAATTTAAAGTTTATAATAAATAAACTTAGTGAGAAATAAATTGACTAAAGAGCTTAAGCTCAAATGGGTCCCACTTGAGTGGGGTTTAAGCCCAAATTTAATTTGGGACGTAAGTCCCAAAAATTAAATTTGGGCTTTATGTCCCTGGGCCTTATGTCCCTGCGGCACATTGGGACCAAATTTCCCCAGCGGTATTATTTAGGTTTTTTAAAAATTTTATAAAAAGTTTTTAATTGTTTATTTAATGAAATAGACAAAGACTTGCGTGAACTAATTCACCATCTCATAGTTCAATTAGTTTGGTAGTTCAATTCAATAACGAACACTGTAAAATACTTACGACATAATCAATCAACAAAAAAAGTGCAAGGAGCCAACGTACTAGAACGAACAATGCAGATTGCAGAATGCCTCGTTTTTATTTATCATGTGTTTGTCATTGTATGTATCTGGTTGCCTGTAGCTCAGCTCTTCTCTACGCCACGCAAAACTAAAGAAATAAAGAGCCAACGGAGAACGAACTACATTTACAGACTTACAGATAGGTAAGGGAACTATTAAAGGTAAAGGTAATATCATTAGCGTTTTCAATTTTTTTCAGTTCTGCGCATTTGTCAAAATCGAGGTATTATGGTGGTAAAATGGTGGATCCAGTGCCACTTTCCTTGTCTAATTTCAATATTTTGTTGTTTTTTCTAATGATGCACGTCGAGTTTCTGTGGGCACTCAAACAGCCATTTTTAATTTTCTGACATTTTCAACTTTGACAACCTGCGCACCTTAGATTTGTATACTGTGCTAAAGAGGTAGTTCAGTTGTAGTTCTCAAACGAACTAAAGGGCTGAAGAGCTAAAGAACTAAAAAACTATGTATGAGAACTATGTGAATTATGTGAACTATATGAACATTATGAACTATATGAACTAAAGAACTACATGAACTAGGTTGATCAGATCACTGGGTAGTTTTAGTTCAACTGAATTAGTTCAGTAGATCCCCAAGGAAAGATCGAACTAGAGAAATAGTGGTAAGTGGTGACTGGTGAGTCTGATAATGGATAGGGTTGCTGATTGCTTGAATAAAATAAAGCACATTGAGCACATTTTTTCAGGAACAGAATATAAAATTACATATTTTTTTTGTTTTTTAATCCATCGTCATCCTTACCATCCTTCAATGGAATTTGACAGTTGATGACTTGACAGATAGGTATCAACCTATATTTTGAGGGATAATTTTTTGTTCCAAATGTTAACAGAAAATATTTTTCCGAAGCAGAAAAAAAATTAAATTTTGTTCGTATTTTTCAGAGGTTTTTAATCTACCGCCTGCGTAGCTATCCTGTGATGAAATTTGGCAGATAGGGGACAAATTGTATTTTGAAGCATGGAAAATATTTCGTTCCAAATGGAATGCCCTATAATATAAGAAAGCAACCCATACCCACTGTTTAAAATATTCGAGACCTTGGCATATTATTTGACCAGCAACTCAATTTCTTCACTCATATAGACGAATTGATTCTTAAACCTAATTCAGCACTTGGCTTCGTGAAACGATGGTCCAAAAAATTCTCCAACCCCTATGTGACCCGGTCTCTGTATATAATAGTTTGTTCGCCCCCTCCTTGAATCGAGAGCGTATAACGTCGTTTTCTTTGCTTTGCCCTTCGTTATCTATCTTGGAACAATCCATTGATCCTACCTCCCTATTTAGACCGCTTTAAACTAATTTACATAAGTTCCCTGGAAGATCGTACAGAAATTTCCGACATACCCTTAATTCATCGTCTACTCTCCGGATCCATTGACTGCAGTTCGCTCTACAACTATATTATCTTTTTTAACACTAAAGGCCCAACTATAATAGGCTTAAGCAAACATAAACTAATGCCAGAACCAATCGAAAAGTTTGCTTAAGTTTCAAAAAGTCGCAGACATAGCCATAATAACTTACGCGCGCAAAAGCATCTGTCAAAATCAAATTCACAGCTGTTTAATTTTGTTGAGTCTTGCGAGTTTTAACATTTTCCTTAAAAATGAAATCAACGACAACGAGATAGCAAAGATATCACACATACACTTTAATTAATCTCGAATTATTTACACAGACGATGGTTTTGATGTGTATTTTGTATGTGTTGAACCGTATCTGTCAAATTCACTTATGCGCTGAGCGAACCGGACCGCACTTGCTTATGTTTGGTTAATTGAACGAAACTTAGAAAAATTGGACGAAACGGAGCTGGACTCCATTATGGCTACTCAATAGGAATTTCATATATTCGCTCGTTGGCTTAAGCGTGCATAAGGTAGCTCATGCTTATTATAGTTGGGCCTTAACTCTCGTAATAAACGAAATCCTCGTCTGTTCTATCTTTCCAACCAACGTACTGCTTATGGCTCCAACGAACCTATTTCTCGCATGCTACGGAGTGTTAATTCGAACCGAATACAAATAAATATGTACCTAAAATCTACCTAATCCACAAACGATCCGAGATATGTTCACGATCTTGGATGATGTTCACGATCAACCACCTTTTTTCGAGTATACTCGCTTTGTTTCGGGTACTCGAAACTAGTTCCAACTGTTCACGAGTAATTTTGTTCGTGGGTGTGAAGTCAAACGAGTTCGACCATTTTGTTTGAGTTTTCTCATGAGTATTTTTATTTGTGAATAAAATGACTTGCGAGTATAGAGGCAGAACGATCGAGTACAAACGAACATAAGGAAAAATAGAGAATTGTTCGAACAAAGTCGAACATATTCATTTTAATCTCTGGTAGGTACTTCGAAAATGTAAAAATAAATAATCATTTTTTTCAAAATAATGAAAACAATAAAGATAATAATAATAATAATAATAATAATAAAAAAAAAAAAAAATAATCATTTTTTTCAAAATAATTTTTTTAAATTTGTATTAATGCTAAAAACTGACGGACCAATTTAATTTTTTTCAAAATTTTATAAATAAGAAATTGTTGAAAAAAACCTCTCCAATGATTTCTAAATTTTGTGTTCTCATAAATGAAGATTTAAATGCGCAGATGATGTACTTCGCGTTGGTGTCAACAAAAATTTTAAAAATTATTTAATCAATTTATTTCTAACTATAGTAGTTTTTTTTAACATTTTTTCAGTTTAAACTGAAAAAAGTATTTCGCCCGAGGATGGAGTAAACACTCCGAAACGCGTCGCTTATTCAATTTAAATTTGAATTAAAAGTTGTGAAATTAAAGTTTTCTTTAAATAAAATTAATAAAAATAAAAAAAATCATATTTTTATATACAACACAACTTGGAGACAAACAATCAAAAAAATGCATAAACTGATGAGTCACATGCATGCATATCTGCAACACAATGCTATATTGTTCGTTTTATTTAACCCATAATACTACTTTCAAAATTCGAATAGAATCAACCATAAAATAGTACGTAGCATGACGTGTTGGTTCAAGAACTAAGATTGATCCACTAAATTTTCTCAGATGCCTTACCAAGTTATTCTGATTCAGAAATATGTACATGTTTGTATATGAAGATTTGATACTTCAAATGAACTCAAAACAATACCCATAATGGGTGTCAATGCAATGATTGATTACTCATATTCAAGGATTTACCAAAACTTACCTTACCTTGGCAACGAGCTACCTATACCTTGAAAGTTCCAAATCACAATTAAACTATAAAAATTTCGAGTGATACGGCTTGGTTTGGAATGAATGTTGTCAAACGGGTTCCGTTTTTTGAAATCATTTATGATGGGATTTAGCTCAGCCTTGTTATGCTATGTCATGCTATATATACCTTCGTTCTATCAGTATCATGAGAAATATCCTTCATTTAACCAATTGAAACTAAACCTTAAATGAAACGTCATAGGTATTCGTACGTAGAAGAACAAAAGCAGAAAATTTCAGATAAAATCAATCAAATCCTTTGTTAGAAGGGGCAGTTAAATGAAAGCTTTTGTCTTTGAGATTATTTTCGGAATGAATATTGCGTTTCCAATGGGGATATCTATTCATTAGAGTTGTATATATATACAAAGGTGTATGTATTTAGGTATGTATACGTAACTAAAGTTGTTTCTTTGAACCTTTATCATACAAAATACCAAACCAAAGCATGCTTATAGAAGCCAAAAGGGATATCTGCGAAATTTTCCTCATTTTAACCGGAAATCGAATTTTATCTCCAAGGGATGTCTTTGTATTATATATACTTCAACTCTGGGAAAATAAACTAGAATGCTTATTATCAAGCATGCTTACAGTTAATATTCAAACAGAAGTGTCATATAATTTAATGCTAAAGGTTGACCCTCGAGAGAACCTTTATTATTAACTGGTGTATGTGATTATATGGGGTTCTGTCATTTAAGCCGGAATTTACCCATAAATGGAAGTTATTTGTTTGATAGATAAAAATTGTACAAACATATATTTTTACAAGTTTATAATACAGTAAAACCCGCTTAAGAGAAACTGCAAAATGTCACAGTCTTTCTTTCACTTAAGCGGGTTTTTCACTTAAACGAACACCGCTTAAGTGAAAAAATATTGCACTTAAGCGGATTTAAAAATTTCAAAAAGGGTTCTGACATATCAGAAATTCAAATGTCATTTTCGTGATGAAAATTTGGTGGAGGTGAAAAATAAAAAAGAAGTAAAAGCGTTCAGCAAATTTTTTGTTCTGTTGTATTAAATTTTTTTTCACTTAAGAGATTTTTTTTTTAATGAAAAATATTAAATTTAACTGAAAATATGTTTCAGGCATCCGAGTTTTTCACTTAAGCGAGTTTCGCTTAAGCGGAGTGTTATAAAGGTAATAGGTCGACAAATACTCGGGGATGAAAAAAGTGTTTCAGATAAACGGGTTTTTCTCTTAAGCGGGTTTTACTGTATTTAACTTAAGAAAAATTGTACAAAACTTCAGGAATTATTGATGATAGAATATTTTACAGAGTTTCATAATATACAGGGTTACACAAAATGTCGTGGCAATATGTCAATTAATTCAAAGAATAAATTCAGGATTTGTTTCAATTCCGTAAATTCTCTTAAAAGTTGACATACCGAAAAATGTAGGATTTAGGAAAGATATACCTAACCTAAGATAGTCCTAACCATGGTGAGTTTATAGATGGTTCCCATTTTTGAGAGAAGGGCCATTGCATGTGGGTTGAAATGTAGTCCTTCGTCAAAGTTGATACCCAGGTATTTTATTTTTTGCTTCGTTGTCAGTTTCGATCCGTTGGGTTGGGCAGACTGAAAGTGATGCTTGCAACTGAGTAACGTCTGACGTGCTCTTCTATACTCTTTGGGCCGAAATGATCGGGGATAATGTTAATGAGTCATCAGCATAGAGCAAATTCATTGCGTTGAGGTTGGTCGGATGTGTATATCAATGTTGTAGAGATACGGTCCAAGCTTTGATCCTTGAGCAACTCCCGTTCTGATAGTTTTGGTAATTGGCGAATGGATGTTTTCAATATTTAAATAAGTGAAGCTGAAATATTGAAAAGAATAAGTTTGTATATTAGTAACGATTTAACGTAGGGATGAACCTGTGATTCAAAAATCACAATCACTTACTGTGATAAATTTCACTTATAACCTGTGAGTGCCTTAAATGTGATTGAAAATCACTTACTGTAGTAAAATCACAACTTCACTACTGGTGGTTTCAAAATCACAACAAACAGAAACGATTCAGAAATCACGACAATCGGAAAATGACCTGTGGTCGTGATTACTTTATGAACTGTGAACAAAATCACGACCAGAGAAGTCACAAAAATGAGTAAAATGAAACAGAACGAGAACTCTAGTCGTGAATGGTTATATTATATTTATTATTTAAGCATTTGAATAAAATCACAAGACAGAGAATTTAATGATTCATGATGAAAATGTGAAGAACAGGTTAGTTTAGGAGCTAGAATAGAACTGAATTCTGAATTGTGATGCCTGGTCGTGATTTTTTTTTACACAAGAGCGAGGAAGAGTGAATTGAGTTTTCTCTTTATTCGAAGAATATAGAGAGCTGAAATTTTGAATATGAACTCTTAAGCATTAAGGCCCGTTTGCTGATACTACACATAACGATTTAAGTTGAACTTAAATTCTTAAGGGGTACTTTTTCCATGTCATAAAGTGATACTTAAGAAATTAAGTTCAACTTAAATCGTTATGTGTAGTATCAGCAAATGTCCCTAAGTTGCTACTTTAGAATCAGCCTCCTTCCACGCCCACTTTTTATTCAAATTCAGTTTTCTCTTTAAATTAAAAGCGCTAGAAGGCTAAAATTGTGAATATAAACTCTGTAGAGTATGTGGTACGTATATTTTAATCCACTTCCTGCCACGCCTACTTTTATTAAAATACAGTTTTCTCTTTATACAAAGATTTTGTTAGTCGATAATTTGGAATTCGGGACTCGAGATTTTGAGCATTTTTTTTATTGGAGGTTATGTCCCCCGAGGTACCTTAAATAACTTATTTATTGTTCTCATTTAATTACTTTTTATTTTACTGAGAAAAAATATTTTAAATTTACCAATCACAATCCCAGGTTAAAATCACAGTGATTCTACATCACATTGAAAATTGAAAGAAATCGTACGAGTTTTGTTCCATTTTTCAACGTTTCTCGACCAATTTTAACGATGCGAGAGTTATACAGAACGTAGGCATAGTTCTAGCTGTGATTGGAAAATCACAGTTTAGCTCATCTCTAATTTAACGATATTTATTGAACAACTATTATTTACAATTTGTTTAACGCTATATAGTCATCTTAAAGTATATACAATATACATTGACTATTAAAATTATGTTGGCAAAATAAGGGCCTGTTTTTTTAACATTGAGGGTCAGTTTGTTCACAATGGGTTAAATCTGAACGACGACTAAGTCATCGAGCTGAGCCTAGGTCTGCGTATAGAAGTGGATATTCACTTCGTCGTTTGTTGATATTAGATCCTCATCTAGTAGTTCCATTGCTTCAAAGATACCTTTGGGTCAGGATGTCTTGGTTGGTTTACAACTCCTCCTATCAGAATGTTCGGGTGTTTGATTAGATTCTGTAGGCACCGTGCGTTGGATGGATTGGATGAGGTATCTGTCCAGTTCTTCAATTCTGGATTCCTTTTAGATGTTGTTGATGAGTTTCCTACGAATCCTGTCGTAGTACAACCCTCTGCAGATCCGCAAGATCTTCCTCTCGAATATTGCCAGCTGGTTCATGTGGATTTTTATTGTCGTGAACCAGGTCTGAAAACTGTACCGGTCTTATGAGCTGCTTATATTGAGAAGAAGCTTGGTCTTCTGGCTGAGTCCGTTTTATTTTCGCATCAGTGGATGAATTCGGTGGAAGGAAAAATAAGCTTTCTTCAGTATAGCTATATTGTGTGAGGGTTGAACCGGTATAGCTCATTGAAGTATATTCCCAGGTAGGTATATTTCACGTTGTTGACAGTTGAGTTCCATCGGGTAGGTTATAATCTTGGTGTTCCTGCAGTTAGCGGCTTAGCGTCCTCTTCCATTTCCTTAGCTTCTTGGTCGTCTGATGCAGATCAATTCAAATTTGGCTCAGTTGATTTTGAAACCCCAGCGCTAGTAGTACTCGTAGAGTCGATCCTGATGTGGGCCTCCACTCTTTTAGCAGCAAATATTGGTGCCATAAACTTGGCGTACGTGAGGGAGTCATTAGCAAACAGTTTGTATGTTAGTCCCGGTATCCAAATGCTTTCTATATCGAGGAAGCACCCAACAGCAACGTAGATGATTGTTGAGAATGCTGGCAATATTTGAAAGGTTTTGAAACCTAGGAAGCGTATAATTATTTATTAGAAATCCGAATGCATATTGGGGATGATGTTGTTGGCTTTGCATAATATCTTGATCCTCCGAAGAAAAAGTCCTTCCAGGATTTTGCTTATAGCAGGGAGCTGGGGCAATATCCAGAAACTGTTATTCTATATCTATATCTACATTTTTTTTGGAAGGAGCACAATATTAGCAGTTTTTCATCTCTCGGAAAAAAGCAATTGTTGACGCAGTGATTCAGCAGGATCGTAAAGAATATAGCATCATGATTTGAGGTAACTTTCTTAAGATATGAATAGAAATCATGTTTGGTCAGGATGATTTTTTAGGTCAATTAATATGGATTAGCTCAGGTATACTTCTTCGGGTTTTCTTGTGGCAAGGTTATCAGCTGCAGCTGCTGTATTGTTGATTTGACTTCCTCGAAAAATGCAGAGTCGTTGGGTGGATTTGACACAAAATTTCCTTCGAAATGTTTCGCAAACTTTCGCTTTATCTTTACCAGTCATGACTTCCCCTTGCCTGGTGCTGTTCTTTTTTCAACTTTTTAATGATGCCGGCATCACAGCTTTTTTCAATTTTTCACTAAAATTTTTTTTTCTCAAGATTTGTAAAATGGTGAACATCTAGGCTGACCAGACGTCCTCTTTTAACAGGAAAAGTCCTCTTTTTTACCTAATAAACTTTTGTCCGGTATCTTTTTGAAAATAAAGAGATTGGTCATCTTTTTTAGGTTTTTTTAAAATGAAACAAAACAACAATAAAAAAATTTATTGTGGTGTGAACACGGTCTTAAAAGTATTTTCAATTTTCATTCATTTCTAAATCACAATAAAAATATTTCTTTTTTTTACAACTATATATTTTAAGGACCCCCCATATATTAATGAAAATAAGATCCAATGACAAATAAAGAATGTCCCGAAAATTCAGACAAGAAGCAATTTTGATAGAAGACATGGGCTTTTATTTTTTTCATTGATTCATAAAATGTGGGTTATGTATGAAATAGAATACTGGTAAATCTTTTGTTGACATTTTTCATGACCATTCCGCATAGATGTGAATGAATCCGCAACAAACAATGAAACGTTGTGGATGCATGTGTTTCTCAACAATCACCTGGGTATTTTTTGAACGTCAAATGCGATAACTTTGAAAGTTAACGAAGTCATCAAGACGAAAATGAGCTTCATCGCTAAAAATGATTTTGTTCGAAACCACCGGCAAACCTTAATTAATTTGAATTTTTTAATTAATTTTTTAATTTTCGTTTGAGATTTTTCCGGATGACTTCATTTTCATTGATCTGGTCACCCTATGTACATCGAAGGAAAGGTCTGTTTATTTTCAATTTAGAAGTTAAAAACTCAACCACTTACGAGGTTGCCTTCTGTAATTAAATAATGAAAGCGTATTTCCATTGATTTCGATAGATTTTTGACAACTGAAAGTTAAAGCTAATCCTAGAATGGAAAACTGTTACTGAGTTAACTAGCTAGAATTTAAGTTATTTGTTTAAGTTAATTTAACTCAGAGTTAATTAATGTACTGTAAAACTGTCCCTGAATAAGTACATTAAATCGTAAAAGCAAGTTTTTGCGACCCAGTTGTGCATTTAATTTTCAAATAATTCAAAATAAAACTTCTTTCCTTCAAATAAGCTATATCTTAACTTTATACAGAATAAGATATACATGAAGATAAATTAAAAAATATTATGGTTTAATGCATAAAACATTGAGAACTTACGAAGAATAATTACAAAGATTTTGTTGTCTTTGTTATGGAAAAAAAAATGAAAAATAGTAAAAGAGATTCTTTGTATAATTATTAACACAAAAGTTGAAATGAGTTGAGGTAGGATAGCTATTTTTGCTCTAAGAATAATTATTTCTTGTTAACAAAAAAAAAATAATAAAAACTTCCTTATGAAGCAATAAAGAAAGGATCGTTGTGCTTATTAAACATAATTTACATCATCATGAATCAAAGAAGTTTTTGTGGTTTAAGTGTTGATTTAAATTTACGTAAAGAATTTTTTTTTGTTCGCTTGAATATTTTGTCGGTATATAATTAGATATTATTAGCTTCATCTATAGATCGGGCAAGTTATGTAAATATACAATAATATCATGAATCCTGATTTTAATAAATATGATATTTTTATTTATACCTGTCTATCTATGTACCTATTGATTTTTAATTTTAAATTGTGGTTAATAGAGCGGGAAGCAGCAATACAAAATTCCCACCCATATAAAAGTGACTCATATACAATGAAAAACTGCTTCTACGGGTGGCGCACCAATTGTGCTACAATAAGAAATTCAAATAACTTTTTTTTTAATCGATGTATTTCATTTATTTTTTTTTTATTGGTTAGAAAATTAAATTTTATTTTAAATAGTTAGTTGTTTTTAAAGATTATAGACCGCAAATGACCTCCACGCTGTCCCACGCATATGCGGCACCTGGTCAAAAAATTATTCATTGCGGCCTGAAGAGTTGAAGTTGGGATCGCCTCAATTATTGTCGTTATGGACTGCTTTAATTCAATTAAATTCCTGGGCTTCGTTTTATACACCTCTTGCTTGACATAACCCCATAAAAAGAAGTCTGGTGCAGTCAGGTCAGGTGACCTTGGGGGCCAGCGAAGAGTGGAGTTCCTAGAAATTAATTTGTTTGCGAATTTTTTGTTTAGCTCCGCCATAACTGGTCTGGCTATATGTGCAGTTGCTCCATCTTGCTGAAACCAAACGCTGTTGAATGGTATACGTCTTCGGCGCAGTTCTGGGTAAAAAAAACTCCTTCAACATCTTTAAATAACGGTCCCCATTGACAGTAACGGTTACACCGTTTTCTTCAAAGAAGTACGGCCCGACAATACACCTTGATGAAACTGCGCACCACACAGTGACTCGTTCTGGGTGCAGTTCCGTCTCATGGAGCATTTCTGGATTAGACTCATTCCATATACGGCAATTTTGCTTGTTTACATTGCCGTTAAGATCAAAATGGGCCTCATCAGACATGAACAAACAATTGATCAATGTGTTGTCTTCTTCGGCCATTGATATCATTTTTTGGCAAAATTCCAGGCGAACAAGCAAATCCTGAGGGTTTAACTTGCTAGTAATTTGGTCTTTGTATTGCAGATGCTACTGCTACTGCTGCGATTGTATCCTGAACCCGAACATTGGCATCTCGATGGTACGGCCTTCGTGCGATGCTTCCAGATTCGGCAAACATGTTTACAAACCTCATAATGGTCCATCTACTCGGGGGATTACCGCCAAACTCCCGCCTAAATTCCCTTTGGACGGAAATGACGGACTGCAAAGCATGGTACCGTTGCACTATCCAAATTCTTTTCTCCGTATCCCAAGCATCCATTTTTATAAATCTAAATAGTAACCTACAAAATGAAAAAAAAATAAGCCGATTACTCACACAGAAAAAAAGTTAGCAGTTATAAGCTAACTAAACTAGGTTCAATTATTTGTTCAATTTATTTGTAGAATTTGCTCCGGTTCAACTCAGATTTAATGGAGCACTGAAAAAGTAAAAACTGGCGCTCGAGGTTTAAATTCTGAATTTGTTTTCTATTTAAACTTATATTTACAGCCAAATTAATAAACATGGAATAGCGAAAGGTTAGGTCTTATTCCGTGGACTAAGTGCAAAATGTTATGAATAAAAGAAAATTTCTAAAAAGTGACGTGGACTAAGTTAAACCACCGAAGAAGGTGGTTTAGCGAAGGAATAAGAACTAGATGTGTCAAATTTATTCTGAAATAAAAAAAAAAATACCTAAGCGAAGATTGCCAATTTAATTTTGAATAAAAATAATAATATCTGCTAGATTTAACGAATTTTTAACCCATTTCCAATTATTGGACAACCAGCCATCAACCACCAGAAAAAGAAAAATATATAAAAATAGGTATGATCCAATGGAAGTGCTAAGTGAGGAGAATTTTAGGAAGAAGTATAGATTTTGCAAAGAAAATATGAAGAAACTCATTGCAATTGTTGAAGATGACTTAAATGTGGACCTAAGCGTGGACACATTCCTGTCGGTTTTTGTTTATATTTTCCATTTCAATATTTCAAAACAAAACCGACAACAGACACAACACAACACAATCAATTGAAAAATGATAACAATTTTGACAGAAATATTTAACAAGAGAATTCTTAGGTTTGTTTGATAACTTGAGCTTTTTTTTTACAAATTATCAGAATTTGCTGTCAGAACCCATACGAAAAATACCCCACTTGGGGAAAATTTCAAGTTACTAAACAGGCATCTTATTTATTGTAGTAGATTTCTTAAGGGATTTCTGGTAGACGTCAACTTACTAATCCACGAACATTTTGGTTTTATTCATAGAAATTTTTAACCCATAGCTTAACTCTTATTCCCTGGTTTAGTTAAATTGTGGAATAAAGGTGGAATAAGCGTTTTTATTAATTTGGCTGTTGAGTTTTCTTTATTTTAGTTCTTAATTTTGACGTCATAGAAAGAAGCAATAAATTTTTGCTGCGTACGTCAGTGGTGTCAGATGAAATTTTAAAAATCCTACCGGATTCGAAAAAAAATCCCACAATTTTGTACTGGACCGAAAAAAATCACCCTATTTTGGTCACTCATAATACCAAAAATTGGTCAGGTTTTCTGTTTGCCAAATAGGAAAGCAAAATTGGAGGAAAATAGGTATCTATATAGGTACAAAAGTATAGTAAGTTTCGATTATGGTAAAAATATTATTTTCCCATAATAAAAAAGCATTTGGAATATTTTTTCACCATAAATCCCACCATAATTCACACCTAACAAATTTGTTCCCACTATTTTGGTTGGAAAAACCACCAATCTGGGAACACTGAGTTGTAATGGTCGTTTCAATGGAGCTTAGTCGAGGCAGTTTTAAATAGAACTGGACCGAAGCCAACATTTCTTTGAATAAAATTAACTCATTCCCGAATATCTATACTTAATTTCTTTAAATTTTTGTTTATTTTACCATTTTGTGCATTTTAAAAGAATACCATTTATTTTTTATAATTGTTTATTGTTGTTGTGTGTGTATATGTTTTTATTTTCTTTTTGTGTATCAAAAATCAACGAGCCTTTGTGATGCATATCTATATTTTACTAACATTTATATGTATAAATGTATTTAAGGAAATTTCTCGTTGAGCTCCAGAATTAACATCATGCGCTCAACGAAACGTGTTTTCCGGCAAAAGAATTCCTATAAACCAAATATCACGCTATGCCATTTGCATTGGTGTCATAAAAACGACTTCTTTAATAAAGCTCATTAAGATCCTTGCTGCGTGCGACTTGATTCCACTCTCCTCATCATGGTTTCAGTTCCCAATGGCTTGAGCGAGACTCTGGCAAATGTATAAAACTGAAATTGTAAATTATCCAACAGCCCATATTATATAAAAAAAAAGAAGGAACACAAATGGGAAATGCGATTACGAAAAAAAAGAAATCGTTGTAATGAAAAATTACAAACAATAAAAAATATATATTTCCAGATGGCGCAACTCACATCAGAAGCTTTGAAAGAATCACATTGTAGGTGTATAGTATAGGTACCTATACCTACGACAAAAAGGGGGTTGATTCATGATCATGGTCCAGCAGCAGCAGCAGCAGCCAGCGTAATGAATTTAGCAGTATTCCCTATCCTTATATATCCTTACTCAAAACCAAAACATTTTCAGGATAACAGCAAGATAAGTTTTATTATCAAAAATATACGAGTACTTAACAATAATATTCCTATCACAATCAACCATTTTTTTTTTTTATTTTATTTGCCTTCCAGTGAATGAATCGCGCGAGTCGTGTATGTCCTGGGTGTGATGTAATCTACCTTTTGAAGGAAAAAAAAAACAGTATGTTTGAGCAATATATTATGTTTTTAATAATTATTGTTTCATTCATGTCTTTTAATTAATGATTTTTAAAATAAAATGTTTATGCCTGGAAAACATTTTCTTTTTTATGTTAAAATATTTACTTAAAGCTTTCGTCAAAAAAAAGTTTCAGAAATTTATGTGTTCAATACCATGTTGTCTAGGTTTTCAGTTTCCAAAAAGGCATAAAAAGAAGGCGTATGCGTTGGTGGACCGGAGCAGAGCGGATTTGATGTTACGTATATATAGGGGTAGATAAGTATGGAGGGGAATCATTTCAAATAGAATAAAATATATGAATCGATATATTTCCTCTTGCACCATGAAGATTGAAGGGTCTATAAATAAATGTATTTTAATAATTGATCTATGGAGCCTATGTTTTAATCCATCTGCTTAAAACGTAGTTAATTTAAATTCAACATAAAAATATAAATGGAAATTACAGTTTACACTGAAAATTGTAAAAAAATCAATATAGTAATTAGAAATAAATTAATCAAACAACCTCTGAAATTGTTTTGACACAAGGAAAGAATTGAAAAATCACTAATTGCGAAATTTTAGGTTGTAATTTACGAAACTCTTTTTTTTAGTAAGTCAAGACGCTTTTATTTAAAAATGATTGAAAAAATTGTAATTTAACATTCAAATCTTCGTAAAATACAAAATATTATAATTTGGTATTTATTACCAACAGTCATAATTCGAGCTTGTTGACTTCAAAGAATATTACAACTTTTGAGTCACAATCTACTACTTCTTGGGAATAATTTAATTTTACAAATTATTAATCTTGTTTTGCGAAATGTATATGGTGATTTTCATTTTCTCAATGCTCAAACCAATAAAATGTAATAACGATATATAAATATTGAGCCCACACGATCGTAATTTATGAAAAACCTATTTGCTGATTTAAGATCAAAACTAAGCAGTAAATTACAACTTTTTAGTCGCAATCTACTATCTTGAGGGGAATAATTTGAACATTTATATGGTGCTAAAACCAGACGACGGTCTACTATTTTTTTCTAAGTGTCTGAGTTTAATCAAATTCTCTTATAGAAATATAGAATTCACAGTGCATTCAGGCTGAGAGTTTTATAAGAATCGGTAAGCATCGACCATAATTCGCGTCTTAGTAGGGTACGAGAGCATCTGACTGATGAGCCCAACTGTCGTACCTGGCCAAAACACAATCTTTGGAGTTAAGGTCACTTGAACTTATAAATTGAGGTATGTATTTTGCAATTTCACTACCTCATCAGACTTTGTATAGCTATAAAGTCGGAAATTATTTTCACTTAATTTGCAGTTTTTCATTTGCAGCAAATCCATAGGTTTAAGTTGTAAATCACTGAAGAAGATTGTTATCTCAACGAAAAATTGTTTTTGAATCTCGACAGGATTGCTTGAAAATGGAAAGTAGATTAATCTTTAAAAGCTGCAAATTGCCGAATAATCAGTTTCAAATTACGACTCAAAAGTTGCAATTTAAAGATAAATAAGTATTAAAACGGGCAATATTTTTTTTCCTCGATCGAATAATTGATACTCAAAAGTGGTGAAATATGATTTTTGAGGGTCAATATCTTCAATTCGCTCATTTTATGAAATTGCAAACAAAAAGTCGTAATTTACTAATTTCGAAGCTAAGTACAAAACTGGATTCATTTTTCGTGATTTGTAGCTTATTTTTCTTGATCTGATCTAAGAATTTTTTCCGTGCACCGACGCTATATACGCGATCTGATTTCTTAAATAAATCTCAATTTATGAGAAATTTTTTTTTAATCTTTGGAACGGTTTTTTAAAAAAATAACTTTTTTTTTATATACAATATACATACAGTCGACTCTCCCTAAGTCGTACTCTCTCTAAGTCGAATTTCTCTCTAACTCGAACTTTTTCGCCATATTCTATCATTCACTTCAATTTTCCATACAAAACCCATTCTCTAAGTCGAACTCCCTCTAAGTCGAACTCTCTCTAACTCGAACACATTTTCTCGATATTTGGCATCTTTTTTCACCCCTTAAGTCGAATTTTGTTTAGAACAAAACAAAATAAAAAACACCCCTTCGGAATTCGTATTGAGTATAGTATAACTACGAACCATCAAAACCTTAATACATATGTATATATATCGTGTAGCATCGCGTGTACCATCATCGTCAGCTCTTCGCGTTTCTTCCTATTCATTACCCTGGTACCTCTATAAAAAGATACAGTTTTTAAAAAGTTACAACGCAAAAACAAAAAAAGGATTGTTATCATTTTCTTTGTGTTGGTTGCTATATATACATATATTGACCTTTATTTATTAAATAAACCTTTTAAAAAAAAAAATGTTTCTCTATAACTCGAATTTTTCCAAAACTCTCTCTAACTCGAACAAATCTTGGTATCCCATGAAAATTCGACTTAGGGAGAGTCGACTGTACATACATAATATTATGTATTATAAAATTTTATAAACATTTGAAATTAAAAAAAAGATTATACGCATTTTTTTAGCGTTTATTAATGCGGAGTTAAAAATTTAATTTCGAAATCATCATTTCAAAAAATAATTTTTAAAATCCAAGATTTGTTTTTTTTTTTTTAAATTTCTTATGTAAAAAAAAAATCATTAAAATCGGTTTAACAGATAATGAGAAATGGTTCTATGAGAGACACCATTTTTAGATACAATTTTTCTTCCAAAAATATAATAGATATATATATATACTATATAGTACCTACTGATATAATCTGACGCAACAAATTTAATAAAAATTGATAAAAATCGGTTGAACTATTTTTGAGAAAATCGAAAATCAAAATAATGGTCTATCAAAGTTTCCATTTATAACAATTTTTCTGATTTTTTTAAAATAAAATGGTTGCCTTTTTTTTTTAAAAAATTACTGAATTCAAAAAAAAAAATTCTGAGCACGTTTTGTTGATAAATAAGGTTTTCATTAAACAAAATTTGGACGGCAGCTATGTGCGTGAAATTAGCTACGCCATTTTGGATTTTTGTAAAAAAAAACAGTTGTGCTGCGATGTGCCCAACTTGTGTTGCGATGTGCCGTATTTAAAAAAAAATCTAGCTAGCCACTTTTAAGCGTGAAGTTACAACCGCCATTTTCGATTAAAAAAAAAACAAAGTTGTGCTGTATTTTGCTCAACTTGTGCCGGCATGTGCCGTAGTTTTTTTTTTTATTCGCAAGTTTGCAAATTTAACGAAATTTTTTTTTGAAAAATTGCGATTTTCAAAAAAATCAAAGTTGTGCTGTGTAATGTTCAAAAATGAACTAAGAACCGTAGATAAAAAAAAAATCGCATATTTTCAGCTCTTACGATCGAACGCAAATGTTGCGAAGCGCCTTAGCATGAAGTTAGCACCGCCATTTTCAATTAAAAAAAAAAGTTGTGCTGTATTGTGCTCAACTTGTTCTTGACAATAAACTCACACCACCATTCTAGCAATTTGACCTCGTCGAATACCTATCCGTTAGGCTTTCTAACTATCCAAAAATTTTCAGACAGACAGAAATGCGAGACCAACTTTTTTCGACTTCGGTATCATCGTAATGTCAACTTTGAATTTGATCAAAACCCCGAGTTCGATTTTTTTTACGAATACATAACTTGCCATATATCGGAACTCGGAAGTAAAAATAGAGCCACATATTTGATATTTAACCTTCATAAAGTAAGAACGTGGCGTACTTTAAGATGTCACTATACTTCTCACGGCTACATTGTTACATGCAGGTTTTTGTAAAGAAGAAACTGTCTCTCTTTTTAAATTTATGTTTTTCGTCTGATCTCACGCATTTTTGCAAAAATTTTTTTTTTTTGAAAGGTGTATCAGTCAGTTTCGGTTTTTGCGATTTTTGAAGTCTTATATCTCAAGCTAACCGCTTAAATTTTGTGAAGGGCCCGTGCTTAGTCAGTCCATAAAATATTTCGAATTTGAAGTTTCTGACTTTATTGGTACTGAAATTTGAGGAGAGTCGAAGATCGCCTGACAGGCACATCATCAGTCCCTGATCTTATTAAATTTTCATATAGACGCCCATGTTCTGCATTTCGCATGAAATGGAAATAAAGTAGAATTTCAACTTCACGTGAATTGAATTTCCGTGTTCTACAATTTGTTCGTTTTCAAAAATTTCGCAATTTCTTCAAACTGTTAAATTCAAGGTGCATCCAATTTTAATTTTTTTTTTAAAGTTATAGTATAGTATACTGCTGATGATTATTGTTTTCTTTTCTTCTTATGTTTCCTGCGAAAAAATAATAAATAAATACTAAAAGGAACAAAAATGTAATATTTGCTTACATTTTGTACCAATAAATTATCTGCAAATGAACCGAAATACAGAACATCAATTTTCATTTTCGGAATTCCAATTCACTACTACCATTTTGAACAAATTGTGGAACACCCAAATTCAATTTCGGCACAATTTCACAATAAGTGGAAAGCAGAACATGGGCGAGAATGTTTAATTTAAATTTTTTTTTATTAACTAATTAATCTTCAGTTTAACTAAACCGAAAAATGCATTGATTTGATTGTTGTCAGGTAAAGGTAACTAGAACCAAGCACTTTGTGCAGCTAATGTCAGCGTTTTCATCAATTAAATGAGCGAAAAGTCTTGTGCTGCAGTTTTGTCTTTAAGATAAAATTGCATTTCTTCTTAAAAATGGAAGAAATTATAGTTTTAGTCCGCTTATAAGCTACTTCAAAGAGAAGCAAATTTCAAAAAATATTGTGAATCAAGAGATATTTTTAATAGAATTTCCAGTTTAAAGTATCTTAATTATCTTCAGAAGGTGCAAAGAGAACTTAAAATGAATCCGAAGGGTTTTTGGAAATTCATAAACAGTAAAAGAAAGTCTTGTCCTTACCCGTCTGTTCTCAAGGCGAATGGCATTTCAAGTCATAACCATATCGAGTTATAACGAAACTTTTGTTGGACTTCTTCCACATTGCCTGATACTTAAAACTGTGATACTTTCGACTTTGATATTTCGAACTGTGATAAACTTGATGAAAATGACAATAAATTTGCCCTTTTAAAATCTTTTCCTTACTTGTCTGATATAAACTTTAATATTTATTCTGAAAACATTAAAAAGTTTACATCGATTCTTGATGAAAGTTATGTGTACCAGGTCCTGATGGTATACCTTCTATTGTTTTGAAGAACTGTGTAAATAACTTGTCGTTACCTTTGTCCATTCTTTTTAACTTCTCAATGTCTTCTTGTGTTTTTTCATCTACTTCGAAAGATTCTTTCATAATCCCTTTACATAAAAAGGAAAAAAAGGTGAAATTAAAAATTGTAGACCTATTGCTAAATTATACTTTATTCCTAAACTCTTCGAGGCTATCACTATGTTTTTATGTTAAATCATTTATCGCTGCAAATCAACATGGTGTTACAAAAGGTCGCTCTACTGTGTTCTTTTTTAATGGAATTGGCAGAAAATTGTATTGATTCTTTTAAAAATAGAAAACAAATAGATTGTGTCTTCACAGACTTCACAGACAGTAAGGCAAACTCTCACACTGAAATGTGCTATAAAAATTGAGGAAGATGGGGTTTATTGAACATTTTGTAACGTGGCTCCAGTCTTATTTATTTAATAGATTTTATTCGCTACTTTTCAATGTTTGTGAATCAAATAAGTTTAAGATTAACTCTGGAGTACCACAGGGTAGCCATTTAGGACTCATACTTTTTATTTTATTATTTTATATTTTACTCATAAACTGTAATATTCCCCAAAGGAGCTTGAGGAATTTATTATGGATGGAGGATGCATATTTACATATTTCAAACTATTGGACTAATTTTGAATGATTTTCTCCACTCAATAAAATGTTTGAATTATTTAATTTTTTCAACAGTAAATATACTAATTTGTTCAACCAAACTTCAAGTAAATTTAAATCAACTTTTTTTCAAATTTTATAACATGTTCTTATATTTAAACTTGTAAACCTAGCAATTAGCTGAGTTAAATAAATAATTAATTGCTATGATGGCAATTTATGAGCTAAAAAATGACGAATTTTTGCAGATCAAATTGACGTTGAAAACAGAATATTTTTGTCCTCTAGAATTCTAGAATTTCCACATCTCAGAGTTTAAAAGTACTCTCTAATTTTTTGCATTAAATCTAAGCAATTTCAAGCCACTTGAGATTGATCTGTCATTGCACATGTTGCACATATTGTTGGACGAGAGCAGACATCATATCTGTTCAATTGACCATACGTTTAAGCTCTCACAGTTCAAAGTTAAAAGTTTTTTAATTGTACAATGTATAATAATATAAAGTCCCGAATGTAGCCCCTGGCCAACAGAATTTACAGAATTCTCTGGTAACGATATAGTATGTTCCTTCTCCCCCCCCCACCCCTCCACTTCGCTTCAAACATGTGATGAATTCTATTTTTGATCCCCTGAGCTAGGGCGTATTATAAATTTCCTGCACAACCTTTCACTATTATATGTTGGCTAAGTTGTTTCCACATCTCCTCAGCTTAGATCTTCCATCTATCTCTCTCGCAATGGCCCAATGGCTTAATGTATCTTTTTGGGTGTCAAACAATTTGTGCTTCTACCACCATCCATAAAATGCTTCCTTGTACTATACATAGCTGACTGACTTTTTATTCCAACTCCGTACACACGAATGGATGGGGCTATATTCTTGTCCCGTTGTTCTTGGAAAACCCACTTAAGGTCGTTACTTTAACGGGCATTGCATTGCAATGCTCCATGGTTATAAGGTTCATTCAAAAGGCCGAGAGCGACCATTTTACAAGAGTAGACCCGATGATGAAGACGAAGTAAAAGAAGAAGAAGAAGAAGAATGAGAACAAGAACAAGACAATCCTTGATAGTGGTGAAGACAATTCCATCCTTGGGCCATGTTCACCATTCATGTACGCAGAGATAACAAGTAATATTTATAGTCCTGTTCCTGCTTGCTGTTTCTCGTTGCCTGGTTATGGAATAGTCTTTTGGGGGCAAAGCTAAACTAGCAAGCTACATATAATATACAAAAAGCAAAAACTGAAACTCATAACATCTCTAACGAGAGACAGAGGCTTTTCTACATAAATTATTGGTGCAAACATTTTGAATTTAATTAATAATAAAGATAGAATATATATTTCGATAATAGATATTTATGTGTTTGTGTGTATAAGAGTTGTGGGTGTTGATTTGGATGTGGATGTAATGAATCTTTTCGGTTATTTTGTGGTGTGGTGGTTCATCTTTGGTGCGGAGACAAAAACCACTGAATCTCACAGGACAATAAGAGAATTTTGTAATTTCGTGGAATTGTGCGATGCGACTTGCATATTTTGTATCATGTTGTGGTTTTGGTATGGGTTTGTGGAAGAGTATATGTTAGGGGGAGAAATGTATAGAGGATGACATAACTTCCATGGTTCTTGGAAATGCTGGCCATGGTATCCAGTGAGGATACAAAGTATAACCATGATGTTTTGCAAACTTTGCAGTGTGGTTAAATTGAGACTAATTTTGAGGTCATGGCTATTTTTTTTTGTCTTTCTTTTGGGGAAGTCTAAAATAACATTCGCGTGGAGGAATTAATTTTGTTTTTTACAAAAGTGAAGAGATGTATAGAAATCTTATAGGGAGAGACTTAAATAATATGTATTTAAAATATCTTAAAATAATGAAAAAATATTTTCATCTGGTATTAACTCACTATGTAACTGACGATTAATGATTTTCTAACTTTTATAGATTCTAGGAGGTATGAAACCTAGTACCGATTATACAAAACAAAAATAAACTGACTTCGGTCATAATACGGTTAGAAATGAGTTATTTTGTTGCTGTTACAGGCTAAAGGGCAGAAATAAACGAAATACGTTAATGTAGTAGCCCGTGGGGCGTGGCGTAATGGTTAGTGCGTAGGACTGTTACGCCGAAGGTCTTGGGTTCAATTGCCTGCCTATGTCACCTTAAAAAACAGAAATTTTTTTCACGGGCTACTGCCACTTGCGAGGAATTGACAGATCCTTTAAGAGTATCTATCTTTTGTCATGAAAAAGTGCTTGTCATCTTATCCGTTCGGATTTGGCAGAAAATTGTAGATCCCCTCCATTCCTACCAATAAAACACACACAGGAATGGTTGAGAGTTATTAGTCACTATGACTATAGGCCCTGGTTCCACACGAGTTGTCGCGCCACCCAATTTATTTATTTTATTTATTTATCTAATGCTAATTTGGGGTAAAAGTCTTCGTTCAAACTTTTTTTTTTAAATATTAGTTTTAAAATTCTACCTAGGTAGGTACCTAATGTCTTTGACATTTTTAGTTACGACTTTTTCCGACGGTAAATCTTTAAGGCACTTCAATGTCGAATAAATCTTTCAACTTTTTTTTGTGTTGTAGTCTCCATGTTGTGTGTTTAATTTGAAAAATGAATAAATAAATTTTTTATTAAATAGTTTAATTTTTATAAAATAAATTGAATTTATTTATAATTTAATATCACAACATTATATATTTTTATTCTATTTGAAGCGACGTGTTTCGATTTCATGAACCATCATCGGGCTTGAAAATCTTGCCCAATTTAATTCACAGTATAAGCAGCCCATAACGTATTGGTTACTTGGTCCTCACTTAAGCAGTTCGGATTTGGCAGAAAATTTTAGGTCCACTTCATTCCTGTCAATTACACGCACACAGGAATGTTCGAGAGTTGTTATAGTCACTAGGTCCTAGTTATAAACGAGCTGTTGCGCCACCAAATATATTTATTTATTTATTTAGAATTTCAAGCTAGGGATAAGTTTTTAAAAAACTGTTTTTTAACTCATAGTATTATCAGCTATTGCTTTTGAATCAACCAAATTTGGGATAAATTTTTAAATAGTCCTTCGAATTTGCACTGCCATTGCATTAACCATATAGCCACGGGCTACTACCAGCCTTTAACCCCAGTCAACTCAATTCTAACCACAACTAAACTATAACCAAACATTTTCCTAGAACCCACACTTCCTTAAGCAGCAAGTTTCAAAACACTTTCATCTCTCCTATTGTGTTCATAAAAAAAATAGTAAACAAATTTCGGGCTTGTTGGCAAAATAAAAATGTGCGTGAATTTTTCACTGCCATTTTTTGATTAAAACAAAAAGTAGTTGTGATGCGATGTGCTGTATTTAAAAAAAAAAACCGTACTAAGCAAGCATATGGTTTTTAGAGACTTGTTTTTAGCGTGAAGTAAACACCGTCATTTTGGATTTTCAAAGAAAAAAATTATGCTGTGTTGTGGTCGACTTGTGCTGCGTTGTGCCGTAAATATTTTTGAAGATTTCGCAAATTTTAGAGATGAATTTTTTTTAAATTAATTATTCGTAAAAACTTAAAAAATGTGCTATTTTGGGCTCAAAAAATGATACAAAGAACAGTACCTAAGTGATAAAACAAATATGTATATTCGCAGCTTTTACGAGTGAACGTAAATTTTGCGAAACGCCTTAGCGTGAAGTTAGCTCCACCATTATCGATTTTAAAAAATTGTGCTATATTGTGCTTAACCTTTGTCACAACTAAAGTATAACTTTTTAAAATTTGCAAATTTGCGAATTTAAAAAAAAATATTTGCAGCACAAAATACAGCACAATTATTTTTTTTGAAAATCGAAAATAGCGGTGCTAATTTCCCGTCTCGTAAAGTTTATTTTTAGCTCTAAAAACTGCAAATATGCCATTTTTTGTATCTCTTCGGATCCCTGTATCAGTTTTTTTAGCATAATACAGCACATCTTTGTTGTTTTTGAAAATTGTAATTTGTAGACAAAATTTAAAACGTAAAATTTCCGAATAAAAAAAAAATATTCTTACGGAACATGGTGTCACAAATTGAGCACAGTACCTACAACATAACTTTTTTTTGGAAAATCGAAAATGGCGGTGCTTACTTCACGTACGTGAAAGTGAAATTCCTCATAAATTATAAAGATAAAAGCTGTGTGTTATTTTTGGGTGACAAAGTTAATTGTAAGTTATTTTAACTTTAAATTAACCTGATATATTTTGCAATTTGGCTTTTATATTACCGTATGGTTAAATAACGAACCTCTATCTCTATTCACTTTATGTTCAATTTTGGTAATATTTTTACTTCTTCCGAAACACTACAGTTGGGAAAAAGTTATAAAATAACCCTAATTGTTTGGCTTTTCTATAGTTTTTCGTCAGATTTTAATTTATACAAATCATATCGATAAAATAAAAGTCAAGATTTAGGGCCAGTTTCACAGTGCACACTTAACAAAATAAGTGGCACTTAATTTTCCCATTTTGGCACTTAAGCCGCAGTTTTACTACCTGAATAAGTGGAACTTAAGTGGCCAACATGGGAGACTTAAGTGTCACTTATTCCGATAAGTTCACACTGTGAAATTGGGCATTAGTTTTCCATATTTGGCACTTAAGTGACACTTACTTCACTGTGAAACTGGCCCTTAGTTCTTTGCAAAGATTTAAACTTTTTTAATATTTTTTCAATCGGCTTTTTGATTCTTGCAAATTTTACTGCCTGAATAAGTTAAACCCACTTGCAGTACACCACTGGCTACTACCAATCTATAACTCCAGTAATATAACAACTCAATTCTAACCACAACTCAACGTAAGCAACAATTTTCTAAATACCCACACTCTCATCAGCTGTAAACTATTCTCACATCTGTATCCTATTGTGTTTATGAAGAATGAAATAAAACACAGCTATGGTATGCATACAAAAATATACACAAAGTTTCAGACTTATATAGATGAAATAAAATTGATTTAATTATAGGTTATTTTAACAACATATTAACAAAGTTATTGTTTAGATTTTGTATTCCAAAGAACGATTAGCTAGTTCGCTTAAATAATCAATTTCTTTCAGTTCGATTTTGGTTATTTTTCTACTCATAAATAACCAATTTATAACTTTAAGTTCAGTTTGATTTTTTTTACATTTTCCTAAACACCATATGTAGTTTGGAATGGGTTTTACAATAACCCTGTTCTTGTTCTATTTTTTAATCAAATCTTATGCAAATCACAATATGATAAAACAAAATATAATTACATGTATACAAAGATTGTGTGCGAAGAACTATATTCAATATCCTTCTATATTATTTAAAAATTATTTCTAAAATTTCCGTTTTGGCACTCAATCATATTTAGCCCAAAATCTTTACCCTTAACGTCCCCCCAAACTCACTTTGTTGTCGGTCATCAAATTTCAATATTATATACGAGTATGATATGTTCTTTTTCATATTCCCATTCCATTTAACTTTCTGATTCACATATACAAAATTTACCAATTTCCTTTTCAGCAAAAACCAAGGATCTATTATAAGCTTCCTATCGACCGACTATAAAGTTTAAAGGGCTTTCCTCTTACTCAAACCCTTTGTAAGTGGTTGTTTTTTGGATATACCTATGTATATAAAACATTATTACTCAAAGCAATTTTGCTTTTACACACTCATGTCCTCGAAAATCCTTGTTCTTATATTATACATAAATACATATGTATGTATGTATGTAGGTACAATATATTCCCCCATCGTATCATTGTCGGTTGGTCGTCGTCTTCAAATTGCCATTTGCCAGTAATCATCTCAAAGACGTGTAACGAACTATTTCTGCGTATTTCATTGAGTCTTTGAGGTCTATGAGAGAGTTTTTGAAATAACAAGGAGGACGACGAAGACGTTTGGTGGCGGTGAAGGTGGCATCAGGCGGCAAGGACGCGATAACGACAAGAATGGAGAATTCAGTTTATATGTCAAACGGACGACATGGTTGTTAATTCCCTTCATTTTGGAAAGACACACAGCCACTTTGTGTGTGGAATGAGAAGGACATCTTTTCGAGTACCTATATGTCCTACTACATATTTTACTCTCGTAAAATCACAAGATCAATGACGGATAACATATGTGCGTGAATGGCAAGAAGGTTAAAAGGATTCTGCATTTTGGTATAAGACATTGTGTATAAGAAGAAGGCCCTCATTCTTCTTCGGTCGTGTCAAACCATTCCAAAAAAAAAAAAAACTAGATGGAGCATGAAGGTTGTGGTGAGTTGTAATAAAGTTATTAAGGAAATGCTTCAGCTATATATTATTATGATGGGACAAATGCTAAGGGAGGCTTTTATTTCTTATAGTAGGTATATAGGTTACTATATAGGTATATTAGTTATTTATTTATGAACACATATTATATATGAATGTCATTTACTTTGGTCAAAGAGCTGAAGCAATATAACTTTATTTTATGCTACCATCATGGTTTAACGACATTTACTTAAATTTAAGTTTTTAACATTTCAAAATTATATGGTCTGATATTATTGTAGAGTGGTACCTACCTATTCCATTGATTAATTTGTTGGTGTTGTCAGAGAAAGAAAAATAATGCCAACAAAAAATTAATTAAATCAAAAAAGAAAAAGAAAAAGACTAGTAAAATTAAATTAAACCTAAATAAAACCCAGACAATTCGACAAATGGTTTTCAGTCAATTTATGTAGATTTTCAAGATAAATAATACAAAAAATTTTTGTCAGTTAACTCGAGTTCAATAATTTGCAAGATTAACTAACCTGGTTTAACTTAAAAAAAAACTGAAAAACTAGACTAAAGAAATTTAATTCTTTTATTTTGTCTCTTTTTACTTGCGATACATACATACATGTAGGAAATATATGACAAGTTAAGACAAGGATTCGTAAAAAAAAATCGAACTCGGGGTTTTCATCAAAGTAGACATTACGATAATAGCGAAGTCGAAAAAAAGGGGTCTCGCAATTCCGTCCGTCTGTCTGTCGGTCCTTTCGGCTGCACCCTAAATGTGTAGGTCGATTTTCTTCAAAGTTGGTACCTGCGTTTTTTGGGCATTCCCCCCAACACTTTTTTTTTTCATTTTTTTAAAACCAAAAATAACAAAATACATACAAATTTTTTTTGCAAAAAATTATAATCTTATTTTTCTCAAAACGTATACCCACAAATTTTTTCAAAAAAATTCAGTAATTTTTTTCACAAAAATGCAACCATTTTATAAAAAAAAATTTCCAAAAATTATTTAAAAATTGTACCTCCCATAGAACCATTTTTTTGTTTTTCGATTTTCTCAAAAATAGTTCAATATTGATCAATTTTTTTATGGAAAATGTTTGAAAAGTCTTGTATATAGGTACCTACTAAAATTTTCCCAAAAAATTTTTTTTTAATTTTTAAAAAAAGTTTCAAAATTTTTTCTTGAGAACTTAATAATTCGAAACGACTCGGTCAATTTTTATTAAACTTGGCACCCAGCAGTTTTTAACATTATCCAGCAGTTTTTAATTGAAAATTGTTCAATAACGGTACCTCCCATACAAATGTTTAAAAATCGGTATTGAAAATTTAATTTTTCTCAAAAACGGCTCCTACGATTTTGATTAAAATTTTTGTACGATCTACGATATTATTATTGAAAAAAAAATATCTATCGTTTAAAAATGGTATCTCTCATAGAACCTTTTTTTTATTTTCGACTTTCTCATTTTATCAGTTGAACTGATTTTTATGAATTTTTTTGCACAAAAGCTTGAAATAAGTTCTAATAATATTGCACACCAAATTTTTTTAAAAGAATAAATTATTGATTTAAAAAAAAAAATTTAAAAACAATTTTTGAAAATTCTAAATTTCGAAAATAGGTAGATGATTTTTTTTTTTAAACTAATTTCTTAACTCCGCATTAATAAAAGCTAACAAATTGCGTACCATTTTTTTTTTTTAATCTTTTAAAAATTTTTTGTATAAGAAACTATGTATTTTTTTAAAAAACCGCTCCACGATTTTCAATTTTTTTTTCTCATAAATTGAGATTTCTTTATGAAATTGGATGATGTACATCGCATTGATGTCAGAACAATTTCAGAGGTTGTTTAATCAATTTATTTTTTATTACATTATTTTTTAACAATTTTTCAGTCTTAACTGTAAGTTCCATGCATATTTGCAACACGGTGCTATATTGTTCATAAATAAATGTACCTACTCGCGAGCCATTTAATGACTTAATATTTTAGTTTTATGCGATAATATGTGAATTTTAATCCAAAAAAATGAACCGCAGTTTTATTACAATGTATTACTAACATTACACTTTTCAAATTCATATCCATAGGTAAAGTACAAGTCTATAAATGTTTGGTTCCGAAAACAAAATTTATTTAAAAAAAATAAAATAAATAAAAGTACTAAAAGTAAAACTTCGCTTTATTCGAGGTTAAAATAATTTTTAGTAGTCCGTGGCATACAGGTTAGTAGTTAGTATTGTTACGCCAAGGTTTTTGGGTTGGATTTCCAACCTCTGTCACCGAAAAAAACAGAAATGTTTTTAACGGGTTACTGCCTTACATACATACTTTCGAGGAATTAACAAATCCTCCAATAGTCTCTTGTCATGAAGAAGTGCTTCTCACCTTGGCCTTTCGGATTCGATAGAAAATGTTAGGTCCGCTCCATTCCTGCCAATAATACGCACACAGAAATGGTTGAGAGTTGTATGTTAGGTCATTATAGGTCCTGGACCCATGTTCTGTAACTCGGCGATAACTTTTCGAGGCGATAAACGGCGAAAAATGGAACAAAACCCACAGGATTCCTATGAGTTTTGTTCCATTTTTGTTCCATTTTTCACCGTTTCTCGCTGCGAAAAGTTATCGCCAAGTTACAAAATATGGGTCCTGGTTCTACACGAGAGCTGTTGCGCCATCCAAATTATTTATAATAATTTTTACATGCAGGAAGTCATTTTTTTTTCGAAAAACATTTACCACAGAAAAGTTATTAAAAAATACAATATTTGAGGATTGAGAAATGAAATATAGTCCGTACCAATTGGATAGCCTGACACATAGTTTATATTACAATTAACTATTTTTGGTACTTTTTTGAGGTTAAATAGGAAAATTTGTATTGAGAAGCAAGGTAGAACATGCGGTTACTAGTATTAAGAGAAGTCTTGACTGATTTCTAAAAGCTAAACCTATTTTCTCAAGTAGTTTTATTAACAGTCACAAAAATGTGTATTATTTGCTGTAACATTAGAATAGCCTCACAATATTTATTTAGTAGAAATAAATCCCAATTGATTTATTTTTTTAATGAAAATAATTTGTATTTATTTTTCTGTGGTTAACACAATATTTTAGAACTTTTTAGAGTATGAGAGAGGAATCATAGAAGTGGTAAGGATAATATGGTGGTAAGAATAATTTTGCTGTTTATTTAAGGTTTGCAATATTTTAATAAAAGCTGTGTGAATCGGCTTATTGTCTTAAAATACACGGAAATTGAAGCAAGACCGTTTCCAATAAGGTATTGTATTATTTCGATGTCATTTTACAGTCTACAATATTTAACTCAACAGTGCCATAAAATTCTAATGTATCCCCATACCATAATTCATCCCTCACGGCTATGATAGCGATCAAAACAGAAATTTTCTTTTCTAAAATCATGGAAGTTATAGTAAGGTTGTTTTTTTTAGACGTTTTCAATCTGGCAATACTTTCTTCGGAAATAGTCTTTTTGACAGCTGTCACTTGATTTGTGCTTAGTTTGGTTTACCATTTCATAATGAATAGACTTACTTCTGAAAATCGTTTGCAAATCGTGCAAATTTATTACCAATATAATGGTTCGGTTCGCGCGACGCATCGCGCGCTGCGTCCAATTTATACGGTCGACATAATCACCCAGCAGAGTAAGTTGAGCAACCCCATATCTCTAGTGGATAATGCGCATCCTCAGAGACGCCGTACAGTGCACACCGAAGACGCTATTGCTGCTGTTCATTGTTGAAAACCCGAATGAGTTCTTCAGCCATCGCGTGCTACAATTGGAGCTGGGGCCTCTCGGCTGGAATTTGTTCGAGCCAGCCGTGGCGGCCACTTGCCCGAAATCATTTTCAAAACATAATGGCAAACCCTTATTTATCTTCACAAGAAAGTTAAATTCTTGGCCATAACATTAAATTATATGCGTTTTATTTCTTCTTAAAACCACACGTATAAAAAAACACCGTTTATTTATATCCATCCGTTGCCGTTGAATTCGGCATCTTGCTAAATTAAGCTGCTATAGTTTACGCGCATTGTTAAACGGAGGTTTTATAGTTTATACCATATGAGCTGGGTCAGATAATTGAAAAAACGCAAAAAACGACCTTTAAAGCGTGGCAACCCTATGCCTTGACCATATTTCGCCAGGCAACCCTATAGTGCAAAACGTTATGTTTAGACACTACCTTAAAAAACTGTATACTACTCCTTATATTGTAACTCGATGAGGGTAGGTCGTCCTATGGCGGGATCTCAGACTATATAAGTAATTAGACATTAGTTCGAAATTGAAAATACGAAAAGTATACTTATGTACGAAATAATATGATGTCATTTGTTTGTTTATTTTGCAGCATACTACATAATATAAATAAAAAAAGTATCTATACTGTTTATGCGAAACATTCTGTGTAGTGTAAAGTGTAGACGTACCTATACTAAGTACTTAATTCTGAATGAATTTTTTTTTTGAATCAATGTTTTCTCATCAAAGGAAATGGAACGAAATATTTTATTAATTTTATTTTGTCTATCATCATGTAGAAATGTTTGCTAGAAAATCATTATTTTAATACCTACCTTTCCAACGGGTTGTATATTTTTATACGAAAAATTCTTATAAGAGGAAAAGATACCTCCGGAGCAGAGAGAGATAGAGTTGAAAAGGTACTTGTGCAATTATTGCGCTAGAGGTGCAAATAGGTATCCTTCTCCCACAAAAAAAAAAAAAACATAAACATAAAAGTATCTATCTGTCTGTCTGCATTTTGCAGAATGAACATAAGAAAAAGTTTGTTCTTCCTTTTGATATCTTTCATTTTTCTTCTTTGTGGACAAATATTAAATTCCCATGGCCCAAGGGAGCAGCAGCAGGAACAACCGCACATTGCTACTTCTACCTCTCTGCGTTTCCTCAACGTCCGTAGCAGTAGTTATCGTTGTCGTCGTCGTCATCGTCGTCTCCGTCATCTTTATTCGTTCTGTGAGTCCGGTGCACTTTACAATTTCCACCAGTTGCAAAGTTAAATAGATGGAAGAACTTGCTTCCTTATTCTTCTTCTTCCATCAGTCATGGCTATAAAAAGAAAAAACTAAAATTAAAAAAAAAAACGCACACAGAAACAATACAGACACAATATTGAAGGACGAAGAGCAGGTTCTAGGACTAGAATGCGATGCCTTCACAATGATATAGTTAAAGATGAAGCAAAATGAATATAAAAAAAAACAACAAGAAGAAGACACAGGACGAACTAATTGAGGTTATTTCAGGGAAAATTCATTTTGAGGACTTTTTCAAAGTGAATGAGGTTATATACACTTAGTTGGTCCTGTCCGTTCGCCCACATAAAGTTTTCCCAACTCATTTTTCGAATATCACTGCAAGGATGAAATCGTATTGAGGATACGTGAGTGATTACAGCCGCCCACCCCCGCCTTCCCCTCACACTTAGATTGGCTATTGTTTTTTTTTTTTGGGGTTGAATATGAGGATGAGGCAGCAATTAGCATTGTTGCGGATGAGTGTACATCGGGAACGTCTTCGGTTCGAGGAGTAGAAAACTTATAGATAAATGTTTAAGAATTGATTCGTCTTAAGGGATTCTCTTTTAGCCTTCATGCTCATCCTTATTTTCGTTAGAATTCTTATTTTCTTCACTTGGAAAATTCTCATTCGTAATTCTTAAGTGCGAAGAATTGAATTGTAGTTTCTACTTATTTTGACAATGAAAAACTTTTCTTGCGATACTTAAATGTTCGTTGAACGGTATAATGACATAAGGCTATTAGATTTGCTATTTAAGAGAGATTTACGAAGCGATTTTATTGAGCGTTTTTTTTTTGTATTTTTATTTTTTTTTTTGTTGGAGGAAGTCGATCCAATATAGAAAATTAATTGCAAAAATGGTCTGTCAAGAATTTAGAGAGAAATATGAGAGTTTCAATATTATCAGTTTAATTAAATGATGTACTTTTCATTTGGACATGTAGATTAATATTAAGGTGTAGGTTCGGTAGGTATAACTATGAACTCTTCGTGATTGAATATTGAGAGACTGAATATAGTAGGTAAAGGTTTGAACACACAATAAAAATATTTGTGTTAGATGAATTTGATGTTCCTATAAGTTTTCATTGTATAATTTACATAGCTCCATATTCATATTCTACCGGAAGACGTCTAAAATGTCAAAATGTGAAAAATACCTCGTCAGAAAAATTCAAAAATTGATATGATCTTTTAGTCTTTTCTGAACTGGCATCATTTAAAAGTTTAAAAATCAGATTTCTTTCGAAACCCGATGTCTCAACAACAAAGCCTCGTAAGTGGTTGCAGTTTTCAATTCTAAATTGATAAAATTTACAGATTTCACTCATAGAGTAACTATAGGGACATTAAAAATGACTTGTGTTAGCTCGATAAAATAAAAACATCACTAATCTTGGTGATTTCTAATTTGTATCCTATAGTTTCACCAAAACTTCTGAAGCTTCTTTGAAACCATTCTACAGTCTGAAATTACAATATGTAGATATTTTTAATGTCACATCCCAGCTGGCGGTTAAATTGATGTTGTTCAGCTCAGAAAAAAAATCAAATATTTGCTCAAATTTGCTCAAATTGATTTACAAGTCTTTCAACTTATTGAACTATTTATATAGGCAAGTTATTTAATTTACTGTCAAAGTGAACAATTTTTAACGCGAGACCAAATTTATAAGTAGGTAATTTGATGTGTAGCTCAAACTCAATGCAAACCTGATTTACCTAATTGTCTTTATACTATAATATTTTGCATTTTGAACTCATCTTTTAATAAATTTAATAAACTCGAGTCGTGTAATTTCTTAAGACAATAATAATGGTTTTGACAGTTAAGCAGTATACTTTTATCATGAGTATATGAAATGCCAAGCACCATAGGACTACGGCAACTCATGCGAAGAGCCCACCCAGCCGCATATAACAGCGAAATGGAGGTTGAAGCGGCCTCCTCCAACAGAAGATTTTGGACGAATGATAAGCAAGACGAGCTGGCGAAGGCAGAGGCAATATTAGATTCGACTGATAACACAGATATCATTAATCACCTGGTCACGATCTCTACCAGGACAAGAGAGGCTTTCAAGAGAAGACGCCAGAGGCCCTCTTTTTGTGAGGGAGTCCAACAAAACCTGGCTGCCATGAACGATGAATTAAATCAATCCGAATACGAATCAGCGAACGATGTGGAAGAAGAACATAATTCCCAATCAAACCAAATTATCTCGAACAACAATTAGAAAGATGCCCACAATTGCCTTAACGAATCTGTGTTAAGTTTCATAAGAGAAATAGACAATTTGGATTCGCACGACGAAGCCCTAAGATGCTCCTTGCTCTCCACTAACGTGCCCAGCTTAAAAGATCAGAGTACGGTCGAGCTGGAAACCGCCATTAGCCGCCCCCCAAACCCGCTTGCTAGTAGGATCCGCAGACTACAAACGACAACATTCGCCAGGAGGCGAAGGGCAATTGAGTTCGGGTCTCTGCAGAGTGAGTACGCGAGAAATAGAAGAGCCTGTACAGAACGAGTAATCTCGGGTAAAGGATGTGGTAACAATACCACTCAACTACCAACCCTAGAAGGTACCCTGAGTTATTTCACAGATATGCTCTCTCGACCGTCAAAGGAAGATTTAGCGCCAATTGAGGATCAATTCCAACGTCGGACAGTAATAGCCGACCCGATAAAACCATTGGAGACATCCAATTCTATAAGCAGCATGCTTATGCTTACGCTCCTATTCAATGCGATGATTTATTTAGAACATTCACCACCTATTCTAAAACAGAGCTGAACAACCTTGATTAAGAAGACCCCTCATAACAACAACCCAGCAGATTTCCGTCCGATAACGATAGCCTCCATAATAACTAGACTCCTACACAAATTGCTGGCCAAAAGATTAAGTGCAGTCGAGATATAAGTTGGCCAAAAGAGATACACATTTGGACGGCTGCTTCGCCAATACCTTCGCCCTGCACAGCCTCATAAATGACAGGAGAAAATATGGGACCCCATTGTGTATACTGGCACTTGATGCCGCAAAGTTCTTGAACACGGTGTCATACCACAGCTTGGTGCACGCGCTTCGCAGGGCGCGTGTTATTGGAAATTCATTGCCTACATGGCGGAGCATTTAAGGGGCGTCAGCACGCAGATATCGACCGGCGTTGATCCGTTAACAGTGGCTATTAAGAGAGGAGTGAAGCAAGGGGACCCGCTCTCTCAACTAATATTCAACATCTTAATAGACCAACCAATAAAAAAGCTAAACCAATTTACCGGAGAGAAGACTACCTTGCCTGGAATACGCCGACGATATCTTACCTTTCGCAGAGTCCAAGGAGAATGCGGAGAGAATGCTGGGAGGAATGAGGAATGGCTCTCAACCCCGAAAAAAACCAGATGATTCACCTTAAGGCAGTCCCTAACAAAAAAAAAAACCAGCCACGCATGGGAATATCACCATCCAGGCTATCGGGGTTGAGGAGCAGATGAGATACCTGGGGAGTCAATTCACAACAGCAGGCGATTCCAGTGTGAATCCCCTCGTATTAAGGGTCGAGCTACAGAGAATAAAAAGAGCTCCCATTAAGCCGCACAAGAAGCTCATTATCCTGAGGAAGTTTTTACAAACTATTCTCCACCGCCGGCCCACAGCTCCAACACCATTTTCTATGCTCCAGTACCGAGGGGAGGTCTCGGACTGTTTGAGTTCCGCAGCAGGCTCCCTGTGATAATGGCGGATCGTATAGGAAAACCATCCAATGACGTAATTATTGCGAAAGAAGCACTCGGAGAATAAATAGACATAACTACCCCCAAAAGAGACTGGTAACGGCTGCGAAGGAGAACGGCTGGAGGTTCGAGTTCGAACCCCGAGTCCGTGACCACGATGTTATCTGAAAGAAGCCCGATGTCATATTTACGAAGAATAACACCACAATAGTACCTATGTGATATCGGGATACATTCGGAAGGACCCGAACCTCTGGCCCTTCAATATTCAAATAAAGTCTCCATCGAGCGACTTCAATTAAAACATCCCAACAACACCATCAAAATTCTCCCAATGATTGTTGGCGCAAGGGGTGCCTGGTGTACACAAAACAATTTTCTAACATTACAATTCGGAACAGCTGCCAAACAACACAGCTGAAATTTTATTTTATTATGCAACAAAACGTAAATTTGATTAAATAAATATTTCAATAAATAAATAATTATTACTTAGCTATATGTTATAATTAAGCTTATTCAAAATATTGTTAAGATAATAAGATTAATAAAAAACACTCTTTTTTTTCCGTTTTGCACAATAAAAAGAGAACTAGCCAATGAATGCCTCGTCATCTAATTATTGACGCATGAAAGGATTAACGAAATTCCTACTGTCCCTATCTACCATCTAGCGAAACCACATCCAAGGAAACTACTCTTATTGTTTCCTTACTTGATTGGAACGTGGATCTTTTCCTAGCCATTGTACGTATGTATTTATATTTCTTATGGTATTTGGAAATACCATAAGACATTCAAAGAAATACAAATTTGGAATGTCTCTAATGCTTAGATATGATCAAATTCAAACACATTTCCATGTAGGGAGTTTGACTGAAGCGGTACATTTCTCAAATAATAACGGAGGTGTCCCAAGGCCAGCTCAAAGCGGACAGAAACCACTCATAGAACAAAAGGGCACATGCTGACTTGATCTCGATGTCCAGTACACACAGAGACAGCAAAAGCTCCGCCTATCGATCCTTTTGGTTTAAAGAGTTTTTTAACAGGAGGTGTCAGAAAAGTTACCAGAGGGATAAAAAAGCGTTCATAGAAATTTAAAATCAGATTTCTTTCGAAACCCGATATCTCCGCACCCAAGCCTCGTAAGTGGTTGCTGTTTTCAATTTTAAATTACTAATAAACAGATTTCGATATTTTACAAATCTCGAAAAAAAAAATTTTAGTAAAAAATTGATAAAAGTTATGATGCCGCGCCGGTATCATTGAAAAGTTTTAAAATCAGATTTATTTCGAAACCCGATATATCTCCGCAATATGCTTAGGCATTCTATTTTACTTCAAATTTGACAGTCGTACGTCGCCTTTGCATATTTTTTTTTTTTTTTTTTTCAAAAATCACAAAAAACCTGCCAAATTTTGTACGGCAATCTATAGTACAAAGTTTAGAGATCTGCCTTGTAAAATCTTCGTAAGAACATTGTTACACTAAATTGCCAAAAGGTGATTCTGCTGATTTTGTTTGCCTTAGTAAAATATTTTGTTTAAATTTATTTTTTAGCTTTAGAAGTCCTGCACTTCAACCGTCGATATCTGGAGTAGGCATCACTTTTATCCAGATTCATGCACAAATATGTAGGAAAAGAATTCGGTTTACAATTTTATGAACACGCAGGAAATATTTTTTTTTTATTTACATAAAAATAGTTACATGATTTCCCTTAGCCAAACTGATATTTCAATGTATGGTCTATTTTAACTCTTTTCATTGCATTACTATAATGTGTAATTTAATTGTTACAGAGTCACAATTAAAATTAGGCTACTCACGCATTCATGCTTCATAAGCCTACAACAGCTTTTATGTTTTGAATGGTTAACTAGAACCCAACCATAACCCTGCAGCCATACTCCCACTATCACACGAATCAGCCATTGAATATAGACTCAAAAGTAAATTAATACTTAACCAAACTGTTGGAAGTGGTCATTCGGGTTCAAACCCAGGATTTAAACCACAATTCGGGATCAAAATTAGTATCAAACGTTAAGCTCCTGTTCTGTCCCCAAAGAACGTATAACATTGAAAAAAAAACAAATAACGCATGGCAATGCATTTTACTATACCTACTATGCCTATACGCCCCCCGCCAACTCATAATGCGGTTTATCGCAAAATTCAGGTCTAGAATTTCATTCGCTTAATTCCACCGAAACTGTACGTGGCCACGTAATTAGGCAACGTTTTATAGATTGTGCAGTATGACTGTTGTTCGGTAATGACTCTCTGTCCACTCTGTCAATGAATGGGAAAAATAAAAATAAAAAACTCCCTCAGCCTGGACACTCACTATGTACATATGTATAGGTATATAAAACGGACAGTAAAATTGGTGATTTTGCTTGCGGTATAAATGAGTAGGTATATTCTATACCGTTCGTTTGCCAACGCATCATAGTTGCTATATATCCGGTTTCAGAATCAAGAGATCAACATCGAATGGCAATTCGAATACCAATTAATTTAATGCAATTTTAATATTAATTTATGACAGAATAAATATTTAACAGCTCATAGAGTTTATTGTGTGAGAATGAGGGGCAAAACGGTAATCAAATAAAATGTTAAGAGTACCTACATATTATATATACGTACATGTACACTTAATACGAAGCGAAATGAGGTGCATTGGGGTTATTGCAAATTTTTGTTTTATGTTTTTGTCAGAATTATGTTGTATTTTTAATTAATTAATAATGTACGTTTGAATCCGGAGCGGAAATTTTAATGCACTTGTTTCCCAATTTTCGCTTGAATTGCTTATACATTTTTATAGAACAAAGATCACAATTACCATGAAACAAAAAAAAAACTAGGTACAATGATATTTTTGAGATTGACTGGCTGAACACAATCCTGCTGCAACTGGAATCGGAGCCGCAGCTGCAACTGCTTTCAAAAAATGTTATACGACGTTTTTTATTATCTGCCCACAATGAACTATACAACCTTTTGTATATTTTAAAGAAAAAAAAAATAGCAACGAGTTTATAAATAAAATGAAACATCTGAAGTGTTGCACGTAAAAAGGTACAAATTCGTAAACCATGCGGCTCCAACTGCAGTTGCGTTCCATTCTGCTCGTAGCATTTATTTTGTGTGTATTTAATATTATGATAGGTGTTCCAGCTCCGACTTCGGCTGCGTCTCAATTACATTGTGTTCAGCCAGTAAATCATTACCTGAATCAAAGCACTGAAGAGCAACAAAGCGGTCGGACTTGACGGTATTCCCGCAAAGCTCTTACGAGCAGCGCTTAGCAATCGAACAACGCGTTAATATTATTAAAACTTACTACAAAAGTGATGATTCAAACGTAGCCACTTTTCGCGCATTACGCGATAATTATGGTCGCCATAGTTCATAATCGACCGACTACGCAAGAAATCGGTAAAATTGTGAAGAAATTTGAAGAGAGTGGAAAAGTTACTGATGTCGTAAGGCCTGTGCGTCATCGTAATACACGCTCAGTCGAAAAAATTGCTGCTGCAAATGCAAGTGTTGCTGATGATCCGAATTTATCGATTTCCCGGCCGGCGTTCGCAGCAGATCAAGTGTTGTGATGATCCGAATTTATCGATTTCCCGGCGTTCGCCACAAATCATGACTTGGACGATACATATGTGGTTCCAACAAGATGCGGGGTAACAAGCCACACAACACGACAAATTATATGGTCTTATTGTGTGAGAAGTTTCCTGGTTGCGTAATTTCACGTTTTAGCGACGTCAATTGGCCACCAAGATCATGCGATTAAAACACCGTTAGATTTTTTCTGTGGAGCTACTCAAAAGACCGTGTTCACGCTAATAATCCCCGAACTCTAGACGTATTAAAAACCAACATTTCTCAAGTTATGGCCGATATACCGCCCGAAATGTGCGAAAAATGGTTAAAACTTACCTCAAAAGAATCACATGCTGCGAATCTTCCCGAGGCGGCCATTTGAATGATATTGTTTTTAACACTTAATGGCAAAGTCCAAACTTTATAATGAAATAAAATATATATGTATCGCTGTGTGTGTTTTATTTAGCTTTACTTTCGAAACCAAAAAATGAATGACCCTTTACTTTGGAATTGATTTATCACGTTTTTAGTCCTATAATTTTAGGTGGTGTTGTTTGAGTTTCAGCTCAAGTTTCATAAATAATTTTATCGCGCTCCAAAAATACAAGTGCAATGTTGACTTGATTTCTTATTTTTCAATTATCTTTCAAAGAGGCTCAGTCTAAATTAGTCATACTCTATAACTTTTCAAACCAATTAGCCTTTGAAGTCGTCAAAAAATTTAATGCCGCGAAAGAAGAGCAAGAATGCAACTCGAAATCCGTACAAAAATCGAAAAAACAGGTCAAAATATTAAAATTCAAAACACATTACGTAATATTTCCATATGATATGACAATATGACATCTTTGTTTGCAACACAAAAAAAGAATATAATTACACATTTGCAAAAGCTCAAAGAATCTATAGTAGGTAATTAACTTGAAATCCAGGGGCTACAAATTCTTAATGCGTTTTTTCTGTGCTATTGGAACATATACACACAAATAACCGTCCTATTTCTCATCGGGCACAGTAGGTATAGGACTCATTAATATTTTTTGTTCTTCTTTTTTTTTATATTTTTTATTTAAAACATCTAAATATAATACAAACAAAAAAAGGACAAACTTATGGCAACACACTGTTTACATAAAATGATGAATAAAAGGATACTCGTATGTATAGGTTTGTACGTAAAATAAGGCACTGCAGCAAACTGTGCAGAATGATGCTATTCGAGAGGGTTTTTTTTGAATTGAGGTCGATGTGTAAATATTTGCAGGAGGTAATGGATGTTTACTCTAAGGTTTTCCCCTATGGCCTGACCAAAGCCAAATGACAGCTCAAGGATGCCTCGCTTTGGCAAAAAGATGCTTATTTCCTTGAAAATTCTATTCAAACATGAACTCTTTCGATTGAACAGAGCATAACACCATAAGCCTTTTAAACATACAAATACACATACACATACACACACACCCCAACACCTAAAATAGGGTTTGTTGTAGGGGTATATAGGCGTCCGTCATCGTTGTTAGATTGACTTGATGGGTGTATAGTATACTATGCATAGCTTTGGTGATTGGCGGAATATCTAGGTTTGAGAAAATATGACAGCATCATTTGGCATAAAAAAGGACTTGGAATCCTTTGGAATGAAACCAATCTTTGCTATTCATGGGAATATTCAAAAGATGTTGTTTTTTTGCTGACGTGACAAACTGATGGCACGCACCACAGCAGCAGCACCATCATCATATATATAAGGGAATTGTGTTTGTTTAGAGTCCTTTGAAGGATTTTAGAAGTCTGTAGCCATAAGAGTTAATATTCAATAAACATAATCAAAAAGTGAATCAAAGGCAGTAGATAGAACCTACATATATCTAGAGCTGAATCATGTATTCTTCTATAATATAGCAAAGTAATAGCTTGCTTCATCATTAAAAATGGGAAAGGCAGCTAAGCTATGTTTAGATGTTTATGTTTCTTTGAAGTACCTATACTTGAAAATTAATATTTCATTCATACCTCTATTACTGTTTTTTTTTTTTTTTGTATACATAAAAGTAACAAAAGGGACAACGTTATTATATTTATATTCTATTATACTTTAGTTTTTATGTATTAAGATGGTAATAATATGTTGCTTGATATATATTTAGTATAACTATACAGCTTAAGGTTCTTTTATACTAACCAATACCTTTTTTTTAATTTATTACTAAACAAAATTTAATTTACCATGTAGTGGTGGACCCACTGGAAGAGGGGGTTTCTACTTCGGACTCTCCTCATGGTGAAAAACTAGTCTATATACTTATCAATAACTTACAACTAACTTACTGGCCCTAAACGGGCGCTCTAAGTTAAACCAAATCATAACCTAATGCTAATGCCTTTCGGCCTAAAAACTAATTAATCTTAAAATTCCTTATCGGTTTTATTTTCCACCAAGAAAAATTTGAAAAAAAACTAATTAGTATTAAAAATACACAAAAAAAAAAATGTTAATCGAAATGGATCATAAAAAAGGGATTTTTTGAAATTTCTATTCTATGTAAGGTAAAATAGGATAAAACAGTTCATGGGTTCAAAAACTATCTTCTAAACAGAAGGTCGTGCAGTATTCATTTATTTTTATATAGGCAGAGGCGTAGCGTAGCAGGGGCAAGAAGGGCACAAGCACGGGCGGTACTTTGATTAGGAGCGGCAATTTTCCAAAATAGGAGTGAGGAGTGAGAAGTGAGGAGTAGGGAGTGAGGAGTGAGGAGTGAGGAGTGAGGATTGAGGGGTGAGGATTGAGGGGTGAGGAGTGAGGAGTGAGGAGTGAGGAGTGAGGAGTGAGGAGTGAGGAGTGAGGAGTGAGGAGTGAGGAGTGAGGAGTGAGGAGTGATGAGTGGGGAGTGGGGAGTGAGGAGTGAGGAAAAGGAGTGAGGAGTGCGTAGTGCGGAGTGAGGAGTGAAGAGTGAGGAGTTCGGAGTGAGGAGTGGGTAGTGCGGAGTGAGGAGTGAAAAGTGAGGATTGCGGAGTGAGGAGTGTGGAGTGAGGAGTTAGGAGTGAGGGAAGCGGAGTGAGGAGTGATTGAGGAGTGCGGAGTGAGGAGTGAAAAGTGAGGAGTGAGGAGTGAGAAGTAAGGAGTGAGGAGTGTGGACAAATTAAAACTTAACAAATTCAAAAATATTGACCTAAGAGAAGTTAAATTGTGAGTTTGGTCATGCACCTTTGCTGGGTGCCAAGTCATCGGGACATTCCAGTTTCTAAATAGTTCAACAATTAGGAAAAAAAGCTTCTTAGATTCCTGTGATATCACAATGGACCAACCCTTTGGTCTTAGTGTGTCTAGAGTTTCTGCTGACAACCACATAAACCTAACCTAATAACTTTTCCCTGGTGGAAATCTGGGACCGACCGATCCTTCGAGAATTTCTAATCGAAAATAGTAATAGAAGGTAATACTGTTTTGCTCAATAACAGGTCAATTCGTGTAGTTATGTACTTCTTAGTATTTTACTTTTGGATATTTGAAATAAATAATTCTTATAACGGCTTCGTTCTCATCTAAGTTAAAGTTTAGCTGTTTGAGGTATGTTTAACACCTTTCATTGAACTGCAAGAAACATGCGAACTCTTTTTAAGAGACAAAACCACTTTTGGATACTTAAATTTGTATGGGCTATTATAAAGTATGTATGTTTAAGTTAAAAAAAATATTGTTAATATTTATAGATAAATAAATAAATAAATATGTAAGTTAAAAAAAAGACTAACTCACTAGCAAGTATGGGTCAAGAGGGACTTAATGCCATTGCATTATTTTCTATCAGACCCAATTGCTTCAATAAAAAAATTAAAATAATGCAAAAGAAGGTTGACAGGATGAGAAAGTATTACAATATCCACTAAATTACAGTCTGAGATAGAAGACGAAACTAAATTACAGACCGAGATAGTAGACGCTACTAAATTACAGTCTAAGATAGCAGACGCTAATAAATTACATTCTGAAATAGCAGACGCTACTAAATTACAGCCTAAGACGGCAAGTGCCACTAACTAACTAATTTAACACTGTCGCTTGTGGAGTCTAACCTAAAAGAGACTCACCAAGTACTCTTGATTGTTGGTACTATAATCAAACTATGGCACAGCTTGCCTTTATTCGGTCTATTCGTGGTCTCTTATACAATTTTACTTCACACTGAGTGTGAACTATAATATGACGAACAAAATAATATTCGTATTTTAATATACTTCACCAGAGATGGTTGAAGTGGTAAGGTCAGGGGTGTCGGAAGTGTTGTATGGTATTTGTATTTTTCTATACTCGGTATCGGTCGGGTGGTGGTGGGGGAGTCGCAGTGTAATGCATCATTACTAATACTATCTTAAACCAAACTAAGTTTTTGGTAGGTGGCATAAAATATAGGCTCCCATAGCTTATTTAATTTCTTATTTCAGCTGACTATAGCTAGTTTTTAAAATATTAAAAGCTATCCCAAACCAATGCGAAACTTTCGAAACGATGACGAAACTTTCAGCTGCCAATATATTTTACATGAGATTAACCGGCGCGTTATTTTGATGGGGTACTCTCATATATCGCCCTGTTAATAAATTTTAACAGACGAAATATTCGTCGTCGTTCCAAATGTTTCGCTTTGGTTTGGGGAGCCGTTAGACTTAAAACCACAGTGTGATGGTAATTGTACATCAAAGCTAGTTCGTATGGACCCAGTTATGTATTTTGTTTTTATTATTTTTTGGTCTAATTTTTTACAAACAAAAATTGACTACCAATGGTTGGAACCACCTTGACCAAATCTCCTGGATACGCCACTGTAAAATTCGTATAATTAAAAAAATCTAACTAATTTTTGTAATAAAATTCTTACATACCTACACCGGTCCTATACATAACACACTATATACGTAGGTATACCAACATTACATATACATACCTAGCTACGTCATTATATCCATGACGACCTGGTGGCAATAATTTTCTACATCAGTACATATAAGTAAGTTTTTAGTTTTTATTCTTCTGGTTATAAAAACTATGAACATTATCCAGCTTTGAACCTTATACACCGCATGCAAGGTTAATAACTAAGCAAAGGTGCAATGTTAAAATAAAACAACGAAAAATAGGAAACTAAGTCAAACAATTTGCTCTGTTTTTCGTTACCACTTTTGCAATAATTCTTTTAATGTTTCAAAAGCTAAACTCTATTAAATAATTCTTGGATACAAAAATTTTGGTTGAAAATTGTATTTATCGGAAGCCAAAGCTGGTGAAATGAATTGAGATATAAAACAGCAAAAAGCACATATAAATAGAAAACATTATTTTATACTTGACAACACCTCTACCTAGCTGAGTGTTATTTTAAATCCCAGTAGGAAAACCTTAAGAGACATTATTGTAAAGGGTGGATATTATGTAAATATTATATATGCCCATATTTTCATATTCAACATATAAGGTATTCAATCACTAAATAGATGTTTTTTTGAAATATTCGATTCATTGGTTAACCCATATCACGTTTACGTTGGCATTGTATTTTATCAAATTTATGCAATTCAGCAATTTTAAGTGATGAAGAGTTATTCATATACATGGACGGACAAGTGAATACATTACAAAGGAATAATTTATTTTCGGTCTACATTAATTGGACATCAACACATCATGTACAAATAAATTACATATACCTATTTAGGTACAACTGATATAGAAGAATAATCAACAAAGACATACAAATACAGTAGACGCTTGATATACTGAAGTAATTAAAACTAGGCCTGTTCACTATTCCGAGATTTTTCAAAATAATGTGAGTTCACTATATCAAGATACCTTTTGTTCACTGCATAGTTCACTATACCGAGATTCACTATATCGAGCGTCTACTGTACAATTGAAAATGAACAAAATCGATTTTCAATTTCACTCGGAATGAAATTCCATGTTTTACAATTCTTTCGTTTTGGAACATTTCGCAATTACATACTTGTCAAAATTGAAGGTCCATCCATCTTTAATTGTTTTGAAAATTGAAATTAAACTTCGGATGTTAAATTGGATGCAGAATTATTGACATTTTTAAGGGAAAAGGAAAAAAGCTAAAATCTGAGAAGTAAAATGCACGACTGGATCGCACGAAGTTGCTCTTATGTGCGAACACAATTTGCTTTTTAAGTCTTTTAAATAGTTCAAATTTTAAAGGAAATAAATTAGTTATGCCAGCCTTTATTTTTTATTTAATACCACCTACCAAAAACCTAGCTTAGTTTAAGGTAGTCATATGTGAGTACATAAATATGAACGATATAGCACAAGTGTTGCACATTTACACCGCATCTGATTTCTTAAACAAATCTCAATTTATGAGAAAAAATTGAAAATCGTTGAAGCGGTTATTTAAAAGAATATATTTTTTATATATTAATTAATTAAAAAAAAATTGAATTTTTTTTTTTTTTAATCCAAAATTTATTTTTTTGAAAATTTTGATCAGCAATTCTTATTAGACGCTCTTATGTACAAAATTTCATTAAAATCGGTTCAAAAAATAATGATATAGTCGAAAACCAAAAAAAATGGTTTTATGAGAGATACCTACCATTTTTAATCGATAAGTAGATACATTTTTTTCCAAAAATATGGTAGATGGCTTTAATATTAGCTCACATAAATAATTTAATCAAAATAGTCCCCCCTCGGCCCTCCTATACGATTTTTTTCTTGTCTTAACCCAACCTACTTGCTCTAGCTTTTTGGTGCACCTTATACCGATCACCCTGTATAAAAAAAACAAAAACAATACAAAAATTGTTACTTCTTGGTGTGGACCCATTGTAGAATGGTGGAATTTAAAAACTGGGTATACCAAATTTTTCGCAATAAAATGATCTATGTACAAAAAACATCTGAAGTGTTTTTTCAATAAAACTGCTAGAAAAAAAGTTACCTTTAAAGTAATTTTTTTTGAAAATGTTCGTCGATTATTGGCTACATCTTTTTTATTTTCAATTTAACGGTGAAAAGTCTCTTAATCAAAGTTGTAGAAAATTAAATTTTCTACAAAATTGGTCAACAATTTTTTTTTTGTCAGAGCTATATTTCTAAAGATATTGTGAAAAGGGGTTTCTTACTCTTTTTCAAGATGGCGGCCCCGAAAGCCATTTTGTATACTCACACTGATGCACATTAAACAAAAAAAACCTTGTCCTATACTAAATACGAGGTCAATGTAACATTTCAATGGACTATATATGTGAAGTCAGAACATCAATTTTTATTTTCGAAATTCCAATTATTCACAATTAGCAGTTTTTTTTTTTATTTTAAAATATTTTTCACTTGCCAAACAAATTTCAAGTCGAATAATTTGTATTCTCCAAACATGTCCTATATAGAACCATCTAATCCAAGCTATTGAAAACTGTCAAAGTCTTAAAAACTCTAACATGTCGAATTCAAAATGATATGACGTGTGTTTCTTAATTTCTCCTTCGCTCTCAAAATCCTTCTCGAGAAGTTATATAGCTATTCTTGTTTAGAGCCAGAAATTGTTGGCAAATTTAAAATCCATAATTCATTTTGTGCAATGTCATGTTCGTTTGTGAAAGTTTACGAATTCAGATGCTGCTGCTGATGCTTTTATACTCTTATATTCTGATGCTATACCTACCGGCCAGTGATGGTAAGCGGCGGCGGTGATGGTGGCGCAGCACCGACAAACCTCTTTGTGGATGCATCAAACGCAAACCTGTGGGTTGTTGTGGTATTTTGCTAGCCATTTTTTAGATTTAAAACTCCATTGCTTGCCCCATCATCTGTGGCAGATGAGATGAGGCCGAGGTTGGATATGGGTTGGGTTGGGTTGGGTTGGGTTGGGTTGGGTTGGGCAGCAATGTTGAGACATTTTCAAAAACCCTCAGAACATAGTTTCATGTTAGAAAATGGATACCGTATATATCTACTCTCGTACACAGATTAACGATGTCAGGCACTTGTATCTGTTTGTTGTCGGGATCGGTGCTTTGGTTCTAGTTCTGGCTCTGGCTCTGGCACTGCACACTAGTTCGAGGTTAGGTTTGGGTTCGGGATTGTATATAGAGTAGAAGAGCTATGGTTGTTTTGCTTGTATGTACTTGGTCTACACCTGGAATAGTTGTGTTTTCCTACTTTCTATATGTTCATCACACTTTATAAGCACAAGTGCATACACCAATGCACCTTGTTTCTATCTTTATCTCTATATATATTCTGTACCTATAGGATCTATCTATATAGGTGTTTAGATATTTGCAGGCTTTTGCTTATTAAAGCCTAATCCTTGAGAAGGATGTCTTCTCTATTTTACCTCTAATTTGTGTGCATCCTTCGAGTTTTGCCATGAATCTGTGGAAGAGATTTTAGAAAATCTATTCGTCTTGTTTTGTTAAAGTCGTTGTGGTGGTGGTGTTGGTGGTTGTGTTGTCACGGCAACGTTCTCGTTGTCATCGTCGTACAGCTCGCGCGTCGACATGACAACACTCCCACAAACACCAGTACTAGAATCAACCAGGGCTGTATTTGGGTTTTAGGCAGCATTTTTTTTTGTTTTTTCTTTAAGTGGCGCCCAACTGATGACTTTTTTTTACTGTTCGAGTTGTATATGTGAGAAATCTTTAATAAAAAAAACACATTTCATATAAGATCATTCATATAAGATCATACAATCGAAATATAGTGCAACAAAAAGCTGCAGGTAACTAATTTCCAGGGTGGCGTCCGGAAGTAAAGGCTAATATTTGCTAAATTTTAAGTAATATAAGCCAAAAATTGCCTAAAAAAAGATTTTCAGTATAGAAGGAAAGAAAAGAAAAATGTCATGCGCAAAATTACTTTATTATTGAGACTTTGAATGCAAAAAAAAAAAATAATGTCCTTCTTCTCTTAGTAAATACAGCCCTGTTATAGCGACTCTCTTGTGCTTATATAGTTTTCCTTACTCTAATTCACATTCGAAAGGATGTGTCACCATGAATAAATTCATTAGCGCTGAGCACCGGGGACTTAAGTGGGCGGCAATAAACGCCGTACGTGTGTCCCTATCTTAAAGTTCTTTTTCTTGCTTGATATAATGTATTCCTTTATTCCAGAGAGGGAAATGAGGACTGTGGAGGTAAGATGAGAAACCAAAAGTGAGTACATATATATAAAATCCATAAAGTGGATTACAGGTCATGTACCTGTGGGGCCTTGAAGTTGGTTGTTTAAGGTTGCGATATACATACATAGTTAAGTATTTAGGCACATCGCATTCATCTGGACCTAAAGTAGATTCCTAGGCATGCAGTCAGCTCTTTTTGGAAGATACAGTATAATTGTTGTGAAGTGTGGTAGTATAGGGATGATGGTTTACTGCGAGAATTCATTTTTTTGTTTGTTTCTTTATTGCCTGGTGTGAACCCTTAGCTGATACACTACTGGAATAAAATATTTTAGTATAATTTTCGTTGTTGCTCCAAGGTATACGCTTAAGGACTATTATGATACAATTACATTGTGAGTAACATGTTTTGTAATGATTTTAGCCTAAACATTTTTATGAGATGGGATGTACTGCTTCGATTCCTAGAATTGCAAAACAAAAATCTTACTTTTTCTCAATGTTAATGTTGGAAAAATTATTCTGAAGTCGTATAAAGGTATCTACGAATAAAATAAGCAATCTTAGTAAGTATATATAGGGATTGCAACTTTATAGACCTGCATATATTTGTATGAAGAAAATAAGTCAGGTACATGGTTAGTTTTATTATTTTCTCATTACCTGAATAGAAATATAGTGAATTTATAAATTTAATTTTTTTTTGTCTGTGGGTAGGTGTTTAAACCTTTAAGAGGCTCTATGAGGACCGAAAAACGCGTGTTCATAGGAATGTGAGATTCTTACTTCACTAAAACCACCTCTTCCTCCCGATTGCAACTAAGTTGAAACTCAACTATAGACATTTATTTTTAACGAAGTTATACAACGTGTTGAAGGTAACTGTCCTGATAGTTGATAGTTCCTACGTAATCCACGATCTATAAATCGGTTTTTTGTTTACCGCACCAAGTCAGAAGGTTTAGTCCTTCCGAAGCGGCGGCGGGCGTACTAAATCTGTCTCGTCAAGAATTTCGATAATAGTTCTATTATTGTGTTCTTAAATTCGTTTTCTATGCTTTCGCGCAAAAGTTTTTATTTTATTTCGCACCGTGGGGATACCAAGATCCCTGTGTAGAACATCATTTCTAATATACCACGGCGCATTAACAAATGATCTTATAGCAATTAATTTTCAAAAAATTGTAAAATATTTAAATTAGAATAGCGAGTACAACCCCAGAGCTGTATACCATAAGTCCAGATGGGCTTAAGTATACCTGCCTGTATATAATCAGCTTGTTTTCTATATTAATATTTTAGTGTTTCCCGAGTAACCAGTACATTTTTCTAAATTTAATGTTTAATTCTTCGCATTTTTTTTTTTTGTACATGCGGCTTCCATTTTATTTACGCGTCTAAAGTCATACCGAAATATTTATCTTCATTTGCGAATTAAACTCGAGTCGAGTTGTATTTACAAATACAGGTAATCTATCGATTTTCTTGTACGTAAAGTCCACTTGGACTGATTTAAATTCGTTGAGCACTATTCGCCATGTTTCTGTCCATTCATTGACATTATTAAGTGCATTTTGTAATTTTACTGTAGATTTGTTTGATCGTTTTGCCCACTGCTTGTATCGCAGTGTCGTCAGGAAACGTGGCTACAATATAGTGCCTTCAGCTTTATAAATATAACATGTAAGATTTTCACAAATATTCACAATAAGCTTAAAGCTGGTAGGTATATTTTTGTACCATTCATTTATGAATTTAAAATATTTTTCTATTTGAAACTAGAGCTCCTTATTTTGAATGTGGATCCAACTACACGTGTTACGTGTAGGTACTCGTGTAGTAAATAATAACACGTGCACACGTATAGGTTCTAAATACACTTGTAAATCTTAAAGATCTTAAAGAAAACTATGTCGCTGGTCCAGATAATATTCCGTCCATATTTGTAAAATCATGTAAGTCTCACATTTCGTCCTCTATAACATTTATATTTAATTGTTCTCTGTCAATTGGATTTTCTCCTGAATTGTGGAAGTCCTCTTATTTAATACCTTTTCATAAATGTGGCAGGAAAAACTTAGTTGAAAACTATCGTCGTATAGCTAAACTTTCATGCATTGCAAAATTATTTGAAAATATTGTGTGCGATCAGATTCAGTTCCACTTCAAAGGGTTGATTGCAAATGATTAACACCGATTTTGCAGTAATAGATCAAGTTTAACAAATCTTCACCACTCTAACAAACAAAAACTTAACTCATGTGTTTTATGGTGACTTAACTAAAGCGTTTGATAGAGTTTGCCATAAAATACTTCTTTATAAACTAAACCGTTATGGGTTCCCTTACTGGATATTGACTTGGATAGCATCGTACTTGGAAAACAGAACCCAATATGAAAAATTGAACATCATCATCATCATCTCTAACACTATAAACGTCTTATCTGGACTTCCCCAAGGCTGTCATATTGGACCAATTCTTTTTATAATATTCTTCAACGATATTCACTCTACTGTTTTATGCAGTAAGATTTTGATATTTGCTGATGATTTCAAACTAATTTAAAGTTTCAAAAGCTGTAGTAGTTCGCCCGAAGATGGAGTAACACTCCGAAACGCGTCGCTAACATCATTTAAATTAAAGTTGTGAAATTAAGTTTTTATAATAATAAAATAAAAATAAAAAACAAAATAAAATTGGGTTTTTTAAATTTATTTATTAAGATTAATCATCTATTTCAAAAGCTATAATGCGTTATGTATATGCAACATGATATTGGAAAGGTTTTTGAATGGTGCCTCAAAAACGGAATGGATCTATTGATGAGTAATGGTAAAGTAAATATTAACTAACCGATCTTTTTTTTTTAAAGACTCTTTTATTATTGTTTATATGTAGGTATAATATATTTGAAGTTTTTATTTAATTAATTATGATATATTATTATGATATATATAAATGTCAGGTTTGATTAAAATCTCAAGTATGATTATTTTGTTCATATGTCTATAGTCTAACCTTCCATAACATAAGTAGGTACCTGCGTTGCATACATCGCAAAACAAAAAATTATTTACATATATTTTAATTTTGAAATCAAAAAGATATAAATAGTAATTTTCTTTGAAAAAAAAAGATTCATTTATTTAAATACCTACCTACATATTGGAATTTTATTGCAACCTCCTATATCAACATTAGTCAAAAAAAAAAAATAAAAAAAACCTTTATTACTTTTTTTTGACAAAAGAAACCTCACATGTCACATCTGATGAACATGATTCATCTCTCATTCACATAAAATGGAGAATTCCCGTTGAATTTGTTCCAAATCATTCAACTCGACATAGAATTTGCTTTCAAACACTTATCTTGAACGAATGAAAACGAAAATAAAAAAAAAAAACATTTATTCTACTTTTACATTTGTCAGTTGGTTTTGTTGGTTTTGCTCAGATTAAAGTTTGGCATTTTGCCAAAATATTTGAAGGTAAAAATATCATTGTCGTCCCTTAGGAAGGGGGGGGGGGGGGGTGAGTGGTTAAAATGTTTTCCCAATTTTATTTATATAATGGATTCCTTTTCTTTTGTTGTTTCACACGCGGTTGCAACGAAGTGAAAGATTTCTTTTGATTTTTTGAACAAAATTTACTATGGGTATGTAACACGTATACGGTGTAAAAGCAATACAATGTTATCTTAAGTAAAAGAATCACCAGGTGGTCGGTACTTATATTCATGCACCTACATGATGTAGGTATGGAGTAAATCTAATAATTTTAAGAATTTTTCAAGGAAGTTTAATTATTCAGAACTTATTTGAGTATTAAAAAGAGGGGTTTGGTTCGATATCCCGCTTTTTAAAATACATTTTTTTAAATCCCGCTTTTTATACCTAATCCTGTTATTTTTTTTTTTTTTTTAATCCCACTTTTTTAAAAACCCCCTTTTTTTAATTTTTCTTTTTATAATCTCATCTCTTACAATCTCATTTTTTTGTAATTCCGTGATTTGCTATTCGGTTTTTTAAATCAAAACTAGTTGTTATACTAAAAAAAAACACGTGAAAAGCAGAGTAGTAAGAAACGGAAATATTCAAAATTGGATTATAAGAGAAGAGATTATAAAAATCGGGATTTAGAAAAACAGGATTATAAAATTCAATGTAGATATATATTTAAAAAATGAGAATCCGATACGGTTCTTAAAATAATTTATACACATATATATATAAAAAAGTTGGGTTCGATATTCCGCTTTAAAATCCGGTTTTCCTTGCAGTAATCCCTTTTTTAAAATCTCGCTTGTTATAATCCGGTTTTTATAATTCCGATTTTTTAAGGGGTGAGTCGATATCCCGCTTTTTATTATCCGGTTTTTTAAAATCCCGGTTTTAAAATCCCGCTTTTTATAATCCCGCCTTTTCAAGATCCCGATTTCTATAATCCCGTCTCTTATAATCCCGTTTTTTATAATTCCGTTTCTTACTATACCGCTTTTGCAATTAAAACCACTTGTTTGAACTCCCACCAAAATTTCGTTGAGACTTTGTTAACATTCATTTGGGAGTTAGTTCGTTTGGGACTTATTTCACTTTTTTAAAATCCTGCTTTTTAAATCCCATCACTTATAATCCCGGAATGTAAGAAATAGGATTATAAAAAATGGGATTATAATAGGAGAGATTATAAAAAATGGGATTTAAGTAACGGGGTATTAAAATATGGGATTATAAGAGGAGAGATTATAAAAAACAGTATTTAAGAAACGGGGTATTAAAATACAGGACTATTAAGAGCGGTATATGGAAACCAACCCTTTTATATGTGATAAAGTTATTTTGGGGAGCTTATTGGTTTCTCCGTTTTTTAAATCTCAATTTTGTATTTCAAGTTATAAGCATATAATAGGGTAAGGTTCAATTTCCCGCCTTTTATAGAGAACTGTTTCTTTTTTAATCCCGCTTTTCTAAACCAACTTTTATAAAATATCGCTTTTTATAATCTCATTTCATATAATCCTCTTCTTTAATATCCCGCTTTTATTTCAAATTTTAAACATATAATAGGATTAGGTTTGATATCCCGCTGTTTATATACCGTGGTTTTAATTCCCGCATTTATAAACCCACTTTTTTTAAATACTACTTTTTAATCTCATTTCATATAATCCCATTTCTGTAATTCCCTTTGTTAATATCACATTTGTATTTTAAAACATATAAAAGGTTTATGTTCAATATACCGCTTTTTATATATCGTCGTTTTTTAAATCCCGCATTCATAAACCCATTTATGATCTCATTTCATATTATCCCCTTTTTTAATATATCACGCTCTTTTTTTAAATTTTAAACATATAATAGGGTAAATCGAACTTTTGTATACAGTTTTCTTTTATAAACGAACTTTTTTTAAATCCCGCTTTTTTATAATTTTATTCATATAATCCCATTTTTATAATCCGATTTTTTACTATCCCGCTTTTGCAATCAAAACTAGTTGTCTTATTTATTTTCTTTTTCTCTAAATTTGTTATTATAATATCAATAAACCAATGTCTTCAATTTTTAACCACCTTATAACCTTGAGCACCAAGAACGAGTATGTATGATCCAGTCAAGTATTTTATTTGATTATTAAAAATTCTAAAAATAATCGATTTATATTCAATTCATTTATTATTTATTATTAGCATCTCTTTTTAAATTGATTTATTAAAAAAAATATATTTTTAGAAAAAAGTAATATACGAGTCTGTGGGTAGGTATAAAGTTTTAAATTTCATGTGTGATTGTGATACCAAACAATACTCGTGTTATAGACACCCACGTACTTCCCACGTGTAGTCATGTGTACCTACACTTGAACTCAAAATAAAATTTTCATGAACCATGTCTGTCTACATTATTTCCTTCCAAAATAAAAAATTATATCTAACAACAACATATATAAAATAATACACACATATGAGTAACAATATATACATAAATATTGTTTAGAAACAGGACATTTCAAGTACTGAATTTTGGTTTAGGTAGAGAATGATATATGAATACCATACGTACATACCATTTTCATTCAGTATCACTGTCCACTGACCCAAATGATTTCCTCTTTTTCTCTTAAAATCACTGTCGGCCAGACCACTTTCAATTCAATGACCACAACCGATACGGACGCACACACAAATATGTGCCTACTTTGTTCCGGTTTCGTCCTACCAATAATTTAGATCCCCTTCGCCCTTAGACAATTTTTTGAAATTTTGTTTTTCGTTGCCAGAAGTGAATAAAAAACAGAGAGGTGTGAGAAGTGATGGGGTCTCTGGAAATTTATTTTTATTTGAAGCATTTGAAAAGTTCAAACAAAATCGACACAAAAATTATATTCATCACAAAATTTAACTATCGAATAGTGCTTTGTGTAGTGAAATGATTTTTATATTTTGTTTTAACTTGCTTGATAAAGTTGCTGAGCTACATACCATACAATAGCTCCAAAATAATCCACGAATTGTCATAAGAGTTTTAATTTAACTTAATTTACGAGAAAAAATGTCAAAAATCGTTGGAGCAGTTTTAAAAAAAATAATTTTTTATATATAAAATTTTAAAAACTTTAAAAAAAAAATGAGTTCCCCATTTTTTAGTATAATGTTAATGCGGAGCTAAAAAATAAATTTTGCAAAAAAAATCATCTACCTGTTTTCGAATTATCGATTTTTCTATAAATAAATTTGTTTTTTTTTATACAAAATTTGATTTTTTTGAAAATTTTGATATGCAATATTATTTAAAATTATAAGAAACTCATGTGTAATTGATTCAACAGATAATGAGATTTCAAAAAAAAAAAAATGGTTCCATGAGATATACCATTTTTAATCGATAAATATTTTTTTTATCAATAATATAGTAGATCAACTGATTTTAGCTCACTTAAAAAGTTTAATCAAAATCATAGGAGCCGTTTTGGAGAAAAATTAAATTTTCCATACCGGTTATTAAATACTTGTATGCGTGACGTACCATTATTTTTGCTAATAATTATAACTTTTTTTAAATCTGCTAGATAATATTAATAAACTGCTGCTACTGGGGGCCAAGTAAAATAAAAATCGACAAAATTGTTTATTAAGTTCCCAAAAACAAATTTTGAAACTTTTTTTTGAAAATCCAAAAAGAAAAATTTTGAAAATTTTGGTATACAATACCTACTTTTAAAACCTTTTAAAACATTCTCCATAAAAAAAATTATCAAAATCTTGAACCGTTTTTGAACCATATTTATAACCATTTTTCGGAATTTTTTTTTATAAAATAGTAACTTTTTGTAAAAAAAAATACTGAATTAAAAAAAAGGGGCACGTTTTGGAGAAAAATATGATTTTCATTTTTTGTTAAAAAAAATTTTTTTACGGCAGCTACTGTTATTTTTGGTCCTAAAAAAACAATGAAAAAAATCGTATGGCCAAAAAACGCTATGTACCAAGTTTAAAGAAAATTGTCCCACCCGTTTAGGCTGCAGCGCCTATGTGCTTGGTCAGCCTAGCAAATATTCAGAATTTTAAGTTTCTGACTTTATTGGTACTAGTGACAGACAAGTCGAATATCGCCTGATATTGTTCTGGCAAAAAGGATGTAGTGCCAGAACTTCTGGACACTACCGTGCCCTTTGATGTTGTTTGATGTTGTCCATTAAATTAATGTCAAGTAAACGATGTAACATAATTGGCGATCAAAAAACTAGTAAGGCAGATAATTTTCTGTTAATTTTCGTATCTGTCGTTTAATGTTTTCTATATTTTCATATCAATTTAGCGAAGCACCGATGAAAAAAGAGGGACAAAATTCCTCGAATCAATGGTTAATTTCTCATTTCTCAATAACATGCCATTATAGTATTGATTGAAATTTAATTATTATTATTTATTAGTTTTATTGCTAAATTACGAAAGAACCCCCTCAAAAAGGGGTTCAAAACTTCTTATATTAAAAAATGTATTTCATAATATTTTGGCGTTCATTAATATTTAATTAATCGTGATAAATATCATTTTTTTTCGTGCGATGTTTTTCTATGTTTTCAGTTTTCTGTTTTTTTTTTTTTATTCAGGATTCGATCAGTGAATAGTTGCTTCGCTAACTTGACATTTACATGGAAAAAATATTCACATTTAATTGTCTGTGGTGTTCCACCTCAAGTGACCAAATTTTTAGTCCAAATTTCGGAAATAATTGTATAAAAGTGGCTCTTAGACATTCCGAAATTTTTCCTTTTGCGGGTACCATGTTTCTTGGTCTGTTAAGTTAATTCTGTTATGAATTAAGGTATAGGTACAGACAAGTTCAAATATTTTACAAATGTAAGAACAATCATCTTATATGCCAACAAATTTTAAATCATAATTCATAAAGCTTGCTTCTTTGCAGAACATGGAAAGACGATGAATCGAAATTGTCGTCGTCTTGATTGCATAATATTTTTGTGACCCCAAACTCAAACAGACTTCCGAGGTTTTGAAAAAAAAAAAAAAAAAATACTGTAGTTAGTCATTATAGTTCTGATAAAGTTTCATCCGTTTGTCATCGAGTCGAGGGGTTCTATATATTTATTTAAATTTTCCTCTCTCCTTTATTATTTGGTCATATTTTATATAGACGAACATTTTCACTATTCTTATCGCGCAAACACTTATTTCGTTTGGAATTCAAATTGAATGTGAAGCACTATATAACGAATGTATATTTGGTTGGTTGGTTGGTTGTATATTTTACTCCCGCATTATGCTTCTACGAGTATATATATATGTACCTATAGCCAGCGGAATTTGGGGTTTCAGAACTTGCCCCAATATGACTTCTGGGGCGCCATAAAGTTATAATAAATGGAACTTTGTCCAGCAGCTGTTTTATAGAGAGGACCTGTTTCTATTTGTGGTGTTGTATAGTTTTGCACCTGATAATAGGTAAGGTACAGAAAAGAAAAAAAATCAGTATCTCTCTGGCACTTCCACAAGCCATAAGAGTTGTATGTAGCTATATAAGTTGGGTTGAGAGTTTCGTTCTATATGCTGCAGGATATTTTAAAATAAAAGGATCGGGTAGGTAGGTATATATATAATGGGAACTGGGAATATACTATGTGCGCACAAATAATTAGAACCCTTGATGAGAGGTAAATTCGTTGTTTAGTGGTTGTGGCGCTCGAAATGCGAATATGATTTTGACGTTGAAATAGATTTATTCGAGCAGAAAGGGTCAGAGTTTTATTAACATGCGATATATTATATGGAACGTGCAGATAATTTGTTGTTTTTTTTTTTCACTTTTTATTTTTTTTTTTTGTAGATATAAGCCATAGGATGAAAGTGGTGTGTAAACTTGAAATACGAGGATGAGCAAACAAAATAGAACAACCTTATTTAATTTTGTAAATAAAGTTCTGTTGTACTCTGTGTATGTTTAACTATGGCTATAGATATTCAAGAGCTACAATATGTATATATGGTTTTCCGAACGAAATTTACCACTTGATGCAATTAGCATGCAGTGTTTAGTAAATTTTATTATAATGACTTGAGCCAGTATAGGACGATGGATAAAATGGTTAACATTTTGAGTATTCCAGGAGTTAAACATTTAGAAAAGTTTAAATCAATATAAAAGGCAATATGTAGGTACATAGTTTATTATTTTTGGTAATTAATTTTAAAATTCTCTTTAGAGTTCTGTTATTCAGGATCTGATGAATTTGTTATGGTAGTAGTAGTAAAGAGTGGAAAACTCTACCCTCGGAGTGTTCAACAACCATAACGATATCCGAAATCCGTGAACTAATTAAAATAAAATTCAAAGCCCTACTCCAGAAAATGGGAAATTTGACTTATAATAAGTTTATGAAAGAGGCAGAATAGTAAAAAATCCGAACTTACTACAGCAAAGTACACCACTTTTTAAATAGCAGCACATACTTTCTAGACCAAAACACTTAAAAAAAAATCAGCACATTATTTAAAGTTAGAGATAAACTCACACGTTTAAAATTTATACCTCATCGACCTGAACTATCACTGTTGTGTGATCTATGCAATCTTAAAGTACGAAAAGATGTGTTTCACTTCCTAGGAATGTGTCCAATTTTATTTTTGAAGAATAAAAATAACGGTATCTACCATAATATTTTTTTAGAAATACATAATTAAAAACTTATTTTTCTCACAAACATAATGTTTTTTTTTTAATGCTAACATTTTGTAAAAAAAGAAGAAATTTCTCAAAAATGGTTCAACTTATTTTTATCAATTTTAAATTTTAAAAACTTTATTATTTCGAAAACGACGATTTTTATTAAACTTGGCAAACAAAAATTGTTCTTGTAGCCAAAAATAATGGTGCCTAACATACACTCAACAAAAATTTCGTAAATTAACTACAAAATATTTTCGTCGATTGATTTTTTTTTTCGTTTAAAATATACGAAAGTTTCAATTAGTAAGTTCAAGTGACCTCAACTCCAAAGATTGCGTTTCGCCCAGGTACGAGAGTTGAGCTTATCAGTTAGATGCCGTCATACCCTTCTAAGACGCAAATTATGGTCGATGATTACCGACTCTTATAAAACTCACAGCATGAATATACTGTGAACTTTATATTTCTAAGGAAATTTGATTAAATTCAGACACTACGAAAGTTTGTAAAATAAATTGTTCGTATCCAACATGTAGATTAAAAAATTTAGAAATACGAAAAATTTGTAAAATTTACGAAAACACATTTGAAACTCTTTTTCATACAGATGTTTCGTGATCTGTACAAAAAATTTACCCGTTCATTAAAATTAACGAACCCGTTCATTAAAATTAATGAACCCGTTTAATAGAATTAATGAACCCATTCATTAAAATTAATGAACCCATTCATTAAAATTAATGAACCCATTCATTAAAATTAATGAACCCGTTCATTAAAATTAATGAACCCGTTCATTAAAATAAATGAACCCGTTCATTAATATTAATGAACACGTTCATTTTATTTAAAATTGATTTATATTTCGAATACTGAAAATTAGCTGTTTTGAAAATTCAGAACTCTCATTCTCGCTTTCAAAGGGAAAAATATTCTACGGGGAAATCGGAATTAGAAGTATTCTACTCCCGAGAAAACACGTCTCGCTGGGAGTTTTTTCCCTGAAATTTTTTAGAATAGGGCTGATTATCTATTTAAACGATTTTAATTAAATATGTTTTATAAAATAGCTTCAAATAAGTTTAAATAATATTGCATATTAAAATTAAAAAAAGAAAAAAAAATTGGATTGTTTTCTCAAAATAAATTATTTAATTCCGCATTAATAAATACTACAAAACGGGATACGCAACATTTTCATCGATTTAGTATACGATTTTAAATTGTTTTAAGTTTGTTAAGTTAAAAGACATGATTTAGAAAATTTTTAAGATATCAGCTATTTTTATTGTTATGAACTCCAAATTCCTAATTTATCTTTAAAGTATTAACAAATTTACGTCACTAAGGCGTGTTCAGTTGTTGTTGGTTAAGAAAATAGGTTTGAAATCATACTTACCTAAAAAAAAATGTTTAAAATAAAATGTTCTTTAAGTTAAAACCTCTTTTTCCTAAAATGTTAGAAAATTGTTAAGAAGGTTCAGGTAACGCTTATACCTTAAAATCACCCTGTTTAAAATTTTGTTTAAAATGTTTTTCTAAACATAAAACTATTCAAAGTGTGTAAAATTTAAAAACAAATTAAAGCACTTTAGATGTAATATTTTATGTTTACTGTTTTTTTTTTTTTTTTGTTATAGTTTTTGAAATCCTGATGAAAATTTAAATATGTATGTACTCGTGTGTAGGTAAATACATATGTAGATATGTACATTTTTAAGTCGAACACGCCAAAGTATTAGAAATCGTTTGGGAAGACATTTATAAAAGGTACACATTATGTGCACAAGCTGTGTGCATTGCAGCACAACGTTTATGATGCACTTAGATATAGCTATATATAAAAGTTGAACAATAATATAATATAGAAACCTCCCTCCTTCCATAACGAACGAAAGGATGCACTAAACGGTATATTGGGTTATGATGTGTTTATAATGTGCACGACACGATGACGGCGATGCTGAAACGATTTAGTATGAGCTTAGCAAGCCAACGAAGCAATATTATTTTGTCCACAACATCGAAACCTTAATGGAGCTACTATAGTCTATTATAATGGTAGTTTTATATTCTATTATAGTGTTTGGAAGAAAATCTGTATTTTAGCATGCAATATATAGGTATGTATGTATATATTGCAATGTGATAGATTTATTAGATAATATTGTTTTTTGTGTACCTTAATTCATAAAAAATAAAGAAAGCAAGAAAATAAAACAATATTTTGATGAGCTTATATTAAACTAAAGCAATGGAGTATGGGGTCTTTCTATATTATGTTACTTTGGTAACAAACAAAAATTTAATAAATAGCAAGGTTATAGTGAGATATGTGAACAAATTGTCCAAAGGCAATACATACCCACCTATACTATTAAAGTACATATCGCACCCTTAGAATGAAATGTACTCAAAATTTTTGTATTTTCTGATTTTTCAATAAACTGAACTTAAAAAGCGAAATGAACTCTTAAACCAGGTGGTAAAAAACATGCTGAATTTTTAGTTAGGTTACTTTAATTCTAAGGGTATGATTATGTGCTTACTATAAATTTATATAAAATGTAGAGTAATATACATATATAAACATTAAAACAAAATATTAAAATGCATACCTAGATGCATAGGGGGAGAGAAGGCACGTCGATTCGATTTTCATTCAATAATAAAAAAATAATATTTTCACTTGAGTTAAGGGCAACGTAATAGTTCCATTTTCATACTTACTATTTTTTGTTTTGAATTGATTTTTTCTTAACTTATGTTAAAGGCCGATTCTTCATTCTTAAAAAAAAAAAAAAAACAAATATTAGCAGGTTGATTCATAAACAAAACTTGAGGACTCTACCATAAAATGCGTAAACTAAACTTATTTTATTTACCTATTAAATCGAAAATATTTTACTTAGAAAAAATTAAATTTAACTTATTGCATCTCAAAACACGTCTTGACCCTTCACTCCTAAATATGCAAGTAAATTGTAAATCGTGGGCATCTCATCATTATTTATTATGCGTGAGTTCATATAAGAACAAGTGAAATACATCCAGCTGAAAAATACAAGGACTATATCAATGCACCCGCTGTATTAATGTAGGTACCTCCTCTCCCCTATGGCTAAGTCCAGTCAATGAAGCCAAAAAACAGCTAAATTCGGAAATAAGCGCCGGGAAGCTGAATTTTGGTAAAAAGCTTCCTCATGGTGTTCTGTAGAAAATGTCAAAAGTCCCCATCGATATGAGCGCCGCTAACAATTTTACGGGGGGTTGAAGGCCCCCCAAAATGTTTTTTTAAGAATAACTCCCAAATGGTAAGTTGTACAAAAAAAAGTTTAAAAGACTAATTTGTAGCTTGAAATATTTCCTACATAAAAGATTAGTATACTTTTTTCATACAAACAACGGTTTTTTTAAATAAATCAATCCGAAGAGTTAAGGGTTTTTTTTGAAATTTTGTTGTATCTCGCAAGCTACATTCTGTTTTTAAAGTGCATTCCAATTTTTACAATACGAGAAGGCACTCGGATTAGAATAGGAAAATTCTAGAATATAAATATGCTTATGTCTTTTTTAAAAGGTTTTCAATTTACTTTTTTTCGTTTTCTCATAAGCGGACATCTCTAATAACCGGACAAATTTCTGGGTACCATCAGTGTCCGGTTATGAGAGAGTTCACTGTAAATACATTCAGATTTAAGTTTCAATCTGGATGTATCCAGTGAATAATATGGGCGTAAGAATCAAATCAAATAAATAACACAAGGATGAACGATTTTCAACTTTAAACTTCCTATCAACCAAGTCAGATGACAATATTATGACAATTAGATACCTACTTTCAACTATGTTTTGAGCTCAAAGCAAAAGAATTTAAATATTTAATATAATTTTATTGCATTTTATTGTTTTTTTTTAATAGCTAAATAAATTTCTCTTTGAATTATCTATGTAGCTATATCTACAAAAAAATAATGACTCAACACTACCTTATCTTTCTCAATACTGTGAATAGCTGGCCATCTACCGACGAATAGAAATACTTTAACTTCACTACCATCCCTTCATATTGATTATGGTAAACCTTTTTTTATTTTTAAAATATTATTGCCATAAATGTGGTGCTATAATTTATAATAAAAAGGAGAGGTGAGTATATTTTTGTGTTGTTTGTTTTTTTTTTTTTGTCATCGACCCACCCCAATCTTTGAAAACAACAATGACACCTACTCGTATGCAGTTAAATTGATTGAAAATATTGTAGATACAGTCATAGTCTGGTAAAATACAGTGGATTTATTTTGATTCTTTTGGATGAAATCTGTTAATTTGAACACTATAAATAAAACATGTACCTAATAAGTAAATACATAAAAAAGATTTTTTTTTTTAGATTTATTTGGAAACCCAAATTATGCTGATCAATTTAAAAGGGTACAAAGACAGCCGGATTTAAACAACCCGAGATTAATCACTAGTATTTTAAATATAATATAATTAGTATAAAATAATCAATGACATTTTTTATAAATAAAGACAATGTATAAAATTAAGCCCTTTTATCCCAAAACAAAATAACATGTCAATATAATTATATGTAAAATAGAATTAAAAACCAATTGTAGATATATAATATTTCAGTTCAATAAACAAATTATTTATTGTTATTATTATTCAAAAAGGTACTTTAAAAAAACTTTAAATAAACGATTTTTTTAAAGGTATAGCTATTAAGGTATACAAATTAATACAACATTCAGGAGTATAAATAAATTTTGAAACACATTTAAGCTAAAAATTTTGATACGGACCAGACAGCGAGCGGCGCAAAATTTTATACCGCTTAATTTTTTCTAGTATACATTAGTGTGATACCATTTAAAAATTTTCTATCTTATAGTTTAAAGCATTTTTAAAAACTTGTATCATACTCGTACTTAACCTATTTTCTTTATAAAATTCAATCAGCAAGCGTATGATTTTTATATTTGTAATTGTCAAGGTGTAATTAAGAGTTAGTATGGTGCTAAAAATACAAAATAGGCATTTGGTGATTTTTACTTTAATAAAATGTTAAAAAAAATTATACGATTCTAACTCGTTTAAAATTTGGAAAATCCTGTTTTCAATTAAAATATTAAAAATACTTTAACATCGTACTAAATCATTTCAAATTTTCCGTCATAATTTTTTATAAAGAATTATTTTTATACCTAAGTATACATATACAAAATAAAATAAACAACTTGGTCCCCGAACTCGCTGTTATATGTGCGATCACATTTTGTTTTTAAAGTTTGAATAATTAAGATCTATTAGTCTGACTTTAAAAGAAATACATAATGTACATTGTGTCACCTGCTAAAAACGTATTTCAGTATTAGGAAGCATTATGTAACAATACAAAAAATTAACAATATAGCACGGCGGTGCACATACTCATGCATGAAATTTACAGTTTAACCTGAAAATTTGGTAAAAAATTAATATATAATTAGAAATAAATTAATTAAACAAAATTTAAAATTGTTTTGCACTTGCAAAATAGACTGTTGTTTACTCTTATTCTGCACACCTTAAGTAAATAGAAACCGAGATAACTAGTTTTCTCTAATCGTATGATCCTCCTGCTATTAATGTATTATTTAGTCTTTAAATACAGCTCTCGATAGCTGTTTTGTGCTTTTTATCTTTTTGTCAAGGTAACAAGAACGAAATTAACAGTCGTATTTATAAAACTTTTGTCTACTTAGACACTGTCTAACTATTTTCAAATTGGTGGAAATATGCTTTATTTAATATAAATAAATATCATATTATTCACGGTTAGGATAATCTACTCTTGTGTCTTAGTTAGGCAGCTATAAAACAACAATAAACAAGGTTTTTAAACACATTTTCCAAAGTTGGACAGTTGTCCAAAGTTAGACAACATAAATAAGACCATAAATCTTTTATTTCTTGCTCGATTTCCTTCAAAATCAATAATTTTTCCAATTTTTTTTTGTAAAACGGTGGCCGTTTTAAATTATTTACTGAATTTAAAAATTCAAATTTGTGAGCACGTTTTTGAAAAAAATATGATTTTCATATTTTTCTAAAAAAAAGTTTGTAGGTACGTGTGTACCATTCTTGGTCCTAAAAAAATGAAAAATAAAAGTTTCGGGGAAATGGCCATAAAACGTCATGTACCAAGTTTAAAGAAAATCGACCCACCCGTTTAGGCTGCAGCCAATTGGACAGACAAACAGACAGAATTGCGAGACCCACTTATTTCGACTTCGCTAACATCTTAATGTCAAGTTTGATTAAATCTCGAGTTCGATTTTTGTACGAATCCATAACTTTCCATATACATATATGGGTGATTCTTTGCCAACTGTGATTTTTTAAATTAAAATTTTGCTAAAATTAAAAGTCATTGAAAATTAATTTTTTTTATTTTATTTGTCTTTAAATAGACATGGTATTAAATCTGTTAGAGCATTTTACTACATCTTTTAAGGAACAAAAAATATCGTAAAAGGTACTAAATCTCGAAGGCATGATGCTGACACTGATTTTTTATTTTTTAATTTTTAAACGTTTTTATTTATTTTGAAAATATTTTTGGTGATTTTCTTAATTCCCTCTTATGTTTTGACGTTTTCAACTTTGAAAGGCAATGTTTTATTCAAAATTGTATGTTTTTTAGTTTTTGAAATTTGTTGAGGTTGGAGTCTTAATTTTTATGCTAGGTTATAACTCAACATTTATTGCACGGATTTATTTTTATATGTTTTGACCGAAGTACTAGTACCATTCTTAATAAAAAAATAACAAGATTTTTAGCAAAATTGCTTGAAATCATTTAATTTACGTTTATTATAAATAAATATACCACGGTACTGACATTTAGGCTTTAATATAACCTCATATCTCAAAGCTTCTGAGAAAAATAAAATTCGTTATAATTTTAATTTATATGACTGCAAAAGAAATACAATATTCTAAAAATCACCCCAAAAAATTACATAACACGCTTGGATAACACTGCCACGGTACTGACAGGTAATTTTGTGACACACGATTTGACGATTGACTTATGTTACAATAAATAAATAGTACCTCTTTCAAACGGTACCACACAAATGCCATCAAACTAAAAACAAAATGGCGATTCAGCTGGAAATCTTTCGAATTCAAAAATAAAATGAAATCCAGGGACACCATTCCATTGTTATTATTTAATTCAAGAGCAAATATTTTGACTTGATATTGTCAAAATTTAATCAAGCAACTATTGTACTCGAACTTCTCTGAGGACAACTTTTTTATTCAATGATGTATTTAAATAGAAAATAGTAGATTTAATTGGAAAAACAAGGATGGGACATGCCACGGTACTGACATTTTGCGTATACTTTTACATGCCAAGGGGAAAGGGTAGCAAATTTTTAAACAATATGTAATGTAAATTGTAGTACAAACTTATATCCACAATTCAAACCAGAAATTCATAAGAAAATTTTATATTAAGTTACAAATAAAGCCCTGGACACAAAGAATCACAGTTGGCAGAGAATCACCCATATGTATATATGTACATAGTACCTATGTATATATGTACATATATCCCAAGTAAAAATGAAAAATAGACATTGGATACAAAAAAGCGCTGATTTAATCAGTATGATATTTTCTGGCAATAAATTTTATGTTTGAATATAATAAATTTGAAAGACCCTCATTCGCTAAATTTTCTCAAATTAAAAGTAAAGTAATGTTATCAGAATAGTTTATTAATACACTAACATCTTTAAAAACTATCATACTAAATCTTAATGATCCGATCAATAAAACCATATTACGCGGACCACATGGCTTCTTTTGAGATTTTTCACAAAGCAAACAATTAAAAACAAAAAATCTCCAAAAAAGAGCCCATATGGTTGATATAAAAATGTTATGTCTTGGGGTCATTAATTTTAATTAATAATTATTTTAAAAATGTAGAACATGTGTACAAATTCATGGCACAACGTTATTTTACAATTCAAACAGGAAATGATTTATTTGTTAAATTTCAGAATATAATTTATATATTCTTGTTATTTAAATGCAAATAAAAATTATATGGTAAAAAGGAGGGGAGCGGCCCGGGGTATCAGGAGCGCGTGCTTTATTGGCACTCGCTCCTGATATCCTTGACCGCTCCCCTAGACCCTTATTATTTTTAAGCAAATTTTTAAGAAATATTTTTGTAAAACCTCAGCCAAAAGCCATAGAGCTAGTGCTGTTAAATTTTAATTAATCTGTACATTTATGTTATGATTAATAAATAATAATAATAATAATAATAATAATAATAATAATAATGGTAAAAAGGAATAAAATAAAAAAACTTTGCTGCTCCTGCTCTTAAAAATAATATTATATATAAAACAATTTTCAATTGTAAATAATATTTTAGTAAATAAATAGAAAAACAATAAAAATTTATCAAAAAAATGTATTTTTCAAAAAATCACCCAGCTAACAAAAAAAGCTTAAATTGAAAATTTTTAAACCACGAATTTTTAAATTTATGTATATTATCTGCTTTTTAAAAATATAAAATTTATTTTCAGGAAATATCACCTTGATTTAAGGTGATTTTTTTCTTTAATATCTATTTTTCCATTTTTTATTTTCAAATGTTTTTATGTCGAGTTTTAGATTTTCCAGAATTTTCTATTACATTATACCTCTATTTATAAACTCTATCGATTACAAAAAAAACAACTCTCTTTTTAGAAAATAGGTTATCGGTCTTTATTTTGATTGAACCTTACTTTCAATTTCAAAAAATGCCGCATTAATACATTTTTTAATAAAATTTGCTTTTATATTATTTTCACTTGCGATTTAGTTTTATGTATGTATGTACTATGTAGGTAGTAGGTAGGTTAGGTAGGTAGGTACCTACTATATGACAAGTTATATTCTTAAAAAAATCGAACTGACGATTTTGATCAAACATGACATTAGGATAATAGAGAAGTCTAAAAAAGCGAGTCGCGCAATTCTCTACGTATGTCTGTCTGTCTTTTAGAATGTAGCCTAAACGGGTTGGTCGATTTTCTTTAAACTTGGTATATAGCGTTTTTTTGGGCATTCCCCGACACATTTTTTTTTTTAATTTTGTTTTAGGACCAAAAACTAGGGCTGATGATACCCGGGTACCCGAGTACCCGGGTAATACCCGGGTACCTGAGTAATTCGTGTAATCCCCGGGTACCCGGGTATTACCCGACTACCCGATTACCCGAATAACCGATTACCCGGGTACAAAAAAAAAAAAAAGAAAGCAAAAATTGGAATTGGGGTACTCATCGGCCCTACCAAAAACAACAGTTCCTGTCGTACACTTTTTTTTAGCAAATTGTGAAAATCTTATTCTTCTCAAAAATGTGTCCACTTAAAAAAAAAAAACCCTTTTTTTGATTTTCGTTTTTCTTAAAAACTGTTAAATTGATTTTGATCAATTTTTTATGGGTAATAATTCAAAAAGTTTTTAAGTTTTTTTAATATTTTAAAACAAGGTTTCAATATGTTATTTTGAGAACAAGTCGAAAAGGGCTTGATCGATTTCTATTAAACTTGGCACCCAGCAGTTTTTTAACATTATATTATTCTTATAACCACAAATAACGGTACCTTCCATATAAGTGTTTAAAAACCGGTAAGGAAAATCTCATTTTTCGCAAAAAAGACTCCCATACTATTTTCATTAAAATTTGTATGTGAGCTAATATGAGTAAGATCCAACATAGGTATTATTGGAAACAATTTTGTATCTCTATTAAAAACGGTATCTCTCAGAGAAACATTTTTTTGGTATTGATATTTTTACACAAAAGCTTCCAATAAAATTAAATATTTAAATTGCATATCAAAATTTTCAAAAAATAACTTTTGGATTTTTAAAAATATTTTCAAAATTATTTTTTTAATATGGTTGTATATATTTGAAATTTGAAAATAAGCAAATTTTTAAACTCCACATCAATAAAGGCTGAAAAATTGCGTACCTACTTCCTATACCTACGAATTTTTTTTTTTTACAAATGTTTACAAAATTTTATATATAAAAAAATTATTTAAAAAAAACCGCTCCAACGATTATTGAAATTTATTTCCCTATGCCTTTATCACTTTTCACTAGGCAACCCAAGATGAAAATTGTAAATTTAAACATCACCTAAAAATAAATGAATACCTCTCATTTGGTAACAAATTTAAGGTTAAGTCGTCTTTTGGTGGGATCTTAGACTCTCGGAGAGGCTAGCAACAAATTTGGGGAGAAAGTGGAACCTGGAAATGTTATGATATCGAATTCAAAAGTCTGGTAAGTTTCTTCCTCGCAGCTTCAGGTGGATGTGGTTTTTTTTATTTCAATTATTTCATAAAATGTATTTGATGGATGCTGCATATCCAATTGGATGCTGGATACTAGCATTGATGCCCCATCAACGTCAAATTCATATAGTAAATAATGCCATTTATATTTTTAAAAATAAAGAAGGTTAAATGAAGGGCAAATAAAATATAATTCACTGTTTTACCAGATTTCAAGCGTTTTACTTACTTTTGTTGGCTTTTTCCTTAAATCGAGATTTTGAAAGTGATTTACACATTTAAGATAATTATCTAATTTACACCCGAACAGTATTTTAAACAAGAAATTTTTACTTAAACTTAATTTAAATTTTCTTTCTCTTGTTTTCATTTGTTCATTTAATCATTTTGGTGTAACACCATAATTTTCTCAAAACGACCATATAAGCATTTTCAATAATGAAACAGCAAATTATGAATGTCAAATATTAGGGTAAATCTCAATAGCCAGCCAGAATATGTTAAATAAACAACAAAATCAATAAATTCAACGCGAAATCCCTTCATTGTGAACCATTGACAAAAAACGAATCCTCAATAATCCTTCAACTACAATATATACATAACACTATTTTTGACAAGCTTTTTCGAAATCATTATACATAAGTATAAAAAATTATCCAGCTATTAGATTATTTTGGCAGATTTAAGGGATTACTTCTTGTGACTAAAGTATAAAATCAACAAAACTATCTTCCATATAAACCTATATATAATGTCCCAAAAACAAGGACATTATCTTTTTTCACTTCAGCTACTTTGAAGGAACAAGACAAAAAAATAGAACCAAAAATCCACCTCATTGAAGGGCAAAATTATGACAAGATGAGCTTCTTGCTTTTGCCTTTTGTATAACGACGATATGGCTTCCTCCCACGTAAACCGTTTCTTTTTTTTTTTTTGCTTTTTGATTTGACCATTGAACTTATAAATTCATATTGATTAAAATTGGTTTTGAGAGCGAAAAAAAATTCAATTTCGTTTGAGTAAAAAAAAAAATGAAAATCTTTATCGTAATTGCTTATAGAATTCTCATTGGCATCATAGAACCGTGAAGCGACAAGACTACTTTACTTCTGAAAATATTGATAAAAAAAATGTGTCCTGCTGATATAGTTTTTACTGCTATCACATCTGGAGACATTCTTATCATCATAGACCTGGTATTACAGTGTATAGAGAGAGAAATAGACATGGTATGAAGTAGAAGATTCTTTTATCCTTAAGGACTGCAGTAAGTAAGCATAAGAAGATTTACCAATATAAGTCATTTTGTTCGTCTTCTATTAAAAAAAAAAAAAAAATAAAAAAATTCATCCAGTTACTGTTCACTTTTTATATCACTGCACTAATACTCCTCGATTTTATGATTATTAAGTTTACCTTTCTTCGACTATGCTATATAGGTATTTCCTTTCAACGAATATCCCTAAATCCCACGTCCTCGTTTTAGTGAAATATTTGAAAAATTCTTAAGCTGCAACCAAAGTATAAGTGAGCTAAAGGAACACCAAGCTATATATGAGATTTTATGCAATCTGTGTTCTCCTTCTCCTTCGTCTTTTCCTTTTTTTTTTTAATTTGATTCTAAATTGAAAATCTGCTTGGAATTGAATATGATTCCGAATGTGCATACAGTAATGGTTGTATTTTGTATTGATTCTAGAAAACTAAAAATAAAGTCATAAAGTATGCTTTCCTTATACGTAAAGCTTTTATTTGTATCTTCAGTGTCACATAGCTATACCATGGCTGTAATTTTTTTTTACAATTCAATGTAAAATGGAAAAATTTTAAGAAATTGGAGCCATATAGTTTTTAATTGAAGAATGCAATTGAATACCGTCGTGCGCGACGCACGTAAGTAAAGTTTTTGGAATTTCATAAACAGAAAAAATTTAGCAAAAATGTTGATCAAAGTTGACATTACAATGATAGCGAAGTCGAAAAAAGTGGGTCTCGCAATTCTGTCCGTCTGTCTGTCTGACTGTCCTTTCGGCTGCAGTCTAAACGATTCGAACGATTTTCATAAAAATTGGTAGCTAGCGTTTTTTGGGAATTCCCCCACCCGTTTTTTCATTCTTTTTAAGACCAAAAATAACGGTCTTAACAATTACAAATTTTTTTTTTTACAAAAAAATGAAAATTTTATTTTTCTGCCCACAATTTTATAAAAAAAACTTCCGAAAACTGGTTTAAAATGGTACCTCCAATAGAACAATTTTTTGATTTTCGATTTTCTCAAAAACAGTTTAGCGGATATTGATAATTTTTTTTTTCGAGAGAATGTTTGAAAAAGTTTTAAAAGATTTGTATACCAAAATTAAAAAAAAAAATTTTTGGATTTTTAAAAAAAGTTTCAAAATTTTTGTTTGAGAACTTAATAATTCGAAAAGCTTCAAATAAATTATAATATTGCATACCAAAATTTTCAAAAGAATAAATTATTGATTTTTAAAAAAAATTTCAAAATTATTTTTTGAAAATTCCATATTTCGAAAATGGGTAGATGATTTTTTTAATTATTTTTTAACTCCGCATTAATAAAGGCTAAAAAATTGCGTAATATTTTTTTCTTTTAATTTTTTCAAAATTTTATATATAAAATATTTAAAAAAAAAAACCGCTCCAACGATTTTCAATTTTTTTTTTCTCATAAATTGAGATTTTCTTAAGAAGTCGCATGATGTACAGTGCATCGCATTGGTGTCAAAACAATTTCGGAGGTTGTTTAATCAATTTATGTTTAATTACATATTTGTTTACAATTTTTCAGTCTACAACTGTAAGTTCTGCAAAAAAATGTTTGATTTTAAATTTCTTGATTGATTTAACATGAAAGTTGGAAAGAAAAATGTGGAAATTAAGAAAAAACTTTCATATAAAATTATACTATGTATGTACAGCTGCGAGCAAAAACATAGCAGTAGGTAAATAAAAACAAGTTTGATATTATAGAAATTATTATAGGTAAAACTTTTTACGTTTTATTGGATTGTTTCTTATATGAATTGAGTTGTAATTAATTCATCATGAGTTAAGCAATATTAAAAGAAAACAAAATAGATTCGAAAATAAAGTGAGCAAATCAATAGCAGTGTTTGTTTATTTGTGTATAGTATAATTAAAACAACGGTACACAAAATTCAATTCATTGGCATTTCATTTCAAGAATGTTTGTAATTGGTAGCATTACCATTATTTTTCATCACAGCTTCGCAACGACGTTTCATTGAGTCTACAAGATCCTCACATTTTTGCGGTGTTATTGATTACCAAGAATGCTCAACTACGGTATATAACTCTTTGGTTTGGCATTCCAGACTGCTTTTTTTATGTTCGGCCAAAGATTTTTAATATAGGATAGAGGGCAGGAGACTGAGCAGACCACTCCATGATCTCAATCTTGTTGTCCTGAAACCCATTGCTTAGCTGTCCTGCTGGTGTATTTTGGATCGTTTAACTGCTGAAGATCCATCTAAGCGGCATTTCGAAGTTGGTGAATGGTAGCATAATGTTTTGCAAAATGTTCACGTATACAAGATGCTCGTTCATTATATTTTTTAATTCAATATATTGGACCAACTCCATAGCATGAAAAGCAACCCGATACCGCATGATAATAGATCCTGCGTGTTTATCGACTTTGTTTTGTATCTAAGATCATATGCGGTATTTGGAGTTCGTCTTACACACTGCCGAGAGTAAAGTAAAGTACAACTTTACTCTCATCAGTCCAAAGAATATTCTTCCACTTTTTGGAAGCCCATCCCAAATGCTCTCGCGCAAACCTATTTCTTCTTGTTATGTTTGTTTTTTTTTTCAGAAATCGGACTTTTCGTGCACTGCGAGCATTCGAGTTGTGATTCCCCAATTTTCTTCACACTGTATATGAACACCGCATATAGTAAATCAAGTTCATACACAATCTGTGTAGCTGTTGCAATAGTATGTATTTTTGAAAACCGTACAACACGTTTTATGTAAAATGGCGTTAAAACTTGTTTACGGCCCCGTGTTTCTGCTTTTTCTTGAATGTAATAGAGTTTCTTAACATTTTCGCAGAACACCCAACGAATTCTTGAACTTCCTTATAAGTTTTGTTGTCTTTATATAATAAGCTTTTTAATAAGTTGGCGTCTTTCTATGAGTGCAGTGCTTACCACGACCCACTTCATAAGAACAAATTCATTGGCGCAAAATTTTAAACGATTTAGTAAAATGTTAAAGCCATTTTAGTAATTTACTAAGTTAAAAAGAAAATTTTGGTAATTTTAAACTATTTTAGCAATTTACTAACTCTTAACATTTTACTAAAATCAGAAAATGGCTACTTTAAATTTTAGTAATTTGCTAAATCCGTATGAAATCTGTCATTGTTGAAAGATCTAAATTGTGTTTTTTTTCGTGTGCTAATTTTTTTCAAAGTAAATTTCCATCTGTATTCACTTATTTAACCAACTTTTCCACACTGTTTTGAACTAAAGATCTCCATGTTGGCAGCTTCAAATGGTTAGCTGAATGGTTATAGTGAACCTATTAAATTTTTAAGTTATATATATTAAATGATTTCTTTGGTTTGACTATGACATCTTATTTTATCATTATCACTTGCAGAATCGATTGCTGTGGCCAAAACTCACACTAAAAAAAACTATTAAATCTTCCCAACAATTGGAAAAGCACATAAACAAAATAAAATAAGAAAATAGTTTTCACAAATAAAAAAATAACAAAATAAATTGTAGGTTGTCACTTTGACTGCTGACATTCCAAATATTAGGTCCGTTCCCTAAGTTTAGGTTTGTTTGCTTTGTTTTTCTTTATGAACTGTCATTGTTTGGACGTGTTTAGATGTACCTATTTTAATAAAAGGGAATTAGTAATTTACAAGTTAGTAGAAAGAAAAAAAGAATTAAAATTTTGGAAGAGCTAGTAAATTACTAAATAATTTAGCAATTTGCTAACTAATAATATGTTAAGCCCTTTACAATAGGGTGTTTAAAATTTTGCGCCATTAGTTTTAAAACGAATTCGGTGGAAATAGACTAATAGGATAAAATAGAAGATACGTAACTAAAACTCCTCCCAACCTTTCGGTTTCAATGAAATGGTTATAATTTTTAAAACTTTTTTCCAACAAAAAAAAACGGCATAAGATTTTTCCAAAAAATTTCTTCTTGGGGTAAGTAGGTACCTATACGTCTTCATCTATGTAAATAAAGATCCACTACTTCTATATAAATATAGGATGTTCTAACAATAATTTTTACATTGTATGTATACTTTACTAATTGTTTCCTCCTGTGCATAAAACGCTTAAAATGTTTGCATTCTGCAGGAATTTTTGACAAAAACCAAATATTTAAAAAGATGTTTATGTATGTGGGTATAAGTAGATATACCCCTGATGATACTTATACTATTTCACTTCCTTTGTTACAGGTTGCACCATGTTTTTTATGTAACCAACAGGTTGGCAGTAGGCACATTGCCGTTGCCTAAGTATAATCTGTTTTACACTGTGCCTTATGGCATTTTCATGTAACTCTAACCAAGCGGAAGCTAGTTCTCATATAATATCTCATGTGCGTGTCTCCCATCAAGGACATTTATTGCATGAAGGACCATATTATCCGAGTCATTTTTCTGCCCTGCTGAACATTCACATACGTCACTTTTAAATGAGGCGAATTCCGTTCGTTCGTTCATATGTCCTCCTGGAAAAGGAGGTATGAATAGCAATGTTTTTTTTCTCTATGGGTTGCTTTTATAGGTACATATATGCAAGGGAAGAAAAAATAGGGATTTTTTGCTCATATAAAATGTGTGCTAGCCTTTTTTTGAAAGATTAAAAATACCTTTAAGGACAGAATGAAAATATACGGTATCAGAGTGTGTATGAACAACATAGGTCCTGGACATGAGGATTCTCTCTGTGTTCTATATGGTTCTATGGTTATTTTTCAACACAGGATCCTATAGGTGCAATTCATTTGGATTAGAATTCGGGGGAAGATGGTGTTGGCATCTGGGTTTGTCCAGCGAAAAAGGACACACTTTATATAAAAGTAGGTAAGGTATATACAACGAACGTTAGAGGATTATTTACGGCTGTCCCAATGGAGATTATTTCATATCTGTACACATATCCACATGGCACATATGACTGTACAATGTACATACCTACAGTACACCTCAGAGTATGCAGAGTTTTTTGGTCGACAAAATGTTGACCATGAAGATGTGAAGTATGGCGCTTTTTTGTTAGAGGCTTTGAAAGGATTTTTAAGGATTTCCAGTTTTATAGACAAAGACATGGTTTATAAGCAAAATTGTAAATTATTTAAGTAGGTAATAGTTTCACACTTACAAGGATTTGCGTATTATATTTTGTTTTAGAGTTATTATGGGATTTGAGTTTTGTTATAATATAATGGAATGAAGTTTTAAGTGCATTCTTACGAGTAGGATTAAAAATGTTTTTTAAAGAAATATTCTTATCTATAACTTACTTAAGTTTGCATAATGAATTATCCAAAAAAATAAAACTATGTGCGCTTAGACGTGCTTTTAAATAATTCCATACAATGCAAAGATTTAGATACATTAATGTTGCATCGTTTCATATTATTTGCATAGCAACACCGCACCGTACAATTTTTCGTCGATAGAGTAACGAGATATTCTTGACTGTCAAAAATTCAAATATGTACATACTTAGAAAATTTTGAACAAAACGGTCAATTTAAATGATATTGCTTTTTCATCTTTTTAACTACGGGAATCACTTCTTTAAAAAATGCTGCATATATCTTGGCTAAAAGCTGGAAACCCCTTCAAATATGCTTTTCTTTTTTAGATTATTTTACGCAGCTTAGACAAAATTTTATCGCATACTTTTCTGATTCTGTGAAAAAGTGAATCGAATCAGTGATGCCAGATCGTGGGCGAATGCCCTTTTTGTGGGCATTTGATAAACAAAAATAAGCTAAAAGGGCGAAAGGGCGTTTTCATGCCTCTCAGTTGAAAAAAAGGGCATTTTAATTTTTCAAAATTATATTAGTTTTATATTTGAATGCAGCCATTGAAGTTCATACTTTGAAGCAATCCATTTGCATTTCTGTTCATTGAATGAAAAGATTATCAAAATATTTCAATACTTTTGAGCGATGATCATAATTGTTCACTCAAAAAACTTCCCATTGAGAAGATGTGGCATGAAATTTGCCATCTTCTAAATTTCAATGCATGAAATTTTGATACCTAATTTAGAAAAACTTGTTAAAATAGCATTGACTCTACCTCACTCTAATGCTGAAGCAGAACGAATTTTTTCAATAATAACAGACGTAAAATGTAAGAAGCGAAATCGATTAGGCAAAGAAATGATTAACAGCATTTTGTGTTGCAATTAAAGCTGTGATTTTTATTTTTGTTATATTTTGTATTTTTTCTTCTATTTTTTTTTTTTGTGAGCAACATCGTGGGCATTTGTCGACAATATCGTGGGCAAAAAAGGGCATTTTCGTTTCAAGTCGTGGGTAAATCAATTGGAAAAGTCTGGCATCACTGAATCGAATAACTTTTCACCCTTTCACCTAAAATCCGATTCTCGTTCTGCGAAAATGTGAAACCAAACATCAAAAACATTCATAATGAATAATTTGCTATCACGTCGGCATTTGGAAGTGAATCTATGAATAGAAAGTGTGAATACGAACAAAAAATTCTCAATTCAACCACATCTTCTTCTCTCACCCTATTCATGTCTCATGAAGAAAAAAATATCTCTATCTCATGCGTTTCTCTTGCCTCTTAAAAAATAAGAAAAATGAGAGAATTGTATTGACTGCGCATGCGCTTCAAGGGAAATGATAAGGAGGTTCGGGATCGGTAGTTCGTAAGAGAATTTTTATTCACCGAACCAGAATCGCTTATTTGCACAATGTGAATCGAAAAAGTGAAAGCAAATTCTCGATACAAAAAATGTATAAGTTTTGGAAAATTTGAGGACCCCGGGCTCGTTTAAAATTTAAAAAAAAAAATTGATTTTCAAACATTTTTTGAAACTCCATCATTTACGAGGCTCGGTTGCGGAGATTTCGGGTTTAGAACACATTTTAATTAAAATGCACGAACTTGCTCTTATATACGATCACACTGAGTTTTGATCAATTATATCACTTCCTTATATTTTTTGTTTGTATTTTTACTCAACTTTTGTTCTTAAATTTATTATTTAAAAAAGGACATAAATTTTGCGCATTCACCACAATGACAGCTTAAACAGAGAGAAAGAACTAATAGAGAGAGTCAAATTTCCTCGTCTCCGTCCCCTCGAAACCTTTTGTTTACATTTTTTATAACGTGTTGAATTCCTATCGGTGTGTACATGTTTTCACCTCGGGCAGTGCAAAACAAAAACAAAGGTGGCTAAGTATGCACACCTTCTTGCATACGTATATGTCCCCACATTTTTTTTATATGGAGTTAATAATTATACATATGCAAGAAGGTGCGCAAGTCGCAACATCGTAGCTTGTAGGCTAAAAGAGAGCCATCGTCGAATTTGACTCTCTCTATTAGTTCCTTCTCTCTGGCTTAAACGTCACTGAAAAATTAAATTCTATTTGTCTGATTTTAAAAGAAAAACATTAGTTATGCGGGACCCTATATTTTATGGTGCATGAAACTTACCGTTTAAACTGAAAAATTGGTAAAAAATTAATATATTATAATTAGAAATAAATTAATTAAACAAAATCTGAAATTGTTTTGACACTAACTCTTTGTACGCCATCTGATTTATTAAATAAAACTTAATTTATAAGAAAAAAAAATTTCAAAAAACTTTTGTAGCGGTTTTTAAAAAAAATAATTTTTGTAAATAAAATTTTGAAAACATTTTTACGAAAAAAATTAATGCGGAGTTAAAAATAATTTCTGAAAAAAAATCATTACCCATTTTTGAAATATGTACATATGTAACAAATTTAAAAAAAATAATTTTGAAATTTTTTTCAAAAATCCAAAATTTATTTTTATTACAATTTTAATAGCAATATTATTCAAATTCATCAGTAGTTCTTGTGTAGAAAATTTCATTAAATTTGGTTCAAAAAATAATGAGACAGTATAAAATCAAAAGATACCATCTATGAGAGATACCATTTTTAATCCATATATACATTTTTTTTTTAATAAAATAGATGGTTCTGATATAATTTGACATAAAAATTTAGTAAAAATCGGATGAGTCGTTTTTGAGAAAAATTTAATTTTCCTTACCGATTTTTAAACACTTGTATGCGGGAGGCATCGTTATTTTTGGGTTTAAGAATTTTTATTTGAAATTTGTTATATAATGTTGAAGAACTGCTAGGTGACAAATTTTATATAAATCGATCAGGTCGTTTTCGAATAATTAAGTTCTCAAAAAAAAATTTTTTACTTTTTTAAGAATTGAAAATTTTGGTATACAAAACTTTTAGAACTTTTTAAGACATTCTGCATAAAAAAAAGTTGATCAAAATCCGTTAAACGAGAAAATCATAAATGGTTCTATGGGAGGTGCCATTTATAACCATTTGTCGGAATTTTGTTTTTGTAAAAATGGTAGCCTTTTTAAAAAAAAATTACTGAATTTTTTCTTAAAGTTACGTGGGTACGTTTTTGAGAAAAATAAGATTTTATTTTGTGCTAATAAAAAATTGTACGGCAGATACTGTTACTTTTTGTCCTAAAAAAATATGAAAAAATACAGGTCGGGAAAATGCCCAAAAAAGCTATGTACTAAGTTTAAAGAAAATCGACCCACCCGTTAAGGCTGCAGCCAAAAGGACAGACAGACAGAATTACGAGACCATCTTTTTTCGACTTTGCTATCATCGTAATGTCAACTTTGATCAAAGTTTTTCTGCAAAGTCAAGCCACATTAACACATAGCCTATTTCACCAAAAGAGTATAAGTTCATGCGATCCAGTCGTGAATTTTATTATTTACTTAATAAATGCATTCCCCTCTTACCTTCCATATCCGATCTGAGTGTACAACAAAATCAACAGTTAACTAAGAGGACATTTTGTTACAGTTTATAGTTATATAAGTTAGAAACACGAAACCGGTTTCCGGTTCATTTAAGAGCTTAATGAAAGAACTTGTCCTCCAAAGATAGATACGGATGTAGAAAAGAAGACCTTAATCCAAAGAATCAGTTATCATTTCCTGTTCTTTGCACAAAATAACAAAAAATATATGAAAAAAAAGCCAAAAGGAAACGAAGAAAACCACTAATACATAGCAACCTATACCACCATCCACTCCCTATACCATATACAAAGAGTAAAGACAATTTGAGACAATGACAATAATTCACCTGCATATTCGATGGTTACAGGTTTCGGAAGTGGATAGCTAGCTTGTATAAAAGAAGGAGAGCAAAGCATTGGAGGAAAGTGTGGGATTTTACTTCTAAAATGTTTTTTTGCTCGTACATTTCCGGACCGTAAAAGATTACCAACGAGTTAAGAAGACATTACAGAGAAAGGAACCGGAAAAAGTAAAAGTATATATCTCGAAGGATAAGATGTTGTTGAAAGTAAACCTTAATGAATGGTCAATGGCAACTAAAATATTTTTGGCAAAATATATGAATGTATCTATATAGTTGGGTGATTTTAATGAGAGTTTCAAAGACTTTCGGGACTTTCTAAGAAAAAAATTAAATAGGTATACCTATTAGTACCACATTTTTTAATATAAAAAGATGCACGAACAGGTCACAAAGGCTGGTTTATTAAATGTTCGAATGACTTAACTACAAATATAAATTTTAAATTGCTCTTAATAGGGCAGAAAAATAAATAAAATTAGATTTGTGTGCAAAGGTTTTAATCAAACCGAAAAAAATAAAGATGATGGGAGCATTCCAAAAATCTTGTTTTTTTGTCATATAAATTCTATAAACATTGGCGCGCACAGTGGTTTGGTTTGTATGGAAGAGCGGAAAAAAGTCTATTAAATCAGAACCATTTTAACGGAATTTGGAAATTTGACACGTGTTTAGGTAAGCCTAATAGCTATACATATTTGATCAAAATTTGGGTAAGAAAAAATGATAAAAAAATAAGTTCCTGACATTTTTATAAATTTTGGTGTTGTACTGAAGTTTCAAAAGACTATTAAATTAAACTATATTGAACGGTTTTTTATTAAATTTGACAATCATGTTAAGTTTAATCTTATAACTGGGTGATTCTCTGCCAACTGCGATTCTTTGTGCCCAGGGCTTTATTTGTAACTTAATGTAAAATTTTCTCATGAATTTCTGGTTTGAGTTGTACAAATATGTATAAGTTTGTACTACAATTTACATTGGAGATTGTTCAAAAATTTTCTACCCTTTACTTGAAAAAGTATAGCCAATATGTCAGTACCGTGCCATGTCCTATCCTGGTTTTTCCAATTAAATCTACTATTTTCTATTAAAATACATCATTGAATAAAAATGTCGTTCTCATAATAGTTGGAGTACAATAATTGCTTGATTAAATTTCAACAATTTCAAGTCAAAATATTTGCTCCCGAATTAAATAATAATAATTGATTAGTGTCCATGAATTTCATTTTATTTTTGAATTCAAAAGATTTCGCGCTCAACCGCCATCTTGTTTTTAGTTTGGTGGCGCTTGTGTGGTGGCGTTTGAAAGAGACACTATTTATTTATTGTTAACAAAAACCAATTTATTTTACCAGCGTAATTGTGCTGTAAGAATGCAGTGTTTTTATTCTAAAAAAGTTACCTGTGGTAGTGTTATTCAACCGTGTTATGACATTTTTTGGGGTGACTTTTAGAATATTGTATTTCTTTTAAAGCAATATAAGTAAAAATTAAATCTGAATTTTTTTTTCTCAGAAGCAGTGAGATTTAAGGATATTTTAATTCCTAAATGTCAGTACCGTGGTATATATAAATTTATAATGAATTTAAATTAAATGATTTTGAGCAGTATATGTGCTAAGAATCCTGTTATTTTTTCTATTTAGAATGGAACCTGCAGTACTTCAGAAAAAAAAAACAAGTTAAATCAGATCTGTGAAATAAATGTTGATTAATAAATCCATTATAAAAATAGGAACTGCAAACTCGAAAAACAAAATTCAAAAACTAAAAAAGATACAATTTTGAAGAAATAATTTTTTTTTAAAACGTCAAAAGATAATAGGGGATTCAGAACCTCATCAAAAATATTGGCAAACAGAATTAGAACGTATTAAAATTCAAAAATAAAATACAGTGTCAGCACCCTAATATGTCTTTGAGATTTAGTACTTTGTACGATATTTTTTGTTCCTTAAAAGTTGTAGTAAAATGCTTTTACAATTTTGATACTATGTCTACGCAAAGTAAAAAAAAAATTTAATTGATTTTTAAAGAGTTTTAATTTTAGTAAAATTTTAATTTAAAAAATCACAGTTGACAGAGAATCAACTATAATATAATTGGTCAAAATTTATTAAAGAAAAAAAATATTAGAAAAAAAGTTACTCACATTTTTCTAAAATTTGACCAAAATCAGAAAAAAAATTCCAATTTTTTTTCCTGCTTGTACTTTTTGCGTGAAATCAAAAAAAAACTGTAGGATTATCCCTAATCTTTTTATTTATTCTTCTTTATCATAATATAACTCAGACTATCATTAAAAGTATATTTCTATATAATTGAGCTGGAAGTTGAAAAAATTACGAAGCAGAAATAAATGGTTTCGCAAAAAAATCGAGTTTGGTATGAATCGAAAATGTATGGAGCACACGTTAATATACTTCACTACTTGGAGGCAAGTGGGAGCTAAATTTAAAACTCAACAAGTTTTCAACAAAACCATTTTTGTAGTAGGTAGCATCTATTGAAGCATACGTATAGAAAGGCTTCTTTTGTGAATAATCATTTCTTTTTTTATTAGATATAGTCGAGAATAGACAAATAAAATAATATATAAAGTGCAAAATTTATTTTAAGAAACTTCGGAAAAAGACATTTAAAAGTTTGTTTAAAATATGGTTCGCGACTTGAATAAAATATTTTTTTACTTTGACGGCTTGTAAATAAGTACATATTATGTATATCTATATATTATGTATGTATTAAAAATTAGTTCGAAATCATACACTCGGGTTATCTAAGAGTACTTAGAAATAAAAATAAAAAGGCTACGTACATATGACTTTCTCCAAAGACCTTTTCCTCTCGCTTGTTGCACTGTATTCCAAAATAACGTTTTTGGTTGCAAAAATCAAAACTTTTGAGCGCATCTATATTTCCAAGGCTATAAAAAAAGTGAGTTTTAAGAAAATTTCATCAGAGGGTGTTTTTAAATCTTAGGCTGAAGTAAGATTTTCTAAGAAAAAAATTCTAATAAAAAAAAAAATTAAAACTGAAAGAATTATAATGCAAAACTTAAAAAATAATTAAAATTTGTAAAAAAAATTCTGCGGCTATTTAATTGTTCACAGGGTGTTTTAAAATTAAATTTTTCACCATAATTTTTCATGCATAAAATTAACAAACCAATTTTCAATGATTTTAGCAAATATTTAAACAGTTTGGCGCAAAATTTTAACCGATTTATTATGGTGCTAAAGTATTTTTAACATAATATACTAAAAATGTTTTTAACATCGTACTTAATCGTTAAAAATGCTGGCCCTTTTTTTCATCCCATCAACATACCTTATTAACTTTCAAAGTGATAAATTTTATGTGAAACAGTTTATAGGGAATAAGTAAACGGACCAAATATTTTATTAACATTTTTTTTTATAAAATAAAATAGAAAAAATAGTACACGGTTAAAAATTCTGGGGTATTTTTTAATACAGCTCTTGTATTACAGCCGTATGCAATACAGCAAATATTACATTTTAATACTAGGGAAATATTAAAAAACAATTCTAATCAATTCTTATTACATTCTAATATTTTTGTATTAAAATATCATTTGTAATACAAAAAAGAGTCGATTTTAACCCAAAAGAATAAAACATATCCCTTGCAGAGAGGGAAAATTTCTCTCTCAGTTGCCATTTCAAATATGAGAATTTTTCTAATAATTTTTGATTACATTCTAATACCTCCTCGCCCTTTTTTTGCTTCGATGCTCTTTTTTGTCAGCCATATTGAATATGAACATTTTGAACAGACTGCGTCACTTTTTAATACACCAAAGATTAAAATTTATTAATATTGTATTAAAAAGCAATAATAATAAAAATAAAAAAATTTAAATATGCATTATTTTGAAGGCGCTTTGCAGTTTTTCGAGGCACAATATGTTAATTAGTAGACAAAATTTCAATCGCAATAAGATTTCTATTCTCATTTCTGAAAAACGATGGAGAAAAGAATGTTATTTTTCTAATAAAAATAATAAGAATAATTATTCCCAAATGGAAATAAATTGACATACAAAGATAAATAGGTACTCTTGCAAACATACACATTCATTATTATAGCTATTACGAATTACGAGTATGTATTCATAATATTTTCTGTGTTGCATTAATTCTCAAAAGAAATATCCTTTTGAGCGAAAATTTTCTTGTGAGAAATTTCTTTGTGAGAAATTTCCTCAATTTAATAAAGTTCTATTAAAAATGTAATAATTTTTGTATTAAAAGTAAAAATGTAATATTTGCGATGTATTAAACTTTAATACATTTTTGGTGTTGTCATATATACAACCCAGAAAATATTAAAATTAATGCCAGAATTTTTAACCGTGTACTTATTTTTTAAATAAATCATAGATTTTAATTTTCAAAAAAAAACATTGGTATCATCATCATGTTCAACATTTAATAGACTTACTTGTTCAGGACTCATTTTAAGATCTCACGTAGTCACATTCTTTAAAGATGAAATAAGTGGATCCGATGATATAGCCATCCATATATGTATGTATGTAGTTAAATATTTATATTTTAAAAATATAATTAAAGAATGAATTACTGGATGTAAAAAAAAGCTGTTACATGATATTGTAAGTGTTGCCGTTGTATTTTTATATTCATTTTCTTTTTTAATATTTTTTGTTTTTAATTTGCCCCTCCCACCTAAGGAGGGAAGTAGGGCAAATAGAGTGGGTCAATATCTTAAAATCATATTCATATATAACGTAGGTACCTATAATAAAAAAAATTGATGCTCTTATTACAAAATGCACAATTTTTTTTAACTAAGGCGCGCCTTAGTATAGAAAATTAAAAAAATTTACTGTTCCGATTGGTTTATTTCGAAAACAGTTATTTTTATTTAAAAAAGTATGTTTATATTTTTTTTAGGAAATTTTCTAAGCTACAAATTAGTTTATATCATTTTTTCTGTACAACTTACCATTTGGGAGTTATTCCTGAAAAACCTTTTGGGGGGCTTCTACCCCCTTAAAATTTTCAGTGCCTCTCATACAGATGGGGACTTTTTACAGTTTCTTAAGGACAATGGAGGAAACTTTATACCAAAATTCAGCTTTCCGGCGTTTATTTCCTAATTGGGTCGACTGTTCTTATGGCTTTATTGACTGGACAATTATTATTATTCAAACCTCAAAAACTCATAAAAAAGTGTTTTTTTTATTAAAAAAACATATTTTTTATTTGAAATTACTAACGAATAAAACGACCACATATTTTAATATATAATTAAGATAATTAAGGTTTTTATTGAATATAATATTATGTCATATAATTTTAATAAAGAAAATAAATACATTCGATTTTTGTTATATTTTTACTCTAGAACAAAATAGAACAATGTTGAAAAACCAAACAAAAATAAATTATTTTGTTTGCAGTTTTTGAAGCCATCTCTATTTTTCTATAAGAAATAATAAAATAAATCATCAGATTTTGTATTTTTGTCGAGAATTTAGGCTTTTTGGTCAACATGGCGTTTCCTTCTGCGTGAGTCTTTTTAACGTATACACAATGCACATATATTATACATAAATTATTGAAGCTGTAATTTTAAACTGGAGATCCAAAATAGCTTTTAACGGCTTTTAGTCCTACAAAAATCTGGCGTTTCGTCCCGGCAATCTCAATTGGTCTCATCAGTTGACTAGTGAGGGTCTTATCAATACGCAATTTTTTGTTAAAACTGTATTTTTGTTTTAAACTGTATTCAATGAGATTGATAATTTGGACATTATTTCAATAGAATAACGAAAATACCTACTAAAAAATAGTGAGACAATTTAAGACCCAAAATCACAATTCCCTGCCTTACACTAATTCATTATTTATAACGATTCTGAAAGTTTATGAAAAGCAATTCTACGCGAATAAAAATTTTGATTTAAATGCATAAAACTGTTGTCGAAAGTGTCACAGATTTTGATTTAGATTTCGCACCAAAAAAGAAATCAAAATGAAAACAAAAATGATATTAGATATTTTATAATTCATTTAATTAGTCAGCAAATTGAAGGAATAAATCCCCAAAACATAGGAGTTTTATTTTTCAAACTGCAATTCCCAAAAAAAAAAAAAAAAAAACCCTATAATATAGTAAAGGTGTCCGTTCTGTCACTGTCACACATTTCACACACAAGGCAATGCGAAAGCGAATACCATAGTTTCAATGAATATATTAAATTCTTACGAACCTGATCCTGTTGTCAGGCTGAAAAATCTAGTGGTCAGACAATTGTTTGGATTGTCGACGTTGTCCTATGGTGTCCTCATATAGGTATGTACATATATAAAGTCTTCTCCGAACAAAGAGAGTTACAGTTTGCATCCATAAACTAATATATGTGCTGAGTTAATCCTATTCATGGAGTGGACATATTGGGGATTTGATTTCGTCCTTTTTGCAAAAAAAAAAAAAAAAAAACTCTAACCCAGATGTGATGTGGTGAATGTGAAGAAGGAATCTAACTTCCCAAATGATACATATTTATACGAGTATATATGAGAACTATACTGTTGTCTACGTTAGTTGGTTGGTAACTTTGGCCTTCTGCCAGGAGATTTCGAGTTAGTTGTTTTTTGTTTTCTTTTTTTTTTGACAGTTCTTTTTATTATTTTTAGTTGTAATTTTGACTTTTATATAGTTTTTTATTTTATTTTATATTTTTTTGTTTGTTTTTTTATTTTTTTGTTGAATAACAGAAGGCATTGTACAAATTGTACATTCATAGATAGTTTGTATATTTTGATGAAATCCACTATATATATATGCGGATGCAGTTGATTTTGACTGTCCCATATATAAAAAATAAATTGGATATTATTGGTTTAAGCTATGAGACACTGACAGAGGCATTTCTTATTTACGAGAAAGTTTGAATGGTCGATGTTTTTTTAAATTGGATTTATTTATTCAGTTCGGAAAAACGGAATTTCGTTTACTTGATTTACCTACATACATTCATAGATGATAGTTATCATGTTATTTTTTTTGTCTCAAAGAAAATAACCATAAGGATCATACAACAAAAACACAATTTTTCAAAAACTTTTTGAACTGTCTTTTCTGTACCCTATATAGCTCTTGGATGAACGTAACTGAAGTATATATGTACCTACTTCCGATGACGGAAGAGTAAATTCGGACTATATTATATCATAGTCCAGACAGTGGGGGTTTGGGGGTTTTTACAAAAGGTGTAGTCGTAATTTAACATAATGTTGTTTTAGTACTGGGCCTTTATAAAAATAATTTGATCTCAAGGGTACCCCGCTCGATCCACCATTTTTAGTTGAAAAATTTAGACTTAAATTCACCCACCATGACATCGTTTGAAGTTTCTTATACCATTATAATAGTTTTTTTTTTTAAAAAAAAGGTCTGATAAAATATTATGAATTTAGAATTTCCTTCCCAAATTGAAAATACCATGTTGAAGTCTTAAATATAGCCGGCAAAAAACCAAAAGAAACAATAAAATAAATCTGTTATGTTTAACTTAAATGGAATGCTATTGAAACTTTCTTTAAAAAAAAAACATTTGTGTGACCTAAATAGTCCTGAATTAAATGGTTTTTTTTTTTTGGTTTTCTTCGTCTTCCTCAATAACATTTCAAAAGTCCTCAAACACACCCGGCACTCAATTTCCAAATCTTTTCTCCATTATGATTTCTAAGGGAAAATATAAAGATATCAAATATTTCATTTACATCTCTTTCAGCCAACAACTGTAACTGTATCCGAAAACTATCCTCATGGTTTATTAAAAATCAAAATGGGATTTCCATGAAAATATTATCAAAAAAGTTTCAAGTCACTTGAACTGCAACCAAACTTAACAGAGAAAAATAAAAGAAAAAGCCTTCTGTCATAAAGTATAGGTATATATATACCTTCTTACCTATGCTAAATCCTAATTCTACTTTCCTTTATAAAAAGGATCTGTGATTGAAATTCAAAGGGAAAGAACTTTATCTACCAAAGCATCAATTTAAATCGTCTCTGGGCGGCTATATAGCTTGAGAATCTCAAAAAAACAACAACAACAACAACAAGACTATTATTTATAGAAAGATTTTCTCTGCCGTCGTCATCGTCGACCTGAGGATTAGTACCTCAACTTAAATTGTGGTAGTGCTGATGCTTTGGGTGAAAAGCAAAAGCAACCGGTTGGTAGATATTGGTATATCCTTGTTTATCTGTCTGTCACCTGTGCTTTATAAGTTTAGCTATGGAGAAGGTTTCGTATAGAAGAGACCATAGGGTGGACAGATTCAATAAGACGAATATATGTTCTGGGTTTTGAGAACTTTTGGGTTATAGAAAGCAATTTATCAGTCAGTCTCGTCTTTGCCTCACATTTGAGGCTGCAGAAGTTTTGGCAAAAGGATTTGGGATAGGATAGGAGAAAAGATCGTAAAATAAATCATCAAATAAACGAAAACGAAAACGGATGCGATGGGGTGGAAGGAAGAGTTAAAAGATTTGTAATCAATGGAATTGCGGTAATCAATCAGAATCACAGACACTCTGTAGGGAGATACATATATAAACAGTTAAGGTGAAGACATAATCATTACAAGTGTAAAAATAGTGTGGTAATGAGATTAATTTTTTTTTATTATTTTGTTGGGTGGGAGATGTGACACACGGGACAAACAACTTTATTTTATCTTCATTTTTATACACAGATAGGTATAACCAAACTGTTTGGTTTTTCCAGTCCCTTGAGTTTAATTTTGTTGTGAAAAGGGTTTTGATAGCTCTTCAAATCGAAGTATAATTGATTAGAAGTCTGAAAAAGTATCGGGAGAATTAAGATGTTTAAAGAAGATATAATATAAGACAGTACTTTTAGAGACTTGAATAGGATGGACTCGAACATATTATAATAAATTTCATAGAATGATTCATAGTTGCTGAAAAATCCTGTTGAATAACTTTATTTATAGTATTTAAGCACTTTTGATTCTTAAAACCAACATAGAGGTCCATAGTCATGAAAAACCAACGACTATTCATTCAATTTATTCTAATTCCTCGTTAATTCCTTAACAAAGTCAACTGACAAAATTTTTTTAAATTTTTTGATGCATACTTTCAGGCTTTACTTTTGATTTAAATTCAACAAAATGCGCCTACAACAAATAAATGACAGAAAGATACTAGTGCTGGGGCCTTATCACGTAAAACTAAAACGATCGAACGATATCGTCTTGAAGATAGCTACTTTAATTTTTCTCTTTAGATATATGATGGAGAAAGCGATGGTGAAAACGATATCGTCCGATCGTTTTTATTTTACATGACGAGACCCCTGAATTTGTACATGATTGACATTCACGGTGCAGTGCAATAAGACCCGCGGTAATAAAGCTCGTAGGTATTTTTTTCCCAAAAAAGGGAAACAATAACCGCGGCCTGTTTTTCCTTTTGAGAGTGGCAATAAGAAACACCACAAAAAGGCATTAAGACTTGCGAGAGTTTTTGACTTTCTGAACTGGCATTAAGACCTTTATACTTAAAAGTTGATTCAATATTTCCGACTTTGCTTTAAAATATTTTTCAATTAATGACTTCAAATCGAAACGATTTTAAACTTTTTTAATAGTTTTCCTATAAATATTATAGTATCTTTGTTGGCCCGCTTCGTGGGTTCCAAGCATTTTAACTCCTTTTTTGGGGGCTTTGTACCGCTCACGCAACTCCGTCGCTCCGCTTAGGGTATGTTCAAACGTTAGGCAGGCGCCTATGTCAACAGTTTTCTTGGAAAACAGTCATTTGTACTTTTTTTCTTTGAATGGAAACTCACAAGAAAAAAGAATCAAAACCCACGGCTTTTGTTTCGATTTCAAAAAGGAAAAAAAGCCCGCGGGTGTTATCTGCCTTTGTTTTGGGAAAGAAGATCTTTGGGTTTATTTCCGAGGGTCTTATTGCACTGCACTACCATTCACACCGATTACAGAATCCGATGAATGAGCTGCGGAGGGAATCACACTCAATTTTGACATTTTTACTAATAGCGAAATTTCAAAATTGAGTCAGATTACATCAAGTCTTCTGTAACTCATTCTATATTATTGAGGTGATTAGCTGTTGCAGAATGCGACATAAGCGATTTTCAAGTTTTCAATATTATTACAGTATAGTTCATATAGTTCAGATGCAATTCGTGACGACCAATTTATTTTCTCAAATTTCTCTTATTTTAGTAATTAAAACGCAAAGTTTTCTGCCATTTTGTCTAGTTTTTGTGAAGAATTTAGGCTTATTGAATGTTTTAAATCTCATTTGTTCTTTTATTCGTCGGTCGTTAGTCTCTCTAGTTGTAGGTATATTGGTTTTGCATTGAAATATTCTGCAATCTATTGTTTGTGTCTCTCGCTCATTGGGTGTTGTTTTTTAAATTGAAATAAATTGTGAGAAAAAAAAGGAAGAATGGTTTCAATTTGTAGATGTTGTTTCCCAACCCGGCAGCGCGGCGTTCAGTGCTGCAGGAAATAATAAAAAGTAGCTCATATAATAATAATTAGCTCAGTTTTTCTCCACGCTCAAGACTGCTTTTAAACGATGATATTATTCTTGCGATTTTTTACTTAACGTTGGAGTATCCACCTCCAAAAATCGTATGCATCGAAAAATAAAGTTTTCTAGAATTTCATGTGAATTACAATATATTTTCTAGAAGTTGTTTTTCAATTAGACGATAATGTTATTAGCACTCGAATTTCGGGGGCTGGACGTACTAGTATATATTAAACCATGAAAGCTATATCAGCAAATCAAAAGCCAAAGCAAGTATGATCGGCGAATTTAATTTTTATTTAAGTCCCTGAACTCAATGGACTATGGACACGGAGCTGCAACTCGAACTGCAGCTGGAATAGCTGTAAAAATATTGAATTTACACAAATTCAATTTTACTGTGATTTTTTTTCTTTAAAATATACAAAGAGCTATGTACAGCTGGTATTGTTTGGCACGTAAAAAATAGAACGTACGACACTTTTTCACAGCTGTTCCATGCTATACAGCTCCATGTTCCAATTGCAGCACTCTATTGTGTTCATGGCATAACATAAAGTTGGGCTTTATTTATTATTCACCCAATCTATGTAGCTATTTGTAGGAAGCATTTATTTTCTCATGCACCACATCCATGATGATGTTTATAAAAGTTTCAACTCAGCAACCATTTAAATTGTGTCCTACCTGCAGAAACTAAGCCATTTTCAATAATCCCTTGAGTGGGAGACATCAGCTATAGACTAATGAGAAACTCCGACAACCTGCTGAAGTGAAGAGAAGGAGAAAAAGGCATAGAGGTACAGTGCCCTAAGTCAATACAATGCACCACAAATAAATCCAAACAAAGTTCCTGAGTTTACCTAATTCAGTTGGTCATCTTTGTTTTTCCTATGGCATGGCGGTGGTGGCGGCACTGCAGATGGATAGATGCTTGTTGATGTTTTTGTGTTTTTTTTTTTGTTGCATTGCGCATCACACCGCACACGCTACCTGCTGATGATGCTTGGCAGGATTCAAGAACCTAAAGTCATCCGTCCATAATCCATGGAATCATTGATTTCTCAGGTAGAAAAGGAGTACCTATAGCTAGGAAAAATCTACGTCGCTATACACAATGAGAAGTTGGATGGTGGGGATGCTGTTGTAGCTGTTGCGGATAAAAAAAAAAAAAAAATGTCATTGAACTTCGAGTAGCACCACTCTCAGCTCACCCTAGATCCAAGCAAGATGTGATTAGGTTTTAGATTGTAAGTACCTACCTACCTAAACCCAAACCGAATCGAACCCAACTCCATCATGCCGTGCTGGGATTTTCCAATACAATTTAATGCATTTCTGGTCCAAGAAGAGGAAAATTCTGGTGGTTCAATGTGAGAAGTTTATATGGTTTTCTTTTCTTTTTTTTATTACACTACTTTAGGGGTCATTGGCTGGTAAGAAAGTGCTGTCCATTGTTGTGGTTAATGGGATATAATTCGTTCTGAAAGGGAAAACTTGTTTTTATACAAAAAAAAAAGCAGAAAAAACTCACTTTGCGTGTTGAATAATCCTTCTTTTTTTATGTAACTATCCCTTTTTTCTGACAGTTTATCGAAGGGACGTGGACGGACGAAAAAATATAACGAAAATATACATAAAAGGTGTTGGTGATGTTTATAGAGGAAAACACTTTTAAGTGGCGATCATTATGCGCTCATGAATTTGTAATTGATTCAAGTATGCGTGGACGAATGTCAAGATGGTTTACGAGCCATTAAAATAATACAAAAGGAATTTTAAATGTTAAGAACTAACTTAACAAAAAAAAAGTGTTATTGGGAACAAAAAGAAATTGCCTTAAGAATTAAAATTACGCGTGTCTTGTGAGAGCGAGGTTAATTTAAATTTGTACAATTTTCTTTCATTTCTATATATTAAAACAAAAACTGTTTCTTAATACATAAGAGCTTTATGGAGAATTTTATTATTTTTCTGGTTATATTTTTATTTTTCTGCTTCATATTTTTGTGGTGAAAAATAAATTAAAGATATTCATAGAGAATTCTAATTTCATTTACAGGATAATACGTCATTCCGAACTCGCAATACTGAATTCCAAGTGCAGTGCTCTCTTTCGCATCTTAATCATTTGTTATAAAAAAAAAAATGTTTGGCGATTTTCAAGGAATCCAGTATTGAGAATTCAATATTTGGCATGAAAGTCATATAAAGAATTTAGGAACAAGCAAACATGTATACGGCTGTGTTACACGTGTAATTAAATTATTCGTGTATTAACAAGTGTAGGTATTCATTGTAACACGAGTATTTAGACAGTACACGTGTTATTAATTTTAAATCATACTTATCATGTTTGGTGGTTCAAAAGACGCTGAGGTTTTTGTAAAATATTTTTTGCTTGATGTGAAATAATATCAAGTATGTCTCAAGTAGCACAAAAGTCCAAAATACACCAAAATATTTGGGGTATTTTTCGCACCGTTGTGATAAACATTTTGAATATAAAAAATATGCCAATTTTCAGTGCAGTTTTTGGACATGTAATTTTGATTCAGTGTATAGGTACACAATAAAATTCAATAAAAATATTCATTCTGAAATTGCTCGCCTTTTTAATAAAATAGCCTTTTTGGTGGACTTCAAATATTCGTAAACAGTGACGTTAAAAATTATTAAAAATTAATAAACCATTTTGACTTTACTCAGATGATTCCCTATTGCCTGTAACCTGTACGAGTAAGTACTATGGCTTATGAGTGTTACCAATCTTCCCAAAATTAGGGAATACTGGTCTACTTCATTATGGAATTCCACTATTATTATTATTATTATTAGCCTATAGTTCCTTTACTTTGAAACTCTGTGCATTTCTGTGAATTTCTACACCAAAGTCTGTCAAAGTTATAAAAAAATAAAATGACGTAGAAATTCACACAAATGCACAGAGTTTTAAAGTAAAGGAACACATCTTTATAATTTAAATTTGTTCTCCTATATTTTCGCATTAAAAGCTGACTCACGTAACACTGAAACGAATAATCGGACGATTTCAGGTCGGAGCTATTCGTATGACTGTATCTGATCGGATGGTGGCAGTCTTGAATGTGCTGTTAATTTTTCAGTATCTATGTTGTTCTATATGTTTTTGAAATTCACAGTAAATAATGATAAACAAAAATATATATACCAAGAATATATTTTATAAATATAGAAGCAAGTATGGATAAAAAAGAAAATTCCAGAAAATCTTAAACTTGAGATAAAAACTGAAAACATTTGAAAGTCAAAAAAAAGAAATATAGGTGTTGCAGAAAATAATCACATTAAATCAAGGTGATATTTTCTGAAAATAAATTTTATAGTTTTAAAAACCAGATTAAAAAAATTGAAAGAAACGTGTTTTCTAAGTTTACAAATTAAACAAACATCTTTAAAAACATATTAAATCTGAATTATGAATTATGACTCAAAACAATCTCAAAAAAAGGAGACCCTATATGGTTTGCATGAAAACCTTATATCTTTGGTTCTATTATCGGATCATTAAATTTGATTATTATTTTTTAAACATGTTAATAAATATACAATTATGATAACGTCATTACTTTACAATTTAAACAGAAATTGATTTATGTAGGTATTTATAAAATCAAAGAATATAATTTACGTTTAAATGAAAATACAAATAAGAATAAAGAGAAATAAAATCAAAAACCATACAAAAATTATGGAAAAATGTATATTATATTGTTCAAAAATTCACAAAGCAAAAAAAAGGTTTTAATTGAAAAATTTGCAAACACGGGTGGGTCATTTAATGTCTTATCTTATCAGAAAATATAACCCTGATTTAACGTGATTTTTTTCTTCAACGTTTATTTCTTCATTTATGTTAATTTAAAAGGTTTTGTATGGAGTTTTCGATATTCCAGAAAATTTCTCTATATCCATGATTTACTTGTATTTATAAGGTCTATAGATTACAAAAAAAAAAAAATAAACTCTACCATTTTTGGTTTAACAAATCATCGCCCGAGAATTGTTTTGTCGTAAACGCCAAAATGCACTTTTTTAAAATGGGTATGCAGTTCTATGTTTTCAAAGGTCCTCTTTCCATTTCTGAAATCAGATTTGACCTATTATTTACCGTTACTGAAAAAATCAGTAAGCATTTGTCGTATATTCGCACAAAATAACTCATCCCTTAGTTTTGTTTTGTCGCGTAAACGCCAAATTTTGGCATATACGACAAAATATCCATGTATTTCCACGATATTTTTTTTAATATTGTTTTGTCGTACGTAGATATATAGGATTTACTGCATTTTTTTTTAGTTACAAACAAAATTATTAAAAATCAACCGCATCACTTACAATGCCATGTTATGCCTTTTTTAAACCCAAAAATTCATCCATTAATTCCGTTTTAAATTTTTTTTTATGCAATAGTTTTGGAAAAATTAATTTTCAAACTCAAGTTTAAAAAAAAAAATTTAGAAAGTTTTTTTCAAACTCATTTTGTTCAAAATTTTACATTATTTTCTAGTAATTTTGTTTTTAATATTCAACTCTCGTATCAATTTGTATTCAAACAGTAAAAACCAGGTGTTAAAATGTCTTCTAGTTTTTAAAAAAATCGGAAATCTCGTTCGGTTCGGTATTGCATTCAACCAAAACCAATTCACTTTGTCGTATGTGTATGGGGATCGAACAAAATACTGATTTTCGTGGCGTATACGACAAAATGATCTTAGAGATAATCCTCTTTAGATTAAAAACTAAAACCGACTCAACAATCTGAAATACCTTAATCAAAAGAAGATTTTCCACACAAAATTTTATTAAAATTGTAGAAAACTTCATCGGTCAGTTTCTTTTTTATTAAAACGCGAAACTTAAAATGCGAATTCCCAAAATTACTCAAATGGTTTATACGACAAAACAATTTCCGGACGACGAAATATATTCTTTGTCTTTATTTTTGTTCATTTTTATTTAATCTTAGTTTCAAAAAATCCCGCATTCAAACTTTTTTGCAAAGTTTTTTTTAAACTATCCTTTTTTCCATTATCCTTCTCCATAATTTATTTTACGTGAACTATACTTGACTGGTTGGGTTAGGAGGGGCGTACTCAGTTCTGAGGCTGTTGCATATACACGGCGGCCCTATTGGTCCATTGTGATCCCCTACAACAGAGATAACACCTAAACTATTGATTGACATAGACTGGTTCATTTACGAACCAGTCCATGCTTTCTATACATTTCCTCATGTTTGCCATTGAGACCTGCGCTAGAACCTCCAGTTAATGGTTTCTATTTCCTCAACAACTTGACAGCTCCTACAGAAATCGGGTGCGTATACAGTATACACCGAATCTAGTGACCGCATCACGCCAATGGCGCAATGTCCCGTTAGTACACTTATCAGAGTTTTAATATTCTTTTTACTCAGCGATAAAATATACTGAGTTTCTTTTTTATTAATTCTAGGCCATAAACATCTAGAGATGACGCAATCGTTCCTGGACATCCAAGAGTTGTTGATTTGCTCTTTCGTTATAGGGTCTATCTTCCTTTTGATCACCCCGGTCCGGTTTCGTGTCTGATTGGCTACTTTACTGTTTCTATTTGACATTGACCCTTTCCTTGCCAGTGCATCTGCTATATCATTCCCTTCTATATTGCTTTGTCCAGGAACCCAAGAGAGTTTGACTTGGTTGGAGTTGCAAATATTGTTTAAAATGTCTCGACCTTTTACTACTGCCTTGGATCTTATATAGTCTCACTGGCTATTGCTTTGATATAGCAGCTTAACTGTCCACAAAGAAAGTGACATCTGACGAGCTGAGTTTTTTCCTGTAAACAATTTCGGCTGCACTTTCAATAGCATAAATCTCAGCCTAAAAGATGCTGTACTCATCGGGGAGTTTAAATGATTCTCTAATATTAAGAGCTTCACAAAACACTCCAGCTCTTGTTCCTTCTTCCATTTTTGACCCATCAGTGTAGAGAGGAATACCCTGTTCACCGAGTAGTGAGTTGGGTTCCCATCTACGCCTTTTGGGTATTAGAACAGAAACCTTGACCTTTAGCGGAAGTGAAAATTACATTATTATTTTCTTTAATAAATGCAATAATACATGCAGTCTTTCACGTAACAACACGTCTTCAATTAGTAAAAATCATCTGATCAAATGGATTAATGAATTTAATCCTCGCCTCTAATGCCATTGCCATGTTTATGACCTACTTAAAAAAAGATCCCTATTTTTTCTGGGTTAAAACTTCTATAGGTGAATTATGTCGAATTAAAAAGTTTTTGTGAATTTTTTTATACTTTTACCAGCAAATTCAAGTGAAAAAAAAAATTCACTTTACCCAGAACCTAAACAAAAACTTCAACATCATTTACACCCTGAAATCTGACCTACTTCAAAAAAAAAACAGAAACCAGAAAACATACTTTGCTAATTTAATAAACCCTTAATTCACTAACAAAAAACTAAATAAAAATATTTCAAATATCTTTCCCTTAAAATGGTCTCTATCCTGTTGTGAGTATATGTATTATATAGATATCCTAGGCCTATCCCATTTCTAGTCGTTTTTCCTCTGAATTTTACGGTTCTGAGAAAGTATAGAGGTAGGTATAGTATTTGCGTAGGAGTCTTCTGGGTCTACTTGCTCCGCAGCTACAGCTATAGCAATTCAAAAACTAAATAAATGAAACAATCCACTATACTATGCTGACCACTGCAAAAGCCATTCCAAAGTTAACCACAATTACAAGCAACTTCACAGATATTTTTCGCTTAAACAATATCCTTTTTGTTAAATAAACTCACAATGAACATTCAACAGCCATCAACATAAAAGAAAGGAAATTATATAAAATCTCCCGTAGGAAAAGCAACACCCCTTCTAATAGTTTACAAAAAAAAAAACAAACGAAAAAAAAAACCACAACAACAACCGTCCTTATACCTACCAACACTAACCAGAACAGAGAATAAACTCTGTTCCAGTCACAAGCATGTTGCTAATTAGGTTAGTATCCATTTTAGTTAATTTTTGCTCGTCCTTTTTCCCAGCACAGCAGTAGGTATACCTTTAGAGTTTTGTTGTTGGTGTTGTTGTCCTTTGCTTGCAATGCGATAAAATTAATTTCAACTCTTCAAAAAGCCTTTTTGGAAGTCGTCATGGTGCCTCTCTTAAAAAAATAACTGAAGGTGTGAGTCCTTTTGTACATTATTATAGAAAAATATAGGTCATTTTTTGTAGGTTTATTGTGCCCTGGACTGAACTGAACTGGACTGGACTGGACATCCTGATGTGACGGCTGAAATGGGAAAATTTCGTTATAGCCAACAATTTTCTGTGATAAATGTCTTTATATATAAATGGAACATCCTTTTAAAACGAATCACCTGCCACTCCTTGTATCGTGCTTATATTTCGTTTCAGGATAACCAATGTATGAATGTTTGTATACATACATATAGGAGTAGATATATATACAAAAGGTTGACCTAATTAAAATAACATAACAAATGAAGATAATCTTATTGTAATGTGGACACGACCAAAACAAAAACCTTATACGAGTCGAAATATAAAGGATGTCTAATGAAGTGACTGACCATTTTTTACAGCTGAAGATTAATTTTCATATAAGAATATTGTTTCAATGATACAAAACAACATTTCCTTAGATCCTTGCCGTGACAGTGCGATGATACCTATGACATACGACTGCAGGTTCGTTGTTAGAAAACTACCTGAACCTCAACAAAGATATACGGACATTATATTTATTTTATATACCCTTAGCTTCGATAGATCCTTACCACAGATAATACCTATATAGAAGTCGAGTTTATATACGCACAACAAAAAAAATGAAATAATTCCTTCTTTGACGGACGTACCAAAACATGACATTTATGTCCATTGTATAAGCCTTAATGGCTTTTCGAAAATGATAGTAAAATATTGCCTAAATAAAGTTGATATAAAAATATGGGGATATAGATTCTGATCGAGCATAGCATAACAAATTAAATGAATGTAAAAGATAAAATCTAGAAAAACTTCGATGAATTTCAAAAGTGCCGTAGCAAGGGTGAGGCGCATATTGTAATTCCAGAGGGGGCCGCGACAAACAGTAAATTCATAAACTGGTCTAAGAAATAAGTGGAAAGTGTTTCTTTCTTAGAAAAAACTTATTCAAGAAAATTGTTTGCATGGCGATATTTCTGTAATCGAGACTCGTAAAAAATTTTGCAAATTTCAAAATTATTTAATATTGAGAACTTTCTAAACCACCACTGGTTCTCGAAATATTTGCATCCAAAGTGAAATTACTTTATTTATGTACAATAAACTAATGAGAAACTTATTCAGAGGGCAGGGTTTACTGTGTAATTCGTAGAAAACGTATCTTTTATGGGAAATCACTTGTAATTTCATCTCCATTTTCTTTAGAGCAGCGAAATGAAGAGGCTTAAATACCTGTGGGGATATTCCGTCAATTTAAGAAAGAAAACTGTGTTGCTTTTGCTCGAGTTTGAGCTAATCTTGTCGTAGTGTAGGATAAAGGTTCCCCCACACCAACGCGAATTTTCGGTGGCGACGACGAAAACAACAATAACAACACTTGGTTGTCAATGAAAACAACACGTTGTTATTATTGTTTTCGTCTTTGCCACCGAAAATTCGCGTTGGTGTGGGGGAACCTTAATTTCAAAAAAAGCTTGTAAAACTAGGGTTATTAACAATTTTATTTAAAGTAACACTGTATTTCATAAAATACAAAGCTATTTAAGAACCAGCTACTCAGCTTCCGAAATACACTTAGAAGAAGTGTACCGGTTAAACTTGATAGAAATTCGATTCCATAACAGCGATGCCAGTGTCTACATTCTGTAACTCTAGCATCGGCAAAAGTAGTCGCGAGAAACGGGGAAAATTGAAACAAATCATATGAGTTTTGTTCCATTTTCCAACGTTTCTCGACCAATTTTATCGATGCGAGAGTTACAGAACGTACATATAGGCACATATCGTGGTATTTATCCCTTTTTGTGTGACTTTCACGTCTCAAAAATAAGCTTAAAGGGAAAAAGGGATTTATTGAACCTCATAGTACAAAAATAAGCGATTTAACGTTAGGATTATTTTTTTCCTTAAATTGCTTGCTCATTTCATTAAGAAAAAAAATGTATTCAACTATGTCCCCTTTCACACGAGAAAACTGGGTTTTCTGCGACTTTCAATTTTTTTAGATGTGAAGAGCACGAAGTAAGAGGGGAAAATGAAATCTCCCCGGTGAACGAGTTGAGGAGATTTTTTTGACATTGTCCACTTCACATACACGTATAGTAGGTGTGTTTTATTCATTGCTGCATAGCCAGCGCAGCAAAATTTCCTTTGGCAAACAAAAACAATTTGATTGCTGGCGAAAAAGAAGTCAGTAAAAATAAAGATGGCTGTGCTGGCGATAGAGCTTTCAATTATTGAAACGAACGTATAGAGTGAACTTTCGTTTTATTCAGACTTGTGCTGCGCTGGCTATGCAGTATGAATAAAACACACCTAGTGTGTGTTCAACCAAGCTACGATTTTGTTTCTTCGTGTGAAAGGTATGTACAAGAGATTTAAAATTCAAAGAAAACGTCAAAAAAATCTCCGGCAACTTGTTTCTTCGTGTGAAAGGGGACTATGATCAAATAAAACATTGTCATGCATAGAAACTCATTCTAAATATCTAAAAGCGATCATTTCCTTTTTCGTATTTAGTACGCTTCTGATGCGAAACGAAAAATCCCATACAAAAATGACACAACGAAATCAGAAACGGAAAATTTCATTTTGGTTTTCGTTTTGCAGTACGCTGTTCGAAGAGCGAAATTTATAATTGTAGCAGATTATTTGGAGAAGTCTCCACTCTTTTTTCGCACTGATTTAATTATACAGACTATTTATTGTGTGCGGAAAAATGACATTTGAGTTTTATTTGTGTTTTTTTTTGTTTATCATTTTCTTACATCATTGGTTTCTCTGATTGTTAGCTTTTATGTTTTTGGAATTAGTGAAACTCTCCAAGGATATTTTCCGTTGTGTTTTCGCAAGCGTTTCGTTGTCTGTTTGGAGATCACAGAAAAATTTCGTTTCGCATCAGCAGCGTACTAGGCTTGAAAGGGGACTATGATCAAATCAAATAAAACACTTTCATGCATAGAAACTCATTCTAAATATCTAAAAGCGATCAATTCCTTTTTTGTATTTAAGCCTAGTACGCTGCTGATGCGAAACGAAAAATCCCATACAAAAATGACACAACGAAATCAGAAACGGAAAATTTCATTTTGGTTTTCGTTTTGCAGTACGCTGTTCGAAGAGCGAAATTTATAATTGTAGCAGATTATTTGGAGACGTCTCCACTTCTTTTTTGCACTGAATTAATTATACAGACTATTTATTGTGTGTGCAAAAATGACATTTGTGTTTTTTTTGTTTATCATTTTCTTACATCATGGGTTTCTCTGATTTTTCGCAATTATTTTTGATTTTTGTTTTTGGAATTAGTGAAACTCTCCAAGGATATTTTCAGTTGTGTTTTCGCAAGCGTTTCGTTGTCTGTTTGGAGATCACAGAAAAATTTCGTTTCGCATCAGCAGCGTACTAGGCTTTACCTATAATTGTAGCAGAGTATTTGGAGAAGTCTCCCCTTTTTTTCGCACATAATTAATTAAATGACATTTGAATTTTACTGGGTTTGTTTTTGTGGTTCTTATTGATTTCTGTGTTTTTTTATTTTTGTCTTTTTTTGCAAATAGTTAGATAAACTCATGCGTTCAATGTACATACATGTTCAACGTTAACATTTTTTTACGTTTGCGGAATGCATTGTGTGATATTTATCACAAAGGCACGAAAAAAAAAAGGATTTTATAGGTGTAACTGTGGGAAAACGTGCTCCCAAAGTCTGGCATCACTGTTCCAGAACAGGGTGAATCTGAGGGAAAAACAAATGAGCCATCAGCTTATTTAAAATTTATAGGAGGGAAGTTTCAGATTTGATTCAAACTCGAGGCAACTGTCAGAGAGAAAAATAAAGACCAAACGAAAATCAGCTGAATCTGCACTTATAATTCGAAAAACAAGAAAATCATGAGTCGATAATTTTTGAATCGTTGATTAGATTAAGATTTTGTTAAACTAATCGTTTAAATTTCTTACGTGTTCTTGTTATATTTTCTGCTACGACATAGTGTTAACTATAAAGGCGATGAAATAAATACAATTATTTTGAGTGATGATGTCAATTTTTTTATTTTAATTATTATGTTATCGTTGGGTGATGGGTGGATGGATTTTGATGTAGGGTGCTAGTGCTTGGTATATGTATGTGTGTTGGATTATGATGAATAAGGTGCTGTTTGCAGTTTGGCTGATGCGGTATGTAATTGAATTAAATTTAGGTAGTTAAGGAGGGGTTCAAAGTTTGGTTTTATCTAACATAACCTCTACCTCTCTTAATATTTTACTCGCTCTGTAGAGCAAGTATTGGGTTTGTGTGATAAAAAGTTCAAGGTTGTAATCAAAATTAAGTGAAAAAGTGGGTTTCGTCATACTGTCCGTTCATCAGAGCGTCTGTGTGTCCGTGCGTCAACTGAAATTTGAACTATAGCCTAAACGGATGAAACGATTTGCTTCAAATTTGGTACAGAAAATTTTTGTGTGTTTTCCTATACAGAGGAAAACTTTCAAATTTTGTTTTTAACTCATTTATAACACCTCCTTCTTCGCTCATTTTCTTCATTAAGCTGAATATCATTTCCTGCTTTAGCATTCTACCATTGCTTTTACCATTAGTTGAAATTTTTCTTTCTTCAGCTAACTCTAACAATTCTTCTGCTGTTTTCTCTTTTAATTCGCCCAGATCTAATGTTTTTCTGTTTTTCTCAGTACCTTCATTGACCATCTGTTTTAGTGTATCGTTATTGTGAATTTGCTCACTTTTTTCAGGTTTAGCTGTAACCTTTCCTTTTGCCAAAACATCTTCATTGATTGTTGTCATAATCCTCCAAAAATTTTAATTGGGTGCCATACAAAGATTTTGGTTTTTTTTTCAATTTTCTCGAAAACGGTTTTAACATTTTTTATAAATTTTTTACCAACTTGTAATGAACAAAGCGATTGTAAGAAAACTGTATTTCAGGTTTTTGCAAAAAAAAAATCGGACTACGAAAATACGAAATAGCTGGTTTCGACTTTTTTTGTTGTTGAGAAAACTGACTCATTTTGAAGTTATTCACATATAATATGTAAATTTTCAATGTCCTGATCGATATAATATATATTTTTTTTAACAAAAAAGAAACATTTTTCGTTTTTTTTCTTAAAATTCATGCGATCTAGTCGGGCATATTTTTTAAGTAGCAGAATATTAAAACAGATCTTATCGTCCGAACCGAAGTGTCATACTGACGTTTTTTTTAATTTGATAGCCATAAATCTTTCTGTGAAAACTTTCATCCATATACCGATGAATAAATACTCTAAGTCTATTATGTATATAGGGAAGCACAAAAAAAAAAGAAACAACAAGTGGCATGAGTTGGGTATACAACCTTGATTTGGTCAGATTACTTCTCCCAAAAATCGGGATCATTTATTTTTGCGTTGGTGAATTACATACATATAATATTTCGTACTACATCTTAATAATAAAATTTTTCAGAATCTAAAATCTCCGAAATTTTCTTAGTGATTTTTTGAAAATTTTAACGTAACGTTGTATTTGAATACCCAAGTGTTTATGTATATTTAAAAAAAAACAGTGCCATCTATTGGAAGTTAAAGCAACACACACTATTCTAAGAAATCAACAATCAGATGAGAGAATTCCTTAGTTTTGTCAACAAAATACTAAGGAAAAAATATTATTTAATCGTTTTTTCAAAATTTAACTAATTATAGGGCAAAATAGGGAAAAACTAAAATGGTATTCGATTTTCGAAATGCTTTTTGTGTTTAAAAGATTTAGCTTAAGGGATTATTCCATGGTTTAAAGTTTATCACAGTTAAGCCATTTTTAGAAAGAAATTGGGTGTAACAAATAAAAAACCGGTAGATATTTTTAAAATTTAGCTACTTATAGAGTGAAATAGGGTAAAACAACAAAATAGTATGTGATTTAAAATTTTTTTCCTCAGCAATCTCAGTTACATGAACAGGACTTCATAGCAAAATTGCTCAGATGTGTGATGAAATTACTGAGGATACAAAAATTGATATAAAATTTATATATAGGGTAAAATGGGGTTAAAAAAAAAACTATTTCTTTTGAAAGGCAATATTTAGTGGTAGGACTTCAAAGATCATTTTAAAAATTAAATAAATATGTAAATGAATAAATTGGGTTGTGTGACAGCTCGTACAAAACCAGGGCCTAGTGACTTATATATGTTATTGGCAGGAATCAAGGGGGCTTACAATTTTTCTGCAGAATCCAAAAGGCTAAGGTGAGAGCATTTTTTCATGCCAAGAAATACTCTTGAAGAATTTTTCAATTCTTCCCAATGTTTAAGGTAGCATAGGTTGAGAATATCGAACCCAATTGAACTTCGACATAACAGAACTAGGCTATTACAAAAGAATCATTTTAGGGATGAATATTTTTTCAAAAATTTACTATTTATAGAGTGAATTAAGGTGAAACGATATTAGATATTTTTAAATACTTCATTTTAAGAATGGCTTAATGGATAAATAATTTACAATGTGTTTGAATGCTTAGAAAGCCTTTAGGGTTCAATATTCTTCAAAATTAATTTCTAAATCGATTTGGGTCCAAACTCCTGGGTAACGAAACACACATATGAATCTTTTAAATGATTCATAAAATATGATGAATAAATACGAATAAAAGTGAATTCACCGAATTTACTTGTTTGAGGAATTACTTGTGTACGTTCACTTTTATTCACCTACAATGAAAGAGAATCGAATCCCAATCATTTTTATCCCGCAAGAAATTCCGCACAAACCCCCTCTTCGCTTCATAACGTAAAAATGATAGGCTTTTGAAATATTTTCGGTTTTTATTCACTGAAAATGAACATTTAACGGATGATATTCTTCATTTTTGCTGAATATTAAGTGAACATTCACCTAAATGTTTGCTGGGTTGTAGATCTCTCCCATTCATGCTAATAACACGCACACATAAATCATTGAGAAATGTAAGTCACCCCAACAAACATTTAGCAGGGTACATTCTTGCAGTGTAAAAATGATTGAGATTCGATTCTCCTTCATTGTAGGTGAATAAAAGTGAACAAGTTAACAAGTAATTCCTCAAACAAGTAAATTGGGTGGATTCACATTTATTCGTATTTATTCATCATTTATGAATCATTTAAAAGATTCATAATGTGTTTTTCGTTACCCAGGAGTTTGGACCCAAATCGATTTAGAAATGAATTCAGATTCGAAGGTTTTGTTCACTTATATCAATCATTTGTGATACAATTCTGAATGAAAATGTTTGCTGGGTTAGGCCATGATTCTACACGAGCTGTCGCGCCACCCAATTTTTTTAATTTATATAAACGAGTCCACTGTTTAATAAAGCAAACTATAGAATTGACACATATTTCTCAATAAAGTTCAAGCCTGTCAAATAAGTAATATTAAAATGTAACGTCCTGTTGGTAATTTAAAATTTTAATATTCATGAACGTTTCGCATCAAAGGACACAAAGAAAATTTTCGAATAATTGTTTTTATTTAAAAAAAGAACAAGACACACATGACAGGTCCAACCTATGTACACTACATAGTTACAAACAAAAAATAAACGAATAAATTTAATGCCTTATTGTCTCCATCTTAAGGACAATTTAAGGTCAAGATACCCATCAGACCGATTCCCCACGGTGAGATAGGATACCCTACCCGTGCGTTGTCATCGTCGTTGAGGCGAGATGTTTGACACTTTTCTCCTAAATTGATTTTCAATTTCAATTTGACGGGTTTCTATATTTCTATTCTATTCGATTTCATTCGAACCCACAGTTCAGTTTCAGTCCCTTCCATTCGTTCTAAGTTCCCTTCTCTATATATAAATTCTATTGTGTGGTTGTCCTGGTGTACGAGTATGTACCTATATTGTGTGCCTGTGCCTCATGGTGGGGATTCGTTGAACCATGATGTACGTCTGCTGAACATTACGCTTAGGAAAAATCTATTAACTGCGCTGCCATTGATGGTCATTAATTGTTGGAGCGTCGGTGTTGTCGTCGTCGTCGTCCATGTCCAATGTCCATGGTACCTTTCGTGTTTCGTCGTAGTTTTGTATCGTCTCGTCCAAATCAATCGGTTTTCGATTTCTCGATTTCAATATACAACGAATCCCTGTGGGTATTGCTGCTTAGCAATATTTAATTTTTTTTTGTTCGAAATGAATTTTGTGTTTTTCCTTTTTGCTAGGATATACAAAAGGGGTTTTTGTTTGTAACCGCACCTAATGATGAGGTGGTATATAGCTGCTGCTGCGGCGGCAATGGGGCCTGTATGTATATATATATATAAAGCTATAAGGTTTTCATTGTTTTGGACCGGCTTCGTCAAAGCGAAACGAATTAATTTCAGAAAGTATTTTCATTGTATAATATAAGTTTTTATTTCATTAATGCGTTACTCTTGTTTTTATTAATGACGAGTTGATGAACCATTATTATAGAATAGGGGCTTCACTTTATTAATTAATAACGTAAATGAATTTGTTGCAAATTGCTTAGATTGAAGTTTATGTCTTATTAATGATTGGTCGGGATAGTATCTATATATAGGTAGTTATTTGTTTGATGTAATTCAATCGAACCATTAAAAGATGAAAGGAATATATTGCCATAAAATATTCCAATAGACCAAACAAAGTGGAATATTCCTAATAATAACTTTGGTAGGTTTTAGTATAATAAGTCGTAGGTTTTTGTGACTGGGTACTTTAATGGCAAAATAAACAGTCAGCAGTATAAACTAATATTCTGACAGTACAGTCCTTATGGCACGTTGACAATAACTATCATTTTCTTTAGTAATACATATTTTTGTTTATTCCACGCATTATAATTATGAAAATATTTATTGAACTGACAACCCCTCAGGTAGGTTTCAAATAATTAAAAAAAAAATACTGAAAAGTCTCTCAGACCTTTTTTAATTTTAACACGTGTCGCCAGAGTTCTGAAGATTGGATGTCGTAAAATTTATAAATCAATTTTGATTTGTATGGAAAATTGAAAGGATGTTTTTTTTATCATAGATATAGCTTAATTAATGTTTGAAGAAAAATGAAATGACTTAGGGCCAGTTGTACAATAGTGGTTCAGCCTAGGTTCAAGATTTTAATTCACCGATTTCGGCGGATTAACTAAGGTTCAACGCTGGTTCAAGTATGTAATTGGTTATTATCACACACTTGAACAGTAAACCACTGTTGAAACTCAATTAATCCGTCGGAATGGATGGGTAACAATTGCTGAACCACGGTTTAAATATTTGTACAACCTGGCCCTTAATAACTTTTTTGTATACATTATTTTGAAATTGTTAAAAATAACCAAAATAATATTTTTTTTTTTAATTTTAAAATAACCGCTAGGGGTCGCGCTCTAGTATTGAAAATTGGAAGTCTCACAGATTTGCTCTGTAGATTATTTTTTTCTCGTTAAAGAATTTATTTGCTTAAAAAACCAGCCCAAGTGTTTCCTTATTGTCATTTAAAGTAAAAAACAAAACAAGCGAAGAATATAAATAACGAGCCAAATTTTATTAAAAAAGTATAGAAAAACGCTTTGATTTTTTTCATTTAACGTATTTTTTTTATTTTCTTAATTTAATAATTTATTTTAAATAATCTTTTTGGTTTCAACATTTGGTAGTTCTTTTCACGAAATAAAGGTTTTTTTTACCATTTCATAAAATTAAAATCACAACAAAATCAAGAGATTGTAAGTTTTTGTTCTGCGTTGCTAGACCCTGGGGGAAATAAAATTTTTAAAAATGTCTTTAAATTCGTGTTAAGACGATGTACACATATATGTATGTAGAATAGACGGGTTCAAAACACTCCAGCCTATAAAAACTTGGTGGTATAGCGCACTCAAGACGTGTTGTTGTTGTTCATTCAAACCTTCAATATTAGTATGATGGTGCAAAAGCTTGGCAGCCTAACTGCAAGTGTGTTATCATACAAAAACCGCTTATTAAATGTGTTTGATTTTCAATGTCACTATAGTTTTATATTTAAGTTAGTTTAGTGAAATAATAACAAGGTTCGAAGACCGATAAAATATATGATTCGTTCTCTCGTGAAAAATACAAAAAGGAATTTTATTTTTGATTCGATCGCGAATCTTTCTTTTTTTTTTGATTCTTTTAAATAAAATTCGTTTTCACGATCGAATCAAATCTGTTGGGATCTGTAAAATATGTTTCAATTTATAAGTTGAAGTGACTTCAACTTTCGTTTTCGCAATTTTTGGAGTTGAGATCACTTGAACTCATATAAATTGAAATTTATTCAATCGCTCCACTTAAACAGAAGTAGTTTTCTAATTATCTTTATCTACGTTATTATCTGTAAAATATGGTTCGTTTCCAAATTTATCTCATGGGAACTATTGAAGATCCATTCGCGAACCGTTCAAATAAGACAAAAATGCCACTTTGACTTTTTTCTTTTAATTTTTCAAATTTTTAAATTTTTTTCAAATTTTTTTACTTTCTTCAAAGTCTTTCGCTTTTTTCCAAAATTGTTGACTTTTCAAAATTATTCACTTATTTTCAAATTTTTTAAAAAAATTTTCACTTAAGTATGTATTTTCAAATTTTATCAAAATTTTTCTCTTATTTTCAAAATTTTTGACTTTTTTCAAAATTTATCACTTCATAACCGAACTGAATGGATACTTTACTTGATGCAGAATTATTTGTTTTAAGGATCTTTTCGGATCCTCCCCAAATTTTATTTTCCGATCTTTCACGAACGAGAGATATACAGACAAAAAATGGGTTTAGTTTGTTTGTTTGTTCGTGAGAGAAACATAAATTCGTACATATACCTAATAAGTAATTGATCGAAAATTTTATCGTTTGTGAACTATATTTTTTATCCAAAAAATAAAATAGTCCTAAATCTTCTACTTGGCTGATATATTTCAGTAGTTAGTATATAGAATTCGTATTATTAAAAAAACCTTCTTATATTTTTTTATCGTTCCTGAGAAAATCGATAAATAATGGCATGAAGACACGCACGCACGCATAACCTAACTGCGAACTGATTCAAAGCCCGACCTTGGCGCCTGTACTTGAAGCCCGACCTTGAAGCGTGAACTTAAAGCCTGACCTTAAAGTCAGACTTTGAAGCCCGATCTTGAAGCCCGACCTTAAGCTAGACCTTGAAGTCTGGTCTTAAAGCTGGATCTTGAAACCGTACCTTGAAGAATGACTTTGCTGCATAAAATCAGGATAATTTTTTCTAGATATACGCGAATTCCCCGCAAACTCAGATTTATACTCAAACTCAACCCCCCTACAATACTGCATTCAAACTTGGACCATATATGGTGTGAAAATTACTCCCTATTACCTGTACTAAGTGTTCCGTAAAATGACAGAGTGACAAGACAGCGACTACTGGCTATTTATTGAACTATATATACGACTCTGAGAGTCTATAGTGTTGTGAAACGCCTTTTCCAAGTGGCATTGTGCTTTAGAGCTTCGAAATATTGAGAATTAAAATGAGTTTGGGAATAAGGATTTTATGTTGTTCATCCTTAATCCGAGCTTTTCTTTTCGTTCTAAAAGCAAGTAGATATATCTTAAAAATTTTGATTGTAAATTTTGTTTTTATAGTATCGTTAGACTGGTAGGTAGGTATGTATATTAATTTATTGCTTCATGATTTTAAATTCCAAATCTTTCAATCATTTACTTCCCTGAAAATTGGCCATCATCAGTCAACAATCATTCAAAATCATTCCTTTACACTTAGCTGAATCTAATTTGATTGTACTTTGCTTTTACACAACCCATATATGAAACTCCAATATAACCATTGTTCATTTAATCTGCTGCATATGTCTCATCAACAGAGTCAATAAAGTACCTACATAGATTCTGCATCATCATATAGTGAACAATTCAATTGACTGAAGCGGAACCCATCCATATAGAAACATACAGATAGAAAGGACATCATCTAATGCGCACCTATATTCAAGGATGCCAAAAATTGGCAACGTATTTGTTTTCACCGCTAAATCGGTTTCTACTTAATTTCAAAATATTAACAACAACAACAAGTTTGAAATGAAAATTACCCTGCCACTCTCAACACCCAATGAATCAATATACATACATACACACATATAACAAGGACTTTCTCTTGCTTGATATGCTGTGTGATGGGTGGTTGGTGTGTTCATTTTCATGCAATGCCAACAAAAACCTGATGGAGCGTTGATGATGACATTGTTCGGGGAAAATAATCTCATTAAAAGTCATTCGCAACTCATCCTCCTCCCAGTCCCCCCATCGATCGTCATCTGTCATCCATGTCATCCACCGAACTTCATATACATGAAGACAGAGAAAGAACTTTTCATCTGATGCTATATGGAGTGTTACTTCATATCAAAATTGTCAACGCCATTCGAAAGGATTACTCGTCACACCATCAGGTGTCACATTGAATAAAATATCGAGCACCAGCGATATTGCATAATATCTGGAGGGTGGCGCAGGCAAAAAACAGATCCAACCCACATCCGAACCAAACATCATATAAATCCTTTGTCACGTTGCGTTGTGCTAATTTACTGCAATGTCCATTCACATGTGTTTTTGAATTGGAACAGGTGCACATATATATAGGTATGCATGGTGTTTTGTATATGTGTATTTGATTATAGTTGTGTGTGTGAGTGTATAGCTGAACGGTTGATGAGGCAATTTAGCAAAGGACATCATTCTTCATCGGAAATTTTTACTGCTCCTCCGGTCTGACAACCCATCCTCCACCTCCACTTCCCAAAGCTTAATCATTTGTTGCATAGCTATACATTCTCTATACAGTATTGGCCCATACTTTCTAACTTTTAAACGATGGACACAGAGGAGAGCATATATACATACATATATACAAGGTGAATATTATTTGTCTCGGTTGTTGGCAAAATGGATGAAAAATTCGATTCTCGCCCGTTGGGTACTTGCAGTATCCTTGTCATCATTCTAGGATCCATTTGTGGCATTCTATATATGTATGTATGTACATTCATCAAGGAGATGACATTGCTTTTGGCTTTATGTCATCATGGCACTTAATTTGATGATAATAACATCATAATGGAGGTGCATTTATCGTATAAAAATGAGTGGAACATATACTTGAACTAAACTACAACAAATACACAGTGTACATAAGATATTACTGTTAAATTAAGAAATGTGAAAATTCTAAAATTTACCCGTAAAACTTAGAATTTTTTAGCAACCTTGGTAACATTCGAGATAGTAATCAAAATTAACACTATGTATACGATAATAAAAAAGTGGCATTCATTATAGAGTCTGTCAGTGGCGTAGCTTGGCAGGTGCAAGGAGCGCACAGGCCCCGGGCGGCACTTTGCTTGGGGTGGCAATTTGCCCAAATATGGGGGCGGCAAATTTTAGATATGTATATCCGGGAGGCCATTTGATAGGGACGGCAATTTTTCAAAATATAAATCAAAACAGACGTTATAAGTATAAAAGATTTTTGTATGCTTTGTTTTTATATTTTCTTTTCATTCAAATCCATTTTAGGGGCGGCAAATTTCCAAAAATCCGGAAGGCAGTTTGCAAGGGGGCGCAATTTTAAAAAAATATTTATCATAACAGGAGTTAATGTAAAAGATTTTTGTATGTTCTGTTTTTATATTTTTTTTTGTCATTTGGATCCATTTTAGTGGCAGCAAATTTCCAAAATTTTCGAGAGAGAGTTTGCTAGGGGGCGGCAATTTTTAAAAACATGTATTTTATCAAAACAGGTGATAGTGTTAAAAGATTTCTGTATGTTCTGTTTATGTATTTTATTTTTATTTGAATCAATTTTTCTTCAAACTGGATACATTTTATCAGTCCAAATAAATTATTTAAAAGTTTCGAAAACTTTTGGTGACACAACCGATAATAGCAACTCTCCTTCAATTTTAAGAAGAAAAAAAAATCTACTCCGTCACTTTTAAACTAATTTTTTTTTCAAAATTTCTTTAGTCAAATCAAAATATAAAATTAAATGCACAGTGTTATTATACAGGGTGGCGCACCAATTGTGCTACAATAAGAAATTCAAATAACTTTTTTTTTAATCGATGTATTTCATTTATTTTTTTTTATTGGTTAGAAAATTAAATTTTATTTAAAATAGTTAGTTGTTTTTAAAGATTATAGACCGCAAATGACCTCCACGCTGTCCCACGCATATGCGGCACCTGGTCAAAAAATTATTCATTGCGGCCTGAAGAGTTGAAGTTGGGATCGCCTCAATTGTTGTCGTTATGGACTGCTTTAATTCAGTTAAATTCCTGGGCTTCGTTTTATACACCTCTTGCTTGACATAACCCCATAAAAAGAAGTCTGGTGCAGTCAGGTCAGGTGACCTTGGGGGCCAGCGAAGAGTGGAGTTCCTAGAAATTAATTTGTTTGCGAATTTTTTGTTTAGCTCCGCCATAACTGGTCTGGCTATATGTGCAGTTGCTCCATCTTGCTGAAACCAAACGCTGTTGAATGGTATACGTCTTCGGCGCAGTTCTGGGTAAATAAAACTCCTTCAACATCTTTAAATAACGGTCCCCATTGACAGTAACGGTTACACCGTTTTCTTCAAAGAAGTACGGCCCGACAATACACCTTGATGAAACTGCGCACCACACAGTGACTCGTTCTGGGTGCAGTTCCGTCTCATGGAGCATTTCTGGATTAGACTCATTCCATATACGGCAATTTTGCTTGTTTACATTGCCGTTAAGATCAAAATGGGCCTCATCAGACATGAACAAACAATTGATCAATGTGTTGTCTTCTTCGGCCATTGATAACATTTTTTGGCAAAATTCCAGGCGAATAGGCAAATCCTGAGGGTTTAACTTGCTAGTAATTTGGACTTTGTACGGAAACAAGTTTAAATCGTCATGAAGTATCCGTTGTAATGACCGTCTACTAATTCCAATTTGCCCCGATAAGTTTCGGGTCGAAACGTTCGGATTGGCCTGTATTGCAGATGCTACTGCTGCGATTGTATCCTGAACCCGAACATTGGCATCTCGATGGTACGTCCTTCGTGCGATGCTTCCAGATTCGGCAAACATGTTTACAAACCTCATAATGGTCCATTTACTCGGGGGATTACCGCCAAACTCCCGCCTAAATTCCCTTTGGACGGAAATGACGGACTGCAAAGCATGGTACCGTTGCACTATCCAAATTCTTTTCTCCGTATCCCAAGCATCCATTTTTATAAATCTAAATAGTAACCTACAAAATAAAAAAAAAAAAAGGGCCGATTACTCACACAGAAAAAAAGTTATTACGTTTTATTTTTGTAGCACGATTCGTGCGCCACCCTGTATTTTTCCACTATAATTCTTCATGTCTTAATCTGAATTCTATTCAGTTGTGAAACGAATAATTTTGGTGATGTGTTTTAAAATAATTTTGTTGTTAAAAATATGGTGTTTGAAAACTTGAAATTTTCCTTAATTTTAAAACCTACTCGGGAAATTTTCGATTTAGTTCACTTTTTTACAAGTCTGTTCTGAAATTTAAGTACTGCGGTTCGAACCCTGCTCGTAAGTCGTGAGAGTGAGACTACAAAAAAATAAAAACATTTGGTTTGTTTTGACTGATTCGATGTGAGTTGGCTCATTCATCGCTCACTTTTATCACCGTAAATTTTTAATTTTCAATAAATTTAGTGATTATTCTGAAGTAACAGACTATTTCTAGAGTTATTGATCGGTTAATTGTGTCATTTATCCGCTTGGGGATGGGGCAATAGGATATGAGTGTTCCAAATTTAATTTACAACTCTCCAATTTGCTGGTTAATTTGTTTTTCGCTTTAGAATGTTTAGTTTTTACATTTACTGCCTATTTTTCACAGAGGGTGTAAGTTAGATGTAAGTGATTGAAGTCAATTTTTTCGTATATCGTCGGCTTTCTTTCAAAACCTCGTAAGTCCCAATATTATGAAAAATGACATTTATATGCAATATTGATGAAAAAAAATTAATGAATCTAATTATATCAATACCTCGTAACTCCAACATAATTCCTTTTGTCTCTATCAACCAGTTTAAAACCTCCTAAGTCTATAAATGTCCATTAAAAAACTCGTATGTCTGTCTTACGAGGTAAAAAAAAAACCTTCACAGTTTCCTTTTTTTATTTTTTAAAACGGTTTTTTGCGCCTCCTGGAAAATTTACCATTTTCGACTTACGAGATTTTGAAAGAAAGCCGACGATATGTAGGTATTTATGTTCACTCTCGCACAAAAAAAAATTGAAATGTCAAATGGCATTTTCGCACAACTTAATGTTAGCATTTTTTTAAGATGGCAAATTTTACGAATTTTTATTACCGGTTAAAAACTCAAAAAGGGGCGGTAAAAATGACTCTGCCCCGGGCGGCAAAAACCCACGCTATGCCACTGGAGTTTCTGTGTTGTACCAAAATCTTGAATTGGTCCAAATTTTTAAATAACTTCCCGCGGGTATTCATTTTTTTTTTAAATATGAAGTGTCAAAGTTAGGTTAAAAAAATTTTCTGAACCATGACTCAGTCAAACTTTATTTTTCTTACGAAACTTAAAATATTTAGTTTTGGATTTGTGATTGCGATCAATAGCATGGTTGTTTAATTTGGAAATTTTTGACCACAGTACCAAAAAATGTGGCCTAGGGTATCGATTTTGACAATTTTTCGAAATATTGTTATTATTACCTAACCAAGCGAGATGGATTTTTTTACTTATTTTTCCCAGTACATGTATAACCTACCCTATCACCCAGTTCCCGTTTGACGTTGAGTTTCGGGACACAAACATCGATTTTTGATAGATGTTTAATAACCAAACTTACCTATATACGTTTGATACAGTTAGTAGTTTTTTTCCAATTATGTAAATGTTTTTGTGACTTCATTCTGCTGAACTCCTCAATGACATCATTAAAATCAATTTCTCTTGAAACGGAGACGTTCTTGCGTAATCATCTAAAAAAACATTTTGACAAAAATTATTACGAGTACCCATTTTTTGCAAAATTGATACTTTTGTCTGGTATTCCTACATTTATGTAGAAAAATACATTAAAGCCAAAATTCTTAATTCTGAAATATCTAAGCTTTGAAAAAATATGACGTTTTCTGCTTGAATCCCAAATTAAATAGCATTTAAGATCGATTAAAGATGAAAAATATGATAAAAAAAGTGGGTTACACCACTTTTGCACTCACAGCCTCATATATTTCTTAAAATATACATACATCCAATCTAAACATATTGGGGCGTATTCATAGAGAATTACTAAAGTCGTGATTTATTGATCTACAGTTTAAGGCTTGTTGGTTAAATAAACACAGGGGTGGAATCGTGTAAGGTGATTTGCGATAAGTGAGAGTCACAATCAACCAATTCAGTACTGTGTAAGATGATATTACATTTGATAGCTAAAGAGCTATCACATCAAAAATGTGATTGTCATTTTTCAATAAATTTGACGTATCTACCGTAGTACGACTAGAGTAACCATCAGGCTACAAAAATTATACAACTTTTTCTGAGTTCTTTTTTTTAACCATTCATACAAACAAAAAAAAACATTCTTGTGACCAACAAAATTTACTACATTTGGGAAAATGAAGAATTATATCGCAAAGACTTCATTTTCGTTATATATTTACGATAGCTAATTACAAACATTTGAAACATTTACTATGTCAACCATGTTTTTGACAAATTCCATTGGAAAGTATTTAGTTGAATTGAATTGAGTTGAATCACCTTACCCAGACGGAAAACTAAATGACAATCACATGTGACTATGGTTGATGTGACAATCATTTATCACCTTAGCCGATTCCACCCCAGGTCTTATTCATAGTCAATTTCCCCAGCTGTGTTTAGTAGAAACCCAGGTTAAGGTTATGTTCTACTATGTTTTAAACGATAGTAATAATGTATTTTTGTTTTTACTTAAGTGGATAGAAAAAAGAAATTTATTCTAGAATTAAGAAATCATTAAAAAAAAGAGTTTTTATAAATAATACCCTTTTGAGTTAAATTAAAGTTAAATTAAGTTAAACAAGGCATAACCATCGAATAAAAATTTCTTTTTGTTTTACTTTTTTATCTGTAAAAAATGTTTTAAAATACCTAAATGAAAAACAAATTTAAAAAAATAAATAATTATTGAAAAACTATAGCAATTGTTTTTTAATATTTATTATTATGAGAAAAAATTCGTAGTCACAAATGTTCATTCCGATTATAGACGTTGTGAATACAAAATCTCGTTTCATATTTTATTCAAATAAATATCCTCAATATTAAAAACAACAGACTCTAATAATAATGCTTTTAAGTTTTATTATTATTTTTCTTCACGTTTTGCATTGGTATATTAGCAGAGGGGTCTATATCCGTTTCTGACTTTTTTTTTTGAACAACCGTAACAGTAATTTTTGATTTCACGCCTTTAAATTACAAAAATATGTCTTCAAATAATATAAATTAAAATTCAACAGTCATATTTCCCAAGTAAAAAGTAACGAAATTATTTTTCAAACCTTAAAATTATCGTGTTTTGAGGAACAATTTCAAGGTATATGAGGCACCTAAGTACTCAGGTGGCGACTTATGCTGGATTTACCAGACTGAAGATATATTATTATTTTTGGCAAATTCTTTGCATTTTTCTTTTAATCGTGTAAATTGTCTTAAATCTGCGAGCAGATAGTTTGTTTTAGATTTTATGTAAACCATTTCTTCTTTATTTTTACAAAATTAATTTAAGCATCTGCATAGCTCAACGATAATTCTAAAAAACGATGATGTGGTCTGCTGTGTTCAATACCTCTGTCGGAAACCTGCTTGTAAGCCGTTTTTTGTCAGATAACGATACAAAATTTATAAGAAGCATTGAAAAAAGAATTGCCCTTTTAAATTTCTGACTCTGCAGATTTACTTTTTATAGATAGGAAAGATAAGTGCCTCTTTAAATTGTTGCGGAATCTCGCCATACTCCACCCCATTGTTCAACACCCTTGTGATTTGTCTCCTCATTTCTGTAAAATGTTGATCAATGTTGTAGAACTTGGTAGATATTCTGTCAGGACCAGAAGCTTTTCCATCATTCAAATTTAATTTTCGGCAAAAGTTGGCGCAAATTTGAGAATATTTCTTATCATGTCCAGGTTCAGCAGTTTGTTGAAGTGGGTCCACCAAAATGACTGGGCGTAGATCCTTGTTGATGACAAAAGCTTTACGGTTCAAGTTATATTCACGGTTTTCCAAAATTCTGTAGTATTTTTACATAAAGAGTTAGTCTTCTAGCTTGGGTTTCGTAATGTTTTCTTTTTTTTTCATAACATTTTATAGAATGTAATTGCTTCAATGTAGGTAAATTTACTTAAAATTACCGTAGTTTGAATTGCGAAAATGTTTGAGCCATACTAAAGACTTTATATTGACAGTTTTCGTCAAACCATGGTGTGCTTATTCTTTGACATTCGTAGTTTGCCTGTTTTTCATAGTTTCTCTGACATATTGATGGGTATGTTGATAATATGATTGCCTTTGCTATTTCTTCAATGTTCATATTTTGTTGTGTATCGAGACTGATCTTTAACCGCTATATATTATTCAATGATACATCCAGATTAAAACTGGACCCTGTTTGTTTGAGTTAAAATTCTTATAACTTTTGATCTAAGGTTAAAGCATTGGTAGATTTTATACCTTTTAAGAAACTCCAATATCATGGCCAATTTTTAAAACTAAAAAACAGTATTGAGTCATATGATTTTTTTTCAGGATGCTCTTTTAAAAATTGAATTAAAAAAAGGTTTTATCAAAATGTCGTATTATCAAATAATTTTGAGCAAAATGGTGCAGGATTAAAAAAAAAAAAATATTTTAATGTAGAAAATTAATATTACAATATTGTACAATATTTAAGGTAAAAAATTAAGAAAAACAAAAATCGATAGTGGACAGGGTGACATACGTTTTTCAAAATTTCAAAAAAACTGCCGTTATTCGAAAACCGTAATGATGCAGTACGGACAAGTTACTAAATTCTGAGTAATCATGACTTGCCCTATCACCAGTTTCAGTTTGGACCATTGCTTATGGGACACCCTGTATGTATTATGTGCAACACGGTGCTATATTGTTCATATAAATATGTATAGACATAATACTACCTTAAACTTAACTTTTTTTTAGCAGGTGGCATAATATAAAGTCTTCCATGGTTAATTTATTTCTTTTAAAATCAGATCAATAGATCTAAACTATATTCAGGCTGAAACTACAGTTTTTTTTCGATGTAAGAGGAAGTTCGTGCGAACTGGTCGTGCATTTTATTTTATTTTGTACAAAGTATGGTTAGAATAACTATTAGTTTCACTTCGTAGAAGAAAGTAATTGATAAATTCATAGGAAGACCGGATATTTTGTATGGGGTTATTAATTGAAGTCAATAGTCTATATAAGTCAACAAGTCCACAATCAATCGTGTATTCAATGCTATTTCAAAGAAATTGAGTCACATTCATTTAAAACGAACATGAAACACTTTAACCAAATAGTGCGTAGCGTATGTGACAGCAAAGCCGTGGAGGTTATTTTGTCAGATGTACTAATACATACATAATACTATTCTGTGTAATTTATGATTCAATAAAAAAATAAAAATGATTTTTATTTAATTAAAATCTTTCGTAAATTTTGGGACACTCTTTTCAAGTGCATCACAGTGTTTTATTTCAAATTTTCCGTACTCACATATGATATATCTTTAAACTAAACTAAAATTTTTGTGGATGACAGATCTCATAAAATAAAAGTCCCTTTATATCTTTTAAAATCAGATGAATATTGAACAGATCCAAAATATTCAGACTTAAAAACTAGAGATGTTATTGCAGTAGTCAAATGATTTTCTTAAATTAAAACCTTAATATATGTTATTTAAATTGGAATCATCATAAAATTTTTGATCTCGTCTAAGTCTTGTCACGTTTTCTATTTTTTTAAAGAAATGTCGAATTAAAGTTTAGAATTAAATATTTGGGTCTATGAAATAACTCCCACGAAATAAGTCCCACTTTTAAAAACGAAATAAGTCCCACCAAAAATTGCTATTTTGAAAGTGGGAGTTATTTCGTTTTTAAAAGTGGGACTTATTTCGTCAATTGGTGGGACTTATTTCGTTACGCGTTTTTATTTTAAGTGGGACTTATTTCGTTTTGAGTGGGAATAAATTCGTTTTGTAAAGTGGGAGTTATTTCATACCCCTAAATTTTTTTCTTATGCAAAAAGTTATATATTGGACATTTCGTAAAAGGGACAAAGTGGGACTTAATTCATTTAAGAAATATATTATTCAAGGGGGAGTTATTTTATTTTGAGTGGGAGTTATTTCATTTCAAGTAAATTTTTAAATCATTTCATTTTGGTGGGACTTATTTCGTTTTCAAAAGTGGGACTTATTTCGTGGGAGTTATTTCATTTTTTTAAGCAATTTTTAGTGGGACTTATTTCGTTTTTAAAAGTGGGACTTATTTCGTGGGAGTTGTTTCATAGACCCAAATATTTACATTAAAAAAATTTAACCATACACATAATTTGAAAATGCATTCTTAAAACTTTTTCATCTTTTCTCATTTTTTCCAATTTTTTTAGTTGTCACTTTTATTTTCACATTTTTTCCTTTTTTTTTGTCAACTTCTTTATTTATTTTCACCTTTTTTTTTAATTTAAGTTTTTTCGTTTGTTTTATTTTTTTTCACATTTTTGTTTTTTTCATTTTTATCTTTTTCAATTTGTTTACTTTTTTATCTTCTTTTCGCTTTCTTTTTTATTTCACTTTTTTTAATTTTGTTTATATTTTGCTCACTTTTTTTTATTTTTTGTCAGTTTTTATGTTTTCACATTTTAAATTTTTGTTCACTTGTTTTATTTTTCATTTGTTCACGTTTTTTTGTTTATGTTTTTACTTCTCTCATTTTTTAATTTTTTTTTTCTTTTTTTTTGTTTCACAGCACTTTTTTTAATTTTTTTTTTTTTTTCATTTTACATTTCACATTTTTTTAAATTCATTTTCTTCCTTATTTTATTTTTTTCACATTTTTTCCAGTTCTTCACTTGTTTTCATTTGCGAAAATTGGGTTGAGAGTTTTTTTTTTCATAAACTTTGGAAATTATAATAGCATAATTACAGATCCTTTAATGTTCACTGTGGCGTATACGTACTTTTTCGTGTTTTTTTGTTTTTTAAGAATTTTTTCTTGGGTGGAATAAAGATCGTTTTTACTGAACAATTAGCGATCGGTGAATACAACCCTAATTTCTCAAGCCATCTGAACCGATGAATCCATATTTAATAGAGACAATTGTTAACTATAGATATCGCTGAAAATCTCGTGAATTTCGTCGTTGAACCTTTTCCTCCCTAGAGTCCATCAATGAAAACGGAATCGAATATTTTGCTTATAATTTTTCACTTGAAGCGTCATATATTTATCCGATTTTCAATAAAATCGCATGGACTCAGTGTCGTAATGTAGGCCGTAAGAGCTGGGGTGATCAGGGCCATAAGAAAAGTCAATTAATTCTTCGAGATATGTGTAATCTGGCTGGAGCTTTAGCCACCATGTGTGTATGTTCTAATAACCCCCTGTAAAATGTGTATTTCGACTATACTAAAGTGGTTTTGTCAGATTGTATAGTATAGCCAATTCTTGTACTACCTCGAATTCCGAAATTTGCAGACGGCAATTGGAATTAAAGGAATTTTTATGGTAATACTAACACTATTGTCAATTATCAATAATTGACAGGTTGATAAATGATAAATATTCAAATTTGTTCTATTAAAACTTAATTTATAAAAATAACTGATTAACTTTTTCTTGAAAAAAATTCCAAAAACTTCTCATGTAAAAATTATATATTTAGTAATAAACATTTTCGAGAATATGATTTTTTTTTTAATTTGTTAGAAATTTATATAACTCATATTGTAGTAATTCCACTATTGATCAACTAGCAATTTTCTTGTAATTCACAACGGGTCCAACCATTCTGAACTAATGATCAAATCTTATATTAATTGAAATATTAAACATAGATTTTCAATATTTTCAAAGTATCAATTCATAATTTGCAATCGTAATAGGGGTATAAGTTCATAATAATAAGGAGTTCAAGGCAGTTCAATCGAAATAGGATAATGGTGTATCAGAGTTTGATACCTTAAACAGATTGCACATTAGAACCAGACACTGGCTAATATATGCAAGCACGCAACTAGGCTTGCAATATTTTCTAAAGATTTTTTCAGAAGTTTTATGGAAGAAAATGAAGTGGAAGAATCGATTCTACACATTCTCTGTACATGTCCTGCTCTATCTTAAAGGAGTAGGCTCCAACTGGAAGAATTCTACTACAATGATCTTAGCGATCTTGCAAATCATGGCATTAATAGTATCGCGCTCTTCATAAGAAGCTCTTTATGGTATCACAATGGTGTAAGTGTGTCAAGCGTCTCTGCTGACAGCCACGTATATATGACCTAAGCTTATGTAACAGCAAATCAAGATTGAAAATCTAGTTCTAGCTTAATTTTTACTGAATCGAAAAACTATAAACAATATTTAATAATTTGAACGCAAGAAAAACTAAAATATTTAATCAGTTAAAAAAAAAATAATCCTTTTTTATTTCAATAAACTACTTATAGTCCAGTACATAGCCTCCTCATGGCGTTCTTAAGAAACTGTCAAAAGTCCCCATCGATAGGAGCACGGCTAACAATTTTACAGATGGTTGAAGGCCCCCTAAAATGGTTTTTCAGGAATAACTCCCAAATGGTAATCATGTAGAGAAAAAATGTTAAACTAATTTGTAGCTTAGAAAATTTCCTACAAAAAAGATTTGTATACTTTTTTTCTTAAAAATAACCGTTTTAGAAATAAACCAATAATGGTTTACTTTTCTATATACTGGGGCTGCTTAGTTCAAAAATTATGCATTATGCAACATGATTTAAAAAAAATATTATTAAAAAAATATATAAAATAGAAATTGGATATAAAAACACAACGGCAACACTTACAATATATATATTATAGCTATTTTTAAAGCCAGTAATTTGCTCTTTAATTATGTTTTTAAATTAAGTTATTTTAATGTTTTTTAACTCTTTATTTTTCCAATTTTATTCTCAAAATGTAAAGTTTAAAAATCATTTATTCAAAAGCTAAACACTAAAATATACAGAAATCTAGCTTTCTAGCGATTTTTTCTGAGTCAAATGCTTTATTGACTTGACTATATTAGCTTATTTCTTCCAAAGTATTAGTATATATGTATCTTCATACTAAAGTTAAACATTAAAAAAAAAGTAAGCCTTAAAACGAATGCGTTTCTTCCTTTTATTACCTGTTAATGGTATCTAGATACTCATATTCTTCAAATGCAAACATTTTGTACTACTAATTCGCTTGACAATTATAATTAACTGCGAATGTTTAATTGATGATTAAAAAACCGGCTCTTAAACTACAGAAATTTTAAGTAGGTTATAGTTTTACAAATTTCTCTATGAAAATTTTCATTCGAAGAATATTGTTTCTAGACTAAATCGCTAATTAAAAAAAAATTCATCGGTTCCTACATGTTTTTATCTATTCTTGAGATATTTTACTTAGTGTAAGATATTTCGAGTAATACAAAACAAAAAAAAAAAACAAACCATAGCATATATCAAAATGTAGTAATTATCTCAAACGGTTGTGGTGTGGGATCAGCAATTTTTCTGGAAGTTCAAATTGAACTTAGAAGACATAGACATAGAAGACTAGATATATCATAAATATACTTTCAACGTTATTATGATAACCTTTCATAATTTATTCGGCACATGATCTGATGCTGTAAATACAATATCTTCTGCATATACATATGCAAATATATACATTTTCTATTTTCTTCTCATATTGCTCTAATTAACAACCAACAAGCAAATAATGAAGAAGACAATATACTTTGTTTGCTTCCCGTCTTAAGTGTACAATGGACATAAATACTGCCCTATCACATCCATCCATATGTATATACACTAGAATAGTAAACTTCTATCATAGCTTTGGTATACAATATACATATATTGTATATGTACATATGTAGAACATTTTCCAACAAAAAACAACAATAACTTGAGCCACAGCCCACATTCACTTGTTACTCATAATATTTCTTCAGTCGACAATTAGCAGACCTAAGTCATCAATTTGGCATTGAATTGCTTTTGAATTGAAACTGAGAAACAAAAATGATTCAGCTTCAGCTTCCTTCACATGATTCCATATACATCAACTTCTATAAACGAGAAATTTATAATCGAGATCGAGAAAATGTGCTGACGACAGTGAGACTAGTTGGAAAAGCTTTGGCATTTCTCAGAAACTTATTCACAACTTCTCATGATGGGATAGAGTTTATTAATATCAAATCATTGGGAATTCTATTCCCAACGACAGACACCTGCTCTATGGCTGACAATATAGATTCTAGGAAACAGCAAGCACCTAATGGCTAAATGCTGTGAATTGAAATATTCGTGTACACTGTACATATATATCGTATACATATAAGCTACTGGAAGTGGTTAAGTTATGCAATTTTAAGCTTGAAATTTATAATACCTGCCTTGAGTTGTTAAATATAAAAAAAAATTGTAAACATTTCAAGTAGACAAAAAGATATGAACTAGAAACGTGATGAGCTATTAGATGAGTTTGATTGGATTTGATTCTAGAAGCGTATTTGATAGTAGATATACTACAGAAATAAAATAAAAAGAGTAAACAAAAAAGCCGTTGAATTATGATCTTGTGGGGTAAACCTAAAAGGCGATATGCTGTAAATACAAATACTACAAGTACACCTTCAAGAAATTCTTTTAATTCTATAAAATAAAAAATGTTCATGCTCAATGGCTCAGATGTTAGATACCGGAAAAGATAAATAAAATATAAATATTTTTAAAAATTTACAAAAAAATCATAGGTACAATGAATTTTACGCAGTTAAAACATGTATTTACAAAATGTTCCCATTTTCTAGAATTTTCAAACAAATTTATAAAAATGTTTTGACATTATATAAGAAGATCTTGTTGAAATAAAATAATGAGTTCGAAAACTAAAAAAATGCTTCTAGTATAGAAGATATTGAAGATTCGTAGATTTTTTAAATTAAACAATGATGCATATATTCAATGCTATAATATATGTTATATATTTGTGTTGTCACCTTTTAACTTAGATGTTTTACATATTTTCAAAACACTTCCTTGCTCTACTGATTGTGTCATTTAAGACATGCTTCTTCCATTTTTTGCTCTGACCTCCAACGAATAAACTTGTGCTTTTCCTTATAGCTACTAAGATTATATATATATATGTAAAATAAACTAATTAATGAATTCCAATTCGTGTTTCATTAAAATACATAATAATATACACATAAGTATGTATTATGTTTTATTTCCTAAATAAATAAATAAATAAATAATGTTAAAAATTATACAAAATGAAATTAATAATCTTACGCTTTTGTGCGTCCTTTATCATTCTAAATCTTACATTTAATGAACAATAATTTTAAGAATGAAAATAAAAATATTTTGTTTGAAACTAATAACAATATAGTTGCCAACGTTATAGTAGCAACATAAAAACGAAATAACAAATAAACAAACAAAGAAAAGGTGACTTAAATTATTTAAAATACTTAAGTTCTTTTAACAAGATAACGTAAATTATTAATCAAGGTATTGTTTGATATATGTACTGATATTAGGCATTAGCTCACAAACAAATTTAAACCAAAATCGTAGCCGTTTTTAAAAAAAAAAAAATAAAATTTCCCTAACAGTTTTTAAATAGTTGTATGCAGATTAAGAACCTTGTGTTGATATATATGATATAACATAGCACTACTCATGTACCCTCTTGAAAGAAAGAGAGAGTGTCCAGCGACCGGGCGGTCAGAGAGCGTTGAGGGAGTCATCTTTGACCCACGGAACAGCGTTACCACTTCTGGAAAAAAAGTCGAAGTAGATTTCAAGAAAAAAGTGAAGTAGATTGAGAAAAATCGAAGTAGTTATTTAGGCAAAAAGCATACCTACGTTATTTTTAACTTAATTTTCAGATGTATATTTAGTTAGTTTTATTTGATTTGATATTGGAGATTTTTAACGTGTTTTTTTCATGAAATAAAAAAAAAATAATAATAATATCTTTTATTTATTAGTTTTATTTAACAAAAAAAACTTAGAACAAAAAATTTTCTCGGGCTCCATTTTTAGCTACAAATTATGTTATTCTTTTTTTTTTTTATAAAAAAGAACATTTAGATTATTTTAATATTAGGTACCTACATTGTAAGTTTTTTCAAAAAAAAATAAGAAAAATAAATAAAACATATTTCAGTCTTTGAAAAGACACAAACAAAAAAAAACTTTAAATTGGCATTGGGTTTTTATTTAGTTATATTTTCATCTAATAACTTATATTTTTGAAAATAAGCCAACATATTTTTCGGTAGGTCAAATATTGTTTTTTTTTTTGAAGCATTTTCTTGTTTAATGTGTTCTTTGCAGAGCATAATGCTTTCCAGTTCCGCAGAGTTCTTGGTGGTTTCGATTAATTGGATAAAGATCATTTCAGAGAACTTGCGATCTGCTGCGGCGGAACGGAGAAAAGAAGTACATTTGGTATTTTTACTGGAAAATTGAAGTACGTTGAAGCAGAGATTTTTAAAATGAAGTAGATTTCCATATTTTGGTGATGGTGCGAAATAGGAATTAGATTTTAAATTTTTTCGAAAAAAAGAAGTAGATCTACTTCAACTGTAGTAAAGTGGTACCACTGCCACGGAAGGGTACGGTCGCTGGTTTTTCTCGGTGGAATTAATTCTCTCGTTTTACTTGGTAGTAAAATTTTGGAGCAGATTAAAAAAAAAATATACACCCCTATTGCGATTGTCAATTATCAATTGATAGTTGATAAATATTGAAATTTGGTACATTTATTCTCAATTTATTAAAAAATGAAAATTTCCGGAGTAGATTTGAAAATGAAATAAAACTAAAAAAAAATTTTATTTTTAACACAAAATTCATAATATTAATAAAAATAAATATTTTTTAACAAAAAAAAAAAAATAAATCACGTAAATTCCATTCGTTTCAAAAAAGAAAAGAATTTTAGATTCAAACATTCAGGTTAGAGTTGATGAGAAATTCGAACACCGGTGCTGTCATTTCCTTACATTTTGTTTGGCTAAAATTTTAGAAGAGTCATTTGCTGGCTATATGGTAATTTTTTGTTATTAAATTAAATTGTGTTTAAAACCTGCTAGATAATGTTTTAAAAAATAGCTGGGTGACAAATTTAATAAAAATCGTCGGAAACGTTTTTCGAATTATGTATTAAGTTATCAAACCATTTTTTTTTTTAAATATCAAAAAAAAATATTGCAGAAAAAAATTGACCAAAATCAGTTGGACAGTTTTAGAGAAAATCAAAAAATGGTTCTATGGGAGGTGCCGTTTATATACATTTTTCGAAAAAAAATGTTTTCACAAAAAAGTTTCCTACATGTGAACAAATTACGGAATTAAAAATAAATAAAAAAAAATAAGATTTTCATTCATTTCTAAAAAAAAAATTATATGACAGATACCGTAATTTTTGGGCCTGCAAATTTTGTTTTAAAAAACTATTGATGGGAGTGTCCAAAAAGGCAAAACAAATTTAAAGAAAATTGATCCACCCGTTTAGGTTGCAGTGATAACGTCAGCCAGACTGACGAGACCTACTTTTTTTCGACGTGGTCGTCATTGTAATGCGATGTTTGATCAAAATCTTGAGTTTGATTTTTTTTACGACTCCATAACTTGTATATACTTATACAGAGTGTTTTGCATAAGATTGAAATAAAGGGTATCCCTTGTAGGTAAGGCCGAGACAATAAAAAAAATCATATCCCCCAGTTTATGCGGGTGTAATAATCAACCTGTATTGAAAAAAAAAATTATTAAAAATCTGCGCTAACACTTACAATGTCATTTTTTTAATTCTGTTTTTAAATACATTATTCTATTGAACAGTTTTTCAAATATTAATTTTGAAACTCAAAATTTTGAAAAAAAATTTTTTTTTTAATTTTTCGTTGTTAAGTAATATTTTTGTTTTTAATATTCAAATCTCTTATCAATTTCTATTACAATATTAAAAAGTAGATGCTAAATGTCTCCAGTTTTTTGAGAAAATCGAAAATAAGTGTAAGTTTCATTTTACTTACTATTGCTCAACTTGAGGCAAACTCTCAAGTTGGCCAACCTAAGACTTCAACTCAAAAGTTGAAACGGAAGTTGAAATTTCTTTTCATTCACTACATAATTATTTTCTCAACGCTCCAGTTGGAGATCTTAAGTTGATCAACTTCCTGTTTGAAAAAATATCAAGCTTAAATTTAAATTTTAATCCATCAATCATACATATCTATGTCATATTTTTTTGTTATTTTGTGTTAAATTGTCTTAAATTGTGAACAAATTATTGAAAAACAATGGCTTTAAAAACAACAACAATCCCAAACTTCCCAAAGTAATTTATTCGCTGGAAGAAGAAGATTGGTTAGTCATAGATATTTGACAGAATTTTGAGGCAAAAGGCCTAACAAAAATACCAAATTAATGTTGAATTAACAATAGTTAAGTGATAAATGCATTAGTTCAAAGGCAAACATTTTTCCTGACTCCCTGAAAATTTTGTTCGTGCGATATTTTTTTTATAATTGAGAATTAAAGGTGGTACCTATTAAATCAAGTAAAAATCATTGTTGTCGGCTTTGAAAGACGAAAATGATAAATGAAGTCTCGGTTATCTCAATTTTCAATCCCAACTCCAATTTTCAAACGAAAAGGCTCGTGGCTCATCAGTTCTATCGTCTTAACTTTAACTGCTCCAAAAAAATTGACGGCCAATTTTGCCAAAAATAATTACTCCGGAACTATGAATTTATTTATTTTTTTGTGACAACTGAAGCGAACGCCCTTCTGAATTAAAATAAAAAAAAAATATAAACATTTTCTTACGTAAAATCTCAAGTTTGCTCAGCTTCTTGTTTTTTTTTTTGAGTTGATAAATCTAAAGTTGATCAACTCTAGAGTTGAAAATCGAAATTTGAAAATGTGAACTTTTAGTGAATAGAAACAAATTCTAATTGAAAATAAAAATCCGCAAGTTTTGTTCAACTTTTAGTGAATAAAATTGGCCTAAATCTACTTAATTTATATATAATTGATAAAGGTACTTTAGAGTAACTTAAATAACGGATTGAAGTCAAATTAAAGAAAACTTATTTTTGTTATTTAAAATTTTCAAAAACTAAAAGACATTTAAGCATCTGATTTTTAATATTTGACTAAAAATCAGTGGTGCCAGATGAGATTTAAAACATCCCTCCGGATTCGAAAAAAAAATCCCACCATTTTTGTACTGGACGAAAAAAAAACCACCATGATACCAATAAAAAGGGTGACGCTTAAATACCTGATATTTGTGTCACACAAAATTAAAAAGATCAAATGGAAATAATTGAGGCTGCACGCACTTGGGATTTAAATATAAAAGCCTAATTGTTACATAAAGAAGATTGCTATCGCCAATTAAGTGAATAGAAAACTTGGTTTGTTTTTTTTTGTTCACCATATTGGTTGGAAAAACCACCAACCTGCGAACACTGCTAAAAATTGACATGGCATTGTAAGCGTTGCCGTTGATTTTTAATATTTTTTTTTTAAAGAAAATCCTTCCGTTTGAATGACAGAAAATAGATCCGATCCCATATTATTTTTTTGTTGTTTCAACCTAACCTATACACACTCTATCGTTTTGATGCAATCTTATGCAAATTACCATTTGTAGTTACCTATATATGGTCAGCCTCCCTTACTCCACATATTATAAATGACATTTTGCCTTTAAATCACCGAAATATGGGAATAACCATATTCTAAAGTTTTCCCGTTAATAATTTAGTTTATTAAAATAAAATTCCAAAAATATTCTTTCACTTAAACTTCAGTGGAACTTCATGAATATGTCATGTTTGTATGTACATATAACCTATAACCACAATTCCATATTTTACAATAACCAGTCACACTTCATTATTGTGGTTTTTCCTTTTATATAGTTAGGTAACGGTACTTCTATTCAATTTCAACATATGAACATTGTCAAAGTTACTATCACTTTTGTCAAAAATAGACTATGCCCATCATATATACATCACAATATCTGGGATTAGGTGGCTGCCTATTTATTTGAAAGGAAATTCAATTTCAATTTCAGAAGCCTTAATATGATTTCCCATCATACTTTACTGATACAAAAATACCCTCGATTTCAAAAATATGTATGTATGTATATACCAACACTCGATGAAACTCTGAAAAGCCACCTGTGGCTCAATAAAAAACAAACTTGCATTTCTTCTCTTTGATGATGTGGATTTTCTTCATTGTTGTCGCACCAACAACAACAACAACAACAACAAAAATTTTCCTCATTTCTACCTAAACTGAAAATCACCCCCAATGGAGACATAAATGTGTACATAAAAAAAAATTGAATTTCGTTTGGCTAATAACGCCGCCTGGGGTGTTTTAAAGGTTTTGCAACCTCATAACTTAGGTTAACGAAATTTCGCACCATTTCTAAAATTAAATATTTTTACTTTGTTGTTATTGGTAAATGGTAGGTAAATTTAGAGATTGATGGTGGTGATGTATCTGAATTCGAAAGTACTCACATACGAATTTTGTAATATATGTGTAAGAGCAGCATCCATCGTCGGTCAGAAACAGTGTTTCCAACACATATTTCGATGTGCAACCACCAACCACCACAATCTCTCTAAAAAGGGTGTTTTATTTTTTTTGTTTTACTTAATTAGAATCAATGCGAGTTAAGTGCTGAAAACTTTTGCATTTACTCTACAAACATCCTCTCTTCATTGCGCTACATGCGTCCCTCATTTTACACAAAGTAATAAATTAATTAAAAAGTTTAACAAAAACACACCAACCATGAACCAACCCATCCATCCTATGCCACCCAATTTAGCACATGCGATGATATTCGTCTGCTGATATGCGCGGGGTTGGAGTATGAGCTGCAGTTTGAGTATGTACATTGTACATATATAGTTGGAAAATATATATGTATGTATATATAATGCTCTGGCATCAGTTTATTACATTTTCGTGTCCATCCGTCCCTGATGGAAATTTTTATAACTCAAGACTGCAGGGTAAAACCCAACAAACCCAACCCTCAAAAAAAAAACAAGCATTTACGATGCTTCTACTACTAATAGGTCCATCAGGAGAAGCCATTATCTCATTCCATAACCCACTCCAATGTATATGTATAACAAAAGGCATCCCTTTTCAACAAATATGAGTTACTCTAAATAATAAAGCTTTATTCCGCTGAGTCATACATTCTTGCTTTTAGCTTCCTACAGCGCGACGAGACGGTGGCACTTTAATTGAGTTGAATTTTTTAAAAAAATTATTTCCAGAATTCAGCGTTAAGTTTTTTGAAATAAAAGTTTCGAATTTTTTTCAAAAACTCCTTTTCTTCCGGTTCAAAATTTCAGCATTTACAAATATATATAAATACTAAATAGTTAGGTATGCCAAATTAATATCTTATAGATGTACAAATTCATCTAAATATCACACCTTTTATGATCGGTTCATAAAGCCTGAGTCAAATGAGCATGTTATTCAAGAGTCAAAACGCCTTAGTTCGCATACCAAGCTGCTAGGTGAGTTCAAATCTAATAGTCTCCTCTATTGAGGTCGGTGATTTTCCCCACACTGAATAGACCAAAAGGCATCAACAACCTTTTAATGTTTTGATTTCGAAAATTTATGGATTTACTTATATAGGAATGGGCTCGAAAAGATTCCCGTTGTGGAGTTAAATTGATACAAAAAAGTCCTCGAAGAATGATGATGATGACACAATACAAAATATTTTTTTTTTCTGAACATTAAGGCGAGGCTCCTTATAAAGGATAAAACCTTTCTATGCACATACCTACCCAAAAAAAAAAGAAGAAAAAGAAAAGAACACCAAGGTTGTGGCTGTAAAAGTCGGAAAACGGAAACTACCTATACGTTTTTCTAGATTGCTTGGGTTTGGTATTATCCTGTGCTACGGACAGCACACCATATATATACATACTTACCTTCTTACCTTAGTTTATAGATGAAGGTAAATGTTGAACAATATCGAGGTATATAGGAACTTTGTTGTTTGAAGTATAGAAGTTGTGTGGTTCACGTTTGCCCTTAATAATGACATCCGGTAGACGAGACAGGACAAACAAAAAAAAAAACAACGAAGTGTATCTGGTATAGGTATACAATGTTTGGTGTTTCAACTTTGAACTTTTTTTCGTCATGATGATGTTGTGTAGTCAGACCGACTTTTCACACTTCTTTTGTTGAAAGAAGTTGAAATCAGAGATGTGTCAAGAGTTTGGAAGAATTTAAAAAAAATGAAGCGAACCTAACCTAAGTTTGTTTTTTGAAAAAAAAATTGGTATATGTAACCTATACATAACATAATATATCGAGGTGTTACCAAACTTATGTTTAGATTTGATTCTTTTTTTTTTAAGTTGCGATATTTTGTATAAATGTAGGTTTTTCTATAATGTATAGCTATCGCATCAAAGCGTAGGTTTTGAGATTTAACCTTCCTACACCCGCGTCACAAAAATAACACATCTACCCAGTGATGCCAGATCGTGGGCGAATGCCCTTTTTGTGGGCATTTGATAAACAAAAATAAGCTAAAAGGGCGAAAGGGCGTTTCCATGCCTCTCAGTTGAAAAAAAGGGCATTTTAATTTTTCAAACTTATATTAGTTTTATATTTGAATGCAGCCATTGAAGTTCATACTTTGAAGCAATCCATTTGCATTTCTGTTCATTGAATGAAAAGATTATCAAAATATTTCAATACTTTTGAGCGATGATCAAAAATGTTCACTCAAAAAACTTCCCATTGAGAAGATGTGGCATGAAATTTGCCATCTTCTAAATTTCAATGATGAAATTTTGTTTCCTAATTTAGAAAAACTTGTTAAAATAGCATTGACTCTACCTCACTCTAATGCTGAAGCAGAACGAATTTTTTCAATAATAACAGACGTAAAATGTAAGAAGCGAAATCGATTAGACAAAGAAATGATTAACAGCATTTTGTGTTGCAATTAAAGCTGTGATTTTTATTTTTTATATTTTGTATTTTTTCTTCTATTTTTTTTTTGTGGGCAACATCGTGGGCATTTGTCGACAATATCGTGGGCGAAAAGGGCATTTTCGTTTCAAGTCGTGGGTAAATCAATTGGAAAAGTCTGGCATCACTGCATCTACCCGCGCATGGTATCTGGGACCGAAACTCAAGGGACCGTAGTTTCTCTTCTACTTCGAATATTTTTATGAAATTTTTTCAAAATCAGTAGTGATATATTGTTAACGAAATAATACAAGTTTATATTAGTTATTGCATTGAATAAATAAATGACAGTCTTTTCATTAAGCCTCTTACGAAAATATTTGCAAAAAAGTAATTTGACGGTCTCACAGACTCGTAAAGGAAGGTTAAATGAATTTCTATCTGAAGTATTGAATTTTTGTCCATCTGTCTATTTGTCCTTTGGAATAAAGACTTATCAGTTGCATAGCGTATTTTGACACTTTTTTTTAAATTTGTTTTAGGATCAAAAATTGTACCTTTTAATTAAATGAAAATCTTATTTTTCTCAAAAACGTGGCAGCAACTTAAAAAAAAATTGTTTTTACAAAAACGCTGACATTTTGAAAAAAAAACAAATCTGGAAAAATGGTTATAAATTAATTCTTCCCCTATAGAACCATTTCTTTGATCTTTTATTTTCCACAAAAAACCGTCAAAATGATTTTGATCAATTTTTTGTACAGAGAATGTTTTAAAAAGTTTTCAAAATAGGTAATGTAACCAAAATTAAAAAAAAAATTTTGAAATTTCTTAAAGTTCTAATTTTATTTTTTGAAAATTTATTAATTCAAAAACTTTTTGGTCGATGTTTATTAAACTTTATACCAACTGTTTTTTTATGTTGCAGATTTTAAATACAATTTATTCTTATAACCAAAAATAACAGAATCTCCCATAAGCTTCAAACAATTCCAACAGTTTTTGAAGCCATTGTCAAAATAAGGATTTATGAACATATTGAGCAGTGGATTTCAGATAAACAACACAAGTATGTGAGTCAACGATCAACTACATCAAACTTGTCTCTTTTTTTAAACTTAACTTTTTTTTCAAACTTTTTTAAACGTAAACATAGGGATTGAACATGGAAGCCAAGTTGATTTCATATACAGGGTGTCCCGAAATCACCGCCTCAAAAGAAAACCATGAGTTCCTGAGGTCGTTTCGAGTCGAAAAACTTAAAAGGTAATTTTGTTGTTTTCGCTTCGTTTTCGATTTATAACGGTTTTTATTATCTGTTTTCTTTTTCCTTTGACTGGCTCTAACTTGGTCAAACTACAACCGATTTTTGAAATTTTCATGAAATATTTATACTTTATTGATTTGCCTTTATTTTTTGTTTTCTATTTTTTTTTTAAATTAAAATGTTAAGTATTTTTAAGAACGCATATTGAACTTTCATAATAAAAAAGAAAAAAATTATGCTTAATAACGTGATTTTTTTAAAAAAATAATATCGAAGTCAAAAAAAAACTTTAAAATGCTTAAAAAAAGCGTTTGATAATAAATTGCGGGAAAACCGTTATCCAAGTTGTATGGCAGTTAAAAATTTCTTAGTTTAAATAAATAAAAAAATTCAAAAATTGGTCGTAGTTTGACAAAGTTGGAGCCAGTCAAAGGAAAAAATAATAAAAATCATAAAAACCGTTACAAGTCGAAAACGAAGCGAAAACGACAAAATTACCTTTAAAGTTTTTCGACTTGAAATGACCTCAGGAACTCATGGTTTTCTTCTGAGGTGGTGATTTCGGGACACCCTGTATAAACAGACCTTTCAAATGCTTTTCACCGAGTTCAGCACGATGTGTTCAATTTTGTTCAAATCCGTGTAAAAAACTATTTTTTACCTTTTCTACGTTAGAGTAAGTGTAAAAAACGTAAAACGCTCGTAAAAAAGGTAAAAAAGAGATAAAAATAGTAAATAACTGAAAAAAAAGAGAGAAAATGGGAGGCATCTGTCAAATTTTAAATAAATAATTGAAAAATTTTGTAATGAAAAACTTGGACTGAAATAGATCAGTTTTTAATCATTTTGTCGAAAATAAAATAACCCAATCATCTTCAATCTTAAAAGTTAACTTTGATCATTTTTCACGTTTTTTTTTTTTCAATTTTTTACCTTTTTAACGTTTTTTACATAAGCATAATTGAAATACAACAAGTAAAAAACTAATGTAAAAAACGTAAAAAAATATGTAAAAAACGTAAAGTAAAAAAGTCGAACAACACTGGATGTGTTAATAAAAAAACTAGAATACCTTTAGGTTTGCACTCTCAATTATTAAAATGGTTTGATCAATATTTGAAAGAACGTACACAGTTAGTGAAAATTGGATGTAAAACTTCAAAGATAATACATAATTTATCGGGGTTTCCTCAAGGAAGCCATTTGTTACCACTTTTGTTTGTACTTTTCATAAATGACTTTCCCCATTGTGTGATGATTTTAAAATATTTAGACGTATCAAAATTCAAGTGTTCAGTTTTTTGCAAATTGATCTCAATAGTATTTTCCAGTGGTGTGAATATAATTCCGCCTTCACTTAAACATAAACATCTTAAACATCTCGAAGTGTAAACAAATGTATTATATCAGGTCCTGCAATCCTACACAATTTGAATATAAGCAAAACAATATAGTTCTTGAGAAAGTTTCAGTTTTTAAAGATTTATCACTATGATGATTTGATTTCAAAGGCCAATAAAATACTCGGATTTATAAGAAATTCAAAGGAATTTACAAATCCACATAGGAAGGTAGGTAGAAATGGCGGCCACGAGCGCCTAGCTCCGTGACCCAATTAGCGCTTGATTGTGCCTTTTTGATACCATAACTTGTTTGACCTGTTTAAATAAAGAATTGTTGAAACGAATTTGTGGAATCATGATTACACTCCCCCAACCACTTACCACAGTATGCTGATTTCCGGTTTAAAGTGAAACTATGTATATGACTTTCAGAAGAAAACATCGTCCCCTTACTCGCGGTCAAAGTTCTTCTTAGAGCCAATTTGTTATATTGAGAAAAGAGACCAAATATTTGATCTTTGTTTCGGAGAGTTCGTCGAAGAATGGTTTACCAAATAACTGTAATCTCATTCTGGCTTGAGCGGGGCATTTGTAGAGGAAGTGAGCGACCCTTTCCTTTTCCTGCTGGTCCCCACAACTACGACAGTGTGTATTGTGAGGAATTCCCAGCTTTGCCGCATGCTCTCCCAATGTAAAGTGTCCAGAACAGATTGCAACGATCCTGGCTATGTCTTGCCTGGGTCTGCAAATTAAGTCATTTTTCTCGGGATCTGTTAAAGGTGCAGTTTGTTAGACTGCCCCACCTGCGGTTTGATTAGTCATAAGAAAAATTGAAAATATATTTGCCCTTCATAACCCCAAGAGGAATGTTGACTCTTTCCGCAAGTGAGCTATGAAGGGCTGATCCTTGCCTGGCCAGTTCGTCCGCGCACTCGTTTCCCTTAAAGCCACAGTGACCTGGAACCCAGATAAGAGTGACCTTGAGGTTAACATTCAGGCTTTTGAGCTCATCGCGGACTTGCTGAATCAATCTTGATACTATAATACAGCTTAGTCTATGGCTTTCACGGCTGCCTGACTATCTGTCAGGATAGCAGTAGGTAATTCAATTTTGGTAAGGGTCTTGTTTGAGTATTTTGCATGCTTCCCTAATTGCCAAAAGCTCCGCCTGGAAAACACTAGCAAAGTTGGGAAGCCGAAAAGATTTATATACCCCTGAATCAACTCCACATTCCATCTTTGATCCATCAGTAAAAATAGTTTTGTCGAAGTCTCTCGTCACGACGCACGTTATCCTCCCAGTCCTGTCTGGATGGGAATTCAACTTTAAAATCCACAGTAAGAGTGCAGTAGTCGGTAACAGTCGAAAACATAGCCGCTGGAATTAGCCTTGTGATATTGCTGTGACCATAGGGTTTAGTAAGCCAGCTATTTGATTCTTTTAGTCTTATCGTGCTGCAAAATACTAGGTATTTTATTCAGGTATTGTATTCAAATGGTAAAAGGTACAGAAAAACTATTAAAGCATGCGTTTGACAGTTCAGGCTCTAGGTAATCTAGTGTCCATACAATTTCTAATATACTTCGCACTGCGACACATATATTGTTGTCACCAATTAATGGGTATGTTATATTGTTTTGATTTTCCTCTTGCCTATAGGCTATAATAAGGGTTTTTCTTTTTGAGTTCAGAGCAGAGCCTGAACTGTCAAAAAAATATTTGTGTTTCTTTTTTAGCTCTGATCGTTCAGAGCTTCAAATTTGTGTTTCTTATTTAGTTCTGAGCATGTTCAGAGCACGCTCTGTGAGCTCAGAATAAAATAGTAGAGTAAGGGCCAGTTTCACAGTGCACACTTAACAAAATAAGTGGCACTTAATTTTCCCATTTTGGCACTTAAGCCGCAGTTTTACTACCTGAGTAAGTGGAACTTAAGTGGCCAATATCGGAGACTTAAGTGTCACTTATTCCGATAAGTTTACACTGTGAAATTGGGAATTAGTTTTCCATATTCGGCACTTAAGTGACACTTACTTCACTGTGAAACTGGCCCTAAACGGAGTAAAATGCTGAACACAAACGCGATGACATTTGAAAGGCGGGAAATTGAAAAAAAAAAATCATCGTCAAAACAATAAAAATGGCGGAAGAGGTTGGTTGCTCTAGTGGAGTAGGTAAAATAATAATAATAATTAAATAATTTCAAATCATGACAGTTCAGTGCTCAAGTTGTTTCATAATTAAATCAGAGAGCTCTGAACATACTCTGCTCAGAATAATTACTCTGTTCGCTGAGACTCTGCTCAGTGCTCAGCTCTCAACTCAAAAAGAAAAACGCCTAGTAGTTCAAAAATTACATTCTTTTCATATTGATTTTTTTTTTTACTTACAAAAATCAGTCTGGCAATGCTTACAAATAAAAGCAAAAACATAGCCCAACAGTAAACCAACAACATATAGGTACCTACCTACATTATATTATAGCCTATAGCATCATAACAAAAGACTCAACTGTCAAAACAAAATGTTCATCGTTCGTTCAAAATGTCAGAAAGAAGTAGAGAAGTGGTTAGCAGCAAGTAGCAAGCATCTTTAGTTACGAAAACTGACTTGCTAACTTCTTTGTTCAAGAACCAAATAGGTAGATAGGTACATATACAACGAATAAACAGATTCCTTTAAATCCCTCACGAATTTTCAAACTAAAGAGAAACCACAAAAATAACACAAAGCAAAAAAAAAGTTTATTCCTTAGCGTTAATGTATTTATATAGGTACAATCCCTATATCCAGTATCTACCTACATATACTTTGAACTGAACTGAAATATCGGTTCTGCTACTGATGCAGTAGTAAACACTATCTACCTACATAAGTTCGTGTTTTTTTACAAGCTGACCTGACCAAAAAGTAAGATTCACAATGTTCACAGCTTAAAGTTTAAGCGCATTTCAATTTCGAAATAAATCGCTGTCATTGTTGGTATTTTTTTTTGTCTCCTTTATTATCATAACAACATTAATTTCTTCATAAAAATTCATAAAAACGAGTACGCAAGAAAAGAAAAGCAAAAAAAAAAAAAAACAAAAACAAAAGAACATGAAAGTAAAAGAAGAACAAGTAAAGTTTTCTAAAGGGAACAACTTGAAAAATCCCCAACCCGAAAAGACGAAAGAAACTCACTATTGTATGTAGAAACCTGTCCCCAACTCAAAAGGTTATATGGGACAGGGTAAATGAAGATTAGGGGGAGTGGTGGTGGTGGTGGTGCTGGTGGCTTCAACATGACGGCATAAACCGGCTTTTTTACTGGGACGTAAGATACATACCTATATGTGCTGTTGCTGTTGCTGTGGCCGTGGTGTGTGTGTGTCCATTGTTTAGATCATATTCACTACCCTACCATCATGTTGAATTTCTAAAGGGTTTCCCCTTGGGGCACCTGAATGTTTTTTTTTGTATTTTTTTTGTAATTATCCATGCATTAGGGTTTACATAGCAACATGTTGATGCAACATGAGTATATCACATCTACAAGTGCTATTTCAAATGATGGTGGAATGTACCAATAGCTAAACACTGGAAGTGGTTGTTAAAAAAAAAAAAAAAACAACCATAGTAACTCAAATAAAAGACTTCAATGCCTTTTATGGGGTAATTTAGCATTGGAGATACTTTTTTGTGATTTTGTGCTCGTTTAAGCATTTTTTTCCTCAATTTTAAAGTATAGCTAGATAGCTTGATGTTAATTTTTCTATGATCGTTTTCGTTGCACCAAGAAAAAAAAACTAAATAGAAAACAGAAAACAGCTTCTTACCTACCTATAATGACCACAACTGGTTTAGTTGGAAAAGTTTGTATACCTATTAGATACCTATATGCGTAGGTAGGTATAATCTTTTAGAGAAAACTGATTACATCGGGTTTAACTATGTGCCTATACTGGGTGTGTGTGTCTGTATTTTTCTTTGTTAATCCATTACAAAGCCATGACTCAGGAGCTTTTCTTAGATATTTTTTTTATGGTTTATGTTTTCGTTTTTGTTTTACCAAAGTGCAGTTTTGTTAAATCGCCATTCCCATTGTAATAAGTTAACAGTTATAAAAGAGACTTTTGTATTGAATTTAAATGAGATAGAAAGTTCGATAGAAAGATTTATTAAAGTCTGTAATGTGCATTAAAGCATATAAAAGGAAGGTATGGAAAGGAAGGTGTATAAGCAGGTCAATATAGGAAGGTTATATTACTCGACGCTTTATTAATCAAAATATTTTAAAATTTAATTGCATCTGTCAGTTAGTCAATTAATTGACAGGTGTGGCTGGTTGCAATGAAGGTTTTTTTTTTTTGAAAGGAAGAGATCTAAGTATAGGTACCTACCTACTTAGTAAATTTAATATAACTTTCATTTTTTTAGAGTTTTCTTTTCGACCAATTTTTATATTGATAAATACTTTAAAGTTCATTAATGGTTCTGAGAAATTGGTAATTAGGTCGGGTGGCTTATAAGTAGAAAATCAATTAAATTGAATTTCTATTGCGAAAGGGTGTAACATTTTTGGTAGATATATATATGTAAGGCATGTTATCAGATCTTTTCTATAAAATATTTGATAATCTCAGAAAAATTTGATGTGTATAGGTAGTGAAGGTAGGTTTTAAAATTCTTGAACTAGTTTTTTTTCTTTAATCTTTCATTAAATTGGAAATTTAAAATATTTTTTATGATATGTAGGTATCTAACCTACCTATAGGTATACTAAATCAAAATGTTCAGAAGAAAGAAAAATAAAAAAAAAGTCCCTCAAGTAAGCATCACAAAAAAATTTTAAGATTTTAATAATTGGATTAAATTTATAGTGAACGGACAAATTTGTCACGCTTGTTTTTTTTTTTAAATAACCCCTGATTATGGTAACTTGACGGTCAAGTTACCATTACCATCCCTAAAAAAAAAAAAAAAAAAAAACAATGAGTAGAGTAAGTACGGCAAATATGGCTCACAATGGTTATATGGCCCACCGCAATATTTCCTGAATAAAATAAAGTAGGCACTCAACTGCGACAGTCACAGAACACATATTAAAGGTAACATCACAAGCGTTTTCATTTTTGTTTATTTCTGCGCATCTGTCAAAATTGAGGTAGGTATTATGGTATTAAAATGGTGGATCCACTGCCAACTTACTTGTCTGATTTTAATATTTGTTGTTGTTTCTAATGATGCGTGCTGAGTTCCTGTGGGCACTGGAACAGCCATTTTTAATTTTTTGACACTTCCAACTTTGACAGCCTGCGCAATATATTACCTTTGATTTGTGTACTGTCGGCGACAGTAACTTATCAGCGGGGTAAGGTAGAACATTTTATAACTTTTATTCGTTTTTGATGTAATTTTTAGATGAGTTTACTTAAGGTTTCTTAAATTAAAATTTGCGGAAATTAAATACGTTTTTTCGAAATAAATGTGGTTATATTTTATGTTGTCAAATGTGAAATTAAAATTTTGATTGAAAATTGAGTTTGTTAAAAATTAAAAAAGTAAAAAAGTCATAGTGTTGAAAATATGGATCATCCCCATTTGGACCAGTGGGCCTATTTGATACACGGTTTTAATTTTTGTTTTTTTTTTTTTTTTTAAAGAATCACATCATGGCTTCAAGACTCCCTCAGGTAATGAGAAGTTGTATTTCATATGTGAATTTTCCACAAATTAGAATAACAAGATTTTTAAAAAGCATTATTTATATTTGAAACTAAGTTGGCCATATTAGCAGCACTTTTTTTTCCTTTTTTTTTTGTGAATAGCTTTTTGTTAAGTTATTTTTGATGTTTTAAAGACTGAATCGAAAAAAATTCTTTAAATAATAAAACAAAAAATATATTAATTCGAGTTTGTCGTTTTATTGAAAAAAAGTTAAGGGGGGGGCCATATTTGAGACACTTACTCTATGACATTAAATGTCGTGAATTTGTCGCAAATTTTTTGCAAAAGAATATTTTTATCCAAGAGAATTTTTAATTTGAAATTTTCATTTCTTGATTCGCTTTAGAATAGTTGAGTTCCTACATTAGGGTGTCCCTTATTTTAATTTTGTTTGGAAAAAACCAAAAGCTTCTAGCTAGTCTGGTTTTATATTTTTATCCAAAGTGAAATAACTCTGATTCGATGCTACCATAAAAAAGTGGTTGGATGGCGATATTTCTGCAATCGAGGCTCGTAAAAATTTCAAATTTCAAAATTATTTATTATTTTTTTAAGGCTTTTACCACCTCTGGGTCTCAAAATATTTGCATCCAAAGTGAAATTACCTTATTTCTGCCTTCTGCTTATTTTGTACCTCTTCTAAAGCAATTTTCAGCTGAACTAAGCGTCCAAGTGACATGAAAGCATTCAAATGATGATCTAGAGAGTTCCACCTTTCCATCAAGGTATCGCAATACCAAAACAAACAACTTTAAAAAAATCCGATTTAAGTCAGTTAAGTAATGGAATACTTCCTGTAATCCAGAAAACTGTAAACTCGATTTGTGGCTAAACTAACAGCATAATCGTGATGTGGGAGTTGCAACCTTTCAAACAAGGTATCACACGATAAGAAATAAAAAAAAAATTTGTTAACTTAATTTCGATAGTTCCACGCCTAAAAAAGTTTTTGGGTAGTGATATTTCCGCAATCGAGCATCTCAAGAGATTGAAAATGAAAAAATCCCTTGTTAATGATTCAAGGCCTTTTATTTTTTAGTACCCCTCAGACCTTATCATATGCAAAATATTAGCTTCGTAGACCAATAGGAACTCGACCCGACTTGACGTCAAAGATAAGAAGGAAAATTAATATTAACCATTTTTAAGTGTTTGATGACCTTTTTTTTTCAATTTGTTCCAATTTAAGAGCAATACAAATCAATAAATGTCATTATTCAATAAAACCTTATAGAGCATGTTATAATTAAAGTAGATATTACCGTTTTAATGTTTCCTTTTTTCAGTCAGAATACGATTTCTCATGCTTTTACACTGCACATTGTAAGAGTAACTGCTTTTGTTCTTCCTTTGCTGTGATGAGTCCATGAAAGTCTCAAACCAGCTTAACTGCACTTTCTGCTGTATCATTCATAACTTTCAGTTGCAGAACTATTAGTTTCATCTGCGAATATGAACTACATATTTATGTATTCCCATTCAGAAGGCCACATTTCAAGGAATGATTAATTTATTTTTAAGCGAGAAAATAAATTTTTACTATTGACGGTCACGAATTCATCTAGAGTTTTATCTAGAATAATATTCAAATTTTGTTTAAAATAAATAATAAATGCAGAAGTTTAAAAAAAGAAATGAAAATGACAAATCGATATGGTCGTAGTCTTGATAGGGTGCCTATACAGCTAAATTCCACTGAATTGCCATGGTCTAACGTAAGTCTTATGCAATGAAAAAACAAACATTTTCAAGGCCTAGTCTTCCTGGAACAGCAGTAAATATATTTATCGACACCCAAAAATTAAAAAATCCCTTCCAAAAGCACATACGCACCGTTGAATCTTCCTGTACATTATTTGAAGGTACCTTACTTTCAAGGTTCCGGTCATTTAATGATCTGCAGATTGTTCTTTTCCGGAAGAGTTTTCAAGCTTAGTCACAGAAAGAAGGTTATTCTTACTACCAAACGTTAAAACGAAAGTCGTTCCTCTTTGGAAATCCAGGTAGTAATTTTCCGCATTGCAGTGAACAGTCACGACTTCATTTTGAAACATAATTTTGAAAACATGTTTTTTTTTTCATGCTCTTTTTTTTTCATCGCGTCTGAGCACGTCGAATTAAGAATTTATTGATTGCAAAATCAGATTTTAGTTTGATTGCTTCTACTGTAGCCTGAAGAATATTGTTTTTATTTTTCAGGCCACAGTAAAATCTCAAGTGCTTAACTAACATTTATCTAGAGCACATACTTACTTAGCATCAAATAATTCTTTTCTTCCTAGTTTTTTTCCAGCTTTAAAAATATTTTAAAATAAAACTCCGAAAACTTGCCATTTTGAAGGAAGTTAAGCCCCTGTTATTTGGTGGTTTATATTTCCCACTAAAAAAACAGATTTAGAACTTCTTCTAACTTTTAATGACATCTGAAAAAATAAATATACTTGATATGGTGCAGGGAAATAAATTCACGGGAAATAACTTCCACATGGGAAAAAACTTCACCACTAGTGGGACAAAATTGGTGGATTACTTTCTTTTGAAATTAATTTTTTAACTCTGCATTAGAACATAATATCGTCGCGGTCGCTGTAGATCGAATACCTTGTAACCCAGAAAAGTTAATTTTTCAGGAGAAACAAAAAACTTGATATAAAAGTATTGAAGACCAATAACATTGACCTGCTATTTATACGTTTAGCTTTGAAACTATCGTTCTTAGGCTAACAAGGTATTTTTCATTAGATCCGCAAAGTTGTTTTCAATAAAAGTGCATCATTACGTAAAAAGTGAACTTTTCTGGGTTACGAGGTATTCGATCTACAGCGACGATATACTATAGAATCGAACTTGTTCTCTCGATTTATATAATACCACCCACAACACCTCAAGATGACACATCAAAAGCACACCCTGCAGTTTTTTTTTATTTAGTCGTGATGCTGAAGATGGAATGGAAGCATTCCGAAATGCATTCAAGGTACATACTCCTTTTTAAACCTTTATAATTCGTATTTCGTCAACTAAATTGTGTTTTTAAAGTAAAAAAAAATGTGAAATCATTTAAGGTGTTCGACTTAATTTATTATTTATTAATTCGATTTCCAGTCGTTCAAGAACAATAGTTTTATTTACTAAACAATGGGGCACCAATTTTTTTTTTTAAATAAATGTCTACAAAATTTTATATTTTAGATAAATAAAATTCACGACGGGTCGCATACGAACTTGCTCTAATGTGCGATCACACTGTGGCTTTCAAAGTCGTTGTAATTCAGATCTATTACTCTGATTTGAAAAGAAATAAATTAGTTACATGAGAGTCTATCTATACCTATTTTATGCCAACTGCCAAAAACCTAGTTTAGGTTAAGGTAGTTTTATGCGTGAGTACAAAAAAGTGAACAATATAGCACCGTGTTGTAAATATGCATGGAACTTACATATATACAGTTACAATTCGAAAGATTGTTTAAAAATCAAATATAATTGGAAATGAAGTGATTAAACAACCAACGTGATGTACACCATCTGAAACAAATCTCAATTTATGAGACAAAAATTTTGTAAATCCTTGGAGCAGTTTTTTTAAAAATTTATTTTGTATATAAAAAATTTTGTAATTATTTTAAGCAAAAAAAAATTGGTACGCATTTTGTTAGAATTTATTAATAGTCCAGTAATTTTGTCGTCTCACAGGAGGGAGATCTTGCGTCAAATCCGGTAGTTCTGATTTTTGGCTGAGTTGTTTATAATATTGGCCATTGATAAACTATTACAACAAACTGCTATCACACAACCCAGCGAAATTAATAAATTAAAAAGCTTATAAAAAAAATCTATAGCTGACCAATTTCTGAAACTGCCTGACCTTTTATAAGGATAAAGTAACCTTTCAGATAGTATATACTTTTTTCGAATATCCCACAAATGAGGTGCTAAAAATCGCTAAGACCTTGAAAAGAATTAAAAAAATTATTAAATAAAATATGTGCCTGACCAATTACTGAAACTAGCTGACCTTTTATCACGATCCGGTGGCGTTTCAAATGGTAAAATTTTTTTGCGAATATCACATAAATGAAGTGTCAAAAATCGCTAATGACCTTGAAAAAGTTCAAGCTTGGATTACAAGTTTTATATGCCTGACCAATTTCCGAAAATAGCTGACCTTTTATGACCAATTAGTGACCTTTTAGATGTCATACTTTTTTTGCGAATATCCCATACATGAGGTGCTAAGATCCCGGAGCCCTCATTTGAAATATGTTAAAATCAAGAGACAAGAATATTTTAAGTAATATACTTACCGCCATTATATTCGATTCAATTCATTCATCCAGATTAAAACTTAAATCCGAATGTATTTTCAATGAATTTATGTAGGTAATTTACATTCGGATTTAAGTTTTAATCTGAAATAAATCGAGTGAATAATATGGTAATTACTCTCTTATTTTTTGTAGAAGGGATGTGTTCCAAAAACTGAACTTTTTCTGGAAGCACGGAATATGGCACTGATTTAAAGAATGAGATACCTACCTATACAAACTCCCTCCTTAAATATTTTGTATACAAAATAACTCTTCTTAAAATCTACTTCGCAATACCTTTTGAATTGAACTTTTTTCGCCTTTAAGGTAACCTAACTATACCTATTACATATTTAGGCTCCATCTTAATAATATAAATATTATTGTCCGGTTTATAATTAAAATTGTTTATTATTCATTGTTGGTTATAAATCTTATGAAATAATACAAAGTAAGCTCTATAAGTGCATTACGTGCTTGAAAAACGAAAAACCTAATGAAGTAGGTATTTATTGCTCAATCTATAATAATTGTCACTTCCATCATAAATAAATATTTCTAACTCATATATACAGACTCTTTTCACCTATACCTATGTATCTGTAAAACCCAGTATATTTATTTTTTTTTTATAACAGGTTCTTCTCCAATACAAGCAAACACACCTAACCAAAACACTTTCAAATAAACTCAAATTCATTTCAGGTATATAAACAAGTTTATATACAATGTTGAAATCAACATTTAAATCTCCCATAGGCCATAACATCATGTGTATAAATAAAAAATGTTTGATTCCAACATGTTTTACATGATCGTTAATTTTAAATCCAACTTCGAGTATCGTTGTTCGAAATTGTCTTATCAACATTTTCATAATTTTTTATAAGACAATAATAAGAATTTCAATAAAGAATCCAATTAGACTTGTATAGTGTATAAGTTGCATGAAGCTCGTGCCGAATAAGATTTTTTCAGACAAAGCAACGTTTTTTTGTATGAGTAATGAGTATGTATCTGCCTATATCCAACCATATAGATATACATATTTTTTTTATTACTCCTCAACCCTATACATGTAGCTAACATACGCACAGCATATCACACCCTGATCTATTCTTTTCATTTTAACTCCCAACTCCCAAATCCAAGTGTATGAACCTCGAATCGCACACACCCATGCCCACGGGCAATGAAAATCAGTAACGCAGCTAGCAAAATATTTTAGAGGGGCGGCCGTATATGTTCATAAATTTATTTAATTAAATGGCTGTTACAAAAATTATTTTATTAATAAAAATCTAAACTATGCCTAAGTAATATAAGCTATGGGGATTGACGGGAATCTAGCGGGAAAAGTTACTTCGATATAAAAGAACAAAACGTTTTTTTCTTTTGCATTATTAAAAATGTATCAAAATATCATCAAAAACAATAATTGTCTTCAGTAGAAAAATTATATTTTTGAAAGATTAAATTAAAAACAACTCTTAGACCTAGTTTTTCAGTGCGAAATTAAAGTTAAACGTGAGTTAATACACCGAATTTGGTGACTATAAACTCTAGATTAACTGAACGTAATGCGTTTGATGTTCTATTCTCCGAGTTTGATAGGAATCCTTTTTCATGCATCTATTGAAAATTGCTTCTAAACTAACTCTGGTTTAACTCACTATACTGAGTACTGGATAAACTGGGTCTAAGTGCCAGTTGTACAAACATTTATACCATGGTTCAGTAAAAAAAAAATATTGATATTTTGAAAGATTACTTAGAAAGAACTAAAAGACCTTGGCGAATATTCATACTCGTTTTTAGACCCCAGCTTATCTTAGCCTGGAGTTTATCCAATGTAAATTAGATAGGATAAACCCAGTATTTTTTTTTTAAACAACTTAACTTAACTATGAATATGTCCCCTTGCTTTCATTACTAGATTAGATTTAAACCTAATTTAACACACCAAATTTGGTGAATAAACTCTGGATTAACTGAAGATAATGCTTTTGATGTTTTATTCTCCGAGTTTGGTAGGAATATTTTCTCATGCATCAATTGAAACCGTTTCTTAACTAACCTGTGGATTAATTTATGTCCAGTGTAAGTTAACTCTTGTTTAGCTCACTTCTGGGTCTAAGTGCCAGTTGTAAAAATTATATAAACCGTAGTTCAGTATTTTTAATCCACCGATTCTGAAAAATAAACTGAGGTTTAATGGTGGTTTTGGGAAACATACGTAGCCAATTATGTACATGCTTAAATGAGTGTTGAACCTCAGTCAATCCACGAAGTCGGTAAGTTTTAATCACTAAAGGCCCAACTATAATAGGCTTAAGCAAACATAAACTAATGTCAGAACCTATCGAAAAGTTTGCTTAAGTTTCAAAAAGTCGCAATCATAGCCATAAAAACTTACGCGCGCAAAAGCAGCTGTCAAAATCAAATTCACAGCTGTTTAATTTTGTTGAGTGTGAACAATGAATCAACGACAACGAATTAGCAAAGATATCACACATACACTTTCATTAATCTCGAATCATTTACACAGGCGATGAGTTTGATGTGTATTTTGTATGTGTTGAACCGTATCTGTCAAATTCACTTATGCGCTGAGCGAACTGGACCGCTCTTGCTTATGTTTGGTTAATTGAACGAAACTTAGAAAAATTGGACAAAACGTAGCTGGACTCCATTACGGCTGCTCAATAGGAATTTCATATGTTCGCTTGTTGAATACATGATTTGGGTTTTTTTGTCTCCAAGTTGTATAATACACTTTATTTGTTTAAATAAAATAATAAACAGTTACACAATTTTTTATATATAAATATTTATTTATTTTAAGTTTTTATTTTAAAATTTACAACTTTTTTATTTTTTGTGACGACGACGCGTTTCGGAGCTGCTACTCCATCATCAGGTCGAATACTTTAAAAAAAAAAAAAAAAAAGTATTCGACCTGATGATGGAGTAGCAGCTCCGAAACGCGTCGTCGTCACAAAAAATAAAAAAGTTGTAAATTTTAAAATAAAAACTTAAAATAAATAAATATTTATATATAAAAAATTGTGTAACTGTTTATTATTTTATTTAAACAAATAATTCGCTTGTTGGCTTAAGCGTGCATAAGCTAGCTCATGCCTATTATAGTTGGGCCTTGAGGCTGAAGTATATTTGTAAAACTGGCAACATGGTTAAAAAAATTTAAACTAACGATTTTGGGGGATTAACTGAGGTTAAATGGTGGTTTAGCCAAATACATGTAGCCAATTACATGCTTAAACTATGGTTGAACCTCAGTTAATCCACCGAAATTACTCGGTTTTAATCACTAAGGCGGAGCCACATTTGTACAACTGGCAACATGGTTCAGCAATTTTAAATCAACGATTTTGGGGGTTTAACTGAGGTTAAATAGTTGTTAAGGCAAACACATATAGCCAATTATTTGCTTAAAATAGGGTTGAACCTCAGTTAATCCACCGAAACCACTAGAATTTAATTACTAAGGCTGAACCACATTTGTACAACTGGCAAAATGTTTCAGCAGTTTTTACCCAACGATTTTTGGGGATTGACTGAAGTTAAAAAGTGTTTAAGGCAAATACATGTAGCCAATTACATGCTTAAACTAGGGTTGAACCACACTTAATCCACCGAAATCAATAAGTTGTAATCTATAAGAACTACATTTGTAGAACTGGCTCTAAGAGAAATTGTTAGTCGAAGTGAGTGCATCAAATTTTTAATATAATCCTATTTAAATTCGTATTTTTGTTTCTTCTCATTTAAAACGGTTAGTGACTACTGGATTAACATCTCATCAAAACCCGCCCATTGATACAATCAAATAAAATTTTGATTGACTAATTTTTTAAATGAATATCTACTTACTGAATGAACCTAAAAAAGTAAATAAAAATCGACTGGCAACTGGCAAGGGATAAGTTATTACTCTGGTCACCCCCTCTTTTGTTACGGTCTTGCATGAGTACGTATATGAACTTTTACATGATACACACATTTATTTCTACATAATCAATTTAACGTGTAAAGCCCCTAACTTCAAAAAATGTATCTATACTTACCTACCTATGTACATATAACTCGAACTCCATAAAGACACATCCATATGCCTCGCTGCCGACTGACGCACTCGACGAGACGACACATTTTATGTATATGCGACATGTTGCTCTCTCTGTTGCGGTGACGTTGTTATTCTTTTGTTGGTGGTGGATTAAACGTCTCGTCGTCGTCGTCGTCGTAGTTGTCCTCGTCATCGTCATCATTATTATCATCATCAGCTTCAGCCAGCTATACAATACAACCAGCAGCACCATCATCATCATCGTCGCGTCTGTATCGTTGTCGTTGAGTCGTTTTCATCGCCTTTCCGTTGTGTTTTATATGAAATGAAATGGCCATGCTTTTCTAGCGCCTTGTTTTCTGGCTTCAGTCGTTTAGTAACTGTTGCATCGTTTCGTTCTTCTTAGTTGTGTGTGCGATTGATATTTCGAGGTTATAATATATAGCTGGTTTATATCTCATGTTTATTTTCTTTTGTATCTCGTTCGACAGGTTCAAATAAATTTTATTCGAATTATTCATATTTTTTTTTTCTTAACGAAACGAATATTTTTATCGGAAAATAAATAATTTCGTTGATATTATTAATTTAAATTGAGTTATTTTTTCTAATTATTTAATTCAATTGGAATTCAAATTGTGGTTTATAATAATATAGGAGTGAATTTTGTTTTTATATTTACATATTTCAACCGTTATTTTTGAGTAGTAGATACTTGGAAAGAAAAGAGCGCGTTTCGTGCACCAATCTCTTTTTTTATTGTGTTAAGTGTTTTTAATTATATTAATTAAGTGAATAATAATTAAAATTTAAGTTTGTGAAATTCTTGTTTGAATCGAAAAGAAAAAAATAATTTAATTGAAGAAAAGAAAGAAAAAAAAAATAAACAACACCCAATTATTTTTTGCAAAAAGTGAGATAGGACACACACATAAAAGATATAGGTACCTATATAGATACAAAGATTTTTCTTCATCCGGTTCCTCTTCAAATTCATCAAAATCAAAATGGAACGTGGATTATATAAAAACCGCTCCAATTTGCATATAACAACGACAGCAGCGTTGGTCCTCATCGTTGTCTCAATGTTAACAGGTGAGTTTGCCCCCCCGTAACCTCTGTTCTCCTCACTACTTACCCGATACCCAAACCCAAATAAACCCTACTTCGACCCTTGGAACCATAAACCCACCTACAATTATTACAACAACTGTAGCAATAGCAACAACAAAATATCTCTCTTTCTCTTCTTCATCTTCATATTCAGTTTCTATAAAAGTTCGTTATTTCAAAAAGTTTAGGCAATATCTATAGGTGAGGTAGATAGGTATAGTGTTGGAGCTGTGAGTATTCGATTGTTTTGTTTGAGAACCTATTTTCATGAGCTTGTATGGGGAATATACCTACCTGAGCCTGAGTCAGAGAGACTGTACAAGTTTTATACAATTTTATATCACTGATTGACGGTCTTTTTGTATACCTATTCATTTTATTTTTTGTTATTTTTCGTATCTATATCTAAAGTTAATTTATATTTATTTTCGTTAGCTGATAAATGCCATAGATACGCGCCAGCATTTTACCGGTAAAGAGATAACAATTTATCGGTAAATAGTTATTGCCATTTTTGTTATTAAACTTGCTTTGTAGGTCGTGCGTCGTCACCCCGTCGCGGTTGTCGTCGTTGTTCCCGCCATTGAAGATAACCTTATACCTACCTACCTACCTATCTTATGTTTGATTAAAACAGGGTCAATAAACAAAAATGCAATATAACGTTTTTTTTTTGTTATTATTATTTGTATTTATTTAGTAACATGACATATTGAATGAAACTTATTGTTTTGTTTTTTTGTTTGTCGTATTTTGATATCTTTATTTATATTTTTGCTATAGATACAAATATACCCCATGTGTTTTTTGTATAGATACCTTATTTACCTATACCCAAATCTTTACTTAAACTTGTGCGTGCGCGGGAAAGTTTTCTGTTTACATTATAGAAAATCATTTTTGTACCTACTTATTTTTTTTTTTTTTTGGGTTTTAGATGTTTGTGGAGAAGAAGAAGATTGTAGATAGATACAGTATCTATATGCTCAATATAGGTAGAAGATAATTCAAGAAAAAAAAAATAAGTAGATAGGTACACACACGTGAAATGCCCTCTTGGGGGTGTTTTGATATAAAACATCCTATAACTACATGTCGAAGTGTATAGTATATCATACATGTATAGTTAGATACATATACATAAATTAATAATACCAAAGAGACACCAACATAATAATATTCGTCAAATTTTGAATGGAGCTCAGAAGGACTTAAGATCTTTGCGTCACAGCTTAGGGAAATATTTGTGTAGTTATACCTATAGGAAAGGTGTTGGAAAGGATGGTAAGTAGGGAAAACTATGGAAATTTATAAAAGATGCTATACCTATATATGTAGAAACATGTTACACATGTACTACACACATCTATGTAGGTTTTGATGCTGAACAAGTATAAGAATATACATATAAAGGTACATAGTATTAGGTATACATATCTGTATAAATATGTACCTACCTAAAAACTTGTAATGTTAAGGAGGTCTTGAGTATAGGTACCTACATAAGGTTGGAATTTAAGGATTGGGAACCAAGGAATTTATATGTCCTATAAAATTAACTTTTTCTTAAACTTAAATTTGGAACATATTTTTTAAACGAAACTACATATCAAAATATTCATCATTTAGTTGTATGAAATTTAAACATATTTTTGCGAGCAATCATGAATACAGTGTAGGCATCTAGGTATGCATATCGACTGTATGATAATAAAGGTTGTTTTTTTAGACGTGTGGTTTTGAAGAAGGAATAAAACGTATATAATTTAATGTTATGGCCAAGAATTTAGCTTAATTATAAAGATAAGGGTTTGCCATTATGTTTTAACCCTTAACTAAAGTGGTAAAATTTAGAATCGTATCTATAGATGTGGGTCCACTGGACCCAGCAAATTTAAAATGTTAATAACAGCGAATTTATAAATTAATTCATACATTTTTTTTTACTAAACTTAAATTCATTGTTTAATGGCAAAGATAATTTAAAGAGAAAACAACCTTGGGAAATTTCATTTTACTGCAAATTTGAAAGTTCACCAATGAGTCGCAATTTAATTTACTTAAAAACATGTCATTTAAAAAAAATAATATAAAATAAAAAAAAAAAATAATTTAAATCAAACAATATTTCTTCCTTTTTAATGCTTCCTTTTTAGAATTATTAATACAAACACTTAAAATCTTCTTTTTGAACAATTCTGACATTGATCAAAAAATTACACAGTGGCTCAGTACAATTAATGCAAAAAGGCATCTTCATTGTATTTCTTGAATATATGCTAATTTCGTTCACAAACCAAACAATTGAGCAGTCAACCATTGCTCCAACATGCCCTCTTACTTCTCAAACACAAAAATTTGATTTGTCGTTAAAGATATTTGAATTAAAGCAATAAAACTAAATTTGTAACAAATAAAAATTAATCACTTATCTATAGACGTGGGTCCAAGGGACCCATGCGTATGCTGAAAATGACCTTAGGAGCGGCGTTAAAATGAATCCTTCTCACTGTGTACTCTTCAGCTTACTGTAGGAAGGTACCTAGAAGCGGGGGGAGCGGCGGGCACTGCGGCGTTTTTTACACACTTTCAAAGATTGAACATGGGTCCACTGGAGTTAAGGGTTAAAAATGATTTCGGGCAAGTGGCCGCCGCGGCTGGCTCGAATAAATTCCAGCCAAGAGGCCAAAGAGGCCCCAGCTCCAATTGTTGTGCGCGATGGCGGATGGACTCATTCGGGTCTTCTTCGATACTCTGCTCCACAGCAGCAATAGTGTCTTCGGTGCGCACTGGACGGCGCGGCGTCTCTGAGGATGCGCATTATCCTCTAGAGTAAACGTGGTGCGAAACCGATGCATGGTTGCTCGAATTACTCTGCTGATGGGCGATTAGTTAGTTAGTTGGAAACTTTATTCATAGCTTTAAATTCACAATTTCTTTTTTATTTGTATTCTTAAGTTAAATATGGTTTGGACAATGGCCGTCTACCAGATTGACAATTATTCAGCTAAAATTTCAGATTGACATTATATTTTGTTTAAAACTCTCCATCGAGGATCCGTTGTCTGTAACACAGAGCGGTTGACGTATATTTATCTAGGATTTTCCAGCCCAATTTTCCATTTAGAACTTCCAGGGTGTCATTGAACTCCATCGAAGTCATACCAAAGTACCTGACACGAAACTCCTTTAATATGGGACATCTGGCGATAAAGTGATGTACATCTTCCCTCTCCTTGAGGTTACAAAGATCGCATAGGATTGGCAGTTCAGGTCGATGTGGAATGTAGTTTAAATTTATGAGTTCACCTCTTACTTTAAATATTGCATTTAGCATATTGAGGGGATATCGGTTGAGGAAATATGAATGTTCTCTAAGATCCAAATTTAGTTGGCTTTAGATCATTCTGTGTTGTGAAGTTTGTGCTTCTAACTTGAAACCTGAATATGTGGAGTGGCTAACTTTATCTAAAATACTATTAAAAATTTTCCTTAAATTTGCAAGGTGCATGGGTGAAAACTGTAGATTTTCGCTCAAGCCAAAAGCCAGCTCCTCCCACTTTATCACAAGATTTCCTTTGGCATAGACAACATCTTCTTAAGAACTTTTTTTGGAAGTCTTTCTGCTGGGCAATTATGTCGACCGAATATTGGACGAACCCAACCATTTTGGTAATAAATTTGCACGATTTGCAAACGTTGTTCAGGAGTAAGACTGTTCATTATGAAATAGCAAACCAAACTGAGCATAAATCAAGTGACAGCTGGTCAAAAAGACCAACTCCTAAAAAAGTATTGCCATGATTTAAAACCACACGTCTAAAAGACATACTTTACTTTTAGAGACACACTTTTTAGCTTGACACACTTGAACCTTGACTTAACTGGTCAAAAACTTGCCAATTTTTTCAGACGGGGTTTCAGGCAAATTGGCTTTATAGGTGCATTTTTAAATAAGTAAAATCTTCGCGTCTATTTCTAAGCAGGTATGTAGTCAGAAAAATAACTGAAGTATATGCTCATATTCAAATAATATAGGTACCTGCCTACATATTTTTTTTTTCAGAATAAGTTTTTAAAGTTTATGCCTGCACTCAAATAATATATTTTTTTTTTCTGAATAGCTTTTTTCAAAATTTTTAAATTTAAGTGAAAAGTCATTAAAATGCATTTTTCTTAAAATTAATAGAATGAAGTTCCAACTTTTTTACAATTAGGTACCTATGTGATATACATATATACCTACATACATATTATACAAATGTAAGTACTAATTATGTACAATGTACCTACATATTATAGGTATGACAAGTTTTGGGTTCGTTAAAAAAATCTGACTCGAGATTTTGATCAAAATTAACATTACGGTGATAGTAAAGATGAAAAAAGTGGGTCTTGCAATTCTGTCTGTCTATCTGTCTGTTCGACTACAGCCTAAACGGGTGAGTCGATTTTCTTAAAACTTGGTATCTATACCTGCTACCTACCGATTTCTGGCCATTCTCCCGAAACGTTTTATTTTTTCTTATTTTTTATATAGGAATAAAACTTACGGTACGTTTTTAAACATTTTTGAATAATAAATCTTATTTATCTCAAAAATTACTCCACAGATTTTTATAAAAATATATTTTTTTTAATTTTAATAGGTACAGAATAGCTTTTGGTGAAAATTCATTTTTCATAAAGATGTTTATTAATGACACCTCCCATAGAATCATTGTTCTTTTTTATTTTTGATTTTCTTGAAAACCAGTTCAACTGATTTTGATTAATTTATTTATAAAGAAAGTTTTGAAATGTTTGAAAAGTAATGTAGCTATACCAAAATATAAAAAAAATTTTATCGATTTTTGAAAAGAATTTCAAATTTTATTTTCGATAACTCAATGACCTAAAATTTTAAACGATTTATTACGATGTTAAAGCATTTTAAGTATGATCGAAATGATTTAACATCGTTTAAAATTTGGCAAAAATATTTTTAAAACAACTTGGTGGTTTTTAATAAAACGTGACACTGATCGGTTTTTTTATAAATTACCTTAATCTTTCTTATTTTTAACAAAAAAATATTTTTATCGGCTTTGATTAAAATTTTTTTTAGTATATAATACATAAAAAGTTAAAATAGGCATTTGTTGATTTAAACTTTAATAAAATGTTAGAAAAGATAACAAGATAGGTACTAACTTGGAAAATTTTATTTTTAACCTAGCATGAATCGTCTCATATTTTACGCCATTGATTTTATAGATTTTTTATGACGATGTGATGTGCATTTTATTTCTTACCTTGTTTCTCGTTCATTTTGTTCTATTGGCAGGTTTGAAAAATCGGAATCGCCAAACGTAAAATTTAAATCGCAAAAAAATCACCAATTTCAAAATGAAATAAAATTTCGCAATTTATAGTTTTTACTTCAAAAAACCTTTCATTAAACAAAACAAATTAAACACTTCAAAAACTTAAGAATTAACGAAAACAATATGCCTATTCTTCAATAAATTCAATGTATGTAGTGAAGGTATCAACTTGTTGTCAATTGGATCTTTTTCATATCAAAATTTAAAACGCCAAAAACTAAAAATATCGCCTTTTTGGTGGTACATAGTCAAACCGATTTTCGTGTCGCCATAAGAAATTTCAAATTACCTGTTTGGCGTTAAATCGCACAATCTGAAAAGCCCGGTGAAATCGTGTAAGGTGATTTGCGATAAGTTAGAGTCACAATCAAGCAATTCAGTCTGTGTAAGATGATATCACATTTGATAGCTAAAGAGCTATCACATCAAAAATATGATTGTCATTTTCCAACAAATTTGACATTTCTGAGTACGACTAGAGTAACCAGCAGCCTACAAAAACTGTACGAATTTTTCAGAGTTCTTTTTTTTACAGACAAAAATGAATATTCTTGTGACCAAAAAAGTTTACTACATTCCGGAATATGAAGAAAACATAAGAATTATATCGCAAAGACGTCATTTTCTATATTTTCGATAGCTCATTACAAACATTTGAAACATTCACTATGGCAACCATGTTTTTGACAAATGCCATTGGAAAGTATTCAATTGTATTGAATTGAGTTGAATCACCTTACCCAGACGGAAAACTAAATGACAATCACATTTGACCACGGTTGATCATTTATCACCTTAGCCGATTCCACCCCTGCTCATTGGTAGGTACTGCAGGTACCTATGGTCTGTGAGATTTATGAAACTGTAAAAAAAACACAGGCGCAATATTTTAATACGATGTTAAAGCATGAAATGCTTTAACATTGTACTAAATCGTTTAAAATTTTGCGCCAGATTTTTTTTCTTTTTCAAATTTACTCTGAAAATTTTCGATTTATTCTAGTTTTTTTTTTTTTACAAATCTGCTTCGAAATTATTACATATTTACAGGTTCAAACCTTGATCGGCTATAACTTTAAGCTCAAATAATTTTTACCTTCTGCCACCCCACCAGTGGACATAAATCGAATATAGGTGCCTTTAGCCAACGCGAGGCTCGTTTATCTGCACGCCCGCGCCATCATTAAGGGGGCTGTTATAAATTGACATTTCTGTGGTCTCGTAAAGCGTTGGCACCCAAAAAAAATGTCCGTGCCAGATTTTCTAAAAACACCATATGACACAAACTGTATTTCTTATATTTAGGTATTAAAAAAATTATTCAAATGTGGGTTGAAATAGAAAAAAAGAGTTTCTGTCACTTTTTACTCCATTTGGAGAATTTTTCCTAAAATTTCTTAAAAAATTCGCTTTATTTAAATTAAAAAATGTAAATAACAAAGGCGTGCCATATTGAATTTTTTCGTGTCTCCGTTCCACCATAAAATTTTCGTGTCAAAAAGCGTTCGTGTCGCTTCGGCAACGCTGGTCTCGTCCTTCTTAAAGAGTTAATAACATTTAGAAACATTTCCGCACAGACACCTTTTTTTTTCGAAAAATGAAATGCTTTGGATAATGAAGTGTTCTTTTCTTAAAAATTAATAAACACCTCAACCAGGCTGACAAAAACTTAACTTAATATCACGTAAGAAAAGTAGATACCTTTTATATAACAAAGCAGTTCCTACAAACTAACAAATAAATAAAGCTCACCTAGCCTATAAAATTTACACTGCCTTTTATAAAAATGTCTGAACTATTTAATTAATACAACTCGTATAGTATATACCTAATCTTAATCCTTATCGTTATCACACTAAATTATCCTCATTAAGTAAAAGCTTAACCTAAAAAACTTAATTATATTCCCTCCATGACCAATAGATGAGCCTATTCATAAATTATGTTGTAAAAAATCCTTTTACAAAAATTCTTATCGCTATAGGAAATAGGTAGGTACACAAAAGTCTATTTTTTATAACAACAAAAATTTTGACCATGCTAATGTTGTTAACCAGGACACGCCCTTGAATAAATCAGGTTCTTAACCGCATTTTATGTCCATGTAAATTTGCTTTTTGGAATTCTCCCTAGAACTATGTTTCATAGTAGGATATAACAATAGGTTATAGGTGTATTGAAATATGGCACAGGCGCCGGCACCTAAAATACAAACCGTTCCACAGTATACCTACCTTCATATTATACTTATGGTCGACTCTTGCAATAGGTTTAATATCAACACCTTCGTGACACTGCTGCACTGCACCCTCTTTTAAAACTTCACGCTAACTTGGAACTTGGAAGTAAATTATTCTCAGACACGTGATGTAAGTTGGCTTAAAAGTAAAACAATGAACTAAGTATAGGTAGCTTGGTATAGAAGCCACATCATATAGGTATAGGTACACTATATCCGTTGTGTATACCTGTATATACAAAATGTGGCTTACTGCGAAGTCAAACACACATTTTGTGCCAATTATTTACGGTCTACGGGTATGTGGCACACAAAATGGACGAAAGTTTTACTTTATACTTTATTTCATATAGGTATATGGCGATATATGGTGTCAGAAAAAAAAATGATGAACGATGTTGGTTGCACATGCAAAATTTTATTTTGTTTTATTTTTATTTGAATTAAATTTGTATACCCAACCAGAGTTTTTGCCTTCTTTTTTATAAAAAATTGAAAATTCTTGTACCTATACTATTATTACAACAACAACAAAAAAAGTGTTAATACAACAAAGTTTGGCTTCTATATACGAGGTTATATATTATTTAGTCATTCGTTCTACACTTCTATACCATCAGGTGACACTTAGTCTGGGGCTGACAGTTTTTGATACGAAGCTATAGTGAAGTTTTCCTATTTCGCGATCGAAAAAGTTTGTAAAATTCAATCCCTGGATTTGTATATATTTTGCATTTTAAAGAATTATGAAATATTGATTTTTTTTTCTCTTTACGTTTCTATTGCAATGATTCACAATAAAAAAAAAAAGCAATTAAACACAGACTAGAGGAAAATAAAGATTGATTGATTTATTATTCATACAATTTTTGTTTTTTTTTACAATATAACGGGTGATTTTTTAAGAGGTTTAGAACTTTTTTTAAAAAAAAAACACAAAAAATTCGAAAAAATGAATGAAATATTTATTTGAATCGATAGTTTGAACCTTGCAATTTAATGTTTAAAGATAATTTCATGCAAATGTTGACCACGGCTGCGTCTCAGGTAGCCCATCCGCTGAGTCCAATTTTGGCATACTCTTTCACACATATCGGCCGGTATCTCACGAATGAATGCATGGATGTTGGCTTCCAGTGCGTCAATCGAAGCGGGCTTGTCCCTATAGACATTAGCCTTGACATACCCCCACAAAAAATAGTCTAATGGTGTCAAATCGCACGATCTAGGCGGCCAATTGACCGGCCCGAAACGTGAAATTAACTGTTCACCAAACTCGCCTCGCAATTGCGCCATTGTTTCGCGTGCTGTGTGGCATGTGGCACCGTCTTGTTGAAACCACATATCATGCAAGTCAAGAACTTCCATTTCGGGCAAAAAAAAGTTTGTTATCATCGCTGTAACAAAGGCCTAACTGCTGGGAATGGCGCCGAATCGACATTTCGCGGTCTTCTGTCACACTAGCTGATACGGCCGCAATATTTTCTTCACTACGCACAGTACGTAAACGTGTTGGTGGTTTAATGTCCAACAAAGTAAATTTGGTGCGAAATTTGGTCACAATCTTCCGAATAGACTGCTCAGAAGGTCGAGAATGCCGACCATAAAATGGAAGCAGCGCGCGATGAACATTTCGAACCGAGCACGAATTTTGATAGTAAAATTCAATAATTTGCAAGCGTTGTTCATTTGTAAGACGATCCATGGTTAAATTGCAAACCAAACTGAAGCTGTTTGACAGTGACACAAGGTACTAAACACACGTCAGCTGTCAAAACCAGTGTTGCCAAAACCAAACCAGCTAAAAAATCACCCGTTACAATATACATGTAGGTACATACTTTATGACACTGCTTTTCTTGCGCTTGTCCACCCTTGTGACCCAACTTTCCTTGTATTCCGATTCGTCAGTTTATAATGTTGAAATTTGCATGTTTACAATAATTCTTCAAATATAATAATACGTATATAGGAACTATCATCGAAAAGTTATATGCAACACATTATTTTACAAAATAAATTGGCAATCAGAAGGAGGAGGAGGTTTTAGTGAAATAAGAATCTCACACTCCTACGAGCACGAGTTTTTTTAAATCCTCATAGAACCGTCTAAAGGTTTTATCACCTTGCCACAAAAACAAATTCTATACCTAGCAAGCGATAGATTAACAATTTTATCGCGGCTTTTAAAAAAATCTTGTGGCAATAATCATTTTAGAGTGGGTCTATAATGGAAAACTCTTATAAGATTGTTGAATTAACAAATGTTTGAACCATTAGAAATCAAAAAAAATTTTTTTTGGATGAATAATTTAACTTGTAAGGCTGGTCAAATATAAACAAAATTTTATGGTGGCAAACAAAATAATTTTTTAATTTAATTTTGTAGTTTTTAGTGTAAAAACTGAAGGGAGTGGTGAAAAAAACTTGTGTTTTTTTTTTACTTGATATTTTTGTTTATTATTTAAATAAAAAATGATTTTTTTTAATTTTTTTAAATTTTTAAAAACCTTTAAAGTCAATGCTTTTTGAAACACAACTTTGGGCACCCTTTTTCAACTCTAAATTGAGTTACAAAAAAAACTCCACAAATTCCCGCCGTTAAATTTAGGTACGGGAAAAAAATCTTTCTATATTTGTTCACGCATAGTCCCAAAATTTCAGCTACATAAAGTTGCATAGAGCTGTGCTGCTAGAGAGATTTGATTTGAAGAATTCAGTTCATTTTTTTTTTTTCAAAATTTGAGTTTGAAAATTTATTTTTCCAATAAAAAATTTAAATAAATAAAAGATATTATTTTAAATAACTTAAAAACACTTATTTTATTTATTTATTTACTTAAATGCATTTAAAATAATATCTTATATATTTATTTCATAAAAAAACACGTTGAAAATCTCCAATATCAAATCAAAAAAATTTAATTTAAAAACAGAATTAATAGACCGATTTTTGGGTTAAAAAAATGCATATAACACGTAAGGTTGCCGTTGATTTTTAATTTTTTTTTCTAATTGAAGTAAATTTTTTATAAAACTTCCTCTCCCACCTAAACGGGGGGAAATAGACCCCCTTCCCATAAGATTTTTTTCTTGACTCGACCTAACCTAAACGCTCTAGGCTTGTTTTTGCATCTTATCCAAAACACCGTGTATATTTTTGATTTGTTTAATTTTTTTCCACTATTTGACAATTGTAATCTATCACTATTGAGTTTTTTCCACTATTTGACTTTTAATCTACTAATAAAATATTTTTTTTTTAGTATTTCCTTTTATTAAATTAAAACAACACTTATTAAACAAAAAAATAAAAATAATATTTAAAAAATGATTCAAAATAGCTTTCAACGGCCTTTAAGTCCTACAAAAATTGGCGTTTCGTCCCGGCAATCTTACTTGGGAACGGCCGTGATGAAACACCAATTTTTTTAGGACTTAAAGGCCGTTAAAACCTATTATGAATTAATAATTCAACAAAGTCCATTAAAATAGTGCTAAGTCTTCTACTATGGCTGATGTACATATTTCAGTAATAAAGTTTATAGAGTTTGTATTAAAAAAAAAACTGTAATTAAAAAAAATGGTTTATTTTCTTTTTTCCGACTGTTTAGCTTATATTGGTTTATTCTATTTTTCCCAACTGCTTCACTCAAATAAGTTTCAAAACACTCTGCTGTTACTCTAAAGTCATCTAAAGTTAAATTTTAGACCTTTGTAAAGTGAAATATGTACAAACTATGTAATTATGTCTATCGCTTTTAGTAAAAATTATTTTTTTTAACAGAAAATTCTGAAACATCCTGTATAGATTTTTTTTGAAATTCACCAGGTTGATAGCATTAAAAATTTTTATTAACTTTAAAAAAAATTGTTACGAAATCTTTATTCGTTTAAGAGTTATGATTTTAGCAACCAAAAAAGTCGAAACGGGTCACTGTGCGTCGGTCGGTTAAAACAACTTTTTCAAGTTACTTTGGTCAGAAAATTTTAATTTTAATACGATTTTGTTTTATGATTTTTGAGGAACAAAAACTAAGTTAAATTAGGTACTTACGTTTGATATACAAAATTTTTGAGACATTAAGGAAAATCTTAATTTTTTTAAAAACGTCTATACACAGATTTAAAAAATTCATTTAGTTATAATAGGAATAGGCTATCTTTAGGAAACACAAAATGGAAAATTTCCTGCATTTTTAAATTCTTAGCAAATTTTCCAGTACCTATACGAATTCACTACGATGGAATTTATGAAAGGGGCTGATTCTAAAAAATACGTGTTCCAATAAGTGAAGCGTTCGAATTACCGAATACCTACTGTAGTACCTAAATATTAGAATTAAAAATGAGGCGTTTAGCTCCAAAACGGCCTAACCCCAAAATTTTCGAACTGAGATAAATGAGTTTAAAGATAAGTTTATTTGAAACAATTTTTTTTTTAATTTTCATTGAAAGTTAAATAAAAATTGTTTATTATTCTTGTTTGCAGTAGTTAATTGTTTAAAGAGTCATTGTGTACTGTTGACTTAACTTACCTTTTTTTTTTAAATTATATTTCATCTAAGCAACCTAACCCAGTTTATCTCCGAGCATTTTTGATGTTTTTTATACATTACAAACATTTTTGCAATAGTAACAAAACTATTCTATTTACAAAGGGCTTCGGTTTTTTTTTTATAATAAACTAAATGACTAAATTGTAGTTCGATCTGCGTATTTAGTTAATTTTTTTTTGGAAATGTGGGTTAGGCCGTTTTGGCGCTGAGCGCCTCAAATGTAGATATGTATATCTATACATTAAATAAAAAGAATCTTTTAAGTGGGACAAGAAAACTACAAGAGACTCCTGACGTACAATTAAATAAGCATTTTTGGTGTGATCTCATTACTTGCTTCCCGAGATATTGGTTAAAATACGTTTTTCAAAATCGCTGGTGAAGCAGAACACCTGCAGGAAAGCCTTTGTTTATTTTAATTATCAGTGTCGACCTATGAATGACGTAGATACATACATATATGTAAGGTACCTATGTATATAACCTATCCAATTTAAATCATAAAATTTCAAACGCATACAAAAAATTAAAATTGCCTATTACAGCGCATCATTGGTTACATGTAGCCCTAAAAATTCTCGAAATAGAGGGAACAGTAATTGCACCGACAATATCATCTTCGGTGCTGCTTCGTCAGAGTAAAACAATGTCATTCAATTTAGATGCCATTGTCTACTGACTATATTGACAAACCATTCTCCCTAGTCAATAAAAACTTTATATTCAATCTCAATTTTCGTATAATAAAAACGATATTTAAAAAAGTTCTATCGATATAGTCTTTATAAATATTTATTATTCGTTTGAGTGGAGTAACAGTAAACGCAACATAAAACAAACAAAAATCATAAAATGACTATTTTTATAAAAGATCAATAAATTCTTATTGATCTTTTACTTCCGTTGGGAATCACGTGGCATAAATACGGATAAACAGATATGGGTGATTCACTGCCAACTGTGATTATTTGTGTCCAGGGCTTTATTTGTAATTAAATGTAAAAATTTCTTATGAATTTCTGGTTGGAATTGTGGAAATAAGTTTGTACTACAATTTACTTTATAGATTGTTTAAAAATTTGCTACCCTTTCCACTTGAAAAAGTATACGCAAAATGTCAGTATCGTGGAATGTCACATCCTTCTTTTTCCAATTAAATCTACTATTTTCTATTAAAATACATACCATTGAATAAAAATGTTGTTCTCATAATAGTTTGAGTAGAATAGTTGCTTGATTAAATTTTGAGAATATCAAGTCAAAATATTTGCTCTCGAATTAAATAATAATGGTTGAATGGTGTCCCCGGATTTCATTTTATTTTTGAATTCAAAATATTTCCCGCAGAACCACCATTTTGTTTTTATTTTGATGGCATTTGTGTGGTACCGTTTGAAAGAGACACTATTTATTTATTGTTAACAAAAGTAAAATTATTTTATCAACGTAGTTTTGCTGTTAGAGCTATAAGAGTGAAGGGTTTTTATTCTAAAATCGTCTTCGAGATTTAGTACTTTTTACGATATTTTTTGTTCCTTAAAAGTTGTAGTAAAATGCTCTTACAGATTTAATATTACGTCTATTTAAAGCCAAACAAAACAAAAAAATTAGTTTTCAATGATTTTTAATTTAAGCAAAATTTTTATTTGAAAAATAACAGTTGGCAGAGAATCACCCATATAGGTATATGTATTGTAGAAATCTAAAGTTTCATTAAATCAAATGACATATGAAAAATTTCGTCTACCGCAGTCATCATAAATTAACATCAAGCTAAATAAAATTGTAAACAACAAAATAAAACAAAATACGTATAAATATTTGAACCGCCAATAGAGGCGTAATTTTTCTTCAAAAAAAAAAAAAAAAAAACACTTCCAACTGCCTTAAACAGGTTTTTGGTTGGAAGCTTTCGTTCAGTAAACCGTTAATCCGTGAAGTTTTTCGTTAAAACTCTTAAGATATTAGCAAATCGTCTTTATAGGAGTACCTAAGTATAAATACAAAACAAACAAACAAAATAAGAAAAAACAAAAAAAAATAACATCTTGTTGAACACATTTCTCTTCTTTATTGTTGTAAAAAATACATTTATACATAGTTGTTTGTTGAAATCACAATAAAGATGTCAATTTACATTTTACACTGCGCGTCGTCATAGTCGTTCGGTCGTTGGTCGTCGTATATATTTGTATGTAAGACAAAAGAAAAGCGAAAGCGTAACATTGGAAAATATATACATTTGTATACTAAACAAGAAAAACCATTTTGTGTACTCAAAAAGCAATTACTGAAGATTTTCCTTCCCATTAGTTGTCCATTTTTCTTATAATGGGCGCTTGTAGTGGAAACAAAAAAATTATACTCATTTCTTCAAATGACAGTAAAAAAATAAAATTGTAAGAAAAGAAAAGAAAATTCAAAAGAAAAAAAAAAACTAACGCGTCAGAGTGACCACCGCCCTCATTGAATTACAAACAAACATGTATGTATACAGATATACACAACATGATGTTCTACCGGTTTTGCAAAATTGTATCTTTTTTTTGTGTGTGTGTGTTGTTATAGGTTAGGTTGTCGTCGCATAGTCGCCAGCAATATCTCTAATGCGTCTTCCTTTCATAAACTTGTGAATATACATATGTATGTACCTTAAAGTCGGAGGTGGGTGAGTGGGTGATGTTTTTAAAGCTTCATTTATGTAGGTATAAGATATAACAGCTGCAAAAAATATGCAGAAATATGCAGAATTACACAAAATACTGGCTTAATCGCATTCTGAGTCACCATATACCACAGCTATACGAATTCTATTGAGAAGTTTCACTTGAAAAAGTAGTGCTCATAGCAATTATAGATTCTGACAGATACATTCTGTTGTTGAAGACACTCTATAGGCAGGGGCTGCAGATTTCAATGTGTTATTAACCAGTGCATCGGGCCCTCTTTAAAAAAGGAATTGTAGGGCTTGACATTTTTTCCTCATTAACTTAAATATTTTTGTGACGCGAATTGCAAATAGTAGTGACATACTCATTCTAATTCAATATATTCATTTCATGGTTTCAAGTTGGTAGCGCTGGCATTTGACACCTATCAAACTCAGCTGTCATTTGAAGTGTCATAATTAGCCGTGTTTTTTTTTTTTGTGATTATAAATACATATAGTAAAGTAGAAACTCCCAAAAAAAACCCGTCTGCAGTAGGCTACCCATACATAGTAGGATTCTACTTCTGCTTTAATTGGCATTTGGCAGTAATTCTATTGTGGATGTTTTATTGTTAATTTTTGTAAAATCCTACTGTACTGTGAATATCTTTCCCAAAAAAAACACCACTAATATTATTTGAATGTTTTCCATTCACGATAATGGATCGCTTAACAATAGAACAACGCGTTAAAATTATTAAAACTGTCGTATTCTACAATACGCGTTATATCTTTGTTTATTCTGGCGATTGCATCTTCAACTATCCCAAAATAAATTTAAACGTTATCAGAATAAATGCAGATATTGCAATATTTGAGAACCAACGCTTAATCGTTTTTAAAAAAGGTAAAAAGAAGAGGACCCAAAGTAGAGCCTTGTGGGTACACCAGCATGCGTTGAGAGGAAATCGGATAGCTTGTTATTTGTCAGAACAGAACTGCTTGAGTTCTTCTTCAAAGAAGATATGTGTTTTAACTTTTTCAAGAGCCATTTATGCGGAACAGCATCAAACGCTTTAGTTAAATCGACCAGAACTATCATCGTAACTATGAGTTTTATCTAATTCTTTTCATCGTTTTGGAGAAAGGGAGAAAGTAAGATATCTGCACTTGATATTTCAAAAGCGTTTGAAATGAGTCTGGCACCAACCTTTCTTATAGAAAACTCGTGCATTTTGTATCGACGAATCTCTTCTTCATTGGATTAGAAATTACTTTTCAGACAGCTCAATATAAGTATTATTGGACGGTTTTAAGTCTGATATTCATAAAATAAATGCTGATGTGCCCCAGGGTTCCGTTTTGTCTCCGACTTTCTTCCTTATTATCATTAATGATCTCTTGTCTGAAACTTCTAATCTTTGAAACTATTTTGCTGACGATAGCACCCTCAGCTTTTCATATTCGTTTTCTGATTTTCATCCATCTTCTTCGGATGCAGAACTTGAACGGCAGCTAATGATTAGCTCATTAATTTCTGATCTCGACAGCATTGTCCAATGGGGATCTAAAAACCGTGTGGAATTTAATGCTTCCAAAACTCAATGCTGTCTCCTGTCGTTAAAGCGAAACCCACCCCCATGCCACTATCCATGAGCGACACTTGCATCGAAGAAACCAACAACCTTTCAGTTCTCAGTATGTGCATCACAGACCACCTTTTGTGGAATGATCATACATTCAACGTCGCCAAAAATGCTGGCTAAGTGTCTAGGTTTTCTCCGCCGATGCAATAAATTTTTCTCCCTCTCTGATCTGCCTGCAATTTATAAAGCCTTTATTCGTCCAAAACTTGAGTATAACTCTCACATATGGACGAACACACTTGAATCTCTTGGATGGAATCTATCAGAAAAAATAACATCTTTGGAACACCGCCACGCCGCGCCGTAGTGTTTCATGTCTCTCTCTCTATTTTATCGCTATTTTTATAAACATTGTTTAAGTGAAATAGCCAGTCGAATTCCACCCCTTAAACAATTCAACCGCAATACTCGAATCGCGCTTTTAGGAATGCTCATTAGTTTACCCTTGAGCCCAACTTCGGATGTACTGTTAAGTGTTAACACTGTTCTCTATATACACTGGATAGTGTATTCATATACAACATTTTTGAGGCAAAAATATAGTCGTGGCCGGTACCCTCATATAACAGCATAACAGCGGCGCCAGCGGTATGGACGCTACGATCAGTGACTTTTAAGTACAGAGATTTCTTTTTTAGCCACACATTAAGAAAGTGGAATGCTTTACCTGGCTCTATTTTTCCCTCCCATTTCAATATTCAGAACTTCAAAACCAATGTGCACCGGTATCTCCTCATTAATCCCTCCTTTTTTCCTACCCCAAGGTGTCACAAAAGTTGTCACCGGTAAAAAATGGCGGCAAATGTCAGTTCTACTTTGACATTTGTGAAGTAAAAAGTGAACAAAATAGATACACGTCAATAAGACATGAATCACTATACTCCCAAAGTATGCAGAATAATTTAAAAAAAAATTATAGCATCTTCCGATATAGGTTGACAACTTGTGCGCAACTATAAAGTTTGCAAAAATTATCTTTTCATATATTTGGCATCGTCTGTTGTCTTAACACTGCGTTTATCAAGAATTTTGAAAACTGATTATTATAATCTTTTCCAGTTTATCAAATCGTGAGAATCCACTCCTGACTTTATATAGAAGTTTGACCACTTATACTGGACATGGCCTTTTTTAAACAAAACAAAACACAAGACGGAATAGAAAGTTTGCTCGCATCTATATAGATAGATAAACGTTATTACATTGAGTAGATGTATTTTTTTTTTATTTTTTTTTGTAAATAAAATAACACTGCAACAGTTATTTCTCTGGTTCCGCAAAAATGCTTCTCGCAATTATAAATTGTGTGAATAAAATTTACACCGAAAAAGATACTCTCTCATATCCAATGGATACCGCATACCTATATACACACATATGTATATGCACCTACTGGAAATTCGTAAAATGTGTTTTTTGTTGTCGTTTTCTTTGAATTTCTTGAATTCCATGTCTTAATTAGGTTTCTCGAGACAGCAACAACAACACAAAAAAAAATCATAAACACAATTCCTTTAATAGTTGTGTTGAAGTTTTGTGTCATATTTTATTTTATGAGTTGAAAATTACGTTTTAAATTATTATTATTATTTTTATTGTTTTTGATATTGTGTCTCCTCTTTTATTTATCAATTTAAATTTAGCTCCGACTTTTATTTTTGATTTGATGTGAGATGAACTCATGAGAATTTTAATCATGATTTTGTTTTTTTTTTTGTTTGTATAATTTTTCATTTTATATGCACCTGCGGTTTGATGAGGTAATAATAATATAGCTTTTGTGTATATTTCGCGATTATAATATAGAAGACTTGCAAAAAATATGGACGACCGTATATGGAATAAGTATTTGTTGATGATGGGGCTGCATTATATACCTAGTTAGTTGAGTGCATAGGCAATTGACCTGCTTTTGATTTTGTTTTTCGTTTGTGTTTTTTTTTTTAATTCACATACAAAATTGCAATTGAAGAGTTCTTATAAATTGAACTTAATTAACGTTGGATATAGGTATGTGTGTTGTGTAGTTAGCTATATATTGTGTGTTATGACCTAAAAGCTATATGTCAGACAGAAATGAATGGACACAACAGTTAAGTTTATACCTAGTGATCTAATGAATTGAAAAAAAAAAAATAATAATTACTAAACGTTATTTTAGTTTTTATTAATAATTTCTGAGTCACTTTATTTTTTTTGAGCACTTCAGACAAATTTGTGTAACTTTGCCCTCAAAGAGCTATTGTAGGTCTACATATGTGTATGTCTTGTAATTAAAAAGTTTATCTTCTCAGACTACTTTTAGTTCACACAATAAAATAAATTGGTGGTGCGATAGCTCATGTCTCATGTCATGACTTAAAACTCTCAAACATTCTTGTGTGCATGATGTTAGGTGACAGGAATGGAGTGGACCTACAATTTTCTGCCGAGTGACACTTTATCAAAAAAAAAGAAATACTCAGCTACATCATTTCCTTGCAGGAGTACCTACTCGAAAACTACTTAACCAATTTCGATGAAATAAAAAAAACGATCCTATTATACAGAATCAAAATGGTTAAGAAAGTGATTTCATAAATATCCGCCCACTGAAACGCCTTCTTTTATCATATTTTAGTTTTCTCCTTGTTAAACGTCCTTATAGAATATTAAAATTTTGTAAATAAGCTCTCTTTAGACTATAAAACATGACATTTGTTATTTTTCGCTGCACTTACCACGCCCCCTTTTCTTATGTCAGTGATTTCTCCTTATTGAACATCGAAATTTTCTAATTTAAATAATTCTAATTGAAACTTAAGCATGGCATATCTTTTTATTCTTAATCTGCCCACTGCCACATTCGCTTTCTAATATTTTAGTTTTATCATTATTGAATAACTTAAGAACGTTTATATTTTGTAATTAAGTTCTCATCAACCTAAATTATGACCATGTGTTATATTATGTCCCACCTACTAGCACACCCATATTTCTTATTTTAGAATTTTCTACTCAGGTATATAACGTCCTTAGACAGCTACAAATTTGTACCTAGTAAATCTGTCTTGATATGACATGTGATTTTTGTTTGTAAATTCTCCTATTACCACGCCCATTTTTCTTATATCAAATTTATTTTCTTATTTAACATCAATATAATTATGAAATTTTTTAATTTAAATCTTTTGAAAATTAAACATGACATGAGTGTTATTTTTTTAGTCCATCTACTGCCACACCCACTTTTGTAAAATTTTATTTTTCATTATTGAACAGCTTTAGAATTAATTTAAAATTTTCTTATTATACTCTCTGCAACCTAAATTAAGCCCGAATAAATTTTTAATGCAAGTTGAAAGTTTTTTGCATTAAAAATTTTTTTAATGCAAGTTGGAAATATTTTGCATTAAAAAAAAAATGTAAATGCAAGCTCAAAATATTTTGCATTACTTAAACAAAAATGCAAATTTAATTCAAAAATTATTTGCATTACAAAATTGCAAACTTTGTTAAAATATTTTTTGCATTAAAATAAAAATGCAAATTGCATTCCAACATTTTTGCATTAAAAAAAATGCATAGGTATTTTATGGAAATATTTGTTGCATTAAAAAAACATGCAAATATAATTCGATAATTTTTTGAACCAAAAAATGCATGTTTTTTCAAAAAATTTGTGCATTAAAAAAATGAGAATTTTCTTCAAAACTGATTTGGATTAAAAAAGTAAATTAAATTCAAGGACTGGGTGAACTTGCTGTTATGTAAGATTACATCTTGATGGTTTTATTTTTTCTGAATATTGTAAACCTATTTATTTGATTTTAAAAGAACTAAATTAGCTATTTTATGCCACCTGATGAAAACGTAGTTTAAGATTTTTTTTTTTAATGGAAGAAATGTTCCAACAAAATTTGAATTTTTTTTTATCCAAAAAATGTTCGAATAAAATTTTCATTATTCTTTTTAAGCAAAAAATATTCCAACAAAATTTGCATTTTTTTTAATGCAACAAATTTTCGATAAAATTTACATTTTTGATGCAAATAATTTTTGAATTAAATTTGGATTTTTTTTAATGCAAAATATTTTTCAGCTTGCATTAAATTTTTTTTTTAATCCAAAATATTTTCAACTTGCATTAAATTTTTTTTTAATTCAAAAAGTTTTAAACTTGCATTAAATTTTTTTTAATGCAAACTATTTTCAATTTCCATTAAAATTTTGTCTTAATGCAAAATGTATTTTTTTTTTTCATTGAAATTTTTACATAGCCTGCATATATGTAATTTTTTTTACACCCACATACGGTTTTCTACTTTGCTGATGTATTTCAGTAGATAGTAAATAGAATTTGTATTATTAAAAAACCTTCTTAAGTTAACAGTTTAAAAGTTATTTGCAAATAACTGATATTTTCGATATTTCAAATTTAATAACTTTTTATTAAAGCCATATTTGGAAATAGACTTTTTAGCTAGTATTCCTTAGGCCCAAAAAATGCTAATTGTTTTTAAAAATCTTCACTTCGATTTCTATCGACAAATTGGAAATATTTGTATCTTTATTTCCAAAGCTTAAAATCATAGTATATACAACAACAAGCCATTTGTTTTTGATATATTAAACAATAGGTGTCCCAAGTTTACCCCCACCCACCATAAAGCTGACATTAAAAGTAAAAGTACACTCTCACATAAAAATTCGAATAAATTCCCATCTGCATGAAGATTCTCTCGAATAATTTCCTCACACCATATAGTAGAAATCGCACTTAAAATATTAACCTAGTCTCCAAGTTCCAATTCTAAAATCATAAAATAATTTTTTAATAGTGCAGTAAAATTTTTAATGCCAAAGCAATAAGTATTCATTCTATAAAAAGCATAAAATGTTTTGAAACTATATGAAAGTATATTATCTACTCTAGACAAGACAAGTATTCCACTTAAATGTATAATATACTTTCACCTGATACATTATAACATTAAAAAAATAAAAAAACATTTTAATAGAATAACTTCCATAATTTATTTTAATGCATATTAAAGCTAGTTATGAGTTAATTAACTTGTTTATATATAGTTTATGTCGAAAATGAAAGGAAAAACAATTAACCTTCAGTATATATACATACATATATAAATGATTTTGAGTCGTTAAGAACATGTTATTAACATAATAAACTTCAACTTTCTAATATGTATAGAGAAAGAACATTATCTAGGTAGATAGTACTAGATGCCTACCTACTCTGGCGTATCGTCGTATATATAAAATGGAAAACATGAAAATATAGGTTGATATCGTTGAGAAAATTTCTTTAAATAACTACTCTTTAGTTTTTTAGTGTTTTTTAATTGACTGTTTAATTGACAATTAGTTTGAACTGAAAATACAAATGAGTTGCATTAAAGATTCTTGCTAAATAGGGGCAACTTAACCTAAAATCCTTTTACATGTTAGCAATGAAATAATGCTTAAGTGTCTTTATTTCTAAATTTGATTATAGTTTATAATTTCTTTTACTTTTTTTTCAAGAAAAAGTTCTAAATGATCTAATTTCTTATAACTTGCAAAATTTATAGTCAAGAAACAATTTAAAATTCTTTGCGCATAAATCTAGTACAAACAGAATTATTGTTTATTATTTGTGTACTGGTTTTGCCTTATTACCTACCTCTTCTAGTGTTTTTAGGACCATACGTTAGAGGGAATTTAACGTTCATGAATTTCGGAAATAGTTGTACCTGCTTGGCGAATATATTTCAACCTATTTTAGTTATTTAAATGGAGAGTAAATACCGATTTTATTTATACAAAAATAAATAAAATGGCATCTGTAGATTCTGTCAACAGTGTTCGCAGATTGGTGTTTTTTTTCCGATAAAAATGGTGGGAATCATTTGTGGGAATAAGGATGGGGGAAAAGTCATGGTGGGAAAATATTAAAATTCTGAAGTTCTCCCATACGTCAATGTGACACAAGCAACAAAAAAAAACCTTGCTGGGGGGAAAACAAACACTATTTCACAGGGTCGACTATAGTGTGAACATTGCGATTTGTCGTTCTATGTATATGTAAGTTTATTTGTTTGTATTGCATTGTTTTTCCCGCAAATAGAACAGTCAAATTAGAAAGAGATAGTTTTGGGAAATGTCCAATTGCATTTTTGTGGGTGAGAAATATTATACTGGGTGGGTCAAAAGTGACTTCCTAATTATAACTTTTATTAATTAAATTTTATATTAAAAATATATTTTAGAATCACAAAGTATGATTTATGGAGATTTTTTTGGGCTATAAGTATGGATAATAATGTCCCTCAAATAAGCACCAGCTTCATGCTCACAGAGACGGGCTCTTTGTATAGCGTTTTCCATTCAAATTAGGAAGAAACTTTTGACCTACCCTGTATTTACAATAACCACAACTTATTTTACTTGTGTATCTACTTATTTTCTAATCGACTAAGAACTTGTACTTAGAAAGTCCTGTCTATTGATAAACCCCATTGTAGAGTTGGTGTCTGGTAAGTTTCAAATAAAGTTGATCAACCATCCCCTATTTAACATACATAGGTAGGCAATAAAAAACAAAAAAAAACTGAGCTTAGATAAAATGACGTAATTTAAAAACATTTGTATGCATACCTTTAGCACTTTGTTGAATTCCAATTAGGCCCCCTGATTCAAGGTTTGTAAGAGCGAGGTATGCATGTCTGGCAGATCCGGAATTTTGTTCTAAGACGCTTGTTTACGAATCTGTATAGGTATATATAAACAAATGAGATCATATTTTTGTTTGTTTACATTATTGCTTAAAAACAAAATATTATTCATGCAAATGTGCCAAATTCTACAAGTTATCGACTGCGTCTATAAGTCATTCAGCACTTTTTATTCGTTTAAAAAATATTTTAAGGAAAATCTTTGAAACACATATTGTCAGTGAAATTGCAATAAACCAGCTGGAACTTCGTGATAATACCTTTAGGTTTGGTTAGTCAATTATTTTCAAAGATTTTACTTTAAGTCTACCTATACAACGTATGTTTTATACCTGTTGCTATCGTTCGGTAGGTCCAAAATGCAGCTATGGTTAGAGTAGAGCGATACGCTTCCTAATATGTACATATATGAACAACTATAGATATATTGTATATATATTATTTAAAGCTATGAATCAACTGATATTTTGTGTCATTATTACTCCTAATTTAAGGTTGATAATATAATACTTCATTTGTCCGACCGACGGTTATATGTAAATTGTGCAATGTAAATATATATGTATATGTACATATATGATAAATATAAAAAGTACAAATGTTTCAATTTTTGTTTCTAACAAATTCGTAGTATGAAATTGTAAAACAGGCAAGAGAACTTATCATCGTCGATTCTTTGTCGATTTGTCATATAAAAATTAATGTAGTTCCGAAAAATTTTACTGTAACGGTTACTAATCGATTTCAACCGATATCTATGTAGATGTATAATCACATTATTGGAATTATTTTTATTATTTTTATCATCATTAAAAATTTAACAGTTTAAAAAGTGCAAATGGGCAACAAGGCCACAATGTATAAATGTTGCAAATATACACATTTGTAGTTCATATACCTTTGTCAAACGATACAAAAATCACTTTATCGCTCATTATCATTGTTATAATTTAATGAAAAATTATTTGATTGTTTTAAGGGCCTGTACCTCTTATTTCTATAAAAGCTCAATCACTTTCATCGAGTTGGTGTGATAGTGAAGTCAGAGTATTAAAAAACTGGAGAGACAAGTTATGGCTTTATTACAAAAAAAATAATTTAGAAAATGTCAATAGAGTATCTACAGAAAGATATTTATAGATAGATAGATAGATAATAGATATAGATATTTTAAACTATAGTTTAAGATATCTCAATTATATAAAAAAAGTTCAAAGAAATTTAAAAATGAATACGAAATCATTTTGGAGTTTATACACGGAGAAAAAAGTCATGCTAAAATCAAATAGAATCCGTATTAAATTGAGTGGATTACTGCATGGTTTTTTGCCAAGCGGACTTCCAGCTTAAAATAAGTGATTTAATATAAATAAAATAAACTTTAGTCCGCATATCGGTCCGTTTTCAAGTAGGTATATAATAATATCTCTGACCATGTTCCTAACGCAACTTTTTTTCAGATATTTTTTCAAAGTGCATATACATCTATGATACAACTACTCCAACTGTGATAACTATTCGGTGGTAATCTGTGATAGTATCCTTTTGACGAAAATGATCAATTATTTGGTCATTTGAAATCATAGTCTCACTTGACTGATATAAATTTTGACATAAGTAGGTAGGTACTGACGATTTTAAAAAATTATATATAATTTAGACGATAGTGGTACATCTGGTCCAGATTAAATACCTTCTTTTGTTTAAAAAAAAAAGTGTGTGAGTAATTTTTTGATGCAATTTGGAGTTCTTTTTCATTGTTCATTGCCTTCGTGCAAGTTTTCTTATGCATGGAAAAAAATTTGTATAATTCCTCTTCATAAAAAGGGAATAAAAAATAAAATTGCTAAACTTTCAGCTATTCCTAATAAAAGATACCAATCTCGAAAACTGTTCAAAAATCTTAGTATTCTTAAAGAAATCCAATTTATTGAGTAAAATTTAAAAATAAAAAAGATTAAATTATATTCGACTAAATTCAAAAAAATTAAATTTAACAAATTTACGAAGGCTGATGGCTTTATTGTTAATGCTTTCACATTTCATACTTCCTGTTATTTCATATTACTTTAAGTATTATTAATAAATAAATAAATAAATATTTGCAAAACCTTATTATTAAATTGTTACTCACCAACATGGTTTCTCTACTGTCAGAGTGTAGAGTTCTTTAAAAATAAAATTAAAAAAAAATAAATTGATTGCGTACTTACGAATTTTAGTTAGGCATAAACTTACACATCATGTTTTGCTTCAAAAAATTAAGCTTGGATTTAAAGTTAAATTCATTACTGTAAGCTTTAATGGCGATCATACGAGAAAAATTTAATTGTAAACTCAGGAGTTCCTCAGGGAAGCCATTTGGGTCCAGTTCTTTTTATATTATTTATAATTCTACCATCAGTTTAAAAATACTCGAAGTGGTTTTATCTATATGCAGATGGAGTAAACTTATTTAAAAACATTTCCAATAATCTTGACTGTGAAAAGCTACAAATTGATCTTAATTCTTTCTATAATTAATTGGTGTGCACGTAATTGTTTGTATTTAAATATCGACAAATGTGAGATTATAAATTTTACAAGTAATGTCTGTTCTGTATTTTGAATACAAGTTTAATGGCGTTAACCTGTTAAAAGTGAATCCATTGAATCTTCCTTCTTATAATAACAGGCTCAAACTTTTTGACCTACATACATACCCAGTCTGGAGAGTAGACGTTCTTATTTATGTTTAGTTTTTTTTTTATTAAACTTATTAACGGTCTGCATGTCGATTTTAAAACCTTTTGTCTCGAGTTAATTTTAATGTTGCAAAGCAGAATCTGCTATTTATATAACGCACTTTCGTACCAACTGTTCACAACTAAATAATATGTTAAAATTGTATAACGTTAACATTAAATTAATATCTCCGATATATGTAATGTATATCAAATGCCATTTTTAAAAGGACCTTTATAATTATATAGATTAAGGAAAAATATTGTTCGATAGATATTACTTAGCTTTTTTCAAATAAATAAATTATAGAACCAGGTAAAAAATAATACATTAGGTATTAAACAAAAATGCTGCTTCTGAAATTGGGAAGAAATATAGGTACAGTTAAACCCGATTAAGAGAACAACTCTTACAATCTGATCGTCTTTTTTTATTTTATTCATACATTTTAAATCGCACACATTCGTCACACGTTCTAATTATTTTTTAATGTTAAGTAAATTTATTTTAAATTTGGTACGACGCATTTTCATATGTAATTCGTGAGAGGAAAAATTTGAGTTTTTGTTTTAGTTCATTTTATCCCTGTTTTTTTTTTTTAATTTTCTCAAAAACGGCTTAAACCGATTTTGTTTCAATTAAATACCTGTTATGATCAAAATAATTTTAAGATAACTGCGTTTAAGGTTTTTGTCAAAAAGTTCCGTCACTAAAAAAATAAAGTTTTGACATTTTTTTTGTTGAAAATTTGTTTTGTTATTCTCATAGCTTTTTAATGACTTGACCGATTTTGTTATTGTTTTGCAATTTGTTACTTCTAAATAATTCATTAAATACTAATATTTCAAAATTTTTGAAAAAAATAAAAAAAAATAAAAAAAAAATCCATTTCTTATAGAACATTTAATTTGTGTAGGTACCTTTTTTTAAGTTGTGTTATAAAATGGGCCTTAGGTCAAGTGAAACAAATAAATATAATATGTTTAACACTACTCATTAACAAAAGGTTATCACCATCAAGACGAAACTTTTTTGAATTTAAATATATCACAATATCAGCAAATTCGTTCAATCTAGTCATCCAATTTTTTTTTTTGTAAGAAAGACTAATTTTCCATCTTCTAAAATATAAAAATAAATTGTTTTTTTTTTATATATACTTGCATATATCTTGCCTGAAGTTTCGTTCGATTTGGATGGGTATTTTTGTTTTTGTTGAGTTTGTGTTAAACCAGATAAACAAGAAAATTCAAAATTTCGAAAAATCGTGAAAACCCAAAATTGTATACTTTCAGTGGTAGATGGTGAAGATATCTGAATATTCCATTTTGTATGGGAAGAAAAATAATATTGATTCTAAGGAATGACAAACACTAAAGTATTGACAATCGGGTGTATATTTTGTCCCTTACGAAAATTGGATCATCAAAAGATGGCGTTAAGCTCTCAGACTTCTTCATTTGCAGTGTATACACTTTATTGGAGCGTGCAAAAAAATTCATTCTAAACGGTTTTTTGAAGCCCGTACGGCTTTTATAAAATATATTATGTTCACTTTTTAAAACGGGAAAATTAATGAATAATTCCGTGCGAAGCCGGGCCGACCAGCTAGTATTGTTCAGAACAAAAAAAAAAGAAACAGAAACCCCCTTATAATAATTTTCATGTTACTCTAAGTAACAAGTACAAAAGTAAAGAACCAATAACTTTACTTAAAAATTAAATGATTCATTTTCCAATGTTATATATGACTGTAGGCTATATTTATAAAAAGTGAAATTATTGTTCTTTAAAATTTTCTAATTTTGTAAAACAAAAAAATTTAATTTTTCAACGAAAAAATAATTATTCATTTTACTGAAAATAAAAACAAAAATTATTTCGTAGTCATATATATAGGGATTTGGTTTCAAGTTTAATTCGAATTCGCTTATTTATAGAAATTAAACTAATACATATTCTTTTTATTGTGGTTTGCTAAAATAAATGTATTAATTAACTTGTACGAGTTTATCTTATTTTCAATTTGCGTAGGTTAAATCCACTTGTACCGAAACAAAAGTGTATATATAATGTACCTATATTAATATTTCCTTTTAGGCAGCTTTTCTTCCATAATATATACATATATTTGGGGTGCATTGTTATATTGTACGAATATGACACCAATTTTTAATGCACCATCTGTTTATTTTAATAAACAAACCGTAAGGTGATTTTGTGTATGTACAAAGGTTGTTAATTACCTCATATGTATAAATGTACTTATACAAAATTGTTGTTTAATTTTATTGTAATTTTTTACGTTTAACATAATGAGTACCTATTAAGAATATTTTTATTTGGAAAAAATATGACAATGTAGAAATTAAAAGCTTCATTAAGATAATTATCTGTTTAAAAAATTAATGAGAAACCATACTGAATATTCCAAGTATTTTTTCTTACAGTACTTTTAAGGTAAGCTTCCATCAAGCAGTATATATATGGATAGGATAAAAAAAGAAGAGTTGGTTGCGGGTAAACAAATCACTCTAACGAGGCAAAGTAACTATGTATATGGATTCAAAAAAAGCTAACAAATTTTATTTTAAACTCGGCTTCGCATCGAATTTTTCATCAATTTTAACATTTTAAAAACTATAAAACAATAGAATTTATACGGGTCTTCAAACAACCCTTTACAAGAATTTTTTGAAATGCTCCAAAAATTTGTATACACACAAATGTAACAGTCTGAGAACATAACGCCATCTGTTGGCGATCCAATTTTTGTGAGCGACAAAATTAGCCGATTGTCTGCAATTTCGATTATAATTACATAGAATTAACATTTTCTACTTTCAATACGAAACGGAATTTTCAGATATCACCATCATCAACCCCTAAACGCATATAAGCACATAAATATGCAATTTTGGGTTTTCGCGATTTTTCTAGTTTTCCTTTCGAAATTTTAAATATTCAGCTCTGTAGTGTCTTTAATTGGTTGCATACGAATCCAACAAAAAAATCCCAATGCGAATCGTATGATGTTCAGTCTAGTTATCCACGTACAGACAAAAAACCAATTCATTTTTTTTACGATATAAAGGTATTTCGATTTGATGTTTCCGTTGTTGATTTTTAATATTTTAAGTTGAATTTTTAGAAAATTATTTCTCCCATCTTATCGACGAGAAAGAGAACCGCTTCCAAACGATTTTTTGTCTTGTCTTGTCTCGACCCAACATACATGCTGTAGGTTTTTGTCACATATTATGCGAATTACACTGTATAATCTCCAAGTTACCCTATTTTTTTTTTTTGATGTGAAAACATCTATGCTGGCGGTAGGGTGAAAAAAAAAACATAACGTATCTTGTGATCGTGATTGTGATTCTGTGATTGTGATTTACGTTACGTTACGTATGTTTACACATCTTAACCGTGAATCCCGGCACTTACACTTTCTTTTATTCTGAAAAAAGATATTGGAATAGGTACCTAATAAAGATTTATAACGAATTTACGCTGAGTTCCTCTTTACACTGACTTTTTTCTAATCTGCTTTAATTTTATTTATATTTTATTAACATATTATATTTCTATTTATTTTTCCAGGTAAACTGCAATTTTTAATATTTGTTTTGCATACAAAATATCAACCAAATAATAGTAAGTTAATTATATAATTTTAATTGAATTTTTAAATAATTTCTATAATAAAATTATTGTGAAGCTGAACCAGAAAAAAAGGAGGTATAACAAATAAATTTCCACATCCAAGTCAATATTTATTATTTAGCATTCAGAATGGTGATAGAAAAAAACTTTCCCTCTAAATTCATATCCAATGTGAAATATTTTATATAAAAAATCATTTGTAGAACTAACTTTGGTTTCATAGTAAAAAATAAAATATCCGTTGAAAGTTTTACAACAAACTAATTAAATGGTTGCTTCTGGTAGATATAATGTAATGAAAATAAAACAATCCACAATTTTACATATCAACCCGTGTCACGACTAAAAAAAGAATAATCAAAATGACTTTTCAAAAATCAATACCATACGATAAGACCCCTCTTGTTGGAGAAGTCAAAGCTATCTTATCTAAAATTTGAGTATACTCACCTTAATAAATCCACGCCTGTCGAAAAATAGCCAAAAAACAAACACTGGGTCTACAAAATTGAGTGAACCAGATCTTACTTTTCTATCTCAAGTCAGAATTGCTTAACTCTCTGTGGTTAGATACCCGTTAATGCAATTTTATCGGCACATATTTATCGTATAGAGAATTTTTGTTTTTCTTAGTTTTGTAGGTGAGAATATTTTTCAAAACTTCTGCTCAGCATTCGAACCTTACTCCAATCGGAGTAAATTTACTCCAATTTTAAGAGAGAAAATAAATCTTTTCCGCCACTCTGCTTTTTTGAGATTTAGGTACTCATTTTTTTCCACACTGAAAAATTCAAAAATTCTTTATCAAAAACATGAACGGAAATGACAGCACTGTGTATTTCAATTTTCTAACCAACTCTGATTTTGAATTTTTGAATATAAAATTCCATTATGTTTTGAAAATAATAGAACTAATGTGATTTATATTTTTTTTGTTAAAAAATGTTTATTTTTGTTAAAAATATAGTTTTTGAAAACTTGAGTTTTTCATACTCAGAAAATTTTCGATTTACTCCACTTTTTTTTAATGCTCCGAAATTTTATTACTGAGCTGATCTACCCCTCTTTTGCTCAATTTCCTATATCTCCGTATTTTATGATCTCCGTATTTTATGATTGTTCTGAGCGAAAAAAAAGGTTAAAGGTGCTCACTACGTAGTGACGGCATTTTGTAGGTGAAATCGGTGAGGTAGAAAGGGAGGCGACAGTCAGGAAGAAAACATAAAGATTGTAGTGAGCAGTCATGTTTCATATCCGACATGTTCCATTTAATGGCATTTTTTCATTTTTGGCATGTTCGTTAAAGGGTAAGGTAGATGAGAATAAAAATGTGTAATTAGTCAAGCTTAGACGCAAAAAATGCTTATTGAATTGTCGGATTGATAACAGCAAAGATGCTGAAGCAGATTTAATTATTAAAATTGCATTTTCTGCTTTATTTTGCGACTACTTATTTATTTAATATTAAACTCATGGTTCATGGTGCTCAGAACCAAATGTTTCAATTCAGAGATATTCCATCAGAGTTCCGCCATACTCATGACTGAGAAATTTCGAGTGTAGACACGACATGACTATTCACTACGTAGTGAGCATGTCACAATCTAAACAGGGTCTTAGGCAATAACGAAATTCGCCCAAATTTTTTTTTCATCGGAAAAAAAAAAAATGGAAATATCGCCCAAATTTATATTTTTCCAAATCTTAAGTTGGAAATATTTTCAATGTAAATTGTTTTTGTAAAATTTGGGCATTATTTCCTCAATTTTGGGCGATATTTCCAAACATTTTTTTTTTACTTGGGCTTTCTTTTCTGCGAATTTTAGGCGATATTTCCAAAGTGAAATTTCAATTGCGGTGCCAAAACAGTGAGTTATGTATGGGGGGCATGTTGCACCCCTGCTTGGGCACATTATAGGATTTGGGGTAGGTTCGAGGCTGGGTGTATGCAAAGTCTCTTTTGCATTTAAAGAATCTGGATTTAAAGAAAATTTGGATACACCCAGCCTCGAACCTACCCCAAATCCTATAATCTGCATATCCATACATACCTCACTGTTTTTCCGCGCCGTTTTAATTTTCAAAAATCTATATTGTAAATGTTAGTATTGAGTTTTATTATTATTTGGGCGTTCTTTCCTAAGATTTGGGCGTTATTTGCTTTTTCTGGATTTTTTGACTTTTAAAATGTTTATTTTGGGCGTTCTTTCCTTTACAAAAAAAAATTAAAAAAATTGGAAATAACGCCCGAATCGAGAAAAAAGCAACAAAAAGTGTTTAGAATTTTTTTGTTTCCAAATCGATTTGGGCATTATTTCCTTGGGTGTTATTGCCTAACGCCTACAATACAGCAAGACAAAATACCATAATTCATCGAGTTTGTTTTAAGGCGCCCTTCGTGCCTTCCTCATGTATTTACGACAGCAAAACAATTTTGTGGCTTCAGGTTCATTACAATTCAATTTTTAATAATAAAGAAGGAATCGCAGACCTAAGAAACGTAGGCGTGGTAATAGACGGAATTAAAAAAAAAACTTCATATATGTTATTGTTTTTGATTCAAGACAGATTTATAACAAATTTGTATCCTTCTATGAGGTCGTTATATTAAGATATAATTTTAATAAAAGAAAAAACCGGGCCGCGACAAATAACACATGATTTATGATTTATGTCGAAGAGAGCTTAATTACAGAATTTAAACGTTGTAAAGACGTTCAATAATGATTAAATTAAAATATGATAAAACTGGATGTGCCTGCATTTGGCGGATTTTACTTAAACCACTATCTAATTCATCTCGCTGCTATAATAGGAACACAATTTTAAAATTTTAACAACATTTTTTTAGTAGTTTTCGAGTTCATATTATGAGCCTTATATAGACAAACATTTAATTTTTATATGTTGGTAAAGTTTTTTTTTTCAAAATTGTGAAATTTTTAATTATTTTTATTTTTCAATTTGAAATCGAAAATCACATTAATGGTGGACTCAAACACCCTTCTAGAATAAAATTGTTTTCTTTTGAGAAAACCGCTACAATTTAACTCCGTGATGAAATGGAAAATAATTATTTTAAGTGAGTTCTTACTTTATAAGTTTTCCCTCTAAATGAGTACATCCAGAATAAAGAGGTTCTACTGTACGTAGATATTAATATACCTAGTTTTTCATAATAGTGATTTTTTTTTTAGTTTGGCTTAATATCTAATGTACCTACATTAGTTTTTCATAATAATGACGAAAAACTCCAGCATCACAATTAAATTACTCACATCAAATAGGTACCTAAAGTAGGTACCTAAAAAATAAAAAATAAAATGAAAATGATCATCACCCACTCACCGGTTGTTTTTCTCTTTGGCAACTCATTTGGAAAAGTTCAAAGCTAAACAAATGAACAAAAAAACAGTTGGACTGGAAAGGTGTATGTTTTACTACTAAATAAACACTCAAAAGGTTAAAACACCCAAAAGTAAAAAAAAAAAACAAAAAAAAAACTCACAACAGGAAGAGTACTCGACCATAATTTTCTATTTGAAGTTCGCACAAAAACTTTAGTTATATATGGAGTACATAGTTTTGTCGGTGTAACTTTTGCAGTGTAAAACTGTGCTTTAAAAGCAATTAACTGGGTCGCTTTGTTCAGTCATGAAGAGGAGAGTTTTTTTTGTAGGTATATTTTTGTTGTTGTTGTTTTTTTTTTTTTTTTTTTATAAAACAAACTCCAGGATGAGACTGTTTTATTATATTTATAAGAGTGAAATGTCCTTTCTGAAAAGCTATTTTATTTTTCATATACGCCTGTGGGTGTTTTAAATGATGAGGGAAAGAGGTGTTATGTGAAATATTTCTAGTCATAAAATGACAAACAGTTTCAGTTCTATATACATATTATGTGTGCTATATTTTTTTTTTAAAGAATAAACTCAATGACCTGACGCACAAACATATAAGTGGATTTTACTCAACGTGTCTCGCCATCATGTCTGAATTGTCATGATTATGACAAAGTAATAACCTACTTCAAAAAAAAAATGACTTGTCACACAAAACTGAAAGAATGATAATCAAAAACAAAAAAAATGTGTGTAGGTAGGTTTTTTATTTTTATTTTAACTCATTGTCAGTTGAATTGTCATAGGGTAAATTAAGTTTCTTCTAGAATTGCTTTTTGCATTCTTGTTGCGCTACATCGTTCAGCATATATAAATGGTCTTTCAATTTATAGGGATTGTGAACTTTGACAGTTGATAGCAGCCATATTGTTGAAGCTACGTCTGTCAAATTGGCTGTCATTTATTTAGTCTGTTTTTCCAAATCGCCATGGATGGACACGAGATAAAATTGTTTTATCAAAATAGATGTTTTGTTCGGACAACGCTTTCGCGCGCTTCGCCCATTTTACGGTCGCCATAATCGTCTTGCCGAGAGAACTATTCGCAGTGTGGTGGATAAATTTGAGTTCAGTAAACGATGAACTAACACCAATACGTGCGTCGACGAAACGCAAGATCAACCGAACACATCGCCACTGTCCATGAGAGTGTGCAGGAGAATCCGATTCAATCTATTTCGCGTAGCTTACAAGAACTCGGCCTTTCACAGACCTCAAGGCTCAACTTGACGAATTTTGCGTCGTGACTTGGGTCTGCACCTTTTCCAAATTCAACTGATCCAGGAGCTATATAGGTAAACGACCATAGACAACGACGTGTGTTCGCTGAAGGGGCTCTGGATCAGTTGGAAACTAACCGTAATTTCCATCCAAAAATGATCATCTTCAGCGATGAGCCAATTTCTGGATGGATGGGTACGTCAACAAACAAAATTATCGAATTTTGGACGATACAATGATTACCAAATACCAACTTCTTCTGGCCTGAATTGAATGATATGGACACCAAAAAAATTACCATACATTTTCGTTATATACTTCGTTGTCCTATTTTAAAATTATTTAAATATATACCTATATCAATTGTTAATCATAAGAACTATTATAAAGCTTGATACATCTGGATATTTTAAAGAATTCACACATTTATGATTTTTATTTTTATAAATATAGGTGTATTGGGTATTCTCCTTAACAAATTTAATAGCATCAGATAACAGCTTCTCTGTATGTATTTCATTATTATTATATTATTCGCTGGTGAGTGGTGACCCTCTATATAGTTGGGGGATTTGGCGTATCTCGCGGTAAGTTTTATTTTTTGTTTGCCAAACCACAAAACTTCATCCCCTCAGTGCATACAAAATTAACAAAAAAAATAGAATATAACAATATGTCACCATGTCCGTCCACATTGAATGTGCACACTCAAAGTGCCTAGGATACGTATATTCTATCTATATTTATTATCCACAAAATTCATTTATCGAGGTCATGATGTGGCATTAATTCGGCTTCACACACATTTGACAGATTATTGAATCTGGTTCAGACTCGGCGGCGAATCATTTTATTTTTATTTTTTTTTTTTGCATAGAAAACTGTTGCATGTATATTATGGTCATTTTATTTTTTATGAAAACGACTTGCTGTCAGATTAGCGGTTTTCAGTTCAATGCTTTATAATAGTGTATATACTCAGTCCAAAGCAAATTGAAATAAAAAAATAATAATATATTCAACTATAGAAAATCTCACTTGACAATTATCTTTAATTTCATGAACCGCACAGGCCGATCACCATCATATTAGTCAGGAATGTTTATCTTTTCTATAAAAAGTCGACCGCCATTTTTTTTCAGTCAGGAGAAAAACGTAGAATAATTTATTCTAGAGGCCAGTATACCTATACCTACCTACATACCAGTAACACCAGTAACTAACTATATTTACCAAAACAATTTACAGAATGAATTTATTTATTTATAAAAGTTGTTCATACAAACCAAACCAGTTGTTGTGTGCGGGTAACTATGTCAAAGCAGTTTAGAGTAGTTTTATAGCGGTTTCTGGTTTGGTCGGGTTTTTGGAGAAACATTTTTTTTTATATACGATTCAAATAGAATTGAAGTCATCAAGAAATGTTTTTTTTTTATAAAAATTGCTAATATAGCATCGGTGTGGCTATATTTATATAAAAAATATAATATAATTGGTGGTATACAGGTAAACAACGCCGATTGTCTTTAAGAATTTCTGAAAGTTTTTATTATTATTTTGTTTGATGATATTGGAACACTAGGTCAGCAGGTAGGTATATATGTTTTTGCATAAACATAGTATAGTTATTTTCTGGTTTTTGTCTTATACATATTTGAACAGGGAAGGACACTTAACTTTTTTTCTTCTTTCATTCATAAAAATAAAAGAATGGATTGATTCGATATCACGAAGATTTGTTGTCATTTCCATACAAATTATCCATACAAATTATTGATAAAATTAAAGACTTTTTCTGAATCAACATTGAACGATTTTTCTAGTGCTGAATGGAAAACTCGTCTGTAATTGGAAGAAACATTTCAACTGTTCTCACTGCGATTAGAACAAAGAAGACAAATCAGCATTGAAAAAATAATGCAATAAAAATACTGAATTTGGTAGAACTATCATTATTGGGGCTAGTTCACGAAGGTACCTAATGCAGATAAAAAAAGCCAAATTCAGGTTCAAAATTATAAAATATAAAATATAACAAACAATAATTCACCAAGAGCTTAGCTAAACCCGAAGTTTCCTAGTTTTTTGTTAGTTCGACGAATAAATTCGTTGACTCAATGTATTCGATTTCCTAGTTTACGTTTTAAGTTTTGGATTTTCTGCTTTTTCGAATCGCAATTTTTACCTTTTACATACAACCAATAACAAAAAATATGGTGTTATTTTATCAGTATACTTATCATGCAAACAAATGGAGTCTGAATAAAAGGCCAACACTTTTTTGCGATATTCTCAAATCAACGAAAATTGAGCTCACTGATTTGATTGAGTGTTTTCCGTAAGAATTGACAAGGTATTTCACAAAAAATCCAGAAAACTCAAAATCCAGAAAACAGAAATCTCAAAAACCCAAAATCCCGAAAACCCCTAATCCAAAAAACAAAAAATCCAAAAAACTAAATTTTAGAAAGCCCAGAAACCATAAGACCCAGAATTCAGTGAACCCAAAATCCAGGATACCATTAATTCAGAAAACCAAAAATCTTAAAAATCCAATATCCCGAAATTTCAAAATCTCCTAGGTACTTGACACTGAAAAAAATCTTCGAATAGAGTCCTAAAAATCGTCTTTGTAGTTAAATTTTTTTAAACAAAAAAAAATAATTTAAAAAATAAAAGATAACAAAACTTAAAAAATAACAGTAGACAGCTGTTAAAATTTATAAAAAATATGAATAATAATATATAAAAATATAGAAAAAAATTATTAAATAATAATGTTCACCCTAAAACAGTTAACTTAAATTCATTCCTTCTCTTTCAAAAATCACAACAAGTCTAGAATGTAAAATAACAATAAATGTAGGTAGATCATATGACAAAAATATAAAAAATTTTAGAAGAGTAGACATGTTTTTAAGTTATCTTCTTGACCGGCTCGAATATCCCTTAATGAGGTGCTAAAGGTACGCGTGACCTTGTATGACCTTAAAAAATTAAAAAGCTTATACAAAAAATCTATAGCTGACCAATTTCTGAAACTGCCTGACCTTTTATAGGGATAAAGTAACCTTTCAGATGGTATATACTTTTTTCGAATATCCCACAAATGAGGTAATAAAAATCGCTATGACCTTGAAAAAAATTTAAAAAATTATAAAAAAAAAAATATATGCCTGACCAATTACTGAAACTACCTGACCTTTTATCACGATCCGGTGGCCTTTTAAATGGTTCACTTTTTTTGCAAATATCCCATAAATGAGGTGCCAAAAATAGCTAATGACCTTGAAAAAGTTCAAGCTTGGATTACAAGTTTTCTAAGCCTGACAAATTTCTGAAAATAGCTGACCTTTTATGAACAATTAGTGACCTTTTAGATGGAATACTTTTTTTGCGAATATCCCATATATGAGGTGCTAATGAGTTTTTGGGATTTTAAGTTTTCTGAATTTTGTGTTTTTGAGACTGTTGGTTTTTAGAATGTCAATATTTTAAAAACTTTTTATATTAAAACAACAAAAAGTTTTATTAAAGGATCGAATTAAACCGTTATTGCAGTTATTTCAATTAAAATCCTAAAAAAAAAATTGTATATAAAATATAAAAATTGTGATAATTGATAAATGATTTATGATCTTCGGCTTTTGGGATGTTTAATTTTCTGGATTTTGAGTTTTTGAAATTGATGGTTTTTGAAATTTCGGGATTTTAACAATTTAAAATTTTTTTCTTGAATTCAAAATCCCAAAATTTTTTTAAAAATAAAAAAAATTTAGAATAAATGGATGGTTTGGATTTTCGTGTTTCGGAATTTTGAGTTTTTTTGATTTTTCGCTTTCGTTATTTTCGGTATTCAAGATTTTATTATAAACAACGAAATTTATTCAATAAAGTATTAAAACAGTTATTGTGTTTTCGTATTATTTACATTTAAATCATCTTCAAGTCTCGTTTAAATTTAAAATTGTTTTCTCGAATTCAAAATCCCAAAAATTTAGATAAAATCAAAAGAAATTTCGAGATAATTGTTTTTTTCAGATTTGTAGTCTTTTGGGATTTTGAGTTTTCTTGATTTTTGGTCTTCGGGATTTTGGGTTTTAGGGATTTTATTAATAGACGAAAAGTTTCGTTATAAGATATTAACCAGTTATTGAGTAATCTTTTTATTTCGTTTACATTGTTTCGTTTATATTGTTTTCTTGATACCTATCAAAATCTCAAAAAATTATGTAAAATAAAACAAAATTCGGTTAATGGGTTTTTGGGATTTTCGGCTTTCAGAATTGTGAGTTTTCAAAATTTTGTGTCAGGATATTGGGGTTTCGGTATTTTGGGTTTTCGGGAATTTATTTAACAAGGAAAAGTTTTATTAAAGGCTGAATTTTTTTCTTTATTTAATGTAAGTTAATATTTCTATATAATATATCATGGAATTATGAATGCTTTCATCAATATTAATAATAATTTATAGCTATATACTTATATAACCAACAAACTCTGTTAATCAACCGTCAACAGCTTGCAGTTGGTTACTACTTATATCAAGGTATCTACATAAACTTAACTCTATTATAGAATTTTTTTTTTTAATTTTAAGTTCATATACAAGTTGGTATACCATGAACTAGTTTCTTATAATGCGGAACTTATGCTCTATAAAAACCACCTTAGTATACTTCACAGCTCCAAAAGCTTGCAACCACAGCAAGTGCAAATCTCCATATCGAAAGTATCTCATATGGTCAACCCCTAAAACACCTACTTACGAATAAAAATTATATAGAAATATGGTTACGCTAAATTCATAATTGACGACAATTTTCATCACAAAATTGTCGATGACACACATCAAATTGTTGCAATTGTCTACGCTGCAGCTGCACCGCCCACCGCGGCACGACACGACACACATAATTTCAAAACACACTTCAAATCAAATAGATCGTTGTCATTGTGTATAAATATACTCGTACGTGTGTCGTGTTGGTCTTTTCCTGTGAAATTTATTTATTATTATTTTTTATCGGAAACAGAATATTGCGAGGCATGATTTTACAATAGAAAAAATGTATGTTATGAAGCGTCTGAAGCGTCGTCGTCGACTCATCCATGCATAAAACAAAAAAGTTGTATATACACCTTATATGCACTTCACATGCAGTTGCATTGGCATCAACGACGAAGTTTCAATGGTTTTATATACTCTAGAAATTGTCTGTTGTTTGGGAGGGGGATGCTTATATGCAATAAATTCTATATATCATGAATTTAAATCTACATAAATTTATTGCTCATAAATAAATTGTATACAACAACAAAAAAATACCGATCCATAATAAAATTGATTTTTACGGTTCCGGTCACCTAATTTTATTAATTTTTATTTTTTTTTATTTTTTACAATGAGGGGGTCAAAATGGATGCGTCCAACAAAAAAAAAGTTATAAAATCTATCGTTTCAACCAAGAATATGTATAATGTATATTCTATATGCGGGTTCAAAATGTATCTAAAATTAAAATAATAAAAAAAAAAACTATATAGAGATTGAAATTACATGCCAAGTTTACAGCGGGTCGTTAACCTATGGGCACATCACCATTATTTTATGGTGCAACGTTGATTCTCTATATATCCACGGGTATAACACTTGTAAGCCTGAACCCTCGATCACTCGAGTGTTGTATAGCTGTAGGTTTATATACCCAACCTAGAGGGTATCGTATAAGGAGAATGGTATTCAAAAACAAGTGGATTCTATATAGAAATATCTATGTTCAATGTTCATTATAGTAAAGAGGTATACATTGTGTAGGTAAGGTACATAGATATAGATACATATTTACAAGTTAGAGGCATTGTTCTTTAAATTTGAATATTTTTGCTTTTGTTTTGATTACTGCGGTTATAAAATAGAATGATAGATATGCATATTATGTATGTACCTTAACTTACAGATAGATAGATAGATACATGGATAGATACGCTGGAATGACTTTAGGATGGAATAAATTTTAAAAATTCTGTGGGAAATTGATTTTTTTTTTAGGAATAAAGTTGAAAAAAAATGTAAATAAATATTAATCAAAATTCAAACAGAATGTAATTCAAACCCATAGAACTGGTATCTTATAATGAAATGATAAATCATATAATATAGTCTGTGAATTAGAGTTGCAAATGATAAATTTATTTACACGGGTTTGATTTTGAATATTTTTTTCAGTTGATGTATGAAGATTGAAGGTACACCATATGTATGTGTATAGTTGAAATAGGAACCTTTTATCATAGAGCTAATTTATACTTGCAATACATTAACATGCAAGTAAAGGTACCATGGAGGATATTTTTTTTGGATTCATTAAAAAAAATCGAACTCGAGATTAATCGAAATCAAAATTGACATTATGTATAAGTAAATCACTGAATAAAATTTCTTTAAACTTGGAAGTTGGAACTGAAGATTTTTGGAATTTTTTAAGGTTAGGTTTTAGGTTTCAGTTGGTACCTTCCAATACAACCGTAAATTAAAAGCTTATTAATCTCCAAAAAAGATTTTCACAGGTATTTTTTACTGCGTATAGGTAGTACCTATTGTAACTTAAGCTTAAATACATCTTGGTAAAACAAAATACAAAAAATGTTACCAACGGTACCTAAACCATTTCAAAATATGTATGTTTTTAGTACAAAATTTTAAAATTTTCAAAAAAAAATAATTTTGATCCAAACAAAAATTTAATATTTTTTGAAAATTCAATATCTCGAAAACAGGGTTCTGAGTTTATGAATAAAAAAAATGTTAAGCCATAAGTTAAGATTTAATTCACAAGCTCTTTTGGATTTGCGAATTGAAAAAATATTATTTAATTCAAAAGCTCTTTGAGATTTTGGAGTTGAATGAGCTTCAATTCATAAGCCCTTTTCAGTTCGTGATATGTGTATTGAATTTTTATTTTTTAAAAAGCTTTGGTCGTTTATTTATGTATTTAGTTATGGAATTCATTAAATATTTTTTAATAGAATTCAACTTGAGAAAGTTTATTGTTTTTTTTTGGTAAAAGTTGAAAACTCTTTAAATTGAGCTAGGAATGTTCAATTTTCCTTAGGATAACTCATTCAAATCCAAATGCAACAAGCCACACTTGCATCATCATCATGAGAATGAAGTATTTTTCAATTCACAAACCACGAGCCAAAAAAAGTTTATGAATAAAACTTATTTAATTCCCAAATCCAAAAGAGTTTGTTATAATTAGTTTTTGAATCAAATATTTTCCAATTCTTAAATCCAAAACTGCTTGTGAATTAAATATTTTACAATTCACAAATTCAAAAAAGTTTGTGAATTAAATATTTTTTTAAATCACGAGCCTATTATATACCTAATATATATATAGAGCTAAAGCTTTTGCAATCCTACTTAAAAATGAGTGCGTGAAGTTAGCCCCCCTTTTTTGGAATTTGCTATTTTTGAAAGTTGTTCCAGGTTGTTCCCGATTTGTTCCGCATTGTTCCAAGTTTTTTTTGAAACATATTCAAAAATGGGGGTTTTAGAGCCAAAAAACCGTTTTTGACCTAGCCCCCCTTTTTTCGAAAATCAAATTTTTGAAAGTTGTTCCAGATTGTTCTAGTTGTTCTGAACATTGTTCCAAGTTTTTGGACCCCTATTGTCAAAATTTCAAAAGTTATGGGCAAAATTCGAAAAAATTCTAGCCCCCCTTTTTTCGAAATTCTTGATTTTGAAATTTTTTTCGTGTTTTAAAAAGTGTTCCAAACATTGTTCCAAAAACTCAAAATTGTAGGACGTGTATTTTTAAAGATAAAACCTTCAGAACATTTTTTCAAAAATCCATAAAAACGGCTCTCTAATATTTTTTTTTTAATGCATTGACTTTTGAAATCTAATGGTAAATGCATGTATTGAAAAAAAGTTCTGACCTTACATTCTTACTATCAGCTTAAAAACTAACTTTAAAAAAACATATCCGATTTTTTTAACTTTTCAAAAACACCCCTGCCCCCCTTTTCCAAAAATCCAAAATCTAAAATTTGTTCCAAGTGCAGAATCCCTCAAATCTAATTGTTCCAAAGAATCATCAAAAAATATTGAAAACTGAAGATTTTAAGCCCAAAAAACACTTTAAATGAAAATATCTTATTATCCTTGCTCTGGCCCCCCTTTTTAGAAATCCAAAATTCAAAAATTTGTTCCAGGTTGTTCTAGGGCTCTTCTAAATTGTTCCAGACTTTCGTTTCTTAAAATTGATTTTTAGTATGAAAAATTTCAAAAAAATGCTCCCCTGCCCCCCCTTTTCCAAAAATCCAAAATCTAAAATTTGTTCCAAGTGCAGAATCCCTCAAATCCAATTGTTCCAAGGAATCATCAAAAAATATTGAAAACTGAAGATTTTAAGCCCAAAAAACACTTTAAATGAAAATATCTTATTATCCTTGCTCTGGCCCCCCTTTTTAGAAATCCAAAATTCAAAAATTTGTTCCAGGTTGTTCTAGGGCTCTTCTAAATTGTTCCAGACTTTCGTTTCTTAAAATTGATTTTTAGTATGAAAAATTTCAAAAAAATGCTCCCCTGCCCCCCCTTTTCCAAAAATCCAAAATCTAAAATTTGTTCCAAGTGCAGAATCCCTCAAATCCAATTGTTCCAAAGTATCATCAAAAAATATTGAAAACTGAAGATTTTAAGCCCAAAAAACACTTTAAATGAAAATATCTTATTATCCTTGCTCTGGCCCCCCTTTTTAGAAATCCAAAATTCAAAAATTTGTTCCAGGTTGTTCTAGGGCTCTTCTAAATTGTTCCAGACTTTCGTTTCTTAAAATTGATTTTTAGTATGAAAAATTTCAAAAAAATGCTCCCCTGCCCCCCCTTTTCCAAAAATCCAAAATCTAAAATTTGTTCCAAGTGCAGAATCCCTCAAATCCAATTGTTCCAAGGAATCATCAAAAAATATTGAAAACTGAAGATTTTAAGCCCAAAAAACACTTTAAATGAAAATATCTTATTATCCTTGCTCTGGCCCCCCTTTTTAGAAATCCAAAATTCAAAAATTTGTTCCAGGTTGTTCTAGGGCTCTTCTAAATTGTTCCAGACTTTCGTTTCTTAAAATTGATTTTTAGTATGAAAAATTTCAAAAAAATGCTCCCCTGCCCCCCCTTTTCCAAAAATCCAAAATCTAAAATTTGTTCCAAGTGCAGAATCCCTCAAATCCAATTGTTCCAAAGAATCATCAAAAAATATTGAAAACTGAAGATTTTAAGCCCAAAAAACACTTTAAATGAAAATATCTTATTATCCTTGCTCTGGCCCCCCTTTTTAGAAATCCAAAATTCAAAAATTTGTTCCAGGTTGTTCTAGGGCTCTTCTAAATTGTTCCAGACTTTCGTTTCTTAAAATTGATTTTTAGTATGAAAAATTTCAAAAAAATGCTCCCCTGCCCCCCCTTTTCCAAAAATCCAAAATCTAAAATTTGTTCCAAGTGCAGAATCCCTCAAATCCAATTGTTCCAAAGAATCATCAAAAAATATTGAAAACTGAAGATTTTAAGCCCAAAAAACACTTTAAATGAAAATATCTTATTATCCTTGCTCTGGCCCCCCTTTTTAGAAATCCAAAATTCAAAAATTTGTTCCAGGTTGTTCTAGGGCTCTTCTAAATTGTTTCAGACTTTCGTTTCTTAAAATTGATTTTTAGTATGAAAAATTTCAAAAAAATGCTCCGCTGCCCCCCCTTTTCCAAAAATCCAAAATCTAAAATTTGTTCCAAGTGCAGAATCCCTCAAATCCAATTGTTCCAAAGAATCATCAAAAAATATTGAAAACTGAAGATTTTAAGCCCAAAAAACACTTTAAATGAAAATATCTTATTATCCTTGCTCTGGCCCCCCTTTTTAGAAATCCAAAATTCAAAAATGTGTTCCAGGTTGTTCTAGGGCTCTTCTAAATTGTTCCAGACTTTCGTTTCTTAAAATTGATTTTTAGTATGAAAAATTTCAAAAAAATGCTCCCCTGCCCCCCCTTTTCCAAAAATCCAAAATCTAAAATTTGTTCCAAGTGCAGAATCCCTCAAATCCAATTGTTCCAAAGAATCATCAAAAAATATTGAAAACTGAAGATTTTAAGCCCAAAAAACACTTTAAATGAAAATATCTTATTATCCTTGCTCTGGCCCCCCTTTTTAGAAATCCAAAATTCAAAAATTTGTTCCAGGTTGTTCTAGGGCTCTTCTAAATTGTTTCAGACTTTCGTTTCTTAAAATTGATTTTTAGTATGAAAAATTTCAAAAAAATGCTCCGCTGCCCCCCCTTTTCCAAAAATCCAAAATCTAAAATTTGTTCCAAGTGCAGAATCCCTCAAATCCAATTGTTCCAAAGAATCATCAAAAAATATTGAAAACTGAAGATTTTAAGCCCAAAAAACACTTTAAATGAAAATATCTTATTATCCTTGCTCTGGCCCCCCTTTTTAGAAATCCAAAATTCAAAAATGTGTTCCAGGTTGTTCTAGGGCTCTTCTAAATTGTTCCAGACTTTCGTTTCTTAAAATTGATTTTTAGTATGAAAAATTTCAAAAAAATGCTCCCCTGCCCCCCCTTTTCCAAAAATCCAAAATCTAAAATTTGTTCCAAGTGCAGAATCCCTCAAATCCAATTGTTCCAAAGAATCATCAAAAAATATTGAAAACTGAAGATTTTAAGCCCAAAAAACACTTTAAATGAAAATATCTTATTATCCTTGCTCTGGCCCCCCTTTTTAGAAATCCAAAATTCAAAAATGTGTTCCAGGTTGTTCTAGGGCTCTTCTAAATTGTTCCAGACTTTCGTTTCTTAAAATTCATTTTTAGTATGGAAAATTTCATTAAAAAACATTTTCGTTTAAAACATTTTCGTTTAAAATGCATTTTAATGAAATTTTTCATACTAAACGTTAAGAAACGAAAGTCTGGAACAATTTAGAAGAGCCCTAGAACAACCTGGAACACATTTTTGAATTTTGGATTTCTAAAAAGGGGGGCCAGAGCAAGGATAATAAGATATTTTCATTTAAAGTGTTTTTTGGGCTTAAAATCTTCAGTTTTCAATATTTTTTGATGATTCTTTGGAACAATTGGATTTGAGGGATTCTGCACTTGGAACAAATTTTAGATTTTGGATTTTTGGAAAAGGGGGGGCAGCGGAGCATTTTTTTGAAATTTTTCATACTAAAAATCAATTTTAAGAAACGAAAGTCTGAAACAATTTAGAAGAGCCCTAGAACAACCTGGAACAAATTTTTGAATTTTGGATTTCTAAAAAGGGGGGCCAGAGCAAGGATAATAAGATATTTTCATTTAAAGTGTTTTTTGGGCTTAAAATCTTCAGTTTTCAATATTTTTTGATGATTCTTTGGAACAATTGGATTTGAGGGATTCTGCACTTGGAACAAATTTTAGATTTTGGATTTTTGGAAAAGGGGGGGCAGGGGAGCATTTTTTTGAAATTTTTCATACTAAAAATCAATTTTAAGAAACGAAAGTCTGGAACAATTTAGAAGAGCCCTAGAACAACCTGGAACAAATTTTTGAATTTTGGATTTCTAAAAAGGGGGGCCAGAGCAAGGATAATAAGATATTTTCATTTAAAGTGTTTTTTGGGCTTAAAATCTTCAGTTTTCAATATTTTTTGATGATTCTTTGGAACAATTAGATTTGAGGGATTCTGCACTTGGAACAAATTTTAGATTTTGGATTTTTGGAAAAGGGGGGCAGGGGTGTTTTTGAAAAGTTAAAAAAATCGGATATGTTTTTTTAAAGTTAGTTTTTAAGCTGATAGTAAGAATGTAAGGTCAGAACTTTTTTTCAATACATGCATTTACCATTAGATTTCAAAAGTCAATGCATTAAAAAAAAAATATTAGAGAGCCGTTTTTATGGATTTTTGAAAAAATGTTCTGAAGGTTTTATCTTTAAAAATACACGTCCTACAATTTTGAGTTTTTGGAACAATGTTTGGAACACTTTTTAAAACACGAAAAAAATTTCAAAATCAAGAATTTCGAAAAAAGGGGGGCTAGAATTTTTTCGAATTTTGCCCATAACTTTTGAAATTTTGACAATAGGGGTCCAAAAACTTGGAACAATGTTCAGAACAACTAGAACAATCTGGAACAACTTTCAAAAATTTGATTTTCGAAAAAAGGGGGGCTAGGTCAAAAACGGTTTTTTGGCTCTAAAACCCCCATTTTTGAATATTTTTCAAAAAAAACTTGGAACAATGCGGAACAAATCTGGAACAACCTGGAACAACTTTCAAAAATAGCAAATTCCAAAAAAGGGGGGCTAACTTCACGCACTCCTTAAAAATAGGTTAATGAATTTTTTCTAATCTACCTCTATTACATTATAATTCTTAAAAAATGCATAACAATTTTTTTTATTTATTTTAACTTTAAACTTCCCCCAATGCGATTTTGTATTAAAAAAAAAAAAATCTTTTGTCAATCTTTCATAGATTGGTCCTGATATCCCGGTGGTTTTAGTGCGGTACATGTCCCACACTACTTGGTACCGTATCAAGTGTCTTTTGAAGATTTCCAACTGATGTAGAGAAAAAAAAATTATTTCAGAAAAAAAGAAAAGAAAAAAGGAAATATGAGTTAAAATTTTGAGTGATATTTGAAAGTCCTTATAACTTCTTAAATAATGGTCGTATTGAGAAAAAATAAAAAATATGTATTTGCGTTTGATATATCTTCATTTAAAATCTTGACAGATACAAACATTTTTTGTGTGCACTGAACTTGGCACAGTTAAAGAAAAATTACGCGATTAAAAAAACTTGATTCTTTTTCAAATTTTTGATAGGACTTAAAAAAATTTTCAATTTTAAAAATTTTCAATTTTTTTTATCACTATTTAAATACAACCACTATTCACGCAGTTACAGCTTTTGAAAAAAAAAATTAAAAAGTTTGATTCATTTATTGTGTAGTATTAAAAATAAATAATTGAAGCCACTCTACGATTTAAAAAAAAATCCATGAATTTATATTATTTTTTTTTTTTTTCAAAAAATTAGGTGGTTAACTTTTCAATGAGCTCAAACTATGTATTTATGAAATTTTTTTTAGAAATTTAAAATTTTAATTTCATAGTCTTTCCATTTTTTTTAAATACCTAAACTTAGACAAATAGCAAATCCGTTCGATTCAGTGGTGTAATTTATTTTTTCATTCATGCAACCCGTTTTTGATTTTGAAATTGAAAACGTAGATAAACTCAAGTTTTTTAGTCAAAAATATATACAATTATTTTACAGACTAAACCAGATGATATATATGTAGATACTAGATACATAATTATGTACCATACCTTTTATTTATTGTTGGTTCACAAACGGTTACAACTTTCTTTCGTTTAAAAAGTCATTTGTATACTTTTTTTTTTATTGACAGATTGATGTTAAGTAAATTTACATAAAACATATTCCAATAAAGAATAAAAAATATTTTTCTTTAAAAAAAAAGGTAATTCCAAATCGTGCAGTAAAATAGATATTTTATTGGTATATAATAATACAATGTTTACATAGTTTTTTGAATTTATAATTTTTTTTTTCTTAGGGGTTTGGATGAATTTGGAAAGTTTTTTTTTTAACTAGGTCAACTGCATCACGAATTATAGGCTTACAAAAGTGCATAATAGAAAAATACATCAAAAGAGAAGGTATAGGTATAGAAAAAAAACGGGGATAGTAAATTTTGACTGATTGTTCAGATGCGTTAAGCTTCTTATTAACATTTTTTTTATGATGTTTGATAAAATTAATATATCTACCTCAAATTTTGTTAAGTTAATCCGTAATTAATAAATGTTTGAACATTCCTTTTATGATACGAACGCGCTCATTCATAATATTTTTATCGATAATTCTCGACTGAAAAGGTTAATCATTTTAACTCCATTTTTTTTATCATTCTTTTCATAAGAGGATCGAAATTAATCTTATTAAAATTTCGTACATTTTCGTACATAAGATGTATTTCGTTTTTCTTAATATAAATTAAAAGGGTTAAGGAATGAGATAGAAGGATGCGGATAAGACAGAACTGTGCACCCCTATATTGGTAACAGGGTTTATTTAAAAAAAAAATAAATCCTCTTAAGTTGATTTAAGATGCAATTGGTGTGTTCAGAAAAATGAGATCTCAGAGAATTTTCTCCTTCAAAAAGTGAGCAAGCGATTCCAAGATTTTTTTTCCTCAGAGTTTTCACAGCGAAGCTGAGAAATTTTGCTGGGGAATCCTGTTCAGGTAACAGAGATTGCTGAGATCTCCGAGATATCATTTTCCTGAACATGCCTAACACCTCTTCTTTCGAGAATTATAATATTTTTCGACTTAAAACTTTGAGAGGTTCAAAATTTTAACTAGGTCAAAATAATTTTTTTTTGTCATGTTTTTTTCAATGTCTGTCTTAAATATTTACTTTTTCAGTAATTCTTCTTTTTTATTTGATTTTTTATTTTTTAATGCCTATGGTTTTCAAAATTCTGTTCTTTAAATTTCTGCAACTTATTAGGAATACACACATTACAAAGTATTTCACTGAGACATATTTTAGCTAAAGAATCTTTTTCCCTATTTCCTGAGATTGGTAGGATCTCTAAGGTCGCTCAATATATCGATGATACAGCGCTCAATTTCCTCCTTCCGTACCAAATAGTGAAACGTTGTAGATGTATTTTTTTTAAATAATCACTCGCTGAACCCCAAATGTGACAATTTTAAAGATTGAAAAAGCTTTCAACAATGGAAATGAAATCACTGAAAATGATTTTGTTCGAAAAATCACCTCCATATATTTTCATTCTATTGCTTAATAATAAAATTGAATTACTCTTTCGTGTAGATCTCCAATTTTAAACTGGACATCTACTAATTAACAGCTATCATATTCAAGCTGTCTTTTTGTTTTCGTTGGCATGAAATTGAATTCTTGTGTGAAATTTGGGACACCCTTTATAAAGATAGAAAATCTCGCTTGTAATTCTAATTTACCTACAAGCTGAAACTCATAAAATTTCAATAGTATGTAAATATGGACGGTTAAAGTGCAGAACCTCGTAAGTCGTTTTTGCAAAGTTTTCATAGACCAAAAAAAAATATTTGCCTTTTTCTGTAAAATGTTTTGTGACTCTGAAATTACCAAAAAGTTCCATGGTTCTGAATCTGCTGATTTTTTTGCATTATTAATATTTTTTTTTTAATTTTTCACACGCACATAATAATAAATGGTTGAGGCCTTAATTCTTCACGAACTGTTGCGTCGTCAATTTTAAAATGTCCTTTTTCTATACTAACTGAACCATGCTTTGAAGTAGCGCCACCTATTGACCATGTTTGTCAAACTACAGAATTTCATCTTTCAAAAAGAAAGGAAAAAATTCAAATACATATATTTATATGAAAATTGGGTGTGGAAGAAGTCGAACTTTAAAAAAAATCTAAATATGCGGCGTATAATATAGGTATGTAGGTATGTATGTATATACTTTATGCCTTAGGTTCAAAAGATTTTAATTACAAAATACCAACTTTCTAGGGAATTAATATAATGAGGAATCTCAGATACAATACTAACTATTACATAAGAAAAGTGGGCGTGGCAGTAGGTGGACTTTCAGGAAAATTACCCATGTTCAATATATCTAAATTACAAAATTTAATCTTTCTAGGGAAGTAAAGTAGTGAGAAAACTCAGATATAAGAAAAGTGGGCGTGGTAGTAGGTGGATTTCCAAACAAATAGAAACTACACATGTCACGGTTTTGATTTAAGAGTGATCTCAAGTCGCACAAAACTCAAAAATACACCAAAAATGATATTTTATGCACTTTCGTGATATACATTGTCAATATAAAAAAAATACACGTTTTTGGTGTAGTTTTTAGACATTCGATTTAGATTCAGTATATAATTTACACCGGCTGCACACAAATTATACTGATTTTCGGTATATATATTGTGCTGTTGGTATAATAATTATTCTGGTTTCACCAAATTTTGGCGTAAGATTTTTCCCGTGAGTTAATTTTTTAAATCGGAAAAAGTTTGATGAACTTAAATTTACACAGTTGTTTATTTTCTGGTGCAAAATATTTCTGCAAGAATTTTAAATTCTTAATATGATTCTAATGTATCATAATATGGATGCAAGAAAATTATGAATAAATATAATTTTGAGTGCCTAATTTATACAAACGAAGCACATTCTGCCGAATGATTTTCGGTCCTACCCCATCTTGAATTCGAGCCCCTCGAAAATTTTATAAATGGAAGATTTTCAAGTCACTGCGTAAAAATTAATTTTTCGAAAACTATAATTTTTTGGTTAATTTATTAATTTTTTAGAGTCGTACTGTTAAAAACGAGACGAAAATACCAAAAATGTGGCATAATTAAGTCGATACATACAATAAAATAATTAATCATTATCTTAATTTTAAATATGGCGGCCAGCCGAGTCTCATTTTTACCTAATATTCCTAGAAAAATATGGCCGTCGTGAAAAAAACACCAATTTCTGAATTTGGGCTAAAAAAAGGCATCATTTAAAAAAAAAAGAAAGAAAAATACACAATTTATTGTAAAAGTTATATATACAATATTCTATTTTCGGTGCATTTATTTTGATGTAAACTGTGCAAAATATTTACTGATTTGTATCATTCCGAGAACTTGATAAAAAAAATACACCAAGTCAAAGGAGTAGGTGTTAAAAAAATGCACCATTGTGAAAAATATATCGCTGAATTTTTTTCGGTATATTTAATTTGCCGAAAATGGTTTACAAAATGTTTAAAAGTTTGTTAAAAACAAAATCAAAATTGGTTAGTGAGAATGCAAAAAATCTTTATTAACTTTTTATGTATACTTTTAAATTTTCTACACTTTTTAACATTTTTTAAACGCTGGCATGTTTCTTGGCCATTTTTACTTTCGTATCTAATGCAGCCTCTTCATCCTTTTCGTATGATTTTTGCTGCATGTTGCTATCTGGTTTGACAATTTTATTTTACAGGGTGGCGCACCAATTGTGCTACAATAAGAAATTCAAATAACTTTTTTTTTAATCGATGTATTTCATTTATTTTTTTTTTATTGGTTAGAAAATTAAATTTTATTTTAAATAGTTAGTTGTTTTTAAAGATTATAGACCGCAAATGACCTCCACGCTGTCCCACGCATATGCGGCACCTGGTCAAAAAATTATTCATTGCGGCCTGAAGAGTTGAAGTTGGGATCGCCTCAATTATTGTCGTTATGGACTGCTTTAATTCAGTTAAATTCCTGGGCTTCGTTTTATACACCTCTTGCTTGACATAACCCCATAAAAAGAAGTCTGGTGCAGTCAGGTCAGGTGACCTTGGGGGCCAGCGAAGAGTGGAGTTCCTAGAAATTAATTTGTTTGCGAATTGTTTGTTTAGCTCCGCCATAACTGGTCTGGCTATATGTGCAGTTGCTCCATCTTGCTAAAACCAAACGCTGTTGAATGGTATACGTCTTCGGCGCAGTTCTGGGTAAAAAAACTTCTTCAACATCTTTAAATAACGGTCCCCATTGACAGTAACGGTTACACCGTTTTCTTCAAAGAAGTACGGCCCGACAATACACCTTGATGAAACTGCGCACCACACAGTGACTCGTTCTGGGTGCAGTTCCGTCTCATGGAGCATTTCTGGATTAGACTCATTCCATATACGGCAATTTTGCTTGTTTACATTGCCGTTAAGATCAAAATGGGCCTCATCAGACATGAACAAACAATTGATCAATGTGTTGTCTTCTTCGGCCATTGATATCATTTTTTGGCAAAATTCCAGGCGAACAGGCAAATCCTGAGGGTTTAACTTGCTAGTAATTTGGACTTTGTACGGAAACAAGTTTAAATCGTCATGAAGTATCCGTTGTAATGACCGTCTACTAATTCCAATTTGCCCCGATAAGTTTCGGGTCGAAACGTTCGGATTGGCCTGTATTGCAGATGCTACTGCTGCGATTGTATCCTGAACCCGAACATTGGCATCTCGATGGTACGGCCTTCGTGCGATGCTTCCAGATCCGGCAAACATGTTTACAAACCTCATAATGGTCCATCTACTCGGGGGATTACCGCCAAACTCCCGCCTAAATTCCCTTTGGACGGAAATGACGGACTGCAAAGCATGGTACCGTTGCACTATCCAAATTCTTTTCTCCGTATTCCAAGCATCCATTTTTATAAATCTAAATAGTAACCTACAAAATAAAAAAAAAAATAAGCCGATTACTCACACAGAAAAAAAGTTATTACGTTTTATTTTTGTAGCACGATTCGTGCGCCACCCTGTATTTGTTAAAAAAGTTTTTCTTTCTTAGATACCACTTCAAATAATTATTAAATTTCGAGGAATTAATTTTTTGTTATTATTTAATGAAAAAACGCAGGTTAACAACAAAATGACGATTAATTAATTTCACTGACATTTTGTTGTTTATTTTTCAAACTATACAATAAGTAGTTTGGTGCATTAGATTTCCACACGATGAAAGTCTTACACCAAAAATAGTAGCTCATGTCAAACGGTATATTTTACCAACAAAAATGGCATATTTTGTACACTATAATATTATATGCCATTTTTGTTGGTTTCAGAATCGAATAATTTATGCACCACTAATGGTATATTATTATAAAAACAACTGAAAATCGGTTAATTTTTTGCACCGAATTTCAAAAGAAATGTTGAAATTTTGCACAGAAAAGACAATGGTGTAATTTTTTACACCGGTATATTTTGACAAATACACTGAAATGTTAATTTTTTTTCAGTTTTCTCAATTTTGCACCAAAATTCATGAATTTACATCAAATTATACACCAGTGAGATTAACTTGAGATTAATTATAAATATTCAGAGCTTCTAACGAAGTTATATCAAATTACAGAAAAAAAGTGGGCGTGGTAGTGGGCTAGACAAATAACACATGTTTTAATTTGGTTTTGAGAGAGAGCTTCATTATCAAATTTTACCTTCTACGGCCTTTCAATAAAGAGAAAACTAAAATAAGATTTAAGTGGGCGGATTTTAATCCAATTTTTTTCTACGCCATCTCACTGCTCAAAGGGACAAAGTTTAGAAACTTCAGCTCAATTTATCCAGTAGTTTTTGAGACTTTAGGCTTCATACATACATAGTCACTAACATCCAATTCTATTTATATTTAAATTTCTCTCCTTCCTGTTTTCTGTGGTTTTCATGTGGTGACTGTTTTTTTTATCTCATATAACCAAGTGTTATAAGCTATGCACGTTCGGTGACAAAATGCGACAAACTGTTCGTTTACACACCTTAATTCATTAGAAGTGCGAACTTGAAACTATAATTTCTGGTAATGTTATAATTAATAGTACCTATGTACCTACTAGGTATACCTATTACTTTATGAAAATATGCTACACAATAATTACTTATTTCAAATACAATAACAACATTTACATAATAATCATAAACACCCATTCGTGTGAAATGAAAGAAAAAAAAAAGAAATACATACATATATATAATTAAAAAATCTTAACACGTACATTACGTATACATCAAAACGTGGAAAAACGTTAGTTTTCTTGACCCAATTCTTCGGTCACGTCCAAAAGAGTGGGTCAAGAAACTTTTATTCTAGTCGTGTGCCCGCATATACAATAGTTTGTATAAGTGGGTAGGATTAGGTAGGTAAGGTATATATAAGTTCGTCAGTTCAGTAGGTACCTATACCATACCAACTATTGCCTATTTGATCGTCGTCGTGGGGTCTATTATTTCTCATTTTAATTATATTTGTGAAGACTTGAGAATTTAAGACATTTTGTTTTGTGACCAAAGCCGCAAAGAAGCCGCATATATGCGTACTTCTATTTATTATTATATTTTATAGGAACTTAGAATTGAGATTTGACCCACAATGATATATGTATGCGTTGGGTTACCAGTGATTTTTTTTTTATTTCATTTTGTTTTGTTTCGTTTTTTGTCCGACTGACTCATGACATTATTCATCAAATGAATAATGGATATAGGTAGGTATATAGATATGTAGACACGCATCAGAACTGACTTTTTTTTATTGCATTCGTGTGCTCTTTTGGTAAATTTAAATCAAGAATTTATAAGAGGATAGAGTGTAATTGAAGTTTATTTTTTTTTCTTATGCTTTTACAGTTAAAATTGTTTTTTTTTTTAGTATGAATTTTTTGTGAATCATTTTATTCATTAATTAACCTCAACTGATATTGACAGTGATTTTACAATGAGTCAACATTTTAAATGATATGTACTTAAATATAGACATATACACCTATATATAGAGAGAGATAAATCTTATGAGTAACCCGTACACGTGATGATTGATTAAGAAAAAATCAAGTTCTAAGTAAAACTATGACAACTGTCACATTTTTAACAACATGATTAAAAATAATATAATTAACCGCACGAATTCATTTTGTATGAAACTTTATCTTAGTCAATAGAGTGTCTTTATAAATGATGCGAGTCAGATTAACACTTTATTATTTGAAAAACAAAAACATATGCTATTTAATATTTATAAAATTAATTGCGTCGAAAAAAAAACTTTACTAAAAAAAAAATTTTCAAAATTAAAAAGTTAACAAAACTTTTCATTGCTTTCGCTATAGAAATAAAACAAGATGCTTCAAAATTCAACCCACCTTGAACCTTTCAAGATTCATTTGAAAGTTTTCATAAAGTTTCAGATGCAGGAAAATATATGTAAGTCTCCAGGAACTAACTCTGCTATGGGAGTTGGGACTCAGTTCAGTTCCCACTTAATGTCAAATAAATTGACTTTTGTGAAGTGGAGTTACTTCCAAAAAAGGGAGATTTTTGGATTCTACGTAGAGAAATAGGCAGGTATATTTGTGATCAAGAAAACTATTGACGTATAGGTACAGCTGCCGGGCAACTGAAAATATCCTCAAGAACTGGGTGAAAGTTAGAATTTACTTCACACTTATAAAGGAAAACAAATACAAAAGCCAGATTTTTTAGAATAGAATTACCACCTTGATGTAAAGTGGATTTTTTTCTTACTGAGTGAGAACTTAGTTCCCCGGGACTAATTTCCCATAAACCGAAGATTAATCCTCATTGCAGAAATTCTTAGTTGAAGTAACATTTAACCTATAAAATTATATCAGGTTATTTTTAGGTCTGGAGTCGAAAGCAATTCTTTGTGGATGTGCATGGGTTTCAAACGCTAAAATAGAGAAAATTGCAATTTTTCAAGCTTACGCGCGAGTCCACTCCACTGTAGTTTGAGCTAGATCCTTATTTACTAGGCATATCTTCTTAAAATTTGCTTCAGAGCATTTTTATGCGTTGCCACAAAAAACAAATATTGAGGGCCATTTCTTAAAAGTGCCTGTCAAAATCCGTTAGAGAAAATTTTTCAAAAAACGAAAAAAAATATACATAAGACAAAATTTTGGATTTCTACATGATATATTAAGATTTTTTTTTAGAAAGCAAAGCATTGCATTAATGAGGTATGACATTTCTTTTAATTTAATTTATGTATTTAGATTCCAATTCTCAAATACAAAAAAGTACGAATGTTTATACCTATACGCAGGAACAAATAAAAATGAAACTGCCTGAATGAATGCATTCAGGGTCAGTTTTATTTTGTGAAATTGTTTAAGGGGGAAAAACATAGTTGATTTTTAGATGGAATGTGTACTTCATAGAATATGCGGGCCTGGGGCCAAGAGCCAGAATGAAAAACAAAGGGCATCCGATCGGGCACATTATGGCAACGCTGGACTGATTATGTGTCTAGAGGAGAAGTTCCAAATTTTATTTTAACTCATCCCAAAACAAGTAGCTGCCATACAAATATTTCGGTTTTTTTTTAATTTCTCGAAAACGGTTCTAACAATTTTGAACCAATTTCGTAGGTACCATATAATCAACAAACCGATTGAATGAAAACTAAATTTCAGATTTTAATCAACAGAAATTCACTTGTGTAAATCGAAGTCCAAGATCGTAGCAACGTTAACGAGAAAGTATTTCAAAAGTCAGGATTTTTACTTGCGATATATAGGGGAATAGGTTGTTATTCTGTATTACAAAATTCTGTAAATGGATTGAAAATTCTGTATGATCATAATTCTGTATTTCATTATTCGGTAAATCTTTTATTCTGTATTCCAAAATTCTTTAAATCTAGAATTCTGTAGATATATCAAAATTCTGTAAATACAAAATTCTGGAAAATTATAAATACTGTATATTCTGAACTCCAAAATGCTGAATTTCAAAAAATCTGTAAATTATAAAAGAAAAATTGTTTTTTTCTTTTATAATTTATAGAATTTTGAAATACAGAATTTCTGAGTACAAAATTTTGAAATACAGAATAATGGTTTTACAGAATTTTGAAAAACAGAATTTTTGATTTTCAGAATTTTGAAATGCAGAATTTTAGTTTTACAGAATTTTAAAATACAGAATTTTTTAAACTGAATTTTGGCACTTTCAGAATAATGACCCTAACCTGATATATAGTTACTATAATACATATTATGGCAATTGTTATTCGTTAATAAAATCGAACTCGGGTTTTTGATTAAAGTTTACATTACCAAGTTGAAAAAAACGGGTCTCGCAATTCTGTCTATCTTGTTCTTTCGATTATAGCCTAAACAGTCCTGTTCTTTCGATTACAGCCTAAACAGGTGGATCAATTTTCTTTAAACTTGATATATATCATTTTTTGGGGCATTTCCCCGACACGTTTTTTTCATTTTTTAGGACCCAAAATAACAGTAGCTGCCGTAAAAATTTAAAATCTTATTTTTCTCAAAAACCTGCCCACACCTTAAAAAAATACAGTATTTTTTTACAAAACCACTACCATTTTATAAGAAAAAAAATTCCGAAAAATGGTTATATATAACCTATATATATATATAACCTATATATATATATAACCTATATATATATATAACCTATATATATATATAACCTCCCATAAAACCTTTTTTTTTTATTTCGAATTTATCAAAACGGTTCAACTGATTTTGATCAATTTTTTTGCTAAAAATGTTTTAAAAAATTTAAAAAGTAAAATTTTTTTTTGATTTTTTAAAAAAGGTTAAATTTTTTTTTGAGAACTTAATAATTTGAAAACGACTTGATGAATTTTTATTAAACTTAGCACCCCAGCAGTTTTTTAATATTACCTTACAGATTTTAAATACAAATTATTTTTATAACCAAAAATAACGATTAAAAACCGGTAAGGAAAATCTCGTTTTTCTCATAAACGACTCCTATTTATTGGTATCAGTACGGTATACCAAAAAAATGTATCTACCGTTAAGTTATGGTATCTCTCATAGAACTATTTTTTTAGTTTTCGATTATCTCATAACCTGTTGAACCGATTTTACTGAAATTTTTTACACAAGAGCTTCTACTAAGCTTAAACAATATTCCATATAAAAATTTTCAAACACCATAAACTTGATGTTGCAATTGATTTTCTTTTGAAATAATATTTATTTTTCATATATATTTATATAGGAACTGCATTTGATATTTGATTTGAGGTACCTCGTTTTTTAATTCAAAAAACGTTATTACAATATTTTCGAAGTACATTTTAGGCTGTGCACGAAAAAAATTAAAAATACTATTATTACGAACAAGAACATTCGCATCAGCGGTTTTATATTTATGTAATTTAATTTTACTCTTGTTATCATGAGTAATATGACCCTTCGAAAATCGAATAATATCTTTATGTATCATTGAATGTCTTTTGGGAAAATCCCCCTAATTGTTTTTATTACAAATTTTCCAGATTGAACATTTTCGATTAAATGTACTGCACGTCATTAAAACCACTGCACAGAAGCACTTTGGAAATGAAAATATTTTGATAGACATTTCAAATTGTTTGGTCGCTCGTTTAACGTCTAGGAATGAACACATTGGCCGTCTCTTGTATCGCTTAAGAAATAATACCACACCACTTGAGATTGAAGAATCCGAGAGAGGAACACAAAAAAAATACCATTTTCATTCTCATATGTATATAATATAGAAGACGTGTGCCACAGCTATAAACTGTACTGCATTAAGATACATCCAGAATAGCTGTAAACAAAACGGCAGGAGGTATCATGGAATGTGATAAATCAGACATTGAAACGAAGGGGAAAATGATTTAAAAAATTTTTTTTTTTTCAAACAAAGCCAAAGAAATTTGCCTTCGAATGTGACCGAACCGAATCTTCTGCGTTCATTCATTTATTCATTAATTTCATGATCCCATGGTGTTCTGGATCATCATCATCCACAAAGTGATATTGGGATGGATATTTTTTTTTTCTTTTGCTGTTACATTTTTGGTTTGTGATTTTAATTGAAACCGGGATAACAAGAGCTGATGCAGCAATGAATTGAACAAAACAAAAAAAAAAAAAAAACATTTAGCAATTTGATCAAATGCAGATGATGCATAATATCGTGTTGCTATAAATAGGGGAAATCGGGTATTCATTTAGTCTCAGAATAGAATGTGATGCTATTTAAAATGGTTTAAGAGTTTAAGAGTAGGTATATGTATGTATATTGTAATATGAATGAACACACTATCTATAGGCTGAACAAATTTAAGTGTAGGGCCAATTTAACGAGCAATTAGAAAAGGTCAATTTATTTGATTTCTAGCAGGTATTGTTGGATTGAATGTAAAAATAAATTAGAAGATATGTACATAGGCATAAAGTGAAAGAAATGTATTTGGTCTAGTCATTTTTGAGAGCTAATTTAGAGATAATTTGGTTGTTTTTCTCTATTATTCAACATAGAATCCACTTATTAGATTTATGTTTTCATGGTAACTGTAATTCCTGAGTAAAATTTAACTAAGACGTATTGTTTAAATTTATGACTCCCTTAAATAAAGAAATTCACACAGAATTGAAGTAGTTACATATTTTGTGTCAAAGCAAACATCAATCAGCTTAGAAATTTCGAGGTCAGGTCAGTCTGAATTTTTTTTTATTTTTTAATATATTATGAAGGTTGCCTTTTTATTTAAATATAAATCATTTTTTTATAAATCAACAAATTTTTATTTAATATTCACCTTCACAAGTATTTGCAACTGAAATAATTTCTCCGCTACAATAATTTCAAATTTTGATTAAGACACTGAACTAAGATTAAAGCATAGTCTCGAAAATTTATAATAAAAGATAAAATCGATGTTTTCAAAGAAAAAAAAATGAAATAGGTAGACATAAAAGGTCAAGAATATTTTTTGTTGAATAACCTTTTGTGGATTTATAAACACAACCTTTAATGTTTTGTAAAAAAAAAAAAAACAAAATTATAAACTGAAACCATCTTTTAATTTGTTTGTTTGTTAATTTGTTCCTCAAACTGATAAATTTTTTTTTTTTTACATAATAAACATAAAAGTTCATGGTCTGCGATCATCGCATTGACTTACTTTTTATTATTTATCAGTGCTGGACTACAAGATATTAACAAAATAAAATGTAAGAATAGGTACACACCAACCCCAGGGCCTTGTGCAAAAATTCAATATTCAATATAAGCGTTAAATGAAGTTTAAATTGTCCAAAAAAAAAAGTGGAGGTTATTCATAATGAAAAATATTCTGATGATAGAGATGCAGTCCATGGTGTAGTATTAAATAAACGTCGAATTCTATACAATTACTTTTTCGTATTATTTTATACTACTAATCACCGGGTCAATTAGCGCGAATGGGCAGCAAAGCTCCGGCGCGCGTAGGAGTCTTTGAATCTATCCCCGAGGAACGGCGCGGCGCAGTATTGGAAGACCGCGACTCAGGTAGTGCACCCAAGTAGAAGGGAATCTCAACCAATTTGGCATGCGAAACTGGAGACAGTTAGCTATATATGGATTAGGGACCGAACTGGCTAAAAGAAGCTTGTTGGTTGAGGTCCTGGTTCACTCCGGACTGTAGCGCCATCTTAACTAAGAATTTTTATGGCCTCAAGAGCCAGCAGAAAAAATCCAAAAACATCACGTTGTCTTCTGCCCTGTATAATGATGTGTCTTTCCCACCACCGACTGACCGATACCATGTATAAAAAAATACAAACCTGTCAACACTTCCGACATCCCTGACCATACCACTAAAACCATCTCTGGTCAGATATATTAAAATATGAATATATTTTTTTTTTTTTTTGAAAAATTATAATTCACACTCAGTTCAAACCGAAATATGTAAAAGATACCATGAACAAACACATGAAAACCGAGCTCTGTCATAATTTGAATAAAGTACCAATCTCGAGTACTTGATAAGTTTCCCTTTTGAAGAGCTTAGGCTTCAGAAGCGATATTTTAAGCCTAGGTTAAGGCAGTTAGTAGCGTCTGCTGTCTCAGACTGTAATTTTGTGACGTCTGCTATCTCTGACTATAATTTAGTGGACACTTCTATCTCAGTCAAATCCCTTTTACATTATATAAATTTACTTTAAAGAATGTATGGATTTTGGTATATATAAAATTATATTGTTATAAGTAATAAAAGAAACATTGTAATAAAATTTTAAAGGACTAGTGATACAGTGGTGAAACCCTGGACACGACGACCATACCTCAGCCTATGATAAAAAGCATCTCACAGCCAATATTTGCACCGAAAAGGTAGAAAATTATTCTTCGACCTAGACGCTTTCTACGATTTTCTTGACAACAAGTATGCATCCGAAGTATGACGCACGTCAAAAATATTCTTGGCGACTTCAACGCAAAAACCAATTTACTATCAGAAGTGCCGCCACTGATCTGCTGACTTTCACTATATTTTTCAATGAAGAGGCCTACTAATAAATTTTGTAGTTTAGAACTGGAGGTGCTGAGGGAGCATCCTAAGAATTCTCCAAGCAAAGAAGAAGGGATGAACACGAACTTCTCAAGAAGAACAATTAAGAACACTATAAGCCTTGCGATCGAGTCTATTGAGAGTGTTGTTCAAAATTTCTAAGAGTGCGAAACGATGTACCTCATACTAGATAGCCATAGTCAAGAAGCATGCCGATATGTAGGTAATTGGGAAAGCGGTAGTAAATTTGAAGTCGGTGCAGCTGAGGACTTAAAGATGGAGAAATTTTCAAGACTATCTATACTATAAACGGCAAAGTTAGCCAATATTCAGCTGTTAGGCAGAACTTTGACGATGGTGATCAAAACGTTCAACCATACCCTTGCTACGTATAAAGTGCCATGTCGGTTCGCGATGTTCAAACTTAATACTTATAGGAGAGCTGCTGATGCAGATGGCCTACCACTTATCAGCCGAACTTGTTAAAGCAGTGGCAGATGATTTGGTAGAGAGAGCATAACTGAAATTTTTTATCGTTGTTTACTTTTAAAATACAAATAACTGAACCTATCTATAAAATTTGATTGGACGCACATGAAAGTATGCCCAATGAATGGAACTTCTCTAAAGTCTGAACTGTTCCAAATACTGAGAAATAAGTCTCCTAATCGTCGCATATCAAATCTTGTTATCTTTATATACTGGTGTTATAGCTTAAAACCCTTTATGAACAATCTATAAGTATGGAATATCAATTTGGAAAAAATTCAAGATAAGAAACGATACACTTATCGACGGTTAAGGTTTAGGTCCTCGCTTAATTCAAAAAATACTTTAAAAAAAATCTGCAGAATCAGACCTATTTTGGTAATTTCAGTGTAAAAATGTTGTTCTAAGCATTTTACAGAAAAAGGCAGACTTTAAAACCTCTTATTATAGATCGTTTGGAGAAATCTTTCTTCCGTCAAAGTCGAAAAAAACACCGCAATAAACCTTTTGATGTCTAGAAAGGTTTTTAAGGCAAGCCGACGTTTGTACAACGCAAATACATAATATCCCTAAATGACTCAGAATATTTTTGATTGAAGAAGGCATCTATATTATTAAATTCCCAAATCCGGTCCTGGGTGCGGTCTCAGAAACTGATTGACAGGCAATGTCAGTGAACTAATTTCATCAAATTTACCTCTAGCTAACACAAACAATAATAAAATAAAAGTGTATGAGATCTACATTTCCTCATCGCCAGCATCATGTGAAACTTTAAAATTGAATAAAAGAAAAAGCGAAAGGAAAACAAAACAAAACAAATTATAAATAAAAAAAAAATAAATTTTTTTTATTAAATTACTATTTTTTTTTTTAATAATTATTTTCCAGAGTTTAACTTTTTAATGTTCGCACAAAACTTTACTGAAAGAGCCCAGGTAGTTATAATATGATGATTTTACACAACCATCATCACACCGCAATATTCCTTCAAGCTCAAGTAGTTTCAATGACTCTAACACAATTTGCCATGTATAGTTGCTGAGTTTCCACTTGTGCTGTGCTGCTAAAGTGATGCTGCTTCTGCTACAAAAATTGGGAAAGGTGAAAACTACTACCTCTATATAGAGTCTATACCTACCTAGGTGAAGCTATATATACAAAACAGAAACACATAATGAAACTATTTTCCGCTTGTGTGCTTTTGTTTTCCACTCATTCATATGGAAACACACATCGAGTTCCAGAAAATTCATACACAGAGATACAAATATACCTACAACGACGACGTGACCAAACGCTACGACGACGACGAGTTGTTTCCTCCTTTACTATTCAGCTTACCACCTTACCGCTTACGGAACGGAATCTCATCGAGAGTTGAAATCTCATTTCGCAAGTACCTACCTATACGAGTAGTCGGTCTCGGAGCCGCATTGTGTATATCTAGATTCTAACTTCTGCTGGTTAGCTGTGTTAGCTGATGCAATATAATAGAAGCCACGTTTATATAGAAAGAGAAGCACAATGCTCCAATTGCCACCGCCAACAACGTCAATGACGAAAATTATAGTCTCAGAGGATGCATTTGGCAAAAGCTGTAGTTTTAGCCATTTTGCTTTTGGTCTATTGTTGGCTAATTAAATTCGATCCCAACTGCGTTTATACCTAGACATACATTTATATCTGTCCATCCATATAAGTTGGTTGCATATAGGTTGGTTAAATTCGTTCGTAGTTCGTACCCCTAAAACGGTTGACGACTACAACGACGAACAACTCAAGCCAACGCAATTTTGAGTCACCTTGAAACAATAAGTCGTTTGTGTTTGTTTTTTTTTTTTAAATTCCGACAATGCAAAAAGTAGTACAGAATCATAATTATGGCACTTTTGAACTGCATTTTGATTACCACTTTGTGGTGAGTTTAATTGCAGACGCAGATGCATTCATTAAGGAGAAGACAACAATAATAACAACAACAACACAAACAAAAAAGTAGACCAGAAACACAATCTGTTCTCTCTTTGTGAAGTGCTTTTGAAGTGATTTCGATCGGAAATTAAATGTGTTTTCAGTCTAAATGATCGATCGGGAGCAGAGTGGAGGTTGGATTGGAATACAATGATTCCCTTTTTGTGCGGGACTATAACATTGACCATCTGGTGATGGGCTAATTTTATTATTTGAGTGTTTATTTTTACTTGAGATTTATACCGATAATTTTGTAAGCCTGTCTAGTCTATATATGTCTGTACTTAAACAGTCTTAGCCGCTTGTTGCGTCCAAATTATAAATGTTGAAACCCTGAACGCATTTTACAGCGAAACCAATCGAACTGTCAAAATAACATCTACTGACTTCACACTTCCGATTTTCCTCCAGAAAAAAAGGGTCGAGTTTTGCTAATCGCGTGCTACCTAACCATTTTGAATAATCAACAAACGTATCCGGAAATATATTAAGAATCGTTATATTTTAAGTAAAATAAAATTATATAATATAAAATAATAAAAATTAAATAAAACCGCTTAAGCGATTTTTTCAAGTGTTAGGAAAAGGTTTTAAAAAACGGATCTTATATGATTATTAGAAGCTTGGACTGGCATAAAGCGCTGAAGTTTTCCAACGAAAGGTGAAGAGGATCTTATGAAAAATTGATAAATTCAAATTTCACCTTAATAAGAGCAGTAATAATCGAGGGCTTTTAATAGTCCAGTCAATAAAGCCATATAGAAACAGCCCAATTAGGAAATAATCGCCGGAAAGCTGGATTTTGGTATATAGCCTCCTCATGGCGTTATTAACAAACTGTCAAATGTCTCCATCGATATGAGCGCCGCCAACAATTTTACGGGTGGTTGAAAGCCCCCCAAAATGTTTTTTCAGGAAGAACTGCCAAACGGTAAGTTGTAGAAAAAAAATGTTACCGACTAATTTGTAGCTTGGAAAATTTTCTACAAAAAATATTAACATACTTTTTTTCATAAAAGTAACCGTTTCCGAAATAAACCAGTTGAAAGAGTTAAAGGTCTTACTTTTCTATTCTTACTGGATTCTAAACGGGTGTTATTTATTTTTTTTTTTTTTTTTTACAAAATATTCAATAAAAACTTTTGGAATTTGCCGCCAAACTTTTTGCCTGTATACCCACTCATATTTTCTGGCATGATGCAACTCTATTGGATCAGCGTTATACATAATATAATTTATTTCAATTTGTTAAAATAAAATTAAACACATTTTTTGTTTGATAAAATGGTTTTAATATCGTCTGTGCAAAATGTGTTTTTTTTTTTTAATATTTAGTTTAAAATTATGTTTCTGATGATTGAAAACAAACACCGAAAAGAAGAAGTTACATCTGCCTGTCAAAAATTCAACCCTCAAGTCCATCCCTCATTAAGATTGCACACATTATTGAATGTAAATTATGTAATTTTTCCAAACGGTTTCATTTAAACAAGAAGTCATAATTTGTAAAGAAAAAAATAACAACTCAACTTTCTACAATTATTTCCGCACAACATTTCTATTTCCACACACACACTCAATGTGCAACCAAATATATAAAATGGAGAAAAAAGGCATTGATTAATAAAAACATTAATCACTTGACAGCATTTATGTCATGCCCATTATTAAATCGTCTGTGTACATATCTCATCATATTATAGATATTATGTTCTTGTATGTTTCAAAATTACATATATATATATATATGTTTAGGTTTAAATGCAATCCATGCCAAACCAACCCATAAAACCATATTCAATTAGATCTATATACTTTAGCTGATGTGCATGCATATGCAAGACGTACTTCTAATTTAATTGCCCATATAAATTATAGATTCAAATAATCGTTAATCATTTTGGTCGTAAATTTTTTTTGTAAAAGATCATATTATTATAAGGGGTCCGAAAGTCGTCTCATTGCATCTGCATGAACATTAGGATTTCATCATTTTGATCTAAGTGGGAAATGTTTTTTTTTTTTGTTGGTTTATCGATGTGTTTTTTTTATCGAGGCTTTAAAAGGAGATGAGCTATGATATGACCTAAAAATAATATTTTAAACAAAAAAAATTATTTTTGTTTGCCTAAAATAACTCCAAATCGTTTCTTTTTTTTTTTGAAAATCTATGAATAATAAGTTTAAGCTAGATTTTTTAAGATGAAAATTTGTATGCGATATTACGTATTACGTATTTAATAATTTATTCCAGCATCATGCATCAAAAAATTTAATTAATTTGTTTCTCAAATATTCATATATATGTATACGAAGTCCACAATTTATTTTATATCGAAATGATGTTTTCTTCTTTTTATATGAAACTGTTTTAAACCTGAATCTTGAATATCTGTGAAGTTTTTTTTTCAGTGTAATAGATTTGTAATAGATTTGTAATAGATTTTAATAGTAATAATTCCTTTTTCGTGACCTTTTGAATTTAAATATAATTGATCCTACTTTCGTGGGCTTCAGGTCTTTTTGTTATAATTTATTTACAAAACAGACGACGTTTTATACATGTTTACGTACTTCTTATCTAAATACATATTAATTTTTTTTTTTAATTTTAGAGACCTGAAGAAGTACGTAAACACGTATGAAACGTTGTCTGTTTTATAAATAAATTATAACAAAAAGACCTGAAGCCCACGAAAGTAGGGTCAATTAGATTTTAATAGTAATCGATTTTTAATAAATTTTAATAGTAGGTAATAGATTTTTAACATATTTTCGGTTGTTGGTTAAAAAATAAAATCTGTCGAAATTCTCTTAAATAGCCATCAGTCTTGCGCATATTTCCCCTTAATTTTTGTTATGAGAAATTCGGAATTATAACTTAAACTTTGTAATTAATTTTGTTTTTAATTTTTAATCAAAATTTCCATTTAGAATTACTGAAATCAAATAAATTTTACTTTTTTTTCTTTTTTTACTTCAAATGTTTGTTCTTCTTAAACTGAAAATTTAATTCCTTCGGACCTTAAACAAAAATCAAAAAAAAAAGAGAAAGACAAAGACACACTCTTTGTATATTAAAATTTAAGAGGTTCCTCATCATATTTTTTAATTTTTTATGTAGAATGCCACTGAACGACGTAAAGATATAAAATTCGTTATCTACACTAAATGAATTTTCGTCGACTTAGCGAAAAATTTGCTGAACCAATAAAAAGCTTAATTTAAAATATTGATTGCTTGAGGAAATCTCACTTAAGAGACAAACCAAAATTTGAAAAAAAAAAATATTTTTTGAGGAGTAAGAGTAATTCTAAAGGGTGGTCATTTTAGATAATTGTGTGCATGTTTTAAATTTTGCAACTTAAATAAAAAAAGAGAAAACAAATTAAAAAAATAATCGATTTTTTGTTTTCAAAAATTAAAAAAAAATATTTTTAGGGGTGGCCAAAAAAATTTAAAGGGTGGTCAATCTAGAGTATTAATCAAATTTTAAGAATTAATTTTTTTAGAGGGAGTGTTCATTTGACCCTCATTTTACAAAATCGATTTATTCGGTAACTGCGTGGCAAGTCAAAAAAAAGTTAATGGATTCTCAGAAATGGTCATTTAATTGGTTAATTTACACAAAAAAAAATCAAAAAAAAAATCGTACACTTTTTTGGGGCCAAGTTAACACAGCTGAAACCTTAGGCTATCTAAAATGCAAGGTCAATGTAAAATTTCAATGGAGACTAAACAGAATTTCTACTTATTGTAGTAGATTTTCTTAAAGGATTTTCAATAATTAATGTCACTTTGCTATTCCACGAAGATTTTGTTTTTATTAATAAGAAATTTTAACTCGCAACTTAAGTCCTATTCCATAATTTAGATTACTCATAGATGTTAGAAGTGCAAGATAAGCATTTTTTTTTATTATAGATAGGTTTGTTGAGTTTTAGAGGACATCAGGACATTCAAGAAGTCTTATTTTATGATAAAACGCTAGAACAACATGAATCTATGGATTGAATTTTATTTTATTTTATTAAGACTCAACTCACAGTAGTAGCCCGAATTGAAGGGCGGTGCAGTACAATAAGACACACGGAAATAAAGCCCACGGGTCTTATATACCAAAATAAAGGGAAATAACATATTTATATATATTTTTTCCATTTTAAATTGGAAACAAAAGCTGTGGGTTTTAATTATTTTTTTTTTTTTGGTTTCAATTCAAAGAATAAAGTACAAGTGACTGTAATTGTCCAAGAAAACTGTTAACATGGGCGCCTGCCTGGCGACTGAACATAGATCCAAAGCGGAGCAACGGAGTTGCTTGAGCGCTACAAAGCTCCTCAAAAAGGTAGTTAAAATCCTTGAAACCCACGAAGCGGGCCACCCAAGGTACTAATATCCAAAAAAACTTAACAAAATTCAAAATCATTTTGATTTGAAATCATTAATTGAAAAATATTTTAATAGTCAATAAAGCATTTTACTCGGAAAAAATCGCCGAAAAGCTGGTTTTTAATATATATAGCCTCATCATGGTGTTGTTAAGAAACTGTCAAAAGCCTCAATCGATGAGCGTAGCTAACAATTTTACGGGGGGTTGAAGGCCCCCCAAAATGTTTTTTTAGGAATTACTCCCAAATGGTAGATTTTACAAAAAAAATGTCGAAAACAAATTTGTAGGTTGAAAAATTTCCTACAAAAAAGATTAATATACTTTTTTTCATAGAAATAACCGTTTTCGAATAAAAACCAATCGGAAGAGTTAAGGCTCTTTCTTTTTTTATTTTTTTTTTTGTAAAACCTTCCGCATTTGGGAGTTTTTCCTAATAAAAACATTTTGGGGGGCCTTCAATCCCCCCGTAAATTCTTAGCTCATAGCGATGGGGACCTTTGACAGTTTCTTAAGAACACCATGAGGAGGATATATACCAAAATTCAGTTTTCCGGTGATTAGTTCCTAATTAGGCTGTTTTTTTGGCTTTATTGACTGGACCATAAAGAAAAGTTGGAAATATTGGATCAAACTTTATAAGTATGGGTCTAAATGCCAATTCAGAAAGTCAAAAACTACCGCGGTTCTTAATGCTTTTTTGTGGTGAGTCTTTCTTCCACTGTCAAAAGGAAAAACAGCCTGCGGGTGTTATTTCCCTTTTTTTTTTGGGAAATCTGACCCGCACGGGCTTTATTTCCGCAGGTCTATTGCACTGCACTCGAATTGACAAATACTTCAAGATAAGGTAGATATCTCTAAAATCATGAAAAAGTGCTTATCACCTTAACCGTTAGGATTTGGGAGAAAATTGTAGGTCCCTTCCATTCCGGCCAATAACCCTTATACAAGGAATGATTGAGAGATGGATGTCACTATAGGCCCTGGTTCGACACGACCTATGTCACGCCACCCAATTTATTTATTTATATATACAGTAAAACCCGCTTAAGAGAAAACCCCGCTTATCCGAAACACTTTTTTCATCCCCTAGTATTTGTCGACCAATTACCTTTACAACACTCCGCTTAAGCGAAACTCGCTTAAGTGAAAAACCCGGATACTTGAAACATATTTTCATTTAAATAAAATATTTTTCATTGAAAAAAACTCTCTTAAGTGAAAAAAAATTTTTTAGATAAGAACAAAAAATTTGCTGAACGCTTTTACTTCTTTTTTATTTTTCACCTCCACCAAATTTTCATCACGAAAATTACATCTGAATTTCTGATATGTTAAAACCCTTTTTGGAATTTTTAAATCCGGTTAAATGCAATTTTTTTTGTTCACTTTTCCGGACTCCGCTTAAGTGAAATTTTTTTGTGAAAAACCCGCTTAGGTGAAAGAAAGACTGTCACATTTTGCAGTTTCTCTTAAGCGGATTTTACTGTACTCAACTCACACACTTTTTGCTTTTCCTTCCAACTTTCCTATACTCACAATTTATTTCTATTTCCATCTTTCGCTGTTTGGTATTCATGCCGAAAATTAATTAAAACAACAACAAAGCTTAAAATAAAATTTCAAAACTTTGTTCTGTTAAATCTTGAAAGAGGACAATTCTAAGGAAATTTCGACAAAAACGAGCATTTCATTGAAAGTATTCCTACACACCCAGGTAAGGTGTATTATGATCTTATAATAAGCTGTTTTCTTTGAAGAAAATGTTTAGTTACTATGTTGCAACTTTTTTTTCTTGGAAATTTTCGTTTTTATTTTACCAACCTACATAATACATTGATTGAAGTCTTGTTTTCATTATCCGGAAACGCAAATAGACCTTTCATCCTGCGATAATTAAAAGTTGTTAACTTTTATTCTGTACCAAATCTTATCCTTGAAAAATTCCCAAAGATATAGCTATCTCCAATTCACTATAGAAAATTTAACAATTATTATTCAATAGCAGATTCATCCTGTATTTAAATTGAGATTCAAAACACCAGTAAACAGAACAGCAGAACTAACAAAAAACCTCATCTCACATTCAATAGAGCCAGGACCAATATTTTATGCTCGCTTCTTGTGGTCAAGGCAATTTCTAGTCATTTAAACTATCGTCCGACCATAGACCGGCCCAGCTTTGTGGATTTCATTAAAACTAGAAGCGAAATCGTAAATTTTCCAATTCCCTGCATATATTGTTGTTGGTTATACATTTTAGTTTTTGCCCTTTTTTTTTCTTTATGCGGGCTTCGTCTTTGTTTTTTTTTTTTTTTTTCTCCTTTAGTAGGGATAATGCCAGACGTATGGGAGTCGTATATATAGAGTTTAAAGCCTTTCTATATTCCATCGATGGTCGTCGTTCGTTATAGTCGTACAGTGGTCGTAGGCGGTTTTTACTTGGCAAAACTTTCCAATAACTTTTTAGACATAACACAACTGCATCCGCAGCTATATAGAGAACGATATATATATATGAAAGTCTGGGTGCAACATTGAAGCAGTCACGGAGAAAAAGAGATTTCATATATGAGTACCGCATGCGAGTTTAAGCTTCATTTCACTAAATGCGTTTCGATCTGGTTTTTGGTCGCAGCAATTGACTATATTGTCAACGATTTATGAGGACTTTCCATTTTTACTGGTTTTCTGGGGTGATTGTGGATTGGTGCTTCTGCATTTGGCTAAAATGTTGATGTCGCCTCTGTTTCGATTTGGCTATTTGGCCAACGCTATATATAATTGCAACTATGCACCAGAACTATCTGGTATAAAATGGCCTCTAGGTTGGCTAGGCCGAATTTCTTTGATCTTATGTGTGTATATCTGCCTTGATAATAATTGATAGCCTATTTATGTGGTTTTGGTTTTGTGTATATACAATTGTATGTATGTATAGCTAATCAAAAATGTTTCCAAGAGACGTTTTAAATGGTCGGCATCGGCTTTCTGGTTTTCATTTATAAAGATAAATTGGTTTGTTTTTTTTTGTGTGCATATCACAATGTCGTATGGCTACCCATAAATAGGTTTTAACTGGTTATTGCAAATGCACATATTTAGAGGATGGAGAATTTGCAATTTTGCACGTGACTTTTTTTTGTATTATAGGTTAGGTTGATGCGCTTGCCTCCTTTTGTATATATAGACATCTCGGTAACGAGGTGAAATTCTGTGAAATTAAATATCGAATTGGAATTGATTTTAATTAGGACCGGCTGTCTGAGAGAGTGGATGATAATAATAATTTATATTTCAATTAGCATTTAAATTTATATTTGGAATTTAAGAGTTGAATTTCTCTAATTCTGGTTTAAAAAAAAAAAAAAAAAATAGCTGCATATTGGTTTTCAATTGTATATATAGGTCTTAATATTCATTCTAATTGTATAAAAAATTTCTACAAAAATAATACCACAGCAAAAAAATACTAATGGAGAGTTTCACCAGTTGCAAAGGAAATTAAAACTTAACAAAATCTTCGAAAGTCCAGTTGATGGTATATTGAAAGAAACACGCCAAAACAAAAGAAAATAAAAACCAATTGTCATTTTTCTGTAGACAGTCCATTGACTGGGCAATTGATTCTTTGCGAAAAAAAAAATGTGAAGACCTTCTCCAAATAATTTGGTTCAACTATCAATTTCGTCCAAAGAACTGCAAAACAAAGAGCTGTACCTACAATTTATGGACTGGAAAACTAATTATGTGCAAAAAAATAATGGAGACTTAATATTTGGCTTAAATTATCAGTTTTCCCAATTGGACAACTAACTTCACAATGAAGAGCAGTTCCTTCAATTAATACACCGGAAAAATAATTTATAGAAAAAAGAGTGGAGACTTCTCCAAATAATCTGTTAAAATTATTTGTTTCAATCATCGAACAACGTTTCTACTGCAGAACGAAGAAGAGTAAAATTTTTTAATTCTGTGCAAAAAAATAAAAGTGGAGACTTCTCCAAATAATCTGCTAAATTTATCAGTTCATCGAACAATGAACTGCAGAACGATTAATAGACCGGAAAACTAATTACTTGGGTATGTTTGAAAAAGAGGGCATACTTCTTTAAATAATCTGTTAAAATTATGTATATATGATTGGAGACTTCTTCAAATAATCAGCTTAAACTATCAGTTTCGCTGATCTGATAACATACTGCAGAACGAAGAGCAGTAGGATACTTCAATAAAAAGACGCGGAAATTATTTTTGTGCGATAAAAGAGTGGAGACATTTCCCAACACATATGTATCTACATTATCTGCCAAAATTATCAGTTTCTCCTATCAAACAACGTAGCTACTGCAGAACGTAGAGCAGTACCTACAATAAATGGACCGGAAAATTAATTCTGTGGGAGATGGAGACTTCTCCATGTAATTAAACTCATAAAATTATCATTTCTGCTCATAAAAAATCGTACTGCAGAACGAAAATCAATACAATAAATGGAACGGGAAATTAATTAAGTGCGGTAAAAGAATGGAGGCTTTTTCCAAATATTCTTCTAGAATTATCATTTTCGCTCATCAAACAACGTTTCTACTACAGAATGAAGGGGAGTGCAATTAATGGACCTTTATATTAATTCTGTGTGAAAAAGGAGTGGAGACTTTTTTAGAAAATCTGCTAAAATTATTTGTTTCGCTTATCGAACAACGTTTACCAAAACGTAGTTTTTTTTATGATTTCATTCTCTTGAAGGTTGTCAAATCTATGCTATATAGAATGAGGAGATGGGAGGAAAAGATTTATATTTTTTTTGCAAAACATATATGCAAGTCCAACATATACTGCCTTCCATAAACTAAACCAGGGCACCTTATCCTCTTAAATTTAAATTTCTAGTTTTAAACTCATGGATGAAACATTATCACTGAGCATGACTTAAGCATCTTGGTCTGTATTTGAAGGGGCTTCCACGGTCCCCCTCCCTAACCTACTAATCCCTACTAGTGAGGCTGGGATTTTGTTCCCCTTGGAAGACTTTTAGCACTTTATAATAATGTTTTCTCCAGAACACTTATCCTGACTTTGAACCTGTTGGAGAAATCATTTCTGTAGCTGAATTTCAATTTTAAGTCTTCGCGATCTGACTTGAAGCCAATTCAGGGAAGACTTGTCACCTAAAGTGAGAATTTTGAATTTTGAAAACGACTCTCAGCACAAAACCGGTGGTAGAGCAAATAAATGCACGGTCAAATTGCTTTTCCTCTCCTAGAGCCCACTGCTCATTGGTTAGTCTTTTTTTGGAGCATCCTTTCTTGATAACGATTACTTAGAGACTGTCTTTTATCAAATCTGGGGCTAGCGTACGTATGCTACCAACCGTGCGTCGCGTCCGTCGAATATAGGTTTCTTCTTTTAAGGTATTGGAGGGTGTGTTGAGTTATTATGCCTAGTCTTCTGTCTTTGACAACTTGTATCAGTTTGTTCGACCGTTGATTACTGCCTATCCAACTAACAATTTTTAGCTTCAGCTCCAAAATAACCTTGGCTACAAAAAAGCCTTAGATTACTCTGGGTGATAATGTGGCTTAAAATAATATATTTCTATACCCTCGTTTGTTATATGACAGAAACAATCCAAATATATATTAACCTAAGGTTGATTTGAGTAATCTCTTCTCTATTAGACACAACTTTTAAGTGTTTTATATTGGTTTGAAAATTTTAAAACTAGAAGTAAAATTTTGATATTTCTTTACCCTTTTATAAACTAGAAAGTTATTTTTTGGTTTAAAAATAACCAATTTTTAAAAGTTAAGTTAAATTTGGTTACTTTTCATACTCATTTCTAGCCATTTTGGATAAAATAAGTTTTTAAAATAACTTTTTTTTTACGAAAAAGTTACATATCGGTTGAAAATAAACCAATTTTATCCTAAGTTTACAGCAAGTCCTTAAATAACTTCTTTTTTTTTTCAAAGAAAAGGTTATACATTGGATGCAAATTAACTAATTTAATCCCAAATTTTTCAGTAAGTCCATTGATGGCAATTTGGAACAAGAGTCACCTTTACATTATTAGTTTATTCTTTGCTCTTCATTTCGGCAAGAAGCTTTCAAGCGCATATTTCAGTCTTATAGAGATTTTTTTGTTTCACAGTTGCTTATGTATATATGTACTTGGCATTTTGATCTTTTTGAGCTCTTGATTCTGATTTCCTAAACTATTTTGTTCATCAAGATTTTCTTTGAAAGTTTCTTTGATAGTTTCTCGGACCTTGCGAGCACAAATCTTCGGAAATAGGAGCGCATCAAGGTCTTAAAAAAACACCTATACCCAACTACACAAACTTTTGTTTGATTCACTTTCACCATAGAGCGTTTAATTGAGAGTCGAATTTACTTTTACTTCTGAAAGATGTAAGGGTTTTAGCTTAAAAGTCACTTTGAGAAAGTTGCTTGAGAGGTAGGCGCCAATGTGAACATTTTTCTTGGGCAACATTTTGGACTTTTAATAATTTTGCTGAAAAGTTCAAAGATTTACCCCGGTAAATTACAGAATTTCCAAATTTCGGGATTTAACAGTGACATCATACATAAAATGCAATTATAATATTCAAGATGTTATAGAGAGGCATTTAAGAAGGAGATATTACCACTAAACAACGTTTTGGTCTTGTCAAGTTTAAAGTAAAAAAGTTCATCAACTTTAATAGACCCATATACATACAACAGAGCTTGTTTTCGGCGTTTTTGAAACTCGAATAATTTATTGCAACACCCAACAACTTCTCATGTTTTTTTTTTAATAACTTTTCATGAAAATCTAGGATCATCCATTCACAGAAGGACTTAGGCTACTTCAGAAAAATACCGAAAACATACAATTTTTGAAAATATGTTGTAACTGTTTTTTTTTTGTTTCAACATCATCATCGTTATAACGACTAGCCGACACATTTCAGAAATCTACTCAACTATTCCATTGAGAGGTGCCCTACTCAACACACTCGAGATAGGAGAAAAAAGTTTTCCCATTCAGCCGTGTATCCAGATAACAGTTTTTATTTTCCTTTCAATTCGTGTATCTGTATATATTTGTTGGACTTGCTCGAAAGTGACTCAGTGAAGTTTGGGCTTATTTATATCTGCATACATATACATATATTTTTTTTTTACTTTTCCATTTACACGGATGAGTAAATATGCATGCATGCACCTCTAGATATCTTAAAAAAAAATAAACGGCAGTAGTGGTGACTGTATGGAAATTACCACTATAGCGAATGCACAGGAGACTTTCTAACAAAAAATGCAAAAAAAAAAAATTTTAAAACAAAAAAAAATGCAATCAGGTGTTTGCATATGAACTGAGTGTGCATAAAGTATGTCTTTCCTCTCCCTATGGTGCAATCTCTATTGTCAATTTGTGTTGTGTTACTCAGGAACTCAAGCCAGTCCATGAATTCAAACCCGACCCCGACCCCCAGCTCTCTCATATAGGTACGGCTCGTTTCGTGGGTGCATTTATGTATTCAAAAAAAAAATAAATATATATAAAGAGAAGACTTAACGTGTCACGCTATGCTTTGTGAATTTTAAATACACTCACTCAGTTCAGAGTGGAATTTGTTAGGTTGTTTTGTATATTAAGTTAAAATTTACGTACATATATATACCTATACGATTTGTGACGGGGCTTATACCGAGCTCAGGGAGCTCATCCTTCTGTGCTTTTGCCTTTAATAATAATATTTTTCAGTTTGTTGTTTTGTTGAATAAAAAAAAAAAATAAATAACAAAAACAAAATGTAACCGGCTTTTCGAGGGAATTGGCAAGGTATGTGACCCCAAAATATTTAATGATATTCAGATATGGGTAATGTGACGTTTACTCATGCAAAACAGGCACCCTCGAGGTTTTCTTCTTTTTTTTTTTACTTCGTACTTCTATGATAAGACTTATGATAGTGTATTAGGTACCTACCTACATACATGTATAGCTTATCTGTTTATATACTGTACCTACATGGAGGATCTGAAGAAAAAAATATTTTTAAATTCAGAATAAATATTTTTCTTCTTTTTTTTTTAAATGCGATTTGACATTTATTACTTTTGACATTTTATTTACATATAATGACAAAAAAATAACATTTTTGAAAGTATTTTGCTTTATACTTAATGTTTATGTATATCGTTTTGATATCCTGTTCAAAAAAAGTCCTTTAAGTCAAGTTCGTTATTAATGTTTAAAATTTAAAGGTAGTTAAGTTAATGATGTGCCATCAGATGATACCTATACATAAAATAAAGAAATTCTCTGAATTAAACAACTACAATTTTTTAAACTTATGAACTTACAAAGTTCATAAAATTTTGGCACAAACTATTATCAGACAACTAATTATAATTTTAAACTTATCTTTAAGTACAAAGACAACCGGATTTGAACAACCCGAGATCAATAGTATCACTTATGTCCAATTTCATAAACACACAATAAAAGCAATTTTATCAAAAACCCTCTTAAATTTTATCAGGCATATGCTAAAACCAATAGTTTCAGATATATTGATCAAATCGAGTTTTCCTAAATGATGGATTTTTGCCAGCTTCATGGCGTCCTGAAAACTTGAACTTTTCTATATAATAGCTCTTTTTAACTTTCCCTGTACTAAAAAGTACTATAGGTACATTTAGTAGAAATTCAAAAGATGTCATATCCTCCTTAATATTTATTATTTAATGGTTACTGCAATTGGTCAAGTTTTCAAAAACATTTTGAATTATGAGTAAGAGAAGGAAAACTTGCCATGTCCCCACAAATTTTAGTCAATAACCATTTAAATTATAAATTTCTCTCATAATTTGGAGTTGTTTTAATATTACTCTATACTTTAAGGGTGGTAGGTATATTCACCAAGTGCTCATAAACGGCTCTTAATATTATGAGTCTCACAACTTAAATAGTATTTGTGCCACTGTTGCCAAAGTCGATACAGTTGTACTTTTTTTTTCGATACAATATATGACTTGGCTAAAGTACAAAATTATGCTTTTATAAAATTCGGTACGATTTTTATTTTGTGTTAATTCATTACAATACAGTTAAAATTATTAATAAGAATAATTGATTTATTTTAATGTCCCTCAAGTAAGCAGACCGAAGTCAGCAGAACAAATTTATTGTGACGTCATCATTAGGCCCTTATTAAATGCCAACAAATAAATTAAGTGCTCCAGTACTTTTTTTGTAAATTAATGCTCTGCTAACTTGATTTAAAGTTAGCAGACCAATTACCGGAAAATACTTAAAACACAAGGAAAAAAGTTTTAGTTTAGTATTGAGGAGCTATTTAAGTGCTCTAGGAATCCAAAAAAAATCTCCAAAATAATAGTTTTTTTCGAAAAAAAAAATATTTTTCTAATTTCGATTTTTCTCGAACAATTCAAATTTTTTCGACTTTTTTGATTATTTAGGTGCTCGGCTAGCTCGAATTAAGTAGGTACCCCATTTCCAAGAAATTAGAAAAAAAAATAATCACATACTTAACTCGAGCTAGCGGAGCACCTAAATAATCAAAAAGATTTGGGTCAAAAAAAGTTCAATTGTTCGAGAAAAATCGAAATTAAGTTGGCAGAACATGGTTTCCCATTTTTGAAAAAAACTATTTTTTTGGAGATTTTTTTTTGATTCCTAGAGCACTTAAATAGCTCCTATAATACTAGACTAAACTTTTTTTTTTCCTTGTGTTTTAAGTATTTTCCGGTAATTGGTCTGCTAACTTTAAATCAAGTTAGCAGAACATGAATTTACAACAAAAGTACTGGACCACTTAATTTTGTTGTTGGCACTTAATAAGGGCCTTATGATGACGTCACAAAAAATTTGTTCTGCTGACTTTGGTCTGCTAACTTGAGGGACATTTTATTTTAACCTATGTTTTTTTTGTATAACTACAATCTTGACTAAAGAATTTTACTCAAAAGGTTGATTTAGATGTAAACACACAAAGAGATAAACAAGAAGATTTACTTTAACACTACTTTTTAAAATGCAAATACTGCTTCGTACGTCATTTTAGTCAAAAATACAAATTATTGCAAGAAAATTATAAACGCCAACTGGAAAGTTAACTGTCAAACAAAAAACGAGATTTTTTGGGAAAAGAGTTATTTTATATAACGCGGTTTGCTAAAGTCATTATGTTCGATAGCATAATCTGTGTTTTATTGATAATTTATAGCTAGCGCATCAATACAAGTACCAATAAAATGCTTTTCCCATTATTATGTTATGTACACTATTTATTTCTGTGTTCGCAAAGTATTCTTGTTTCCTTTACGAACCAATTTACGAAATAAATTAATATGAGAAATTATCGAGATTGAAAGAAGTTTAATTGTAAATCTACTTAAATCTCGGTTTAATTGTATAACATATTTATGTGAAAAAAAGGGTTCTTATCTTGGTATTTTTCAAACAAGATTTATTTGTTGAAAAAATAAAGGAGTATAATTCAATACACTTTTTTTTTTAACTTTTGATACATTGCTGAAATACGATTTTTCATCCCTGATTTGTGCTATTCATCAAGCACTCATAAATATTTTTCGTAGTTCGAAAATGAGAGCGATCTTTTCTAAACCAGGCAAACTAAATCTGTGAAGTCAAACTTCTTTTGCACAAATGCATCTCCAACAATAAGAACAGCAGCAACAACAACAAGATCAATTAACATTTTTGAATTTACAAGAAAATAATTTTGAACAAAAGAAAATCAATGTATGTAGTATGTGCAATGTGCATGTATGTACATATGTATCTACATATGTTGAAAAAAAAATTAAAAATAAATATAAAATCGTGACAATTTGAAAAAAAAAAATTATTTTGAAAATCTTCGAACAAGTCTTCGGATAGAGCGCTTATAACCTATGAGTGGTCACTGGTCAGGAGCCCTCATAAGTATTATGAGCGCTCATAAATATTCACTATTATAATGCTTGGTGAATGGTTTTATGAGACTTTTAAGTCATGAGCGTTCGGTGAATACCGTCCTAAATATTTGATATTAAACTTCATAAACTAAGAAGTTGGTGTACCTATTTTTAGATCTCCATACTTCCTCCAAAGCAAATAGAAAGAATTTTGATTTATTATTAATTTTTACTGTACGAAAATTTTCAAAACTTTTAAAAGCTTTATAATTCAAACGATTTATCAAAAAAATTATTTTCGAAGTTATAGTTATTTTCAAAGAAATTCAAAATAAAATAATTAAACAAAACTATCAGATTTTCCAAATTTTGCCCACTGATCTCTATAATACACTGGATAGTGAATAGCCTATTGTGTATAACAGTTTTTGTGAGGCAAGTTTTTTAAAGGGTACCGGCCACGACCTCATTTCTTGCTCCATACAAACGAAGAAAGAGATTGAAGATATTTGCCGAAATTGAGCATTTATTTGATATCAGTTGATGTCAACAAGCATTGCGGCTGTAAATATTGAAAAAAAATATAAGAAAATGCAGGTCCAGTAGCGTCCATTCCGCTGGCGCCACTGTTATACTGTTATATGAGGGTACCAGCCACGACTATATTTTTGCCTCAAAAATACACTATCCAGTGTATATAGAGATCAGTGATTTTGCCACGACTTTGTTTGGAACCACATATAAGGAGCTGCAATAGAACTATTAAATTTCTTGAAGAATATACAATATCTGTCAGGAGAGAAATAATTGGTATGTACGATTTCTTTTTGTCCAACAGATTTCCTGGTTTTGGAAGTATTTTTATACTTCTGTGCGAGTTTTCATTATTGTCTTCGAATTTATTAAAACGATTAATACTTTTTTTGGGAAGCAAAAAAATTCCTACCAGGGGCCTATTTCACAGAACATACATCACATAAATTACAGAAATGTATGTGACGTAAAATAGTTCCAATATGCGTGGGCGTAAATTTTAATTTTTTTTTAAATTATGCATTTTCTAAGTTGACGCAGTTTTTCAAAAAATTCAAAATTTACACTGAGCCATCTTTGGCATCTACTTTAAGGAACATACATTCATACAATGTATGTGATGTATTTTCCGTGAAATAGGCCCCAGTTCTAAAAACAGATTTTTTTTAAGTTTTCAAAATATTAATAGTTACGCTTTTTGTTTAGTCGTTCACAACTGTTCGTTGTGGTCCTTTTAACATCTTTTGTAGCTTTTGATAAAATTATAGTTTTGTATTGTCAGGCTTTCGATTTTCAAATCTCACTATTTTTTTTAGTTTAGAGTGCATTCTTGTGCTTACGCAGAGATGTGATTCAAATGGTTTTTTATGGCATTTATAATGCTAATTAGGCGGGTACCTATAGGCTATACCTAACCTATACCTGTTCTCACAACGTTTACCAGAAACAATAATTATTAAGTATTTAATCCCAACACATGATTATACCTTATTATCATAATAATACCACAGTAAAATAAAAATAATTTTCAGTCTAATACTATATTTGGATTCACTTACATTATATCCTCCATCGTTTGAGATTAATTCAAAATTAAACTTGTTATTGATTTTACAAACACCATCAACGACATGCTGTTGTTTTAATTAAATTTAATTAAAACAAAACTCTCGATATATTACAAATTAAATAACAAAATCCATGAGAAACAAAAAGTAGATAGAAAGAATGCAGTAGTACCTAGTACGAGTACCATGATGAAGCAAAAAATAAAAAAATAAAATAGGAAGCAAATCTCTTTAACACCACTCTGCTTGGGTCTCTCTTGTGACTTTTTGTTTATCTTAACCAATGGACAAGGATACAGCATTCAATGAGGTTTTTTTTTATTTTAAATTTATATTCTCTCCTTTTCACAAACATTAGCAACATAAAAACGAGACAGCAGAAAAGAAAAATACAAAAAAAAAAATGAAATGACTTTTATCACGACGACATGGTGTGCTTGTGTGTCTGTAGATACCTATAACATACTCGTATATGTAGGAACCTACCTGGAGTATCTTTCTATATTATTAACATTTAAAGATATGATGCACAAAAACACTGCATCCAATGGACTTGATTTGGCCTGGCAAAGCAAAGTTATTCACAGTGCCGTATTTTGTCCAGATTTAGAAATGTTGTAACATTATTAAAATCAAACAAATTTTCTTTGCTAATCTTTGTTAATAATTACATTTGTATTCTAAATCGAATCGACAAAAATAGGCACCAGAAAATAAATGCACAAAAAGGTTGAAATGAAGTATGGACCCTAAATTAAGACCATTTTTATAATCAAATATCTGTAAATTAAATAGGCCTCAGAACGCATAAGACTTAAACAATTTGTCGTTTGAACGACAATCGTTTGAAAGACAATTGTTTGAATGACAATCGTTTTAACGATTTCTCTCTCCATCTAATTCCCTACAGATGTGATAGAGACAGTTAACAGCAGAACGTTGATCGTTCAATCGACCGATCCTTTTGATCTTACGTGTTCTGTGTCCAGTTCAAATGTAACATCGTCCATTTCTTTTTAAATACTTCCTTATTTGGGGCCCCAAGACTTTTCTGAGGCTTTTGTGATTTTTCTACAAAGCTTACCTACTCCGGCCATTGAAATTCGTTCTCGATTTCTCCCTCAGGTTGTTCCGTTTCTTGTTTTTTATTACTCTTTCCGATTTCCGAATATGCAACTGAAAAGGAAAATCGGAGAACAAAAACACAAAAAAAAAAAAACAGAGGAAGTATATACAAACAGACTTAAAGTTCGAAAGTCCACATGGACTTTGGTCATCATCAACCTTTAGGTAGATAGATATGCGACTCTTAACAGTCCCAGGTCCCAAGTCCCAACTTCACCAAGGGTATCACCATCACTGTACAACAACTAGTGGTTGCTTCTGTCTCGTTTTTCTGTCACACAGATATCTGACGTTTCTTTTTGTTTATATTTTTTTTTGTATATTTTTCCAAGTTTTTTTTTTCTTGTTTGTCGTCTCTACTCTTGGAAGACGAAAAAAACATGAAGAATAAAGTTCTTTCTTCTGATTCTCTATATTTACCAACTGCACAGTGCACATTAGTCCGAAAAAAAAAGTCCGAAGATGGTTTGCTGGTGTTTATTTTAAGAAGCAATAAGAAGAGATGGATTGGATTGAATAGATGGATGGATGGATATTCCTTAGACTTTGACGCTGGAAAATTCATGCATAATACAATAATGGATCCACTTTTATTGGAGTTGAGTTGAGTTGGGGCTTTGCAGCTGGTTATAAAATCATTTTGTTAAAGTGTAGGTACATATGCATTTTTAGTGTGTAGCTTTGAGAGCTGGTCAAAGAGAATCTCTATAAATGTATATGAAACCGAAAGAAACGAGTTTTTCTGGTATATTTTTTGTTTGGTATTATAAGTAGTTAGTAGTTACCTACCTCTATACGAAGGTAAAAACTATTTTGTTCGAGTGGACGGGACAGTGGATCCATTAGTGGTTCATAGTTGGAAAGTTATTTCAAAAAGGAAAACCCTTACAAAAAAGAACTTGCATGTTAACCATAGATCAACTAAAGTGGAGCTGGAGCCTGGATTTGTAAATGGGGAATAATTATTATTTTAATGTTTTTCAAGATAATACAAACTTAATAATATGAAAATAAAGGTCACTCTGTGAGTTGGATAAATACGAAAGTTGGAGTTGGATAAGGAAAGCCGCACTTTAAATTGAGTTGCTATAGGAAAGATGGAATTGGATAAGATAAAGAAATAATAAATTCAATGTTAACTCTCCTAGAAGTCTTGTTTTACTGTACCAATTTAAATCACCATTCTTCGAAATTAGGTTTTCAAGGAACAAAGAACGCAATAAAGCGATCGATCATTGCTCGAATTGTTTATCTTGTTCGTTCTGATGTTGCAACAAAATGTTGGTCCATGTCGTTATCAGTCTGAATTTTGTATTTCACTACAAAAGGCACTTGGTAATGTTCGGTACCACCGGGAAATCAGGACCAATCTATGAAGAATCGCCAAACATTTGTATTTTCTCAGAAGAAAATTGCATTGAGGAGATTTTATAAAGTTTTAATACTTTCCCATCGATTTTAGACCATCATCTCAGGAGGCTTGGTTCTTCTTAGTCTCCGAACATTGTCTCGTACATTTAAAGCAGTCTCCATCTCGGAGTTAGAATAACTATGCAGTATGCAGTTGTGATTATGTGATACAGCATGTTATCTAACCACTTCTGTAACCATTTCTATTTGTAGGTCACAATGAAAATGGCTATTTCTAATATACCAAGTGGTATTTATTATTCCACGAAGGAATTTTTTTTTGTGTGGGCCACAGCCCACAGATGGATGTCATATTATGTACAAACGATTTTCAGTACTTCGTTGGATAGCATTATTTTGTTCTAAATACATAGATAGCTCAGAGTTCTTACCCAGTAACCAGTGCATTTTTTCTGTATTTTAAGTTTAGTTCTTCTTTTCTTTCTGATGTGATCTTTCCACTTTGGCTTGGCATCCAAAGTCCTTCCAATGTATTTGGAAGTATTGGCGTAAGGTACAACTTTACTATTGATAGAAATAGGAACATTATTAATCTTTTGTTTCTAAAGTTTATATGAGTTGATTTTGTTTAGTTTTTATAGTTTCATATGCGCCCAATCTCTTATTTTATCGGTTGTATTTTGCAAATTTTTCTGCAGTCTTTACAACGCATTTATCAGGCACTAAAACGGAAGTATGAACTGCAAATGTGGACACGATAATATTGTTGTCCAATGGAATATCCCTAATATATAGTAAAAGTGTTGGTCCTAGGACACTTCCTTGTGGTAAACCGGCTTTAATTTTATTAGGTTACGAATACTCTTGCTTGTACCGTACTTTTAAGAGCCGATGGGTTACAAAAATTTTCAATACTTCGTAAAACTGCCTTGGGATATCTCTATGCAATTTGTACCTTGTCAAAAGCTTGAGCAACATCTAGAAACAGATTTTTTTTTTGTATAGGAAATTTTCTAAGCTACTAAATAAGACCTTGACATTTTTTTTCTGTACAACTATTACCATTTGGGTGTTATTCCTGAAAAACAATTTTGGGGGCTTTCAACCCCCTGTAAATTGACTTTTGACAGTTTCTTAAGAACATTATGAGGAGGCTATATACCAAAATCCAGCTTCCCGGCGGTTTTTTCCTAATTGAGCTGTTTTAATGGCTTTATTGATTGCACTATAATATATGCCTTTTTATAGGAGAAGTTTTTCGAAAACTTTTGACATAATTTTTATAAGCGATATTGGCCTGTAAGAAGTTACTTCTGTTGGTGACAGGAATACAAAATAAATTCTACAATTTTTCAATGACGTGGCACATATCGGAGCTTAAGGCATTCGTTTATTATATATTGCAGTTTTTTGACGGCTAAAGTTGGCGTTGCTTTCAAAGCCTGGGGAATTATTAGATTATTTACCCGGGTGCTTTTTTTTTGATAATTAGTGTTGACACATGCTTCTTACGTCTTTGAGCGTGACGAAGGGAATTTCGAATTCTTCGTTTCTAATGTATTTTATTTGTGACTTCCTTTTCTGGAAAGGGCTTAAAAGCACTCGAGAGATGTTCCGCGAAGAGTTCAGCCTTCTGTTTCGGGTTTGCAATAGTCGGATTTTGAATTTGCGGTCTTTTTAAGCGTTAAGCTGCTTTCTATAAGCAGTATTTGGTAGAAGAATTTGTTGTTAAACTTTTGAGAAATCCACTGAGTGATTAGTTCTTGAATTCATAGATTCTTTATCGAGTTCATTGCTTAGACGGTTAAATATTGCCTTATCGTCAGGGAATCTAATTCCATGCCATTTTTGTCGAGCCCTTCTTTTTTCCTATATCAGTTTCTTTATTTCTGCGGGTTTTTTTTATTTCAGTTTCTCTTCTGTTCGAAAAAGTTAGTGTTCTTTCTTCTGCGGTTTGTTGCACATCAGCAATTAATTGTTCTACTTCATGGTCAATTTTTCAGAATTGCACCGAAAAATCTATTATGATGGTACATGTAACATGACCCAATAAACGCTCTGACGGTTACGACTGCTACCAACATCGATTTCGAAGAAGAACCGTCCATTAATTCTTTCCGCACAAATTCTAGCCTTAATAGCCAACTATTAATCTAATCTAAAAATCTATCCTATCCTTCCATTCTTTCTAACATTGCTTAATTTATAAGACCCTAGGTCTTACTGGCATATATATCTGTGGCAATAAGACAGAGTAGCTTATGTTAAAAAAAACAGGTTTCGAGAAAAACGCACTTTTGTCTTCAATCTGTAATAAGAATTAATGTAAATTTGCATTAGGAATTGCAAGATTATTTTTCAAAACGGGTAATGATTTCAAGAAGAAAAGTAGCTCTCAAACTGTAGACTAACTAACAATCGAAAAACCAAAAAAAACGCTTATGTTGTCATAAGCTACTCGTCTTATTGCCACAGATTTGTTTGTGTTGTTTTAATTATTGAAAGGTTATTGTTCAATTAATTGAGGGTTTTCATTTGCCTTTTTTTTGCTTATTAATCTTCCTTCTCCAGAAGTTCATTAATGAAAGTAATATCAATTTTTACATTTTCAATCTCAACCAAGACACTTGAGACACTCCACCTACCGGAAAAAAGCATTGGACCAGCTAGTTTAAGAAAAAATCAAAACTTATAAAAAATATTAAGAAATGTGTAGTATATTATCATACTCACCAATAATTTCTGTGATGCGTGAGTGTCCCAATTTTTAATTAGATCATTTTTCTTTGAACTTAGAAATGTTACATCTGACCTTTAATTTTCTGTTTTTGTTCCACTGTAAGTAAAACCACTTTTATTATTTCCTTCTAATTCGGAACACAATCCGCTTTTTCTTATACTGCAGCACATAAAGCAAGAGTTGAACACGAGGTTACACAACCAGTCACTATACATCAAAAGGTAGACAAAGGCAACAGCACCTTAAAATACAAACAAAATAAAATTAAAGAAAAAGAGAACTTAAAAGAATTAAACACATGCATGCTGAGTCTCGATATACATAATATGTATTAAAAAAACAAAGTGTTGCACATTGATGCCTTGCTTTTTTATTCGCTTTTCTCAAAACCAACCATTGAGCATTTCTTTGAATTTTATTTCTTCAATCTATCCCTTTTTCATATACAGGTAGTAAAGTAACTGTTTAAACTTAATATAAAATGTATTCCGTTAATTTTGTTATATATTCCATTTTTCTTCTTTTTCCTCACTAACTAAGCTTAGCGATCTAAAGCCCCATTACCAAAACCAATCATCTAAAACGATTAGGTATAAAGTTGAAATGTAATAATTTCAGAAGACTTGAAAAGTAAACAAAGATGACATACAAAAACTGCTTTTAACAGAATCGTAAAGAGTTGAACTGTGCATAAGATGATTGTTGAGGTCTTCTTTAAACTTCTATCTCTGTCTTATGTCTTCTGTCGTTTCTTTTCCTTTGTATTTAAACCAAAATGGTTTCTTTGGTTAATCATTTTTTTTTGTTGGTAGATTATACAATATACATACTTTATTTACTGACATTTTAGTTTAGGTTTAAAAGGAAAAAGGGAAATAAGGAAACACAAAGCAGACTTTGACCTAAATACCTACCTAAAAGATGAACAAATAAATGGAAACATATGGAGTTGTAGAGTTTATCTTGGAATGAATGTGCTTTTTGGTTAAGAAGTTGAATGTAGAATGGTAATGTATGTCACTGTGACATAACATAGTGACATATGCATATATTTAAAAATATTTGTGTACCAAAATTCCTAACTAGGTATATTTTGTTCTCTTGACAAATACCTATATAAAGGTATCTTTTTGAGTTTGAATGTTTTGTTTGCTCTGCACAAAATAAATAAATATCTATCTACTTTATTTACCAATTTACTTACATGATTCAAACAGGAAGTACAAAAATTGTTAGAAAAGATAGAATAATAGAATTTTGCATCTATATCAAAAACAAAATAGGATAGGTAATTCTGTTGGACTGTATAGAGGTATCCTATCATTTTGAAGCTTTAGATAAAATAGCTTATTGCTTCTTCATTTCTATAAAGATTTTTAGACACTTACAGTTGTATTTATAAAACTTTTGTCTACTTAGACACTGTCTTACTATTTTCAAATTGGTGGAAATATGCTTTATTTAATAAAAATAAATATCATATTATTCACGGTTAGGATAATCTACTCTTGTGTCTTAGTTAGGCAGCTATAAAACAACAAAAAACAAGGTTTTTAAACACATTTTCCAAAGTTGGACAGTTGTCCAAAGTTAGACAACTTTTATAAATAAGACCATTAAAGTTTTTAAGTTCTGGAGTTAACTCTGAGTTAAACTAAATCCTACAAAGTCTGAGATAACTCGCCAGAAGCAGTTTCACAGTACAGCGCTTTAATTAACGTTCAGTTGTCAAAAATTTATCGAAGTCAAAATCTGACGCATAAAAACGCGTTTTTTTTCTAACGAGAGGGCATTACAATCTTTTTATATTTAGTTAATGTTTTGACTTACATCTTTTAGAAATATCTATTCAGTAAGTCATCTTTCACACGAGGAAACAAGTTGCTGGAGATTTTTTAACGTTTTCTTTTAATTTCCAATATTCATCAATTGTAGACCTTTCACTCCTCTTTCTTGGTGCCTTTAACAACTAAAAACTGAAAGTTACTGGAAACTTAGCGTCCTCGTGTGAAAGGATTCTTAACATAGTGAAAGCTCCCTTGGGCGGACAGCGACGGTGGCAGAACTTTTGTCCGTGTCTAAGGGAAAAAAATTTGTGGAATTTAAGATCCACGGTCGTGAGAATTTGTCAGCTTAAGGGGATTGTCTGTTTAAGGGAGCTGTCAGCAATAGGAGCTTTTACTGTATACGGAGTAAAGTCATCAAATTCGATGATTTGACTCGAGATCTGACAGTTAACTGAAGAAGATATTCAGGTTTTACGGGTTTAAATATGTAACTGTGATAGATATGAGTATCGAAAAACCATATGCCTATAAGGTCCAGTTTTTCATCTGATGAGTTAAACCTGAAATTTAATTTTTTTTTAATAGTTAGCTCGAGAAGCTGTTTTTTAGTAGTGATTTCATGCGTATCGACGTAAAAAATTCGAAGAATTAAACATCAGAAGTATCGGTTGAGTAAATTCAGTCAATCCAAAGTTAATTCACTATATACATAGATCTGACTGAATTTAAGCGATGGCACAGGTCATGTTGAAATTAAGAACACCGCTCGTTTGCTCTTTGTTGATGGTGATGGCAATGCCATTGTCATTTTCAAAGAAGTACGGACCGATGATGACGCACATCCACAATCATATTTCGAGTGGTGGTAACAGAGTTGCCGAAGTGGAATGATCGTGCTTTTTTGACACGAAAATTTCATCGTGGCACGAAAAACACGTTATTCTTCTTTGCAGTTTTTACTTAAAAGGAAATTTTGGAAAATTGTTCCCATTGGAGTAAAAACTAGCAGAAACTCTTAGTTTTTGATAATACACGAATAAAGGATCCCCCACACCAACGCTAATCTGTCGCGGCGACGATGAAAACAATAATAACATATTATTGTTTTCGTCGTCGCCTCTAAAGTTTCGCGTTGGTGTGGTGGATCCCTAAAACAATTATTTCTTCTAATTGTTTGTTGTATTTCACCGCACAATAATTTAATTTTTTTTAATTTATTTTTTTTTTTATTTAAGAATTTTCGTTTTTTTTTTTATATAACACAAAAATGGCACGGTGTTTTTTAAAAAATTTGACTCGGAAATTTTTTTGGACGGCAACGTTGGGTGATAGTGCTAACTTCGTTGTCCAACCTAGCATTATCAGGGTTAACAGTTTTTGGTAAAATCAAACCTTTTTTTTTCTCTCAGGAAAATTGTACGACAGATTAACGATTTCATAAGTCATAATATTGAGTTCATTTTACCCTTCTTTATATATACCTAAAGTATATTTTTTTTAGAAAACAAGCGACATAATTATTTTTCTTTTCTGACAATTTTACGGCAAATTTACGACACTTATTTACACGTCCATTTGTCTGTTTTGAATTCATTTGACCTCTTTTTGAAGTTTTGTAATGTTAAATTGAATATCAAGTTATAGTCTTAACAGAGGTTTTTTTTTAAATAAGCGCAACAATTTTTTTTTTCTTGCACGACAATTTTACGATGAATTTACGAGTTCAATTATTAAGTTCATTTTACCTCTCTTTGAAGGAGGTAATGCTTATTTGACTACTGTCAAGTATTACCAGGGATAATTTTGTAGTAAACAATTTTTTCTTTCATTATAATTTTACGACAAATTTACGATTTTTTGAGGAGTGGTTATATTAACTGGAATGCCAAGTTAGTAAGGTTTATTTTTGTTAAAAAACAAGTGCCACAATTTTTTTTTCTTTCACGACATATTTACGACAAATTGATGACTCCCTCTCTTTCTTAAATTAAACAAAGTTAATAAATAGAGAATGAGATCGAAAAAATGCAAATTTATTACAGTTAAAAATGGGTGTGCTCGGCGCGAATTGAAAAATAACTCTGAGTCACAAATGTTGGCCTGCCGGGGGAGGGCCAAGGTCATGCGGGGCCGCATTAACAGAACCCTTATAAACAAAATTGATATAAATATTTTAGATTTTAAACATTTGTATTCGCGGTTGTTATATATTTAGTATAATTTTATTACCGGATACTTACCGCTTTTAATTAATTAAATATAAATTAATGGAATTTTGTTTACGCGGTAAGTCCGGTAATAAAATTATATAAATAGCTTTTAACGGCTTTTAGTCCCACAAAATATGGCGTTTCATCCCGGCGATCTCACTTGGACTCATCAGTTGACTAGTTAGGGCCTTGTCAATACGCAATTTTTGTTAAGTTCAGTTTATCTTACATATATAGATTTCGTGACGAATATCTAGTGTGAACTATATCCAACAAGACAACAAGAAATTTTGTAAACAGTTTTTTTGTTTTTTGTCCGTCGCCTGGCATTTTTTATATAAGAAGGTTTTTTATAAAAAAAAATCTATATATAAGACTGAAATACTTCACACTAGATGAACTTAAAAAAATTGCGAATTGACAAATGACAAGGCCCTCACTAGTCAACTGATAAGTCAAAGTGAGATCGCCGGGACGAAATGCCAATTTTTTTTAGAACTCAATAATTCAACAAGTCAAAATAAAATAGTGCTAAATCTTCTACTTGGTTGATGTATTGTACCCACTATATTTAGAACTTTTATTGTTGAAAAAAGCATTGTCATAAGTTAGCATTTCTTAAGTTACTTTCTTCTTATAAATTTGTACATATAATACCCTGCTCCAATTTCATTCCTTTTTTTTTTTTAATAAATTCCAACCTCATGTAGAGTCGAATCAATTTTTTTTTAGATTTATCATATGACCAGTCTACCATTAAATATGTCGTAGTTTTATTTTCTCTAAAAATAACGATAAAACTGTGGTACACTATGGCGTATACGCATTTTTCTTATTTAATTGAATTTTTAACAAATTTTCCTCGTTTAATCTTTATATCTAAATTAAGACTGGATTCATAAAGAATTGTGTCCTTTTCAACAAATATGCCCGATAATTACTTTTACTCATGTTTTATAGGATAGAGAGTTGTAGGTAACAATATTTCACAGGAACCAAAATATGATAATAAAATTTAAGCGGTCCAATGTCTCAAACTGTATAGGTTGACCACATTCCTCAATTGTGGGGGAAAAGTGAAAGCCTTTTAGCAAAAGTTTGAAATGTATGAAAATGAGAGTATTGATTGATAATAAAATTTTGAAATTTCAACCTATGTACCTATCTTCTAAGCTTCTAAAAATAAAAGAATTAAGTCTGACTTATATAAAGACACATTTTTTAAAATATACTTTATTCTAAATAAAGATTTTTTCGTTAAAAAATAGAAATTAAATTACTAATTGCTTCATTATTTTCTCAACTTTATGTCAAGCTCTTCACATAGACAATCTCTCCTGTTGCATAAAATATTCATATTTAAGTTGATCTCATTAATTTAAATAACTTAAGCCCATTACTTATTTGTATGCAACTATATGTAACTTAAATATCAAGGCACTTTCGAAAATTTCTACTTCAGTTTCCAACTTTGAACTAAAACACACTGCACATTCGTTAGTATATCTAGGTACTATTCGGACTTGTATTTCCATATATCTACGTATTTTATATCCACTCAAACAGACTCATAAGATCAAAAAGTTCACCGCAACACATTCCTCGAAACGAAGTTGCCCACTTTTCGGGACAAACGATGAATACCAAAAACGTGTCACCTCCTTTCTAAATGGCTTTTTGTCTATCTCTTTGCAATTGCAATTTGCAATATCAGTCTTCTACAGAGATACAGAGAGAAAGAGGGAAAGAGCAGACCAAAAGAGTCATATACTGATGTAGATATATAGTATATAGAAAAAGGTACCTTTCTACCTACTCTAGATTTAAATGCCTGACGATGTTTGTTCAAGGAAAAAACCGACTGAAGCGTCAATGACGATACTACTATATATAGGTACGCGACAAATAACTGGTGTGTTGGGGAGGAAAGGAGGTTATAGGAAGTTGGGTTGGGTTTGGTGTTAGATTGGAGCATAGGTATAGCTTTCAGAAATTCTGAAATGGCTCTCCATTTTCCTGTTGCCTATGGTTCAGTGAGTCCTTAACATATTTTTGCCTTTGCATCATGTCACACTCGCTTTTTTATTCCATCTCAAATACCGTGTCTCTGTCCATTTCTTTACATATAAAGCCTTCTCGTTGCAATTATTTGATGTGAAGGTACTTTTCATGTGCTCTATAGTGTGTATGCCAACAGGGGTGTATTTATATTGACGTTCGTCATTATAGGGCTCTTAAAACTTTGACTAAATTTTAAGACTAAAAATATAACAAAATTAATCAAGTCGATAAGTATGTCAGAAAAATTGAAAAAAATAATAATTTTTGAGTTGAGAAATAAATAAAAAGGAGGCTTGACAGGAGCGCCTACAGAACCAGGGCCTATTGACTTAGGTACAATTCTCAACCATTTTCTGGTGTGTGATTGTTGTTATAGTCAGCGGAAAATGGATGGGACCTACAAATTTTTGTAATGATAAAGATGAGAAAAACTTTTTCATGACAAGATTAGTCTTGGAGGACTTGTTCATTACTCGGAAGGGATAGCTGCTCCTAGGTTCCCCTGCAAAAAAAAAACATTTCATTTGGTTTTTAGGTGAAATAAATTGGGATTCGAACCACAAACTTCTGACGACGTGGCCAACTCAATGTAACTATCAGTGGCGTTCACATGAAGGGAGGCGAAGAGGGTTTGAGCCATCAAGCAAAATGAAACTTTGAATATGGGCCCCTATCAAAATTCGTATTAATAGAATTTTCTTTGAAAAATATAACAATCTTGCTCATTTTGTCAAAGTTTTGAAAATATACCCCATTTCGCCTTAGAACCCTTTAAAATTAAAAGTGCAACACTGTACAATATGCATATGCGATATGCCTGCCAGACTGGCTTGAATACAAGTAGGTATCTCTGCCTTGATTCATCCCCCCCCCCTCGAGTGTACACCTACTTCGAAGACCATTCTCTGCCTTACGTGCAATATTTACACAAAGAACCTTAAACACCCGCATTCGCATCGCCATCTCCAACCCCCCACACCTACTCCAACACGACCATTCCACCCACCACTAAACCCGGTTGTTGTTTATGATCTGATAAAAAAAAGAAGATATACCAACGGCCGACAACGACGACGTGGTGGCGGCGCGACTCGACGGGCGCTCTAGGAGTATTTTTTTTGCCTCTCTCTCTCTCTCTGTTAAAAACGGCAACCTCAATGCCTTGATGCCGTATCTATAGACAGAAAAAGGTGTGCGATACATATCAAGGGCTTGAAGGCACAGTTTGCAGCCAGAAAAAAACATTTAAAGCCGGCTTTATATATACATAAATATACAAACATACATACTATGTAGATACATTTATATATATCGAAGGTATTTGTGCAGCTGTTTTATTTTACTGTAGATAGGCATATTTATGTAGATATGTGTAAGTATGCAATTTTTTTTGCATATCAACTACATATCTTTCTACATGAATGTTGATTGATCACGATTAAAATATGAGAGCGGCTGTGAAAAAAAAAATTTATATATAAAAATAAATTGTAGGAGTTTGCGGTTCAAGGAGCTGGTGAGTGGTAGTATAGACGAAGGCGACACACCATGCTTATACACACTGCACGTTGAATGGATCTTGGGGCGAACGAAAAGGGCCATAAAAGGAAGTGCATTGTATGTTAAAAAAAAAAAAAAAACCGCTCTTGTTGTTGCATGATGGCATGTGGCATTTTGTTGTCTTTATATTTTATGGGGAGTGTGTGTGTGGATGGGGGTGTAAGTAATTTTTTTTTTTATTTTTTGTCTGTTCATTCAGTGCAATTAACTGCCTTGAAGGCATTTTTTGCATTGAAAACAGATGAAAGTTATCTCTGAGGTTAAAGCCGACCTTTCATTTGAAAAAAAAGAAAGAAATACCTGCATAGGTTTATCTCAAAGTGAAAACGATTATCTCTCTTTTGGTATAGAATTCTTTTTTTTTTTTTTTTTTTATGAAAATGGAAAGGGAAGTCATTTTAGAAAGTGAAAAGGAACTTCTTTGCATGGGAGATATAAAAACCTAGGCACCTACCTACATATACTTACAAATAGGTAAACCTAAACTGAAGGCTATTTTGAAATGAGTATAGGAAGGTTTAATTAAAAGGTTAGAAATACTTTCATGTAAATATTTAAAAAAATTTATACGAAAACTTTCTTTTATTTAGATTATTAAGTCTTTTTTGATTTTATAAAACTTTCGGTACCTATAGCTGTAGCTATTTTATTTCATGTCAGGACGGTGAATGTGTGAATACGCGTTAATCAAGGAAAGCACAAATTTTAAATGTGAGTCATATTCTCTCGTTTTGCATAGGTACCTATTATTTTTATATATTATTTTTTTTAACAAGTCATTCGAAAACAAAATAAAATGCATTAATGGGTCAAACGAACTTGCTCTTGTATACAGGGTGATCGGTATAAGGTGCACCATAAAGCTAGAGCGGGTAGGTTGGGTAAAGACCAGAAAAAAATCGTATGGAAGGGGGGGTCTATTTTCTATAAAATTGACTTAAAATAGAAAAAACATATTTAGAAATTAGGGAAATAGACCCCCACCTATTCTTGTCTTAACCCAACCTAATCGCTCTAGCTATTTTGTGCACCTTATATACCGATCACCCTGTATACGATAAGATTGTAGTTTTAAATTTTGAATATTTGTAACCTATTTACATCTGATAACAAAAAAATGATTTAGCTATGGGAGCCTTCCATATTTTATTAAAACCTATCAAATAGAATTAGTTTAAGTTATGAATATAAGAGTACATAAATAACAACAAAATCAGGACACCCCCTGTTGCACTTGTGGATGAAACTTACTGACTGACTTAGACTGAAAAATTGTTAAAAAAAATATATTGATTGATTAAACAAATCTTAATTTATGAGACAAAAATCGTTGAATAGGTTTAAAACAAATAATTTTGTATATCTATACATATACATATACATAAATATGTAAAATTTTATTTACATTTTGAACAAAAAAAAATTGATTAGCATTTCGTATGAACCATTTTTAAGAAAAATAAGATTTTCCTTACCAGTTATTAAACACTTGTATGGGAGGTAAGTACCTACCGATATTATTTTTGGTTGTAAGAATAATATTCATCTAAAATCTGCTTAATAATCTTAAAAAAATTGCTGGGTGCTTAGTTTAATAAAAATCAATTACGTAAGTCGTTTTCGTTTTATTAAATTCTCAACAAAAAATTGAATTTTTTTTTTTTTAACCCAAAATAATTTTTTTTGAAAATGTTGGTACCTACATTATTCTTTTAAAACTTTTTAAAAACAAATTTTCATTAAAAAAATTAATCAAAATCAGTTGAACCGTTTTTGAGAAAATCGAAAATCAAAAAAATGGGTCTATGGGAAGCACCATTTATAACCATTTTTCTGAATTTTTTTTTATAAAACGGTAGCCATTTTGTAAAAAAATTACTGAATATTTAAAAAAATATGAGAACGTTTTTGTTAAAAGATAATATTTTCATCATTTGCTAACAAAAAAATGCAGGTACCTTCATTTTTGGTCTTAAAAAATAAAAAAAAAAGTGCCCAAAAAACGCTAGGTACCAAGTTTAAAGAAAATTGACCCACTCATTTAAGCTGCAGCCTTATAACGAACAGACAGACAGACGGTCAGAATCCACTTCTTTCGACTTAGCTATCATCGTTATGTCAATGCTTGGGTGTTTTGCATAAAAGCGAAAAAGTCAAGGGCGTTAGGTTGGGTAAAGGCAAGAAAAAAATCTTATGGAGGTTTGTTTATTTTCCTCCGTTTAGACAAGAGGGAAAATTTTCTAAAAAATCATTTTATTATTTATTATTTAAAATCAACGGAAACACTTACAATATTTTGTTATACCTTTTTTGTATACAGAAATATATACATCCATGAAATCTGTTTTTAAATTAATTTTTTTCAGTCAATAGCATTGGAAAAATTAATTTTTAAAATTAAAATTTTGAAAATAAAAATAAAAATAATTTTGTTAAAAATTTTACGTTATTAAGTGTAACTCTTTTTGTTTTTAATATTTAATGTCCTAATGATAATGATATTTAATGCTTTCATGATTGTAAACAATCATTTTTTTTTCGCCGAAAATAAAAAATATCTAAAACTATTTAATTTAAAATTTATATTGTTTTAAGATCGAGTCCTTTATAAAATTTTTGGAGAATTAAAAATATGTATTTTTTTCATAGTTTCCTTCCTTTTCTGGAAATTATTTTTTGTCAGCTCTCTGCGTTTTCAAGGTTAATAACAGTTCCTTAGATATTTTGTGAGGACTACCTTTTTTTCTAAATCTGGTTTAATTCAATCTCTTGGTGAGAATAAATGTCTTTAGAAATCAAAACGCTAATCTAAATGGCTATCAAAAAACTAACAAAAAACCTGAAATCTTTTATAATCTTATTCATCTATAGGTCATCATCGTGTTTTTTTCTTTTAATTTTCACATAATAAGACAACCACAATATTAAGTGCCATCCTGTATAATATAATTAAATTGGTTTTACCAGATTCTCATTTAAATCAAAACCTATCTATACCTTTATCTATTTATCTATCTACTTATACAACATTCAACATCTCACCTGAAGAGGTTATATCCTCTTTTATTCATTTGTTAGATCAAAAAAACGACGAAGAAGAACCGATAATAATCATCCTCACAAAAAAATAATAAGTTAAATAAGAAAAAAAGACCAAACCCTAAGTTCTATATTATGATTATTATTATGATACCTACCTATACATACCTAGAAATATATTCTAGTTTTAGTGAAATTATTCGAAAAGCAAAATCCAATAAAGATTGAGCTCGAAAAAAGATGAAATCTTGGACACAAAAGAAGAAAACAAAAAAAAACATTGAAAAGAGATTATTATTATAGTTATCAGGAGGTGGGGATCCATTTGACAGGATAACTATGCGAAAGGGTCTATATACCTACATTAAAGGTATATAAAATCCCTATCTTGATGAACACTGTCTATACTTTATGGATGATAGTTAGGTAGGTACTTTACGGAACAAGAAGACGAACAAATAAAAAATCTCATTTCCTTTTGGGAATTATTTTTTATACTACAGCACAAAATAAAGGGTGTTTTTTCTTTATGTATATAATAAGTAGTGTATTTAGTGATATACAGGGTGTCCCGAAATCACCGCCTCAGAAGAAAACCATGAGTTCCTGGGGTTATTTCAAGTCGAAAAACTTAAGATGTAATTTTCTCGTTTTCGCTTATAACGGTTTTTGTGATTTTTATTCTTTTTCCTTTGACTGACTCTAACTTTGACAAACGACAACCGATTTTGAATTTAGTTAGTAATTTGCATCTACCATACAACTTTTTTCTGTGTGGGTAACGGTTTTCCCGAAATTTATTATCAAACACATTTTTTAAGCATTTTTAGGTTGTTTTTCTTTTACTTCGAAATGATTTTTTCACAAAAACACGTTATTAAGTATATTTTTCTTTTATTGTGTTCTTAAAAATACCTTAAACTTTTTCACCTAAAAATACATTTAAAATTATTAAAAAAATGTTCTTGTTTAAATAAAATAAAAATTTCAAAAATCGGCTTTGTTTGGCAAAGTTATATATAGCCAATCAAAGGAAAAAATAATAAATATCACAAAAACCGTTATAAGCGAAAACGAGAAAATTACCTCTTAAGTTTTTTCGATTCGAAATTACCTCAGGAACTCATGGTTTTCTTCTGAGGCGGTGATTTCAGGACACCCTGTAGAAAGCTAAGCAACTGAATTCTGTTTTAATTTTAAATGCGCGTGAAGATGTCATATCGGAGTAGGAGTAGGAATACTGGCTAAAAATCTCATTGTCAAATCTGACATTCATAAAAAATGTATTCAAGGTGACATGTCAAAAATATTTGTTTTTCGCATACAATTTTAAAATGGTGAACGCTGGAGAAAAGAACTTCAGGCAATTGTAAATCAATGAATTTTCTACAAAATATATTTTAAAACATTTATTTCTGCAACCAAATGGTTAAGAAGATATGAAGTTTTACAAAAAAAATAAAATGAGGAGGTTTTTAGATACTAAACGAAGAGTTTTTTTTCGAAAACATGTTGACACAAAGTTTGAACACTATGGTTTACTTCCCAAAACTGTAAATTTTGACCAATTCTAGTCCAATTTTATTTTTTGTAAAAAGAAAATAATTGTTTTTTTGTTCTAACATCGATCGTTTAAGAAAAACATATAACCTTATTTCAATAACTGAACTTTTACAAGAATAAGCAATAACGTAGGTATTTTTTTTTGTAGCTATAATTTGAAAAATTTTAGTACACATTTTAATTCACATTGGTTAAAGTCTAAAATACTGTTTTTTTCCTATTTCCTCGTAAATCGTGGAGAAAAAGTTGCATAGCCGAAAAGTAATAAAATTCTTTTAGGAGCAAAGTAAACTTTATAATAATTTGTTTTAGTTATAAAAAATCAAATTGAATAAAAGTGGGTGTGGCAATAGGTGGGATTTAAAAAAAATTTATAATCTTGCTTTCCGTTCAAGAGAGTTGAATCACGGAAATTCAACTTTCTAATGATGTAAGGTAAGAAAAATTCTCAAATATAAGAAAAGTAGGCGTGGTTGTAGGCGGACTTTAAATAAAATTAAATATGTTCTGTTTTAGGTTCAAGTGATTTTAATCACAAAATTTAAACTTTCTAATGGTGTTATGTAAGGAAGAATCTCAAATATGTGAAAAGTGGGTGTTGAAGTAGGCGGAATCTAAAACAAAATTTACACGAAACTGCTTTAGGTTTCAGAGAAAAAAAATTTTACAATATCCTGCTGTTCCAGAGAGTTTAATCACAAAATTTCTACTTTCTATATGAATGTAAAATAAGGAAAAATCTCAGATATAAGAAAAGTAGGCGTGGTAGTAGGTGGACTTTAAATAAAATTAAACATGCCCATCGTTAGGTTTAAGATATTTTAATGACAAAATTTCAAATTTCTTATGATGTTAGGTAGGTATGTAATGACTAATGAGGAATCTCAGATATGAGAAAAGTGGGCGTGGTAGTAGGCGGGCTTTTAAAAACAAATTTAAACGGCCAGCTTAAGGCTCAAAAGAGTTTAATCAAAAAATTTCAACATTCAAAAATTGTAAGGAATAATCTCAAATATAAGAAAAATGGGCGTGGTAGTAGGTGGTTTTCAAAAAAAAAAAGAAAACATATGCCATGGTTTTGACTGAAGATTAGTTTGTTATAAATTTTTAGTCTTCTAAAGGGTTTATAAGTAGGTATAACGATGAAATTCTAATGTAATAAAAGTGGGCGTGGTAGTGGGTGGGACAAAAAAAAGATATTATTTTAAATAACTTAAAAACACTGGCGCAAAGTTTTAAACAGTTCTCGTTTAAGCAATAAACCCGGCTCTAGTTAAAACAGTCCTTTATTTAAAAATTCTTGTTTAAATTTTTCTTAATTTTAAACAACTCTTCTAACTAAAGAACCTGTTTAACACAACGTCAGCAAACTTTTGTGAAACACGCCTAATTTTGACGGCTGAATAAATCAAACAGAACGAAAAGTAAAAAAAAAAAAAAAAAACAAAAAGAACCCAGTCTGTAATTTTGCCGAGCTATAGGAAAGTGTTTTGTTTCGAGATTTCAAAACGTTAAAATAGTTAAAATACTAAATAAAATAGTGAAATAAAAGTTTACATAGTGAATATGTACTTACAATATTTTATAAAAAAAACATAAAATAACATGAGGTGCTGCGTTAAGTCGTGTAAAAACACCTATAATATGGAGTTTTCAAATTTTTCTTTTTACGGGCTGATTGTGTCCAGGGACGTCCCGTACTCATGCAAAGTGGGTAGACAGTTACTCATTTTCAGTGATTATATTTTGCATTATTCTTAAGATACCTACATCATTTGGTTTAAAGCCCTCTTACCACGTCAAGGTAGATGTATTCAAGAAGATGTTAGTTGTTTTTTTCATTTTCTTTATTTTTTTATTTTTTTAATTTAATAAAAAAAATAAGAAATTACAATATTTCTTCCTTTTTTTAATTGTTTTTATTCTCACCACAGGCAAAATCGTAGCCTCAGCCATCCCAAAAGAATTTAACTCAAAGTAAACGAACGATTAGACATTTTCAATTTTGTCTATTTCCTCCATATAAAATACGAAATGAGAATGGTATACCTTCAATATACATCCATTTTTTTTTACCATAGTTTGGTTGAAAGCGAAGACACTGTCTTCGGCTTTACGAATGATTGATCGGCCCTGTGCCGATCGTTGTTGTTCATACTTCGTGTTGAATGCACGTATAGAAAGAATGAAAAAGGTTTGAGTGTGTCTGTGTGTATAGAGTTTACGTGTTGATTTATATAGCGTGTGTGAACAAAGCAAAGTTTTTTAAATAAATGTATATTGGGGTAAGAAGGGACATTATAAACGTAATAAAAATATAAGATTTCCTTGATTTGAAGATTATCTTGTTATGGCACTTGTATTTATGTTTTAAACGAATGGTTTGGGTAGACATTGTCTAAAATGTCTAATTGACGCCTCGTCACTGATTGTGTCTCATATTCCACATAAAGTAATGTGAAGTGATGTTTTTTAGGTTAATACATTATCTGAGAATACTTTTCAATTGATATTTCGTAGTATTTTGCTATAAAAAAGCAAATTGTTTGAAAATAAAAATACACTTCAATCACGGGAATTAGCTGAACCCGATCTTTGAAAATTGAAATTCTCGTCCAGGGTAGTATTAGTTTTTCTTGGTGATGGTAAGGCGCTCAAATCCATTGAGCGCCCGTAGTGCAGAGTAATTTTACTTACTTTATGTGGAATATGAGATACAGCTTACCTGTGAAATGAACAAAAATTACACTGCTTGTTATAGATGTTTTTAAATATAGGTGCAGTATTTAACGCAGCACCGCGTGTAGTTTTCTATTTTTGTACATTTTTGTATTGCATGTAATCACTTTAATTACTTTTATATCACTTGTTTCTTTAATTTACTAAGCTTTTTTACTATTTTAAGGATTTAAAATTTCAAAACAATCCTAAAACAAAACAGATCAAAATTTCTTTGGGCGCCCCAGCATTTAGCTGTCTAACTGCACGCCTTCCCTGTGTGGATGCATTTGTGTTTGTGTAACTCACACTCACAGTGATAATTTCCCACCGATAAAGCATACTTTAAAAAGATAGAGAAGCGTTTTTCTGGTTTTAAAGTTAGAAGGCCTCTTTTACTTTATGTCGTTTAAAATTTATAAAGAGCCGACTCTCATTCTAAAGTTATTATTTAGAGCCGACTCCCATTTTAAAATAGATTTAAAGCCGCGTTAAAGTGTTTAAAATTTTTCGCCACTTATTTTATTTATTTATTTACTTAAAAGCATTTCGGAAGCTATGCTTCCATCGACGATGGAAAGAAAGCTTATTTAAATATAAACAATTAAATTCCTTTAAATTTCTTTGATTTTTTAATAAAAAAAATGAACTCTTTTCGCCCCGAACCCTTCATATTTTTCAAAGTCCCATATCTACCTATACAAATTTTCAAAATAATGTTTTATAGGTATATAGAAATAATATGAAATAACTCATTTACTACCTTATTTCTAATTTGTACAAATTTCAATCCTATATAACAATTAATTTTAACAACTTACATTCAATAAATCACTTGCTTATCGATGCGTAAAATGTGTCAATTTATATTTTATCTCTCACCTAAAACTACTATAAGCAGGTATGAATGTATACGCAGGTATAAACCTATAAATAAAACCACTCGAAAACCTGTCAACCTTTTATCTAGTTTATCATAATTTGTACTAATTTGTTGTTATACATAATATACCTATAATCCTCTATGAAAAAAAAAAAAAAAACATGAAGAGAGTATTTTTTATTTTTCAGTTTGCTTCTCTGCCATGTCAATCCTGTGCGTATAATCCTTGTTAATGAATACATATAAAATGAATACCTACATCAAAACATTAAAAATGCCGATGTTGAATTGTGGGGGATATACATATGTAGGTACTCGTATAGCCGGAGGTATATCCTTCTACAAGTTGATTTCCGCTCATGCATCAGAAAGTGAATTTAACATGAATTGTACATAAAAAGAATAAAAAGGACTAAAGTAAAAAAAAAATAAAACTTACTTGGAATATATCTATCAAATGCGAAATAATACCAGCAATTTACCAAAAAGTCCTTTTTTCTGATCCGAAAATTAAAGCAATATGTATAAAAAAAACCCTTAACAATTAAAAATGCAACAAAAAGAGTAAATTCATCGGTTTATTGTTCGTTGTTGGGCGTACAAATGCATTTAACCGTAAAAAAAGGAACATAAAATAGTCCTTATGTAGATACATCGAGTATAGGTAGGTACAGCTATGATATACAATGCACAAAATCCCTACGAAAATCCCAAACACAGAATAACAGAAGCATGTTACTCTGGAAAATTAAGTTTTCCTCCTAAGCTTCCTCCAGGAGGAGGTGGAGGGCGAGGTGAAGCGAAGCGCAGCCCTGGCTTACTACTGTTTGTCAGGATTTGGATCACAAAAAAAAATCCGTTATAAAGAGTGGATTTTTTACACACGTGTACAAAACAAATAAAAGAGTATCCTATCTTTGTATTTATGTGTACATATATATTGTGTACCTTCATATCCCATTGTGGAACAATATACTCGTGCCTCAGATCAACGTTACGCAGGTAACCATATCATCGTTGATTGGAAATCCCATCCATATAAGCAACGCATGACTTTGTGTTATACTCACATAATGTATCTACCTATCTATAGGTATAACAACTGATATGCCTTATGTTCCTATTTGTTTTGCACAAGATAAAAGGATATCATTCCCCCTGCAGTTATCTTTATAACTACATATATGCATTGAGGATATTATTATAACGATTATGAGTCCTTTTCATTTTTTTTTTCTTCTCAGTGAACAATTATTCCATATTTTATTTTTTTAAAAAGACTCAATGTTATAGGTGTATTAAAACTCTATACAGTACTCGTATATATCCAGATGACCTACTATATATAACATCGTCGGTCGTGATGATGGAGAAAAATCCTTATTATTAGTTAAGTCAACTAGAAGGACAATGAGTTTATATGTATTTTGTGTCTATTTATCTGGAAAATGTCGAAAACTATCAACTATCTTCTTTTAAGACTTTATATAGGTATACCTATATATGTACACACTCTTGGGTGCAAATGAGTGGCAATAATATCGATATTTAGTGACTTTTTCTTTATTATAGTCCTTCAGTGTCTGTTCTTCCGAAATGAAAAAAAAAATATATCGAACATTAATTGCGAGCTTAGTCTGACTTAAGACCTTAAGACTAATAGTAACAAACACATATTTTATAGTGTTAGTTGGTGCGGGAAAGGAGATTGTTGCCAACTTTTGTTTTGTTTTCTTATTTTTTTTTTTTGTTGATCCTTCAACCGTAGGAATTTTTATAACCTTGACTATGTTTAATGGTACATAATTGTTTTCATCGAAAAGATGACTTGGTTAAACAAAACCCGAATTGTTTGATAACATTTAGTTACGTGTGTGATATTGAAATTTCTTTTCAATAATTCATAATTTATAAATAAAAGATTATCTTTTTACCACAATGCGATGTCCTTTTAGTTGGTAGATATATAATAGATTTAAAAAAAAACGTTATTTACAGAATCGATTTTATATTAGTTATGTGACTTTAGAAAACTGGTGATTTGCGAATGAGAATGAGGAGACGAGGGTGTTTAATATTTAAAGAAAAATACACATACATATATGTATGTACCTGAAAGATGATATCAGATTAAAAATGAGACACAAAAAATTTGAAAAGCTATATTTTAAATTGTTGCATGTATGTATTTAGATTGCCTACAAGCCACAAAATATTGGGTTAAGCAAAACTGGTTATGGAAATCGTTTGTACATCGTCATTTCAATCGAACTGTATTTCCATATTTTTCGAACAAAATATCGAGTGGTTCAAACACCGTTTTTTGTCCCAAACATTTTAAAAAATTAATTAACAGTAGAAATAAAACTACATAATTCCATGAAAAATTTTATAAAATTTTTGGATAAAAAATTATATGAACAAAAAAAATTGGGACATACAAAAACAAAAAAAATCATACGTCTAAAAAAGATGAACTGTCGAACTGCATTTACATATTTTTCGAGCATTAACATTGGTGGCCCAAACCCCGTTTTGATGTCCCAGATTATTTTGAATAAGTAATTAAAAACAAAAATAAAAGAAAATTCAAAACCTAAATTCATAAAAAATCTTTATAAAAATTGTACAAGATTGCATGTTTTTCAAAAATTAAAAAAAATTTTTTTTAAATTTTTGTGTAAGAAAGTTTGGGCAGGTAAAAACTAAAAAAAACAGACAAACGTATACAAACGATTATCCATCCAATTTCATTTACATATTTTTCGAGCGCTTACATTGAGGGGCCAAACTCCGGTTTTGTGTCCCAAAATATTTTAATAATTAATTAAAAATAGAAATAAAAGAAAATTTAAAAACTTATTTCATGAAAAATCTTTTATAAAAACGATTTCATGTTTTTCCAAATTTGGTACATGTAAACTAAAAATCACACTTGTACAAGCGATTAACCAAATTATGAGTTTGATAAAATTTTTATTTTATTAGCAATAAAACACTTGTACATATCTTTGTGACGGTTGTGACACTTTTCACTGTATGCATTAGCGGTGCATAATTTCAGTTTGTTTTTACTCTTTTAAGCTTAGTAAGAACATCGCACTGAATTTTAGCTTCTATTCAAAATTGTCTCCCAAATTTATCTAAGCTTTTTAGCCAAGCATTTAATTCAAGACTAAAGTATGTAGCTCGAGCTAAAAAATCAAATATGTATTTGTTTTTAATCCAAATCATTTTATATATGGACAAAATTAAGCACGAGAAATAATTTGAAAAAATAAAATGAAATGTTTTAAAACATTTTTAAGGAAAAAATTTGTAGGAGGAAATGGGGTTCCATAATAGGTACTCTTTTTTTGTTTTTTTATCAAAAAAAATTTAGATATTATTGTACTTATGAATAAATCTTTTCCTTTTTTTAATTATACTTGGATGTTTGCTGTTAAATTGGAATTCCAAGAATTCCGATTGTTTGGTTTAATAGTTGATTTTTTTCTGAAAAACAAAAAAGTACCTACCAAATTTTCTAACTATACCCATCTTAGCTATAGTTGTTTCCTAATCCCTAGTATAGTACCACCTTGATCATGGGGGACTAAAAATTACCAATCATAATTCGTGATCAAAATAAATAATAACATTTCATATTTTTTATTTTTTATCGAGTCTATCTGTAGGTATGTCTCTGTTTTGAGCCGAGTCTTGTTTTGTAGATACGCAGAAAACCAAAAATAATTCGATAAAATTTTTTTTTTATAAAAAAATGTTTTATAAATCTAAATTGGAATATTTTATTTAAATAAAAGTGGATATTTGCGGTAAATCAATCACTTTTTGGGAGACATAATTCTAGAAAAAATTCTCACTGCAGATTACAAACAAAAATTTACTATAAAACTTACCAAAATACCAAAAAAAATTTACGATTTTTGAACCCAAAAATTCTCGACTGTTCGTAAACGTTTTTTTTTTTATACAGAAGATGATGAAGGCAATCAATATTGCCAATGGGTTAGTTTCAAAATGTATTTTAGGTCCAAAAATTGATTGGTATTGTGGTGCCCCAATGTGTCATGGATTCTAAGATATATTTAATGTTCAATATTATTAAAACTTTTTTAAACATTCGCCATACAAAATTTTATGAAAGTTTTTAGAAAAAAGCGAAAATATAAAAAAAAAAGGTTCCATGAGGGTACCTAACCATTAACAATTCCACTTTTCGAAAAATATTTGCTCGCCAAAAGAAAGCCTTTATGTATTGAAATTAGGTAACTGATTTTTTGGCGTATTTTTGGGAAAAATATGATTTTCGTTTGATTGCTGAAAAAAAAAAAAATTAAAGCCAGATGATACCTACCGCGATATTTTTGGTCCTTTAAAAATACCTACCTAAATCTCCAACAAACTATATTTAGTCTCAATTGGCAACACTATTCATATATTATACTCATCCTTTCCTTTTAATGCATTTTCACAACCAAAGTCCAGAATAATGCTTGCAATCGACGAACAGGAGGTCCTCGATTTCCGTCTATATATATACTCTTATGTACAGTGTACACACAGATCGAGTCGATAAAAATGCCTTATTCGTTCTCCACCTAACCAAAAGTGAAAGTATCATTTCTTGCAATAAATGCCAATCGAATAAGGATAAAACTATTTCAAAAGAATTATGTGTTTTCAAAGAGAGATATCCTTAAGTGATTTGATATGCTTTTTGGATTAAAACGAGGGGGTACAAGAAAAAAGATATTTATATACGAGCTGGGAGAAATAAATTTTATTATATTTTTTCTTCTCACACATACATACATACATATAAAGGGAATGATGAAAGACGTTTTCAATTTAAGGAACATGGGATATACCATACCACGTTATACATATCTATCTCCTCGATTGTAAAGTATACTTTTCTTCACAATTTTATTTATTTAGTTGTCTTATAACTTTTACTAGAGACAAAATAAATTGTTTCACTTTGCCATAATTTATTTGTTACTTAAATAAGAGTATAAATTGAACATTATAACCATTTAAGTCCAAGAATAAGTGTGTGTTGGATAAAAGCATGAAGGGAAAATAAGTTAAAAAATAGAGCTTAAATTAAGGAACAATTAAATAAAGAAAATCACTGTAAGACAATTCTTAAATATTTGGCGTTTTAAACTAAACTAAGTTTTTTGAATTTTATTAATCAGTTTTAAAATATAAATATAAATTAAAAAAAATTCTAATAAATTAATATAATTAAATATATGCAGAAAATAAAAAAAAATATTTTCATAATTTAATTTTACATTTTCTATTGATCTTTAATTAATCATTTGGAAATAAAAATATGTTTAGGTGGAAATATACGATTTAATTGTTTATTTGTTTCATAAGTGAATTAATTATTAAAATCACATGAATGAATTTAATATTATTGAACAATCCTTTTCTCAATTTTTTATCTGTTCTTTCTTTTTTTTTAGTACAATTTATCCGATAGGGAAATTTAAATATAATATATATACCTACATATATGTATCTTTAAGTCTAAAATAAATAATTCATAACTCATCATAAGCGATTATTTAAAATTTTAATGAGATTTTTTTTATTGTATGCAATTCAAATTATTTATTTTTTTTATTTCAGGTAAAAGCTAATCATTTTGAATTATAAAGCGTGAGTACCTAAATAAAAAGTAAAATGCAATCGATTTAAGTTTGATACTTTTGAATGAATATTGTTTGATTTAATGATTCACTCGATATATTTCTGGTTTTTTTTTTTTAATTTTAATTTTAATGCAGATTTTTACTTTCTCATTCCATATTGGTTATTTTTAGAGCCAGGGAACAATTATTACAAGTTGGTAAATAATATTTAAGTCTAATTTATACGTAATTCACCCTTATCCCGTGAGGCGTTTTAGTAAAACGGTATTAAAACGACACGGCTCCAAAAGCGAAAAGTAGAGTTTTAGTAAAACGACTACCAATTCAATGGATAGAAAGGTGAACAAAGAAGAGAACCATATAACGTTTTAGTTTTACTTAAAATGCCAATTAAAGCTTTTGGAGACGTGTCGTTTTACTGTCGTTTTCGTTAAACGCCTTACGGAATAAAGCTGATTGTCTTAAAGAATAATAAAAGCTCTTGAGAAAATTGTAGAAAAATAACAATTGAAAAAGAAAATTATCCTTGAAATGTATTTCTGAATTCTGTTTTTAAATAAAGTTTAATTTAATTAAAAGGTTTTACAACTAAGCAAAAAATCAGAACTAACGTATCTGAAACAAGGTCTCCCTCCTATGAGACGACAAAATTACTGGATTATAAGTCTCTCTGAATACTATTGATTTTGAATAAAAAACATCATTCTTAGAAAATCGTTCTGTCAAAACGGCATTATTTTTTGTCTGGCATATAGCTTTGTTTCAAATTCTTTAAATCCTACCGACACTTATATATAAGTTCATCTTAGATTATAAATAAAAAGTTTGGTACAAGATGCTTAATATGGCATATCTTTTAGACAATGTATAACTTAGCCAATTAATTTCTGGTAATTAACTTTCGAGATTATCTTGTTTTTTAATTTGAATCTTTCATTTGAACTTAATTGTTAAAGCTTTATCGCTTCTATAAAACAGTTTGCTTTTGTTAGTAAACGGTAGTTGTACTGAATTTAGATAAATGGCTGTGATATGTAGGTATACTTTTATTTAATACACAAATTAACATTGTGTTGTTGATTTTGATTCAATATAAATCGAATTTAATTTAATAATATGTACTTGTCAATTTTTAAATTTTATTTGAGGCAAACGGTGGATCAGCTTTGCTTTTTTAATTGAATCCAATTTTGAAAGTATAATCTTGTAACTTGTTATATAAATGTTTAGTGTTCTCTTTTTATATTAATTATAAGTCGCTCATTAAAAAGAACACCGTCGTAGAATATTTTTCACTTTATTTCTGCAGAGAAAACAGATATTTTTACTGAATTTCAATCACGATCGTGCGTTCTTTGAGGCACTACTGATGCTTTTCCATAGCTTTTTCACGAAATAGAAAATTTCAATCTCATTTATATCGAAACAGGATTTTTTGAGATATGACAGTGTTCTTTCTAATGAGCGATGTATACAAATATTGGAATAAAAACGAACAAAGACTTAATAACAATTCCTTGTGCGGAAGACTATTAAAACGTGAATATTTTTATTCCTTTTGCCTTTTCCATATTTTTAAAAGAAATTTTAGAAAAAGATATTCGTGTTTAATTCAAGTGGTAGAGATCGTTTTTAATTAATTTTTCATATTGGACACTTGTTGAAATCAGATTAAAATTTTCTTTTTTTTTTTTCTGAAAAGATTTCTTAATTATTCAATAAAATTAATTCTAAAATAAAAACGGAAAATTCCCTATACCAACAATTTGGCATAAATGCAGTATATACATACATATATACGTTTTGGCTGATTTAAATATACAATCAAGTTCTTTATGACTCGCACGGCTGTATCGACTGTGTGAACGATTAGTTCGAACTTACTTGTTATATTGTGGTTCAAGAATAGTAGGTACAGTTATTAAAAAGATAAAAAGCAAAAACCTAAAAATAAGACAATTAACTCCCCAAAAAAACAAATTATGCGGTTGTGGATTTTTTTGACTAAAACCTGAAACGCAGTTTTATTGAAATCATTTTAAACATTATAAAAGTAGCTTCGAAGTTTAATCAAAATCACTGAGGAAAATTGCACAAAAATAAAAAAAAAATCATCTTATGTTGGCAATATTTTCTTAGCTTATATTCTCCCTAGGGAATAACTTTAAAATGGTCTGTACTAAATTTAAAGCCAGTCGTATCAAGCGTTCTCGAAAACGGTTGAGCTGATATTGACCAATTGTTGATTTAAAAACATTTAATTTATTTTTGATAACTCAATATTTCGAAAACAATTTGGTTCTTATTGTTTGAAAACTCTTAAATCAATACGAAAAGTTAACAATTTTTTTGACTTAGTAAACCAGCTAAAGAACTAAAATGACCCAATATTAACAAAAATAGTTACTTAACAACAAATATTTCAAAGAATTTTTATTTTAATATTTCTGGATTTTTGTAAAATTGAAAAATCAAAATTTCAATAGAAATCATAAAAAAAAAATTTTAGATAATATTTTAATAAACAAATATACACCCAGCGGCACGGAATCTTGGCCACACTTGATTTTTGTTGTAACTCGCCCTCAAATATTTTTTTATTGATGATTTTATTGTCATTATGTTAAATGTGCATATTTTAAGATAACTCAAAGGTTTACTTTATTTTTTATAACGATAATTTAAAATTTAACATTTTCTCCGAAAAAATGTATAACAGTATAAAATGAAAAATTACCTATTATTGGGGGTTTTGAGGCGTGTCAGTATCGTGTGTTCCCTCTACACCCTTCGGAACTTAGACCTCCCCATACGATTACTGAGCCTCCATGAAAAACCATAGTTTCTGTGGTGGTGATGGGTAGAAACTGCTCTCCTCTTCGACTTTTATGAAAAAAAAAGAGTAGAACGTGTATGGATAAGAAGAGGATAACGGTTTCTACCCATCATATGTATGTATAAACATAAATATGATAAATTTTGAACCTTCAAAATAAATCTCAATAAAAAAAATTCATTAAACTTTCATTTAAATTTTAAAAAATCGATAAATTCTAAGAAAATTTATCCACCTTAAAATTCGCGCTGAATAATTTTTGATAGACAATTTTTCCTATATAAACAAACTATGTTATACCATGACATTACAGAAAACTATTTTTTTTTTTCCAGAAATTAACTTTTTTTTTTTTGTTTATTTATGAATATTTTCAAAAATTTTAATTTTTTCTCTTGTTTTTTGATATAATCGGTATAATTTACTAAAATGACATTCAAAGCAAACCTCTATCAATTAAAACCTTCTCACAAAAAAAATTCCAAAATTAAACCCTAAATAAAACTTTAACATTAACATATCCTAAAAGATTTATATATATACTGTATTCAGGATATTTTTCAATTTTAACCAACTACTCTTTAAAAAAAAATATGAAAACTTCCTGCAAACTTTGAATCCACATAAGAAACAAACTATTTTTGGTTGCAACCTGCTCTGTGTTCCATTTGAAAAGACAACCAACCAAAACTTTCAACTTGAGAATTTCAAACATAAGTGCATTATCCTGCGTATATAAAAGTCCTTTCTTTTCCGAAAACAAAAAAAAAAAAAACTCCAAAAATATAGAAAGCATACCTATACATAAATAATATACTATACAGTCCCGAGGAACTTCTTCAATTTCACCCGACTTCTATTTCTTCATTATTTTTTTGTTTTATTTTATTTTGTTTGTTTGTTTTTTTTTTAACCAACTTTTTTTTATTTTATTCTTCTTTTTTCGAACAGACAAAGCCGCAAAGGAAATACCTTTAGAAATAAATAAAAAAAAATGTTAAAAATGTTTCTTGCCACCGAACAAAAAAAAAGGACGTGCAAAATTCTTTTTTGTTTTATTCGAGGTTAAGATGATGGTGTATGAAATAATGTAAAAGAGTTCCGTGCTTTTTTTTTGTTGTTGTTGATTTTTTCTTTGAATTATTTATGATTTCAATTTTCTGTTATTCAAAACTTTTGGTTTTTATATTTTAGAAAAAAAAATCATATATAATATTATAAAAGAAAAGAAAACAGAAATAGCAGAGATTGGTGTCCTTTGACAGAACCAGTCAATTCAATTCAATTTTTTTTTTATTTTTTTTTTTGTTACAAATTTCAATCATCGACTATTTGATTCAATGGTCTTTCCACTTTCAATACTTCTCAAAGAAAATATTCACAAAGTTCTAAAGTTTTTCTGTTAAAAATTACAAAAAAATTACACTCTGGCGCATGTCGGATGTTTTTGCTCTAAAAGGTAACAAAGTAATGTCGCGGTGACCTTTACTTTTGTATGACCATGGAATATGGAGTAAAAGGGAATTTATAGATGTCAAACAAGGGAAGTTATTATAACGTCCAGCTAAATCGAAGTTTATTGGAATTTCTTTATGGTGATTAAGGGTTACCACTTACCAGAATATTTAAATTAAGTTATTCCTATTCTCTCTTAGTTTCCGCAAGAATTTTAGATTCCGGTAAATATTTTGGCTTTCCATATGAAAAATATGGTTGAAACAAATACATTGTAAAGAAAATATTGCTCAATCCTTATCGCAATTTAAATTGCACATTCAAGTAGACTTCTATCAAAAATTTAGAAACCGAAAAATCAAATTGACAGACATTAAGGTTTGGCATCCATTAGGCAACTTTTTGTTGCTTCGAGTTGCCGATAACACGAAAAAACTAAAGTTTCCGTCCACTAGGCAACTTTCGAGCAACTTTTGAAAATTTTAATTTTTGTCAATATAAAGTAGGTATGTAATAATAAATATTTCCCGGAAGTTGTCTTGTGTGTTGGCGAGGTCAAGCAACTTCAAGTTGCCCAGTGTTGCCAGCAACTTATTTTCGCGGACAATATTGTTGCCGGCAACAATGTCACCAATCTATGAAAGCTCGCCAAAGATTTTTGTTTCTTAATACAAAATCGCATTGGGGGAAGTTTAAAGTTTTAATACTTTCCCATGGCATTTAACCACTTCTGCAACCATTTCTGTTGGTCACGATGTAAATCGCTTTTTCCAATATACCAAGGGGCATTTAGGACTTTTTTTGTTGGAATTTTTGATGGTTTCTGCATTTCTTTTCATTCTACAGTTGGATGGCATTAGTCCAAACTAGTTTCAGTACTTCGTTGTAAAGTATTATTTTGTTCTGGATAGATAGCTCAGAATTCTTTTCCAGTAATCAATAAATTTTTTGGAGTAAGGCAGGGCCAAACCAACCATATGTGCAAGATGTGCAAATGCACAGGGCGCAAAATTTTGGGGGCGCATTACCAGGAGGAAGATGTATGTAATCGGCATTAGGCAATAACGCCCAAATCGATTTTGAAATATCGCCCAAAAAATTCTGAACAATTGTTGTTGTTTTTTTTTAAAGGAAAGAACGCCCAAAATAAAAATTTTAAAAGTCAAATGGGAAATAACGCCCAGAATTGGAAATATCGCCCAAAAAAAACAAACAAAAAAACCTCACTGTTTATGCGCCGCGATTTTTTGAAGGTTATCTTATCATTGAAATATTACTTTGGAAATATCGCCCAAAATTGAAGAAATAACGCCCAAATTTTACAAAATCAATTTACGTTGAAAATATTTGGGCGATATTTCCAACTTAAGATTTGGAAAAATATAAATTTGGGCGATATCCATTTTTTTTTGCGCGATAAAAAAAAATGTAATCTGATCTTGCGCAAACAAATATGTACTACCGTTTGCCATGTGTATCTGTGTATGTATGTATGTATGTGTGCAAATATAAAAAGTGGCGCTTTTTACAAATCTTGCACAGGGCGCAAGTTTGGCCGAGGCCGGCCCTGGCGTAAGGTACAGCTGTACTGATGATAAAAATTGGTTTATTAATCTTTTTGCTTGCAAAATTTATATATGAGTTGATTTTGATAACGTAGAAGAAGATAATTAGAAAACTACTTCTGTTTAAGTGGAACGATTGAATATACATATTTCAATTTATAAGTTCAAGTGACCTCAACTCCGAAAATTTCTTTTCGCCCAGGTACAACAGTTCTGCTCATCACTTAGATGCTGTCGTAAAAGAGTACGACAGCATCTAACTAATGAACCCAACTGTCTTACCTTGGCGAAACGCAATTTTTGTAGTTGAGGTCACTTGAACTTGAACGTTTCGCCCAGGTACAACAGTTGTGCACTTAGATGCTGTCATAGAAGGGAACAAGAGCATCAAACTGTTGAACCCAACTGTCGTCAACTTGGCGAAACGCAATTTTTGTAGTTGAGGTCACTTGAACTTATAAATTGAGTTGATTTTGTTTCATTTAGTTTAATACGTCATTGTTGCGTCGACTCTCCTTTCTGTAGCCTTCACAACTTTAGCTGGCACTTAAATGGACGTATCAACTGCAAATATGGCCATGATAGCATTATTGTCCACTGGAATAACCCTAGTATATAAAAAATACAGTGTTGGTCCTAGAACACTTCCTTGTGGTACACCGGCTTTAATTGTATTAAACCCCCTATAACCGCTGGCGAGTCGAACGAATAAACGTGTGAGTGTAAGAAATCAGTATTAAAATTGCCGAATTGAGAACCTTTGATTCGCCTTAAATGTCAAAAAAAAAAATTTTTGTTGTTTGATCTCACTCTACTGTGGATTGTGGTCATCGAAAGTTCATTGATTTGAACGTCATTCGTTAGTTCGCTAATGCAAATATCTCACTTCGAACGTTCGATTCGCCAACCGTAATAGGGGGTAAGTTCCGAATAAGCTTGCTTGTACTAAAGAGTTGTTCGGTAACAAAGGATTTCAACATTTCGTGCAACTTCCTTGTGAGATCTCTATGCAGTTTGTACTCAAGTTCCAAATGCCAAACCTTATCAAAGGCTTGAACAACATTTAGAAATATAGCGGAACATACATACTTGTTTTTTTTTCAAGTACCTTTTCAACACCTTCATTACATCCTTAATTCGATACACTTGGTCTATCGTGGAATGTTTATTTATGAATCCAAACTGAAGGTTTGGGATAAGTTTTCTTTCTTCTATTATTTTCCTTAGCCTTTTCAAGGGAAGTTTTCGAAAAATTTCGCCATAATTAGTATAAACGATATCGGCCTATAAGAAGTTACTTCTGTTGGTGACTTACCTTGCTTAGGAATACAAAATGACTTCTGCAATTATTGTCCAATGATTTATGGCACATATCGGAGCTTAATACGGTTTTCACACCGAACCAAAATCTCGGATTTCGGCAACAAGATTTCCAAATCTCGTGGAATTGTTCACACCACACATAAACTAGATTTTGTTTGATATTTAAAACAAATTTCAGTGTTGATAGAAACTCAAAAAATAATTTCCCAAAACAAGTACACACATTTCTTTTTTTTTCTCTCGCTTTCTGTTGAAAATATGCGCAAAACGGAATGGAACCCCACTATCTCAGTACACTACACTTACTGTTATACTGAAGAGAAAATTGAGTTTGAAAGTGTGTTTGTTTCACATTTAGACCGTTTCAGGAAGATTTTGAGGAGATTTCGCAGTTATCTACTAGATTACGAAATCTGAAAATGTATATATTGTTGATTTTGATGAGATTTGGTGATTTTTGCTCGAAATCTAGATTTTGATTCGGTGTGTAGAGGCTATAAGACATGCGTTTATTATATATTCAAGAGTTGGGCAATTTAGTTCATTTGAGTGATCGATCAATTTAGTTCAAATCACGCTACTAAACTAATTCGTTCATTTTAGTTAAAAATAGTTCATTTAAAAAAAAAACTAAAAACAAATTTATGGCTTAAATTAAAATTAAAGCTTTTACATTTAAAACAAATTCCCTATAGAAATAGGTCTGTTCGGCAACGTGAAATTTCTTACGAATTTGGACAATTTTTTACAAATTTTCAAAATTCGCTGCCAAAACCCATAAAAAATACCTCAGGGAAATTTATTGAAAAAGAAGTTACCTAACAGGCTGAATATAGGAACTCCTTTTATCCAAACAAAAAAATATAAAAAGAGATTATTGAGTTAGGGCCCAGTTATAGCTTTCATTGAAACTCATCATTGAAAAATTTAATTTCTTATTTTGAGACACTTTGAAAGCAAAATCAGGGAATATTTTGATGCCAATAAAAAGATGATGACTCAATTATTAATTTTAGTCAAAAAAAAATTTCATTTTGACCAAACCTTACAAATCAAATGAATTTTTTTACTTCAATGATTGAACTACCTTATCATTGATCATTGGAATCTTAGAAATCGTTTTATGTGAAAGATTGGGCCAAAATGCAAAATTTTTTTGAATGGAAATAATAATTGAGTCAAGAGCTTTTTATTGGCATCAAAATAATTAAAGATTTTGCTTTTTAAGTGTCTCAAAATAAGAAATTAAAATTTTCAATGATGAGTTTCAATGAAAGCTATAACTGGCACCTTAGATGAGTGTAAGCAATGCTGTAGACTTCTGTTATTTGTTAATGGGTTGAATGCACACACAAATGATATTATGTATAGGTACGAAAGAATGAGAAGTCGAAAAAAAAAAACTTACTTGCTTTTCGAGAACTAAATGAACTAGTGAACAAGTATGTGAACTAAGTGAACTATAGTTCGTTCGCGAACTACACAAGCTTAGTTTTTTAAAGCTAAAGTTGACATTTCATTCAAAACCTGAGCAGTATAGTTACCCAGGTACTTTTTTGATTGATAACAATTGTGTTGACACTTGACACATGCTTTTTATTTCTTTAAACGCGTGACGAAGGCAATTTCCAATTCATCGTTTCCATTAACAAAATGTAAGTTATTTGTAACTGAACTTGCTGGGAAGAACTTATAAACATTCGAGATATGTTCTGCGAAGATCTAAGCTTCAAATAAAAAAAATTTTTTTTTTGTGAATCCATAACTTGATCCTTTATTTATCTCTAGAATATTAAAAATCCTTCCATTATAATATAAACCAATGCTTGATATTATTTGACATCTATGCCAAAACTTGATTCCACTCGATGGAAAGTTTAATGAGGTGCAGTTTAATTGGCTTTTAAACAACTCACCCTGACAAAATAATATAACGCAAATTCTATATAGATAGTGACATATAAAAATTGCATTTTTTAGGGTCTCTCTATATATACCTTATACCTACCGCGCTTAGTGTCGTCGTCGCTTCAAGCGAATTGAGCGCGAATACGAATATTTTAACTTTTTGACTACCTATGTATATGAACATTGAACAGATTGCATGCTCCACAAAATATTTCCACACCAAATTTCCAAATATACAGATATTATAATGGAAAATGTCACGGAATATATATTTTCAAAAATATATAGGAGCGGGAGGCTTCGGAAGTCATTCACATGTTAACTAAAACACATTTACACATAATTTCAACTGCTATAGGTATATATACTATAGGTGGGTATATTTAACGGTTCAAGTGATTTAACATAGAGAGTTGTAGGCGCCTCACCGCTGGTGGCTATATACACAGTTCTGTGGGGGTTGATTTAATTTTTTTTTGTTCAAGGATATTTCATGTAATATTTAAACGTGTTTATTATGTATTTTTCAATTAAGGCAATTTTAGGATAAAACGTTATTATTGTATGTTTAAGTTTTAGTCAATTAGGCAGAGGCATCAGTGTGACACACAAAAAAAAATCTCATCAAAATTTTAACTGATGGTAAATATAACAAGGGGCGAAAATTTTCACTTTACATAAATAGTTTTGGAATAAATTTTATTAAGGTAATAAAATTAAGTGCTTTGATTTATAAAAATATGAAATTAAAGCTTGGATAAGTTAAAGAGCTTATAATTAATTAACAATTTTCAGAGGATTGAAATTGATATACAGGGTGTCCCATAAATGATGGTCCAAACTGAAACTGGTGATATACAAGGTCATGACCACTCAGAATTTAGTAACTTCTCCGTACCGCATCATAACGATTTTCGAGTAACGGCTATTTTATTGAAATTTCGAAAAACCCCTACTTTGACCCAGTTTTTGGTCACCCTGTCTATAGTTGATTTTTGTTTTTTTTTAAATTTTTACACTAAAATATAATGAATTCAATTTTTTGCATTAAAATATTTAAAATTTTCTGCACCATTTTGCTAAAAATTCATAAATTTCATGACGCTGTCATCAAATCTATTTTTTTACTTCATTTTTTAAAAGCACACACTGTAAAAAAATCGCATGACTTAGAACTGGTTTTTACTTCTAAAAATTGGCCATGTTTAAGTTTCTTTAAAGGTATAAAACTTGCCATTATTAGACTTAGATCAATTCAAATCAATTTTTCTTCTTGGAATAGGATTATATAAACTTACAGTCTTATAAGAATTCTTTTGTGAAAATTCAGCTCTAAACAGATGTTCGTAGTCTTTATAATCCCATAACAAGACTTATATAAAAGTTTTAGTCTTTTTTACTTCTATATAAACCCTTACAGGATCTGAGTTTAATACCTCATGTATCAATAGTATCTGGAGTTTAAATACCAAAAGTATTGCAATAGGAGGCTTATGAGATCATTAATAAATAATAAAATAATTAAAATATGCATTATTTTGAAGGCGTTGTTGTTTTTCGAGGTAAAAGTTGAAATAAGTCGATACATTTTCAACCAGATATGTTTTTTGGTTCACATTATGTGAAAAAACAATAAATAAATATAAAGTATCGCCATTATAACGAATAATAATAATTAATTGATTAAGTTACAAAATAAATATTCTTACACAAGCCTTTCAGTTTTTTGATATAAGACACACACACACACACACACAAAAATAAATAAAATAATTTGATTCTCCTCTAAAAATGCTAAGTGAGAAAGATGTATATAATTATTTAAAGTTTTCAAATATGTACTCTGTTCTCTTTTGTTTGAGCGAATCTCATTGGAAGAGACGCATTCTCATAGCAAGACTAAATTGACGTGAGAGCCTCCTATAACTAGGCCATTTACTATACTATTACTATTACTATTTTATTGATTCCAATAAAACTGCCTTTTTTGCTGTTGGGCAAAAATTCACATGCGGAAAAATTATTTTAATTAGCCCAAAGCGTTCTACGGTGGGTTAAAAAAATGTGTTTAATATTTTTTACTAGGGAGAAATAAATATTTCACTATGTTAATTCGAACGTAGTCGATTTGCTTAAAATAAATATTTTAAAATGAAAACCTAAAAATTGTATGTTATATGGAGGAATTAGGTTAAGATCGTTTATGTTAAACGAGTATACATACACGGTTAAAAATTCTGTCATTAATTTTAATATTTTCAGGGTTGTATATATGACAACACCAAAAATGCATTAAAGTTTAATACATCGCAAATATTACATTTTTACTTTTAATACAAAAATTATTACATTTTTTAATAGAACTTCATTAGAAAAAGAGAGGAAATAAATTGAGGAAATTTCTCACAAAGAAATTTCTCACAAGAAAATTTTCTCTCAAAAGTATATTTCTTTTGAGAATTAATGCAACACAGAAAATATTATGAATACATACTCGTAATTCGTAATAGCTATAATAATGAATGTGTATTTTTGCAAGAGTACCTATTTATCTTTGTATGTCAATTTATTTCCACTAGTACGTCCAGCCCCGAAACTCGAGTCTAATTGAAAAACAACTTCTAGAAAATGTATTGTAATTCACATGAAATTCTAGAAAACTTTATTTTTCGATGCATACGATTTTTGGATGTGGATACTCCAACATTAAGTAAAAAATCGCAAGAATAATTCCATCGTTTAAAAGCCATTCTTTAGCGTGGAGAAAAACTGAGCTAGTTATTTTATATGAGCTACTTTTTATTATTTCCTGCAGCACTGAACGCTGCCGGGTTGGGTTTAGCTGATCGCAGAACCACTGGTCTCAAGACCATCCCGGAAGTAGTCATAAAGACCAATTAAATTTATATCGAAAATAAAACTCGTCGATACATTGATTCGTGTATTTAATATATCTATTCGTTAAGATGGTTAGTGAATTGGAGCGAGGAATATAAATAAAAAGTTATTGTTCCACGCCTCAGCAAAAAAATCCCTCACACTACATCTACAAATTGAAAGCTTTCTCCCTTTTTTGCTCACATTTTATTTCAATTTAAAAAAACAACACCCAATGAGCGAGAGACACAATAGATTGCAGAATATTTCTATGCAAAACCAATATACCTACAACTAAACATAATTTATACTTCCTCGCATTAAATCGACCAATGGCCGAAAATCCAACACAACAGAAAAAAATCCTCAAAAATAAAATTCTTCCCACAAAAATCCCTCACTCGAATTCACTAACCATCTTAACGAATATATTAAATGCACGAACCATTGCATTTAACCAAAATATAATAAGTGTTGTGAACAAATACTCGGTCTCGCTCTGGCTCTTGCTATGGTTCTCGCTCTCCTCGCACTTATAATGCAATTTTACTTTATTGTTTTTTAGTCTTTGTGGTAAAATTATTTAATAAATTTTTGCTTTGTGCACTTCTGTGCAAAAAAACCTTTCCATCGATACATAACTTATATACTTTCGGCTTTTGAAGACCGCGTAAATGGTACCCCAAAATTCGTGTTTGTCGTTTTATTATATTGATGATGATGATGATGATGATGATGATGATGATGATGATGATGATGATGATGATGATGATGATGATGATGATGATGATGATGATGATGATGATGATGATGATGATTTGGGAAAAATTATTCTTATTTCTTATTTGTTTCACAAATGAGAATAGAAATCTTATTGCGATTGAAATTTTGTCTACTAATTAACATATTGTGCCTCGAAAAACTGCAAAGCGCCTTCAAAATAATGCATATTTAAATTTTTTATTTTTATTATTCTTGCTTTTTAATACAATATTAATAAATTTTAATCTTGGGTGTATTAAAAAGTGACGCAGTCTGTTCAAAATGTTCATATTCAATATGGCTGACAAAAAAGAGCATCGAAGCAAAAAAAGGGCGAGGAGGTATTAGAATGTAATCAAAAATTATTAGAAAAATTCTCACATTTGAAATGGCAACTGAGAGAGAAATTTTCCCTCTCTACAAGGGATATGTTTTATTCTTTTGGGTTAAAATCGACTCTTTTTTGTATTACAAATAATATTTTAATACAAAAATATTAGAATGTAATAACAATTGATTAGAATTTTTTTTAATATTTCCCTAGTATTAAAATGTAATATTTGCTGTATTGCATACGGCTGTAATACAAAAGCTGTATTAAAAAATACCCCAGAATTTTTAACCGTGTAGCTTCTTTAAATCAAAATATTATATTATAACGATTTATTTTTTTAATTATTTTAAAAATGTACTTTTAGGTAAAAAAAATGTTAAGTATTTTTAAGAACACATTATTGGGCATTCATAATAATAAAAATAAAATTATACTTAATAATGTATTTTTGTGAAAAAAAAACATCGAAGTCAAAAAAACAACCCAAAAATTTTTATAAAATGTGTTTGATAATAAATTGCGGGAAAACCTTTATCCACATAGAAAAAATTTCAAAAATCCTTTCTATAGTTTGGTAAAGTTAGAGTCAGTCAAAAGAGAAAAGACAAAAAATCATAAAAACCGTTAGAAGTCGAAAACGAAGCGAAAACTAGAAAATTACCTCTTAAGTTTTTCGACTTGAAATGACCTTAGGAGCTCATGGTTTTCTTCTGTGGCGGTGATTTCGGAACACCCTGTATATTTTAGTAATATTAATTTTTTTGGCATAATTTTTTATTATTTTCATTGTTATATTCATCAAACAATAATTCTCGTATGATGGAAAAATGCATTCAACCCTATTTTTTTTTATATTAAAACAGAAAAATCCAATTATGATGCTGAATTATCCTAAGGCGTGCATCTGAGAAATGCAAAATACCCTAACTGCCGTTATTAACTTAATATTTATACAAACAAAATATTATAAAAGATGCAAGAAACATGGCTTGAACTAGGTTTATTAAGGAAAATAACAGTAAACAAAATGAAAATAAAGAAAGAAAAAAAAAAATAATGAAACATCCATCCCACCCGCGGGCTTAAACATTACCTTTACTTAATTTTCTTATGCGATGGAATTATAGCTCATGAAGACGTCTTTTTAATTTTGATTTTTTGTTGTTTGCTATCTACATGCCCCCATAATTTCCTTCATATTTTTTTTTTTAAATCTCTTAAAATATTTGCTTTTCTGAAGAATTTTAAGAATTTTTTGATAATTTTTTGTTGTAGGTTTACCTACTAAAAACACAAAAACTGGTTGATGGTTATATAATCTAATAAGATTTTAACTTTTTGATAAAAAAATCCTCCTCAACGAATTATCCTGTTTTTTTTTGTTGTTCATTAATTTAAATCCTTTAATGATCCTACAACCAAAAAAAAATTCTTTAGTCAATTAAACACGAGGAAAAAAAAGGTTAAAGATTTACTCTATAATATAGCCCTTGCATGAATAAAATAGTTCACAAAACGAAGATAAAAAGGATTTAAGAAGGACATCATCATCATTATCATCATCACCATAATCATCATCAAGCAACAAAGCTATATATAGGAAGCTTATTTTTCTTTTTTTCTTCTTCATTTTATAAAGAGCGCGCAATAAATTTGTGAGTAATATAGACGAGGCTATGAATTTTAATAACTCTTCGCTTGAGGAGCTTGAGGGTTGCGCTATATTATATAGATAGATTTTATAGGCTACTTGATTGCAATCAATGTGCCATTATGTGTTTCATTGAGTAGCTTAAACAATTAGAATAAATAAAATAAACGGCAAACGTTTATTGAAAATTAATTTTATTAGGTACTGAATTCAGAAAAGAAAAAAAAAAAAAAAAAAAAAGAAAAAAAGCCAATTAAAATAGACGAGTCTCTTGATGATGAGTAATTATTCTAATTAGTTTGAATTTTCGAGAATTTTATGTTCGTTTAACTGGAGGAAGCTTTAATAGATATATACATATAGGCATTATTGGGAACGGGCATACTGTATAAAAGGGTCTTTTTGGTGGCAGTGATATGGTCCACGGTGGACTGTAAGTGCCATGCCATCAAAAGTTAAAAATAAGTAGGAAGGAAAGTTTGATGTTCATTAAAAATTGACCTTTAATTTAAGTGTTAAATTTCGATGAAATTATTGAGCTTGATAAAATAGAAATAAAATCTTCATTTGAGATTGTTTTTCTTATAAAATTTATAAAAAAATTTAAATGTTTTTTTTTGAAAATTTTGTATGCAACTAGCTGAGCCGCCCATCCTCGCACGGAGTTTTTCATTTTAAAAAGTAAAAATTAAAACTAACCTAAAATTCATTTTTTGATACGCACCAATAATTTTTATATACGCAAATGCAGCAATTTGAGAGCGTAACACTATCTGTTTGGCGATCGCATTTTCTTGAACAAAATTATGAACCAATTGTCAATTCCATAGTGTCAAGAATCAAATTTTTCTCCTTCCCATATAAAATGGGACAACCGCATTATCCCTGGAAGTATGCAATTTCTGATTTTTACTGTTTTTGGACTTTCCCGGTAAAAATTTTCAATTTTTGACTTCGTAGTGTGTTTACCGGGTTCAATAAGAACTTAAAAAAAAAATCTCCATGAAAATCGGACCATGTTCAGCCGAGTTATGCCCGTACAAACAAAAAAACGAATTTATTTTTTGAGAGCGTGCGGCACCACCTGTTGGAAATCCCCTTTTTATGAAGGAAAAAACTATCCGATTGACAATTTCGGAGTGATTTTCATTTAATAGAATCAATATGAATGGAATTTTTAGATATCGTCACCAATCACACCTGAAAGTATGCAATTTTGGTTTTTCACGATTTTCTGTCTTTTTCAGTCGAAATTTCTAATTTTCCGCTCAGTAGTTTCCTTAATTGGTTAATTAAGAATTCAACAAAAAAATATTCTTGCAAATTGGATGATGCTCAGCCGAGTTATGAGCGTACAAACAAAAAAATTCACTTTTATATATTTAGATATGGCATTCTGAGAGCGTAACGCCATCTGTTGGCGACATCATTTTTGGGAGGGTAAAAATAAATCAATTGCCCTTTTCGTAGTGTTTCTTATTCCTTATAGAATCAATAACTTCTCGTTCTCATATAAAATTTAATTTTTATATATTGCCACCATTCACCCCTAAACGTATGCAATTTCATGTTTTTACGATTTTTGGACTTCTCCGGTAATTTTTTCTAATTTTTAGCTGCTTATTGTCTTTACCTGGTTCAAAAAGAATTCAACAAAGAAATTTTCATGCAAATCGGATGATGTTCAGCCGAGTTATGAGCGTTAAAAAAAATGCAATTCACTTTTATATATTTAGATATGATCGTATTCTGAGAGCGCAACTCCATCTGTTGGCGACACCATTTTTGAGAGCGAAAATAATTGGCAATTTGTCAATTCCTATTCCGCAGTGTTTGCTTTCCCTTAGAATCAATATTTTCTTCTTTTAATACAAAATGAAATTTGGCTTCGCAACAATTCGATCCTAAAAGTATGCAATTTCTGTTTTTTACGATTTAAAAATTTGTAATTTTTGGCTTTCTTATGTCTTGTCTTGTACCTACGTTCTGTAACTCTCGCACCGATAAAATAAGTCGAGAAACGATGAAAATTGAAACAGATCGTATGAGTTTTGTTCCATTGTTCACCGTTTCTCGACCAATTTTATCGATGCGAGAGTTACAGAACGAAGACAGTGCCTAAGAATTCAACTTAGAATCTATATTTTTATACCTTCCTTGAAAATTTTCAGATATCACCATCAATTTACCCCGGAAAGTATGCAATTTCAGTCTTTCATAATTTGCGGTCTTTTTCGGTAAAAAATTCCAATTTTCGGCTTATGTAATGTCCTTACCTAGTTCAATAAAAAATTAACAAAAAAAATGATGAAAATCGGACGTTGTTCAGCCAAGTAAGGCGTGTAAAAATAAAAAAAACTAATTCAATTTTGTATTAAATTAAATATTATTCAAATCAAATTTCTATTCAAAAATATTTGAAATCGGTTTAACCGCTTATTTTAGAGTCAAAAATAAAAAAAAAAACAATTGATATTTTTTGCATGTAGTTTTGTGGTTGAAAAATCTAAATACAAAAATAAATCTAAATGACCACAGACTGTACTATATATATGAGTGTTTGTTTCGTCACGTTTTGAAATAAATGTTTATGTAGTCCATGGCGAATATTTACCTACCAAGTGCAAGTATAATAAAGTAATTCTCTTTACCAAAATGTTACCTACTATGTCTAAATTCAGTCCACATCACGACATAATAACACAAAAAAAAAAAAAAAAAAAAAAAACATCAAATAAGCCTTCAGCTAGCCAAAAATGTTCGCCAAAAATCAACTATGTTATGTTGCGGTCTAACAATTTACATGCACTCACTGGAAATATCTATACCAAAATTCGAACGCGCGGCATCAAATACATTTTATCACACAAAATGTCCCCAAGCTTAAATTTCCACAGTTAGAATACCTACCTATTCTCCTTCCGCATGGTCCATCTCACCCTCCTCTTTTCCTTCGACATTCAATTAAATATCCATTCAACCATAAAACACCCACGTTTACGGTTTAGCTAAACTATCGCATCACTGATTTTTGGTGGATTTAAAGTGTGTGCGCTTGTGTGTGTTATTTGACTGTAAAACATTTGGCCAAAAATATATTTACCATCAAGGATGCAAATTCGAATTCGTTTAGAATTAGAATCAGCAGCCACCGTTATATTTATATCACTTCCTCTCATAGCTATAAGCATATACATTTATATCTATACCCCCTCAGGGTTATAAAGGATGTTTGAGCAACAACAACAACAAAATAAATAAAACTCACCGGAAGTGCAAAACAACCATTTGAATTAAAGTTACAAAAAAAAAAACCTGATAAAAGTGAAAGAAGAATAATTAAATGTGGTTGCAGTATACCGTTAAGGTAATCGGAAATGCGCTTAACACTTCAAGCTCCGCGGCTGTAGATCACGTGTGGTACTTTGGTTAAGAGTAAAGCCACTCTGTATTATAGCCCTTCACTGTGTAACTACTTACCTATACCTATACACTTGTGATGGTGCAATGGTTTATGTAGGTTGAATTCGAGAGGATACGTTCGAGTTCACATCCATTTTCAAGTGATAAATGCAGCAGCGAGCGCCACCATGCGTTGGTGATAAAATTTAATAATTGATTGTTACTGCAGTTCACTGGACGAATAGCACTGATTAATTGGATTCTGGGGGTGAATGGTGGTGAGATATTTATTTAATTCATTAATTTTGAGTTTTGTTTTTTTTTTTTTTTTTATGTTTATGTTTTTGTTGTTGTTGATTTTGTATATTATTTTAATTTTTTTTTTTGATTACCTACCTAGGTTTAAAGGGACATTTATTTATTTATTTATTTTTTTTTTTAAATTCTGTATTTATGCGGTAAGCCTCGAACGGATTGAGTGGAATAAAACGTGCGAACCCTTCACATCAGCCGATGATGATGATGATGACGATGGGCGCAATGTGTTGAGGCGAAGAATCGCAAATTGTATTAAAATGTAAATTTGTCTGCTATATAATTAAATAAACATTTTCCATTGGGATAAAGCTGAATGTATGTATATGAGGTGGAGGATTACAACGACGACCGAGCGACTCAACGTCGCGTCGATGGGATAAATGGATTGGCTATTGCGCGAGTTATTTGTTAATTTGGGTTAAATCGAAATGTGATGTTGACAGTTTTTTTTTTATTTTTTTTTTTCTGTTGCCGATTCTGAAAGATAAATTGCAAATAATGATAAATTGTATTTGAAGTCTGCAAATGATATATTTAACGTGTATTTTTGGGTGTATCCACCCACACCCAAAAAATAAATAAATACAGCTGGTTTATAAGATATTGCTTTCTATTTTCTTAAACAAGCTTTAGCTGATACTTAATAACAATCTAGGTTGTCTGGATTATTTGTCAATTTAGTGCAACCTTTTTCATTTACTAAGGTACTTATCTATATATATTTTTCAATTTGGGTCTTTCATGCCATACATCAGAGGTTTAGGTGATATTTTTAACATTTAAGAAGCAAAGTTAAAAAAAACCTGATTTACCTGAAGTTCAGGTTGTTGGATGCTTAATAACTAACAAAAGTCTGTTCGACCACCACTGGTTTCATAAAGAGGCGCATCCAACTTTCGATAGCCCTATATATTGGAAAGGTAAGCCGGTAAGTCAAAAAAAAAATGGAAATTTATACCGCAATTAAAAAATAAAAAATTGAACTACATATTATATCCATTGATTTTAATTCATCGGATGATATGAAATATAACAGCCATTAAAAATAAAAATAAATTCAAAATTTTTTTTTAAAAATTACCATTTTTGTGAAATAATTTTAAAGAATATTGAAATTTTTTAATATTTTTTTTTTGCGAATTAAAAAAAATTTGTATCATCCACTCTTTTTCTTATTTTTTTTGTTTCGTACCAATTTTTCAATCAATTTTAAACTAACTTTCCGAAATGTTTAACATACCTACATTGCTCAGAAGTGGAAGACAACATGTTTGTTTGAATTTTCAAGTCTTTACGTTTTGCGTTTAAATTGTTTCCAGTTTCCAGTCAGGCATCTACATATGTATAATATGTCAACAGTTTTCTTAATAAAACGAAAATTAGGTGGCCCAATTTGCTAATAAATGTAAGGCCACAAAGAATTTAAAAACTCTTTCGCCTTTTAAACATTATGGTTTTGAAGCACCACGTAGTGTGAACTTTTGAGTCACCCGTGTACATACTGTTTATTAAAAATAAAACTATTGACATGGTCGCCTGCCTGGCAACTGAATATATCGTATGGGGAGAGATGGGGTTGCGTGAGCAGTACATGATGACCCAAAAAAGCGAGTTAAAATCTTTGAACCTACGGTGCCCTCCTCCCAAGGTAATTTTATCCAAGAAAACGCATCTGGAGAATTTTTTAAAATTACCTTGCATAAATAATTTTTTAATTTTTCAAAAATAATTTTTTGAATAAATAATTTTAAAAATTTCAAGACCAACGAATTCATAAAATTTTTTTTACAAAATTATGGAAGAAATTGGTCCTCTTTATTGTGAACTTCTGGCTGATAAGGGTGGGTTATAGGTCCACAATTGATTTGTGTATTTTTATAACCCACCCGAGTAAGTCAAAATTTCTCTGTGGACTTTTGGGCTGAGTGTGAACTTATAACCCTGCACCAAATAAACTTTAAAAATTGCAGTAAAAATAGGGACACCTTTGAACACTTTTTAATTAAGAGTCTCCAAAAATCCAGTGTACAAAAATTATTGGCTTGTAAGTTATCGGCATTTTGAGAATTGTAATAAAAATTTTAATTTAAACTCATTTTTGATTAAAATTAATAATTATTGATATTTTATTTTTATTAAAATACTAAATAAGTCCTTATGTTTTAAGGTATACCCCACATGTGGGGCAGGTTTGAATTTATCTGGGGGCTCTTTTGAACGCAAGTATTTATAATGATTTTGAACAGTAAATAATGTGAGTGTAAGAGCAAATCTATTGAAAGAAACAATAAACTGTATGAATAATTTAATTATATGTAGAAACTGAATATACAAAAAACTTTAATTGGATATAAAATCTTTTAAAACGTGTAAATCACTAGCTAAAAAAGTAGAATTTTGGAAATAAATAGATAAAAATAAAATTTTTAAAGCAAAAATTCCCTTTGATGCTTCAGTTTTTAATACCTTTAACAGTACCCGAAGAAAAAAATTTACAAATTTTCTTCAATAACTTGTTTTGATCCTGTTTAAAGGTGCCCCGATTGTATATTGGGTTAATTACCCACTTGAAATTTCAGTACTTTTCAGAAAAGCTTAGAAATTTTTAATCTCATTAATAAAACAAAAAAAAGACCGACGGCAACACAGGACGGTTTTTTCCCGGATGAATTCATTTCCTGTACTCTCTCTCTCGTGCTGGCTCTTTATAGTGTGCATCTTCTTTTTTCGTCTTTGTAGTAGTACAAGTGCAGTGGTCGTAGATGTAGAGAAATAATATATAACAAGTAAGAAATTTCGATATTAAAATGCCAGGGATTATTCCCGAGTTTGTACTGTTCGTCCGGTTGCTAATCACAATCCCAGGATCATTTTGCTCAAACGAACGAAGTTTCTCCGTTCTTCGTCAAATCGGCTCAACAATATTGCTATATTGCATGTTTATTCCGACCACACGGAAAATCTAAATTTGGAAACTATTAAATAAATTTATTTCAAAACACTCCAAACGAAGTGCGGTTTTTTGCAAAAAACTTGTTTTTCATCAAAAGAATAAATAAACACTTAAAGTGAAAAAATATTATGACTTTTTTTTTATTAGTGAATTTAAGCTTTTACATCTTACACCAACTACCCACTCGAGCTGAAGCTGTTTTGCCGGGCCTGCCCCAAGATACGCCGCGCCGCTTTGAAATGTGCCCCCCTTCTCCACTATAGAGTGAAATGGGATAAAACAAAAAATATTAACGGCCGAGATACGGTCCACTTCAGATACAAGTCATGAAGTCGCTATATTTTTCATACAAGTCAGTCCTTATACAAAATCGAATAGCTTAACTTCAAATCAACAAAAAATATCAAATAATAGTTAAAATTTAATCTTTCCCTTAAAGTAAAAAAGAGATAGGTAGGTACCCAAGTTAGTGTCATGGGTCACAACTCAAAATTATTTTGTTTGCGTTGAAAAATTTAGTTTTTGCGAAAAAGCTTTTGAAAATCAGAAGAAGAAATAATACACTCTTTTGTGAAATGAGAAAAGGAAATTTTTTATATTTGGCGAAAATTATTCGAAGTTATCTATGCCGATTTTAAAAATCCGCGATATTTGACTTTTGGGGAATCGAGGATTTTTTACATTTTACTAGCAGTTCCGCTCGACTTCGCGCATGGAATTTTTCAATAATTTAAGCGTTTGAAAAAATTAAATTTAAACGTGTCTTTTTTACAATAAATTTTTTGGCACGCTACAATAATTTGTATACACAAAATATGTAACAGTCTGAGAGCGTAACGTGTGATTTCAGTTTTCGTATAAGGGATAAAATTAGCCAATAATTGAAGCGTTGAGAATGAGAAGGGGTCAAGTGACATTTTTGAAGTTTTGAGTTATAAGCCTTTAAATTTAAAGTTTTAAGTTTATAAGTAGTAGTAGTGGTAGTTAACCCCTTTATCTGAAGCTAACTTTGTAAGTAATAACAATAGAGACACAAGAATTGACCAAAATTTAAGTTCTCGCTAACACAAAATGTCACTTGACCCCTTCTCACTCTAGACGCTTCAATTGTCAATTCCGTAGTGTTTTACATTTCTTAGAGTCAATATTTTATCCTTTTAGCGTACAAAATGGAATTTTCAGATATCGCAACGATTTTTGATGTGTAAACATTTATACTGGCGGTAGGGTGAAAAAAAACGTAATGTATCTGGTGATCATGATTGTGATTCACGTTACGTTACGTATGTTTACACATCTTAACCGTGAGCCCCGGCACTCACACTTTTGATGTGTAAACATCTATACTGGCGGTAGGGTGAAAAGAAAACGTAACGTAACGTTGTAATCGTGATCGTGGTCGTGATCGTGATTCTGAGCTTTACGAAAATTGAGTGCGTTCAACAATATGTGCGTTCAGTAACTAAACGTTGAGTATTGAAATCGAAAGGTCGAGTTCAGTTCGGGTTGAAATTTGGTTGGCTGCTTAGAGGATATATTAAGCCCCTATTACATGATGATTCTTTGCGTCTGACTCTATTCAAACATAATGAAAGCGAAAGAGAAAAAAGATAAGATGGAAGACCAGTTGCCTTGTGAGTCGTGGGCCAAGTTTTACGAGACTCTTTTTAACGCTTCTTTAGCATTAGGCTACGCGCAAACCAACGCGATGGCGGTGGCGATCACGATAAAAATGTGGATGCCTCATATAAAAATCAAAGCACACTTCAATCGTGTAGATGTGTGCCTTTCCTTTGATTTATGTGTATGGCATCCACAATTTTATCGTGATCGCCACCGCTTTCGCGTTTGTTTGCAGCTACCTTTATCCGTATTTTGTATTCTTTGCATTACCTTTTTTCAATTACATGACTGTTTTGAGACCAGCGGCCTATTTCACAGAACATACATCACATACATTGTATGAATGTATGTACCTTAAAGTAGACACCAAAGATGGCTCAGTGTAAATTTTGAATTTTTTGAAAAACTTTGCGTCAACTTAGAAAACCCATAATTTAAAAAAAAAATTAAAATTTACGCCCACTCATCTCGTAGTCGTGATTCTTATCTTGTAGCCGTGGTCGTGATTTTGATTCTGAGCCAGAGATTAGTCTGCTATTACACGATGCATCTAGACGCATGCGACTTTTCGAACTACGTAAGTGCAAAAGAGAAAAAAAAATCGAAAAGATGGTACGGAAAAAAAGTGACCGATGTCGCGTGAGTAAAATTTTCGGTGCAACTATTTGACGTTTCTCTTTTCTCTTGTCCGTTTTTTACTATTCTGCTTCATATGGTTTTGTTGTTTAAAGAGTAAATTTCGATGCAACGCACTGTTTTTGATAGCCTTATAGGCTTTCCAGAAGTGAGAATTCATCTTTAAAAACAACATATAAAAAAAATTATTGCTTTTCTTGACTGATATTCATTTAAAGGCACACAAACCTTTCTTTCTTCAATATATCTAATTATGAAAACAAAAATAAAAACAGAAAAAGTTTTTTTATTGCTTGAGCACAGCCCAACACGAAAATGAAAAATAAAGAGAACTGTCAAATTAGATTCCTGACTTTGGTTTCAACGTGTAATAGCGCTTGAAACAGCGGACGAAATAACAAAGAAGAATTCGAAGAAGGCGCATGCAACTAGATTCATCGTTTAATAGCAGACTTAGACCCTGTTTAGATTGTGACTGCTCACTACGTAGTGACGGCATTTTGTTGGTGAAATCGGTGAGGTAGAAAGGGAGGCGACAGTCAGGAAGAAAACATAAAGATTGTAGTGAGCAGTCATGTTTCATATCCGACATGTTCCATTTAATGGCATTTTTTTCATTTTTGGCATGTTCGTTGAAGGGTAAGGTAGATGAGAATAAAAATTAAAAATGTGTAATTAGTCAAGCTTAGACGCAAAAAATGCTTATTGAATTGGTGGATTGATAACAGCAAAGATGCTGAAGCAGATTTAATTATTAAAATTGCAATTTCTGCTATATTTTGCGACTACTTATTTATTTAATATTAAACTCATGGTTCATGGTGCTCAGAATCAAATGTTTCAATTCAGAGATATTCCATCAGAGTCCGCCGATACTCATGACTGAGAAATTTCGAGTGTAGACACGACATGACTATTCACTACGTAGTGAGCATGTCACAATCTAAACAGGGTCTTATGAATTATCCATAATCTCTGTTCTGAGCTTCACGAAAATGGAGTGCGTTCAACGCTATGTACGCTCAGTAACTAAACGCTGAGTGTTTATATACGAAATCAAAAAGTCGAGTTCAGTTTGGGTTGAAATGTGGTTAGTTGCTTAGACCATATAGTACATGGACTGCGCTTTCATTTTCCATGCATCATTACCGATTTTCAAATTTGCTTATGAAAAGTTAAGATCTATATAAAAGTACCAAAAAAAGAATGTTTGCTATCATCCACACCCTAAATTTGATGTAGGCTCTCGGTCTATGAGGCATTCGGACGAATGTTGATGTTTACACATCTTAACCGTGAGTCCCGGCACTCACACTTTTTTTATTTCACGATGATTTTTCGACTTTTTCGGCCGAAATTTGTGATTCCGGAATGCCTTTACCTGGTTTACTACAAAAAAAAAATCACAATGCAAATCGGATGATGTTCATCCAAGTTTGTTTTCCTTTGGTTATATAATTTTTTGAATATTTCGACAGTGATTAAATCATCATCAAATCCATGGTAACTCTAGTCGATTTTATTGTTTGACATTTAAAAAGTGGCAACATTTTTAGCCACAATAATTGTTTCAGCAGTTTACTTCTCTTTCAGAATTTCATCAATACTCCTCAAATTGGAAATTTAAAAAATAGTAATAGTTGCTATGTATTATAGTTGTTATATACAGGGTGGTTCAAAAGTTTCTTCCTAATTTGAATACGAAGTGTTATGGAAAACGCTCTAGAAAGAGTCCATTTCTGTGAGCATTCCATATACTTAGCCCAAAAAAATCTCCATAAATCATACTTTGTGATTCTAAAATAAATTATTAATAAAAAATTAAATCTATAAAAGTTATAATAAGGAAGTCACTTTTGACACACCCTGTACTTCTTCAATCTTTTAGAATTATTGCCTCAATTTACCTACTTCGATGGGTTAGAATTTAGACGCGAGTTAACTGTGACTGGAAAGACATGTTACTAGAGTTAATTTCAGTTTAACCCCGGAACTCGGGTAATTTTTTTTCCTAAAAAACTAGTCCCCTCAAATGCTGATTTTGTTCTTAATCAGACGATATGCATATGTTTTGAATTAATCTGTAAAAGTTCAAAACTTATAGAATTTTTAATTTAAAAATTTAAATTTTGTTTGAAACTTGTTTTGTGTATGTTTGAACAGTAAACAAAAAACATTTTAAAATTTGCAAACTAAATAAAGTCTATTTTGTGAAATAAAAATATAAATAAATAACTGACAAAGTACGTATCGGCCTTGATAAAAATATATAATCAATATTTTCTGCCGAATATTTTAAATTCATTTTATAGGTAGGTTAGGTACCTCTTTCATCATTCAAATATAAAGTTCGGCTAGACACTCACTTAAGTCAACATTGAAATATCAACATCAATATTATTTGATTAGTATATCTATATAAAAGCGATTTTTGGAATTTCACAAATTATTCAAAAGTACACAAATATTGTGTTCAATATTTATAATTTTACAGATATACATAGGTAGGTACATATCTATACACAATCTACACACATATAAATATGACTTAATGATAACATTCAAATTATTTGTCTTATATATTATGTATATCTATACTCTCTCGTCACGACTGACAATATTAATAAAAAAAAAGGATGCTATGATGATGATGTCTTAAGAATTGAAATCCAATTCCACAAGAGATATATATTTTATTCCATCAAATTTTATTATTCCGCCCAAAGGTTCCTCCATCATCAGAAGTCTTTTTGTTTATTTTTTGGCTTAGATAAATATTTATTATATTCTCGTCCGACAATTCAGGGTTATGTCAATAAATTCATCAGAGACATCATTTTGTGTACCTACAATATTATGTATAATGTTCATCTATTAAATTATTAATATAATAATTCTTATCATGAAAGGAAAGATTTAAAAAAAACATACACACACACACAAGCACATTTAAATCAATAAGATGGGTAATAATAATGATTTTTCGAAGCTCAAAAATTATGTTTAAATTTTTGAAAGGACCTTTTTTTCTAAATAAAGACACAAGAACATGATAAATACTATATATACCTTAAATAAACCATTGTATAAATTTCTAAGGCAAAAACAAAAAAGGAAGAGAAGAATTTCTTGTTAGATAAATTCATTGGAAATTCTTAAAATATTTGTGCTGCGGAGGCAGTTTTTGTGTCTCTGTATTGTAGGTATATAATAATAATAATAATTGATGTCTTTTGTTATTACAGTTGTTTTTTTTTTGTTTTCTTTTTTTGCTTTTTAGTAAATTTCCTAACTGAATGTCAAAGTTAATTTTTTTTTGTTTGAAGTAAAAGAATGTGTAGGTTGCACGGTCGATAAATTGAAAAAAAATGTTAAAATGATGATTTATTTATTCAATGTTAAGTCAAGTAAGAGGGTTTTAGTTAAGCTTAGTAGATATTGGGTATAATATTTACGTATGTACAAAGAAAAGAACAAAACAGGCTAAATAGAGACCTTAGGCAACAAGTCTTTTGAGGTTTCATCTTTTTTATGTGCGCGTTTTGTAATATAACCAATCTTTCCATCTTTGGAACATTTGTCAACACAACAAAATTTTGCCTTTCAAAGAAGAAGAAAAAACTCAAATATAAGAAAAATGTGGGAGTGGCAGTAGGCGGACTTTAAATAAAATACAATATTTCATACTTTTGGTTCAAGAGATTTTAATTACATAACATCAACATTCTATATATAGTGTTGGAAAGTAAAGAAGAATTGCAGATTAAAGAAAAGTAGGCGTGGTAGTAGGCGGATTAAAAAAAAAAAAAACACTCATGTCATGATTTTGGTTTATGAGAAATTTATTAAAATTATTTTAGTATTCTTAGCACGTTATATAAAAATAAAATTGTAATATAAGAAAAGTGGGTGTGGTAGTGGGCTGGAAATAATAAATTATTACATTCTTTAGTTTGAGTTAAGAGCTTAGTTACAAAATTTTAACGTTCTTAAGTCCTTCAATAAGTAGGTATCCTACAAAATAATTAAAATGGGCTTGGAAGTCGGTGGTTTTTCACTCAAATCACTATTAGAAACATTTTAAACTTTTGATTTATATCAATTTTTAACTTCATACGTAACATTTTGTGCAAGTTTCAGCTCTATTGGATTGTTAATTTTTTAGTTGTGTAGCTAATTTTATCTGTAGTTTGGTTGCAGCGCCACCTGTCAGAAAACTTTAAAAACTTTTAATTTAACTACTTTTCTCATTTCTTACACCCCCACCACCCACCGATCGAGACTGTGGATATAAAAACAAACAACCAAAACCGTCTTCGGTGAAGTGTACCAAAATATGAATATTATTTTTCTTGCAATAATATAATTCACATTCAGTTCGAACCCAAATATGTATAAGAGACTGTGAAGAAGCAAAAGTAGCTTTGTCATAGTTTGAATATATTATGTAGTTTCAATCAAGAGTAGGTACTTGATGAGTCTCCCATTTGAAAAGCTTAGGCTCCAGAAGTGAAAGTTGAATCCCTGGTTAAAGTAGTTAGTTATTGGCGCCTGCTATCTCAGACTGTAATTTAGTGGTGTCAGCTATCTTAAACTGGAATTAAGTGGTGTCTGTTATCTCAGACGGTAATTAAGTGGCGTCATCTATCTCAGATTGTAATTTAGTGGTGTCAGCTATCTTAGACTGTAATTTAGTAGCGTCTGCTATCTCAGACGGTAATTAAGTGGCGTCATCTATCTCAGACTGTAATTCAGTGGCGTCTGCTATCTCAGACTGTAATTTAGTGGTGTCAGCTATCTTAGACTGTAATTTAGTAGCGGCTGCTATTTCAGACGGTAATAAAGTGGCGTCATCTATCTCAGACTGTAATTCAGTGGCGTCTGCTATCTCAGACTGTAATTTAGTGGTGTCAGCTATTTGAGACTGTAATTGAGTGGCGTCTGCTATATCGGGCTGTAATTTTGTGGCATCTGCTATCTAAGACTGTAATTTAGTGGCCCCGTCTATCTCAGACTGTAATTTAGTGGATACTACTACCTCGGTCAGCTTTCTTTTGTATCATATAAATTTAGTTGTAAGACATAATATAATTTTGGTTTATATTAAATTTAAAAAAATATTAGCATTGCATTATAGAATCATAAGAACCAGTGATTATAGTGGATAAAGATAACCTCAATAATACTAAAATTTATTGCTTCTTTGGTTAAACCTTGGACCCGATGAGCATACCTATGATAAAAAGCATCTCATAATATATGATGTAAATTTTAGCTTAATTGGATAATTTTTTTTTTTATTTTAAGTAAATTTTGAGATTTTGAATGATCAACGCCATCTATCAAAAAAATTTAAAACTTTTGATTCAAGTAAACATGTGTACTTCATGGCATGATAAGTAATGTTTGTTTGTTAATTTCAGTTTAATCAGATGGTTAGTTTATGAGTTGTAGTTTTTTTTTTGATATTTTGGTGTTTAGCGCCATCATCTATTGAAAAACATGTAAACTTTGCAGTTCACACTTTTATTAAAAAAAAACTGTACATATTTGGTTAAATCTCCTCTATAATCCTATATTTTCATTTCAATCTCGATAGCAAAAGTACATAAATATGTAGGTATTATGAATTTTTATTTTCCTTCTAAAATGTTGAATGCCTAGCAACATCTAAGGAAGGACTGTGACACCATGAGGTCTGGGAATCGAGTCCCAGTACTTTGCATTTACTTACAATAAATCTTTTCACGTGAACTGCTTCTTGCGAGGAATAAATTTATTCCTGGAAGAGTATCTCTTGTCACGAAAAAATGCCTCCCAACTTAGCCTTTTCGATTCGGAAATAAAATTTAGGTCCCTCTATTATTTAGGTAATTCTATTCCTCCAGACACTCACTCAGCAATAGCAAAAAGTTGTTAATTATTATAGGCCCTAAGGCTCCCTATACCAACTGTCCAGCCACAAATTGATTATAATTTCTATACACAAAATCCCCTATCATATTTATTTTTCTATTTAGTGAAATCAGTTTAAAACAATATTTTGACAAAGAGTTTTTGTGTGATATATTATAATAAAATTTTAATTACAACAAAATACAAAATACGTTATAACTCAAATGAATTAATTTTATAATGAAATTCACACATTCGGTTTATCAATGATATTAATTAAGACATACAAGTAAAAATAAAAAAAAAAAACTGAGTTCGTTGTCAAAACTGGATAGTGGTGGACATTGGACATCATGTTGGTGTGTGGAATATGGTGTGGTTAAAAACACGAGCAATTTATTTTTATTTACTTTTTTTTTTATTGTTGTGTTATTTTTTTTGTATGTTTGTGGCTCTGCTCATGGTTTGATTGTATTGATTGTACCGAGCAGTTAATTATTTTGCGGCAACTATCAGTTGCAGGGAGCCGGAACGTGCTGTAGAAATAAAATGAATTGCTTGTAAAAAAAATAAAATAAAAAAAAATAATATACTGAAACACCAAAATGTTTTATTCCCATCTGGATATGTGTGGTTTTGTTTGTGTTAATTTTTTTTTTTATAAAAAAAAATTCAATTTCAGTTGTATACATCACAATATTATATTATCACAGAAATAATGTTATCAATTTTAAAAATCACAATTTGTCATTATGATAACATACAATTATGATAAGATTAAATTTTTGAAATATGTACATAAATTAACAAAAAAACATAACACACGTTCATCATTGATGCGGATTATTTCATTATAATTCAAATAATCTTATGTGGTTTAACATTTCATTAATAATTTGAATATGTTTTTAAATAATTCTTTTAATAATTAATTAAAAATCGAAATCAAAAATAAAAAAATTGTTATTTCATTTTTTGTTTAAACAAAAATAATCGTCATCGAAAGTTTGAAGAAGGAACAATCCGTGTGGGAAAATGACAAATATGTGTCTATAGTTTAGGCAAGGTTCTATCTTGTTTTAAGTGAAAAAATAATTTAAAAGAAGAATACATGCGAGATATGTGCCAGTCCCTCTAGTGAGAAAATGTATAAAATAAAATACTCTGGGCATAAAGCCTTCGCTTAAAAAAGTAAAAACAATAAAACATTGCACACAATGCCTTACATTAATGACAAACTAATTGCTATCGATATTTCTCAATTTATCGTATAAGGGGTTTTTAATTAATAAACTGAATCGGTGAGTGGTAGAAAAAAAACACCCTGATTACCTATAATCGGATGAAATGGTATACGCAAGAATCATGAAACAAAATTTAAAAATTCGCTAGCTCTTCGGAAGTAAAACACTGCTGAATTTATGTATGTACATATATAGTCAAAATGAATTTTCTTTTTTCAAAATATTTATTTTAATAAAGAGTTTTGACGCATTTTATTTTTGACGCAAATTACCTTATATTTTAGAGTTTTAGGATTTATTCACCTACAGATTTTAAGTGGCTTTACCGATTTTATTATGATTTTGCAATCTGAGGTTCCTTATATAATAGTTCAAATAATATAAGTAAAGATTTAGTTTAAGTGGCTATCAGCAGAGACGCTCTACACACTTATACTATTTAGAATGGTCCATCATTGTGATACCCCAAGAATCTAGAAAACTTTCTTCCTACTCCTTGAACCACTTAGAACTCCTTACGAAGCGCTATATATATTATATACCATGATTTAACCGATCACTAGGATCATTGTAGTAGAATTTTTCCAGATGAGATAGAGCAGAATATGTATGTAGATACAGTGAAGGTGAGATTGTAATTAAAAACTATGAAAACAATTTATTTTAAAGATCCATAAAAAAAAAAAAAAAAACATTTCGTTAAAATATAGGACCACAAAAGCAAATTGATGCAATCGACTCGTGCACATTTTAACTTGCGATATATGGATATATTATATTGTATTGGACAAGTAATGGATTGGAAAAAAAAATCTTTTAAAAAATCGAACTTGAGATTTTGATCAAACTTCACATTTTGATGATAACGAAGTCCAAAAAGTACGATACATTTTTTTTTTTGTCATTTTTTTTACCAAGAATAAAGGTAGGTACCATATACTACTTATGTAATTTTTTTTAGCAAATAATATCTATTAAATTCTTATTTTTCTCAAAAACGGGTTTGTATAATAGGTACATATTTGATACATAGGTACCTTTTTGTAAATACAAAATTTCTCAAAACTTCAACCTTTTTTTTAATTTTGGACTTTCTCAAAAACGATTTGATTAATTTTGATCTTTTTTTCATGGAGAATGTTTTAAAAAGTTTTAATATAATACCTACCAGCTAGCCCGCCCTGGCTTCGCACCACGGCTTGACAAATCTAAGTTTAGTAAAAATTAACAAAATAAAATAAATATATAAATATATCAGTGTTATGTGTTAGGTGCTAGTTATAGCTATAATTGAAATGTTGGATAATTTGTTTTTTTAAATAAAGCCACCAGCATTGCATTAACGTATAATCAACGATTTAACTTTCTAAATGTCTCAAAATTTAAATTTTCAATGATGGTTTTCAATGCTTTTTCAATAACTCCAAAGTCGAATTTTTATTATATTTTGAATAGTTTTTACCAACCCGCTTTGACGAGCCCCGCAGTCTGCAAGACCCTGCCTTTTAAAAAGTATATGCTATACTTTAATCCATCCATCCGATCGATCTTGATTGCAGGAAAAAGTCAAAATAAACTTATTAACATCAAATCACGATAAAATTATTAATTTAAAGGATTAAAGAATTATTTTTACAGCAAGAAACCGCTCGGAACAGTTGATCTTGTCCACAAAAAAAAAAAAAAAAAATGAAGTTTTGTATGGTAGACATTTGTTTTGTTTTTGTCATACCTCATACTTCAAAATATTTGTATCAAATATTAAAAGAGATGAAATTTTGTTGCTATTCCCCATTTTACCCTAAAAATAGTTGAGTTTTAAAAATATCATCGAAGTCCATCATGTACAACCTTAAAAAAAAAAAAGATTTTAAATAGCGTAGGTATGCTAAAATTTTTTTAACTTACACTACTTCACCCTATATATCAAGTCCTTATGATATTTGTAGGCTCTATATCTTCTAAAAATGTATATAACCTATATAAAAAAAAATATCAAAAATATTAACAATATTTTTACTTATACCCCATTTCACCCTATAAATAGCTAAACTATGTAGAATATGAATCCAAAATGGCAGACTTATACCCCATCTCACCCTATAAATAGCTTAACTATATGTAGAATATACATCCAAAAAGCCAATCCTAAAGTAAAATTCAAACAAACAAAGTATTTTAAAAATCGATTGTTTTTTTTTTTCTTTTTTTACCCTGTAAATAGTTAAATTGGGGCAAACGATTCAAACATTTATTTCCCCTTCTATTTTTACAACAGTACTAATGAATCCTGTCCTGAGATCGCAGCTAAGCGGGGTGTTGCTTTTAAACTGCAGATGGCGCTTTAAAAAAAAAGTACAAATTTGCGCACTCGAATGCAATGTTGTGTCAAAATTTCAAATTGTTGTTTTGATTTTTTCAAAACCGACTATGCCAATTTTTATTAAACTTGGCAGCTGATTTTTAACATTGTGTATCTGATTTTAAACAAACAAAAATTTTTATATCAAAAAATAACGGTATACCCATCATACATAGTGTTGAAAAACCAAATACATACCTAATCTTATTTTTCTCGAAAATGCTACAATTTTGAATACATTTTTTTGTGAGCTAATATTTAAAAGATCTATTATATTATTGAAACACATTTTACATTAAGGTTTATTAAAGGTTTTTTTTTTTTAATTATTTTTTTGATTTATGATTTATGAATAGGTACCTATGTCATTATATTATGTTCAACCGATTTTAATTAAATTTTTTATGCAAAATTATCCAGTAAATTTAAATAAAAAATTTTAAGAGCAAAAAAACTTTGAATTAAAAAAAAAAATCAAAATTATTTTTTAAAACTTCGATTTCAAAAATGAGTAGCTATTTTGTTTTGGTTTCAATTCATTTTCAATTCGACATTAATAAATTCTAAAAAATGTTGCACCAAATTTTTTCCTTAAAAGAAAATGTATAAACAAAATTAATTTTTTTAAAAACCACTATGATATAATTTTTTTATAAATTGAGATTTGTGAAAGAATTTAGAAGGTGGTCGCATTGGTATCAAAACAATTTCTTTCATATATTTTATTTCTATTCTTTTTATTTTTAACAGTATATTTTCAGTTTAAATTGTTTCTAAATTTATAATTTTTATAGTATGTATTTTCTAAAAAAGCATTTTTTTTTATTTTTATTTTCAGGTAAGCAAAATCAGAACTCAGATTGCATTAGACCTACCTATTCACAAGGATAAGGTTTGTTTTTTTTTTTTTATATATTTTCTTATTTAAATTCCTATAGGTATGAATAGAATATAGAGAGTTGGTATATACGCATATTAATATTTTTATAATCCTTCGAACTATACTCTATGATTTAAAAAAAATTACTCACTAAATTTTTTACCTATAATTCGAGAAAATCGAATGATTTGTACAAACAAAACTGGTCCTAAAACGAAAAGAGATCTTTTGTTTAAAAATATAAAACCATTTTTTTTCTCAATCTAAGCGATTTTAAATTGATAAAATACTCGATTTTATACCCCTATATCCCATGGATACACACCTTCTTAAGCAACTATCGATTTTGTATATCTAAATTGAAAATTACTACAGAGGTCATTTTGACATTCGCCCCTTTTTGATATTTAAAACTTTATATACATAATGTGGGGTTGCAAGATAAAAGTATTATGTACCCATCTACATACTTTCATTCTGCACTTTGCTCTCAATAGGTATAGAAACATATTTTGTTTTAACATATAACATCATGTTGATGGCAGTCAGATTATATAGCTATATGAGGAGGTACATATATATAATCTGTACTCCTTCACAGCCTAGCCTAGCCCTAAAACCTTTTTACACGTAATTAAATTTTACTGCGACACGAACACTTTCCAAAAGAGCCCTTTAACTGAATAAATTCAAAAAAAAAAAATCACCCCTTAAACCAGACACACATAAGCCAATCAGATTGCACAGTAAATTCAACATCATATATAAATAAAATCGCACCCTTAATCTTTTAGGAACCAAACAAATCACAGCAACCGATAAAAAAAAAAAAAAAATGATATAAATAGGTAGAGGTACATAAATATAGAAATAGCAACGTTCGATTTTATTTTATGCGTCGTCTGTGTAAGCGGAAAATATGGCATAAAAATGGCTACCGGAAACATTGAGCATTTCGTCCGATCGTTCGTTCGTTCGTCTATAAAAAAAAACCCAGACACACCCTTGGGCCGGAAACATTTTTGAATATTTTTATATACATACATACATAAGTATAGTACTATAAAAAAACCCAATGTCTGCATTATATCCTTCTATATATTTTCTTCTATAAGTTACTTAAATCTATGCATAAATCTGTCAGCAGTCTTACATAATAGGGTGACCAGAGTTTTGAAAAAAAAAAAATTATGGAAGACAAACTTAAACTTTACAATTTTTAAGGTTTTCGAGGTCGTTTATATATAAAAATTATTTATTTTTTCGGATTAGCTGCGTTAAAATATTTACAGTCGTATCTATTTAATTTTCTTAAAACGTCTCTTAGAGGTCATTTAGTTAAGTATGCTTAAATGCTCTTTTGGTTCGAAACTATAATGTTGCAAATTTAGGTAATAAAAGTCGTTTTTTATTGATAACCTTTAGCTAGCACAGCAATGCAAGTCCGAATAAAACATTATAATCATTAATTATATCCACTTTTAAACTGTAGCAAAGTAAGTTTGCGTGTCAAAATCAACTATCACCCAATTACAAAATTATTTGGACATACAAAAAATAGAAATTAATAAAATAATGAATTATTTACACGAAGTGAAAAAAATGGATGAAGAAAATAATTCTCACAACATTTATAAAGGGTGTTTTTTTTAGACGTGTGGTTTTCAAGAAGAAATAAAACGCATATAATTTAATTTTATGGCCAAGAATTTAGCTTTATTATAAAGATAAGGGTTTGCCATTATGTTTTAAAAATGATTTCGGGAAAGTGGTCGCCACGGCTGGCTCGAATAAATTCCAGCCGAGAGGCCCCAGCTCCAATTGTTACGCGCGATGGCGGATGGACTCATTCGGGTCTTAATCGATACTTTGCTCCACAGCAGCAATAGCGTCTTCGGGGCGCACTGTACGGCGTCTCTGAGGATGCGCAATATCCACTAGACTCTAGAGTAAACGTGGTGTGAAACCGATCCATGGTTGCTCGAATCAAATTACTCTGCTGGGTGATTATGTCGACCGAATATTGAACGCAGCGCGCGATGCGTCGCGTGAACCGAACCATTATTTTGGTAATAAATTTGCACGATTTGCAAACGTTGTTCAGGAGTAAGTCTATTCATTATGAAATCGCAAACCAAACTGAGCATAAATCAAGTGACAGCTGTCAAAAACACCAACTCCGAAAAAAGTATTGCCAGACTGAAAACCACACGTCTAAAAAAACACCCTTTATATCTACATACATACATACCAACGACGCAAGGCGCATGTGGTTTATGTCTAGATTAAAAGTCAGTTGCACTTGTCAGTTTTTATGACGAATAAAATCGCAGATTTAAGACCATTAATACGATGAAGTTATAAGACCCAGTTTCACAGTGAAGTAAGTATCACTTAAGTGCCAAATATGGAAAACTAATTCCCAATTTCACAGTGTAAACTTATCGGAATAAGTGACACTTAAGTCTCCGATGTTGGCCACTTAAGTTCCACTTACTCAGGTATTAAAACTGCGGCTAAAGTGCCAAAATAGGAAAATTAAGTGCCACTTATTTTGTTAAGTGTGAAACTGGCCCTAAATCTTAAATAAATGGAATGCCAACTTTTCAGTCGTCTAAATCTGACATTAGTGTTTTCATTGGGAATGAAATTTTAGTCATTTTTAAATTACATCTTACTTTTCGCCTCATTTATGGCTTGTTTCACAATGCCTGATAAAAGTTCTGATATGTTACTTGACACAAAAATATTGGAACAGGGTCATAAATCCACAAACCGAATAATAATATTTTTGCATCTATAACCTATTCAAGTCGTGAAAAGACAATAATTGTAAGTTTTTCTTCTGTGGACCTGTGCCAATATTTATGTGTCGAATAACTAATTAATCAGAACTTTGCTCAGACATTGTGAAACAGACCCTAAATAGAAAAAGAACATCCTAAACATTGTTTAAATTTGAATTTGACACTTTATTAACGAACGCATCTCAAGTCTGCCAACCTTCAAAAAAAAAAAATTTTATATTTATTAAAAATAAAAAGGATGGTCACCATATGTAATAAAAAAGGAAACATTAAAAAAAAGCAGCTCCTTTTTCTATCATATAATAATTATGCATTGTAGGTACGTGCAAAATGGTGTTCCACGTCTTTATAGACCTTGATACCTACCTATAAACTAAATATGTAACCAAACGATATGTAATCGGTTGCTAGATATGTGTTTTTATATTCCTATACCATAGTATAATTATAATTACTCCATATCTAATTAGATAATTATATGATACAGCTACAGCATAATTTATCCTTTCGTGCCAAAGACATTAAATTAGATGGCCTAGGCCATGTCATTTTCCTATATAAATATGTATACCTATACAAAATAACATCAACAATTTCCCTGGACAAAGGACAAACTTATTACAAGCCAAAATACCTGTAATTAAATTTTGTGAATATGTGCGTATAATACATATTTACAAAGTGTACGTTATGTATGTTAAATACGGAACAAAACAGGAAGACCTTTGGTTGGTCATTATGCAACCAATAATCGCTTACATGGCAAACATGAGTGCCAACTACTATACGCACTAACTTGTATAGGTTTGTTTACAGTTCATGGAAAGAGTTTATAATAACGACATGGTCAAAAAGAAATTGGGCGTGAGGTGTAAGAAATCAAATTGCTGAATGAATTTCTCCAGCAAGTTATTTGAATGGAATTCCAAAAACTACCAATTCTAAGAATTTTTTTTATAATCCAACGTCCTTGAGAAATATCAGTTGAGAATTGAGAATTCATATATGAAACCCTTGGAGACTCTACTCTTTTTTTCCATCAAATTCATTCACCTTTCTGATCAATATGTGGGTTTTTTAAAATCTAAGCCTTTTTATTCCAAAATTGTCCTTAAACTGTGTTCAAATCAAATTTTTCTCATCCCACCAATATTTCAGAATTTTCTTTTATTTTTTGAAAACCTAAGCATTTTTATTCGAAAATTGTCCTTAAGCTGTGTTGTTAGAAGTGAAAAAATCAAATTTTTCCCATCCGACCAATATTTCAGAATTTTCTTTTATTTTTTGAAAACCTAAGCATTTTTATTCCAAAATTGTCCTTAAACTGTGTACAAATCAAATTTTTCTCATCCGACCAATATTTCAGAATTTTCTTTTATTTTTTGAAAACCTAAGCCCTTTTTTTCCAAAATTGTCCTTAAACTGTGTTCAAATCAAATTTTTCTCATCCGACCAATATTTCAGAATTTTCTTTTATTTTTTGAAAACCTTAGCCTTTTTATTCCAAAATTGTCCTTAAACTGTGTACAAATCAAATTTTTCTCATCCGACCAATATTTCAGAATTTTCTTTTATTTTTTGAAAACCTAAGCCCTTTTTTTCCAAAATTGTCCTTAAACTGTGTTCAAATCAAATTTTTCTCATCCGACCAATATTTCAGAATTTTCTTTTATTTTTTGAAAACCTTAGCCTTTTTATTCCAAAATTGTTCTGAAACTGTGTTCAAACCAAATTTTTCTCATCCGACCGATATTTCAGAATTTTCTTTTATTTTTTGAAAACCTAATCCTTTTTATTCCAAAATTGTCCTTAAACTGTGTTCAAATCAAATTTTTCCCATCCGACCAATATTTCAGAATTTTCTGTTATTTTTTGAAAACCTAAGCCTTTTTATTCCAAAATTGTTCTTAAACTGTGTTCAAATCAAATTTTTCCTATCCGACCAATATTTCAGAATTTTCTTTTATTTTTTGAAAACCTTAGCCTTTTTATTCCAAAATTGTCCTTAAACTGTGTTCAATTCAAATTTTTCCCATCCGACCAATATTTCAGAATTTTCTTTTATTTTTTGAAAACCAAGCCTTTTTATTCCAAAATTGTCCTTAAACTGTGTTCAAATCAAATTTTTCCCATCAGACCAATATTTCAGAATATTTTTTTTATTTTTTGAAAACCTAATCCTTTTTATTCCAAAATTGTCCTTAAACTATGTTCAAATCAAATTTTCCCCATCCGACCAATATTTCAGAATTTTCTTTTATTTTTTGAAAACCTAAGCCTTTTTATTCCAAAATTGTCCTTAAACTGTGTTCAAATCAAATTTTTCCCATCCGACCAATATTTCAGAATTTTCTTTTATTTTTTGAAAACTTAAGCATTTTTATTCCAAAATTGTCCTTAAACTGTGTTGTTAGAAGTGAAAAAATCAAATTTTCCCTACCCGACCAATATTTCAGAACTTCGTGTATTTTTGAATTTTCCCAAATTAACACTTCTAATCTATGTTACTGGTGAAATTCACCTGATAAACTACATGATTCAACAAACATTCTCAACATATAAACGACGTTGGTGACACCAACTTCGACAATAATGGCAACAATGCTTTATTATTGCGTGGCGTATAATTGATGCAGCAGGCCGAGAGGTGGTGGTATGTTAAAGCGTAAACGTAGAACAAAAAACATTTTCGCAATTAACACGCCAGGACATTCACACACTCCTACATCACCAACACAAAACCAAACAACACCGTATATGCTTTAAATGACTCCTCTATAGACCTTTCCCATCATCATCATCATCATCATCAACATCTATAGAAGGCTTTTCCTGTTTCGAAAGCACTGTAGGTAGCATGGTAACCTCTTCTGCTGGTCAATTCATTTGGATGTTGGAATGGATGATAATGCGATGTTATGTATAATTATAGCAGGTGTACCTACATATATGTATACATATATGTATTTATCGAAAGGACAATAAGACAAATGTTGAAACAGCACTTGAGCAATAAATTAACTGTTTCCTGGTGGTTAATTTGTAATTTATACAAGAAATATGTACCTGCCGACATATTTCGATTTTCAAGTGCGTAAGCATTTTCAAATAATTACACACAAATATCTTTCTCTTAGTCTTATAAATAACGGGAAAATGAAAGGAAAGGGTAGATATAAGATATTTATACGAGGGTGTTAGATGTATACGCAATTGCGTCTTGCGTCACGAAGTCATAATATAGTAGCAAACCATCATCTTCAGGGAGTGATATGCGGGTGGTTATTTGGTATGAAAGTGAGAAAATTCCCTGACACATTCATTTAATTAAATTTATTCGTAGTTGATTAATGACAACTTGTGTGCATTCTGCGTGTGTCTCGTCGAAACTCGAGTTAAAAATTTAAATGAATGTTTTTTTTTTTTTTATTTTGTTGTTGACAAAAAAAAATTAATTATTCTAAGAGGTTTTCACAGATAAATTTACTCTAAGAAAATAAGTATTTATGTATGTATAACTATGTATATAAATGTATTCACAAATGCGAGCCATTAAAATTGCTGCGCTATACAAATTATACAAGATGAATATTAAACTTCATCGAGTTATCATGATGATGATGGTGATTCATTAAAATTTTGTATCACCTAATTTAATTTTATGATATTAAAGAAGCTTTCTTTTTTTTTATTACTATTTGAGTTTTCAACTACTTTTAGCATAGGAACGAACATTAGAATTATATGATCGGTTGCTTTGTTATTGAATTAAAGACTTCTCGCTATATATGAAGGGTGGGCCACCATCTGCTGATTTTGTTTCAGTTTATTTATAAATATGTATTTATGAAAATAACATAAATTATTTGTTATAATATTATGATGCATTTAAAATTTAAAAATAAGAAAAACTAGATAAATCAACGTTGAGAGAATAACAGAATATTATTCGTATATTACTTACGTAAAAACCTACGTGGTGGAATTAGATACACGAGAATAAGATTTTTAATTTTTTCACATTTTAAAATACTTTAATTATAATTACTTCATAATTATTTAATTTTCTCTTAAAACAACTTTTACTAAGTTAAGATTGATGCAATCTATTGTAAAAGATTTCTAATAATAAATAAATTTAAAAAATCAAAAAAAATTCCAAAGCAAAGCTGGGCGGACCAGCTGTTGAAAAATTCAAATTCAGGGCATTGAAATAGTTTTTTTTATGATGAAATTGTGAACCTATACAGGTTAATAAGGTAGAGTAATCTGTCCAACAGTGAACCAGTTTTTTTTTTATTCGTAAAGTTTGTAAACTATTTCTTAAAACTTTAAGGAGTTTAAAGGCACTCAATGTAATTGTTTCATATGTGTCAGAAGCCGAGAAATATGTCTGACGTATGCCTGGGGTCGTTAACCCTATAGTCGTTGTTTGTTATATTTATCTCTGGGAAAGATAGAGATTATAGAGAGTTATAGAGATTTTTTCATAGAGTTTCCACCAAATGGTCCAGATAACGATGATTATTAGCAACATGATTGTAGCTGTCATGGTTGTGAAAATCTCTAATTTCAAGTTTAGAGCACCAAGCTGTTTTACATTTTGCAAGCTTATTCCTTGAACGTATCCGATATCGATTTTTTGGTCTCTTTTAGTTACTAGGTATATTCACCAGCACAGGAGGCAGAGCTTGCAAGGATGTTCGAGCTTCCGCTTGAAAAATCCCTATCCGTAATACGGATCGAGTCGTTGTTGATATATGTAGGTATCACAAAAGTCCCCGAAAGGAATTTTGAAGTAATATTGGACGTCAATTCACCCTTAAAATTTTGTGAGGTAAATTTCCTTTATAAGTTCTATAATTTCTTCTTCATTTGTGTGAAAGACACACGTAACTTGTTCTCCTTTTATTAGTGTTTTGATACAGGAATTCTCAGGAATTTTTCTTAGGCAATGTCGGCACAATTTGTATCGACACTGCAAATTGTAAAATTGCTGATAGAAAATCAGTGTCCAGTTAATCCATATAACTTTCTTTCGGTGGTTTCACACTTAATAAAGCGTATAAACTTTAATTCCTGCATTAAAGGACACAACATTCCGCACGGTGAAAGGATTTGAAATTCGAGCCCCTCCCTGCTCGGGCGCCAGTTAAGGATGTCTTTGGAAGTTCTCCAAAAAATGCTAATGCCAACCCGCGAGGGGCTGGCCCAAACATTCGACTTATTAAATGAAAATCAATCAATATTTAAAATTTATTCGATAATATCAACACTTGATTGCAAGCTAACTCGATTTTTTTAATTTTTGAGGTGCTTGGGTTTTTTGCTACCTTGAATCGATTTGCATCATAATTTTTACCCTTCACTACATCAGTAGCACAAAAAAAATATGGTGTTATTATTTTACCGGTACCTACATCAAGAGGCCAAAAAATTTGTTTGCGACTTTCTCAATTATTCCAAAATTGGAAATTGCTGACGATAATAACTTAAATTTATATATCTACATTATTTATGTTTTATGTATGTAAGTATATACATACATATATCCCAATTACAGTAAAACTTAATAAATCAAAAATCCTGCAGAAAAAGTTGAAATTAACAAATGAAGCGTCGGGAAAAGGATGAAATAAGTGTTTTATTTGCATTCAGAATCTTAAGATTACACATCTTTAGCTTCTGAATTGTTTGTATAAAACTTATATTTACCAAGCAAAGTTATTGATTCTACCCTTGAAATTCATAAATATAATTCAAAATGGCGTCCATAGCTTGATGAAAAAACTAATTCGGGTGTTTTATTTAAATTTAGTAATTTTTTTGTGAATCTACCAACAAGTTATTAAAGTTTTTTGTTTGTTTAGCACTATCTCTATGTTTATGAAAAAATTGGTCTTTTTTTTCCGTTCGTCTATATGTCAGTCTATTCGGCTATACAATCTAAACGAGTATGTCGATTTTCTTTAACAATTTTTTTGAAAAATATTTTAGGAGCGAAAATTGGAAATATTTTTCATTGGTTACTGACTCTTGCGAGGAATTGACTAATCCTCCAAGAATTTCACTTTTCATGAAAAGGTGCCTCTCACCTTAATCGTTCGGATTCGGCAGAAAATTGTAGGTCGCCTTTCATTGTATAACAATAACGTAAACTACTACTCTCTGTTTCTAAATGCTTCATTAAATTTATTTTTTTTATATAAAACACATTGCCAAAATAGGTATCTACTATACTGTTGTAATTTTTGAGCATATTTATTTTAATTTTATCGTAAGTAAAAGATATATTATAGCAGAAAAACGCCCCTAATTATTTAACCTGGCATTGGCTCAAGTACTTTATACGCTTAGCTATTTTTCATTCACCTCGAGAACCATTGACATAAATAATTAAACCTATCAACGGATTTCACGTACATAGCTATACGTACACACATTCGCGTATTTGTGTATAATATTTATACAACCCACAAATGCTAAACGCAGCCTCTTGACTTCATTCAAAATCTAAGTGTGCAGAAAAAAAAAACAACCTACTTACAAAAACATCAATGTCAATCTTTGAAGCAACAAAATAATAATAAAAAAAAAAAATATTTATTCATCACCGCAGGACCAAAAGTTCAAAGCCAAAACGGGGCACAAAAATATTCAACTCCGAGACGACTATATACATACATAGCAAAATCGTCATCATCTTCCCTTTCGACCATCAACAAAAAAGGATACGAGAATTCAAAAAAAAAAACGAAGAACTTGCAAAAAAAGTCAATTTAACCACTTTTATCCTTGAGTATCATTCAGAATTAAAACACCGTATCTAAGCGATATAAAGTATGCCAGAGACACTTAACTTTTAATTTCGTTCCTTGAACCCTTCCACAAAATATATCTACATCTATATCTATACTTATACCTATACATAGACTTACATATATATTTATATTCTCAAGTGCTTTAGGCTAGAAGACCTCGAATTCACAACCGTGACGAATTAATAAACACATTGACTTCCATATTGTATCCGTTCGCCTTTAGTTTGGAAGGAATTTGCCACCCCATCTCAACCCATCGCCATCAACCCTTCAGTTTTTTTTTTTTTTTTTAATATTTTTGCAAAGAGAAAGCAAAAAAATAAAGAAACAAACTGTTTCCATTCAGAATAATATTTTGAATTTGATCAAACGCTTGTGTCAAATTGCCGTGCTAGATGAAGGACCGAACGACATCAAGAACTTTCGGAACCCTTTGGATTTTTTCGAAAAAGAAAGAAAAAAAAAAAAATTTTAAATCAAAGTGCAAGGGCTATTTGGCTACATATAAATACCATACCCGCTTGTACATTCACTTCAAAGGGGATTTACCCCTAAAAAAACATCACTCTGCTTATATCCCTATCCTTATATAAATATTCTTTCTCCTGCGTATTACACAAAATTACTGGTTACATCTAAAAAGTGCAATTCAACTTAAAAGTGTAATTATGGCTGAGCCACCCGTCCTGAAATTTACATAAATTTAAAATAAGAACTGACATAGAGAGAGTGTAGACATTTTTCACTAAAATTTTTTTTTTTTTTTTTGCAACTGCAATAGAAACTACCCTTTAGGCAAAGAAAAACTACCACTAAGAGGCAGACGGATTTTATGATGTTGCCAGATGTAAGTGGTTCATAAAAATAAAATTATATATTTTTCTTTTATATACAGCACGTATAAGGATTATCAAAGTGAAAAGGGTTATGAATATTTTCTAGGAAAACAAAGAGTAGCCGGAGTGACTGAAACATTTGGAGTACACCAGAAAAGTTAACTAAATCTATTGCAGTTTTGTATGTAGTATGCCCAAAATAATGATCTATTAAAAACGACTAAAACTTAGTTAAGTTAAATAACAAAAATTGTTACATTTCACTTATAACTACGAGTTAACTTGATTAAACAAAATTATTTAAATCTACTGCACACTGATGCGGTTTAAGTGTGCTAAATTTTATTAAACTACTTCTGGGTTAGTTTGTTCAGTTTTAATAACCAATTAGGTTATAGTTCATGAATCATATTAAATCGCTCATAGTAACCAATCTACCCAGATATGTCTGAAATTAACTAAATATAAATATTTGATTTAAGCAAGCTACTCGTTTAAAATAAACCATCTTCAAAATTACGAATGCTAATCAAGTTTCTCTGTTAATATAACCTTTTTAGGTTTTTATTTTAAACAATTTATTTTAATCGAGTCGATTCGGTAGAATTCACATTGTGAACTATGTAATTTTTACCCTTGATTATATTTAACACATTTTTTTTAACCCACCGAAAAAAGCTCTCGGTTAGTAGGTAATTTTCTTTTTTGCGTGCACACAATGCAACCGTACCTTATAGTGTAGGTACGTGTGACACGTAAACTAGGTGTGTTTTTTTCATTGCTGCATAGCCAGCGCAGAACAAGTCTGAATAAAACGATCACTCACTCTATACGTTCATTTCAATAATTGAAAGCTCTATCGCCAGCACAGCCATCTTTTTTTTTACTGACTTTCTTTTCGCCAGCAATCAAATTGTTTTTGTTTGCCAAGGGAAATTTTGCTGCGCTGGCTATGCAGCAATGAATAAAACACACCTACTATTACACAGATGACGGAATGTATTACATTCAAAGTGCTACACATAAAGCCCGTGTTTTTTCATTTACCCTAACCGCTGAAATAGATATTTACACGTTAAAAAAAATACGGATATATTTCGAAAACTGAGATTTTTTTAAAGAGAAATGTAAAGATTAAAACAGTTGGTTAAAGAATTAAGACAAAAAAGATTTTAACACTGTTTTTTGCAAGAGCAATAGATTTTGAGAACAAATCACAGTGGCTCGTTTATGCAAATCTAGGGCAATAATTAATCATTTTTCGGGTGGGCCTATAATGAAAAACTCTTAAGTTTACTGAATTAACAAATGTTTGGACTATTAGAAATAAAAAACAAAAATCGTTTCCATTAATAATTTAGCTTGTAGTATGGTGGCAACAAAAATATTTTGTTTTAATTGTAGTTTGTAGTTTTGAGTGGTGGAAACTGATAAATGTTTTTTTTTATTTTTAAAACTTTTAAATTCAATGTTTTTTTGAAGCACCACTTTGAGCACATTTTTTCAAATTTAAATTGAGTTACAAAAAATACGTTGAAAATTTCCGCCTTGAAATAAACGGGAAAAAAATATATATGGTCTTATTTATAAACGTTGTCTAACTTTAGACAACTGTCCAAATTTGGAGAATGTGTTCAAAAACCTTGTTTATTGTTGTCTTATAGCTGCTTAACTTAGACAAAAGAGTCTTAACCGTGAATAATGTGGTATTTATTTTTATTAAATAAACCGTATTTCCACCAATTTGCAAATATGTACATAGTTAGACAGTGTCTAAGTAGACAAAATCCTAATAAATACGACTGATAATATATTGTTGCACATAATCCCAAAAATTCAGCTGCATAAAAATGCATTATGAGCTGTGCTAGAGAGTTTTGATTTGAAGAACTCAGTCGGTTTTTTTTTTTTTATTTTATTATATTTTATTATTTTATTTTTTCAAAACTATTAACAAAAAAAGATGTAGGTAATTTAAAAACAGAATTAATGGATGAATTTTTGGTTTAAAAAAGGGTATAACATAACATTATAAGATGTTGCCGTTGATTTTTTAATATTTTTTTTAATTCTAATTCAAGTAAACTTTTTATAAAATTTCCCATCCTGCCTAAACGGGGAAACTAGACCCCCCCCCCCCCTCCTATAGGATTTTTTTCTTTTCTTTACTTAACCTAAACGCTCTAGCTTTTCTTAAATCTTATCCAAACACCTTGTATATTTTTGGTTTTTTATTTTTTTTCCACTATTTGACTTATAATCTATCACTTGATTTTTTTTTACTATTTGAATTTTAATCTACTAATAAAATATTTTTAGTACACTGTTTTATGTCAAAAAATTAAAATAAGCAATTTCTAAACATAAAATGAAAATAATATTAAAAAAAAAAATTTAGTTCCTTTTTTTCCCACTGTGTAGCTCATATTGGTTTATTTTGTTTTTTTCTCCACTGTTTCACTTAAATAAGTTTCAAAACACTCTGCTGTAAATATAAATCTAAACATTAGAACTTTGTTAAGTGAAATACAAACTATGTCTATATCGCTTTAAGTAAAAATTATTTTTTCAACAGAAAATTCTGAAATACCCTGTATATATATTTTTTTGAAACTCATCAGATCGATTACCTTAAAAATTATGATCCTAAACTTTGCAGACAATGCGTCCGCTGAAATTTGAACAACCACCAAAGTTGTAATATACTTGTTCGATTTTAAAAAACTAAACGGCAATCGCTTCGTCTCGGCAAGATCTAGTGCCGATATTTTAATTTTTTTATTTTTGTTTAAAAAAAGTTATGGCCAAAAGATTCAAAAACCACCAAAAAATAACTTAAAAAAATTTTGGCCTTCAGTCACCACTGTAATTTTCGCCACATCTTCATAAAAATTGCGGCAATCGCTTTGTCTCGGCAAAATCTAGTTCCGATATTTTTAAGTTTTTTTTTTAACGCAAATTAAAACTTTGTAGGAAATTTTCCAAGTTACAAATTAGTCCTTCACATGTTTTTGTCCAACTCACCATTTGGGAGTTATTCTTGAAAAACCAACCCCCGTATAATTGTAAGTGGTGGTCATATCGATGGAGACTTTTGACAGTTTCTTAAAAACACCATGAAGAGCTGCCTTATACCAAAATGCAGCTTTCCGGCGATTATTTCCTAATTGGGCAGTTTTTTTTTTAATGGAACAGAACTCAAATTGGAACGCTTTCACTTCTTTTTTTTTTGTTTTTCACCTCCACCAAATTTTCACCACGAAAATCATTTGAATTTAATTCTGGTGTAACATATCGCTTATTTTCGTTTTGTAAATAAATTGCTTTTTGGTTTTTGCTCCAAATTTTTTTCACTTATCCGGACTTCGCTTAAGTGAATTTTGTTCACTTATCCAGTCGCCGCGCTTAAATGAAATTTTTTTTTCCTTAAGCGTCGCGGTCGTTCGTTTAAGTGAAAAACTCGCTTAAGGAAATGACCATTTTGCCGTATCTCTTAAGCGGGTTTTACGTTCCAAAAATCAAAAAACCCTTTCCCATCAGCTAAGGCTTTATACTTATATTGTATCTTAGAAATTAATTTTGCATTTTCTAGCTTCAGATGACAACATTATCGATACAAATGCATTTTAAACTCACATGGCAACACCACCAATTCTAACTTTTCCGTGTGCACTTAAAAATCCTTGAAAGAAAAACATTTAATTTTCCACGATTAATATGCACAAAGGAACAAGTCATAATTTTTCCTGCTTCCTCATCGGCTACTGTTACGCTGCTGCCACTATACGGTCCCTTGCTATATATACACATATTTTTTTTTTTTTTAATATTCCATTACTGTAGATATAATTTATTATTACATTTGCAACTGGCCTATTAGGTATCTATTTAGAGATGATGTAGCTACTCGTGTATACCTATAGTCAAACGATGGGGTAGCGAACACATTTGCACACCATCACTGCAGCACCAACCCTATATTATATAATAAGCAAAAGGCCTGATCCGCGTTCCTTCAATTTATGCCTATAGACAGGAAATGGCCTAGGTCTAGGTCTATGTTATATTAATTTAGATGTCGACAATCGACATTGAGTATAGGTTAGGGTCCAGCCTTCGTTGTAAAATCATATCCGATTCAAAAAAAAAACCCTTGTATAATTGCTGTGAGTGAATTTTAGATATGAAGTACAATAAACAAAAAGAGGGTTGAATTTGGAGGGATGTGTGTGTGCAAAAATTAGATTCGTTTCCTGTCGGGCACGCACCCCACAAAAAAAAAAGGAACATAATAAAAACCCCTGATGGGTGCGTGATTGCCTTCGCCTCAGGCGGCAATTGTGTAAACGCTTGCAACATTAGGTATACTCTTTCTCTTGCACAATTCCGGCATCTTCTTTTTGGGAATAATTTGATTTTTGCCACAGGAGGAAGATACTTTATACCCTAAACCTAACATTTATTTAATATTGAAAATTCACAAATTCCCTTCTTTTATGGAAAATTTGATTTGAAATTGGATGCACATTGGAAGAAAAATGTATATATGGATGGAGAATAATGTTGATTCAATTCAGTTCCTTTTTTTTTGTCAAATTTTGTCCAGGGATTAGCTGTGGTTGAACATTACTTACACGACACTATATATCAATTGTCTCCTGTTACACAATAAGAGTGTTGAATTCATTATTTAGAATTATTGTCGGATGAAGGTGTCATCTCTGCCAGTTAAGAGGAATTAAAAGCGACAAAATTTTTCCCGGATGATATTTTTTTTTATTATTAGGTATTTTTTTTTTTTGTGGATTCAGATTACCCAAAAAATTAGATACGATGCCAGATGGCATGTTGGGATAAGAGAATAGGTATTGGGTAGCCGCCCGAGGTATTTTCTACTGTACCTATAATCTTTGTGAATTCAAGTGATACGGATTTTTTTGTTCTCGTTTTTTTTTATAGTGCGGGTAATTATTTAATGATGTGGCAAAGATAAATTATTTGCAATTGAAATATGGAAAGAAAAAAAAAATAAAGAAGGAGGGCGATTCAGACAAATTGACGGCTTATTTGGTTTATGATTGTAAATGGTTTTGACATTTGAATCGGAAATGATTTTTAAATTTGAATGAGAATTTTTCTATGTTTAAGGTTCTAGGTTAGGGTGCGTCTTATTATATGAATTTTTGTTTGTTCAATTTTAAGTATACCAGCCTGTCTTTTTGAACCTTTTTATGAAAAAAAAATCCAGTTAAATTTTTAGAGATCGCTACCGGCACACACAGGTGAAATTTCCCAAAAACATGGCCAAACTATAAAAACTAAAATCGTTTTATTCTTTTTCTTTTAAATGCAAAGTTGTTTACAGTTAACAAGAGCTTAGTTTCTGATTAATCCCGCTATTAAGATTAAAACCGTTTCGTCAGTTGATGCGTCTAAAGTGGTAGCTTTTAGAGAGCCCGTTTAGGACCAATTTTGGTGTGTAAGTGGATTTACTTTAATTTTATTTTTTATATATGCTCTTTGATAAAAAAAATTTATAATGGAATTTGTTACTGGTATTAAGTTGAATAGTTTCAATAATTTTTTTTTTAGATATTTTAACTATTGGGCTGATTTTTTATTCATCAAAAAAAGATGAGTTAGATGAGAAAAAGTTAAACTATTGAGAATTTTAGCTATATGTCTTAAAGATTAATCTTCCCATTTCGAAATTCTTATTATTGATCAACTTTTCTGACAGCAAATAATACTTGGTTAGACACGCCCTTAAACCGGAAATAACATGGCGGCTTTTTGTTTGAGCAAACCCACTTTTTCGGATTTCGACATTTTTTTTACGCAAAACCATACAACTTTGCCCTATAGAGCAAGTAAAACTGAAATGTTAAATTTAATAACGTAAAATTTTAAACTGTTTAGAAAAGAGAAGACCCCCTAACTCTTCCAATTGGTTTATTTAGGAAACGGTTATTTTTTTGATGTTAATGTTTTTTGTAGGAAATTTTCCAAGCTATACAAATTAGTCTTTGACATTTTTTTACAATTGCCATTTGAAAGTTATTCCTGAAAAACCATTTTAAAGGGCCTTCAACCCCCATAAAATTGTTAGCAGCCCACATATCGATGGGGACTTTTGACAGTTTCTTAACTGCCATGAGGAGGCAAGCTTTCCGAGTAGTCAAATGCTTTATGGCATGGATTGTTAGCTTAATAATGCTTTTACATCGTACTAAATTGTCTAAAATTTTTGGTCAATGTTTTAAATATTTTAATTCTAAAATTATAATTAATCAATTAAAAAAAAAAACAGATAATTCCAAAATAATTAAAAGGTTGACCACGCACGCACCAAATTTGCTTCTACAAACATTAAGTATAGGTATTTAATTTTTTTTAAAACATTGTTGCTAAAATAAAAATTTCTACAACTCTGCGCTTACAAGTTTAACAAGAAATCAAGAGGATTATGAAACTTTAATCTTGGTGGTTCTTCCAGAGAACTATCTAAAGCTATGAATATACAAAATATCGAAAATATTACGCTCAAGTGACCAGTGGACAGGCACCTTCAAGGTTTTTTTTTCAAAAATTTCCCTAAGTTCACAATAGCATGAAAAATATTGTTGATATTTCTTGCCTATTTTTTGTAAATTTAGATTAATCGTCTTTTTTCAATAGACAATAGGCGTGTTTTATGGAAAAGCTTTCCGTTGTATGTTATAACATTTTACATGCATTATACATATACAACATCGCCAGTAGTATTAGGACCGATAAAAAGCTAAAGTAGAATCTTATCTGGGGATAGTTTGACTTTTATTCGAGTTTCGAATTGGATTTTGTTATAGATTTGTCCTTAGGTGTTCGTACGATTAATTATAATTGAATTGTATAGATATTTCGATAGATATATGTTCATGGAGTATTCATAATTCGCAATCTTAGAATTAAATTGACCTAACTAAAAAATTCGGCATCTTTTTTACAACCTGGTTTTAGAGTTCATTTCGCTTTTAAAGGTCAGTTTATTTAAAAATCAGAAGTTACAGAAATTTTGATTTAGGTCACTTTCATTCTAAGGGTGGCGAATTGTTTAATAGTACGAAATGTGAATATAAAAACCAGGCTACTGCCGATGTGTTTTTTTTTTCAATTTCTTACTATGTATACTATAGGTGTGTTTTTTTCATATCCCGGTTTGAACTGGTTGAAAAAACGCAAAAATGAAGTTTCCATACAAACTATCGATAACAAGAATGTAATTCCCGCCGGTAATACAGTTTTTCTCCGTACTTAAGTTAAGCCCCGAAAATTATCTGGGTTGGCGATTAGTTGTGTTGCATTTAACATGTAAATTATTTAACCCCGAATCGTTTTTTTATTCCAATTTCCTTCGGGCTTTGAAAAAAAGAACACACTTTATGAATATACATATTCCCAAAAAAAAACACGCCTAATGATATGGTATCCAATTTTTTTATTTTTAAGAAGGGGTTTTATTTTATTAGAAGGGGTCTAACCTAACCTTGCCTAACCTATTCTATAATTTAAATTTATTTTTATACATCTGTTTTGTATACCTATGGTTAAAGAGGGTTCATCTACTTTTTGATTATTATCTAGCTCAAATATCATGTCTAATTTTTTTGTTCGTTGAGTGAGTTGCCTTGATTTAGATTCGTCAAAAGACTTAATGTAATTAATGTAACGTTAGTGGTCTTCTCATAACCTTGGTATGTCCTTTCATTAAACATGCATAGAAAATAAATTATTTTGAGTGAAAATTTCTAAATCCTTACAATTAATTAATTTAGGTATTTCGTATATATATTTAGGTATTTCGTATGTATAAAGGTGTTAGTGAAAATATTTGCTCAAAGAGACCATTCCTTTGCTCTTAACATATACATATGAGTAATTATATTCAATTTGGAACTGCTTTTTCAAACCAAAACCAACTTTACATTAAAAAACAAAAAACAACAACAACTACCCAGAATATGTGAACAAAAAGCATAATATTCTATATGTACTCTAATATGTTCTGCGCTTTACCTTTCAGATGTGTGCAGCCCCAAATATGCTCCAAGTATTTGAAGTATGGAATAGATTTCTCGTATAATGTATAATATATATATCTACATATATACACGTAAATGTAGCATGATACTCGTTAAAGGATAGCAAAGTAGAAAAAAACAACCACTAGTGGAATTTTTTGTAAATAATTCATGGTTCAGGTGACCTGAGTGTATACGTACTGTATATATGCACCTTTTAATGTATAGCGAACATTTTCTTTACCCCAAAAGAAATATATTGTACCTGAGAGAATTTTGAAAACACATAAAGTAGCCTTCACACAGTTTCTCCATCTGCGTATATCATATAATATATGATATGTATGTGAAGAAGAGAGAAAGGGGTTGTTTAGTTGAGAACCACGAAAATTAAAAACAAAAAATTGTTCATAAAATATGAGTTTAAAAAAAGTAGGCAATGAAGGTAAACATGAAAACTGTATCATGCCGAAGAAAGAATTTTTTTTTATGGTAGTAGATATTGGTTTTCGAAAGAATCCGAAAATTATGGCAGAAGTTTTTTTTTTTTTTACTCAATAGCATTTTAAGGGGTGATATTAGATGTATCACCCTTAAAATGTCACTTAAATTTTAAAACCGTGGTAGATTGAGCCAAAAACTAGTGGTAGATTCAGATTTTCGGTGGTAGATTTGAAAATCAATTTTTCAGCAGTTCTTTTTTTGTATTAATACTTACCTAACACAATTGTACTAATGAAAAATGTTGTCAAATTTAACAGAAAAATTAAATATTTCTGTTGTACTTAGCCAAAAACCCGATATCTAGTTAATTATGTTAATTTTTCAGGATACAATTTTGAATGTTTATGCTTGTTTTTTGCACGCAAAATAATTTCTTCAAATGCAATTAGGTCAATTTGGGCACTTTTGCCTCTTTTATTAATTTTTTCCATTTTAAGAACAAGTATGTACATATTTAATTAAAAATATCGAAAACACTCGCGAACGCAAAAACTTTTATACTTATATGACTTATTTCTAATTGCTTTTTGACAAGCAACATTTTAAAAAATAGGTAAATGACTTTCTATTGGTCGAATTTTCAAATTAAAAGTGTAGGTAGGTTGATGGGGTTAAAAAAAGAAGACGCATAATATATAGACGAACATAAGATCTAAATATTAATACATAATATAAATATGTATAATGTCGCTGTAATGTCGCTGTAAATCGAATACCTCGTAACCCAGAAAAGTTCACTTTCTGAGTAACGATGCACTTTTATTGTATAAATAACTTTCCGTATCTAATGAAAAATACCTTGTTAGTCTAAGAACGATAGTTTCAAAGCTAAACGCATAAATAGCAGGTCAATGTTATTGGTCCTCAATACTTTTCTATCAAGTTTTTTGTTTCTCCTGAAAAATTAACTTTTCTGGGTTACAAGGTATTCGATCTACAGTGACGATATGTCGGGACTTACCTTCATAATAATATTATAAAAATTTTAAACATTTCAGTCATTTGACTTTCTATTGAGAAAAATGTTCCATATACAACACCGAACACCAACACTAACACAATAAAGCTTCATAAAAAGTATTATTATTAATTTCAGGAAAATCAATGAACGGCAATTTTTTTGTTTTCACATATTCGCATATTCAGAAATAATTTTTGACCAACATTTAAAAAGTGTCATGCTAACTTTACATATAAAGTTAGCATAACAACCCTTTTTAGGACAACCAAGAGTGCAGCAGTGTTTTTCTTTTCACGGCATATTTATGGCAATTAATTTCCACCATCTGGCGTATTCAAAAGATATTTTTGACAAAAAATAAAAAAGTGTTATACTAACTTTATATAAAGTTAGCATGACAACACTTTTTGGGAAAACCAATAGAGCGGTAATTTTTTTGATTTCACGGCATATTTACGGCAATTAATTGGCAATTTCTGGCCTAGTCAACTTTTTCGAAAGTTGTCATGCTATAACCTTACACGGCTCCACCCATGAGCATTTAAACCAAATATTTTTATATTAATTTATTTATTTATTAAATATTTTTTTTATTTTCGACCTAAATTTTGTCTACATTTGACCTACTTAATTCCAGAAAGCCCATCTTTTTATAAAATTTCGACTAAAAATTTCTTCAAGTATAATGAATAGGTATAGATATGTATCTCCAAAATATCAAATGCATATTGTGCACAACTTGAGTTGCCGCATGTGCCGTAAATATTTTTGAAAATTTCTCAAATTTTAAAATTATGAGGATGGAATTTTTTCCAAAATCAAGTTTTTCTATAGAGAAGAGATACAAAAAATCGCATTTTTGCAACTTTTAGGAACGAACACAAATATTGCGAAGGAACTTAGCTTGAAATAAGCACCATCATTTTCGATTTTCAAAAAAAAAAAATTGTGCCGTAAATATTCAATGGGGATCGAGTATACCAGGCTCATTAAATGTCGTTTTCTTTTTCAGGGCTCAACCTTTTCGAGAAAGTGATAGATTAAGACTAACGCTCACGCAGGAATGGTTATGACTTATGAGAGTTATAAGGCCCTTGTTCTCCACGAGCTGTCGCGCCACTAATTTTTTTTTATTATAAGGACGACACATAGATACCTACCTAATTATTGTTAAAAAAAAATTAAGGTGCGAATAAATTTAAAAGAAGTAATATAATCCCCCGACATAATCTTTAAATAATTTATACCTCATAATAGAATATCATTTTCACCAGAGCACAAATTTAAAAATTAAATCCTATTCCTACCCTGTATATCTACCCCCTAAATTTTTTACACATTTTTTTGGGATTTAATTCAATACTGTCATTACGTTCTGTTCTATGCAAATACATAACAACATTTACTGCTATAAATGTACTCAGGTACTTATGTTTCTGCCTACTTGTAATTTCCCTCACACACACACATCCCTTAAAATCACATCTTAAAAGCTGTTAGCTATATAGCCGCTCTATACCCTATAGATAAAAATTCTCACCTTGGGAGTGGCAGGAACCGCAAAAATGTTTTGCTTTTCGCTTAAATAGAAATTCCTTCCCTTTTTACCATAATGAGATTAGCAAAATCATAAAATACCTACCTACATATAAGGAATGTTTTTGCTGTTTTCTGCTGGGTGGAACTACCCCTGATGTCTTTTCGGAATGGTATAATAATTAGAGGTACAAGCAGCTTCCAATCCTCCTTCATTTTCATCAGAGCAATAAAAAGTTGCAGCCCCTCTTTTTCTCGTATCGAATTTCGTTCGTGCTGATGTGAAATTTATTTATTTTGTTTTCTTCTTTTTTTTTTAGCAAAAAGTAGAATTTTCATCAAAAATCACTTTCACTATCACTATATGTCCGTTGATTCTGATATTATATTTGATTCCTGTCCAGACCACACGCCAAAGTCGTTATATTCGAGTATATCAGACTCGTTTAATCTCCACTCTCTCCTTCTCGAATCGAATATAGTGAAAGTAATTAATTTATTTTGATATTATCTATCGATTGATTCGTTTTTTTTTTATTTTATTTTTGTTATAATATAAAGGATATCAGATAATGCGAGTAATTTATTCGATTTGGGTTTATTCGCAGCGATTTTGATATAGGAATTGTAATAGAAAATGCTGGGATTTTGGTGTATTTAGATACATTTTATCTCATATTTGTATGTTTTATTATATATAGAGCTTGTATCTTAACGCGTGGCTTGATGGAATTATAATTTGATACAAGATTTTCTGTGTATCATTTTGAGTTTATTATATCTTTTTGATGCTTCGACTTAATACGGAAACGATATGGTTCGATATCCTTACTTGATTTCCCTTTGGTCTACTGGTGAGTCTTTTAAAAGTTGATTATATCTTTATTTTTTTTACGTTTTTGAGATTAAGGAGCTTGATTCCAGAGTTCCATAGTTTTTCGTACATATATATAGACAATCTATAGAACACCCTTTTGATTTGAATGTTTTTGGAAACCTATTGCCAATAAATAAAAAAAAAAATATACTTCTGGTTGTAGGTCTTCAATTTTAGTCTGTCAATTATAAAGATTCTTCAAGTTCTATAGTAACTTTATTTCTGAAGCTACAATCAAATAAAAATTTGCAGATATAAATTTTTTCTAGCGACCGCAGCGCGACAAGATATGATTAGGTATACCTTCAAAAATCCAAAACGGGAAAGTAAAAATGTTTAAGAAATAATTTCCAATAAATCAGAATGACTATTAATGGTGTTTGTTGCTACTCGCAAATTATAACATTGACTAATTAATTATTGCAAAAACAATCAAACATCACCCTACAAAATCACTTGTTGCTTTTAGCACCACTTATTAAAACTAACTTCAAGAGTGGTGATTCAAACGTAGCCACTTTTTGCGCATTACGCGATGATTATGGTCGTCATAATCGACCGAATACGCAAGAAATCGGTAAAATTTTGAAGAAATTTGAAGAGAGTGGAAGCGTTTTAATGACGTCGTAAGACCTGTGCATCATCGTAATGCACGCTCAGTCGAAAATATTGCTGCTGAAAGTGCAAGTGTTGCTGATGATCCGAATTTATCGATTTCCCGGCCGGCGGCGTTCGCAGCAATTAAACGTGTCGTACACCGTACACTGTGGCTTATTTTGCCATGATCATGACTTGAACGATATGTGGTTCCAACAAGACAGAGCAACAAGCCACACAACACGACCAATTATGGCTTTATTCCTGGTCACGTAATTTCACGTTTTGGCGACGTCATTTGGCCACCAAGATCATGCGATTTGACACTGTAAGATAATTTTTTATGGGGCTACGCAAAATAACGTGTCTACGCGAATAATCCCCGAACTCTAGACGCATTAAAAATCAACATTACTCAAGTTATGGCCGAGATACCGCCCGAAATGTGCGAAAAATTGGTTAAAAATTACCTCAAAAGAATCGCTTGCTGTGAATCTTCCCGAGGCTGCCATTTGAATGATATTGTTCTTCACACTTAATGGGGATGTGTAAACTTTATAATGAAATAAAATTTTCATCAAAAGTGTATCGCTGTGTGTGTTTTATTTAGCTTTACTTTCGAAACCGAAAAATGAATGACCCTTTATTATAGTCGAATGAAGTCCCAAAAGAATTACAAGGGTATGAATGAAAGAATGCAATATTACGACACTTCTTTTTTTTATTTTTCTGCATGCATGCGTCATTGGATATAATAAAACATCAACAAATATGGCAGCCTAGTAAATTGTTTAGTTTTTTCGATTGATTGTTTTGATCATAGTTTCGTGTGCGTTTATTTAGTGAATTGTTTGAAAAAAGTTTTCCTCTTAAAAACCATAAATAAAGATCGTATAAATATTTTTAATTTGTTATGAAGTTGTTTTGACTTGAAATAACTCGACAAAAAAGCATGTGAAGTGGAGATGTGGAATAGCATATTCAGAACATTTTTAAATTAACTATGTTGTAATTTTTGTGCATTTTTTTTTATTTTAATAATTCAAAAATAGCTTTGATAAGGGTTCTAGTTCTAAAATACGATGCTCTGGAAAATATTTTTTTTATTTGGTGATCGCAATCAATATATGTTCCTATAGCTATTTCGCTAAATCTAAAAGTTTTTTTTGAAAGTCTGGATATAGGTATCAACAATGTCACACTTCATTGGTACCTGGACATGTTGGTGTTCAGGGTAATGAAGAAGCAGACTCCCTAGCAAAAATAGGAGCAAAGACTACCTTAACGGGACCTGAGCCCTATTGTGGCTTAGGAGAAAATGTTATCAAAAATAAAATCAAAAAAGAAGAGGAGGCCAATATAGATCAAAAAATTGGAAGGAACTCCCCAAGCTGAGGCATGCCAAACTCCTATACTTGGGAACTATAACCAAGAACGTTTTAATTACTGCATCAGTTTAAAACCTAGTACATACTTCCTCGTGAAGTGAACAACCATCAGTGGAGAAAGTGAATTTTTGACACAATTTGCTTGACTTTTGCAGCTTTTATGCTCAAATTGTCAAAGCTACACGAAAAATCAAAGAGTTCCCGTACATTTTGCGCCTGAATATGGTTCACCGCTCGTGAACGCAAACTCTCCACTTTTTGTCATGGCTTCACGAGCACGCTCACGGGTGAACAAAAATGCAAATTTGTATGGATTCACGATATGATTCACAAGTATGTACTAGGCTTAAGCAGGAACAACCTCAGAATCATAACGGGTCTCCTCACCGGCCATTGCAAACTACAAAGGCACCTAAACATTTTAGGCCTAGTAAATAGTGCCATATGTAGATTCTGCAATATTCTAGACGAAACACCAAACCACATATTAGGCAGTTACGATGCACTCGAACACCAAAGAAAGAAGCACCTGGGACGCTACCAGGTGGAGGAATGCAATCTATCCTCCCTGAGAATGCCCCAAATACTTAAATTCCTTAGAGAAAAAGGTTTGGAGGAAGAGCTATAATATGAAAATACTCGTCATAGTGTTTTAATTTTCAGTTTATGGCATATATGTACATATATCGAGCCATGTTTTCCAGCCCATTGTTTTCTAAAATGTTTAGCTGTTCATTCTCCTGATTGGGACCTACACCCAGAGAAAAGCATGTGTAAAATTAGCCTATTTCAGGGGCTGCGGTAGCTTAGGACTAAGGCAATTCTGAGCTTACTAATTCCTAAGCTAATTTAGCCTATTTTGCTAAGGTAAATAAATTTGGTTTTGAGATCCGCTAAATTTACTTAGTCCTAAGTAAAATTAACCTATACGCTAGGCTAATTTTGCCTAACATCTAGGATAAAAATATCTCGTTTGTTTGCCTATACTAAGGTAGTTTAGCCTATTGCCTAGGTAGATTTTACCTATATTTTACCTTAGGAACGTGTTGAATTAGCCTATTTCCTAGGCAGATTTTACCTAGTAGTTTTGCTTAGGCACGTGTTGAATTAGCCTATTTCCTAAGCAGATTTTACCTAGTATTTTAGCTTAGGAACGTGTTGAATTAGCCTATTTCCTAGGCAGATTTTACCTAGTGTTTTAGCTTAGGAACGTGTTGAATTAGCCTATTTCCTAGGCAGATTTTACCTAGTATTTTAGCTTAGGAACGTGTTGAATTAGCCTATTTCCTAGGCAGATTTTACCTAGTATTTTAGCTTAGGAACGTGTTGAATTAGCCTATTTCCTAGGCAGATTTTACCTAGTATTTTAGCTTAGGGACGTGTTGAATTAGCCTATTTCCTAGGCAGATTTTACCTAGTAATTTAGCTTAGGGACGTGTTGAATTAGCCTATTTCCTAGGCAGATTTTACCTAGTATTTTAGCTTAGGGACGTGTTGAATTAGCCTATTTCCTAGGCAGATTTTACCTAGTATTTTAGCTTAGGAACGTGTTGAATTAGCCTATTTCCTAGGCAGATTTTACCTAGTATTTTAGCTTAGGCACGTGTTGAATTAGCCTATTTCCTAGGCAGATTTTACCTAGTATTTTAGCTTAGGAACGTGTTGAATTAGCCTATTTCCTAGGCAGATTTTACCTAGTATTTTGACTTAGGGACGTGTTGAATTAGCCTATTTCCTAGGCAGATTTTACCTAGTATTTTAGCTTAGGAACGTGTTGAATTAGCTTATTTCCTAGGCAGATTTTACCTAGTATTTTAGCTTAGGCACGTGTTGAATTAGCCTATTTCCTAGGCAGATTTTACCTAGTATTTTGACTTAGGGACGTGTTGAATTAGCCTATTTCCTAGGCAGATTTTACCTAGTATTTTAGCTTAGGAACGTGTTGAATTAGCTTATTTCCTAGGCAGATTTTACCTAGTATTTTAGCTTAGGAACGTGTTGAATTAGCCTATTTCCTAGGCAGATTTTACCTAGTATTTTGACTTAGGGACGTGTTGAATTAGCCTATTTCCTAGGCAGATTTTACCTAGTATTTTAGCTTAGGAACGTGTTGAATTAGCTTATTTCCTAGGCAGATTTTACCTAGTATTTTAGCTTAGGCACGTGTTGAATTAGCCTATTTCCTAGGCAGATTTTACCTAGTATTTTAGCTTAGGAACGTGTTGAATTAGCCTATTTCCTAGGCAGATTTTACCTAGTATTTTAGCTTAGGCACGTGTTGAATTACCCTATTTCCTAGGCAGATTTAGCCTAGTATTTTAGCTTAGGAACGTGTTGAATTACCCTATTTTATAGGCAGATTTTACCTATTATTTTAGCTTAGGATCGTGTTGAATTAGCATATTTCCTAGGCAGATTTAACCTAGTATTTTAGCTTAGGAACGTGTTTAATTAGCCTATTTTCTAGGCATATTTTACCTAGTATTTAAGCTTAGGAACGTGTTAAATTAGCCTTTTTCCTAGGCAGATTTAACCTAGTATTTTAGCTCAGGAACTTGTTGACTTAAGTTAGCACCTAAGGTAAAACGATCTTAGTTTTACCCACACTTGCGGCTTAACACCTGTTTTAGAAAAATTCGCAAATTGATTTTCTTCAAAGCTGAAAAAAAAGTCCTTGAAAAAATTGAAGAAATTTTATTTAATTTAAAATTTGTTTTATTAAAATTCTTTTTTCTTAAACATAAACATTAAAAACTTACATTTGTTTAAATTTTGTGTGGAGATATACATTACATATATGTATACAACATATTAAATATAATAGCATCTATTACCTTTTACATTCATTTTAGAGCACAGCAAATATGCACTTTCAATTAACTTTTTGGTAACATAATGAAAACCTAACTTATTCCAGTTCATATTATATTATATAGATTGTAAATGTTGTTACAAATTTAAAGCTATCGATGATAAATAAATAAATACTTAATACTTATATTAATGTTAATATTGAATTTAAAAAATTAAAATTATATAAAACAAAACAAAATTACAAACATACCATATTCCTTACATGATAATTTGATTTTTTACTTGCGAAAATCGCAATTTTTTTAATTTAAAAAAAAATTGATTATCATTTTTAAAATATTTTTCAAAAGAATAACAACCCTGTGGGGAATATATTTAATTTTCAAAACCACTTTAATTTGATTAAAATTTTTTTTAGAGGTACATATACATACATATATACAATATCTAAAATATAAAAGTATCTTTCACATTCGACATTTTAGAGCAAAATAAATATGCACTTTTAATTTACTTTTTGGTTACATAATATTAATGTTAGTATTGAATTAAAAAAATTAACAATTTTATAAGTCAACATTTTCGAGAAAAAAAAATTAAAACCATACCATATTCCCAACTTAAAGTGTTTTGGAGATAATTTGATTTTTGACTTAATTTTTTTGTACTTTAAACCGAACTTGAATATCGTATTTGAAATATTTTTTAAAAGAATAACACGCCGTGGGGGTTATATATATTCAAACCAAAACTGAAATATGTGAAACGTTTGCTGCAGAGGTGGGTTTGACAAAAAAGTCTAAAACAATCAAGGAGCATCAGCTTGGGAAAGCTATATTATGTTCCTTCAAAAACCTATAAACATTTCAAATTTCTTGACCACCATCATGCTCTTTCCATTTTCTCCAAAATATTTACCTTTTTTACTACACGCTATCAGTACTGCTTAATGCAAGCATTTGTCAGATTATATTTCTTTCCTCTTCGGGTTTTTTCACCTTCAGATACTGGGAAATATGAAACTTGTCAGTCATCATTTAGCGTGTGTTATGAACAACACGTTTTCTCTGGAGTGAAGCAGTTTTTGGTACAAGAGGTTTCTATAATTCCTATGTTTTACTCTGTTTTCATCAAGATTTCCTGAATCTTCAAAACCAAAAAAGGAATATGCAAACATTTTGCTGAAGAGGTTTGCTTGGGAAAAAAGCCCTTCAAATTTATCAGGCACTAAGGAACATCAGAAAAGCTATTGTAGCCGGAAGGAAGAAATACACAATCTGATAAAATAAAACTAAAATTAGTATTTTAAGAAAGAGAAGAAACAAACCTTAAACGCGAAGATTTGATGAAAATGAAACAACAATGCTTACGAGAGTCAAAGGATACATGTTGGAAAATTGTGTGGTATGAAGAGTGAAATCAGTTGCAGTCGAAAGAGCCAAAATAAACAATCTGCCAATTTACAGAATCGAAACCATTGTTGGGTTTTATTGAATTGTAATCAATAGTAATCAGGAATATATAAATATGTTTAAAGTTTTCTTGCTAAACAAGCCACAAATTTATCATACACTAAGCAACATAAGGAAAACTATTGTAGTCAGAAGGAATGAAATGCACAATTAGATAAAATAGAAATAAAAATAGTGTTTTAAGAAAGAGAAGAGATATGGGACAACAGTGCTTGGCACATTAGTCAAAGGATACATGGAGGAATATTGTATCGAATGAGGAGTGAAATAAATTCCATTCGAAAGAACCAAAATAAATAATCAGTTTCCTGAATCTTCAAAACCAAAAAAGGAATATGCAAACATTTTGCTGAAGAGGTTTGCTTGGGAAAAAAGCCCTTAAAATTTATCAGGCACTAAGGAACATCAGAAAAGCTATTGTAGCCGGAAGGAAGAAATACACAATCTGATAAAATAAAACTAAAATAAGTATTTTAAGAAAGAGAAGAAACAAACCTTAAACGCGAAGATTTGATAAAAATGAAACAATTATGCTTACCAGAGTCAAAGGATACATGTAGGAATATTGTTTGGTATGAAGAGTGAAATCAGTTGCAGTCGAAAGAGCCAAAATAAACAATCTGCCATTTTACAGAATCGAAACCATTGTTGGGTTTTATTGAAATATAATCAATACTAATCAGGAATATATAAATATGTTTAAAGTTTGCTTGGTAAACAAGCCACAAATTTATCATACACCAAGCAACATAAGGAAAACTATTGTAGTGAGAAGGAATGAAATGCACAATCAGATAAAGTAGAAATAAAATTAGTGTTTTAAGAAAGAGAAGAAAATACGGGACAACAGTGCTTGGCACATTAGTCAAAGGATACATGGAGGAATATTGTATCGAATGAGGAGTGAAATAAATTCTATTCGAAAGAACCAAAATAAAAATCAGTTTTTAAAGAAAGAAACAAAAAAGTGCAAAAAGTCAAACCTATAATCATGGTGACCGAAGAGTGTTTAAAGAAATAATGTACTCTAAAGGGTACACAAATATCCTGAGTAATATCAAGCCACCATTTGCAGTTACTTATAAAAGCAGCAAATAAGCCGAAAAGAACAAACGACACAATCTATAAACCAAAATTATCAAACGTTTTCCTAGTAAAATAAACTAATAAAATTATAATCAATGCTCAGAGTAATAAAGGTAAAGATTTGATGAAAATACGAAAGTACTGAATAGCAATAATCTTGAACACTTATGCCATTTTTGTTTTCAATTCTCTTTGGCGAATTATTGAACTTTCAAAAAAATGTTAGTTTTTTTTTTAAGTTTACAACAATTTAATTTTGTTTTCGAAAATATGTATTATATTTAAAAAAATAAATCAAATTATCTCCAAAAGGTAATCACATTTTTAAAATACTTAACTTTAAGTTATTAGTGAATTCAAATCATTTGATAAGCTTTGGACTGCAGGAATTTTTGGACCGTCTTGAATATTAAAAAAAAAACATTGAATAAAAATCCACACCGAAAAACACTGTGGAGGGTATTGTATATTTAACACATATGCAAGTTTTAAATAAAAAACAATACATTCTATATAAGAGTCCAATTTGAATTTTACGTTATCCAATGACACGTAAAATTGTTTAAAATTAAATTTTTCACCTACTACAATTAAAATAGGCTGAAGTTTTGTTTGTGACTTTAAACACTCTTGCCTTTTCTTTTGTAGAATAGGTTCTACCTGACTTGCATTTTCAACTTCTAAAATAAAAGAGTTTTTCGAGTCTTCAATTGTAAATTTTTTGAATTTTCCAAAGTAATGTTTTGCTGATGGAGGTAATAATCCATGTAAAAGATTTGTGTACGCTATATTTAAGTTATCTGTTAAACAAAACCTCTTAATACTAACAAATAAATTTAAAATAAATTTTCGTACCAATATCGAGCTCTTCAAATTTTTCTTTCAACTGGTTTAAGTATACGATTAGTGAGTTAGATTTAACTCTATCCGTAAACAGCTGTAAGGCTACGTTCCGAAACTTCTGCCATTTCACAAAATCGAACCCATTGTTGGGTCTAAGGAAGTTGTAATCAATACTTATCTGCAAATAAATAAAACAAAAAACATTAATATTCGAAAGAAAATTATGTTTTTCTTTATTTTGTTTTTCAAATCATAATGATAAGTTTATTTGTATGAAGTATAGTTTTTTTAATTTTTATTTAAAATGGTAATAAATTTAGGTAATTTAATTTAATTTATTACCAGTTCTGGAGCCCGCGAATACTTGTACAACGGCCATTCTTGAAGGACTGTCTGGATATCTTTGTCACTATTTAGGTCGATCATTCTCCTTCTAAATGGCATTGTTTCGATCCATTGGTTTATAACTGCATCCCAATTCCGATTTTGCTTCAGTTCCTCACAGATGGCCTGCATCTCTATCTCGCTAAGTGATTCTATCGAATATTCAAATCAAATAAATCGTTTATAAGTTTATTTAAATTTCATTTTAATAATATATTGTATCTTAATGTTTAAAGCTTTTCAATAAATTAAAGAAATAAAATTAAAATTTTAAATTTTGCAAAAATTTATTAAACCTTTAATAATGCTATCTTCATTCAAAACATCTAAAAATTTTAATTTTTTCGATGATCTGGGTTCACTTTTATACAGCTGTAATAGAGACCTTCGTTGTCCTCTATATCGATCATAAAGTTTACCCTTAGGGGGATTTTTATTTTTGCCTGGTACAAAGTAGGAACTCTGTTGTTATTGAAAAAAGTTAAATTAATAAAATGTTTGGTTGCTGCAATCACTATATAAATTACCGAGCTTTCTTTAGGAAAAATCTTTGTAATTTCGTCTGCCAAAGCTTTACATTTCTTGACCGTCATGCTTTTTCCGTTTTCTGTAAAATATTGAACTATTTTCCGAACAATGTTTGTTCTATCTTCTGGAGTCAAGTTGTTTTTGGTACTATAGCTTTCTATAATTCCTTTGCCTTGCTCTGTTTTCATTAAGATTTCCAGGACTGTTATCTTGAAATATGTAAGACCAAATTTTATATTTACTCCAAAAAATTAAATCAATAGATATCTACTCAAAATGGTTAATTATAAAAATTCTATTTCCGACTTTAATTTGATGGAGATTGAAAAAAACTATTTATCATCCGGGTCACATATTTTTGTGTGTGTGATTGTATTTCATTAAAAATTTATAGATAATCATGTTTCAGTACATACTAGTTTGTAGTGAAAATTGTTTATCTGTCCTAACATTTTGAATGAAAACTCACCACGACCAACATTATAGATGATATTGCGTCTTTAATTTATAAGCTTCAAATAAAAACCAAGTCATAATAACAAACATGTCTGTTATAACTTTTTATAAAAATTAATATTTTTGACCACTGAAGTATTTGACTTTGTTGCGAAACTCTATTACCTAGTGTTTCTAAGGGTTATAATCCTATAAGGGTTTCGTATGATTATAAATCTAAGTGCAGATGTGATTTAAGATGTGACTATATTGTCATTGAAAAATGAAAAATTGTTACTTCACACTGTTGGCAGGTGGTATTAATAATTCTGACAGTATCATCGTAGGATAGTTGGCAATCAGTTTTTGATTTTTTGAGTTTACCACTAGGTATATTATTTTGATGATAGAGTTAAAATTAGTGTACGCTATATTTAAGTTATATATATAATTTTTCCTTGTCAAATAAAGCAACATTTTATTTACGAAAAACCTTATTGGTGCCGTGAACTAAGTCGTCAGGAACTAAGACCACCGAAGAACCTAGTTCCCATTGGGTGAGAAAGCAAACCAAGGTTGGAAAAAAATACCAATAAAATATGAGTGCTATTATTTCCCGTCAAAACTTAAGTCTGTTCCTTTCAAAATTAAAAAAAAGTACGTTATAGTTTTTATTGTTCTGTTTTTATTTAAATATAATGTAAAAAAATTAAAAAAAAAACGAATTGTAGATTTTCAACGTATGGAATAATAACAAATTTAACTTTTGAAAAAAAATATAATTCTTTATATGTACTTATATAAAAGGGAAAACAGTCCTCAAAGCATTAAACTTCATAATTAGTGGTAAAAGATGTTTCGTTGTACATACTCTCTAATTTTTTTGTCGCCAAGATGTAAATAAATGGTTAAACCTACAAGAAAAAAGTAATTATATAAAAAAATATTCGATTGCAAACTGAAGTTTTGAAAATCCATATTTTACGGCGCTTGGGAAAATAATAAAAAATTGCACAATTTTAGGTTGCAAAAAAAACGCGTGATTTTTTTCCAAACTAAAATTGGACAATTTTTCATTATTTTAGCTCCACAAAATGTGGATTTTTAAAATTACAGTTTTGTAATCGCACTTTTTTCTTAAATTTTCATATATAATTTGTAACGTACGGGTTTTTATTACAAAAAGAAAATTTGAAGGTGCTTCAAAATTGTAGATAGAAATTTAAAAGAACTATGGTTTATTCATTGAGATAAGCCTATCATTGGGCTGATCTCAAAAAGTTGCCAATAAGGTAAATCCACTTTTCAGTTTTGTACTTGTTTTAATAAGCTACAGTAAGTTCTCTTTTCGTATTTTCAAATGTGTATTAAATTCCCATTAGAAAGTGGACTTCGTTCTCACCTTGTATGGGAATAAAAACTACTTTTAAAAAGTGGTGATATTTCCTGAGTACTAAGTAATTATTTCTTTATAAGAGTTAACTATAGATATAACATTCACACTTACATCAGAATCCGAGGTATTACTGTGTGCTGATGGGCTACTCATGCTGTTAAGCCACGATTCAACAGAGAATTGTTTTGTCAATATATTTTGGGGTTTAAGACATACAGGAAATATCCCCTGTTAACATTATGAAAAAATATAAACAGTTAATAATTAAAAATAGTATTCACTTCGTATAACTTACATTGTCGGTTTGCCACAAAGATAACTTGGCCTCAAAGATCATTTTTGTATTGAAGTCCCAATGTTCCGAAAATAATTGGTCAATATGCCTCTCTTTCATGCATTTTAAGCCCTCAATATTAATATTCTTTTCTGTTAATAAAATAAAACTATTCTTTTGAAAAACGTTTAAAAATTTAAGAAATTTTACCTTTTAGAAACATATAAAGTTGATCATAGAGCTCCCATGATTTCAGCAATTTTGACAAGTCATCATCGTTTTGTTCTGGTTGGAGGTTTTTTTCAACAATTTCAACTCCAATGTTGTGTTCTGTTTCATTTGTATTGAGAAACGATAGCTCGCCTTCTGAATTGAAAATCATGATTGATGGAAGATTCTGTTCATTGCTTGCGTTTTGAGTATCTGTTTTGTCTTCAACAGATATTTCAGGAATGCAGGTGGATTCTTGAAGTTTACTTGTAATATTTTGGTTTTTCGAGTTCATTTTTTACTGTTGTTACTATCCACAAAAAGAAATTTTTTTTTCGAATAAAGTCACTACCATATAAATTTTTATGAGAAGTAACTGGTGGCCCATCAAAGTCTTTGATTGATTTAATTAAAAAAACTTCTTGACTTTGTTTTATTTTTTCAAATGACATATAATGATCGCTAAATATTGTTGGTATTTCTTTGCAAAGTATGTGTAATGTTTTATTTTCATTTATAATCATTGTCACTATTAAAAAGAATTGCACGTTTAATTCATTTGTAATAGACAAGTAATGACCTTTTTTGTATATTGTTCCAAGATATTCAATTCTTTCAAAGTGTTTTGAATTAACATTTAATATATTGGAATTTAAACAATTTATGTTCTCAGTAACATTAGCTATTTCATCATGGTTCGAATACTGAATGAAGTTTTCTCTTGGTTTAATAGTTTTATAAGCAAATTTGAATTGGAATTTCGTTGCAATAGAAAGTAAAATATTTTTGCGGCTAGATGTGACTTTACTATATGATTTCAGCTCCTGATGTTTTGCTTCAAACAAAAATGACCAATAATATCTTGGAAGCCCAGAATACTGTATGATCCGTGGATAGTGGATAAGGTTGTGATGTTTTGGTTTTAAAGTATCACCAAATAATTTTTGATATAACATGTTGTGTTTTTCAATAAGATTTTCAAGTTCATGTAAGGTATAATCATTACAATATGGCAAAAGTAATATATCAATTATTTTTACAAAAATAAGAACAAATTCCCAAACTTCATCATTAGCTGGAATCAAGTGACCGACAATCAAAGGAAAATAATGAATGAATGTCCACATTTCTCTTGCTGAAGCATTAAGTTTTTTTCTTTTTAGGTGTTGTGAACTAATATCTTTAAAAACATTTCCTTTTTCAGTATCTCCATAGGAAAATGTTGACTTATATTGGTTAAGCTCGTCTAATGTAAATACTTTGTTTTTGATATAATATTCTATGACATGTGTAAGATTATAATGTGCAACGCCTTCAAATACATCATGCATAAGATCTACTGAAAAATTTGTTACAACATGAAAAGAAGGAATTTTGTTTAAAATTGAGTTTTTGTAAACTCCATTCGATGAAAAATCGCCAGATAAATTTTCATTATAATTTTCTTCAGTTCTTATTAATGTTGAATCCTCTTTGCACATAACTTTGGTTAATTCACTGGGTGCCAAACAAAACCTGCAGAAGTGGTTTGAAGAGAAAGATTTGCTAAACTCTAAGATTTGGTTTAGTCCCAAGTTGTCTCCCAAGATAATCCCCATTATCAAAAAAATTCTTGTTTTCCGATTATTTAAGGTCAGTTCAATGCCTTCATCTTCTAGAGATATAATTTCTTGAACAAGGTTATGAATTGTCAAGTCATTTCCATAGACTTTAATATCATGAGCTTTAATTAAAGCACCCAGATAAATATCACTGACTTTATAATAATTTTCAAATATTGGAATGGAAAAATACACTCCTGTTAATTTGTGAACTCCATTATGTGATCCAAGTGGGTTGTTTACTTCAAAATCGTCTGCGAAAAGAAAGTATGGAACTAAATTTCTATTTCTATACATAGCTTTCTTTTGTTGCCATAATTTTCCTTTCATAAAATTACTCATGTTTGAAGTCTGATTTTGTTCGTTCAAAAATGTTGTAAGTACTTCTTGATTTTCTGGTTTTTCAAAAATTTTCCGAAATTCATATTTCAAGTCCATAAGAATACCTTTTTCCACTTTTTCTTCTAAACTGCTCTCTCCGTTCTTCATAACATGAGAAATTTCTCTGTTAATGTCAAATTCTGTAGGTTTTTTATATAAATCTCGATTTTCTAGAAATTTTTGTAGTTTATACTCAGTATTTAATTCATTAAAAATGTGTTTATATTCGTTAATAATGTTTTCTATTTTTTTTCTGTCATTCTCACACAATTCAACATTAAACATTATTTCAAATAGAGGTGACAGAATCAAATTATCAAGAGCTTTTTGTATAGTAACTGCATCTTTTCTAGTAAAATTATTGTTGTTGTAAAGGTTTAAAACGAACTGAACCATGCTGTTTTCTATTATGCTTTTGTGCGATGGTGCTTCAATGTTTTTTGCACTGCCACTAACTGTTGGTAATTGCTGTACATTGTTTGATGAATCACGATTGTATTGTAATATGTTTCCACATACACTAGATGATTTGTAAGTATTTAAATTTAAAATTTCTTGTGCATCAACATAATTATCATCTTGTGTTTCCAATATTTTATGCTTTAATACGTAAATGCCTTTTGTATGAAGATAATCCATTAAAAACCTGTTCACAAGATTTTTCAAAGCATTTTAAATTACTTTTTTTATCACAGCCATGTAGAATTTTTAAATGACTGAACAAACTATTCAAACAATTGAATTCTTTAAAACAGATGAAGCAATGCATTTTCAGCTAGGTAACTGTGAATATGAATTTAATTTTTATATTATACTATGTCATATAGAAATATGTTATTCATATTTATATCTATTGAAATCAAGAGAAATTTTTGTTTTTCGTAGCTAGCTGGTATGTATATTCTTTCGACTTTAAGCCTCCGAATGTACGTTAAAAGATTTTTGACTAAAAGCTAATTTGTAAAACGCCAGCACCAAGGGGATGTAAATCAGAATTCAGAAAAAAGAACCAATGCAATCCAGTTAAATAACGGTATTAACTTAAGTGAAACGACAAAAAATCTGGGGTTTTTCACTTAAGCGAACCTACAATAACTAAAAAAAGTTTCACTTTAGCGAGCCTCGGATAACTGGAAGAAAAAATATTGAAAATTTTTCTAAGTCCTAAAATTTTTCTAAGTCTTTTTCCCGAAGAAAAAATATTGAAAATTTTTCTAAGTCCTAAAAGTTTTCTAAGTTTTTTCCTGAAAAAAAAAATATTGAAAATTTTTTTAAGTCCTAAAATTTTTCTAAGTTTTTCCCGAAAAAAAAAATATTGAAAATTTCCTAAAATTTTTCTAAGTCTTTTTCCCGAAGAAAAAATATTGAAAATTTTTCTAAGTCCTAAAATTTTTCTAAGTCTTTTTCCCGAAGAAAAAATATTGAAAATTTTTCTAAGTCCTAAAAGTTTTCTAAGTTTTTTCCTGAAAAAAAAAAAATATTGAAAATTTTTCTAAGTCCTAAAATTTTTCTAAGTTTTTCCCGAAAAAAAAAATATTGAAAATTTCCTAAAATTTTTCTAAGTCTTTTTCCCGAAGAAAAAATATTGAAAATTTTTCTAAATCCTAAAAGTTTTCTAAGTTTTTTCCTGAAGAAAAAATATTGAAAATTTTTCTAAGTCCTAAAATTTTTCTAAGTTTTTCCCGAAAAAAAAAAATATGGAAAATTTCCTAAAATTTTTCTAAGTCTTTTTCCCGAAGAAAAAATATTGAAAATTTTTCTAAGTCCTAAAATATTTCTAAGTTTTTTCCCGAAGAAAAATATTGAAAATTTTTCTAAGTCCTAAAATTTTTCTAAGTCTTTTTCCCGAAGAAAAAATATTGAAAATTTTTCTAAGTCCTAAAAGTTTTCTAAGTTTTTTCCTGAAAAAAAAAAAAATAGTGAAAATTTTTCTAAGTCCTAAAATTTTTCTAAGTCCTAAAATTTTTCTAAGTTTTTCCCGAAAAAAAAAATATTGAAAATTTCCTAAAATTTTTCTAAGTCTTTTTCCCGAAGAAAAAATATTGAAAATTTTTCTAAGTCCTAAAAGTTTTCCAAGTTTTTTCCTGAAGAAAAAATATTGAAAATTTTTCTAAGTCCTAAAATTTTTCTAAGTTTTTCCCGAAAAAAAAAATATTGAAAATTTCCTAAAATTTTTCTAAGTCTTTTTCCCGAAGAAAAAATATTGAAAATTTTTCTAAGTCCTAAAATATTTCTAAGTTTTTTCCCGAAGAAAAATATTGAAAATTTTTCTAAGTCCTAAAATTTTTGTAAGTTTTTCCTGAAGAAAAAATATTGAAAATTTCCTAAAATTTTTCTAAGTCTTTTTCCCCAAGAATAAATATTGAAAATTTCATAAAATTTGTCTAAGTCTTTTTCCCGAAGAAAAAAATAATATAAGAGAAAAATCAAAATGTGTGTGGGTATTTTTCGTAATTTTCTATAAAGTGGTGTATACTGCAACGAAAAGCAAAATTTTCAAAAAAGGCCTAAAATTCAAAACGAAGTATACCAGCACCTAGGGGATGTAAATTAGAACTCAGAAAACTAACAACCATTGCAATCGAGCTAATACTTTACGAGAAATATATAAATATGTGTGGGTATTTTTCGTAATTTTCTATAAAGTGGTGTATACTGCAACTAGAAGCTAAATTCTCAAAAAAGGCCTAAAATTCAAAACGAAAAATGCCGGCACCTAGGGGATGTAAATTAAAATTCAGAAAACTAACAACCATTGCAATCGAGCTAATACTTTACGAGAAAAATCTAAATATGTGTGGGTATTTTTCGTAATTTTCTATAAAGTGGTGTATACTGCAACGAAAAGCAAAATTTTCAAAAAAGGCCTAAAATTCAAAACGAAAAATGCCAGCACATAGGGGATGTAAATTAGAACTCAGAAAACTAACAACCATTGCAATCGAGCTAATACTTTAAGAGAAATATCTAAATATGTGTGGGTATTTTTCGTAATTTTCTATAAAGTGGTGTATACTGCAACTAAAACCTAAATTCTCAAAAAAGGCCTAAAATTCAAAACGAAAAATGCCAGCACCTAGGAGATGTAAATTAGAATTCAGAAAACTAACAACCATTGCAATCGAGCTAATACTTTAAGAGAAATATCTAAATATGTGTGGGTATTTTTGGTAATTTTCTATAAAGTGGTGTATACTGCAACTAAAACCTAAATTCTCAAAAAAGGCCTAAAATTCAAAACGAAAAATGCCAGCACCTAGGAGATGTAAATTAGAATTCAGAAAACTAACAACCATTGCAATCGAGCTAATACTTTACGAGAAATATCTAAATATGTGTGGGTATTTTTGGTAATTTTCTATAAAGTGGTGTATACTGCAACTAAAAGCTAAATTCCCAAAAAAGGCCTAAAATTCAAAACGAAGTACACCAGCACCTAGGGGATGTAAATTAGAATTCAGAAAACTAACAACCATTGCAATCGAGCTAATACTTTAAGAGAAATATCTAAATATGTGTGGGTATTTTTGGTAATTTTCTATAAAGTGGTGTATACTGCAACTAAAAGCTAAATTCCCAAAAAAGGCCTAAAATTCAAAACGAAGTATACCAGCACCTAGGGGATGTAAATTAGAATTCAGAAAACTAACAACCATTGCAATCGAGCTAATACTTTAAGAGAAATATCTAAATATGTGTGGGTATTTTTGGTAATTTTCTATAAAGTGGTGTATACTGCAACTAAAAGCTAAATTCTCAAAAAAGGCCTAAAATTCAAAACGAAAAATGCCAGCACCTAGGAGATGTAAATTAGAACTCAGAAAACTAACAACCATTGCAATCGAGCTAATACTTTACGAGAAAAATCTAAATATGTGTGGGTATTTTTCGTAATTTTCTATAAAGTGGTGTATACTGCAACGAAAAGCAAAATTTTCAAAAAAGGCCTAAAATTCAAAACGAAGTATACCAGCACCTAGGGGATGTAAATTAGAATTCAGAAAACTAACAACCATTGCAATCGAGCTAATACTTTACGAGAAAAATCTAAATATATGTGGGTATTTTTCGCAATTTTCTATAAAGTGGTGTATACTGCAACTACAAGCAAAATTTTCAAAAAAGGCCCAAATTCAAAACGAAAAAATGCCAGCACCTAGGAGATGTAAATTAGAACTCAGAAAACTAACAACCATTGCAATCGAGCTAATACTTTACGAGAAAAATCTAAATATGTGTGGGTATTTTTCGTAATTTTCTATAAAGTGGTGTATACTGCAACGAAAAGCAAAATTTTCAAAAAAGGCCTAAAATTCAAAACGAAGTATACCAGCACCTAGGGGATGTAAATTAGAACTCAGAAAACTAACAACCATTGCAATCGAGCTAATACTTTACGAGAAAAATCTAAATATGTGTGGGTATTTTTCGTAATTTTCTATAAAGTGGTGTATACTGCAACGAAAAGCAAAATTTTCAAAAAAGGCCTAAAATTCAAAACGAAGTATACCAGCACCTAGGGGATGTAAATTAGAATTCAGAAAACTAACAACCATTGCAATCGAGCTAATACTTTACGAGAAAAATCTAAATATGTGTGGGTATTTTTCGTAATTTTCTATAAAGTGGTGTATACTGCAACGAAAAGCAAAATTTTCAAAAAAGGCCTAAAATTCAAAACGAAAAATGCCAGCACCTAGGGGATGTAAATTAGAACTCAGAAAACTAACAACCATTGCAATCGAGCTAATACTTTACGAGAAAAATCTAAATATGTGTGGGTATTTTTCGTAATTTTCTATAAAGTGGTGTATACTGCAACGAAAAGCAAAATTTTCAAAAAATGCCTAAAATTCAAAACGAAAAATGCCAGCACCTAGGGGATGTAAATTAGAACTCAGAAAACTAACAACCATTGCAATCGAGCTAATACTTTACGAGAAAAATCTAAATATGTGTGGGTATTTTTCGTAATTTTCTATAAAGTGGTGTATACTGCAACGAAAAGCAAAATTTTCAAAAAATGCCTAAAATTCAAAACGAAAAATGCCAGCACCTAGGGGATGTAAATTAGAACTCAGAAAACTAACAACCATTGCAATCGAGCTAATACTTTACGAGAAAAATCTAAATATGTGTGGGTATTTTTCGTAATTTTCTATAAAGTGGTGTATACTGCAACTAGAAGCTAAATTTTCAAAAAAGGCCTAAAATTCAAAACGAAGTATACCAGCACCTAGGGGATGTAAATTAGAATTCAGAAAACTAACAACCATTGCAATCGAGCTAATACTTTACGAGAAAAATCTAAATATATGTGGGTATTTTTCGCAATTTGGTGGATACTGCAACTAAAAGTAAATTTTTAAGAATTCCTAAAAATTCAAAACGAAGTAAGCCAGCACCTAGGGGATTTAAATTAGATTTGAGAAAACAAATTATCATTGAATTCTAACTTTATGAGAAAAAGTATATAGTATAAAGTATATTTGGGTACTTTTTAAAGTGCAACTACATATGTATGAAGCAATATTTAAAAAAACGCATTCATATTTTAAACAAAATACGCCATTAGTTAGGGAATAGGAATTATAAGACACTGAATTTAAAGGCTTTATCCCAATTAGATGAATTGAAATGTAGATTATATATATGTATATGCCCAAATGTTCCAATTTGTAGTAAAAAAAGACCAAAAGAAACCCAACGTGATAACCAAATAACTACTTTTAATATTTTTGTATATAAACATACCTGTTTTTGTGTTTTTTTTTTAAATATATTATCTTAGCAGTGAATTGGTTTTAAAACGTCCGAGATATTTAATTTTTTTATAATTTTTCTTTTCTTGCTTTTACTTATGTCGCGTCTTTTGCAAATTTGGATTGAAACTGTGAGTTTATTAAAAGCCAAGCGAAGTTTGCAATAGTATAGGACTGAGTTCGTTCAGTCGGTTACTCGTTGGTTTGTTAATTGAAGACTCGTTCAGTTTTATTACTCGTTATATTGGTGATGCGTTCCTCTCCTTTACAATTATTAGTCTAAAGAAAAGAGGTCTGTTCATTTACTTGCCAAAACTGCGAATTTCTACTATTTTGTTATCTGAACTTTTTTAAAAGTTTTGTGTAAATTAGGTGGAATTTGGCAGTTTTGGAATATAATGAAACAGAGATTATATTCATTAATAATTATTTTAAATGGGAAAAATATCAAATTGTTTTCTTTCAGCTAAAGAATTTAAAGGCTCCCCCAAACGAACGCAAACAATTTGTATACTCCAATTAAAAGCTTATTTTTTTTCAATCCTTAAAATACAAAACGAAATATGCCAGCACCTAGAAGATATTATATACAAGAATTCAGAAAAAAAAGAACCATTGCAAGCGAGCTAATACCTTACGAGAAAAGTCAATGTATGAGTGGTATTTTTTGAAATTGTTTTTAAAGTGGTGTATATGATACCTACTGCAACTTATTAAAAATGCCTGAGATATTTGATTTTTTTAGGTTTTTATTATTTTACTTTTACTTATGTCGCTTCTATTAAAAATTTGGAATGAAACTGTGAATTTACAAAAAGCCAAGCGAAGTTTGTAATATTATAGATGAATTTTACGAAAAATGCCTTGCCTATAGATATACTGCAACGAAAAGCTAAATTTTCAAAAAATTCCCAAAATTCAAAACGAAAAAATGCCAGCACCTAGGGAATGTAAATTAGAATTCAGAAAAGAAACAAACATTGCAATCGAACTAATACTTTCCGAGAAAAATCAAAATATGTGTGGGTATTTTTCGTAATTTTCTATAAAGTGGTGTATACTGCAAATAGAAGCTAAATTTTCAAAAAAGGCCTAAAATTCAAAACGAAATATGCCAGCACCTAGGGGATGTAAATTAGAATTCAGAAAACAAACAACCATTGCAATCGAGCTAATACTTTACGAGAAAAATCTAAATATGTGCGGGTATTTTTCGTAATTTTCTATAAAGTGGTGTATACTGCAACTAAAAGCTAAATTCTCAAAAAAGGCCTTAAATTCAAAACGAAAAATGCCAGCACCTAGGGGATGTAAATTAGAACTCAGAAAACTTTTAACCATTGCAATCGAGCTAATACTTTACGAGAAAAATCTAAATATGTGTGGGTATTTTTCGTAATTTTCTATAAAGTGGTGTATACTGCAACTAAAAGCTAAATTCTCAAAAAAGGCCTTAAATTCAAAACGAAGTATACCAGCACCTAGGGGATGTAAATTAGAACTCAGAAAACTAACAACCATTGCAATCGAGCTAATACTTTACGAGAAAAATCTAAATATGTGTGGGTATTTTTCGTAATTTTCTATAAAGTGGTGTATACTGCAACTAAAAGCTAAATTTTCAAAAAAGGCCTAAAATTCAAAACGAAAAATGCCAGCACCTAGGGGATGTAAATTAGAATTCAGAAAACTAACAACCATTGCAATCGAGCTAATACTTTACGAGAAAAATCTAAATATGTGTGGGTATTTTTCGTAATTTTCTATAAAGTGGTGTATACTGCAACGAAAAGCAAAATTTTCAAAAAAGGCCTAAAATTCAAAACGAAGTATACCAGCACCTAGGGGATGTAAATTAGAACTCAGAAAACTAACAACCATTGCAATCGAGCTAATACTTTACGAGAAAAATCTAAATATGTGTGGGTATTTTTCGTAATTTTCTATAAAGTGGTGTATACTGCAACTAAAAGCTAAATTTTCAAAAAAGGCCTAAAATTCAAAACGAAAAATGCCAGCACCTAGGGGATGTAAATTAGAACTCAGAAAACTAACAACCATTGCAATCGAGCTAATACTTTACGAGAAAAATCTAAATATGTGTGGGTATTTTTCGTAATTTTCTATAAAGTGGTGTATACTGCAACGAAAAGCAAAATTTTCAAAAAAGGCCTAAAATTCAAAACGAAGTATACCAGCACCTAGGGGATGTAAATTAGAACTCAGAAAACTAACAACCATTGCAATCGAGCTAATACTTTACGAGAAAAATCTAAATATGTGTGGGTATTTTTCGTAATTTTCTATAAAGTGGTGTATACTGCAACGAAAAGCAAAATTTTCAAAAAAGGCCTAAAATTCAAAACGAAGTATACCAGCACCTAGGGGATGTAAATTAGAACTCAGAAAACTAACAACCATTGCAATCGAGCTAATACTTTACGAAAAAAAATCTGAATATGTGTGGGTATTTTTCGTAATTTTCTATAAAGTGGTGTATACTGCAACTAAAAGCTAAATTCCCAAAAAAGGCCTTAAATTCAAAACGAAGTATACCAGCACCTAGGGGATGTAACTTAGAATTCAGAAAACTAACAACCATTGCAATCGAGCTAATACTTTACGAGAAAAATCTGAATATGTGTGGGTATTTTTCGTAATTTTCTATAAAGTGGTGTATACTGCAACTAAAAGCTAAATTCCCAAAAAAGGCCTTAAATTCAAAACGAAGTATACCAGCACCTAGGGGATGTAACTTAGAATTCAGAAAACTAACAACCATTGCAATCGAGCTAATACTTTACGAGAAATATATAAATATGGGGTATTTTTCGTAATTTTCTATAAAGTGGTGTATACTGCAACTAAAAGCTAAATTCTCAAAAAAGGCCTAAAATTCAAAACGAAGTATACCAGCACCTAGGGGATGTAAATTAGAACTCAGAAAACTAACAACCATTGCAATCGAGCTAATACTTTACGAGAAAAATCTAAATATGTGTGGGTATTTTTCGTAATTTTCTATAAAGTGGTTGATACTGCAACGAAAAGCAAAATTTTCAAAAAATGCCTAAAATTCAAAACGAAAAATGCCAGCACCTAGGAGATGTAAATTAGAACTCAGAAAACTAACAACCATTGCAATCGAGCTAATACTTTACGAGAAAAATCTATGTGTGTGGGTATTTTTCGTAATTTTCTATAAAGTGGTGTATACTGCAACTAAAACCTAAATTCTCAAAAAAGGCCTAAAATTCAAAACGAAGTATACCAGCACCTAGGGGATGTAAATTAGAATTCAGAAAACTAACAACCATTGGAATCGAGCTAATACTTTACGAGAAAAATCTAAATATGTGTGGGTATTTTTCGTAATTTTCTATAAAGTGGTGTATACTGCAACTAAAAGCTAAATTCTCAAAAAAGGCCTAAAATTCAAAACGAAGTATACCAGCACCTAGGGGATGTAAATTAGAATTCAGAAAACTAACAACCATTGCAATCGAGCTAATACTTTACGAGAAAAATCTAAATATGTGTGGGTATTTTTCGTAATTTTCTATAAAGTGGTGTATACTGCAACGAAAAGCAAAATTTTCAAAAAAGGCCTAAAATTCAAAACGAAAAATGCCAGCACCTAGGGGATGTAAATTAGAACTCAGAAAACTAACAACCATTGCAATCGAGCTAATACTTTACGAGAAAAATCTAAATATGTGTGGGTATTTTTCGTAATTTTCTATAAAGTGGTGTATACTGCAACGAAAAGCAAAATTTTCAAAAAATGCCTAAAATTCAAAACGAAAAATGCCAGCACCTAGGGGATGTAAATTAGAACTCAGAAAACTAACAACCATTGCAATCGAGCTAATACTTTACGAGAAAAATCTAAATATGTGTGGGTATTTTTCGTAATTTTCTATAAAGTGGTGTATACTGCAACTAGAAGCTAAATTTTCAAAAAAGGCCTAAAATTCAAAACGAAGTATACCAGCACCTAGGGGATGTAAATTAGAATTCAGAAAACTAACAACCATTGCAATCGAGCTAATACTTTACGAGAAAAATCTAAATATATGTGGGTATTTTTCGCAATTTGGTGGATACTGCAACTAAAAGTAAATTTTTAAGAATTCCTAAAAATTCAAAACGAAGTAAGCCAGCACCTAGGGGATTTAAATTAGATTTGAGAAAACAAATTATCATTGAATTCTAACTTTATGAGAAAAAGTATATAGTATAAAGTATATTTGGGTACTTTTTAAAGTGCAACTACATATGTATGAAGCAATATTTAAAAAACGCATTCATATTTTAAACAAAATACGCCATTAGTTAGGGAATAGGAATTATAAGACACTGAATTTAAAGGCTTTATCCCAATTAGATGAATTGAAATGTAGATTATATATATGTATATGCCCAAATGTTCCAATTTGTAGTAAAAAAAGACCAAAAGAAACCCAACGTGATAACCAAATAACTACTTTTAATATTTTTGTATATGAACATACCTGTTTTTGTGTTTTTTTTTTTTAATAATATTATCTTAGCACTGAATTGTTTTAAAAACGCCCGAGATAGTTAATTTTTTTATAATTTTTCTTTCCTTACTTTTACTTACGTCGCGTCTATTCAAATTTGGATTGAAACTGTGAATTTTTAAGAAGCCAAGCGAAGTTTGCAATAGTATTATGACTGAGTTCGTTCAGTCGGTTACTCGTTGGTTTGTCAATTGAAGACTCGTTCAGTTCTATTACTCGTTATTTGGGTGGCGCGTTCATCTCGGTTGGCGGGAACTTTTGCCTAGTCCTAAGGTAAAATCACCCTATTCCTAAGGTAATGTTACATATATAATCAAGATTGGAGGGAAAATTACCTTAGGCCCTAGGTAAATTTAGCTTAGGTCTTGGTAAAAACTGAGTAGTAAGTGATAGTTGGCGATTTGGCGGGAAAATTGCCCGATTTCGTTCCGAACTAAATTAAATTTTGCCAGTCAGTGATTCAATCAACATTTTTTGTATGACGTACAAATTAAATTAAACTGCATTATTCACTTAATTTGACACCAGGGGACCGATTCAGGTTCTGTGAAAAATTAAGTTGAAAAAAATTTCACCCTTTCATACTAAATCCGATACACGTTCTGCGAAACCAAACGTATAAAAACAACGTAAAAAAACATTCATATGGATAATTTGAACGCGAAACATTTGGAACAACGACGAAACTTTCGGCTGCCAAAATATTTTACATGAAATTCGCTTAATCGCACGTCGCGTTGGTGTGGGTACTCTCACTTATCGCCCTGTTAATCACCGAAAACTTTTTCATCGTTCCTAATGTTTCACGTTTGTTTGGGAGAGTCTTTAAACAAAACAAAGATATTAAGTGCCCTTTCACACAAGGAAACTGTGTTTCCAGCCACTTTCAGTTTTTAGGCGAGAAGAATACCAAGAAAGAGGAGTGAACGAAATATCCTCGGTCTACGTCAGCAAAATTTCCAGCAACTTGTTTCCACGTGTGAATGGGGATTAACACGAAAGCAAAAAGGAGAATCGAGATTGTGGTGAAAATTTGGCGATAGTTCCTCCACACACCCGTTCAATAGACTTTTTCGTGCTGTAACATTAAAAACTAAATCAGATATATCTAATCTAGATAATTAGTATTCTATAAAAATTTACAGGGAGATAAATGAGAGTTCACGATGCGATTAAGCGAATCGCATGTAAAATATATTGACTAACGAAAGTTTCGTTATCGATCCGAATGTTTCACATTGGTTTGGGGGAGCCTTAAATTCCGTGTATGTTCACCATTTTCTGCTTCTTTCAATAACTGATAAGTGCGAATAATAAATAAGCACAGAAAATCTAAGAATCTTTTACACATCTAAACGCTGTTCACATTGACTATCTCTTCTAACTCTTATTTGACGTTTCTGTACTTTATATCACTCCCACTGTATAGTGAAAAAGAGATGGCCAGGAAAGGAAGGATTTTTTAAGAACTACTTCATTTTTGTTGACGTTTTCTTTTGTGATATCTGCTTTCTCTGTATATATGTATCTACTTCTTCTTTGGCATGTGAATACCACAGAATCAAATGTGTATTACTTGGAAACATACTTTTTAAATAAAATTTTAATTTAGTTAAAACGACGGTGTTAACATTTGATTGATAACATGAAATTTTTTGTGAATTTGCACAAATTTTTGTTGGCCTAATGTAAACAACGGGTAATTCCACTTCCACACGTTGAAGATTCGTTCAGTTCTATTACTCGTTATTTGGGTGGCGCGTTTATCTCGGTTGGCGGGAACTTTTGCCTAGTCCTAAGGTAAAATCACCCTATTCCTAAGGTAATGTTACATATATAATCAAGATTGGAGGGAAAATTACCTTAGGCCCTAGGTAAATTTAGCTTAGGTCTTGGTAAAAACTGAGTAGTAAGTGGTGGTTGGCGATTTGGCGGGAAAATTGCCCGATTTCGTTCCGAACTAAATTAAATTTTGCCAGTCAGTGATTCAATCAACATTTTTTGTATGACGTACAAATTAAATTAAACTGCATTATTCACTTAATTTGACACCAGGGGACCGATTCTGGTTCTGTGAAAAATTAAGTTGAAAAAAATTTCACCCTTTCATACTAAATCCGATACACGTTCTGCGAAACCAAACGTATAAAAACAACGTAAAATAACATTCATATGGATAATTTGAACGCGAAACATTTGGAACAACGACGAAACTTTCGGCTGCCAAAATATTTTACATGAAATTCGCTTAATCGCACGTCGCGTTGGTGTGGGTACTCTCACTTATCGCCCTGTTAATCACCGAAAACTTTTTCATCGTTCCTAATGTTTCGCGTTTGTTTGGGAGAGTCTTTAAACAAAACAAAGATATTAAGTGCCCTTTCACACAAGGAAACTGTGTTTCCAGCCACTTTCAGTTTTTAGGCGAGAAGAATACCAAGAAAGAGGAGTGAACGAAATATCCTCGGTCTACGTCAGCAAAATTTCCAGCAACTTGTTTCCACGTGTGAATGGGGATTAACACGAAAGCAAAAAGGAGAATCGAGATTGTGGTGAAAATTTGGCGATAGTTCCTCCACACACCCGTTCAATAGACTTTTTCGTGCTGTAACATTAAAAACTAAATCAGATATATCTAATCTAGATAATTAGTATTCTATAAAAATTTACAGGGAGATAAATGAGAGTTCACGATGCGATTAAGCGAATCGCATGTAAAATATATTGACTAACGAAAGTTTCGTTATCGATCCGAATGTTTCACATTGGTTTGGGGGAGCCTTAAATTCCGTGTATGTTCACCATTTTCTGCTTCTTTCAATAACTGATAAGTGCGAATAATAAATAAGCACAGAAAATCTAAGAATCTTTTACACATCTAAACGCTGTTCACATTGACTATCTCTTCTAACTCTTATTTGACGTTTCTGTACTTTATATCACTCCCACTGTATAGTGAAAAAGAGATGGCCAGGAAAGGAAGGATTTTTTAAGAACTACTTCATTTTTGTTGACGTTTTCTTTTGTGATATCTGCTTTCTCTGTATATATGTATCTACTTCTTCTTTGGCATGTGAATACCACAGAATCAAATGTGTATTACTTGGAAACATACTTTTTAAATAAAATTTTATTTTTGTTAAAACGACGGTGTTAACATTTGATTGATAACATGAAATTTTTTGTGAATTTGCACAAATTTTTGTTGGCCTAATGTAAACAACGGGTAATTCCACTTCCACACGTTGAAGATTCGTTCAGTTCTATTACTCGTTATTTGGGTGGCGCGTTCATCTCGGTTGGCGGGAACTTTTGCCTAGTCCTAAGGTAAAATCACCCTATTCCTAAGGTAATGTTACATATATAATCAAGATTGGAGGGAAAATTACCTTAGGCCCTAGGTAAATTTAGCTTAAGTCTTGGTAAAAACTGAGTAGTAAGTGGTGGTTGGCGATTTGGCGGGAAAATTGCCCGATTTCGTTCCGAACTAAACTAAAATTTGCCGGTCAGTGATTCAGTCAACATTTTTTGCACATTTTTTGTCTTACGTACGAATTAAATTAAACTGCATCATTCACTTAATTTAACACCAGGGGCCGATTCTGATTCTGTGAAAAATTTAATCGAAAGAATTTTCACCCTTTCACATGAAATCTGATCCTCGTTCTGCGAAACCAAACGTAAAAAAAACATTCATCTGAATAATTTGCTTTCAGGTCGATATTTGGAAGTAGATTTGTGAAAAAAAAGGGTGAATACGAACAAACAAAGCTCAAAAAGCATCAACTACCTATTCCTAGTCCTATTCATGAAGCAAAAAAATCCTTCTATCTCATGCGTTTGTCTTTTCTCTTAAAAATGTTAGAGACGGAATTTTCGGCTGTCAATATATTTTACGTGAGATTTGCTTTAAGGCTCCCCCAAATCAAAGCAAAATATTTTGAACGACGAAAACTTTCGGTTTTCAAAATATTTTACATGAGATTCGTTTAATCGCATCGTTGCGTTGATGTGGGTACTCTCAATTATCGCCCTGTTACCGAAAATTTTTTCATCGTTCCCAATGTTTTGCGTTCGTTTGGGAGAGTCATTAAACAAGCAAAGAAAATAAGTGATCTTTCACACAAGGAAACTGTGTTTCCAGCCACTTTCAGTTTTTAGACGAGAAGAACACCAAGAAAGAGGAGTGGACGAAATCTCCTCGGTCTACGTCAGCAAAATCTCCAGCGACTTGTTTCCACGTGTGAATGGGGATTAACACAAAAGCACAAATGAAAAAAAAGGAAATTTGGCGGTAGTTCCTCCGCACATCTGTTTAATATATTTTTTCGTGTTGTTTTGTAACATGAAATACTAAAACATGTCCAATCCAGGTATTTCATAAATAAATAAAAAAAAACCATAGTTTTTAAAATGAAAAATGTTATTCCACCCTAAATTTTACAGGTAAATCACCTCATTAAATGTAACCTAGGGCGTGGAGAAATCACCTTAGTCCTAGGCAAAGTTAAGTTAGTCAAATAACATTCTAACAAAAAAAATTACCTTAGTTCCCTAAGGCAAATCAGCCTATTTGTCTTTACCTAGGGCGTGCACAAATCACCTTAGTCCTAGGCAAAGTTATGTTAGTCAAATAACATTCTAACAAAAAAAATTACCTTAGTTCCCTAAGGCAAATCAGCCTATTTGTCTTTACCTAGGGCGTGCACAAATCACCTTAGTCCTAGGCAAAGTTATGTTAGTCAAATAACATTCTAACAAAAAAAATTACCTTAGTTCCCTAAGGCAAATCAGCCTATTTGTCTTTACCTAGGGCGTGCACAAATCACCTTAGTCCTAGGCAAAGTTATGTTAGTCAAATAACATTCTAACAAAAAAAATTACCTTAGTTCCCTAAGGCAAATCAGCCTATTTGTCTTTACCTAGGGCGTGCACAAATCACCTTAGTCCTAGGCAAAGTTATGTTAGTCAAATAACATCCTAACAAAAAAAATTACCTTAGTTCCCTAAGGCAAATCAGCCTATTTGTCTTTACCTAGGGCGTGCACAAATCACCTTAGTCCTAGGCAAAGTTATGTTAGTCAAATAACATTCTAACAAAAAAAATTACCTTAGTTCCCTAAGGCAAATCAGCCTATTTGTCTTTACCTAGGGCGTGCACAAATCACCTTAGTCCTAGGCAAAGTTATGTTAGTCAAATAACATTCTAACAAAAAAAATTACCTTAGTTCCCTAAGGCAAATCAGCCTATTTGTCTTTACCTAGGGCGTGCACAAATCACCTTAGTCCTAGGCAAAGTTATGTTAGTCAAATAACATCCTAACAAAAAAAATTACCTTAGTTCCCTAAGGCAAATCAGCCTATTTGTATTTACCTAGGGCGTGCACAAATCACCTTAGTCCTAGGCAAAGTTATGTTAGTCAAATAACATTCTAACAAAAAAAATTACCTTAGTTCCCTAAGGCAAATCAGCCTATTTGTCTTTACCTAGGGCGTGCACAAATCACCTTAGTCCTAGGCAAAATTATGTTAGTCAAATAACATTGCGCCACAAAAAATTAGCTTAGTTTCCTAAGGCAAATCAGCCTATTTGGCTTTACCTAGGGCGTGCACAAATCACCTTAGTCCTAGGCAAAGTTATGTTAGTCAAATAACATTCTAACAAAAAAAATTACCTTAGTTCCCTAAGGCAAATCACCCTATTTGTCTTTACCTAGGGCGTGCACAAATCACCTTAGTCCTAGGCAAAGTTATGTTAGTCAAATAACATTCTAACAAAAAAAATTACCTTAGTTCCCTAAGGCAAATCAGCCTATTTGTCTTTACCTAGGGCGTGCACAAATCACCTTAGTCCTAGGCAAAGTTATGTTAGTCAAATAACATTCTAACAAAAAAAATTACCTTAGTTCCCTAAGGCAAATCAGCCTATTTGTCTTTACCTAGGGCGTGCACAAATCACCTTAGTCCTAGGCAAAGTTATGTTAGTCAAATAACATTCTAACAAAAAAAATTACCTTAGTTCCCTAAGGCAAATCAGCCTATTTGTCTTTACCTAGGGCGTGCACAAATCACCTTAGTCCTAGGCAAAGTTATGTTAGTCAAATAACATCCTAACAAAAAAAATTACCTTAGTTCCCTAAGGCAAATCAGCCTATTTGTCTTTACCTAGGGCGTGCACAAATCACCTTAGTCCTAGGCAAAGTTATGTTAGTCAAATAACATTCTAACAAAAAAAATTACCTTAGTTCCCTAAGGCAAATCAGCCTATTTGTCTTTACCTAGGGCGTGCACAAATCACCTTAGTCCTAGGCAAAGTTATGTTAGTCAAATAACATTCTAACAAAAAAAATTACCTTAGCTCCCTAAGGCAAATCAGCCTATTTGACTTTACCTAGGGCGTGCACAAATCACCTTAGTCCTAGGCAAAGTTATGTTAGTCAAATAACATCCTAACAAAAAAAATTACCTTAGTTCCCTAAGGCAAATCAGCCTATTTGTCTTTACCTAGGGCGTGCACAAATCACCTTAGTCCTAGGCAAAGTTATGTTAGTCAAATAACATCCTAACAAAAAAAATTACCTTAGTTCCCTAAGGCAAATCAGCCTATTTGTCTTTACCTAGGGCGTGCACAAATCACCTTAGTCCTAGGCAAAGTTATGTTAGTCAAATAACATTCTAACAAAAAAAATTACCTTAGTTCCCTAAGGCAAATCAGCCTATTTGTCTTTACCTAGGGCGTGCACAAATCACCTTAGTCCTAGGCAAAGTTATGTTAGTCAAATAACATCCTAACAAAAAAAATTACCTTAGTTCCCTAAGGCAAATCAGCCTATTTGTCTTTACCTAGGGCGTGCACAAATCACCTTAGTCCTAGGCAAAGTTATGTTAGTCAAATAACATTCTAACAAAAAAAATTACCTTAGTTCCCTAAGGCAAATCAGCCTATTTGTCTTTACCTAGGGCGTGCACAAATCACCTTAGTCCTAGGCAAAGTTATGTTAGTCAAATAACATTCTAACAAAAAAAATTACCTTAGCTCCCTAAGGCAAATCAGCCTATTTGACTTTACCTAGGGCGTGCACAAATCACCTTAGTCCTAGGCAAAGTTATGTTAGTCAAATAACATCCTAACAAAAAAAATTACCTTAGTTCCCTAAGGCAAATCAGCCTATTTGTCTTTACCTAGGGCGTGCACAAATCACCTTAGTCCTAGGCAAAGTTATGTTAGTCAAATAACATCCTAACAAAAAAAATTACCTTAGTTCCCTAAGGCAAATCAGCCTATTTGTCTTTACCTAGGGCGTGCACAAATCACCTTAGTCCTAGGCAAAGTTATGTTAGTCAAATAACATTCTAACAAAAAAAATTACCTTAGTTCCCTAAGGCAAATCAGCCTATTTGTCTTTACCTAGGGCGTGCACAAATCACCTTAGTCCTAGGCAAAGTTATGTTAGTCAAATAACATTCTAACAAAAAAAATTACCTTAGTTCCCTAAGGCAAATCAGCCTATTTGTCTTTACCTAGGGCGTGCACAAATCACCTTAGTCCTAGGCAAAATTATGTTAGTCAAATAACATTGCGCCACAAAAAATTAGCTTAGTTTCCTAAGGCAAATCAGCCTATTTGGCTTTACCTAGGGCGTGCACAAATCACCTTAGTCCTAGGCAAAGTTATGTTAGTCAAATAACATTCTAACAAAAAAAATTACCTTAGTTCCCTAAGGCAAATCAGCCTATTTGTCTTTACCTAGGGCGTGCACAAATCACCTTAGTCCTAGGCAAAGTTATGTTAGTCAAATAACATTCTAACAAAAAAAATTACCTTAGTTCCCTAAGGCAAATCAGCCTATTTGTCTTTACCTAGGGCGTGCACAAATCACCTTAGTCCTAGGCAAAGTTATGTTAGTCAAATAACATTCTAACAAAAAAAAATTACCTTAGTTCCCTAAGGCAAATCAGCCTATTTGTCTTTACCTAGGGCGTGCACAAATCACCTTAGTCCTAGGCAAAGTTATGTTAGTCAAATAACATTCTAACAAAAAAAATTACCTTAGTTCCCTAAGGCAAATCAGCCTATTTGTCTTTACCTAGGGCAGGCACAAATCACCTTAGTCCTAGGCAAAGTTATGTTAGTGAAATAACATTCTAACAAAAAAAAATTACCTTAGTTCCCTAAGGCAAATCAGCCTATTTGTCTTTACCTAGGGCGTGCACAAATCACCTTAGTCCTAGGCAAAGTTATGTTAGTTAAGCACCAAAAAAAATTAGCTTAGTTTCCTAAGGCAAATTAGCCTATTTAATTTTACCTAGGACGTTGATATTAGCTTAGTTCTAGGCTAATTTATGTTAGTCAAATAACATTGCGCCACAAAAACTGTTAGCCTCGTTTCCTAAGGTAAGTTAGCCTATTTTACATTACCTAGGGCGTACTTGAATTGACTTAGCACTAGGCTAAGTTAAGCTAGGAAAATAACATCCATACAAAAACATTTACCTTAGTTTCCTAAGTTAAGTTAGCCTATTTTACATTACCTAGGGCGTACTTGAATTAGCTTAGAACTAGGCTAAGTTAAGCTCGGAAAATAACATCCATACAAAATAATTCACCTTAGGCGAATAGGTTAATTTTACACATGATTTTTCTCTGGGTGTAGGTTGGCCTTTTGGAATCTGGAATCTGTTGTTGGAATCTGTGGCATTTTCTACAGCAACAACCTCCTCAGAATATACCTAACTTTCTTCGGCGTCCGGCAGAGTATTTTCGTTCAATAATTTTTTTATTTGTTTTCCCTAGCCGCAACCCTTGAAAACATGGGGAGATGAATCATCTAGATCTTCACCTTCAATTTTAATTACTGATAGTACCTACTGATTATTTAACCTGGTTTAAGCTGGGTCTGTTTTTTGTTGATTATGCCTATTAAGTATTACTATATAGTTCAGTCTACCCCTGATGAAGTCGAGAAATTACGACGAAACGCAGGGAAAAAGTATGAAATAAAGTTTTATTTTTTGCATATAAAAGGAAGTGACCAAAAAAGCCCGATTTAACATAAACATATAGTTCAGTCAATAAAGCATTTGACTCGGAAAAAATTGCCGGAAAGCTGGATCTTAGTATATAGCCTTCCTATAGCGCTCTTAAGAAACTGTCAAAAGTCCCCATCGATATGAGCGTTGTTAACAATTTTACGGGCGGTTGAAGGCCCCCAAAATGGTTTCTCAGTAATAACTCCCAAATGGTGAGTTGTACAAAAAAAATTTTAAAGACTAATTTATAGCTTGAAAAATTTTCCTACAGATACTTTTTTTTTACAAAAATAACCGTTTCCGAAATAAACCAACTGGAAGAGTTAAGGTCTTACTTTTTTATATAGTTGGGCGCGGACTTAGTTAAAAAATTGTGCACTTTGTGATAAATGTACAATTTTTTTTGCTGTCTGTTCATTATATGAACATGATTTTAAGATATTAGGTCGGAGGGGTAAATTAAAAAAAAAAAAGCAAATAGAAAATGAATATAAAAACACAACGGCAGCACTTACAAATATTATGTTACAACTTTTTTTTAAAGCCAGTAATTCATTCTTTAATTATGTTTTTAAATTAAGTTATTTTAGTGTTTAGGTTTTGAAAAAATGATTTTTTAACTTCAATTTATCGAATAAAATTTTTTGTACATTCACACCTTTATCTAATAGGAACTTCAAAGAATTCTTTTGAACCCCAATAGCGTCATAATGAACTGTCAGAAATTACAACAACAAAGCGAAAAAAGAAAAGTGGCGCAATCTTGTATTCTTTCAATCATATTACAAGGGAATTTGAAAGGTCAAGAACAACATGAGATTCAACTTTATAAAAATATATATTGACATTTGAAATGTCTCAAGCTCAAGCTGCATATATAGAATCGGAGGAAATACAAGTAAATTGTTGCTGTGTTATGCTTGCTACAGCAAGTGTAAACCCTAAAGTGTTCCAGATATACAATATACATATTAGCTACATATAATATGTAGATACGAAATATCTTTTTATATTTTTTTCTGACATTTTAAATTTGTATTTCCAACTGGACTTATTTAACTTTCCTCGTCCATTTTTGAACATCCATGTTATTTTGCACATTTTAAAATACATATATTATTATTCGGGGCCAAACACTGTACAGACACAATTCCAAATTCAACGACTTGTTGCGATTTTGTTGCAAAATACTTTTTTAATGTCTACAATGTCGCGATTTAAATATGCACAACAATAATTGAATTACATTTACAATAGAGATTATGCAAGCAATTTGACTTTTTCAACTCTGCTATACAGGGTGTCCCGAAATCACCGCCTCAGAAGAAAACAATAAATTCCTGATGTCATTTCCAGTCGAAAAACTCAAGAGGTAAATTTCTCGTGTTCTCTTCGTTTTCGATTTATAACGGCCCGGGTAGAATTTGCGACTCGATATTGCATTGCCTATAGGTCCCAGCTTGTTTTGCCTAGTATATATCATGGGCCTATCGAGCAGTATCTGGCTTGTCCCCCGCTTATTTGTTAATGCTGTGTATGCTGTGGGCCTTGCTATGGTTCCCATATGGGCCCTAGATAGATCTTCCAAGTCAGGCATGGGCCTATCGAGCAGTATCTGGCTTGTCCCTCGGTAATTTGTTAAGGCTCCGTATGTTGTGTGCCTTGCTATGTGATTCCCATATAGGCCCTATAGATAGATCTTCCAAGTCAGGCTTTGGATAGCTAAAAATTAAGACTTTTTTAGGCACTAGGTCGGGCCTAGGTAGATTTTTACTGAAACCCATATAAGCATCCCCCATCATATTAGGAGGGTTTGGGACCGCTTTTCCATTTATCTGAAATTTATTGAATTTAATTTAATTTAAAAAAAAACTTCACTTTTACTTACTTGGTTTCTCCGAGATTTGAACTCGCGTTCTTCCAATCAAAGATCCAGCACGTTACCCAGGCTAATTTGCGGTACAGAATAGGGATGTAAAAATATTTATGAGTTGATACTTCACGTACCTATTTACTATATGGACCTTACACAAGTTAAATTGTTCATTTGGAATGCCAATAAAGAGGCGACACTATCTACGACCATTATAACGCCAAGAAAAAGTTCTATATCTATAGGCTACATCAAGTCTAAACTATCTAGGCCCAGTCTTAGTTACATCTGATAACGCCAATAAAGAGGCGACACTGTCATAGCGCCAAGGTAATGCCCAGATACAATTCCTTATCCAGGCTACACCAAGCGAAAACTATTTGGGTCCCTTCCTGTTTTCATGAGACAACGCCGATAAGGTGGCGACACTAGCTAAGGCCAAAACGACACCAAGAAAAGTTTTCATATCTAGGCTATGTCAAGTTTAAACTATCTAGGCTCAGTCTAAGTTACCTCTGACAAAGCCAAGAAATAGGCAGGGTCATGATAAAGCCAGGATAAGTAAAAATTAGTTAAGATCGCCCAGACTTGCGCCTATCTAGGCCCAGCACAGGATATACTATATAATGGTCAATTTAGCTAGGGCTAAGCGAAAACGAGAAAATTACCTCTTAAGTTTTTCGCCTTGAAATGACCTCAGGAACTCATGGTTTTCTTCTGAGGTGGTGATTTCGGGACACCCTGTATATTATGTATGTATAAGATACTGTTTTTGATTTTCACTCGTGCCAGGCTCGTCCTTTATCGCCTCTTGCACTGCATAGTAATAATCTTCACTTCTCTATAATTCTATTGAAAGGCATTTGACCCTGAAATTGACTGAAACATGATTTCGAACTTAACCATGAGGATTCTATTTAGGTACATATATTTTATATACAAAGACATATGAGCTCAATGGATATGTTGATATTGAAGTGGAGCAAATTTGTGTCCTTGACATGACAATTTTCATTATTTTGATCATATCTATACTAAATCTATTTGTATGTATATTGTATAAAGGTGTGTATTTATACTTTGTTGAATTATATACACACGTACATAATTATGAGACATGATGTCGAAATTAAATAATCATTATTAATCATTTATTTTTAAACACAATTCCAATTGAAATGAAATTGAGAGAAACAATTTTCTGACTTCTGCCACCTGAATGCTATACTGCAACAGGCAGTTGACAAACTGGCACCCACATTCTCTTTCATGTGTACATATTGAAATTCTTTTAATTTCAAAGCAAGTTCGATGAAGTTGAAAATCGCCACTCCTTTCAGAAATCAATTGAATTCCCATGACAACGACAGTTCTGATAAATACTCCATGTACGCATTATAAATGATGTAGAATGAGCTTTATTTTTTTTTTTCTTGGTTATTTTAATAAAAAAAATAAAATATTTCCAAGATAATTTTCTCTAAGAACAAGAAAACATAATATTGTACATGTATATTTATACCTATGCCCTCCCATACCATCCACCCCACCCGCCATCTATAAAATATATACCAAGAAGAAAAATCAACATTTTCCAGAGAACGAATACGAATTCAATTATGTTCTAGGACCATAAAGATTTGCTGTTCTATGCGCTCTAGTGCTCGATTGTTCGATTTTATCGACTCAAGTTATCCTTTCTCTATATATCTAGGTACCATTTGAATTGTTCATCATCAATATATTCTATGGAATGGGGTGTGGAATGAAGGAAAGGAGCGCTTGTGAAGGCGACACTCAATATAAAAAGAAAAAAAAATAATAAATTACATTGGTATAATAATGAACTCGAATTGTGCGGATGAATTCTTTAAGAGAAACACTGAAAGCAATGATTTTGCTTTGAAAGGATATTTTTTTTTTCGTCAGTATTTTCGACGATTGTTCACTTTGAAGAATTATTATTTTTGTTTTGTTCTTTTTAAATTGCAACTTTATTTTGTAATAATATTAAAAAAAATTATAGATGGGAAATTATTCGTTTAACGGTTTGTTAGGTTTGGGACACGCATTTTGTAATGAAGACGAAAATTTAAAGTCCTTTTGTTTAAATTTTCGGATAAGTGAAAAATTTATTTTAGAAAAATTCTTTAATATTTTATCTCAATTGAGTGTATATTAAAGTTAGTTTATTGGGTGAGATGAATAAAATAGAGCACATGCTCAGAGCAAGTGCTGAATTTAAAACTCTAAAATATGGTAGGATAGTAAAAATGCTAGTATGTAAATTTAAGAATTTTATTCATAACAAATGGAGAACCTGCTCTGAAAAATGGAGTTTTGAGCAAATTCTCCTTTTGATTCATACTATACAGCTACACTTTTAGATTTTATTAATGACTCACAACTGATTTGTCCCACAAAGGTTATTTGTACATAAAGAAGAATTTTTTTTTTATGTAATTGACTTAAATTCTGAGGAAGAAAGTGGAAAAGAAAATTTCAAGTTTTCATTTTTTACCTTTGTATGCGCACTAATAGTCCTACCGATCTACCAAATTTCATCTTATGCAGCAATTGGAAGAAATTTATTTATGTAATTGCCAAATTTACTATTATGAGAAAGTGAGTGGTTGCCACGCCCCCTGAATAGAAAATCTCAAGTTTTTAACTTTTACCTTTGTTTATACTTAAATACCTACCGCTTTGCGGAATTTCATCATATACTATACAACAATTAGAAGTGTTCCTTCCATATATATTTTATCAATTGAAAACAAATAAGCGGATATCATGCCCCCTAAATAGAAAACTTAAATTTTCCTTTTCCATGCACCACAAGACCAACCGTTGTTCGAAATTACAAGATCCTATACCGTGTCCAAAAGTAGATACTTCATAATTTTGATGATCTGTCAGTGTGCCAATGAATCACTGGGTGGTAAGCATAAAACGTAGCATTTGCTGAAAACTCAACTTTTTAGGAGTAGGTATAGGTATTTCACTTCGCACCTTAAATTTCTTATATTCTAGCATTTTCATCTATTACTTCAAAATATTTAGCACCTGCTCATGAGCAAGTACTCCGTTTTAGTCATATCACTCCCTGAAACAATTATTAATAGGGTTTTTGCGATTTTTGGAGTCCTGTAACTCTTCTTCTTCAGCTTATCAAAAATTGCAAATTTGAAGTTTCTGACTTTATTGGCATATAACCATACTGAAGTTAGATGAAGGTCGAAAATCGGCTGAGTTTGTTTCTGTATAAAAGGGTAGGTAGGTAGGTAGGTAGGTAGGTAGAAGTTGGCTGGTTAGAGGGAAGTACCGTGTCCTTTGATATAGATTAGGATAGTGACAATACTTAAATGTTTGGCTTTAATTTAGGATATTTGTATGATGTAAAATGTACCCATTCTAACGCCTGGTGCGCACTAGATGCAACTTAATTGCTGACTTTGAATTGCTGGCAACACGGAACAACTATAATAAATTTGCTTGCCCTCTCAACTTCCGATTAACTTTTGAGAATTTTTTTTTATTTTTTAGTTTTTTCTTAAGAATATTTGTTTGTCTGTTTTAAATTTTTGTATTCTCAATTTATCGACAAAAAGTTATTTTATCAAAATTGTAGAGACTTCAATTTTCTACAAAAACTTGAGAAAAAAAACTTTTTACACTTACTTTCCCAACATGGGGGACTTCCTTGCATACCGAGCGACCTACCTTAAACACCAACACAATATTTTTTTCTGTCCAAAAGATTTACAATTTACTTTTTCTTCACTTTCGTTTTCGAAAGTGAAATTGATGCTGAGCTTAAATCAATTGAAATTTGGTGAAAGAGGAATCAAAAAGAGAAATGGTTTCTTTAAATTCGATAACAATTCCAAACACATAGGGCAAAGCCCATTATGTGGGTTTCTGTAAATTAACAATGCTGATGAACAATGTTTAAAAAATGGAATTATTTTTTTTTTCGTATAACCTCGTTTTAATCCACAACTTTTATCGCCGACTTATCTCAATGCGATACTTACAGAACACGAGCAGAGTTTTTTTTTAGTTCTCTGAGAATTGATATACATATTTAATACATGATATTTTTGAACACGCTTATTCTAAAAGTCACAATGACGTTTCGTTAAGTTTATCAAAACAATTTGGTTACTTTTCCGCAGCATGAATTCTTAAGGAATTTTAAGAAAATTATATGTAAATCATTTCTCATACAAAATTTCACAGTTCATTAACAAAATCGCCAACTTAACCAAATGGTAAATTTATCTAGTGTTTTGCATCATTGAATGAATACCCTTATTATATTTATATACCTATCCCAAATGTAATTAAATTGGGAGCAAGTTGCTTGGGCGAGCAGCTTAAAATTTCTTAGTGGACGCCAGGCCTAATTATATCATAATAGGCGTTTTTCTTTTTTAGATCAGGATAGAGTTCTGAACAGAGTCCGAGCATATCGAGCATGCTCTTATGAACATCCTCTGAACAAAGGGTGTTCTGAGCGCTCTGAACTATTTTTGAAACACAGCTGCAAACACTTAGCTTTTTTTTCAATTTCACCTGTCAAATGCTTGTGTTCAGCATTCAACTAGGTCTGCTCAGTTATTTTAGCTCATAGAGCGCACTCTGAACAAGCTCAGAACATGTTCAGAACGAAAAAAAAAACACAAATTTGAAGCTCTGAACGTTCAGAGGTAAAAAGAAACACAATTTTTTGTTTGACAGTTCAGGCTCTGCTCTGAACTAAAAAAGAAAAACCCCTAATGATGTTTAGTGTTGAAATTTAATTTTTCAAATGGTAAACTTACGTAAATAGCAATGTTGTTCAAATCCGTGTAAAAAACTATTGTTTACCTTTTCTACGTTAAAGTCGGTAAAAAACGTAAGTGTAAAAATCGTAAAAATCCCGTTAAAAACGTAAAAAAAACTCGTAAAAATGGTAAGAAGAGGTAAAAAAAAGTAAATAACTGATAAAAAAGAGAGAAAATGAGAGGCATCTGTCAAAATTTAAATTGAAGCATTTCTTAATAAAAAACTTGGATTGAAATAAATTAGAGAATCTGTTTTTTAATCATTTTGTCGAAAATAAATTTAAAACCCAATAGCTTTTTTTTATCCAACTGTCATCTGCAATCTTGAAAGTTGAAGGTAACCAATTTTGATCATTTTTCTCGTTTTTTTTTTTTTTTTACCTTTTTTACGTTTTTTACATAAGCATATAATTAAAATACAGCAAGTAAAAAACTAATGTAAAAAACGTAAAAAACTATGTAAAAAAAATAAGGTAAAAAAGTCTTACAACACTGGTAAATAGTAAACATGTCTAGAGTTTTACATTATTCTATGAATTGAATACCCTTAATATTTTATATATACCTATGTATAATAAGATGGAAATTAAGATATCTGTCAATACGCATAAGTATAGCACAATATATCACAATTTATATACTTCAAAACCATATACATATTATTTCCATTATTTCACCTCTGTGTATTGATCTTTCTTCGGGCATTATCAAAATCATACATAATTCAAGTTTTAGGTATTCAAAATATATTTCAGATAAGGTAAATTCAATTCTCATTAAAATATATAAATTACGAAACCAAAATTCAATATTAAATAATAATAATTTCTGTAGACATGAGTTATATCTATATGAATGTATGAATTTGTTTAATATTTGTTCGATTTATTTGTTATTGACTATAATCATCCTTGGGCCTTATAAACTTTGTACATATATAGATGACGATAATGATGATGATTTTACATTTTATATCACCCTTTAAAGTGGCACAAGACTGCACTCTGCAGTGTCATATTCTGGATGTTGACGGAATTAATTACCATTTAATTGTTAAGTATACCTATATTATGAGCATAACACATCTCATCCAGCTGCAGGATTAAATAATTCATTGTTTTGTTTGACTGCAAGGTAAATTGCATTTAGTATAAATGCAACAACAAAAAACAATATACGAGATGATAAAGTTGTGTCCTTTATACAGGGTGTCTCGGCCCTGGTTTGAAGTGTTTTAGGGTGAGGTTCTTGGGTGTACATTCTAAGAAAAAGATCATTCTACAGTAAAGGTCTATCTCTAATTTTGACACCAATTATCGTGGATTAAAGAAAACGCTTACTTTCGGTGTACCCTGACCCGCATATGTTAACAAAAATTTCTCTGCTAATTCTATTGGTATAGAAACTAGGATTTTATTTTAAGGAGAAATATTAGCCTTTAAAACTGGGTTTAAATTAAGTTGATATCTTGTCTCAGTTTTGAGATATCTAATTTCTAGCCTGTTCCATTTTTCCTGCCCTTGCTAATTTTTTGAATTTGAGGTCGATTTTTTCAAGAAATTGCATAATAAACCTTTTACTATTTTTTCTTGTGAACGCAAAAATAATAAAAATTAAAATCAATAGCAAGATTGTGGAAGCGTAAGCGTTTTCTTAAATCCACGATAAATGATGAAGTCAAAATTGGAGACCTTTACTGTAGAACGATTTTTCTCTTAGACAAGAACTGCACACCCTAAAATACTCTAAACCAGGTTCGGGACACCTTGTATAGTCATAGTGCCATGAAATTTGTATTATATTTTTGATGCTATGAAGGTAAGGAAATAAAATTTGAAACAAATCCAATTTAATTTCTCTAGAAAATCCATTTAATCTTGAATCTTTGGCTTGAAAGTGCACCAAGAAAACAAAAAAAAAATCCTTAATAAAAAAATTTTGATTTAAATTTCATATAATGTAGCAACATATGCGAGGTTATGTTGAATTCAAAGAATGTGTGTGTGGACATTGCGGTGTATATAATGGAGTGTAACCTAAATTGCCACGTTTCTGTGATTACAATTACCACGCTGACGAATGACTCGGACCGGGGTCAAGGTCTATTTATCTATAGTATAAACATTTTATGCAGCAGCAACGTCAAGCAAGATTGTCTGACTTTATAGAAGCACACTGTGAGAACAAAAAACCATGATGTAGCAATAGCATTGCAATCAGTGGTCAGAGTAGAATCAGAGAACTCAGAAAGACATAGAACAACGGCGGTGGAAGTGGGGTGTGCGGTAGCAAAGTTGTTGGTTATTGCAGCATCAGATACCACCAGTCATCATCATGAAACAGCAATGGACATGAACATTGGACAATGGAGTGGCACTTTAAAGTATTCACTTGGAATTCAACTGAGGTTTTCGTCAAGGGCGCAACCATCGCCATCGTCGAGTGTCATGTTGAAGAGCCGTATATATATAGGGGGGCTATAGGCTATATTGAATGGAGTTATGCGAGATGTGGCACAGTTAAACAACAACAACGGATGGAAGTTAATTGACAAATTAATTTTCCAAAAGAAAATATAATAATTTTACAACCTTTGTTTTGTGCGAATTCAGTTGGGTAATTTTATAGGGTTTGAAAAAAAAAAAAAAAAAAACAAACAATGATTACAAGAAACTGCAGAGGGTGGATGATGGGAAAGAGGTTTTGAGGTTTAAGGTAAGGTTTTCATTATTATAATGAATTGCCTTTAAAAAGATACATTTAGGTAGCTAACTAATGGTTATAGTGTAAGGAATTTTATGTTTGCTTGGAAATATTTTACGCAGCTATAAATTGATAATAACTATATCGGCTTCAGCTTTGATTTGTTCTTATGACTTAATAGCGGCCATATTGTTGAAGCTACATCTGTCAAATTGGCTGTCATTTATTCAGTCTGTTTCTCCAATACACCATGAATGGATATAGCGTTCAACAATACGAGTCAAATGATGAAATTGTTTCATCAAAATGGGTGTTCTGTTCAGGCAACTGCAACGCTCCACACCCATTTTACGGTTGCCATAATCGTCCAACCGAGTGGACTATTTGCAGTGTGGTGGATAAATTTGAGTCCACTGGTTCAGTAAACGATCAACACCTGTACTTCGTCGAAAAAATCCAAGATCTGCCGAAAATATCTCCGCTGCCCGTGAGAACTGAGAGTCCGAGGCAATCCATTTCAAGTTGGTCACAAGAACTCAGCCTTTCGCAGACTACTACTTGGCGAATTTTGTGTCGTGACTTAGGCCTCAACCGTCCAAAATTCAACTGACCCACTAGCTGGAGGTACACGACCATAGACAACGACGTGTGTTCCTTGAATGGGCTCTGGAGCAGTTGGAAACTGACCATAATTTTCATTTCGAATTTGGGACGATACCAATTGACGTGAGATCCAAAAGCGTCCAATGCATCCCGAAAAAGTCACTGTTTGATGTGGATTTTCGGCAAGTGGAGTCATCGGTCCATTTTTTTTTTGAGAACGACGAGATGTTGGCCAGGCCATCACCGTCAACGGCGAGCGCTATAGGTTGATGATTACCAACTTCTTTTGGCCTGAATTGTATGATGTCGACACCCAACGACATGCGGTTTTAATTGGACGGCACTACGTGCAACACAGCTCACGCCACATTTGACATTCGACACGAGCGATTCGAGGGCGTTGTCATCTTACGTGGAGGTGATGTGAACTGGCCACCGAGATCATGCGTTAATTTTCTGAAGTCGCAGGTCTATGCGAATAGGCCGTAAACCACAGCTAACCTCAAAGTCAACAAAACCCATTCCTTGGGGGTCTTATTCAGCTTGATTTATGCACCAGAGTCATGGAAAATTTGACATTTCCTATGCGCACCACCCAGAAAAGCCACGGCGGACATGTGAACGATGTTATATAATGTCATCGGTGGGCCTTTCAAATGAATAAAAAATAGAGATTAATTGCCGATTTCACGAAGGACTTTTAAACATTTAACAGGCTTCTAAACCTAAAAATAGGATTTTTTGATTTCACCAAGAACTTTTAAATTAAACAAGCTTTTAAACAGCCTTATAAACTAAATGCCCATGTTTGGCTCATTAAATTTTAAAAGTGTCATTGAAATGTCATCAGATGCAGTTAACAAGTGGATATATCAGCTGACATTTGCAGAAAAAAATTTAAAACATTTTAATTTTCAAGTTTTGAAGATACAATATCAATTAGCCCATTTTTGTCAGCTTCTGTGTAATTTTTGCCTCTTTCTCTTCTTTTTATATTATATTATGTGCATTTATTATTAAATTTAATTGAAAATCACTTTATAAAAACCTTTCGGCAGCGGCCCAATGTTTGTTTTTGATCTTGAAAAAGTAGCGTTTTATTTTGCAATTCTTGGCATTTGTTTCAATACATAATGCTTTCTCATTTTTTGTTTCATACATTTCGCTTATTAGTCCCCTTTCGCACGAGGAAACTGAGTTTCCAGCAACTTTCAGTTTTTGGGTGAGAAGGGCAACAAGTTAGAGGATCGAACGGTCTACGATTGGTGCGGGAATTGAAAATTAAAAGAAAACGTCTCCAGCAACTTGTTTCCTCGTGTAAAAAGGGACTTAGAAAGAAAAAACAAATTTATTTTTCCAGGGATGTGAAGAGAACTCGATTTTAACAAAAATTTCCCTGAAATTTCCCTTTTATAAATAGATTGGTGAAATTATAAATATTTAAGGGTACTATAAAATTTAAGAAGGTTTTTGAAAGAAGTGCTTTTAGTGTTTGTTTATGAAATTTGACATATGTATCTAAGTGTTATACTTTAATAAATTGGCATTTCTCTAATCTAGTCCTTTCTTAAAAATTCTTGCTAAGAACATTTGAAAATAAGCTTACCTATAGGTACCTATACTAGGTACGTATTAATCAAATTTCACCATGAACTTCTACAAAATGTCTCCAATTTTTTACTTCTAGGCCCTATCTCATGAGTAGTTATTATAAAATATAGTAAACATAAAAAAACTTTTTCAATTATATTCACTCCATTTAAATCAAAACTTAAATTTTTGTTTGCCCAAAATTTAACTTTTCTGTCCAAAGGATTTTTATTTTTATGATCCCCTAGATACAAAAAAAAACAAACATATCCATAAAAAGTGAATATTCTAGCCACGCTGCTGATGGCAGAGTATTTCATGAGCACGTGTGTTAAAATGAGTAATAGCCAAGAAATAAAAACACCAACGGACTTTATGCCAACGCACCCTCTGGCCATCACATCATCAGAACCAGCCCTGGATTAGCCATAGGGGCCATCGGGGCCATGGCCCAGGGCGGCAAAATTTTGGGGGGCGGCAAATTTTGAAGACTGTAACTGTAAGAAAAAAATAAAGAGGAAATAAAGAATGCTCTCATCAAAAACTTTAAATTTATAATCGATAAACCTTCTAATTTACGTCCAAATTGAAGAAAAATATATTTTGTTTTCCATAAAGAACAAACAAAAAATTGAATACCCACATAGATCAAAGTTTTTTTTTAATTCATCACTTCATATCCGCTTTCTTGCACTAGTACGGAAAACACGAATTATTTTTTTCTACAGATACCTACCTACACCCAAGACACAACACTGTAAGTAGAAACAGAAAGTGCTATTCATGCCATTTCATTTAAAGAATACATGGCATGATATTTATGCTTGAATTTCTTGTTTCTTCTGCTCATCTACGTCACTTTATGACGAAAATGCGTACAAAAAAAAAAATACAAAAAAAGACAGAAAACTAATGCAAGGTGAATTACATCACTCAGTAACAAAATTCCTGTACCTTGATGCCGTCTGTATTCACATTCCACAAATGGGTGCACTAACAATAGCCACTTCGCTCAGAAAGCAGAGAGAACACTGCACACAGCACAGGCCTCTTCTCGAGAAGAGAGCAGTGCACTCTCTCCTGACACCTCACCGTCTCCATAACTATCACTCAAACTCCAACTCGCCTTTAAAAAATACTTACAGAAAAAAACCTTTTATAATAAATAGTATGACCATCTACTCTTAATTTTTGTACCTAAAAAGTTTTAACCCTAACATTTTAAATCGATATTTTTAAAATAAATAAGTCAAAACAAGATAAGCACATGCTATTTCTTATTCTCAAGTCAAAACAAATATTTTTAAGATTCTTAAATGGGCCTCTTTAACTATTAAAACAATTGAAAAACTGCAAATAAAACAATTTGAACAAAGGCACATCTGGTCACTTCAAAACTTCAACCCGCTAGATACTTATATGTTTGTCGTATTGAGAACGTTTCTACTGCGATGAGTAGGTTTACTCTGGTGCTTTGGCACTCCAATACAGAAAACCCTTTAACGTATACAAAAAATCCCATATTATTTCCTTTCAAAATACGAACCTATAAATTTTCATGAACAAAATTCAGGTGAAAATAATTTTGGTATACTTATAGCTTGCAATCCATAAATTCCGACTACACCGATTGACTTTCACATTGCCCTTTGATTGTAAAATTGATTGTAAGGCTCGTACAAAAAGGAATTTTTCTAAGTATCCATGAACACTCTGTTTGTAGGTTTAGATAAAAAAAAACGAAACCAAAGAAGAACTTAGAAAAGTGAGTACCTACTTATTTTTGACTCCAAAAAAGCGAGAAAGCAAATTCACTGTTTTACCGTTAGTTTTAGTTGTTGAGAATTTCAATGGCTTTGAAATTTATAGTGAATTGTCTCGTTGGATATGAATATTGTTTGCTTTCTTTCGTCTGATTAATTGAATTATTGTCTGATGTCTGTCGTTATTAAAGTTTTAAAAATCAATTAAGCTGTTGGTGAAGTTAACAGTACAATAAATAAAAGAGTGAAAGTAACATTTTCCAATAGATTTTGTTTTACAAGTGCTTATTTGAAAAAGCAGGTTTTGTTTGTTTTCGGGTGCTTACTTTCGGTCCACGTTGGTGTGAAAATGGACGGGCGAAAACGAATGAGTGGAAAACAGTATTCCAAAATAAGAGCGAAAAAGGCAAAGGAATTTGATAAAGTGGTGAGCAAAACAAATAAAATAGAAAACTTTCTTTTACCTACACCCGGATCTAAAAACAGTTCAGAAATTGGTTGCAATGACCCAAAAGACTTATCCTTAAGTTCAACAGAAACCGAAATTCTATCTAACAAACCCTCCATATCTAACAGTAATCCTTCTGAAATTCAAATAAATGAAAACCAACGAAATTCGTCTACATTTTCTGAAACAAATTATATTGCTGATTCTAACCCTTCTGAAACTCAAAAAAATCACAACCACCAACTTCCTGCCAACAATAATTGTAGTAGTTCAAATAATCCATCAAGGGAGGTCGTTAGTCTTGACCCATCTGAATGGGAAATTAATGATTTTACCATTGATTTTTTGGTTAAAAATGGTATAAATCAAAATTTAAATACAAGCATTCAAAATTCAAAGCGTTTTTTTACCGACCGTTCTCGGTTTCTGCCAAAGTCAATCTTCACCAGAAACTTGGCAAATGGTGAAACAGTTGAAAGGCTGTATTTAACATATTCCCCAAAAATGGGGACAGTGTATTGTGCCCCATGTCGTCTATTCAGCAAAGAAATTAATCAATTTAAATATGGTTTCTGCGATTGGAAACATGCTGAAGACAGAGTTCAAGTTCATGAAAATTCAAATAATCATAAAAAATGCGTTATGATTATGCTCAAAAGAGCAGAAGTATGCGGAATCGATGCAGATTTGAAACTTCACCTCCAGGCCGAGGAAACATATTGGAAAAATGTGCTATTGCGAGTTGTTGCGGTTGTCAAAAAATTATCCGTTTAGAGGCAAAGACGAAAAGTTCGGGTCATTGCATAATGGAAATTTTTTAATGTCCCTCGAACTCAGCTGAATTTGATCCATTTCTTGCTGACCATATTGCAAAACATGGTAATCCAGGCCGAGGTAAAACTTCGTACTTGTCATCTACAATATGTGACGAGTTTATAGAAGTAATGGCAAAACAAGTGCGGACCAAAATAATTGCTGACATAAAAAAAAATAAATATTATTCTATAAGTATTGATTCAACGCCAGATATTTCCCATGTCGACCAACTATCTTTTGTAATTCGAAGTTGCGATAAAGACGGAAAGCCAGATGAACGATTCCTTGGATTTGAAGAAAACGTAGGACATAAATCAGAAGAGATGGTCAATGCTATGATAGATGCTATGAAGACATGGGGCATTGATATAAAAGACTGCAGAGGTCAGAGTTACGACAACGCTAATAACATGTCCGGTGCCTATTCTGGATTGCAAGCCCGTGTGAAGGAACTGAATGCATTAGCCTGTTACGTCCCTTGTTCTGCACATTCCCTTAATTTGGTTGGTTTACATGCCGCAGAATGTTGTTCTGAAGCTCGCCAATTTTTTAACGTAGTTCAAACTATTTACAATTTCTTTTCGGCTTCAACACATAGATGGTCTATTCTGCGTTCAAAACTAAATGGAAGTACTGTGGTGAAAAGTCTTTCCATTACTAGATGGGCTGCCAGAGCTGATGCTTGTAAGAGTTTGAAAACAAACTACCGCACGATACACGAAGCTCTTACTACAATAGCCGATGATTGTCATGAAAAACCAACAACCCGAACTGAAGCAGATGGTATAATTCACCACCTGGAGAGATTTGAAACTGCGCTTTTAACAGTTGTGTGGTCAACGTGAATGGACAAATTTTATGCAGCTCAATCAAGACTTCAGTCTCCAAATATTTGCTTAAATAAAGTTGTTATTCTCTATGATTCTCTATCTAAATTTGTTACGACACAACGAGATAAGTTTGAACTCTTCGAAGAAGAGGCCATGACAATAGCTCTTACACATGAAAAAGACTATGGATCAAACAAACGAAAGAGAATTAGGAAGCTGCAACCGGACGAATCAAGAGAAGGAGACGTTGAGCTTACGGGCTCCCAAAAATTTAAAATTGAAACGTTCATTGTCATCTTTGATAAAATTATAATAGAAATGAACGAACGAAGTACATGCTATAGTAATATCTTTAAAAAGTTTAGAATCTTAGAGATTTTACCAGACAAAACAATTTCTGACAATAATATGATACAACATGCAGAATATCTCAGGAGTGAGTACTTCAAGGATTTGGAATCTTCATTTTCATCGGAGTGCTTACACTTTCGAACTCTAATTGATGAAAAATTACATTCAGTTGAGAATTTAACGACAACAATATCTAGTTTATGCTTATGCCGGTGCGAAAATATGAAAACAGCTGCTCACAGTAATGAAAACATAATAATTCAGATGTCAAACTTTATCAGGGCAAATGGTTTGCAGACCATTTTTCCAAACCTTGATATCGCCTTAAGAATTTATCTGTGCATTTTTGCAACAAACTGTTCGGCGGAACGATATTTTTCGGCGTTAAAAAGGATAAAAATTTTTTTGAGATCTTCAATGTCAGAAAAGAAATTAAATAATTTTGCAATATTATCAATCGAAGCCAAGTTTATTGAAAATATGAGCTTTGAAAACATTATATCCGATTTTGCAGCCGTAAAATCTCGACGTAAAGTCGCCAAGATTTAAATTAAATAAATGTTATTTAAAGTAATATTTAGCTAAATAAAAACTTTAATTAAAAATTACATCTTATTTGAAAACAGGAGGGAAAAACATGATAAAACATCTAAAACATTTAATCGTTTGTAAATAATTATTTATTGCTGTTTCCACTAACTGATATTTATTTTATTTAAAATTGAGATCTTCATTTTTAATATGGTTTGTATGTATATTATAAATTTTCTGTGATATCTACCTTGGAATTCAGATTTCAGAACTGAAGTTCCGAAAGCTACATAAATGAAATTAGAATAGCATAAAAGAAAAGCTTGATTGAAAGATACGCGATAAGTTTAATAAAATTAATTTAAATTGATTTAAATTGATTTCACTTAAGATGTTACACGTTACTCAAAAAACTTATTAAAACTGTTTTTTGTGTTTATTCAAAATCTATGCCTTTTTGGCATCAAAAAAATTTGGGCCCAGGGCGGCAAAATAGCTTAATCCGCCCCTATTCAGAACTATAAAAAAATATACCAATGTTCATATACACAAATACCTATAGGTGCTGTTAACCGTCCCTCATTTTATTTAGAACTCACACTGTATATATTCTGGGACGAATAAAAAAAAAAAAAAAACAGGTCCTTATTTTCATATTCCTTCCTGAAATTCTATCTCTTTCTCATGTATGTCATATATACCTATACCTAAACAAACAAAATATTCAAGGCAGAAAACACTCACCGTCCTAAAATCTAAAAAAAAAAAATCATAAAAATGGGATATAAGCACGAGCACCCTAAAAAAAAAGCTATATCCTTCCACCTTTTTTTAATTTTTTTTTTTTTTTAAGAGAAACGGCATACGCGAATATTTATACATGTTTCCTCCAACAGCAAACGCGGATTATTTTCTTTTGCAGCCTTTTCAATTCATTTTTTTTAAGGTATAAAAGACTTTTCAAAAATTCAGTTTAGAAAACGGATGTATCCTCTTTTATTTTCTACCTAGCTATATGAACGGACTTCTGTAAAGTGAATGTTTTCAACTTCATATTGAGTTACAAACTATTGTATACAATATAGGTGTCTAAATTTGTTTTGTTTTTGATATTTTGTACTGATGCGCTAAGGCAAATAAAATAGAATGCCCAAATGGAATTTACGGAATACCTACGTTTCTACTATACAGGGTGTCCCGAAATCACAGCCTCAGAAGAAAACCATAAGTACCTTAGGTCATTGTCAAAAACTTATGAGGTAATTTTCTCGTTTTCGATTCGTTTTCGACTTATAACGGTTTTAATGATTTGTTTTCTTTTTTCCTTTGACTTTGCCAAACTACAACCGATTTTTAAATTTTTTTATTTAAACAAAAACAATTAGACATTTTTATCTGCCATACAACTTTTTTCTGTGTGGATAACGGTTTTTCCGCAATTTATTATCAAACACTTTTTTTAAGAATGTTAAGGTTGTTCTTTTGACTTCGATATGATTTTTTTCTAAAAAACACGTTATTAAGTATAACTTTTTTCTTTTTATTATGAAAGTCCAATGTGTTTTCTTAAAAATACTTAACATTTTTGTACTTAAAAATACATTTAAAATTATTAAAAAATAGAAGACGAAAAATAAAGGAAAATCAAGAAAGTATGAATATTTTATGAAAACGAATTAAAACGAATAAAAAACTACAGTGAGTGTTGAATTTTGAATGTTGGAAAGGATAAAGTAAGAGTAAGACCGTTAAAAGTTTTTTATTCAATTTCAAAAATCGTTTGTAGTTTGGCAAAGTTAGAGCCAGTCAAAGGAAAAAGAAAACAAATCATTAAAACCGTCATAAGTCGAAAACGAAGCGAAAACGAGAAAATTACCTCATAAGTTTTTCGACTTGAAATGACCTCAGGAACTCATGGTTTTCTTCTAAAATTATATAAAACTAATTAAAATAGGAATGATTATAGAATTAGCTGATTGGCTAAATGGAATAGGGATTTCCCTATTCTATTAATTTATCGGGTTTTTCAATAAGAGCGCTACAAAAGTTTTTTTAAATCTACTTTACTTTCGTAAGACATTACCGATTTGGGTTAAGTAGGTAGCAAGATAGCGGTAGTGTTTGACAACTTCATAGGTATCAGAACCTAGGAACTATTGTTCTTCTCCTGTTAAGCGACGAATTTGTTGAATTAATATGAAGGTTCCATTGCATGCAGTATACTCTTCTATTTATCATGAGCTATAGGTGGAAAGTTTGGTGTTATTTTGATATCAATCATTTGATCGACACTTGAATGAACTTGAATGACACTTGATTATTATTCCTGGCAGGTATTCTAAGGCCCAGTTTGACAGTCGAAGTAAGTGTCACTTAAGTGGTAAATATTGAAAACTAATGCCCAATTTCCCAGTGTAAACTTATCGGAATAAGTGACACTTAAGTCTCCAATATTTGCCACTTAGTGTCAGTTTTTCAGTGCGAGATCATCCTAGTATCGGGGTTAAACCTGAGGTAACTCCATAAGCGTGTTTTTCAGTCAATTGAAATCCTAAGTTAACTCCGAGTTAGCTCACCTAATTTGGTAAGTTAACTCAGGGACCAAATTGACGGCTTTTTCAGTTGTGGCATCATCTCTATTTTGATAGTGAAAGCCGTAAAAAGTTGATATCCATAGTTTCGTACATACAGATTTTTGACAACTGAATGATAAAGTTAATCCTCAACTGGAAAACTGTTCCTGAGTTAACTCGGGATTAATTTATTTTCAGGATTAGCTAACTCTGGTTTAACTGAGAGCTAACCCTGAACGGAAAAACTGGTCCTTACTCAGACAGTAAAACTGTGGCTAATGGTCCAAAATGGTATAATTAAGTCCCACTGATTTTGTTAAGTGTGTACTGTGAAACTTCCCCTAAAAGATCATCCAAAAATAAGCTAAAGAGAAGTGGACTAAGCTGGAAATCCTGTTTGACACCCGAGGAAGTGCTGAACCATTCTGACATTTACCTTCCATCCAATACCTCAGTTTGATTATTATTGTACATGTTTACTAGTAAACGAAGTAATTTTGAGGATAAACCAATGCAACACGAAAGTTGAAAAAAATAGACATTTTTGCAGAAAAGATGATGCGTCCCATTGGAATAATTTGAGATCCCAAGTAGGAACAGAAGGAACCGCAGCCTCTGCAACATCAAACTGTCCTGAAAGCACTATCTTTCTCTAATCTTCTCTTGTTTCTTCCTCCACTTTCTCGGCCATAATAACTACAGAATTAGTAATGAAAATGAATAATGTAAATAATAATAAAATTAGTAAATTTTTTCAAACAAAATGGTAGTACTGATTCATTCCAGAAACTAGACTTCAGAGAAAATAATTTATATATTTTGTTACTGTCATCAAATTATCCGATTAAATAATAATGTCAAGAAGTATAAACAATTAAAACAAAAAAAAAACAATATTTGCATTAGCAGTACGTATACGTATGTATTATAAATGTATATGTACATTCTTGATTCTGTAATCATATAATAGACAATGACACATTGTTATCCTTCTTTATATATATATTATTATGTACATTCTCTGTCAAGGATTACAATGCACATTTCAAAATATGAAGAGCATAAATAAATTAAGAATACACACTGCTGTTGACATTTCAATTTCATTCTGGTTTCTCGTTGTTGGAGAACAATAAACCATTGAGGTACTTCAATATTGTTCAATAATATGATAAGTTGTTTTTGTTGAGAGACAACAAATTTATTTTATTTCATATAAATTGACTAACCAACAAATGCATATATGTATAGGTACCTAACCTGCATACGTATACCTACTCGTATATTTCTTACTGAAGTATGAATCAAATAAGTTTTTTGAATAAATCAGAATTCCATTATAAGATATTTTTGATATTTTCACAAGAATATAGAGTAGATATGCATGTTTATGGTTTTTATGTAACTGTTCAATGATTTGATGAGTATAACTTCATTTACATTTATACATATGTATGTACATACATATAAGAGCTCTTCAAATTGTGGAAGGAAAAGAAACAATAATAATTAAATAACAGATTTTTGACATCTTCGTTACTATGCAAAATTTAATTCAGTGACAAAGTTCACCACAAAGAAATATTTTTCAATTCTTCAAACTTACTTAATTATTTTTTAAAAACTCCACTTAATTTACGACACAAATGTTAAAGACAAAACATTTTCGACTGTCAATTCAGCTGCAGCTGTATAAAGTGGTCGATTTTCAAAACTTGGTAGGTATACCTATACTTATAGCGTTTTGGAAATTTTTTTATAATTTAAATTTTTTTAGGGCCAAAATGAGGGTAGGTACCCATCATACAAATATGCTTAGTCATGATGAAAATACCATTTTTCTCAAAAATGTGGCAACAAATAAAAAACAGCAGTTAGTTTGTCAGGCTTTCGTACCATCATATATTAATATTGAACATTTGAATGCAGTAATTGTCAAACAATAAAACCTAAATTGTAAAGGACTGATCACGTGACCTTTGGTAGCGCTATTCGTTGTGCATATATATGGCTTAAAGGAAGCTTATTAATGACGGCACAAGTTTTTCAAATAAATTTTAACAAATAGACCAAAACATGCTTTGAATGGATTTGAATGATTTTGGTTTTTTGAGTTTCGCATATTTATCCTATTTTTTTTTAATATCCGACTTTTTAAATTCGGTGTTGGAAAACAACACATCAATTATTGGAACCAAAAAAATAATAAAAACAAAATAAAACTTAATGATAATGTATAGTTATAAAGCTCTGAAGGTTTACTGAAAAAAAAAAAAAAAATTGAGAAAAAAAACAGGTGAGGTCATAATTCCAAGGATGATTATTGAAGGCACTGAATTTGCTTCGAATTTCTAAATATAGTTTTTAAAGTACACATCATTTTTAACTGAATTTGCTTCGAATTTCTAAATATAGTTTTTAAAGTACACATCATTTTTAAATTTCTTTATTTCTTTATATTATGATCACTGATCAGTGAAAAACGAAAGTTTCTACTGAGCTTGAAGGAATACATAATAAGTCAATTTGACTACTTCCAAGTTCCAACAACCATGGACAATATGGGCTGGGGTCATTATTTTGTAAAATCCATAATTTGGTTTCCTAAATTTAAAATTTAAATCTAAAATTCTGTATTCTTAAATTCTGCAAATCCAAAATTCTATTTTTGTTTTTAATTCTGTAAAACCATAATTATATGTGCTTCAATCATCCTGATAATGAAAAAAGTGCGAAACAATTTTTCTTTCATAATTAATAGAATTTTAAAATTTTGAATTTTGGAGTTCAGAATACAAAAACTTGTTTATACCTACTAATTAAATTATTATAAAGATGAAAGTTTATCACTCACTCACTCACTGACTCATTCATTCACTAATCATTCTACAGCTTACTGTGTAATATATATGATATATATAAAAAATTTTTTCGAATACTACATATTTGAAAGTGCACACTAAGAAGGGATTTTTTGAAATTCTTAAATTTAATAGGGTAAACTTAGGTTTAAATAGGGTAAAGTCGGATTTCTATTTTCTAAATGGGTTAAGATAAAATTATTAATTTATATAGAATTCATAGATTTTTTAATTCTAAGGTGTGTCAGGGGGGTTAAAAAAATTATAAAAAATTATCTTCACACTTACCAACGTTTAAAACGCAAAATCTCAAAAATCAATGTTTCACAAATAAATTATATTAAATCGGGGGGTGTGTTGATTTTTATCATATTTACTATTTTGAATAGAGCATAGAAATAAAAATTAGGCGTGTAATACAAAATTTTTATTTATGTCGTATTTTTGACACACGCAATTTTTCAAAAACACAAATTTTTTTTTACCTTTTTTTCACACTCTTTATTTTTTATCTTTTTAATGCGGGTAGATAGAAATATGAAATTTTACAATCTTATAGAGATTATGGATTTACATGATTTTGCTGAAAATTGGATTTCTAAAGTGCTGTTGAGAAAAGTTATTCAAGTATAAAAAATTTTAAAAAATTTTAAAAAACACTTTTTTACGGTTTTCTCACAATACCGTTTTAATTAATTGTCATAGAAGGTTGAAATTTTCACACCTAATAGAATCTATTGATTTAAATTTTATTTTAATTTTATTTCATTTTTTTTTACCACTAACGGGACTATTAAAGTAGTTTTACACATAAGCTTATTACTCATCAGTGCATGCACGCATGAGTTTCATTTTTCTTTAGTCCGCATGGCAATATGATAACAATTAATTTGATACCTCATTTGTTAATCTACATACTATAAAACCATCACAATTTTAATTTTAATTTAATCAAAAAATCCATTAAATTTAATCGAAACTACCCCATTTGTTCATTGCCAACCACCACCGACCAGTGGCAGACTACCCGTTATTTTAACAAAATCAGAAAATCCAAATCATATTGATGGATTAAATAATTCATAACTTCTCTCCTAATTGTCCTATCTTCAAGATTAAGATATTAAAATAATCACTAAATGCTAAGCTATAATTCTGTATAAAAATTATTGCGGAGGGGGGAAGCGTTCTATACGAAAAGGGGTGGTAAAGAGGTTATCAATTCAATTTTCTGTATTAAAAATGCAAAAGTTGATGAAAATTTTACGAATTTCAAAATATTATATTCTACAATATTGTAGCCCCAACCATTATCTATAAAAAAGTCTATAGTGTTATAGGGGTAAATTCAACAAGTGCGGCGGGAGGGGGATTTAAATTAAATTTAACGATAAAAATCGATTTTAATCAAAAAAATCATCCCACATGACATCATTAATTAATTAATAACTCCTAAAATACTTAACGGATTCTCAAGATTAAAGTCTTAAAATACTGTCATTAAAACAAACATTAAATGTACGTAAAAAAAAATCTCAAATTTTCATGACAATTATGAAAAAAATGTAAAAACAAATTGAATTAATGTTTTTTTACACCCACTTTGATTGATTAAAAAATTTTAAATAATATGTTATATTCAAAATAGAGACAAAAAATTTATCACATATTATTTATTAATATATTGTCTAAATATTTGTTGAACATCTTAAAGTTCTAAGTCCAACAAGAATTAAGATATTAAATAAATTTTGAAATTAATTTATTTATAACATGCTTTTTGCGGCATAGTGTTTCCTTCATTAAAATGCTCATTACTTTTTACTAGAATAACGGATTTTAATCAAATGACTTTTATTCGCTTGCAAACAAGTAAGCGCTTATTTTGATATATAAAACATATATATCTATCATTGATTTCATACATTAAAACGTTCTAAAAAAAAAAAAATTCATAAAAAAATCTTAAATAATTTTCTTGAAAAATAAATGAAAAAACGAGAAAATTTTTCTATTTTTGCAGGTATATATATACATATACATATTTATATTATTATATGCACGTGCGTTGGTGGTAGGTATTTCTCATTCGTAATAAACCTAAAGGTACCATCATTGTTGGTTTGGTTGGCTGATAACTTTTGTTCTAATGATCGCATTGTCTTAAAATTTAGGTAAAATGTCATTCAAGTGTACTTGACCTTTTTAATGAAACTTACTATGATGTGGGTAGAGTATATTATTTAGTTGGCTTATATCTTCTGTTCTATTAATCGGATCTGTAAGATTAAGGTCTTAAAATAAAGGTAAAATGTTAGGCTAACTTCACTTCCAAGTTAATTTATAAAAAAAAAAAATTCAAATTGAATTTAAAAAAATCGCTTTCGTTAATATGAGCACGGGCTGGGCTGGGCATTGGGCAACAAATTTAATACTCAGATTAATAGAAAAGAGTTGATTTGGTCAAGTGATTGACTTGGCAAGTTGGTTACATTTTTAATAATGGTCAGATTTTCAAAGTGAAGTTTTTTAAATTTTGATTAAGTATCCGGCTAAACAGTGTTCAAAAAGTTAAAAAAAAAAAAAACAAAACAAGTTATCAAAACATGTCGTACGGTTCACCCAAAGGTACTGTTAACTTGGGCGCCTGCCTGGCGACTGAACATACCCTAAGCGGAGCAACGGAGTTGCGTGAGCGGGACAGGGGACCCGCAATCGATTTTTATCGACAAAGGTCAAACTAAGTGAATGCCTGGAATAAAAGGTAGACTAGATTTATAACTTGACGAGTAACAATAGTCAGATTTTCAAGATTAATTTCCCAAAATCAAGGTGAATTATCATGCTAGAGGTAGAATAGTAGGTCAAGGGCTGACTGGGCAAATCGGATATAGTAGATTTATAACTTGAGTTCTAATGGTCATATTTTTATGGTTAAAGTCTCAAAATAAAGGTAAATTATTTGTATATACTATTAATTTAAAAAAAGTATGTATGTATGTACATATAATAACATACATACATAGATACATACATACATACATAGGTAGTTATGTATATATACCTATACTAATATAAGTTAGTGAATTGAAAGACAGATAGGTATTGAGAGAGACAGAGAGGTGCAGTGAGATCTAGAGAGAGACAAAGAGATACAGAGAGAGACAGAGACATACAGGGAGCGACAGAGAGATATAGAGAGAGACAGAGAGGTACAGAGAGAGACAGAAAGATATACAGAGAGACAGAGAAATGCAGGGAGATACAGAGAGAGACAGAAAGATACAGAGAGGGATAGAAAGATATAGATAGAGAGACAGAGAAATACAGGGAGATACAGAGAGAGACAGACAAATATAGAGAGGGACACAGAGATATAGACAGATAGAGACAAAGAGATACAGAGAGAGACAGAGAGATACAAAGAGATATAGAGAGGTAAAGAGAGAGACAGACTGATATAGAGAGAGGCAGAGATATACAGGGAGATACAGAGAGAGACAGAAAGATACAGAGAGGGAAAGAAAGATATAGAGAGATTTATAACTTATTATTTTTATGTTCTAAATAGTCAGATTTGTATGGTTCTTAAAATAAAGGTAGAGTGAGATAAAGGTAGAGTGAGATAAAGGTAGAGTAAGATAAAGGTAGAGTGAGATAAAGTTAGAGTGAGATAATGGTAGATTGAGATAAAGGTAGATTCGAGATAAAGGTAGATTCGAGATAAAGGTAGATTGAGACATTGTCTTGCACATACATCGTGTGACTGCAGTAAAAGGTAGATTGAGACATCGTGTGACAGTAAAAGGTAGATTGAGGAGACACCGTGTGACAGTTAGCGTAGCCAACTGTTCGGGTAAATATACTAGTTAAATTATTATAAAGACGTAAGTTTCTCACTCACTCACTCACTGACTGATTCATTAACTCATCATTGTACAGCTTACTGTGTAATATATATGATATATATAAAAATTTTTTTCGAATACTACATATTTGAAAGTGCACACTAAGAAGGGATTTTTTGAAATTCCAAAAACTAATAGGGTAAACTTAGGTTTAAATAGGGTAAAGTCGGATTTCTATTTTCTAAATGGGTTGAAATAAAATTATTAATTTATATAGAATTTATAGATTTTTTAATTCTAAGGTGTGTCAGGGGGGTTAAAAAAATTATAAAAAATTATCTTCACACTTACCAACGTTTAAAACGCAAAATCTCAAAAATCAATGTTTCACAAATAAATTATATTAAATCGGGGGGTGTGTTGATTTTTATCATATTTACTATTTTGAATAGGGCATAGAAATAAAAATTAGGCGTGTAATACAAAATTTTTATTTATGCCGTATTTTTGACACACGCAATTTTTCAAAAATACTAAACTTTTTTTTTGTTTTTTTAACAATCTTTATTTTTTATCTTTTTAATGCGGGTAGATAGAAATATGAAATTTTACAATCTTATAGAGATTATGGATTTACATGATTTTGCTGAAAATTGGATTTCTCAAGTACCATTTAAAAAAGTTATTCAAGTATAAAAAATTTTAAAAAACTTTTTCTAACGGTTTTCTAATAATATCTTTTTAATTAGTAACCATAGAAGGTTGAAATTTTCACAAATAATATAATTTATTGTTTTAAATGTGAATTTAATTTTATTTAATTTTTTTTATACCCTCAAGTTTAGATAACAGAATTATAAAGGTTGTTTTACATGTCAGCTTATTATTCATCAGTGCATGCGCGCATGGGTTTCATTTTTCTTTAGTCCGCACGGCAATATGATAACAATGATTTTGATAACTCATTTGTTAATCTACCCACTATAGATTGATCACAATTTTAATTTTAGTTCAATCAAAAAATCCATTAAATTTAATCGAAATTACCCCATTTGTTCATTGCCAACCACCACCGACCAGTGGCAGATGACCCGTTATTTTAACAAAATCAGAAAATCCAAATCATATTGATGGATTAAATAATTCATAACTTCTCTTCTAATTGTCCGATCTTCAAGATTAAGATATTAAAATAATCAGTAAATGTTAATCTTTAATTGTGTATAAAAATTATTGCGAAGGGGGGAAGCGTTCTATACGAAAAGGGGTGGTAAAGAGGTCATCAATTCAATTTTCTGTATTAAAAATCGAAAAGTTGATGAAAATTTTACGAATTTCAAAATATTATGTTCTACAATATTGTAGCCCCAACCCTTATCTATAAAAAAGTCAATGGTGTTATAGGGGTAAATTCAACAAGTGCGGCGGGAGGGGGATTTAAATTAAATTTAACGATAAAAATCGATTTTAATCAAAAAAATCATCCCACATGACATCATTAATTAATTAATAACTCCTAAAATTCTTAACGGATTCTCAAGATTTAAGTCTTAAAATACTGTCATTAAAACAAACATTAAATGTACGTAAAAAAAAATCTCAAATTTTCATGACAATTATGAAAAAAATGTAAAAACAAATTGAATTAATGTTTTTTTACACCCACTTTGATTGATTAAAAAAATTTAAATAATATTTTATATTCAAAATAGAGAAAAAAAATGTATTACATATTATTTATTAATATATTGTCTAAATATTTGTTGAACATCTTAAAGTTCTAAGTCCAACAAGAATTAAGATATTAAATAAATTTTGAAATTAATTTATATATAACATGCTTTTTGCGGTATAGTACTTCCTTCATTAAAATGCTCATTTCTTTTTACTAGAATAACGGATTTTAATCAAATGACTTTTATTCGCTTGCAAACAAGTAAGCGCTTATTTTGATATATAAAACATATATATCTATAATCGATTTCATACATTAAAACGTTCTAAAAAAAAAAAAAATCATAAAAAAATCTTAAATAATTTTCTTGAAAAATAAATGAAAAAACTTCGAAAATGTCATATAACTTTAGTAATTCTATTATCTTGATATTTAAAAATGTCATGCTACATGATAGATAATAGTATAATAATTTAAATTCAATTAAAAAAATTACCAATAAGATTACCTGAAACGGCTAAACAATTACAGTGGAAAAATAAATATTATATATTTTAAGCATCGTGAAAAATTTGCAATATCTGTTATACATATACATATGTATACATTTATTATTTTAAATGCACGTTGGTGGTAGGTATTTCTCATTCGTAATAATAATCCTAATAAAGGTACCCTCATTGTTGGTTTGGTTGACTGATAATAATAAATAATTCATAACTTCTGTTCTAATTGTCCGATCTTCAAGATTAAGATATTAAAATAATCACTAAATGTTAATCTTTAATCGTGTATAAAAATTATTGCGGAGGGGGGAAGCGTTCTATACGAAAAGGGATGGTAAAGAGGTCATCAATTCAATTTTCTGTATTAAAAATGAAAAAGTTGATGAAAATTTTACGAATTTCAAAATATTATGTTCTACAATATTGTAGCCCCAACCCTTATCTATAAAAAAGTTAATAGTGTTATAGGGGTAAATTCAACAAGTGCGGCAGGAGGGGGATTTAAATGATTTTTTACCATAAAAAATTTTAATCAAAAAAATCATCCCACATACCTAACATCATTAATTAATTTATAACTCCTAAAATTCTTAACGGATTTTCAAAATTAAGGTCTTAAAATACTGTCATTAAAGCAAACATTAAATGTATGTAAAAAAAAATCTCTAATTTTCATGAAAATTATGAAAAAAATGTAAAAACAAATTGAGTTAATGTTTTTTTACACACACTTTGATTGATTAAAAAATTTTAAATAATATGTTTTGTTCAAAATAGAGACACAAAATTTATCACATATTATTTATTAATATATTGTCTAAATATTTCTTGAACACCTTAAAGTTCTAAGTCCAACAAGAATTAAGATATTAAATAAATTTTGAAATTAATTTATTTATAACATGCTTTTTGCGGCATAGTGTTTCCTTCATTAAAATGCTCATTACTTTTTACTACAATAACGTATTTTAATCAAATGACTTTAATTCGCTTGCAAACAAGTAAGCGCTTATTTTGATATATAAAACATATATATCTATCATCGATTTCATACATTAAAACGTTATAAAAAAAAAAAAATCATAAAAAAATCTTAAATAATTTTCTTGAAAAATAAATGAAAAAACCCGAAAATTTTTCTATTTTTGTAGGAATATATATACATATACATATTTATAGTATTATATGCACGTGCGTTGGTGGTAGGTATTTCTCATTCGTAATAATACTAAAGGTACCCTCATTGTTGGTTTGGTTGGCTGATAACTTTTGTTCTAATGATCGCATCGTCTTAAAATTTAGGTAGAATGTCATTCAAGTGTACTTGACCTTTTTAATGAAACTTACTATGATGTGGGTAGAGTATATTATTTATTTGGCTTATATCTTCTGTTCTATTAATCGGATCTGTAAGATTAAGGTCTTAAAATAAAGGTAAAATGTTAGGCTAACTTCACTTCCAAGTTAATTTATAAAAAAAAAATTCAAATTGAATTTAAAAAAAATCGCTTTCGTTAATATGAGCACGGGCTGGGCTGGGCATTGGGCAACAAATTTGATACTCAGATTTATAGAAAAGAGTTGATTTGGACAAGTGATTGACTTGGCAAGTTGGTTACATTTTTAATAATGGTCAGATTTTCAAGGTGAAGTTTTTTAAATTTTGATTAAGTATCCGGCTAAACAGTGTTCAAAAAGTTAAAAAAAAAAACAAAACAAGTTATCAAAACATGTCGTACGGTTCACCCAAAGGTACTGTTAACTTGGGCGCCTGCCTGGCGACTGAACATACCCTAAGCGGAGCAACGGAGTTGCGTGAGCGGGACAGGGGACCCGCAATCGATTTTTATCGACAATGGTCAAACTAAGTGAGTGCCTGGAATAAAAGGTAGACTAGATTTATAACTTGACGAGTAACAATGGTCAGATTTTCAAGATTAATTTCCCAAAATCAAGGTGAATTATCATGCTAGAGGTAGAAGAGTAGGTCAAGGGCTGACTGGGCAAATCGGATATAGATTTATAACTTGAGTTCTAATGGTCATATTTTTATGGTTAAAGTCTTAAAACAGAGAGATATAGAGAGATACAGAGAGAGACAGAGAATAAACAGAGAGAGACAGAAAGATATACAGAGAAACAGAGAAATGCAGGGAGATACAGAGAGAGACAGAAAGATACAGAGAGGAACAGAAAGATATAGATAGAGAGACAGAGAAATACAGGGAGATACAGAGAGAGACAGACAAATATAGAGAGGGACAAAGAGATATAGACAGATAGAGACAAAGAGATACAGAGAGAGACAGAGAGATACAAAGAGTTATAAAGAGGTAAAGAGAGAGACAGACTGATATAGAGAGAGGCAGAGATATACAGGGAGATACAGAGAGAGACAGAAAGATATACAGAGAGACAGATAAATGCAGGGAGATACAGAGAGGGAGAGACAGAAAGATACAGGGAGGGACAGAAACATATAGAGAGAGAGACAGAGAAATACAGGGAGATACAGAGAGAGACAGAAAAATATAGAGAGGGACAAAGAGATATAGACAGATAGAGACAAAGAGATATAGAGAGAGACAGAGAGATACAATGAGATATAGAGAGGTACAGAGAGAGACAGAAAGATATAGAGAGAGGCAGAGTTATAAAGGGAGATACAGAGAGAGACAGAAAGATACAGAGAGGGACAGGAAGATATAGAGAGAGACAGAGAAATACAGGGAGATACAGAGAGAGACAGAAAGATACAGAGAGGGACAATTAGATACAGACAGATAGAGACAAAGATACAGAGAGAAATTTTGGTTGGTTTGATTTAATTTATAACTTATAAATAGTAAGATTTGTATAGTTACAGTGAAAAGAGTGAGATAAAGGCAGATTTGAGATAAAGGTAGATTGATACATTGTCTTGCACATACATCGTGTGACTGCAGTAAAAGGTAGATTGAGACATCGTGTGACAGTAAAAGGTAGATTGAGGAGACACCGTGTGACAGTTAGCGTAGCCAACTGTTCGGGTAAATATACTAGTTAAATTATTATAAAGACGTAAGTTTCTCACTCACTCACTCACTGACTGATTCATTAACTCATCATTGTACAGCTTACTGTGTAATATATATGATATATATAAAAATTTTTTTCGAATACTACATATTTGAAAGTGCACACTAAGAAGGGATTTTTTGAAATTCCAAAAACTAATAGGGTAAACTTAGGTTTAAATAGGGTAAAGTCGGATTTCTATTTTCTAAATGGGTTAAGATAAAATTATTAATTTATATAGATTTCATAGATTTTTTAATTCTAAGGTGTGTTAGGGGGGTTAAAAAAATTACAAAAAATTATCTTCACACTTACCAACGTTTAAAACGCAAAATCTCAAAAATCAATGTTTCACAAATAAATTATATTAAATCGGGGGGTGTGTTGATTTTTATCATATTTACTATTTTGAATAGAACATAGAAATAAAAATTAGGCGTGTAATACAAAATTTTTATTTATGCCGTATTTTTGACACACGCAATTTTTCAAAAATACTAAACTTTTTTTTTGTTTTTTTAACAATCTTTATTTTTTATCTTTTTAATGCGGGTAGATAGAAATATGAAATTTTACAATCTTATAGAGATTATGGATTTACATGATTTTGCTGAAAATTGGATTTCTCAAGTACCATTTAAAAAAGTTATTCAAGTATAAAAAATTTTAAAAAACTTTTTCTAACGGTTTTCTAATAATATCTTTTTAATTAGTAATCATAGAAGGTTGAAATTTTCACAGGTTATATAATTTATTGATTTAAATGTGAATTTAATTTTATTTCAATTTTTTTTATACCGTCAAGTTTAGATAACAGAATTATAAAGGTTGTTTTACATGTCAGCTTATTATTCATCAGTGCATGCACGCATGGGTTTCATTTTTCTTTAGTCCGCACGGCAATATGATAACAATGATTTTGATACCTCATTTGTTAATCTACCCACTATAGATTGATCACAATTTTAATTTTAGTTCAATCAAAAAATCCATTAAATTTAATCGAAATTACCCCATTTGTTCATTGCCAACCACCACCGACCAGTGGCAGATGACCCGTTACTTTAACAAAATCAGAAAATCCAAATGATATTGATGGATTAAATAATTCATAACTTCTGTTCTAATTGTCCGATCTTCAAGATTAAGATATTAAAATAATCACTAAATGTTAAGCTATAATTCTGTATAAAAATTATTGCGGAGGGGGGAAGCATTCTATACGAAAAGGGGTGGTAAAGAGGTCATCAATTCAATTTTCTGTATTAAAAATCGAAAAGTTGATGAAAATTTTACGAATTTCAAAATATTATGTTCTACAATATTGTAGCCCCAACCCTTATCTATAAAAAAGTCAATGGTGTTATAGGGGTAAATTCAACAAGTGCGGCGGGAGGGGGATTTAAATTAAATTTAACGATAAAAATCGATTTTAATCAAAAAAATCATCAGACATGCCATCATTAATTAATTAATAACTCCTAAAATTCTTAACGGATTCTCAAGATTAAAGTCTTAAAATACTGTCATTAAAACAAGCATTAAATGTATGTACAAAACTATATCAAATTTCCATGACAATTATGAAAAAAATGTAAAAACAAATTGAATTAATGTTTTTTTACACCCACTTTGATTGATTAAAAAATTTTAAATAATATGTTATATTCAAAATAGAGAAAAAAAATTTACCACATATTATTTATTAATATATTATCTAAATATTTGTTGAACATCTTAAGGTTCTAAGTCCAACAAGAATTAAGATATTAAATAAATTTTGAAATTAATTTATTTATAACATGCTTTTTGCGGCATAGTGTTTCCTTCATTAAAATGCTTATTTCTTTTTACTAGAATAACGGATTTTAATCAAATGACTTTTATTCGCTTGCAAACAAGTAAGCGCTTATTTTGATATATAAAACATATATATCTATCATCGATTTCATACATTAAAACGTTCTAAAAAAAAAAAAATCATAAAAAAATCTTAAATAATTTTCTTGAAAAATAAATGAAAAAACCCGAAAATTTTTCTATTTTTGTAGGTATATATATACATATACATATTTATAGTATTATATGCACGTGCGTTGGTGGTAGGTATTTTTCATTCGTAATAATACTAAAGGTACCCTCATTGTTGGTTTGGTTGGCTGATAACTTTTGTTCTAATGATCGCATCGTCTTAAAAATAAGGTAGAATGTCATTCAAGTGTACTTGACCTTTTTAATGAAACTTACTATGATGTGGGTAGAGTATATTATTTAGTTGGCTTATATCTTCTGTTCTATTAATCGGATCTGTAAGATTAAGGTCTTAAAATAAAGGTAAAATGTTAGGCTAACTTCAAGTTAATTTATAAAAAAAATTAAAATTGAATTTAAAAAAATCGCTTTCGTTAATATGAGCACGGGCTGGGCTGGGCATTGGGCAACAAATTTGATACTCAGATTTATAGAAAAGAGTTGATTTGGTCAAGTGATTGACTTGGCAAGTTGGTTACATTTTTAATAATGGTCAGATTTTCAAGGTGAAGTTTTTTTAAATTTTGATTAAGTATCCGGCTAAACAGTGTTCAAAAAGTTAAAAAAAAAACAAAACAAGTTATCAAAACATGTCGTACGGTTCACCCAAAGGTACTGTTAACTTGGGCGCCTGCCTGGCGACTGAACATACCCTAAGCGGAGCAACGGAGTTGCGTGAGCGGGACAGGGGACCCGCAATCGATTTTTATCGACAAAGGTCAAACTAAGTGAATGCCTGGAATAAAAGGTAGACTAGATTTATAACTTGACGAGTAACAATAGTCAGATTTTCAAGATTAATTTCCCAAAATCAAGGTGAATTATCATGCTAGAGGTAGAATAGTAGGTCAAGGGCTGACTGGGCAAATCGGATATAGTAGATTTATAACTTGAGTTCTAATGGTCATATTTTTATGGTTAAAGTCTCAAAATAAAGGTAAATTATTTGTATATACTATTAATTTAAAAAAAGTATGTATGTATGTACATATAATAACATACATACATAGATACATACATACATACATAGGTAGTTATGTATATATACCTATACTAATATAAGTTAGTGAATTGAAAGACAGATAGGTATTGAGAGAGACAGAGAGGTGCAGTGAGATCTAGAGAGAGACAAAGAGATACAGGGAGCGACAGAGACATACAGGGAGCGACAGAGAGATATAGAGAGAGACAGAGAGGTACAGAGAGAGACAGAAAGATATACAGAGAGACAGAGAAATGCAGGGAGATACAGAGAGAGACAGAAAGATACAGAGAGGGACAGAAAGATATAGATAGAGAGACAGAGAAATACAGGGAGATACAGAGAGAGACAGACAAATATAGAGAGGGACACAGAGATATAGACAGATAGAGACAAAGAGATACAGAGAGAGACAGAGAGATACAAAGAGATATAGAGAGGTAAAGAGAGAGACAGACTGATATAGAGAGAGGCAGAGATATACAGGGAGATACAGAGAGAGACAGAAAGATACAGAGAGGGACAGAAAGATATAGAGAGATTTATAACTTATTATTTTTATGTTCTAAATAGTCAGATTTGTATGGTTCTTAAAATAAAGGTAGAGTGAGATAAAGGTAGAGTGAGATAAAGGTAGAGTAAGATAAAGGTAGAGTGAGATAAAGTTAGAGTGAGATAATGGTAGATTGAGATAAAGGTAGATTCGAGATAAAGGTAGATTCGAGATAAAGGTAGATTGAGACATTGTCTTGCACATACATCGTGTGACTGCAGTAAAAGGTAGATTGAGACATCGTGTGACAGTAAAAGGTAGATTGAGGAGACACCGTGTGACAGTTAGCGTAGCCAACTGTTCGGGTAAATATACTAGTTAAATTATTATAAAGACGTAAGTTTCTCACTCACTGACTCACTCACTCATTCATTAACTAATCATTCTACAGCTTACTGTGTAATATATATAATATATATAAAATTTTTTTTCCAATACTACATATTTGAAAGTGCACACTAAGAAGGGATTTTTTCAAATTCATAAAACTAATAGGGTAAACTTAGGTTTAAATAGGGTAAAGTCGGATTTCTATTTTCTAAATGGGTTGAAATAAAATTATTAATTTATATAGATTTCATAGATTTTTTAATTCTAAGGTGTGTTAGGGGGGTTAAAAAAATTACAAAAAATTATCTTCACACTTACCAACGTTTAAAACGCAAAATCTCAAAAATCAATGTTTCACAAATAAATTATATTAAATCGGGGGGTGTGTTGATTTTTATCATATTTACTATTTTGAATAGAGCATAGAAATAAAAATTAGGCGTGTAATACAAAATTTTTATTTATGCCGTATTTTTGACACACGCAATTTTTCAAAAACACTAAATTTTTTTTTTGTTTTTTTCACACTTTTTATTTTTTATCTTTTTAATTCGGGTAGATAGAAATTTGAAATTTTATCATCTTATAGAGATTACGGATTTACATGATTTCGGTGAAAATTGGATTTCTCAAGTACCATTTAAAAAAGTTATTCAAGTATAAAAAATTTTAAAAAACTTTTTCTAACGGTTTTCTAATAATATCTTTTTAATTAGTAACCATAGAAGGTTGAAATTTTCACAAATAATATAATTTATTGTTTTAAATGTGAATTTAATTTTATTTAATTTTTTTTATACCCTCAAGTTTAGATAACAGAATTATAAAGGTTGTTTTACATGTCAGCTTATTATTCATCAGTGCATGCGCGCATGGGTTTCATTTTTCTTTAGTCCGCACGGCAATATGATAACAATGATTTTGATAACTCATTTGTTAATCTACCCACTATAGATTGATCACAATTTTAATTTTAGTTCAATCAAAAAATCCATAAAATTTAATCGAAATTACCCCATTTGTTCATTGCCAACCACCACCGACCAGTGGCAGATGACCCGTTATTTTAACAAAATCAGAAAATCCAAATCATATTGATGGATTAAATAATTCATAACTTCTCTTCTAATTGTCCGATCTTCAAGATTAAGATATTAAAATAATCAGTAAATGTTAATCTTTAATTGTGTATAAAAATTATTGCGAAGGGGGGAAGCGTTCTATACGAAAAGGGGTGGTAAAGAGGTCATCAATTCAATTTTCTGTATTAAAAATCGAAAAGTTGATGAAAATTTTACGAATTTCAAAATATTATGTTCTACAATATTGTAGCCCCAACCCTTATCTATAAAAAAGTCAATGGTGTTATAGGGGTAAATTCAACAAGTGCGGCGGGAGGGGGATTTAAATTAAATTTAACGATAAAAATCGATTTTAATCAAAAAAATCATCAGACATGCCATCATCAATTAATTAATAACTCCTAAAATTCTTAACGGATTCTCAAGATTAAAGTCTTAAAATACCGTCATTAAAACAAACGTTAAATGTATGTAAAAAAAATATCAAATTTTCATGACAATTATGAAAAAAAATGTAAAAACAAATTGAATTAATGTTTTTTTACACCCACTTTGATTGATTAAAAAATTTTAAATAATATGTTATATTCAAAATAGAGACAAAAAATTTATCACATATTATTTATTAATATATTGTCTAAATATTTGTTGAACATCTTAAAGTTCTAAGTCCAACAAGAATTAAGATATTAAATAAATTTTGAAATTAATTTATTTATAACATGCTTTTTGCGGCATAGTGTTTCCTTCATTAAAATGCTCATTACTTTTTACTAGAATAACGGATTTTAATCAAATGACTTTTATTCGCTTCCAAACAAGTAAGCGCTTATTTTGATATAGAAAACATATATATCTATTATCAATTTCATACATTAAAACGTTCTAAAAAAAAAAATTTCATAAAAAAATCTTAAATAATTTTCTTGAAAAATAAGTGAAAAAACGAGAAAATTTTTCTATTTTTGTAGGTATTATACATATACATATTTATATTATTAAAATATGCACGTGCGTTGGTGGTAGGTATTTCTCATTCGTAATAAACCTAAAGGTACCCTCATTGTTGGTTTGGTTGGCTGATAACTTTTGTTCTAATGATCGCATCGTCTTAAAATTTAGGTAGAATGTCATTCAAGTGTACTTGACCTTTTTAATGAAACTTACTATGATGTGGGTAGAGTATATTATTTAGTTGGCTTATATCTTCTGTTCTATTAATCGGATCTGTAAGATTAAGGTCTTAAAATAAAGGTAAAATGTTAGGCTAACTTCAAGTTATTTTATAAAAAAAATTCAAATTGAATTAAAAAAAATCGCTTTCGTTAATATGAGCACGGGCTGGGCTGGGCATTGGGCAACAAATTTGATACTCAGATTTATAGAAAAACGTTGATTTGGTCAAGTTATTGACTTGGCAAGTTGGTTACATTTTTAATAATGGTCAGATTTTCAAGGTGAAGTTTTTTAAATTTTGATTAAGTATCCGGCTAAACAGTGTTCAAAAAGTTAAAAAAAAAAAAAACAAAACAAGTTATCAAAACATGTCGTACGGTGCACCCAAAGGTACTGTTAACTTGGGCGCCTGCCTGGCGACTGAACATACCCTAAGCGGAGCAACGGAGTTGCGTGAGCGGGACAGGGGACCCGCAATTGATTTTTATCGACAAAGGTCAAACTAAGTGAGTGCCTGGAATAAAAGGTAGACTAGATTTATAACTTGACGAGTAACAATGGTCAGACTTTCAAGATTAATTTCCCAAAATCAAGGTGAATTATCATGCTAGAGGTAGAAAAGTAGGTCAAGGGCTGACTGGACAAATCGGATATAGATTTATAACTTGAGTTCTAATGGTCATATTTTTATGGTTAAAGTCTTAAAATAAAGGTAAATTATTTGTATATACTATTAATTAAAAAAAAAAGTATGTATGTATGTACATATAATAACATACATACATAAATACATACATACATACATAGGTAGTTATGTATATATACCTATATACTAATATAAGTTAGTGAATTGAAAGACAGAGAGGTATTGAGAGAGACAGAGAAGTGCAGTGAGATCTAGAGAGAGACAAAGAGATACAGGGAGCGACAGAGACATACAGGGAGCGACAGAGAGATATAGAGAGATACAGAGAGAGACAGAGAGGTACAGAGAGAGACAGAAAGATATACAGAGAGACAGAGAAATGCAGGGAGATACAGAGAGAGACAGACAAATATAGAGAGGGACAAAGAGATATAGACAGATAGAGACAAAGAGATACAGAGAGAGACAGAGAGATACAAAGAGATATAGAGATGTAAAGAGAGAGACAGAAAGATATAGAGAGAGGCAGAGATATACAGGGAGATACAGAGAGAGAAAGAAAGATACAGAGAGGGACAGAAAGATATAGAGAGAGACAGAGAAATACAGGGAGATACAGAGAGAGACAGAAAGATACAGAGAGGGTCAAAGAGCTACAGACAGATAGAAACAAAGAGAGAAATTTTGATTGGTTTGATTTTGATTTATAACTTATTATTATTTTATGTTCTAAATAGTCAGATTTGTATGGTTAATTAAAGTTCTTAAAATAAAGGTAGAGTGAGATAAAGGTAGAGTGAGGTAAAAGTAGAGTGATATAAAGGTAGAGTGAGATAAAGGTAGAGTGAGATAAAGGTAGAGTGAGATAAAGTTAGAGTGAGATAATGGTAGAGTGAGATAAAGGTAGAGTGAGATAAAGGTGGAGTGAGAAAAAGGTAGAGTGAGATTAAGGTAGATTCGAGATAAAGGTAGATTGAGACATTGTCTTGCACATACATCGTGTGACTGCAGTAAAAGGTAGATTGAGACATCGTGTGACAGTAAAAGGTAGATTGAGGAGACACCGTGTGACAGTTAGCGTAGCCAACTGTTCGGGTAAATATACTAGTTAAATTATTATAAAGACGTAAGTTTCTCACTCACTGACTCACTCACTCATTCATTAACTAATCATTGTACAGCTCACTGTGTAATATATATAATATATATAAAAATTTTTTTCCAATACTACATATTTGAAAGTGCACACTAAGAAGGGATTTTTTCAAATTCTTAAATTTAATAGGGTAAACTTAGGTTTAAATAGGGTAAAGTCGGATTTCTATTTTCTAAATGGGTTGAAATAAAATTATTAATTTATATAGAATTTATAGATTTTTTAATTCTAAGGTGTGTCAGGGGGGTTAAAAAAATTATAAAAAATTATCTTCACACTTACCAACGTTTAAAACGCAAAATCTCAAAAATCAATGTTTCACAAATAAATTATATTAAATCGGGGGGTGTGTTGATTTTTATCATATTTACTATTTTGAATAGAGCATAGAAATAAAAATTAGGCGTGTAATACAAAATTTTTATTTATGTCGTATTTTTGACACACGCAATTTTTCAAAAACACAAATTTTTTTTTACCTTTTTTTCACACTCTTTATTTTTTATCTTTTTAATGCGGGTAGATAGAAATATGAAATTTTATCATCTTATAGAGATTACGGATTTACATGATTTCGGTGAAAATTGGATTTCTAAAGTGCCGTTGAGAAAAGTTATTCAAGTATAAAATATTTTAAAAAATTAAAAAAAACCCTTTTTTACGGTTATCTGACAATACCGTTTTAATTAATTGGCATAGAAGGTTGAAATTTTCACACCTAATAGAATCTATTGATTCAAATTTTATTTTAATTTTATTTCATTTTTTTTTTACCACTAACGGGATTATTAAAGTAGTTTTACATATAAGCTTATTACTCATCAGTGCATGCACGCATGAGTTTCATTTTTCTTTAGTCCGCATGGCAATATGATAACAATTAATTTGATACCTCATTTCTTAATCTACATACTATAAAACCATCACAATTTTAATTTTAATTTAATCAAAGAAAACATTAAATTTAATCGAAACTACCCCATTTGTTCATTGCCAACCACCACCGACCAGTGGCAGATGACCCGTTATTTTAACAAAATCAGAAAATCCAAATCATATTGATGGATTAAATAATTCATAACTTCTGTTCTAATTGTCCGATCTTCAAGATTAAGATATTAAAATAATCAGTAAATGTTAAGCTTTAATTGTGTGTAAAAATTATTGCGGAGGGGGGAAGCGTTCTATACGAAAAGGGATGGTAAAGAGGTAATCAATTCAATTTTCTGCATTAAAAATGCAAAAGTTGATGAAAATTTTACGAATTTCAAAAAATTATCTTCTACAATATTGTAGCCCCAACCCTTATCTATAAAAAAGTTAATAGTGTTATAGGGGTAAATTCAACAAGTGCGGCGGGAGGGGGATTTAAATTAAATTTAACGATAAAAATCGATTTTAATCAAAAAAATCATCCCACATGACATCATTAATTAATTAATAACTCCTAAAATTCTTAACGGATTCTCAAGATTAAAGTCTTAAAATACTGTCATTAAAACAAACATTAAATGTACGTAAAAAAAAATCTCAAATTTTCATGACAATTATGAAAAAAATGTAAAAACAAATTGAATTAATGTTTTTTTACACCCACTTTGATTGATTAAAAAATTTTAAATAATATGTTATATTCAAAATAGAGACAAAAAATTTATCACATATTATTTATTAATATATTGTCTAAATATTTGTTGAACATCTTAAAGTTCTAAGTCCAACAAGAATTAAGATATTAAATAAATTTTGAAATTAATTTATTTATAACATGCTTTTTGCGGCATAGTGTTTCCTTCATTAAAATGCTCATTACTTTTTACTAGAATAACGGATTTTAATCAAATGACTTTTATTCGCTTGCAAACAAGTAAGCGCTTATTTTGATATATAAAACATATATATCTATCATTGATTTCATACATTAAAACGTTCTAAAAAAAAAAAAATTCATAAAAAAATCTTAAATAATTTTCTTGAAAAATAAATGAAAAAACGAGAAAATTTTTCTATTTTTGCAGGTATATATATACATATACATATTTATATTATTATATGCACGTGCGTTGGTGGTAGGTATTTCTCATTCGTAATAAACCTAAAGGTACCATCATTGTTGGTTTGGTTGGCTGATAACTTTTGTTCTAATGATCGCATTGTCTTAAAATTTAGGTAAAATGTCATTCAAGTGTACTTGACCTTTTTAATGAAACTTACTATGATGTGGGTAGAGTATATTATTTAGTTGGCTTATATCTTCTGTTCTATTAATCGGATCTGTAAGATTAAGGTCTTAAAATAAAGGTAAAATGTTAGGCTAACTTCAAGTTAATTTATAAAAAAAAATTAAAATTGAATTTAAAAAAATCGCTTTCGTTAATATGAGCACGGGCTGGGCTGGGCATTGGGCAACAAATTTGATACTCAGATTTATAGAAAAGAGTTGATTTGGTCAAGTGATTGACTTGGCAAGTTGGTTACATTTTTAATAATGGTCAGATTTTCAAGGTGAAGTTTTTTTAAATTTTGATTAAGTATCCGGCTAAACAGTGTTCAAAAAGTTAAAAAAAAAAACGAAACAAGTTATCAAAACATGTCGTACGGTTCACCCAAAGGTACTGTTAACTTGGGCGCCTGCCTGGCGACTGAACATACCCTAAGCGGAGCAACGGAGTTGCGTGAGCGGGACAGGGGACCCGCAATCGATTTTTATCGACAAAGGTCAAACTAAGTGAGTGCCTGGAATAAAAGGTAGACAAAATTTATAACTTGACGAGTAACAATGGTCAGATTTTCAAGATTAATTTCCCAAAATCAAGGTGAATTATCATGCTAGAGGTAGAATAGTAGGTCAAGGGCTGACTGGGCAAATCGGATATAGATTTATAACTTGAGTTCTAATGGTCATATTTTTATGGTTAAAGTCTCAAAATAAAGGTAAATTATTTGTATATACTATTAATTTAAAAAAAGTATGTATGTATGTACATATAATAACATACATACATAGATACATACATACATACATAGGTAGTTATGTATATTTACCTATACTAATATAAGTTAGTGAATTGAAAGACAGAGAGGTATTGAGAGAGACAGAGAGGTGCAGTGAGATCTAGAGAGAGACAAAGAGATACAGGGAAGGACAGAGACATACAGGGAGCGACAGAGAGATACAGAGATAGAGAGAGAGGTACAGAGAGAGACAGAAAGATATACAGAGAGACAGAGAAATGCAGGGAGATACAGAGAGAGACAGAAAGATACAGAGAGGGACAGAAAGATATAAATAAAGAGACAGAGAAACACAGGGAGATACAGAGAGAGAGACAGACAAATATAGAGCGGGACAAAGAGATATAGACAGATAGAGACAAAGAGATACAGAGAAAGACAGCGAGATACAAAGAGATATAGAGAGGTAAAGAGAGAGACAGAAAGATATAGAGAGAGGCAGAGATATACAGGGAGATACAAAGAGAGACAGAAAGATACAGAGAGGGACAGAAAGATATAGAGAGATTTATAACTTATTATTTTTATGTTCTAAATAGTTAGATTTGTATGGTTCTTAAAATAAAGGTAGAGTGAGATAAAGGTAGAGTGAGATAAAGGTAGAGTGAGGTAAAAGTAGAGTGAGATAAAGGTAGAGTGAGCTAAAAGTAGAGTGATATAAAGGTAGAGTGAGATAAAGGTAGAGTAAGAAAAAGGTAGAGTGAGATTAAGGTAGATTCGAGACAAAGGTAGATTGAGATAAAGGTAGATTGAAACATTGTCTTGCACATACATCGTGTGACTGCAGTAAAAGGTAGATTGAGACATCGTGTGACAGTAAAAGGTAGATTGAGGAGACACCGTGTGACAGTTAGCGTAGCCAACTGTTCGGGTAAATATACTAGTTACTATATTATAAAGACGTAAGTTTCTCACTGACTCACTCACTGACTCATTCATTAACTAATCATTCTACAGCTTACTGTGTAATATATATATTATATATAAAAATTTTTTTCACATACCACATATATGTAAAGCTCCACTAAGAAGGGATTTTTTGAAATTTTCATTTTTAATAGGGTAAACTTGGGTAAATGTAGGGGAAAATCGGATTTCTATTTTCTAAACGGATATAGATAGAAAGATGAATTTTTTTTTATTCGATAGATTTTTTAATTCTAAGGTATGTCAATGTTATTAAAAAAATTATAAAAAATTATTTTTACAGTTATTAACGTTTTAGACGAAAAAAATCAAAAATCCATGTTTCATAAAAAAATTCTAATAAATCAGGGGGTTAATTGATTTTTATTATATTTACAGTTTTGGAAAGGAGATGAAAAAAAAAATTAGGCGTGTAATACAAAATTTTTATTTACGTCGTATTTTTGACGCAGGGAATTTTTGAAAAACACTAATTTTTTTTGTCGTTTTTTTGACACTTTTTTATTTTTATCTTTTTAATGTGGAAAGATAGAGATATGAAAATTTAAGATGTCATAGATATTATAGATTTACATATTTTCGGTAAAAATTGAATTTCTAAAGTACCGTTGAGAAAAGTTATTCAAGTATAAAAATTTTTAAAAAACTGTTTTTTACCTTTCTCTGTTAATAACTTTTTAATTAATAATCATAGAAGGTTGAAATTTTCACAGATTATACAATCTATTGATTTTAATGTGAATTTAATTTAATTGAATTTTTTTTATACCGTTAAGGTGAGATAACGGCATTTTAAAAGTAGTTTTACATATCAACTTATTACTCATCAGTTCTTGCATGCATGAATTTGGTTTTTCTTTAGTCCGCATGACAATATATCAACGATTAATTTGATACCTCATTTATTAATCTACGCACTATAGAACGATCACAATTTTAATTTTAATTTAATCAAAAAATCGATTAAATTGCATCGAAATTACCTAATTTGTTCATTGCCAACCACCACCGACCAGTGGCAGATTACCCGTTATTTTATCAAAATCGAAAAATTCAAATGATATTGATGGATTAAAAAATTCATAACTTCTGTTCTGATTGTCCGATCTTTAAGATTAAGATCTTAAAATAATCACAAAATGTTAAGCTTTAATTCTGTATAAAAATAATTGCGGAGGGGGGAAGCGTTCTATACGAAAAGGGAAGGTAAAGAGGTTATCAATTCAATTTTCTGTATTAAAAATGCAAAAGTTGATGAAAATTTTACGAATTTCAAAAAATGATATTCTACAAAGTTGTAGCCCCAACGCTTATCTATAAAAAAGTCAGTGATGTTATAACGGTAAATTCAACAGGAACGGCGGTAGGGGTATTTAATTGATTTTTTACGATAAAAATTGATTTTAATCAAGAAAATTATCTGATATGACATCATTAATTAATTTATTACTCCTAAAATACTTAACCGATTTTCAATATTAATATCTTAAAATACTGTCATTAAGACACACATTAAACGTGTGTAAAAAAATTATCAAATTTGCATGAAAATTATGAAAAAAATGTTAAATAAAATTGAATTGATGTTTTTTTTTACCCACATTGATTGATTAAAAAATTTTAAATAATATGTTATATTCGAAATAGAGAAAAAAAATTTATTACATATCATTTATTAATATATTTTCTAAATATTTGTTAAACATTTTAAATTTGTACATCCAACAAGAAAATTGATATTAAATAAATTATGAATTTAATTTATTTATAACTTGCTTTTTTTGACATACTGTTTGCTTTATTAAAATGCTCATTACTTTTTACCACAATAACATATTTTATTCAAATGACTTTTATTCGCTTGCAAATAAGTAAGCGCTTATTTTGATATATAAAACATATATATCTATCATCTCTTTCATACATTAAAACGTTCTGAAAAAAAAAAAATTCATAAAAAAATCATAAATTATTTTATTGAAAAATAACTGACAAAGCTTAAAGAGTGTCTTATAACTTCAGTAATTTTATCCTGATATTGAAAAATGATATAAAATAAGATAGATAACAGTATTTTTATTTCTATTCAATATACTATATATATCAATAAAATGACCAAAAATTATTTTAAATAGCTTAACATGGGATAAAGTACAAAAATAAACATTATATTTTAAGCATATTTTTTCAAGTTTTTGACTAATAATATTTTAACCACGCCCCCCAAATATTTTTAAATTACCAAAATTAATTTTTGAGATCTCAACAAACATTTTGACATACAAAATATAGCTCTACCATATTCACAAGTTTCGTAAATTCAATTCAAGTTTTATCCAAATGTAGTTTTTTCAAATTTTAAAGGTAAATGTAAAAAAAAATTCAAAATTTACAATTCACGTGCACAAAATCAACTATAAGTCGAGAAATACTGTATGCATTTTCAAAACTAAGGTATCTATAGATAGATATATTTCTCACAAATAAATCTATTATAAAATATTACAAAATTTTAGCCATCTTCAATGGTTTATGGGCTTGATTAGATAAAAATGTAAGTTTTCGATTAAATTGTCAATTACACAGCCATATTCCAACCGATTTTCAAAATATAATTTTATTTATTTTCTTGAAAAATACCCAATTATTTTGATATATAAATGTTTTTTGTACACTCACTACAAGCTGCGATATGATTTTTTGAATATTTAATAAAGCAAAATTTAACAAAAATCAAGACATTTGGTCATTCAAATTCGTTATTTGAAAGTGTGATAAATAAGGTGCCTGAAAATTGCTTATAACTTCAATAATTCTTATTCGATTTTTATAAATGAGGTGTCATATGAAAGATAATAAAATACCAATTTGAATTCAATTGAAAAATTACCAAGTAAATGGCAGAAAATTATTAATAATGCGTAAAATTGGCACAGAGAGAAGAAAAAACAACTATATTTTGAGTATATTTTACAAGTTTTTGATCGTTAGCATTTTGACCACGCCCCAGAATATTTTCAAATTCTCAAAATTAATTACTGAAAAGTCAGTTAATATTTTCATATACAAAATATAGCTGTATGATGTTCACAAGTTTCATAAAGTCATTTCAAATTCTATTCAAAGGTAATTTTTCCAAATTTAAAGGTAAATGTAAAAAAATTTTCAATTATCGAGTCACCTGCACAAAATCGACTGAAAGTCAAGAAATACTTGAGATGTCTTTAGATAGGTACAACTTTCAAAAATATGCTCAACAAAAAATATTATAGGTTTTTAGCCAACCTCAATGCTTTTCAGGCTTGATAAGATAAAAATGCAAGTTTTCGAATAAATTTCAAAATTAAACATCGATTTTCAAAAACATATTTCAAAATATAATTTTATTTATTTTCTTAAGAATTGACCAATTATTTTGATATATAAACGTTTTTTGTACACCCAACAATAAAAGCTGTGATACGATTTTTTGAATATTTAACAAAGCTAAATTTAACAAAAATCAAGACGGTCATTCAAATTCGTTATTTGGTAGAATCATATATAAGGTGCCCGAAAATGGCTTATAACATAAGCAATTCTTAATCGATTTATATTATAAGTTTTCAAATGAAATATAATAAAATACCAATTATAATTCAAACAACAAAAATTTTCAAATAAATTGTAAGTAATTATTATAAAAAAAAACTCTGTAAAAATATTATTTAACAAATAAATGGCTACATAATATGTTTTTAAGGCAAAATGGGATAGAAATAAAGAGAGAGGGACAGACAGAGAGACATAGAGAGCTGAGAAAGAGGGACAGAAATATAGATAGAGAGAGACGAAGAAATAAAGAGAGAAACAGTGAGATACAAAGAGGGACAAAGATAAATAGACAGATACAGAGATAAACAGAGAGAAACAAAGAGATACAGAGGGAGAGACAGAAAAATACATAGAGAGACAGAATAATACAAAGAGAGACAAAAAGATACAGTGAGAGATAGAGAAATATAGAAAGATCCAGATAAAAATATAGAGAGAAACAAAGAGATACAGAGAAAGACAAAAAGAGATACAGAGAAAGACAGAAAACACACGAAGAAATACAGAGACCGACAGAAATATACAGAAAGAGACAGACAGATATAGAGAGACACAGACAAATATAAAGAGATACAGAGAGATACAGAAAAATACAGAGATATACAGAGAGAGAAAGAGAAATACAAAGAGAGACAGAGATATACAGATTAAGACAAAGAGATACAAAGAGAGACAAAGAGATACAGAGAAAGACAAATAGATACACAGAGATACAGATATAGACAGAGAAACACATGGAGAAAGACAGAGACAGAAAGAGATATACAGAAAGAGACAGACACATATAGTGAGAAACAGACAAATATAGAGAGATACAAAGAGGTACAGAGAGAGACAGAAAAATACAGAGAGATACAGAGAAAGACAGGGAAGTACAGAGAAATACAGAGATACAGAGAAAGACAAAGACATACAGAGGAAGACAAATAGATAAAGAGAGATACAGAGAAAGACCGAGAAACACACGGAGAAAGACAGAGATATACCGAAATAAACTATAGAGAGACACAGAGAAATATTGAGAGATACAGAGAAAGACAGAAAAATACAGAGAGATACAGAAAAAGACAGAGAAATACAGAGAGATACAGAGAAAGAGATAAAGGGCGAAGTGAAAGACAAAGAGATACAGAGGAAGACAAAGAGATACAGAGAAACACACGGAGAAAGACAGAGACAGACAGAGATAGACAGAGATGTATAGATAGATACAGACAGATACAGAGAGACAGAGACAAATATAGAGAGATACAAAGAGGTACAGACAGAGACAGAAAAATACAGAGAGATACAGAGAAAGACAGGGAAGTACAGAGAAATACAGAGATACAGAGAAAGACAAAGACATACAGAGGAAGACAAATAGATTCAGAGAGATACAGAGAAAGACAAAGAGATACAGAGAAAGACAAAGACACACAGAGGAAGATAAATAGATAAAGAAAGATACAGAGAAAGACCGAGAAACACACGGAAAAAGACAGAGATATACCGAAAGAAACTATAGAGAGACACAGACAAATATTGAGAGATACAGAGAAAGACAGAAAAATACAGAGAGATACAGAAAAAGACAGAGAAATACAGAGAGATACAGAGAAAGAGATAAAGGGCGATACAGTGAAAGACAAAGAGATACAGAGGAAGACAAAGAGATACAGAGAAACACACGGAGAAAGACAGAGACAGACAGAGATATATAGAAAGATACAGACAGATACAGAGAGACAGAGACAAATATAGAGAGATACAAAGAGGTACAGAGAGAGACAGAAAAATACAGAGAGATGCACAGAGAGACAGAGAAATACATAGAGAAACAGAGAGATATACAAAGAGATACACAGATATACAGAGAGATGCAGAGAGATATAGAGAGAAAGAAATTATTATTATTTTATTTATATAATTTAACTTATTTAATTAAATATATACATATATTATTTATTAAATATAATAATAATAATGTATATATAATATATATATACCTACACATAATATATATATATATATATATATATACATATATATATTTTCATATAATTGTAAATAAATTTAAAATTATAAAAAAAATTCATAATAATAATTATTATTTAATCTTAATATGCTAAAAATTGTCAAAAAAATCTACACGTTAGTTTATATAATACAAATATAAAATAATACAATTTTAATTTTATTAATAAAAAAAGGATAATAATTTTTATTTTAAGGTTAATATTATTAAAATTTTATCTTAATAAAATATTTGTATATTTAAAAAAAAAGTATAACAATATAAAATTTGCACCTACAGCGTAGCGTAGGGTATACTGTAACGGCTAGTTAAATTATTATAAAGACGTAAGTTTCTCACTCACTCACTCACTGACTGATTCATTAACTCATCATTGTACAGCTTACTGTGTAATATATATGATATATATAAAAATTTTTTTCGAATACTACATATTTGAAAGTGCACACTAAGAAGGGATTTTTTGAAATTCCAAAAACTAATAGGGTAAACTTAGGTTTAAATAGGGTAAAGTCGGATTTCTATTTTCTAAATGGGTTAAGATAAAATTATTAATTTATATAGATTTCATAGATTTTTTAATTCTAAGGTGTGTTAGGGGGGTTAAAAAAATTACAAAAAATTATCTTCACACTTACCAACGTTTAAAACGCAAAATCTCAAAAATCAATGTTTCACAAATAAATTATATTAAATCGGGGGGTGTGTTGATTTTTATCATATTTACTATTTTGAATAGAACATAGAAATAAAAATTAGGCGTGTAATACAAAATTTTTATTTATGCCGTATTTTTGACACACGCAATTTTTCAAAAATACTAAACTTTTTTTTTGTTTTTTTAACAATCTTTATTTTTTATCTTTTTAATGCGGGTAGATAGAAATATGAAATTTTACAATCTTATAGAGATTATGGATTTACATGATTTTGCTGAAAATTGGATTTCTCAAGTACCATTTAAAAAAGTTATTCAAGTATAAAAAATTTTAAAAAACTTTTTCTAACGGTTTTCTAATAATATCTTTTTAATTAGTAATCATAGAAGGTTGAAATTTTCACAGGTTATATAATTTATTGATTTAAATGTGAATTTAATTTTATTTCAATTTTTTTTATACCGTCAAGTTTAGATAACAGAATTATAAAGGTTGTTTTACATGTCAGCTTATTATTCATCAGTGCATGCACGCATGGGTTTCATTTTTCTTTAGTCCGCACGGCAATATGATAACAATGATTTTGATACCTCATTTGTTAATCTACCCACTATAGATTGATCACAATTTTAATTTTAGTTCAATCAAAAAATCCATTAAATTTAATCGAAATTACCCCATTTGTTCATTGCCAACCACCACCGACCAGTGGCAGATGACCCGTTACTTTAACAAAATCAGAAAATCCAAATGATATTGATGGATTAAATAATTCATAACTTCTGTTCTAATTGTCCGATCTTCAAGATTAAGATATTAAAATAATCACTAAATGTTAAGCTATAATTCTGTATAAAAATTATTGCGGAGGGGGGAAGCATTCTATACGAAAAGGGGTGGTAAAGAGGTCATCAATTCAATTTTCTGTATTAAAAATCGAAAAGTTGATGAAAATTTTACGAATTTCAAAATATTATGTTCTACAATATTGTAGCCCCAACCCTTATCTATAAAAAAGTCAATGGTGTTATAGGGGTAAATTCAACAAGTGCGGCGGGAGGGGGATTTAAATTAAATTTAACGATAAAAATCGATTTTAATCAAAAAAATCATCAGACATGCCATCATTAATTAATTAATAACTCCTAAAATTCTTAACGGATTCTCAAGATTAAAGTCTTAAAATACTGTCATTAAAACAAGCATTAAATGTATGTACAAAACTATATCAAATTTCCATGACAATTATGAAAAAAATGTAAAAACAAATTGAATTAATGTTTTTTTACACCCACTTTGATTGATTAAAAAATTTTAAATAATATGTTATATTCAAAATAGAGAAAAAAAATTTACCACATATTATTTATTAATATATTATCTAAATATTTGTTGAACATCTTAAGGTTCTAAGTCCAACAAGAATTAAGATATTAAATAAATTTTGAAATTAATTTATTTATAACATGCTTTTTGCGGCATAGTGTTTCCTTCATTAAAATGCTTATTTCTTTTTACTAGAATAACGGATTTTAATCAAATGACTTTTATTCGCTTGCAAACAAGTAAGCGCTTATTTTGATATATAAAACATATATATCTATCATCGATTTCATACATTAAAACGTTCTAAAAAAAAAAAAATCATAAAAAAATCTTAAATAATTTTCTTGAAAAATAAATGAAAAAACCCGAAAATTTTTCTATTTTTGTAGGTATATATATACATATACATATTTATAGTATTATATGCACGTGCGTTGGTGGTAGGTATTTTTCATTCGTAATAATACTAAAGGTACCCTCATTGTTGGTTTGGTTGGCTGATAACTTTTGTTCTAATGATCGCATCGTCTTAAAAATAAGGTAGAATGTCATTCAAGTGTACTTGACCTTTTTAATGAAACTTACTATGATGTGGGTAGAGTATATTATTTAGTTGGCTTATATCTTCTGTTCTATTAATCGGATCTGTAAGATTAAGGTCTTAAAATAAAGGTAAAATGTTAGGCTAACTTCAAGTTAATTTATAAAAAAAATTAAAATTGAATTTAAAAAAATCGCTTTCGTTAATATGAGCACGGGCTGGGCTGGGCATTGGGCAACAAATTTGATACTCAGATTTATAGAAAAGAGTTGATTTGGTCAAGTGATTGACTTGGCAAGTTGGTTACATTTTTAATAATGGTCAGATTTTCAAGGTGAAGTTTTTTTAAATTTTGATTAAGTATCCGGCTAAACAGTGTTCAAAAAGTTAAAAAAAAAACAAAACAAGTTATCAAAACATGTCGTACGGTTCACCCAAAGGTACTGTTAACTTGGGCGCCTGCCTGGCGACTGAACATACCCTAAGCGGAGCAACGGAGTTGCGTGAGCGGGACAGGGGACCCGCAATCGATTTTTATCGACAAAGGTCAAACTAAGTGAATGCCTGGAATAAAAGGTAGACTAGATTTATAACTTGACGAGTAACAATAGTCAGATTTTCAAGATTAATTTCCCAAAATCAAGGTGAATTATCATGCTAGAGGTAGAATAGTAGGTCAAGGGCTGACTGGGCAAATCGGATATAGTAGATTTATAACTTGAGTTCTAATGGTCATATTTTTATGGTTAAAGTCTCAAAATAAAGGTAAATTATTTGTATATACTATTAATTTAAAAAAAGTATGTATGTATGTACATATAATAACATACATACATAGATACATACATACATACATAGGTAGTTATGTATATATACCTATACTAATATAAGTTAGTGAATTGAAAGACAGATAGGTATTGAGAGAGACAGAGAGGTGCAGTGAGATCTAGAGAGAGACAAAGAGATACAGGGAGCGACAGAGACATACAGGGAGCGACAGAGAGATATAGAGAGAGACAGAGAGGTACAGAGAGAGACAGAAAGATATACAGAGAGACAGAGAAATGCAGGGAGATACAGAGAGAGACAGAAAGATACAGAGAGGGACAGAAAGATATAGATAGAGAGACAGAGAAATACAGGGAGATACAGAGAGAGACAGACAAATATAGAGAGGGACACAGAGATATAGACAGATAGAGACAAAGAGATACAGAGAGAGACAGAGAGATACAAAGAGATATAGAGAGGTAAAGAGAGAGACAGACTGATATAGAGAGAGGCAGAGATATACAGGGAGATACAGAGAGAGACAGAAAGATACAGAGAGGGACAGAAAGATATAGAGAGATTTATAACTTATTATTTTTATGTTCTAAATAGTCAGATTTGTATGGTTCTTAAAATAAAGGTAGAGTGAGATAAAGGTAGAGTGAGATAAAGGTAGAGTAAGATAAAGGTAGAGTGAGATAAAGTTAGAGTGAGATAATGGTAGATTGAGATAAAGGTAGATTCGAGATAAAGGTAGATTCGAGATAAAGGTAGATTGAGACATTGTCTTGCACATACATCGTGTGACTGCAGTAAAAGGTAGATTGAGACATCGTGTGACAGTAAAAGGTAGATTGAGGAGACACCGTGTGACAGTTAGCGTAGCCAACTGTTCGGGTAAATATACTAGTTAAATTATTATAAAGATGAAAGTTTATCACTCACTCACTCACTGACTCATTCATTCACTAATCATTCTACAGCTTACTGTGTAATATATATGATATATATAAAAAATTTTTTCGAATACTACATATTTGAAAGTGCACACTAAGAAGGGATTTTTTGAAATTCTTAAATTTAATAGGGTAAACTTAGGTTTAAATAGGGTAAAGTCGGATTTCTATTTTCTAAATGGGTTAAGATAAAATTATTAATTTATATAGAATTCATAGATTTTTTAATTCTAAGGTGTGTCAGGGGGGTTAAAAAAATTATAAAAAATTATCTTCACACTTACCAACGTTTAAAACGCAAAATCTCAAAAATCAATGTTTCACAAATAAATTATATTAAATCGGGGGGTGTGTTGATTTTTATCATATTTACTATTTTGAATAGAGCATAGAAATAAAAATTAGGCGTGTAATACAAAATTTTTATTTATGTCGTATTTTTGACACACGCAATTTTTCAAAAACACAAATTTTTTTTTACCTTTTTTTCACACTCTTTATTTTTTATCTTTTTAATGCGGGTAGATAGAAATATGAAATTTTACAATCTTATAGAGATTATGGATTTACATGATTTTGCTGAAAATTGGATTTCTAAAGTGCTGTTGAGAAAAGTTATTCAAGTATAAAAAATTTTAAAAAATTTTAAAAAACACTTTTTTACGGTTTTCTCACAATACCGTTTTAATTAATTGTCATAGAAGGTTGAAATTTTCACACCTAATAGAATCTATTGATTTAAATTTTATTTTAATTTTATTTCATTTTTTTTTACCACTAACGGGACTATTAAAGTAGTTTTACACATAAGCTTATTACTCATCAGTGCATGCACGCATGAGTTTCATTTTTCTTTAGTCCGCATGGCAATATGATAACAATTAATTTGATACCTCATTTGTTAATCTACATACTATAAAACCATCACAATTTTAATTTTAATTTAATCAAAAAATCCATTAAATTTAATCGAAACTACCCCATTTGTTCATTGCCAACCACCACCGACCAGTGGCAGACTACCCGTTATTTTAACAAAATCAGAAAATCCAAATCATATTGATGGATTAAATAATTCATAACTTCTCTCCTAATTGTCCTATCTTCAAGATTAAGATATTAAAATAATCACTAAATGCTAAGCTATAATTCTGTATAAAAATTATTGCGGAGGGGGGAAGCGTTCTATACGAAAAGGGGTGGTAAAGAGGTTATCAATTCAATTTTCTGTATTAAAAATGCAAAAGTTGATGAAAATTTTACGAATTTCAAAATATTATATTCTACAATATTGTAGCCCCAACCATTATCTATAAAAAAGTCTATAGTGTTATAGGGGTAAATTCAACAAGTGCGGCGGGAGGGGGATTTAAATTAAATTTAACGATAAAAATCGATTTTAATCAAAAAAATCATCCCACATGACATCATTAATTAATTAATAACTCCTAAAATACTTAACGGATTCTCAAGATTAAAGTCTTAAAATACTGTCATTAAAACAAACATTAAATGTACGTAAAAAAAAATCTCAAATTTTCATGACAATTATGAAAAAAATGTAAAAACAAATTGAATTAATGTTTTTTTACACCCACTTTGATTGATTAAAAAATTTTAAATAATATGTTATATTCAAAATAGAGACAAAAAATTTATCACATATTATTTATTAATATATTGTCTAAATATTTGTTGAACATCTTAAAGTTCTAAGTCCAACAAGAATTAAGATATTAAATAAATTTTGAAATTAATTTATTTATAACATGCTTTTTGCGGCATAGTGTTTCCTTCATTAAAATGCTCATTACTTTTTACTAGAATAACGGATTTTAATCAAATGACTTTTATTCGCTTGCAAACAAGTAAGCGCTTATTTTGATATATAAAACATATATATCTATCATTGATTTCATACATTAAAACGTTCTAAAAAAAAAAAAATTCATAAAAAAATCTTAAATAATTTTCTTGAAAAATAAATGAAAAAACGAGAAAATTTTTCTATTTTTGCAGGTATATATATACATATACATATTTATATTATTATATGCACGTGCGTTGGTGGTAGGTATTTCTCATTCGTAATAAACCTAAAGGTACCATCATTGTTGGTTTGGTTGGCTGATAACTTTTGTTCTAATGATCGCATTGTCTTAAAATTTAGGTAAAATGTCATTCAAGTGTACTTGACCTTTTTAATGAAACTTACTATGATGTGGGTAGAGTATATTATTTAGTTGGCTTATATCTTCTGTTCTATTAATCGGATCTGTAAGATTAAGGTCTTAAAATAAAGGTAAAATGTTAGGCTAACTTCACTTCCAAGTTAATTTATAAAAAAAAAAAATTCAAATTGAATTTAAAAAAATCGCTTTCGTTAATATGAGCACGGGCTGGGCTGGGCATTGGGCAACAAATTTAATACTCAGATTAATAGAAAAGAGTTGATTTGGTCAAGTGATTGACTTGGCAAGTTGGTTACATTTTTAATAATGGTCAGATTTTCAAAGTGAAGTTTTTTAAATTTTGATTAAGTATCCGGCTAAACAGTGTTCAAAAAGTTAAAAAAAAAAAAAACAAAACAAGTTATCAAAACATGTCGTACGGTTCACCCAAAGGTACTGTTAACTTGGGCGCCTGCCTGGCGACTGAACATACCCTAAGCGGAGCAACGGAGTTGCGTGAGCGGGACAGGGGACCCGCAATCGATTTTTATCGACAAAGGTCAAACTAAGTGAATGCCTGGAATAAAAGGTAGACTAGATTTATAACTTGACGAGTAACAATAGTCAGATTTTCAAGATTAATTTCCCAAAATCAAGGTGAATTATCATGCTAGAGGTAGAATAGTAGGTCAAGGGCTGACTGGGCAAATCGGATATAGTAGATTTATAACTTGAGTTCTAATGGTCATATTTTTATGGTTAAAGTCTCAAAATAAAGGTAAATTATTTGTATATACTATTAATTTAAAAAAAGTATGTATGTATGTACATATAATAACATACATACATAGATACATACATACATACATAGGTAGTTATGTATATATACCTATACTAATATAAGTTAGTGAATTGAAAGACAGATAGGTATTGAGAGAGACAGAGAGGTGCAGTGAGATCTAGAGAGAGACAAAGAGATACAGGGAGCGACAGAGACATACAGGGAGCGACAGAGAGATATAGAGAGAGACAGAGAGGTACAGAGAGAGACAGAAAGATATACAGAGAGACAGAGAAATGCAGGGAGATACAGAGAGAGACAGAAAGATACAGAGAGGGATAGAAAGATATAGATAGAGAGACAGAGAAATACAGGGAGATACAGAGAGAGACAGACAAATATAGAGAGGGACACAGAGATATAGACAGATAGAGACAAAGAGATACAGAGAGAGACAGAGAGATACAAAGAGATATAGAGAGGTAAAGAGAGAGACAGACTGATATAGAGAGAGGCAGAGATATACAGGGAGATACAGAGAGAGACAGAAAGATACAGAGAGGGAAAGAAAGATATAGAGAGATTTATAACTTATTATTTTTATGTTCTAAATAGTCAGATTTGTATGGTTCTTAAAATAAAGGTAGAGTGAGATAAAGGTAGAGTGAGATAAAGGTAGAGTAAGATAAAGGTAGAGTGAGATAAAGTTAGAGTGAGATAATGGTAGATTGAGATAAAGGTAGATTCGAGATAAAGGTAGATTCGAGATAAAGGTAGATTGAGACATTGTCTTGCACATACATCGTGTGACTGCAGTAAAAGGTAGATTGAGACATCGTGTGACAGTAAAAGGTAGATTGAGGAGACACCGTGTGACAGTTAGCGTAGCCAACTGTTCGGGTAAATATACTAGTTAAATTATTATAAAGACGTAAGTTTCTCACTCACTCACTCACTGACTGATTCATTAACTCATCATTGTACAGCTTACTGTGTAATATATATGATATATATAAAAATTTTTTTCGAATACTACATATTTGAAAGTGCACACTAAGAAGGGATTTTTTGAAATTCCAAAAACTAATAGGGTAAACTTAGGTTTAAATAGGGTAAAGTCGGATTTCTATTTTCTAAATGGGTTAAGATAAAATTATTAATTTATATAGATTTCATAGATTTTTTAATTCTAAGGTGTGTTAGGGGGGTTAAAAAAATTACAAAAAATTATCTTCACACTTACCAACGTTTAAAACGCAAAATCTCAAAAATCAATGTTTCACAAATAAATTATATTAAATCGGGGGGTGTGTTGATTTTTATCATATTTACTATTTTGAATAGAACATAGAAATAAAAATTAGGCGTGTAATACAAAATTTTTATTTATGCCGTATTTTTGACACACGCAATTTTTCAAAAATACTAAACTTTTTTTTTGTTTTTTTAACAATCTTTATTTTTTATCTTTTTAATGCGGGTAGATAGAAATATGAAATTTTACAATCTTATAGAGATTATGGATTTACATGATTTTGCTGAAAATTGGATTTCTCAAGTACCATTTAAAAAAGTTATTCAAGTATAAAAAATTTTAAAAAACTTTTTCTAACGGTTTTCTAATAATATCTTTTTAATTAGTAATCATAGAAGGTTGAAATTTTCACAGGTTATATAATTTATTGATTTAAATGTGAATTTAATTTTATTTCAATTTTTTTTATACCGTCAAGTTTAGATAACAGAATTATAAAGGTTGTTTTACATGTCAGCTTATTATTCATCAGTGCATGCACGCATGGGTTTCATTTTTCTTTAGTCCGCACGGCAATATGATAACAATGATTTTGATACCTCATTTGTTAATCTACCCACTATAGATTGATCACAATTTTAATTTTAGTTCAATCAAAAAATCCATTAAATTTAATCGAAATTACCCCATTTGTTCATTGCCAACCACCACCGACCAGTGGCAGATGACCCGTTACTTTAACAAAATCAGAAAATCCAAATGATATTGATGGATTAAATAATTCATAACTTCTGTTCTAATTGTCCGATCTTCAAGATTAAGATATTAAAATAATCACTAAATGTTAAGCTATAATTCTGTATAAAAATTATTGCGGAGGGGGGAAGCATTCTATACGAAAAGGGGTGGTAAAGAGGTCATCAATTCAATTTTCTGTATTAAAAATCGAAAAGTTGATGAAAATTTTACGAATTTCAAAATATTATGTTCTACAATATTGTAGCCCCAACCCTTATCTATAAAAAAGTCAATGGTGTTATAGGGGTAAATTCAACAAGTGCGGCGGGAGGGGGATTTAAATTAAATTTAACGATAAAAATCGATTTTAATCAAAAAAATCATCAGACATGCCATCATTAATTAATTAATAACTCCTAAAATTCTTAACGGATTCTCAAGATTAAAGTCTTAAAATACTGTCATTAAAACAAGCATTAAATGTATGTACAAAACTATATCAAATTTCCATGACAATTATGAAAAAAATGTAAAAACAAATTGAATTAATGTTTTTTTACACCCACTTTGATTGATTAAAAAATTTTAAATAATATGTTATATTCAAAATAGAGAAAAAAAATTTACCACATATTATTTATTAATATATTATCTAAATATTTGTTGAACATCTTAAGGTTCTAAGTCCAACAAGAATTAAGATATTAAATAAATTTTGAAATTAATTTATTTATAACATGCTTTTTGCGGCATAGTGTTTCCTTCATTAAAATGCTTATTTCTTTTTACTAGAATAACGGATTTTAATCAAATGACTTTTATTCGCTTGCAAACAAGTAAGCGCTTATTTTGATATATAAAACATATATATCTATCATCGATTTCATACATTAAAACGTTCTAAAAAAAAAAAAATCATAAAAAAATCTTAAATAATTTTCTTGAAAAATAAATGAAAAAACCCGAAAATTTTTCTATTTTTGTAGGTATATATATACATATACATATTTATAGTATTATATGCACGTGCGTTGGTGGTAGGTATTTTTCATTCGTAATAATACTAAAGGTACCCTCATTGTTGGTTTGGTTGGCTGATAACTTTTGTTCTAATGATCGCATCGTCTTAAAAATAAGGTAGAATGTCATTCAAGTGTACTTGACCTTTTTAATGAAACTTACTATGATGTGGGTAGAGTATATTATTTAGTTGGCTTATATCTTCTGTTCTATTAATCGGATCTGTAAGATTAAGGTCTTAAAATAAAGGTAAAATGTTAGGCTAACTTCAAGTTAATTTATAAAAAAAATTAAAATTGAATTTAAAAAAATCGCTTTCGTTAATATGAGCACGGGCTGGGCTGGGCATTGGGCAACAAATTTGATACTCAGATTTATAGAAAAGAGTTGATTTGGTCAAGTGATTGACTTGGCAAGTTGGTTACATTTTTAATAATGGTCAGATTTTCAAGGTGAAGTTTTTTTAAATTTTGATTAAGTATCCGGCTAAACAGTGTTCAAAAAGTTAAAAAAAAAACAAAACAAGTTATCAAAACATGTCGTACGGTTCACCCAAAGGTACTGTTAACTTGGGCGCCTGCCTGGCGACTGAACATACCCTAAGCGGAGCAACGGAGTTGCGTGAGCGGGACAGGGGACCCGCAATCGATTTTTATCGACAAAGGTCAAACTAAGTGAATGCCTGGAATAAAAGGTAGACTAGATTTATAACTTGACGAGTAACAATAGTCAGATTTTCAAGATTAATTTCCCAAAATCAAGGTGAATTATCATGCTAGAGGTAGAATAGTAGGTCAAGGGCTGACTGGGCAAATCGGATATAGTAGATTTATAACTTGAGTTCTAATGGTCATATTTTTATGGTTAAAGTCTCAAAATAAAGGTAAATTATTTGTATATACTATTAATTTAAAAAAAGTATGTATGTATGTACATATAATAACATACATACATAGATACATACATACATACATAGGTAGTTATGTATATATACCTATACTAATATAAGTTAGTGAATTGAAAGACAGATAGGTATTGAGAGAGACAGAGAGGTGCAGTGAGATCTAGAGAGAGACAAAGAGATACAGGGAGCGACAGAGACATACAGGGAGCGACAGAGAGATATAGAGAGAGACAGAGAGGTACAGAGAGAGACAGAAAGATATACAGAGAGACAGAGAAATGCAGGGAGATACAGAGAGAGACAGAAAGATACAGAGAGGGACAGAAAGATATAGATAGAGAGACAGAGAAATACAGGGAGATACAGAGAGAGACAGACAAATATAGAGAGGGACACAGAGATATAGACAGATAGAGACAAAGAGATACAGAGAGAGACAGAGAGATACAAAGAGATATAGAGAGGTAAAGAGAGAGACAGACTGATATAGAGAGAGGCAGAGATATACAGGGAGATACAGAGAGAGACAGAAAGATACAGAGAGGGACAGAAAGATATAGAGAGATTTATAACTTATTATTTTTATGTTCTAAATAGTCAGATTTGTATGGTTCTTAAAATAAAGGTAGAGTGAGATAAAGGTAGAGTGAGATAAAGGTAGAGTAAGATAAAGGTAGAGTGAGATAAAGTTAGAGTGAGATAATGGTAGATTGAGATAAAGGTAGATTCGAGATAAAGGTAGATTCGAGATAAAGGTAGATTGAGACATTGTCTTGCACATACATCGTGTGACTGCAGTAAAAGGTAGATTGAGACATCGTGTGACAGTAAAAGGTAGATTGAGGAGACACCGTGTGACAGTTAGCGTAGCCAACTGTTCGGGTAAATATACTAGTTAAATTATTATAAAGATGAAAGTTTATCACTCACTCACTCACTGACTCATTCATTCACTAATCATTCTACAGCTTACTGTGTAATATATATGATATATATAAAAAATTTTTTCGAATACTACATATTTGAAAGTGCACACTAAGAAGGGATTTTTTGAAATTCTTAAATTTAATAGGGTAAACTTAGGTTTAAATAGGGTAAAGTCGGATTTCTATTTTCTAAATGGGTTAAGATAAAATTATTAATTTATATAGAATTCATAGATTTTTTAATTCTAAGGTGTGTCAGGGGGGTTAAAAAAATTATAAAAAATTATCTTCACACTTACCAACGTTTAAAACGCAAAATCTCAAAAATCAATGTTTCACAAATAAATTATATTAAATCGGGGGGTGTGTTGATTTTTATCATATTTACTATTTTGAATAGAGCATAGAAATAAAAATTAGGCGTGTAATACAAAATTTTTATTTATGTCGTATTTTTGACACACGCAATTTTTCAAAAACACAAATTTTTTTTTACCTTTTTTTCACACTCTTTATTTTTTATCTTTTTAATGCGGGTAGATAGAAATATGAAATTTTACAATCTTATAGAGATTATGGATTTACATGATTTTGCTGAAAATTGGATTTCTAAAGTGCTGTTGAGAAAAGTTATTCAAGTATAAAAAATTTTAAAAAATTTTAAAAAACACTTTTTTACGGTTTTCTCACAATACCGTTTTAATTAATTGTCATAGAAGGTTGAAATTTTCACACCTAATAGAATCTATTGATTTAAATTTTATTTTAATTTTATTTCATTTTTTTTTACCACTAACGGGACTATTAAAGTAGTTTTACACATAAGCTTATTACTCATCAGTGCATGCACGCATGAGTTTCATTTTTCTTTAGTCCGCATGGCAATATGATAACAATTAATTTGATACCTCATTTGTTAATCTACATACTATAAAACCATCACAATTTTAATTTTAATTTAATCAAAAAATCCATTAAATTTAATCGAAACTACCCCATTTGTTCATTGCCAACCACCACCGACCAGTGGCAGACTACCCGTTATTTTAACAAAATCAGAAAATCCAAATCATATTGATGGATTAAATAATTCATAACTTCTCTCCTAATTGTCCTATCTTCAAGATTAAGATATTAAAATAATCACTAAATGCTAAGCTATAATTCTGTATAAAAATTATTGCGGAGGGGGGAAGCGTTCTATACGAAAAGGGGTGGTAAAGAGGTTATCAATTCAATTTTCTGTATTAAAAATGCAAAAGTTGATGAAAATTTTACGAATTTCAAAATATTATATTCTACAATATTGTAGCCCCAACCATTATCTATAAAAAAGTCTATAGTGTTATAGGGGTAAATTCAACAAGTGCGGCGGGAGGGGGATTTAAATTAAATTTAACGATAAAAATCGATTTTAATCAAAAAAATCATCCCACATGACATCATTAATTAATTAATAACTCCTAAAATACTTAACGGATTCTCAAGATTAAAGTCTTAAAATACTGTCATTAAAACAAACATTAAATGTACGTAAAAAAAAATCTCAAATTTTCATGACAATTATGAAAAAAATGTAAAAACAAATTGAATTAATGTTTTTTTACACCCACACCCACTTTGATTGATTAAAAAATTTTAAATAATATGTTATATTCAAAATAGAGACAAAAAATTTATCACATATTATTTATTAATATATTGTCTAAATATTTGTTGAACATCTTAAAGTTCTAAGTCCAACAAGAATTAAGATATTAAATAAATTTTGAAATTAATTTATTTATAACATGCTTTTTGCGGCATAGTGTTTCCTTCATTAAAATGCTCATTACTTTTTACTAGAATAACGGATTTTAATCAAATGACTTTTATTCGCTTGCAAACAAGTAAGCGCTTATTTTGATATATAAAACATATATATCTATCATTGATTTCATACATTAAAACGTTCTAAAAAAAAAAAAATTCATAAAAAAATCTTAAATAATTTTCTTGAAAAATAAATGAAAAAACGAGAAAATTTTTCTATTTTTGCAGGTATATATATACATATACATATTTATATTATTATATGCACGTGCGTTGGTGGTAGGTATTTCTCATTCGTAATAAACCTAAAGGTACCATCATTGTTGGTTTGGTTGGCTGATAACTTTTGTTCTAATGATCGCATTGTCTTAAAATTTAGGTAAAATGTCATTCAAGTGTACTTGACCTTTTTAATGAAACTTACTATGATGTGGGTAGAGTATATTATTTAGTTGGCTTATATCTTCTGTTCTATTAATCGGATCTGTAAGATTAAGGTCTTAAAATAAAGGTAAAATGTTAGGCTAACTTCACTTCCAAGTTAATTTATAAAAAAAAAAAATTCAAATTGAATTTAAAAAAATCGCTTTCGTTAATATGAGCACGGGCTGGGCTGGGCATTGGGCAACAAATTTAATACTCAGATTAATAGAAAAGAGTTGATTTGGTCAAGTGATTGACTTGGCAAGTTGGTTACATTTTTAATAATGGTCAGATTTTCAAAGTGAAGTTTTTTAAATTTTGATTAAGTATCCGGCTAAACAGTGTTCAAAAAGTTAAAAAAAAAAAAAACAAAACAAGTTATCAAAACATGTCGTACGGTTCACCCAAAGGTACTGTTAACTTGGGCGCCTGCCTGGCGACTGAACATACCCTAAGCGGAGCAACGGAGTTGCGTGAGCGGGACAGGGGACCCGCAATCGATTTTTATCGACAAAGGTCAAACTAAGTGAATGCCTGGAATAAAAGGTAGACTAGATTTATAACTTGACGAGTAACAATAGTCAGATTTTCAAGATTAATTTCCCAAAATCAAGGTGAATTATCATGCTAGAGGTAGAATAGTAGGTCAAGGGCTGACTGGGCAAATCGGATATAGTAGATTTATAACTTGAGTTCTAATGGTCATATTTTTATGGTTAAAGTCTCAAAATAAAGGTAAATTATTTGTATATACTATTAATTTAAAAAAAGTATGTATGTATGTACATATAATAACATACATACATAGATACATACATACATACATAGGTAGTTATGTATATATACCTATACTAATATAAGTTAGTGAATTGAAAGACAGATAGGTATTGAGAGAGACAGAGAGGTGCAGTGAGATCTAGAGAGAGACAAAGAGATACAGGGAGCGACAGAGACATACAGGGAGCGACAGAGAGATATAGAGAGAGACAGAGAGGTACAGAGAGAGACAGAAAGATATACAGAGAGACAGAGAAATGCAGGGAGATACAGAGAGAGACAGAAAGATACAGAGAGGGATAGAAAGATATAGATAGAGAGACAGAGAAATACAGGGAGATACAGAGAGAGACAGACAAATATAGAGAGGGACACAGAGATATAGACAGATAGAGACAAAGAGATACAGAGAGAGACAGAGAGATACAAAGAGATATAGAGAGGTAAAGAGAGAGACAGACTGATATAGAGAGAGGCAGAGATATACAGGGAGATACAGAGAGAGACAGAAAGATACAGAGAGGGAAAGAAAGATATAGAGAGATTTATAACTTATTATTTTTATGTTCTAAATAGTCAGATTTGTATGGTTCTTAAAATAAAGGTAGAGTGAGATAAAGGTAGAGTGAGATAAAGGTAGAGTAAGATAAAGGTAGAGTGAGATAAAGTTAGAGTGAGATAATGGTAGATTGAGATAAAGGTAGATTCGAGATAAAGGTAGATTCGAGATAAAGGTAGATTGAGACATTGTCTTGCACATACATCGTGTGACTGCAGTAAAAGGTAGATTGAGACATCGTGTGACAGTAAAAGGTAGATTGAGGAGACACCGTGTGACAGTTAGCGTAGCCAACTGTTCGGGTAAATATACTAGTTAAATTATTATAAAGATGAAAGTTTATCACTCACTCACTCACTGACTCATTCATTCACTAATCATTCTACAGCTTACTGTGTAATATATATGATATATATAAAAAATTTTTTCGAATACTACATATTTGAAAGTGCACACTAAGAAGGGATTTTTTGAAATTCTTAAATTTAATAGGGTAAACTTAGGTTTAAATAGGGTAAAGTCGGATTTCTATTTTCTAAATGGGTTAAGATAAAATTATTAATTTATATAGAATTCATAGATTTTTTAATTCTAAGGTGTGTCAGGGGGGTTAAAAAAATTATAAAAAATTATCTTCACACTTACCAACGTTTAAAACGCAAAATCTCAAAAATCAATGTTTCACAAATAAATTATATTAAATCGGGGGGTGTGTTGATTTTTATCATATTTACTATTTTGAATAGAGCATAGAAATAAAAATTAGGCGTGTAATACAAAATTTTTATTTATGTCGTATTTTTGACACACGCAATTTTTCAAAAACACAAATTTTTTTTTACCTTTTTTTCACACTCTTTATTTTTTATCTTTTTAATGCGGGTAGATAGAAATATGAAATTTTACAATCTTATAGAGATTATGGATTTACATGATTTTGCTGAAAATTGGATTTCTAAAGTGCTGTTGAGAAAAGTTATTCAAGTATAAAAAATTTTAAAAAATTTTAAAAAACACTTTTTTACGGTTTTCTCACAATACCGTTTTAATTAATTGTCATAGAAGGTTGAAATTTTCACACCTAATAGAATCTATTGATTTAAATTTTATTTTAATTTTATTTCATTTTTTTTTACCACTAACGGGACTATTAAAGTAGTTTTACACATAAGCTTATTACTCATCAGTGCATGCACGCATGAGTTTCATTTTTCTTTAGTCCGCATGGCAATATGATAACAATTAATTTGATACCTCATTTGTTAATCTACATACTATAAAACCATCACAATTTTAATTTTAATTTAATCAAAAAATCCATTAAATTTAATCGAAACTACCCCATTTGTTCATTGCCAACCACCACCGACCAGTGGCAGACTACCCGTTATTTTAACAAAATCAGAAAATCCAAATCATATTGATGGATTAAATAATTCATAACTTCTCTCCTAATTGTCCTATCTTCAAGATTAAGATATTAAAATAATCACTAAATGCTAAGCTATAATTCTGTATAAAAATTATTGCGGAGGGGGGAAGCGTTCTATACGAAAAGGGGTGGTAAAGAGGTTATCAATTCAATTTTCTGTATTAAAAATGCAAAAGTTGATGAAAATTTTACGAATTTCAAAATATTATATTCTACAATATTGTAGCCCCAACCATTATCTATAAAAAAGTCTATAGTGTTATAGGGGTAAATTCAACAAGTGCGGCGGGAGGGGGATTTAAATTAAATTTAACGATAAAAATCGATTTTAATCAAAAAAATCATCCCACATGACATCATTAATTAATTAATAACTCCTAAAATACTTAACGGATTCTCAAGATTAAAGTCTTAAAATACTGTCATTAAAACAAACATTAAATGTACGTAAAAAAAAATCTCAAATTTTCATGACAATTATGAAAAAAATGTAAAAACAAATTGAATTAATGTTTTTTTACACCCACACCCACTTTGATTGATTAAAAAATTTTAAATAATATGTTATATTCAAAATAGAGACAAAAAATTTATCACATATTATTTATTAATATATTGTCTAAATATTTGTTGAACATCTTAAAGTTCTAAGTCCAACAAGAATTAAGATATTAAATAAATTTTGAAATTAATTTATTTATAACATGCTTTTTGCGGCATAGTGTTTCCTTCATTAAAATGCTCATTACTTTTTACTAGAATAACGGATTTTAATCAAATGACTTTTATTCGCTTGCAAACAAGTAAGCGCTTATTTTGATATATAAAACATATATATCTATCATTGATTTCATACATTAAAACGTTCTAAAAAAAAAAAAATTCATAAAAAAATCTTAAATAATTTTCTTGAAAAATAAATGAAAAAACGAGAAAATTTTTCTATTTTTGCAGGTATATATATACATATACATATTTATATTATTATATGCACGTGCGTTGGTGGTAGGTATTTCTCATTCGTAATAAACCTAAAGGTACCATCATTGTTGGTTTGGTTGGCTGATAACTTTTGTTCTAATGATCGCATTGTCTTAAAATTTAGGTAAAATGTCATTCAAGTGTACTTGACCTTTTTAATGAAACTTACTATGATGTGGGTAGAGTATATTATTTAGTTGGCTTATATCTTCTGTTCTATTAATCGGATCTGTAAGATTAAGGTCTTAAAATAAAGGTAAAATGTTAGGCTAACTTCACTTCCAAGTTAATTTATAAAAAAAAAAAATTCAAATTGAATTTAAAAAAATCGCTTTCGTTAATATGAGCACGGGCTGGGCTGGGCATTGGGCAACAAATTTAATACTCAGATTAATAGAAAAGAGTTGATTTGGTCAAGTGATTGACTTGGCAAGTTGGTTACATTTTTAATAATGGTCAGATTTTCAAAGTGAAGTTTTTTAAATTTTGATTAAGTATCCGGCTAAACAGTGTTCAAAAAGTTAAAAAAAAAAAAAACAAAACAAGTTATCAAAACATGTCGTACGGTTCACCCAAAGGTACTGTTAACTTGGGCGCCTGCCTGGCGACTGAACATACCCTAAGCGGAGCAACGGAGTTGCGTGAGCGGGACAGGGGACCCGCAATCGATTTTTATCGACAAAGGTCAAACTAAGTGAATGCCTGGAATAAAAGGTAGACTAGATTTATAACTTGACGAGTAACAATAGTCAGATTTTCAAGATTAATTTCCCAAAATCAAGGTGAATTATCATGCTAGAGGTAGAATAGTAGGTCAAGGGCTGACTGGGCAAATCGGATATAGTAGATTTATAACTTGAGTTCTAATGGTCATATTTTTATGGTTAAAGTCTCAAAATAAAGGTAAATTATTTGTATATACTATTAATTTAAAAAAAGTATGTATGTATGTACATATAATAACATACATACATAGATACATACATACATACATAGGTAGTTATGTATATATACCTATACTAATATAAGTTAGTGAATTGAAAGACAGATAGGTATTGAGAGAGACAGAGAGGTGCAGTGAGATCTAGAGAGAGACAAAGAGATACAGGGAGCGACAGAGACATACAGGGAGCGACAGAAAGATATAGAGAGAGACAGAGAGGTACAGAGAGAGACAGAAAGATATACAGAGAGACAGAGAAATGCAGGGAGATACAGAGAGAGACAGAAAGATACAGAGAGGGATAGAAAGATATAGATAGAGAGACAGAGAAATACAGGGAGATACAGAGAGAGACAGACAAATATAGAGAGGGACACAGAGATATAGACAGATAGAGACAAAGAGATACAGAGAGAGACAGAGAGATACAAAGAGATATAGAGAGGTAAAGAGAGAGACAGACTGATATAGAGAGAGGCAGAGATATACAGGGAGATACAGAGAGAGACAGAAAGATACAGAGAGGGAAAGAAAGATATAGAGAGATTTATAACTTATTATTTTTATGTTCTAAATAGTCAGATTTGTATGGTTCTTAAAATAAAGGTAGAGTGAGATAAAGGTAGAGTGAGATAAAGGTAGAGTAAGATAAAGGTAGAGTGAGATAAAGTTAGAGTGAGATAATGGTAGATTGAGATAAAGGTAGATTCGAGATAAAGGTAGATTCGAGATAAAGGTAGATTGAGACATTGTCTTGCACATACATCGTGTGACTGCAGTAAAAGGTAGATTGAGACATCGTGTGACAGTAAAAGGTAGATTGAGGAGACACCGTGTGACAGTTAGCGTAGCCAACTGTTCGGGTAAATATACTAGTTAAATTATTATAAAGACGTAAGTTTCTCACTCACTCACTCACTGACTGATTCATTAACTCATCATTGTACAGCTTACTGTGTAATATATATGATATATATAAAAATTTTTTTCGAATACTACATATTTGAAAGTGCACACTAAGAAGGGATTTTTTGAAATTCCAAAAACTAATAGGGTAAACTTAGGTTTAAATAGGGTAAAGTCGGATTTCTATTTTCTAAATGGGTTGAAATAAAATTATTAATTTATATAGAATTTATAGATTTTTTAATTCTAAGGTGTGTCAGGGGGGTTAAAAAAATTATAAAAAATTATCTTCACACTTACCAACGTTTAAAACGCAAAATCTCAAAAATCAATGTTTCACAAATAAATTATATTAAATCGGGGGGTGTGTTGATTTTTATCATATTTACTATTTTGAATAGGGCATAGAAATAAAAATTAGGCGTGTAATACAAAATTTTTATTTATGCCGTATTTTTGACACACGCAATTTTTCAAAAATACTAAACTTTTTTTTTGTTTTTTTAACAATCTTTATTTTTTATCTTTTTAATGCGGGTAGATAGAAATATGAAATTTTACAATCTTATAGAGATTATGGATTTACATGATTTTGCTGAAAATTGGATTTCTCAAGTACCATTTAAAAAAGTTATTCAAGTATAAAAAATTTTAAAAAACTTTTTCTAACGGTTTTCTAATAATATCTTTTTAATTAGTAACCATAGAAGGTTGAAATTTTCACAAATAATATAATTTATTGTTTTAAATGTGAATTTAATTTTATTTAATTTTTTTTATACCCTCAAGTTTAGATAACAGAATTATAAAGGTTGTTTTACATGTCAGCTTATTATTCATCAGTGCATGCGCGCATGGGTTTCATTTTTCTTTAGTCCGCACGGCAATATGATAACAATGATTTTGATAACTCATTTGTTAATCTACCCACTATAGATTGATCACAATTTTAATTTTAGTTCAATCAAAAAATCCATTAAATTTAATCGAAATTACCCCATTTGTTCATTGCCAACCACCACCGACCAGTGGCAGATGACCCGTTATTTTAACAAAATCAGAAAATCCAAATCATATTGATGGATTAAATAATTCATAACTTCTCTTCTAATTGTCCGATCTTCAAGATTAAGATATTAAAATAATCAGTAAATGTTAATCTTTAATTGTGTATAAAAATTATTGCGAAGGGGGGAAGCGTTCTATACGAAAAGGGGTGGTAAAGAGGTCATCAATTCAATTTTCTGTATTAAAAATCGAAAAGTTGATGAAAATTTTACGAATTTCAAAATATTATGTTCTACAATATTGTAGCCCCAACCCTTATCTATAAAAAAGTCAATGGTGTTATAGGGGTAAATTCAACAAGTGCGGCGGGAGGGGGATTTAAATTAAATTTAACGATAAAAATCGATTTTAATCAAAAAAATCATCCCACATGACATCATTAATTAATTAATAACTCCTAAAATTCTTAACGGATTCTCAAGATTTAAGTCTTAAAATACTGTCATTAAAACAAACATTAAATGTACGTAAAAAAAAATCTCAAATTTTCATGACAATTATGAAAAAAATGTAAAAACAAATTGAATTAATGTTTTTTTACACCCACTTTGATTGATTAAAAAAATTTAAATAATATTTTATATTCAAAATAGAGAAAAAAAATGTATTACATATTATTTATTAATATATTGTCTAAATATTTGTTGAACATCTTAAAGTTCTAAGTCCAACAAGAATTAAGATATTAAATAAATTTTGAAATTAATTTATATATAACATGCTTTTTGCGGTATAGTACTTCCTTCATTAAAATGCTCATTTCTTTTTACTAGAATAACGGATTTTAATCAAATGACTTTTATTCGCTTGCAAACAAGTAAGCGCTTATTTTGATATATAAAACATATATATCTATAATCGATTTCATACATTAAAACGTTCTAAAAAAAAAAAAAATCATAAAAAAATCTTAAATAATTTTCTTGAAAAATAAATGAAAAAACTTCGAAAATGTCATATAACTTTAGTAATTCTATTATCTTGATATTTAAAAATGTCATGCTACATGATAGATAATAGTATAATAATTTAAATTCAATTAAAAAAATTACCAATAAGATTACCTGAAACGGCTAAACAATTACAGTGGAAAAATAAATATTATATATTTTAAGCATCGTGAAAAATTTGCAATATCTGTTATACATATACATATGTATACATTTATTATTTTAAATGCACGTTGGTGGTAGGTATTTCTCATTCGTAATAATAATCCTAATAAAGGTACCCTCATTGTTGGTTTGGTTGACTGATAATAATAAATAATTCATAACTTCTGTTCTAATTGTCCGATCTTCAAGATTAAGATATTAAAATAATCACTAAATGTTAATCTTTAATCGTGTATAAAAATTATTGCGGAGGGGGGAAGCGTTCTATACGAAAAGGGATGGTAAAGAGGTCATCAATTCAATTTTCTGTATTAAAAATGAAAAAGTTGATGAAAATTTTACGAATTTCAAAATATTATGTTCTACAATATTGTAGCCCCAACCCTTATCTATAAAAAAGTTAATAGTGTTATAGGGGTAAATTCAACAAGTGCGGCAGGAGGGGGATTTAAATGATTTTTTACCATAAAAAATTTTAATCAAAAAAATCATCCCACATACCTAACATCATTAATTAATTTATAACTCCTAAAATTCTTAACGGATTTTCAAAATTAAGGTCTTAAAATACTGTCATTAAAGCAAACATTAAATGTATGTAAAAAAAAATCTCTAATTTTCATGAAAATTATGAAAAAAATGTAAAAACAAATTGAGTTAATGTTTTTTTACACACACTTTGATTGATTAAAAAATTTTAAATAATATGTTTTGTTCAAAATAGAGACACAAAATTTATCACATATTATTTATTAATATATTGTCTAAATATTTCTTGAACACCTTAAAGTTCTAAGTCCAACAAGAATTAAGATATTAAATAAATTTTGAAATTAATTTATTTATAACATGCTTTTTGCGGCATAGTGTTTCCTTCATTAAAATGCTCATTACTTTTTACTACAATAACGTATTTTAATCAAATGACTTTAATTCGCTTGCAAACAAGTAAGCGCTTATTTTGATATATAAAACATATATATCTATCATCGATTTCATACATTAAAACGTTATAAAAAAAAAAAAATCATAAAAAAATCTTAAATAATTTTCTTGAAAAATAAATGAAAAAACCCGAAAATTTTTCTATTTTTGTAGGAATATATATACATATACATATTTATAGTATTATATGCACGTGCGTTGGTGGTAGGTATTTCTCATTCGTAATAATACTAAAGGTACCCTCATTGTTGGTTTGGTTGGCTGATAACTTTTGTTCTAATGATCGCATCGTCTTAAAATTTAGGTAGAATGTCATTCAAGTGTACTTGACCTTTTTAATGAAACTTACTATGATGTGGGTAGAGTATATTATTTATTTGGCTTATATCTTCTGTTCTATTAATCGGATCTGTAAGATTAAGGTCTTAAAATAAAGGTAAAATGTTAGGCTAACTTCACTTCCAAGTTAATTTATAAAAAAAAAATTCAAATTGAATTTAAAAAAAATCGCTTTCGTTAATATGAGCACGGGCTGGGCTGGGCATTGGGCAACAAATTTGATACTCAGATTTATAGAAAAGAGTTGATTTGGACAAGTGATTGACTTGGCAAGTTGGTTACATTTTTAATAATGGTCAGATTTTCAAGGTGAAGTTTTTTAAATTTTGATTAAGTATCCGGCTAAACAGTGTTCAAAAAGTTAAAAAAAAAAACAAAACAAGTTATCAAAACATGTCGTACGGTTCACCCAAAGGTACTGTTAACTTGGGCGCCTGCCTGGCGACTGAACATACCCTAAGCGGAGCAACGGAGTTGCGTGAGCGGGACAGGGGACCCGCAATCGATTTTTATCGACAATGGTCAAACTAAGTGAGTGCCTGGAATAAAAGGTAGACTAGATTTATAACTTGACGAGTAACAATGGTCAGATTTTCAAGATTAATTTCCCAAAATCAAGGTGAATTATCATGCTAGAGGTAGAAGAGTAGGTCAAGGGCTGACTGGGCAAATCGGATATAGATTTATAACTTGAGTTCTAATGGTCATATTTTTATGGTTAAAGTCTTAAAACAGAGAGATATAGAGAGATACAGAGAGAGACAGAGAATAAACAGAGAGAGACAGAAAGATATACAGAGAAACAGAGAAATGCAGGGAGATACAGAGAGAGACAGAAAGATACAGAGAGGAACAGAAAGATATAGATAGAGAGACAGAGAAATACAGGGAGATACAGAGAGAGACAGACAAATATAGAGAGGGACAAAGAGATATAGACAGATAGAGACAAAGAGATACAGAGAGAGACAGAGAGATACAAAGAGTTATAAAGAGGTAAAGAGAGAGACAGACTGATATAGAGAGAGGCAGAGATATACAGGGAGATACAGAGAGAGACAGAAAGATATACAGAGAGACAGATAAATGCAGGGAGATACAGAGAGGGAGAGACAGAAAGATACAGGGAGGGACAGAAACATATAGAGAGAGAGACAGAGAAATACAGGGAGATACAGAGAGAGACAGAAAAATATAGAGAGGGACAAAGAGATATAGACAGATAGAGACAAAGAGATATAGAGAGAGACAGAGAGATACAATGAGATATAGAGAGGTACAGAGAGAGACAGAAAGATATAGAGAGAGGCAGAGTTATAAAGGGAGATACAGAGAGAGACAGAAAGATACAGAGAGGGACAGGAAGATATAGAGAGAGACAGAGAAATACAGGGAGATACAGAGAGAGACAGAAAGATACAGAGAGGGACAATTAGATACAGACAGATAGAGACAAAGATACAGAGAGAAATTTTGGTTGGTTTGATTTAATTTATAACTTATAAATAGTAAGATTTGTATAGTTACAGTGAAAAGAGTGAGATAAAGGCAGATTTGAGATAAAGGTAGATTGATACATTGTCTTGCACATACATCGTGTGACTGCAGTAAAAGGTAGATTGAGACATCGTGTGACAGTAAAAGGTAGATTGAGGAGACACCGTGTGACAGTTAGCGTAGCCAACTGTTCGGGTAAATATACTAGTTAAATTATTATAAAGACGTAAGTTTCTCACTCACTCACTCACTGACTGATTCATTAACTCATCATTGTACAGCTTACTGTGTAATATATATGATATATATAAAAATTTTTTTCGAATACTACATATTTGAAAGTGCACACTAAGAAGGGATTTTTTGAAATTCCAAAAACTAATAGGGTAAACTTAGGTTTAAATAGGGTAAAGTCGGATTTCTATTTTCTAAATGGGTTGAAATAAAATTATTAATTTATATAGAATTTATAGATTTTTTAATTCTAAGGTGTGTCAGGGGGGTTAAAAAAATTATAAAAAATTATCTTCACACTTACCAACGTTTAAAACGCAAAATCTCAAAAATCAATGTTTCACAAATAAATTATATTAAATCGGGGGGTGTGTTGATTTTTATCATATTTACTATTTTGAATAGGGCATAGAAATAAAAATTAGGCGTGTAATACAAAATTTTTATTTATGCCGTATTTTTGACACACGCAATTTTTCAAAAATACTAAACTTTTTTTTTGTTTTTTTAACAATCTTTATTTTTTATCTTTTTAATGCGGGTAGATAGAAATATGAAATTTTACAATCTTATAGAGATTATGGATTTACATGATTTTGCTGAAAATTGGATTTCTCAAGTACCATTTAAAAAAGTTATTCAAGTATAAAAAATTTTAAAAAACTTTTTCTAACGGTTTTCTAATAATATCTTTTTAATTAGTAACCATAGTATTAGTATTTAGTATTTAGTATTTATTTATTTTATGATCTGCTTACACCGTAAGATATATTATCTTATTTATAGTGAAGCTTTATAATTGTACAAATAAATAATGTTGTATATTTTATAAGGTTACAAATTTAAGAATTAAGTTTTCAAGTTTAAAAAGAGAACAATAATTATCTATATTCTATATATTTCCAAAGTATAGCTTAAGTTCTTTCTTCAGTAGAATCATGCTATTTATGCTTCTTAATTGATACGGTAGTAAATTCCAAAGACGTGTAGAATTGACAAAAAACTGGCGTTCAGACGTCATACAGGCAAAGCGAGGGATCAATAAGTGTCCAGATCTACTTGAATTTAAAAATGTGATTTCATTGAAGAGATCAGAAGGTTGATGAGTTAAAAGTATATCCGAAAACAAAACTAAAGAACGAAATTTGAGTAGGTTTTCGAAAGACATTCCTAGAAAGCGTGATGCATGTTGCGAAATACTGTCAAACCGGCGTAGTCCATGGACGTATCGTATTGCACTGTTAAATGCAACAGTAAGTTTTCTTTTACTTTCGTGATCTAAGTTGCAAAAGATTTCACAGCCGTAAGTAATAAGTGGAATAATAAGGGTTTTAACGAGCAACTTTCGGATATTTAAGGGGGTATAGTATTGTGTCGACCAAAGTGTGCGAAGGACACCGTATGTTTTACCGACAATATAAGTAACGTGGTTTTTCCAAGTTAGGCTGCGATTAAAGATAACACCTAAGTTTTTAGCTGATTCTACATATTCAATAGGGGTGCCGTCTAAAAAAATAAACGGGAAGTAAGATACATCTATCTTACTCTTTGAAATCAATAAACATTTAGATTTTTTCGGATTCAGCATTAAACTATTTTGGTGTGACCAGCGTGAAATATGTTCTAGATCTTCATTTATGCAAGTAACAAAATGTTCAATAAGTCCCAACGGACAACTAAGGTATAGCTGAGCATCATCGGCATATAATCGAATCGAGCAATGTTTTATAATTTTTGGGAGCTCATTAATATATAAAGAAAAAAACAATGGTCCAAGTATAGATCCCTGGGGAACACCACTTTTATTTAAAACAAAATTCGAGAGGACTCCCTTATGGGCTACCGCTTGCGTTCTTTTGGCAAGATAAGAGTAGATAAGCTTGACTGCGTCTGAGGAAAAGTTATAAAAACCAGAGAGCTTTTCGCAAAGAATAGAATGGTTCACCATGTCGAATGCCTTTGAAAAGTCGAGGAGTGTCAAAAACGTGACATAATCATTATCTATGGATTTTCGTATGTCCTCCGAAACACTTATTAACGCAGTGATACAACTATTTTTCTTACGAAATCCGGATTGTTTTGACGTCAATATATTTTCGCGCTCAAGGAACGTACTTATTTGCTTCTGTATGATTTTTTCAAACACCTTAGATAGAAATGGCAATATTGAAATTGGCCTAAAATCATCTCCTCTCGAGGTTTTCGGAACAGGTATTATTTTTGCCATTTTCCATTGCGTAGGAAATTCGTTAGTAACTATAATTGAATTAAAAATATGGGTTATATACGGTAACAGTACAGGTAAGAGAATTTTTAAGAACGACGGGTGCATTTCATCCAATCCAATGGCTTTTGATTTAATTAAAAGGATTCCCTCTACCACATCTTCGGCAGATATAGTAGAGAAGCCGAAAAAACTTTCAGCTACAGAAGACAAAGGTGAAGGTGTATAAGTATTTATGGAATTACACGATGATACAAAACTTTGGTTCAGAACATTAATGTCTATATCTTCAGTCAAAACGCCTTTAGATTTACCAACACCGATCATCTTTAGATTTTGCCAGATTTGTTTGCAGCTCAATGAATTATTTAAACGGTTTGAGAATAAGGCGACCTTTGCATTACGAATTGCCACTAAAGTTCGATTTCGCAGAGATCGATATTGTTGGAAAAAACTATAAAGCCGAAAAGTTTTCCATCGTTTGTAGGCGAGATTGCGATTTCGCATTAATGATTGAATTTCATTGGTGAACCATGGTTTGTTTTGAGGATTACAAAGTTTTGTTTTCAGTGGCACATGCATTTCAAAGAGTCTAAAAACATTACTGTTCAGATACTCTACCTTATCGCTAGGTGAGGGCTCTGAAAAGACAAAGTCCCAATTTATGTTATGCACTTCTGATTGAAGTGCAGAATAGTTAATGTGTCTGAAGTCTCTGTATTCGAATATTTCAGCATGTATCTCGACTTGAAAATCATACGTAAGAAAAATAAGGTCATGCAAGGAGAAAGCCGGTGCCAACAATTGATCATAAAAAACAACTCTATTTTTGTTACAGACGATAAAAAGATCCAATAAAGTTGGCTCAAAATTAGAGAAATGGGTTGGGGTATTTGTATTAACTGAGTATAGATTAAGAGAACTGAGTTCATCCACCAGAGTGTTTTGAACAAGGAGATTGCAGTTGAAATCACCACATAAAATAATTGAAGGATAGGAAGCGGATATTTGTTCTATAATTGAGACAAGCGGTGAAAAGCAAATGTTATGGTTAGGTCTGTATACAGCACCAAGTAGAAGTTTTTCTGAGCCGTTAAATATCTCTATAAATATAAACTCAATTTCACTATCATCAGCGGAGGAGCATTTTACCTTACATTGTATACCTACCCTTACATAGATCGCAACTCCACCACCTCTGCAACGTTTCCTATCACATCGAAAAATTTTATACCCATTAAGAGAACACAATAGATCATTTAACTCGGCAGTTAGCCAGGTTTCGGATACACAGATAACGTCAACCTGAGAATTTTCAAAGATGTAACGAAACTCATCTATCTTTATCATCAAACTTTGCGCATTAATATGACACACCTGAAAACCAGTACGCTGCCTACTCAAAACGTTAATCATGGAACGTAGATTACAAGAATTCATTTTAAATAAAAAATAATAATAACTAGCACAACCCTATGAGAAAAGTATAGACAGAAAAAGAAAAATTGAAATTTTCACAAATAATATAATTTATTGTTTTAAATGTGAATTTAATTTTATTTAATTTTTTTTATACCCTCAAGTTTAGATAACAGAATTATAAAGGTTGTTTTACATGTCAGCTTATTATTCATCAGTGCATGCGCGCATGGGTTTCATTTTTCTTTAGTCCGCACGGCAATATGATAACAATGATTTTGATAACTCATTTGTTAATCTACCCACTATAGATTGATCACAATTTTAATTTTAGTTCAATCAAAAAATCCATTAAATTTAATCGAAATTACCCCATTTGTTCATTGCCAACCACCACCGACCAGTGGCAGATGACCCGTTATTTTAACAAAATCAGAAAATCCAAATCATATTGATGGATTAAATAATTCATAACTTCTCTTCTAATTGTCCGATCTTCAAGATTAAGATATTAAAATAATCAGTAAATGTTAATCTTTAATTGTGTATAAAAATTATTGCGAAGGGGGGAAGCGTTCTATACGAAAAGGGGTGGTAAAGAGGTCATCAATTCAATTTTCTGTATTAAAAATCGAAAAGTTGATGAAAATTTTACGAATTTCAAAATATTATGTTCTACAATATTGTAGCCCCAACCCTTATCTATAAAAAAGTCAATGGTGTTATAGGGGTAAATTCAACAAGTGCGGCGGGAGGGGGATTTAAATTAAATTTAACGATAAAAATCGATTTTAATCAAAAAAATCATCCCACATGACATCATTAATTAATTAATAACTCCTAAAATTCTTAACGGATTCTCAAGATTTAAGTCTTAAAATACTGTCATTAAAACAAACATTAAATGTACGTAAAAAAAAATCTCAAATTTTCATGACAATTATGAAAAAAATGTAAAAACAAATTGAATTAATGTTTTTTTACACCCACTTTGATTGATTAAAAAAATTTAAATAATATTTTATATTCAAAATAGAGAAAAAAAATGTATTACATATTATTTATTAATATATTGTCTAAATATTTGTTGAACATCTTAAAGTTCTAAGTCCAACAAGAATTAAGATATTAAATAAATTTTGAAATTAATTTATATATAACATGCTTTTTGCGGTATAGTACTTCCTTCATTAAAATGCTCATTTCTTTTTACTAGAATAACGGATTTTAATCAAATGACTTTTATTCGCTTGCAAACAAGTAAGCGCTTATTTTGATATATAAAACATATATATCTATAATCGATTTCATACATTAAAACGTTCTAAAAAAAAAAAAAATCATAAAAAAATCTTAAATAATTTTCTTGAAAAATAAATGAAAAAACTTCGAAAATGTCATATAACTTTAGTAATTCTATTATCTTGATATTTAAAAATGTCATGCTACATGATAGATAATAGTATAATAATTTAAATTCAATTAAAAAAATTACCAATAAGATTACCTGAAACGGCTAAACAATTACAGTGGAAAAATAAATATTATATATTTTAAGCATCGTGAAAAATTTGCAATATCTGTTATACATATACATATGTATACATTTATTATTTTAAATGCACGTTGGTGGTAGGTATTTCTCATTCGTAATAATAATCCTAATAAAGGTACCCTCATTGTTGGTTTGGTTGACTGATAATAATAAATAATTCATAACTTCTGTTCTAATTGTCCGATCTTCAAGATTAAGATATTAAAATAATCACTAAATGTTAATCTTTAATCGTGTATAAAAATTATTGCGGAGGGGGGAAGCGTTCTATACGAAAAGGGATGGTAAAGAGGTCATCAATTCAATTTTCTGTATTAAAAATGAAAAAGTTGATGAAAATTTTACGAATTTCAAAATATTATGTTCTACAATATTGTAGCCCCAACCCTTATCTATAAAAAAGTTAATAGTGTTATAGGGGTAAATTCAACAAGTGCGGCAGGAGGGGGATTTAAATGATTTTTTACCATAAAAAATTTTAATCAAAAAAATCATCCCACATACCTAACATCATTAATTAATTTATAACTCCTAAAATTCTTAACGGATTTTCAAAATTAAGGTCTTAAAATACTGTCATTAAAGCAAACATTAAATGTATGTAAAAAAAAATCTCTAATTTTCATGAAAATTATGAAAAAAATGTAAAAACAAATTGAGTTAATGTTTTTTTACACACACTTTGATTGATTAAAAAATTTTAAATAATATGTTTTGTTCAAAATAGAGACACAAAATTTATCACATATTATTTATTAATATATTGTCTAAATATTTCTTGAACACCTTAAAGTTCTAAGTCCAACAAGAATTAAGATATTAAATAAATTTTGAAATTAATTTATTTATAACATGCTTTTTGCGGCATAGTGTTTCCTTCATTAAAATGCTCATTACTTTTTACTACAATAACGTATTTTAATCAAATGACTTTAATTCGCTTGCAAACAAGTAAGCGCTTATTTTGATATATAAAACATATATATCTATCATCGATTTCATACATTAAAACGTTATAAAAAAAAAAAAATCATAAAAAAATCTTAAATAATTTTCTTGAAAAATAAATGAAAAAACCCGAAAATTTTTCTATTTTTGTAGGAATATATATACATATACATATTTATAGTATTATATGCACGTGCGTTGGTGGTAGGTATTTCTCATTCGTAATAATACTAAAGGTACCCTCATTGTTGGTTTGGTTGGCTGATAACTTTTGTTCTAATGATCGCATCGTCTTAAAATTTAGGTAGAATGTCATTCAAGTGTACTTGACCTTTTTAATGAAACTTACTATGATGTGGGTAGAGTATATTATTTATTTGGCTTATATCTTCTGTTCTATTAATCGGATCTGTAAGATTAAGGTCTTAAAATAAAGGTAAAATGTTAGGCTAACTTCACTTCCAAGTTAATTTATAAAAAAAAAATTCAAATTGAATTTAAAAAAAATCGCTTTCGTTAATATGAGCACGGGCTGGGCTGGGCATTGGGCAACAAATTTGATACTCAGATTTATAGAAAAGAGTTGATTTGGACAAGTGATTGACTTGGCAAGTTGGTTACATTTTTAATAATGGTCAGATTTTCAAGGTGAAGTTTTTTAAATTTTGATTAAGTATCCGGCTAAACAGTGTTCAAAAAGTTAAAAAAAAAAACAAAACAAGTTATCAAAACATGTCGTACGGTTCACCCAAAGGTACTGTTAACTTGGGCGCCTGCCTGGCGACTGAACATACCCTAAGCGGAGCAACGGAGTTGCGTGAGCGGGACAGGGGACCCGCAATCGATTTTTATCGACAATGGTCAAACTAAGTGAGTGCCTGGAATAAAAGGTAGACTAGATTTATAACTTGACGAGTAACAATGGTCAGATTTTCAAGATTAATTTCCCAAAATCAAGGTGAATTATCATGCTAGAGGTAGAAGAGTAGGTCAAGGGCTGACTGGGCAAATCGGATATAGATTTATAACTTGAGTTCTAATGGTCATATTTTTATGGTTAAAGTCTTAAAACAGAGAGATATAGAGAGATACAGAGAGAGACAGAGAATAAACAGAGAGAGACAGAAAGATATACAGAGAAACAGAGAAATGCAGGGAGATACAGAGAGAGACAGAAAGATACAGAGAGGAACAGAAAGATATAGATAGAGAGACAGAGAAATACAGGGAGATACAGAGAGAGACAGACAAATATAGAGAGGGACAAAGAGATATAGACAGATAGAGACAAAGAGATACAGAGAGAGACAGAGAGATACAAAGAGTTATAAAGAGGTAAAGAGAGAGACAGACTGATATAGAGAGAGGCAGAGATATACAGGGAGATACAGAGAGAGACAGAAAGATATACAGAGAGACAGATAAATGCAGGGAGATACAGAGAGGGAGAGACAGAAAGATACAGGGAGGGACAGAAACATATAGAGAGAGAGACAGAGAAATACAGGGAGATACAGAGAGAGACAGAAAAATATAGAGAGGGACAAAGAGATATAGACAGATAGAGACAAAGAGATATAGAGAGAGACAGAGAGATACAATGAGATATAGAGAGGTACAGAGAGAGACAGAAAGATATAGAGAGAGGCAGAGTTATAAAGGGAGATACAGAGAGAGACAGAAAGATACAGAGAGGGACAGGAAGATATAGAGAGAGACAGAGAAATACAGGGAGATACAGAGAGAGACAGAAAGATACAGAGAGGGACAATTAGATACAGACAGATAGAGACAAAGATACAGAGAGAAATTTTGGTTGGTTTGATTTAATTTATAACTTATAAATAGTAAGATTTGTATAGTTACAGTGAAAAGAGTGAGATAAAGGCAGATTTGAGATAAAGGTAGATTGATACATTGTCTTGCACATACATCGTGTGACTGCAGTAAAAGGTAGATTGAGACATCGTGTGACAGTAAAAGGTAGATTGAGGAGACACCGTGTGACAGTTAGCGTAGCCAACTGTTCGGGTAAATATACTAGTTAAATTATTATAAAGACGTAAGTTTCTCACTCACTGACTCACTCACTCATTCATTAACTAATCATTCTACAGCTTACTGTGTAATATATATAATATATATAAAATTTTTTTTCCAATACTACATATTTGAAAGTGCACACTAAGAAGGGATTTTTTCAAATTCATAAAACTAATAGGGTAAACTTAGGTTTAAATAGGGTAAAGTCGGATTTCTATTTTCTAAATGGGTTGAAATAAAATTATTAATTTATATAGATTTCATAGATTTTTTAATTCTAAGGTGTGTTAGGGGGGTTAAAAAAATTACAAAAAATTATCTTCACACTTACCAACGTTTAAAACGCAAAATCTCAAAAATCAATGTTTCACAAATAAATTATATTAAATCGGGGGGTGTGTTGATTTTTATCATATTTACTATTTTGAATAGAGCATAGAAATAAAAATTAGGCGTGTAATACAAAATTTTTATTTATGCCGTATTTTTGACACACGCAATTTTTCAAAAACACTAAATTTTTTTTTTGTTTTTTTCACACTTTTTATTTTTTATCTTTTTAATTCGGGTAGATAGAAATTTGAAATTTTATCATCTTATAGAGATTACGGATTTACATGATTTCGGTGAAAATTGGATTTCTCAAGTACCATTTAAAAAAGTTATTCAAGTATAAAAAATTTTAAAAAACTTTTTCTAACGGTTTTCTAATAATATCTTTTTAATTAGTAACCATAGAAGGTTGAAATTTTCACAAATAATATAATTTATTGTTTTAAATGTGAATTTAATTTTATTTAATTTTTTTTATACCCTCAAGTTTAGATAACAGAATTATAAAGGTTGTTTTACATGTCAGCTTATTATTCATCAGTGCATGCGCGCATGGGTTTCATTTTTCTTTAGTCCGCACGGCAATATGATAACAATGATTTTGATAACTCATTTGTTAATCTACCCACTATAGATTGATCACAATTTTAATTTTAGTTCAATCAAAAAATCCATAAAATTTAATCGAAATTACCCCATTTGTTCATTGCCAACCACCACCGACCAGTGGCAGATGACCCGTTATTTTAACAAAATCAGAAAATCCAAATCATATTGATGGATTAAATAATTCATAACTTCTCTTCTAATTGTCCGATCTTCAAGATTAAGATATTAAAATAATCAGTAAATGTTAATCTTTAATTGTGTATAAAAATTATTGCGAAGGGGGGAAGCGTTCTATACGAAAAGGGGTGGTAAAGAGGTCATCAATTCAATTTTCTGTATTAAAAATCGAAAAGTTGATGAAAATTTTACGAATTTCAAAATATTATGTTCTACAATATTGTAGCCCCAACCCTTATCTATAAAAAAGTCAATGGTGTTATAGGGGTAAATTCAACAAGTGCGGCGGGAGGGGGATTTAAATTAAATTTAACGATAAAAATCGATTTTAATCAAAAAAATCATCAGACATGCCATCATCAATTAATTAATAACTCCTAAAATTCTTAACGGATTCTCAAGATTAAAGTCTTAAAATACCGTCATTAAAACAAACGTTAAATGTATGTAAAAAAAATATCAAATTTTCATGACAATTATGAAAAAAAATGTAAAAACAAATTGAATTAATGTTTTTTTACACCCACTTTGATTGATTAAAAAATTTTAAATAATATGTTATATTCAAAATAGAGACAAAAAATTTATCACATATTATTTATTAATATATTGTCTAAATATTTGTTGAACATCTTAAAGTTCTAAGTCCAACAAGAATTAAGATATTAAATAAATTTTGAAATTAATTTATTTATAACATGCTTTTTGCGGCATAGTGTTTCCTTCATTAAAATGCTCATTACTTTTTACTAGAATAACGGATTTTAATCAAATGACTTTTATTCGCTTCCAAACAAGTAAGCGCTTATTTTGATATAGAAAACATATATATCTATTATCAATTTCATACATTAAAACGTTCTAAAAAAAAAAATTTCATAAAAAAATCTTAAATAATTTTCTTGAAAAATAAGTGAAAAAACGAGAAAATTTTTCTATTTTTGTAGGTATTATACATATACATATTTATATTATTAAAATATGCACGTGCGTTGGTGGTAGGTATTTCTCATTCGTAATAAACCTAAAGGTACCCTCATTGTTGGTTTGGTTGGCTGATAACTTTTGTTCTAATGATCGCATCGTCTTAAAATTTAGGTAGAATGTCATTCAAGTGTACTTGACCTTTTTAATGAAACTTACTATGATGTGGGTAGAGTATATTATTTAGTTGGCTTATATCTTCTGTTCTATTAATCGGATCTGTAAGATTAAGGTCTTAAAATAAAGGTAAAATGTTAGGCTAACTTCAAGTTATTTTATAAAAAAAATTCAAATTGAATTAAAAAAAATCGCTTTCGTTAATATGAGCACGGGCTGGGCTGGGCATTGGGCAACAAATTTGATACTCAGATTTATAGAAAAGAGTTGATTTGGTCAAGTTATTGACTTGGCAAGTTGGTTACATTTTTAATAATGGTCAGATTTTCAAGGTGAAGTTTTTTAAATTTTGATTAAGTATCCGGCTAAACAGTGTTCAAAAAGTTAAAAAAAAAAAAAACAAAACAAGTTATCAAAACATGTCGTACGGTGCACCCAAAGGTACTGTTAACTTGGGCGCCTGCCTGGCGACTGAACATACCCTAAGCGGAGCAACGGAGTTGCGTGAGCGGGACAGGGGACCCGCAATTGATTTTTATCGACAAAGGTCAAACTAAGTGAGTGCCTGGAATAAAAGGTAGACTAGATTTATAACTTGACGAGTAACAATGGTCAGACTTTCAAGATTAATTTCCCAAAATCAAGGTGAATTATCATGCTAGAGGTAGAAAAGTAGGTCAAGGGCTGACTGGACAAATCGGATATAGATTTATAACTTGAGTTCTAATGGTCATATTTTTATGGTTAAAGTCTTAAAATAAAGGTAAATTATTTGTATATACTATTAATTAAAAAAAAAAGTATGTATGTATGTACATATAATAACATACATACATAAATACATACATACATACATAGGTAGTTATGTATATATACCTATATACTAATATAAGTTAGTGAATTGAAAGACAGAGAGGTATTGAGAGAGACAGAGAAGTGCAGTGAGATCTAGAGAGAGACAAAGAGATACAGGGAGCGACAGAGACATACAGGGAGCGACAGAGAGATATAGAGAGATACAGAGAGAGACAGAGAGGTACAGAGAGAGACAGAAAGATATACAGAGAGACAGAGAAATGCAGGGAGATACAGAGAGAGACAGACAAATATAGAGAGGGACAAAGAGATATAGACAGATAGAGACAAAGAGATACAGAGAGAGACAGAGAGATACAAAGAGATATAGAGATGTAAAGAGAGAGACAGAAAGATATAGAGAGAGGCAGAGATATACAGGGAGATACAGAGAGAGAAAGAAAGATACAGAGAGGGACAGAAAGATATAGAGAGAGACAGAGAAATACAGGGAGATACAGAGAGAGACAGAAAGATACAGAGAGGGTCAAAGAGCTACAGACAGATAGAAACAAAGAGAGAAATTTTGATTGGTTTGATTTTGATTTATAACTTATTATTATTTTATGTTCTAAATAGTCAGATTTGTATGGTTAATTAAAGTTCTTAAAATAAAGGTAGAGTGAGATAAAGGTAGAGTGAGGTAAAAGTAGAGTGATATAAAGGTAGAGTGAGATAAAGGTAGAGTGAGATAAAGGTAGAGTGAGATAAAGTTAGAGTGAGATAATGGTAGAGTGAGATAAAGGTAGAGTGAGATAAAGGTGGAGTGAGAAAAAGGTAGAGTGAGATTAAGGTAGATTCGAGATAAAGGTAGATTGAGACATTGTCTTGCACATACATCGTGTGACTGCAGTAAAAGGTAGATTGAGACATCGTGTGACAGTAAAAGGTAGATTGAGGAGACACCGTGTGACAGTTAGCGTAGCCAACTGTTCGGGTAAATATACTAGTTAAATTATTATAAAGACGTAAGTTTCTCACTCACTGACTCACTCACTCATTCATTAACTAATCATTGTACAGCTCACTGTGTAATATATATAATATATATAAAAATTTTTTTCCAATACTACATATTTGAAAGTGCACACTAAGAAGGGATTTTTTGAAATTCTTAAATTTAATAGGGTAAACTTAGGTTTAAATAGGGTAAAGTCGGATTTCTATTTTCTAAATGGGTTGAAATAAAATTATTAATTTATATAGAATTTATAGATTTTTTAATTCTAAGGTGTGTCAGGGGGGTTAAAAAAATTATAAAAAATTATCTTCACACTTACCAACGTTTAAAACGCAAAATCTCAAAAATCAATGTTTCACAAATAAATTATATTAAATCGGGGGGTGTGTTGATTTTTATCATATTTACTATTTTGAATAGAGCATAGAAATAAAAATTAGGCGTGTAATACAAAATTTTTATTTATGTCGTATTTTTGACACACGCAATTTTTCAAAAACACAAATTTTTTTTTACCTTTTTTTCACACTCTTTATTTTTTATCTTTTTAATGCGGGTAGATAGAAATATGAAATTTTATCATCTTATAGAGATTACGGATTTACATGATTTCGGTGAAAATTGGATTTCTAAAGTGCCGTTGAGAAAAGTTATTCAAGTATAAAATATTTTAAAAAATTAAAAAAAACCCTTTTTTACGGTTATCTGACAATACCGTTTTAATTAATTGGCATAGAAGGTTGAAATTTTCACACCTAATAGAATCTATTGATTCAAATTTTATTTTAATTTTATTTCATTTTTTTTTTACCACTAACGGGATTATTAAAGTAGTTTTACATATAAGCTTATTACTCATCAGTGCATGCACGCATGAGTTTCATTTTTCTTTAGTCCGCATGGCAATATGATAACAATTAATTTGATACCTCATTTCTTAATCTACATACTATAAAACCATCACAATTTTAATTTTAATTTAATCAAAGAAAACATTAAATTTAATCGAAACTACCCCATTTGTTCATTGCCAACCACCACCGACCAGTGGCAGATGACCCGTTATTTTAACAAAATCAGAAAATCCAAATCATATTGATGGATTAAATAATTCATAACTTCTGTTCTAATTGTCCGATCTTCAAGATTAAGATATTAAAATAATCAGTAAATGTTAAGCTTTAATTGTGTGTAAAAATTATTGCGGAGGGGGGAAGCGTTCTATACGAAAAGGGATGGTAAAGAGGTAATCAATTCAATTTTCTGCATTAAAAATGCAAAAGTTGATGAAAATTTTACGAATTTCAAAAAATTATCTTCTACAATATTGTAGCCCCAACCCTTATCTATAAAAAAGTTAATAGTGTTATAGGGGTAAATTCAACAAGTGCGGCGGGAGGGGGATTTAAATTAAATTTAACGATAAAAATCGATTTTAATCAAAAAAATCATCCCACATGACATCATTAATTAATTAATAACTCCTAAAATTCTTAACGGATTCTCAAGATTAAAGTCTTAAAATACTGTCATTAAAACAAACATTAAATGTACGTAAAAAAAAATCTCAAATTTTCATGACAATTATGAAAAAAATGTAAAAACAAATTGAATTAATGTTTTTTTACACCCACTTTGATTGATTAAAAAATTTTAAATAATATGTTATATTCAAAATAGAGACAAAAAATTTATCACATATTATTTATTAATATATTGTCTAAATATTTGTTGAACATCTTAAAGTTCTAAGTCCAACAAGAATTAAGATATTAAATAAATTTTGAAATTAATTTATTTATAACATGCTTTTTGCGGCATAGTGTTTCCTTCATTAAAATGCTCATTACTTTTTACTAGAATAACGGATTTTAATCAAATGACTTTTATTCGCTTGCAAACAAGTAAGCGCTTATTTTGATATATAAAACATATATATCTATCATTGATTTCATACATTAAAACGTTCTAAAAAAAAAAAAATTCATAAAAAAATCTTAAATAATTTTCTTGAAAAATAAATGAAAAAACGAGAAAATTTTTCTATTTTTGCAGGTATATATATACATATACATATTTATATTATTATATGCACGTGCGTTGGTGGTAGGTATTTCTCATTCGTAATAAACCTAAAGGTACCATCATTGTTGGTTTGGTTGGCTGATAACTTTTGTTCTAATGATCGCATTGTCTTAAAATTTAGGTAAAATGTCATTCAAGTGTACTTGACCTTTTTAATGAAACTTACTATGATGTGGGTAGAGTATATTATTTAGTTGGCTTATATCTTCTGTTCTATTAATCGGATCTGTAAGATTAAGGTCTTAAAATAAAGGTAAAATGTTAGGCTAACTTCAAGTTAATTTATAAAAAAAAATTAAAATTGAATTTAAAAAAATCGCTTTCGTTAATATGAGCACGGGCTGGGCTGGGCATTGGGCAACAAATTTGATACTCAGATTTATAGAAAAGAGTTGATTTGGTCAAGTGATTGACTTGGCAAGTTGGTTACATTTTTAATAATGGTCAGATTTTCAAGGTGAAGTTTTTTTAAATTTTGATTAAGTATCCGGCTAAACAGTGTTCAAAAAGTTAAAAAAAAAAACGAAACAAGTTATCAAAACATGTCGTACGGTTCACCCAAAGGTACTGTTAACTTGGGCGCCTGCCTGGCGACTGAACATACCCTAAGCGGAGCAACGGAGTTGCGTGAGCGGGACAGGGGACCCGCAATCGATTTTTATCGACAAAGGTCAAACTAAGTGAGTGCCTGGAATAAAAGGTAGACAAAATTTATAACTTGACGAGTAACAATGGTCAGATTTTCAAGATTAATTTCCCAAAATCAAGGTGAATTATCATGCTAGAGGTAGAATAGTAGGTCAAGGGCTGACTGGGCAAATCGGATATAGATTTATAACTTGAGTTCTAATGGTCATATTTTTATGGTTAAAGTCTCAAAATAAAGGTAAATTATTTGTATATACTATTAATTTAAAAAAAGTATGTATGTATGTACATATAATAACATACATACATAGATACATACATACATACATAGGTAGTTATGTATATTTACCTATACTAATATAAGTTAGTGAATTGAAAGACAGAGAGGTATTGAGAGAGACAGAGAGGTGCAGTGAGATCTAGAGAGAGACAAAGAGATACAGGGAAGGACAGAGACATACAGGGAGCGACAGAGAGATACAGAGATAGAGAGAGAGGTACAGAGAGAGACAGAAAGATATACAGAGAGACAGAGAAATGCAGGGAGATACAGAGAGAGACAGAAAGATACAGAGAGGGACAGAAAGATATAAATAAAGAGACAGAGAAACACAGGGAGATACAGAGAGAGAGACAGACAAATATAGAGCGGGACAAAGAGATATAGACAGATAGAGACAAAGAGATACAGAGAAAGACAGCGAGATACAAAGAGATATAGAGAGGTAAAGAGAGAGACAGAAAGATATAGAGAGAGGCAGAGATATACAGGGAGATACAAAGAGAGACAGAAAGATACAGAGAGGGACAGAAAGATATAGAGAGATTTATAACTTATTATTTTTATGTTCTAAATAGTTAGATTTGTATGGTTCTTAAAATAAAGGTAGAGTGAGATAAAGGTAGAGTGAGATAAAGGTAGAGTGAGGTAAAAGTAGAGTGAGATAAAGGTAGAGTGAGCTAAAAGTAGAGTGATATAAAGGTAGAGTGAGATAAAGGTAGAGTAAGAAAAAGGTAGAGTGAGATTAAGGTAGATTCGAGACAAAGGTAGATTGAGATAAAGGTAGATTGAAACATTGTCTTGCACATACATCGTGTGACTGCAGTAAAAGGTAGATTGAGACATCGTGTGACAGTAAAAGGTAGATTGAGGAGACACCGTGTGACAGTTAGCGTAGCCAACTGTTCGGGTAAATATACTAGTTAAATTATTATAAAGACGTAAGTTTCTCACTCACTGACTCACTCACTCATTCATTAACTAATCATTCTACAGCTTACTGTGTAATATATATAATATATATAAAATTTTTTTTCCAATACTACATATTTGAAAGTGCACACTAAGAAGGGATTTTTTCAAATTCATAAAACTAATAGGGTAAACTTAGGTTTAAATAGGGTAAAGTCGGATTTCTATTTTCTAAATGGGTTGAAATAAAATTATTAATTTATATAGATTTCATAGATTTTTTAATTCTAAGGTGTGTTAGGGGGGTTAAAAAAATTACAAAAAATTATCTTCACACTTACCAACGTTTAAAACGCAAAATCTCAAAAATCAATGTTTCACAAATAAATTATATTAAATCGGGGGGTGTGTTGATTTTTATCATATTTACTATTTTGAATAGAGCATAGAAATAAAAATTAGGCGTGTAATACAAAATTTTTATTTATGCCGTATTTTTGACACACGCAATTTTTCAAAAACACTAAATTTTTTTTTTGTTTTTTTCACACTTTTTATTTTTTATCTTTTTAATTCGGGTAGATAGAAATTTGAAATTTTATCATCTTATAGAGATTACGGATTTACATGATTTCGGTGAAAATTGGATTTCTCAAGTACCATTTAAAAAAGTTATTCAAGTATAAAAAATTTTAAAAAACTTTTTCTAACGGTTTTCTAATAATATCTTTTTAATTAGTAACCATAGAAGGTTGAAATTTTCACAAATAATATAATTTATTGTTTTAAATGTGAATTTAATTTTATTTAATTTTTTTTATACCCTCAAGTTTAGATAACAGAATTATAAAGGTTGTTTTACATGTCAGCTTATTATTCATCAGTGCATGCGCGCATGGGTTTCATTTTTCTTTAGTCCGCACGGCAATATGATAACAATGATTTTGATAACTCATTTGTTAATCTACCCACTATAGATTGATCACAATTTTAATTTTAGTTCAATCAAAAAATCCATAAAATTTAATCGAAATTACCCCATTTGTTCATTGCCAACCACCACCGACCAGTGGCAGATGACCCGTTATTTTAACAAAATCAGAAAATCCAAATCATATTGATGGATTAAATAATTCATAACTTCTCTTCTAATTGTCCGATCTTCAAGATTAAGATATTAAAATAATCAGTAAATGTTAATCTTTAATTGTGTATAAAAATTATTGCGAAGGGGGGAAGCGTTCTATACGAAAAGGGGTGGTAAAGAGGTCATCAATTCAATTTTCTGTATTAAAAATCGAAAAGTTGATGAAAATTTTACGAATTTCAAAATATTATGTTCTACAATATTGTAGCCCCAACCCTTATCTATAAAAAAGTCAATGGTGTTATAGGGGTAAATTCAACAAGTGCGGCGGGAGGGGGATTTAAATTAAATTTAACGATAAAAATCGATTTTAATCAAAAAAATCATCAGACATGCCATCATCAATTAATTAATAACTCCTAAAATTCTTAACGGATTCTCAAGATTAAAGTCTTAAAATACCGTCATTAAAACAAACGTTAAATGTATGTAAAAAAAATATCAAATTTTCATGACAATTATGAAAAAAAATGTAAAAACAAATTGAATTAATGTTTTTTTACACCCACTTTGATTGATTAAAAAATTTTAAATAATATGTTATATTCAAAATAGAGACAAAAAATTTATCACATATTATTTATTAATATATTGTCTAAATATTTGTTGAACATCTTAAAGTTCTAAGTCCAACAAGAATTAAGATATTAAATAAATTTTGAAATTAATTTATTTATAACATGCTTTTTGCGGCATAGTGTTTCCTTCATTAAAATGCTCATTACTTTTTACTAGAATAACGGATTTTAATCAAATGACTTTTATTCGCTTCCAAACAAGTAAGCGCTTATTTTGATATAGAAAACATATATATCTATTATCAATTTCATACATTAAAACGTTCTAAAAAAAAAAATTTCATAAAAAAATCTTAAATAATTTTCTTGAAAAATAAGTGAAAAAACGAGAAAATTTTTCTATTTTTGTAGGTATTATACATATACATATTTATATTATTAAAATATGCACGTGCGTTGGTGGTAGGTATTTCTCATTCGTAATAAACCTAAAGGTACCCTCATTGTTGGTTTGGTTGGCTGATAACTTTTGTTCTAATGATCGCATCGTCTTAAAATTTAGGTAGAATGTCATTCAAGTGTACTTGACCTTTTTAATGAAACTTACTATGATGTGGGTAGAGTATATTATTTAGTTGGCTTATATCTTCTGTTCTATTAATCGGATCTGTAAGATTAAGGTCTTAAAATAAAGGTAAAATGTTAGGCTAACTTCAAGTTATTTTATAAAAAAAATTCAAATTGAATTAAAAAAAATCGCTTTCGTTAATATGAGCACGGGCTGGGCTGGGCATTGGGCAACAAATTTGATACTCAGATTTATAGAAAAAAGTTGATTTGGTCAAGTTATTGACTTGGCAAGTTGGTTACATTTTTAATAATGGTCAGATTTTCAAGGTGAAGTTTTTTAAATTTTGATTAAGTATCCGGCTAAACAGTGTTCAAAAAGTTAAAAAAAAAAAAAACAAAACAAGTTATCAAAACATGTCGTACGGTGCACCCAAAGGTACTGTTAACTTGGGCGCCTGCCTGGCGACTGAACATACCCTAAGCGGAGCAACGGAGTTGCGTGAGCGGGACAGGGGACCCGCAATTGATTTTTATCGACAAAGGTCAAACTAAGTGAGTGCCTGGAATAAAAGGTAGACTAGATTTATAACTTGACGAGTAACAATGGTCAGACTTTCAAGATTAATTTCCCAAAATCAAGGTGAATTATCATGCTAGAGGTAGAAAAGTAGGTCAAGGGCTGACTGGACAAATCGGATATAGATTTATAACTTGAGTTCTAATGGTCATATTTTTATGGTTAAAGTCTTAAAATAAAGGTAAATTATTTGTATATACTATTAATTTAAAAAAAAAGTATGTATGTATGTACATATAATAACATACATACATAAATACATACATACATACATAGGTAGTTATGTATATATACCTATATACTAATATAAGTTAGTGAATTGAAAGACAGAGAGGTATTGAGAGAGACAGAGAAGTGCAGTGAGATCTAGAGAGAGACAAAGAGATACAGGGAGCGACAGAGACATACAGGGAGCGACAGAGAGATATAGAGAGATACAGAGAGAGACAGAGAGGTACAGAGAGAGACAGAAAGATATACAGAGAGACAGAGAAATGCAGGGAGATACAGAGAGAGACAGACAAATATAGAGAGGGACAAAGAGATATAGACAGATAGAGACAAAGAGATACAGAGAGAGACAGAGAGATACAAAGAGATATAGAGATGTAAAGAGAGAGACAGAAAGATATAGAGAGAGGCAGAGATATACAGGGAGATACAGAGAGAGAAAGAAAGATACAGAGAGGGACAGAAAGATATAGAGAGAGACAGAGAAATACAGGGAGATACAGAGAGAGACAGAAAGATACAGAGAGGGTCAAAGAGCTACAGACAGATAGAAACAAAGAGAGAAATTTTGATTGGTTTGATTTTGATTTATAACTTATTATTATTTTATGTTCTAAATAGTCAGATTTGTATGGTTAATTAAAGTTCTTAAAATAAAGGTAGAGTGAGATAAAGGTAGAGTGAGGTAAAAGTAGAGTGATATAAAGGTAGAGTGAGATAAAGGTAGAGTGAGATAAAGGTAGAGTGAGATAAAGTTAGAGTGAGATAATGGTAGAGTGAGATAAAGGTAGAGTGAGATAAAGGTGGAGTGAGAAAAAGGTAGAGTGAGATTAAGGTAGATTCGAGATAAAGGTAGATTGAGACATTGTCTTGCACATACATCGTGTGACTGCAGTAAAAGGTAGATTGAGACATCGTGTGACAGTAAAAGGTAGATTGAGGAGACACCGTGTGACAGTTAGCGTAGCCAACTGTTCGGGTAAATATACTAGTCTTTCACTATAAAGTCCAAATTAATTTATTTCAACATTTTCAGAAAAAGTGTGTTCATCTCGAGTTTATATCTCTTTTTCACAGCTAATAAAATTTCAAAATTCACTTTGATATTGATTGCATAAACGGATTTGTTTTTTTTTTTTTCTATTTCCTTTCGCTAACTCAATGTATAGGTACGCAAGCGCGTGGGACTTTACTTTTCCCAAAATCACTGCGATTATTGCCAATCAAATATATTTAAATTTAGTGCACGTTTTGCGGACAAATGTTTCCATTACCTATATATATGTAGGTATTCAATGTACACAACACATACATTTTTGACCTGCAAACAAATAAAAATTATTCCGAACAAATTAAATTTAACTAACTTATACCTTGGCAGCTGTTTATAAAAAAATAACATTGAATACGCCCCCAACTGCAACGTCTTTAACCACAAACTATAATAAAAATTTCTCACAGCTTTATAATTCTATATCTACTTACTATGTATTTAAAAAAAAAACCGACATAAATATTAAAACACAAAAAATACATCAAAAAATTTAAATTTTCATAAAAACCAAAAAAAAAAAAAAATGTAACCATAAAAATCCCCATCCACCACCCCGCGCACATTGAAATAAATGTTCACAAGAATATTATTATTACCTTACATATTTTTTTTAAACGCAAAAAAAAAATAAAAAAAAAGAAGGAAGATTTATATCTTTTTGAAGGATCTTATAAGAATTTTGTTTTACATTATATCCACTCCATCTATATTATATAATATCCCTGCGTGTCTGTGTTTAAGGACCATGTAGATTAAATGGATAAGAACACTCAAATTTATTACCGGACTTTGGTCATTCGCTTAGAATAAATATTTTTTATTATCTTAATGTCATTGCGATGTATACAGTGGAAAATAATTGGTGTGTTTCCGATTAAAAATCCATAAATTTTTTGTTTTTTAAAGATAAAGCATTGAAATTTTGCACAAATAGCAATTTATAAGATTTCCAGTGAAATGCTTTTAATAAGAATAATAATAATAATATAATAAATAAATAATAATAATAATAATTAATATTAAAAAAAAAAATAAAAATAACTAAAAAACTCCATGGAATAATATACAGGGTGATTTGCATATGAGGTGGGACAAAAGACTAAAACGTAAAAGTTGGGTTGAGGTAAGAAAGAAATCGAATAAAAGGGGGTTCTATTTCCCCCCGTTTAGGTGGGTGGGGCAATTTTATAAGAAAATTAATTAAAACAGACAAAAGATTATTAAAAAACAATGGCAACACTAACAATTTGCTATAATAATTTTTTGAAAGCCAGAATTCTATTCTTTGACTTGTTTTTTAATTCAAGTTGTCTGAGGAAATAGTTTTTGAGGAATTAATTTTCAAACTCAAAATTTTGAGAAAAAAACACTTTATTTTTTGTTCAAACTGAATTTTTTCAAAATTAAACGTTACTAAGTAGTGTTTTTTATTTTAATATTCAATACTCTTATCAATTTTAAGTCAAACACTGAAAATCATAAGGTTCTAGTACTTCTAATTTTAAAGATATAGGCAAATATCTAAAACAACTTCGTTATTAAAAGAAGAAAAAACTGAACTGACCTCGTTCATACACAATTGGTGGGTAGCTGAAATGGTCATATGAATTGAATTTTTCTTCTTTCTGCAACGAAATTGTTTTAGATATTTGCTTATATCTTTTAAAGTATAAGTCATAGAACCTTCTGATTTTCAGTGTCTGACTTCAAATTGATAACAGCATTGAATATTAAAATTAAAAACGGTACTTAAAAACGTAAATTTTTTAAAATTTTCAGTATGAACAAAAAAAACATGTTTTTTTTTTTTATTTTTAGTTTGAAAATTAATTTTTCAAAAACTATTTGCTCAAACAACTTGATTTAAAAATCACATTAAAAAATGGATTTTAAGCTTTAAAAAAAGATATAAGATGACATTTGTTAAAATAGCTAAAATAGTAATTTTTATTTTTATCGCTTTTATCACTGTTTTGCTGATAACTTCAAAAACTGCACGTTTCCGCAACTGATTCTTATAATTTTTGTTTAAAAGAACCTAAACTATAAATCAAAAAGTGGGGTAAAGCGTGGGTAACTACTAAAAGTCTCGGTAAACTTAAAAAATATTTGTATTTTTTTTATTTTATTTAATATTTTAATTAATTACTTGTGAACTTTACCACACATTTAAAAACCAAAAGTTGTTTTAAGGTTTCCATAAAAATAAGCTTTCCAGAAATGTATAATACTTTGTACCTTTAAATACAAAGTTTTATAGAAAACTAACTTTCAATGAACCAAACGGACTTAAATTAAAAATCAAAAAAATAAACAATAATGCTTCAAAAAAATGTTTCTTACATATCGCACTCTTAGAATGAAAGTGACCTAACTCAAAATTTTCGTAACTTCTTATTTTTCAATAAACTGACCTTAAAAAGCAAAATGAACTCTAAAACCAGGTGGTAAAAAAGATGCCGAATTTTTTAGTTACATAGGTCACTTTCATTCTAAGGGTGCGAAATATTATGCAAAATTCCTTCATTATCGTAAAGATTGACAATTTAGCTTTAAAATAAAATTGAAATGTATAATTTCAGTACCTATAGTGACTTTAGTAAAAAATCATTTATGATCTGCTCTTGTTCTACCATTTTCCACTGTGCGATGTGACACTTTTGGTTTTTAAAAGGATTTTTTTTGTATTATTATTTTTCCTCTGGTGCGCGTAGGTATACATACTTACTTATTTGTAACATGTAGGTTAGGTACCTATCTATAAATAGCATTGGGTAGGTATGTTATAATATAAAATTATTACCATATCAATAAATGTTCTTTTGAAATATTTCTCACAAAAAATGCAATAAATTGAAGACAATTCGATTGGTCCTAAATTCATATCTTTATAGGTATAGGTATAGGTATAGGTATACTCTCGTATCCTTGGAATGGTTTTTTTTTTTAATTTCACTTTTTAAAGAGGATTGAAGTACCTAGGTATTTTGAGCCTTATTGAATTAATTTTGAAATTCTACTTAAAACTCCTGTACAATGTATACTGTATTCTTCTCAATTTATCTTATTCAAAATAGTTCTTGACTTATGATCCTTTTACTCTGCAAATATTAACTTTGTTTTCAAACAAAAACTTTTCTTCTTGTGGATGGTTCAACAATTTGTTAATTTATAACCTCTTCACAAACATACATACAAGCACTTTGTCCAGTAGAACATATACATACATATGTTCATATCTTGTATATGAAAATTTTATAAGCATCCTTCAAAAAAAGGCTCCTTATATTTTAGTCCAAAGTCCAGTTGCATAACTATTTCAAATTGTTTGCCACATAATAATCTGTTGCTTTATAAAATGTTCTCTCTTTTTAAACAATGTAAAGTTTTCTTTTGTTTCTTATAAAAGAGAGAGAGAGAGAGAGACTTCAAGTGGGTTCCTAATTTTCTTTAACAGCTTTAAAGTACCTAAATAGTTTTTTAGAGGGGTCGAATAGGGTCTTATAAAGACCAAACTTTGGGAAATATCTCTAAGAAAAAAAAAAAGAAGAAAAACAACTTTCTTTTCCTCTTCTTGTGTATGTATGCGTGTGTTTGTTTTTTAATAGATCCTTTTAACAGAGAAATTCCTTAAGAAAATCTACTTAAACCATTTAAAGCTACTTTGGCCACAGACAAAAAATTTGAAGTATCTAATTTTTTTTTCAAAAACTACACTCCGCAACTTTCTTCGAAAACAAATAGAAAATGTTCTCTCCCTCTCTCCATCTCCATCTGCCACTCTCACTCTCTCTCCCTTTACAAAAGTCCAGCCACTCAAGTCTAAACAAACAATCAGGGATTCTTGAAAAATGTGGTTAAAACAGACAAAGGCGGAATGAGACAACATCATATTATGAGAGAGTGCGAACATCTCGTAAATAAAATTGTACGAGCATAATGTAATTTATTGGTATAAGTAGAACAATATATCTACAGTGCAAGGAGTCACAAATGATACACACTTATAGCGTGCTGCTGTTGTACTTGTGTATAGTACTAACAACTAACTGTAAACATTAAGCACTTACATGGTTAAGAATGCTAACCTCACATATATGTATACATACGTAACAGTAAAAATGTTTGACAAATTACGGGATGGTGTTAGAAGGAGGAAAACAATATATGTACCAACAACATCAACAAAAAAAAAAAACTTAAGTTAAAAAAAGGCGAAAAAAACGACTTCCTCTCTTTTCTGTGCAAAGTCCTTTTTTCTAGCAAGCACTTAACGGTTGATGGGAATCTGCACAAATATTGTCCTGGCAATATTGCGCTGCTGACGATGATGTTGATGATGATGGCACATTGATGACGCTGCCCTCGTACGTTATAGTCAGAGATGTTCAAGAGGACACAACCGGAAACCGACATGCGGCCATAGATAGATGTATATGTACGATTACATATATGCTAGAGAAGTGGAAGTTGTGTGAAGGAAAACTAATAGTAAATTACTGGTCAACAATTTGATTTCAATTAAGTGAAGCTTTTTAGAAAATCCTTTTTACTTATGTTTGTTTTTTTTTTTGCTATAAAGAGTATGTTTGTTTTTTCTGCTTGTTTTTTTTTTTTTTTTTTTTTCTTTCTTTCTTGTCGCCTTTTTCTAATTTGATTTACTTTATTTCAATGAAAATAAAATTGTTATGCAAATTAGAGGGCGAAATTGAGATTGAATGTTGATTTTTTTGATTTATTTTTTTTTTTTTTTTGGTTTTTTGTTTGTTTGCTTGCTGATGTTGATGTCTACTGTCTTTCTCTCGTTGAAAGCAACATCAGCATCTCAAATCAACTTAAATAAAGGAATTGATGAAGTTATTTCCCCTTTTTATCGATGATTTCTTTTTGAAGGATATCGATTTGTAGATTTAATGCGGCACTCATGGCTTATGTTGAGTTGTGCGGCGATGTTTGAATTTATTATGCCTTTTGTTTGACGCGGAGAAAAATTTTGATTAAGATCATATTGGAATTTTTTTAAGAATTATGATTAAATTGCAAATATAATATACACATTTATTTTACTCTTTTCTTAGTGATTTTTTTTTTAAATGAGTTTGATTTTTTTAATTATTTTTGCTTTTCTTTTTTTTTCTTTACAGGTAAGATGATTTATACCTACACAATTTTGTATATTCATAAAGCGTGGTTAAGTTCCCCTTTTAACAGTTTCAAGGTAAGTTTATTTTATTTTGAGTACCTACACGCTGAAAAAAATAATTACTAACCTAGAACGTTTGTCGGTGGGTTAAAAAAAAAGTAGTAGTAAAGGGTAAAAATTACATAAATATTTCACTATATCAATAATTCTAATGTAGCTGACTCGATTAAAATAAAGTGATTAAAATAAAAACCTTAAAAAGTTATATTAATGGAGAAAATTGGTTGTAATTCTCAATTTTGAAGATAGTTTATATATTAAACGAGTAGCTTGTTTAAATCAAATAATTATATTCAGTTAATTTCACCCGCATCTCTGGGTAGATTGGTTACTATGAGCGATTTAAAATGTTTCATTAACTAACTTAATTGGTTATTGAAACCAAACAAACGAGTCAACTACTAACCCAGGAGTAGTTAAATAAAATTTAGTACACTTTAACCGAATCAGTGAGTAGATTTAAATAATTTTAAGAAGGTTTTTTTAATAATATACAAATTCTATATACTATCTACTGAAATACATCAGCCAAGTATAAAACTTAGCACTATTTTATTTGGATTTATTACTTATTGATTCAAAATAGCTTTTAACGGCCTTTAGTCCTAAAAAATTTAACGTTTAAAGTCTGTTGAACCGTTTTTGATGAAATCAAAAATATGGTTTTATGGGCGGTATCTACCATTTATAACCATTTTTCGGAAACTTGAAGTGAGATCCCTGGGACGAAACGCCAATTTTTGTAGGACTTAAAGGCCGTTAAAAGCTATTTTGAATTAATAATAACTTTTTTTTAAGTTATGGGTTTTGAGAAAAATAATATTTTCATTACTTGCTTAAAACAAAATTGTATGGCAGGTACCTATCGTTATTTCTGGTCCTAACAAAAAGCTAAATATTTTTGGGAAATGTCCAAAAAAACGCTAGTTATATCCAGTTTAAAGTGAATCGAACTATCCGTTTAGACTGCAGCCGTACAGACCGACAGCATTGCCACACCCAATTTTTTCGTCTTCCAATTATCTTAGTAATTTCAAGTTTGATCATATTCTCGAGTTGTACATATTCGAAAAAGAATATCTACATAATATACAATATGTTTACGTGCCACGTAATTTTAAATCAATTTACTTGGTTTTTCTTTCAAACTATTCAGAAAATAAATGAGGTCATAGGTCCTTTAAAAAAAAATGACTTTTTCATAAAAAAAATGCAAAAAACAAGTGTATTTCGCTCAATTGCGAATTTCATAATTCCTAAAGATGCCATTTTGACAGATTTCAATTTGACAAATGTCATTTTGACAGATGTCATATTGATGGATGTCATATCGCCGGCTGAATGCTTAAATGCCCCATATACAAACAAATTATTCCTCAGAAAACGAATTTTAAGGTTTGAAACATAATTTCGTAATTTTGCATTTGAAAATTTCGACCTTTGAATTTTTATATACATGAATGGAATATTTCTTTGTTTAAATTTGAAGTCCTAGGGTTAAAAACATTTATGGTTATTTAAAAAAAAATAAAAGTTTAGAAAAAGTCAAAAATGGATATAGAACCCTTTCCATACGAATGTTAAATCTATGAAAACCAAACTGCAAATTTCCTATGGATATAGAACCTTTATGCTTTTAACATTGGGAATTCAACGATAGCAAAAATAATAATAAAATATAAAATTTCTAGCACTTCTAATTTTTTAAAATCTATTTGTAGTGATAAAAATATAAAACAAAAAGGAATATTAATATAATGGCTTAGCCCTTCCCTATATTACATTGGCTTAATTTTAAGTCGATAAAAAAAGTATGAAAAATGACAAAGTATTTTCACACTTTACAATTAAAAATACCCAACTTGAACTTTGGTTCTTAAAATTTCCTAGAAAAATACATTCAATTTTATTCGGAATTGGTTTAAAAAATACTTCAGCATTCATAGGATTAAGTTTTAGTATTTTTTCACAGTTTTTCAAATTAATTATTTTTGGTTTTTACCTTTCTTGTTTTTATCCATTTTAGTAAAAACAAAAAAAAAATGCTTGAATATTATCGATAAAAACCTTATTAAGAATACTCTAAATGCATTTATATAGTTTGTGAACCTGAAGATATAGAAATAGTCTTATTAAAAATATATTTTTCCCCTTATTTTTACCTCGTTTTTATTTTTTTAAAAATATTAAAAAAAAAAATATTATGGCCTTTTTTGAGAAATTATCCTTATAAACACAGCAGATATTACTTAATCAGCCCTGAAAACTATCAAAACCAGAATTGAAGCGTCGAAAAATAATCAATAAATATTTAATTAATTATAGACAGCATTTACTTCTAATTATACTTTTCCAGCTGATTGCACTTTTGTCCATGGATATAGGGCACATAAGCAGGAAAAATGTCACTTGGTTTTAATAGATTGTGAGAGGTTACATGCTCTATATGCCATCTCATGTGGATATGGGGCAATTAAGCATTGAAAATATATTTGAGTGATGTTTGATCTATATCCATTGCCCATTGCAATGAGGAATTTAAGCATTAATCGTCTGTTTTTAAAACTTTAATAGAAAAACTGCCCCACCTCGTACAAATTTTGGATATGCGGCAAATAAGCACGAACAGAACCGAAAATATGTGGTCTATGGAGCAAAACTGGTTTCTGTAACTTTATTAATAATAGAGATAGAGCAACGGGAATAGCACCAAACGAAAGAGAACATACGAATTAGTATAACTGCATCTTTAACTCAGTTTCCCGAAAAAGTGGTCTGTGGGGCATTTAAGCATTCAGCCGGCGATATCGAAACAGCGCCATTTGTTGGACAACACCCCGATATGTACTGAGATATCAGTTACATTATTTGTCAGAAAAATTTCTCACTTTTGTTGTCAAAAAATTGAGGAAATCAAGTTTTAAATTTGTTTACCCAATTTTTGAAGGAGATATTATGTCAATCGTGTCGTTAACGCATAGCGTGAATATAGTTTTTTTTTTCCTTTTTTGTTATGTACAATTTCGATTTTTTTTTAAATTTATCTCCTATTTTCTTAATAAATAAAAATGTAATCATGTATTTCAAGATTTACTTAAGGCTTATTTATTTCCAAAAGTGAAACACGATAAAAAAAAAAAACAAAAAAATCATCCGAATTAAAAAATAGTCTTTAAAATGTTATATTTTGAAGATGGATCTGGATGTTATTGTTGAAACTTAGCTATTGATGGGGTGAAATGTGGAAAAATAAAAAAAAAATATGATTTCATTTTTTAAATATGAGGTCCGTTTCAAGATGTCAGTTTCTTTTTGTTTCAATTGGAACTTTAAAATGTGACAATACATACGTATCCATCTTACTGTACTTAATAATATAATCCCTATACTATTATACATATAGCATTTGTTTATTTGGATTTATTTCCTTCAATCAAGTTCGAATGAAGGGATGTTTTTGGTTATAGCACAGTTTTTATAATGCAATTGGGTTGTTGGCTGCGGGTTGCTATGACAAGAAAATATTAAAAAAATCGACTTTTGAGTTATTGAAATAGCTTACGCCAGGGGCCTATTTCACCAACTTACAAATTTGTATTTACAAGCGAATTTTGACAAAATTTGTTGAAAAATCGATTTATTCTGTTTGTATTACAAAAGTATATTTGTAATAATTACAAAGGGACATTTGTGGGAATATCTTTATTTTCGTTTCACCAAGACTAATATTTGTTTGTAGTTTACAAGTACAAATTTGTGAAAACTGGGATATTTTTGTAAGTTTCTGTTTTACCAAATAAAAGAATTTTACAAAATTTGTTGAATTGTAGAAAAAAACTAACAGAAGATAAATGATGTGTAATATCTTCTACAAATTGTGTTTTCTATATTAAAATTGCTTTTTAAACTTAAAACCGTGTAAACTGTGTGAGTAAAATGTGTTTTGTTTATTAATATCAAGAATTTTGAAAAGCAGAATTTAGTATATAAAAGGTAGACATATTTTTGAAAATTAATACCAATATGTATGTGAAAAGGAAAATTTTGTTTGCTTGCTCCTGAATTAATAACAAATAGATCATAGAATATTTATGAACCTTTTTTTGAAGTGTCTAACAACTTTACACTTTGTTTTGCATATTTAAATGTATTGCCTTTTTCATTTTACACATACGACTCTCACAAATTTGTGAGAATAAATGTTAGTTTACAAATCTACAATATAATTGGTGAAACGCATATTTTTTGTTATTGTAAACTACGACTATATTTTGTACAACTTTTTTCATCTTTGTTACAAACTTGTTGCAAATATGTATGTAATTTATGAAACAGAAATTCTGTTTACAAATTCGTAAATGTAGTTTACAAATACAATTTTTTTACGAAACTAAGATTTGTCAACCCGCTCGAAGCCGGGGTTTGTCAGCTAGCTGTTTTTTATAAAATTAATAACAATATATCGAATTGAGATTCAATAAATTTTTTTTCAACCCCAATTGAATTTCAATTAATGTTTTCAATTATTTATTAATATTTAATCGAATAAATAAGTTCTAGATAGATATATGTATCTAATTGTGTTGATAATATACCTTAATGTCATATGAATATAGATGCAATTAAAGTAAACATAAAAACACTTTTATTTCATTTTCATAAAACTACATAATATATATGTACATACATATATAGGTATACTGTTATACCTAATAGAGTTTGTTGGCATCCCAGATGGAGCATAGCAGAAAATTGAATTTCCGCTCAACATAACAAATATGATACATCTTTTATTTTATTTTATATTGATTTCAATTCACTGCTATATCGACAACGCAAATTATTTTTCCGTGTATTTATAGTATGATATAGATATTAAAACGGTGGATATAGCAACATTCTACATAAATGTATGTTTGTTTTTTTTTTTTCTGTTCTACACTGCGCGCCAATTAGTTCGAACAACCATTTTCCCAGTTTTTATTCATATAAAGATTTAAAATAGGGTTTTATTACTGCGGTTTAAGCATTCATTGAAAAACTCATATCATTGAAAATTTTAATTTTAAAATTGAGGCAAGAAATCGTTGATTAATATATAAATGTGATGACTTCGTTTTTAATTTTTTTCAAAAGTATTCCATTATGGCACAATCTTCCACATGAAATACGCATTATTTCAATAATTGAACTACCTTATCATCATAGAAAATTGAGATCTTTAAAAATCATTTTATGTGACTTGGGCCAAAATCAATTTTTTTTTTTTGGCTAGAAATAATAATTGGGGTTACATCTTTTTGTTGACATCAAAATAATTAATGATTTTTTCATTTTAAGGGCCCATATCATATAGCTATATTATATCATTGAAAATAATTATGGGAAATTCTAATTTTGAGTTTTGAGACACTTAAATACTAAAATCAGTGATTATTTGTATGCTAATAAAATCCTGTTAGCTCAATAATTGTTATTTATAGTCAAAAACAAATTCATTTTCGCCCCATTTTTCACATACAATAGCTTTTAAAATTTCATAATCAATTATAAGGTAGTTAAATCATTGAAATAATTAGTTATTTTATGCGGAATCTATGGCCCAAAATTAATTTTTTTTTTCCTGGCTAAACATAATAATTGAATCATAACCATTATTGTCCACATAAATAAACACAAATTTTTCTTTCTTAACGCCTCTTAATAAAGAAATAAAATTTTCAATGATTGTTTTCAATGCCAGTTATAGCTTTCATTGAAATTTGAAAACCATCATTGGAAATTTTAATTTAAAGTTTTGAGGCAAAGAAGCGAAATTAGTGAATATTTTGATGCCAAAAAAAATCTGATCACTAAATTATTATTTCGAGTCAAAAAAATATTTCATTATGGTCCAACCTTTCACATAAAATGATTTCTAAGATTTCAATGATCAATGGTAAGATAGTTCAATCACTGAAATAAAGAAATTCATTTCATGTGGAAGGTTGGGCCAAAATAAATTTGTTTTTGACAAGGATTAATAATTAAGTCATAAAAGCTTTATATTGGCATCAAAATAATCAATAATTTCGCCTAAGGCGCCAGTTATAGCTTTCAATGAAACTCATCATTGAAAATTTTAATTGTTAATACAAAATTTTGGACGGTTCCCAAAGTCATAAAAATTATTTGATTTTATAAAAAATAGTCCCTGCAATCAATTTATCTTGACTGTAACAAAAAACGATGATAAAAAAAAGAGTTAAAAGTGCCAAACAAAAAATTTTTTTTTAAATTTTTACTCTCATCTTTTGAAAAAAAAGTACGCAAATCGATTTGCTTTGACAAAATTTTTAGTCGTCATTTTTTGATATTTATCTGTTCGGCAATCGGGCACTAACTTTTTACATCGTAGCTTTTTATTTACCGTATATTGAGGTTATGTTTATGCAAAACTATTGCATTACTTCTTTCCAACATCGAAACATTTTTAAGAATTTGTGATCTTTCAAAAATATGGTATTCAATTTGTCTAAAAAGTTCAGAGTTCCAAGTTTTTTTATTTTAACAAATAAGGAAATACATATTCCCAAAAAAATTTCATAATCCCCAATTGCTCGAGTACGTGTGACAAGTTAAATTTAAATCTTATTGAATTTGACTATATTTAGGTAGTAAAATTAAAACAAAAAATTAAACATTTTTTTTTTTTTCAGAAAAAATGAAAATCAGATTTACTTTGTTAAAATAAGTGCTTCGAACTTAGGAGCGTGCACTGTAACCTCATAGCTTCCTACCACACATGGCAATGAATGCAAATATTGAGTAAAAAAAATGTCATATGAGTAAAGTTAATTAAAAAACAGGGAAGACTATATCGAGTATAGTTGATAGATACAATAATGTATGTAGGTATGTAGGTATTTTATGCAGAAAATTTAACATTTGTTTTTTATAAGAATAAAAATAAAAATTATAATGCTTATTTTTTTTCTTTTATGTAAATATTATTTTGACGCTTTTTTTTTATAATTTTGTTGTTATATTATAATCAGTTCCATAATATTGATTTTAAATTACCTTTTACATGTATACCTATATGTATAATCAACTGCGCATATTTAATTTTTTATTACTTTATTTGATTAATAAAACATTTTATTAGATTTAGTTGAAACATCAATTTTTCAAGAACTCTTATTAATAAAATTCTAAAAAAATATTGGAAACTTTGAGTTTGGAAATTAATTTTTCAAAAACTTTTCAATAACTTTATTTAAAAATAAAATAAAAGAAGAGATTTCTGGCTTTACAAAAAAGTATAGCATGGCATTGTAAGTCTTACAGTTGGTTTTTTTTATATATTTTCTGTTTTCATTCATTGATTTAAGAAAATTGTCCATCCCGGCTAAACGGAGGAAAAAGACCCCCACCCCCCCAACCGTACGATTTATTTCTTGTCTCGACTAAACCTACACGCTCCAGTTTTTTTTCAAACCTTATGTGAATCACCCTGTAGAATAATATCATAATCAGCCTTATTGTGAGTTTCACCCGAAATATTTCACCTTAAAATTTGTTGTTCCCCCGGAATTTTAAAAGCTATTGTAAGTTTCGCCCGAACGAAATTTCGTTCGCCCTACTAAAAATAAGTGAACATTTAGGCTGTCAATAACATTACATTCCGTTCGAAATGAATGTTCACAATAAGGGGAATTTTTTGTCATCACAAAATTTCAGGTGAAACTCACAATAGGCGAAAAATGAAATATCAAATTTTCCGGGTGGAATGTTGTTCGGGCGAAACTCACAATGAGGCTGAATATACTCTTAACAATTTTCTATGTTCATGAAAAAATATATAGGTAGGTATTAAAAAAAAATTATATTTCTAAAAGCGAAACAAAATTTCAGACTTCTAAGGAAGTCAGCTTTGCCCGCGTCATAAACACGTTTATCTGTTTATTCCCTCGAAAATAATAAAAAATAAATTAAATACAAATTGATATTAAAATCACAAAATACCCAATTTTAGAATTTTATTGTATCGGGTGTGGGGGTTTAAGTAGCCATCCTGTTAAAAACTACCAACTCAGTCATTCTAAGAAAATACTCATTGCATCTGCCTCCAATGTGCACACATTACACAAAACCCCGCCCTCCATTTTTAAAACTTCTTCTTGTCTCTCATTTAACTTTAATTGCACATAAAATTCTCGAAAATTGCCACTTTTACTTCCCGAACGATTGTCAAGTCGTTTTAACGATTCTTGTGACTTTTGTGACCCTAATCGAGATATTTTAACATTTTCTTTGACACTTTCCACGACAAAAATTATTGAAGCACCCTCTTAAAAAAAAAAAAAAAAAAATACAGACAGAAAGAAAGGTATACCTAGCTCATTTTAATGTTGGTCCGTTTTGTTGCCATTGTTAATCAAATTTATTATGGAACGTGATGGCGTAACAAACGATTGTCAGGACTCATAAATTTATATCTAAATAAATCCAAACCAAAAGGGAATGAAATAAAGAAGCAAAAGGAACAAAATAATAAAAAAAAAATTCGCGAATAAAAGTTGGGGATATATTTAATTAACAAAGCACAAGCTGCTTTTGGGGTGAACCATTTGTGGTTTGGTTTATATCGCACAGAAAGTCCTTGGGACAAGCCTTTATACAAGCAACAACCAACCAACCCACCATATCAACCAACTAAATCCTTTTCGGCATGGAAATCAAACAACCGCTCAACTCTTGAGTATAAAAGGCGTTATTATAAGGAGAGTGAGAGACAAGGCTAGGTGACTTTGTTTTTTTTTTGTATATACATATTTTGCTTATTTAATGCCTTAATATAAACGAAGCCAACAGGAAGAGAATCTCTTTAACCATAAACCACTGGTTTTGTTTGATTGTGGGTGGACAATAATCCTTTTTATTATAGTAGTATGACCTCAATGAAAGGCGTCACTGTGAATGTATGTTTGTAGGTTTACACCAGTGACACATGGTATGTACTAATTCTTTGGTGGTGAGCTGTAGAAATTCTCATATAAATCAAAAGGATGGTCTTTTGTGATAAATTAATTCTGGGATTTATTTATGTTCTTAATTTTTTTTTTTTTTTGAGAATTTCGTATAGGTATACTTCAATTAATAAAAAGTTCTTACCTACATCAAGAAATGTCCAAATATGTACATTTACCTATGTAAAATAAATTCAATGAAAGGGTATGAAATTCCGTAATACATGTGGGGACTTGGGATGGTATGTAACAATACCAAGGCTAAATAAATACATCTAAGAATCCTATGTGGCAACAAATAGTATTCGGTAGTACCTACATTGAAATTGAAATTGATTGAAATCCTTATTCCTTACTATTGTTAGGATAATAACTAATGACCAATAATGCATTCTGTAAAACTTTCGAAATTTAATGAAAAAAAGCCTATCAAGAGGGAGTCAGTGAGAAATCTAATTGATGGTCTTGGGTCCATTCTTGGTCTCGTTGATCCCTCTTCCTAAATGTTCTTAATTTATGATCCCGGAAAAAAAGAAAGACAATATTAAGAATATTTTACAAAATAAACTCTTAGGAACTGTTAATTTGAATTAAGTTAATTCAAATAATTTGGGGCCACTTTCACGAAAATTATTCAACATAGCAGATTTAAATACCCTTTTTTCTCGTTTCGTGCAAGAGCGACCCTAATTATTTAAAAAATTTTTAAATTATCAAAAAGTTTATTAAAATTTTTTTTTAAAAAGCTTACATTTTTGCATAAGTACCTATATGTATAAAAAAATGTTATCAAAAAAAAATGTTTAAGTTTGATCTCACTCGTTAGTTCGTTAATGTAAACATCTCACTTCGAACGTTTGATTCGCCAACCGTAATAGGGGGGTTAATTCAGGGTGTTTTGGATAAGATATAACAATAATAAAAACAAGCTAAACAATTAGTAACAAAATAAAACATAAATTTATAAATTGGTTATGAATAAGTTAAAAAATAACCAAAATCAAACTTTCAAAGATTGATAATTTAATTCTAATGTTCGTATTTAAGAGCATTAATTCAACTTATAATTAGTCCAAAATAACTTCATCACCCAAAACTTACACAACACTTTGATTTTTATATATTTGTTTAATTAGTTTTATTTTCCGCAAACCCTGCACACATCACTTCAACAATCTGAATACTTTAGCTTCCCAGGAAATAAGTAACAAAAATGACCAAATTTCAATATAAATTGGTTATGAATAAGTTAAAAACTACCCAAAATTAAACTTTAATAGATTGGTATGTTACTTCTATTATTCATTCTTTAAAACATAAATATAAGTTTTTTGTAATTAATATAATTCTTTCGCGAAGTATAAATAAGCAATTAGAGAGAGAGATAGAGAGAGAGAGAGAGAGAGAGAGAATTGAGAGATTTGATATTGATTTGACCTTTGCATCTGATAGGAGTTTGTGTTTTAACCTTGAAAAAATCAGCTGTGTTGTGGTTACAATAGATTTTAAATATTTGTTACTGGGGTTATAAATTGGTAAATAAAAAAGAAAAAAAAAGGAGTCTGATAATGAGCGTGGTAGTCGTGAAATATCTATATCTTAAACTCGTAAATAAATTCGATGGTAGCTCACCCAAGTTTTGTTGTTTCATTCAAATTTATAATTAAATAACTTACTCAAAAACTTGGAATTCGATTTTGATTACTTGCAAATAAAAAAGTTATTTAAATACTTATTCCAATCTTGATAAGGAATTGACTAACTCTAAACAGATTGGTTATTTTTTAAATCAAACAAAATGATTAATCTTTATTTAAGACATAACGCTATATTGTATTTATTTCCACGTCAAAAGTAGCTAAAAGAAATATAAAATCAAAAATAAGAGGCAAAGCTAGAAATAAGCCAGATTATGACCGAAGTTGCTTTAAATGTCAAAAATTGTTCCTGGGTTTCTTTATTTTTTTAATTCATTAAATCTCTTGAAAATCTTGAAATCGAAAAATTTTCTAAATGTTAAAATTCAAAATTCTTGAATGACTTCATTATATTTAAAATGTTTAAATAAATTTAAAGCTCGCAAACATTCAGCTACCAATTTGATGACTTAAATTACTCATGGAAGTATGTGTGTATGTGTCTCGAAAAATATTGTCTGAAGTTTTGATTATGATTGCTTTGAAAAATTACTAGGCTTATAAATTGATCAAAAAATACCTTTTTTTTTATTTAGGTTGTTTTTCGTATGATTTATTAAATATCTTGTAGTTTTTGAAATCAAAAAATTTTTAATAATTTTAAATTCACACTTTGCTTTAATTTGTTTTAATAACTTCATTATAGTTTGTTCAAAGTAGTTTAAAGCTCTAATAAATACATCATAAAGCCACCAAATTGCGAGAAGTTAGGCGTTTGCAGATGATGGGATTGTGTATGTGCATCGAAATATATTTTCTGAGTTGTGTTCTGATTGAGTTGAAATATCAATGGGGTTACGAATTGGTTGTAAAAGAGTTATTTGAAAACTTCTTTAAAAACCTTTTGAAAAACTTTTTAATTTAATTTGGTTAATTTGCAAGCAAAAAACAGTTACTTAAAAACTCATTCCAAACATGGATTTAGTTAATTTGAATCCAAGTATTAAATTTGTTGTTTAAAAAACAAATTTTTTTAGAAAATTATGTCAAAATAACTAGAAGCGACAGAAAAACTTACTCAAATTCAACCTAGTTTCATAGGTTGGTTGGTAAGGTAATTTTAAACCAAACAAAATATCCAGTGGTTGTCAAATAGTAAAGAAATGTCAAAAATTTTACCTTAAGTTGTAAAAGTGAATTTTCATTCCAATATTTAAAAAAAGAAAAAGATGTGATAAGGATACCATTTTACACTAAGTCAACCTTAAAGTAATATTGTGTTTATTTCTACGTCAAAAGTAACTTAGAGAAATGAAATAACTCATTCCTAGCTCATTTCTTCGTCGAAAGTAATTAAGAAAAATTAAAACTTCTCTTCGTCGAAAGTAACTTAAAGATAAGTATATTTACTCATTTCTATTCAGATCATGCCCGAAATTATTTAAAGGTTTTTTTGTAACTTAGATTACAAATTGCTGCTAGGGTTTCCCTTTTTTTGTTTTTTTTTTTTTTTTAATTCATTAAATCTGTTGAAAATCTTGTTAGCAAAAATATTATAAGAACATGAGTTAAGTTCAGATTGTTGCCCAAAACATAAAATATTAGGTTTTGGATTTATAACCTTTTCAGGTAAATCAAAAATCAACTTTGAATTTTTCTGCTTTATAGTATTTATGTGTTGAGTAAAAAACCAGAACTTTATTCAAAATGTATTAAAATTTATATAACTTTATGTGATTTGTTTAAAATATTTTAAATAGGAACTGCTTTACAAATATTTTTAAAGAACTTAAACCTTCACCTCAGCTTACATTAATTGGGCATTTGATGTACCTACGCTACGCATTTGACTTCACAACATCCTTATCACATTAATATTCAAAAGCTTACATACCTATGGTATATATAAACAAACAAAAGACCAATTTAAACCACATTGTGCCATCAGAAACAATTTTCTGTTATGGTTCCATAATGATGATCCATCATTTCGTATGTTCAACTACACTCTTGTCGCTACGCTATAACCGAACAATTGTTTTCGAATCTCATAAATACCTCACCATTGCTCACAAACAATAGGGACTCGCTTACTTGCTTGCTTGCTGGCTTGGTTGTCCTTGGTGTTATATCGTTAAAGCGAATCTTCACATAATGGACATGCACGTCGTTCAATGTCCACTGTCCGCACTGTCCAGTCAACTCCACGCATACAAACCATGAACCCATCACATTGTACCTTCATCATATGTGATATATGTATGTTATGTAGGTATATACCTACGCTTTTCGATACCCTTCATGCATGTCAATCAGTCAAACATTTGAAGGACATCGCAAAAGCCATAACCGTATAAATAAAAGGCCATAAAACTTCGATAGAGTAATAGAAAAACAAATTGCGTGTGAAAACTTTTGATGGTTTTTTCTTATATGGAAGACATGGCTTTAATAAAATATCAAAGGCAGGTATAGTGCCCCCTATAAGCTGTAGATGGGTATAGATTGAGTAGATAAAATGTAAGCTATTGTGGGTTAATTTTGTCATTATGGACTGCAACGCGAGTAGAAGAAGAATAAGTACCTGCAGCGAACTCTGAATTTATAATGCATCTTAATTACTGCTGAAACCATCACCTTCCAAGCTTATGTATACGTACATATGTAATGTAGATTGTATGATACCTACTCTGAAAGTTTTACAATATACAGAAGCACTTTACCTCATAAGACTCATACTCGTAAGACTCTACGCTCAAGTCATGGCAGGGAAACGAACCTAATTATGGTATTATTATACAGACCATTATATGAAGTATAGCTTCGCTCTTCCTACATGTATTTTGTGCGGTCATATATCAAATAGGTACATAAATCAAAGTAAGTAAGCCAAAAGATGCGGGGTCAGTCGCCGGGCTTCGTTGCTATACCTAATGTAGTAAATAGTTTTTATTTTATACTGAAAACCACAGGACTGGATTTAAAATGGGATATTGAGTTTAAATATTTTTACTTGCTGTTTAAAAATCGTGTTTTTTTTATCGGAAGTTGGACAGAATCTCCGAAAATCCAAAATCTAGAAAATCCGAAATCAAAAAAACCCAAAATCCCAAAAAATCAAAATCCAGAAAATGCAAGTCCGGAAAATGTCGAACCCAGAAAGCCCAGAAATTATTAAACCCAAAATCTATAAAAGATTAGACCAATTAAATCCAAAATCCCAAAAAAATCAAATTCCATTATCTGGAAAACCCAAAAACATGTAAATCAAAAAAAGCGAAAATTCAAAATTAATAAAAAAAAACCTGACAGTCCATTATCATGAAAATCCAGATTTTATAAAACCTAAATCCAGAAAATCCAAAATACTGAAAATAGCAAATCAAGAAGGCACAAAATCCCGAAAACTCAATATCCCGAAAACCTACTGTCCCGTAAATTTAAAAACCAAACAAATCAGAATTTATTAAAGCCAAAACCCAGAAACACCACATCCAGAAAATCCGGAATATCAAAAAATCCAGAAAACCCAAAATCCCTAAAACTCAATATCCCAAAAACCTATTTTTCCACAAATCGAAAATGCAGAATTTGTCAAACCTAAAATCCAGAAAAAAAACAAAAATCCAAATAAATAAAAATCCATACAACTCAAAATCCCAAAAACCCACTATCTCGAAAATCAAAAATTCAGACATCTAGAAAATCCAAAATCCCGAAAAGCTTAAATTCAGAAAACAAAAAATACTGAAAATCCAAAATACAAAAAATCAGAAATTACAAAATTCAGTAAATCCAAGATCCCGAAAACTCAAAAATTAGAAAACCTGAAAACTCATTATAATGAAAACCCAAAATCCAGTCAGCAATCACCTATAAAACTCGAAATCCAGAAAATCCGAAATCCAAAAAACCCAAGATCCCGAAAACCTATTTTCCTGCAAATCTTAAACTCAAAATCCAGGATATATTAAATCCAGTAACTAGAAAATCCCTGATAACCGAAAATCCAGGAAATTCAAAGTCCCAAAAACCTATTATCTCGAAAATCCAAAACCCAAAAAATCCAGCAAATTCAAAATATTAAAAAGTCCCTTCCCGCAATTTTAACTAAAAATAAATAATTCAAATAATTAAATAAATAAATCTTTAAAATCATGTTCTTTGTCAATCGTTTATTATCCAAAAACAAAATAATCTTTAAACAAATTAAAAATACCTACCTAACAAAAACAAGGCTCCGGGATCTTAGCACCTCATATATGGGATATTTGCAAAAAAAGTATGCCATCTAAAAGGTCAGCTTTTTTCAGAAATTGGTCAGGCTTAGGAAACTTGTAATCCAAGCTTGAACTTTTTCAAGGTCATTTGCGATTTTTGGAACCTAATTTATGGGATATTCGCAGAAAATGTATACCATTTGAAAGGCCACCGGATCGTGATAAAAGGTCAGCTAGTTTCAGTAATTGGTCAGGCATAGGTTATTTTTTATGAATTTTCAGTATAAGACTTATAGCACCTCATTAGTGGAATTTATAAAAAACAAGTATGCAATTTAAAAGGTCAGTAAAAGGTCATAAAAGGTCAGATCGTTTTAGTAATTGGTCAGGCATATTTTTTTTTCATAATTATTTTAATTTTTTTCAAGGTCATAGCGAATTTTAGCACCTCATTTGTGGGATATTCGAAAAAAGTATATACCATCTGAAAGGTTACTTTATCCTTATAAAAGGTCAGGCAGTTTCAGAAATTGGTCAGCTACAGATTTTTTTTTATAAGCTTTTTAATTTTTTAAGGTCATACAAGGTCACGTGTACCTTTAGCACCTCATTTATGGGATATTCGAATAAAAAATATACCATCTGAAAGGTAACGTAATTCTCATAAAAGGTCAGCTAGTTTCAGAAATTGGTCAGCCTTGGATTTTTTTCAATTAATTTTTAAAAGTTTTGTCCCAAGGTCACGTGTACCTTTAACACCTCATTTATGGGATATTCGAAAAATATATATATTATTTGAAAGGTAACTCAATTCTTATAAAAGATCAGCTAGTTTCGAAAATTGGTCAGCCATAGATTTTTTTTTTTATGAATTAAAAAAAAAAAATTCAAGGTCATTAGTATAAGACTTTTAGCACCTAATTTGTGGAATTTCGCAAAAAAATGCTAACCATCTGAAAGGTTATTTTATACTTATAAAAGGTCAGTTTTTTTCGGTAATTGGTCAGGCATACATTTTTTTTTATGATTTTTTTATTTTTTTTTCAAGGTCACTAGTATAAGACTTTTAGCACCTCGTTTGTGGAATTTCCCAAAAAATGCAAGAAATCATAAACAAAAACTATGCCTGACCAATTTCCGAATATAGCTGACCTTTTATAAGGATAAAGTAACCTTTCAGATTGTATATACTTTTTTCGAATATCCCACAAATGAGGTGCTAAAAATCGCAACGACCTTGAAAAAATTTTTAAAAATTATTTAAAAAAAAATATATGCCTGACCAATTACTGAAAGCACCTGACCTTTTATCATGATCCGGTGGCCTTTCAAATGGTATACATTTTTTACGAATATCCCATAAATGAGGTGCCAAAAATCGCTAATGACCTTGAAAAAGTTCAAGCTTGGATTACAAGTTTTCTAAGCCTGACCAATTTCTGAAAATAGTTGACCTTTTATGACCAATTAGTGACCTTTTAGATAGCATACTTTTTTTTGCGAATATCCTATATATGAGGTGCTAAGATCCCGGAGCCCAAAAACAAATCTTCAAGTTTGTATTTACTTTTATTTTTTAATTATTTATTTATTATTTACGAAAATTTATTATTTTATATAAATTTTCGGGATTTCGATTTTGGGAAACAAAATTTTGGGCCCATGGCTTTTCCTTAATTTAGGATTTTGGATTTTCTAAAGATTATTTTTTTGATATTGTAGGTATTCTGAGTTTTGTATTTCTGGGATTTTGAGCTATCGGGATTTTGGGTTTTCTCAATACAGGGTTTTCGGGATTTTGATTTTTGCGATTATTACGCCAATCCATTTTCATCCTACTTTACATTAAAAAAATAGAAGATCAAAATGTTTTTAAGCAGTTTGAATTTCTTTTTTTGAGGCCCCAATTTTTTTGCCCTCAGAAGTCAGAAGTCCAACCCTGATTTTTATGTGCATCTTCTTATATCCTACATACCTATGTGAAAGCTTTTTGAATGGATTGCATGCATCTATTGCTGCGATGTTTGCAAGTAAATGTCATAAATGAGTAGCTAATGGTTTAGCTATATGCACATAACATATTTTGTGTCTCACCTCAACAAATTTTATTGCTTCACCTTCTTCCGCCGTGCTGCGCCGTTAAGTGTTAAGAGAGGCCATTGACCGAGTTTGCTTGCTTTGATGCCATGATGATGAAACTTGCGACAAGTAGGTACCTAGTACTCTTAGTTAAATGCTCTAAGTTACCTACTTTCATATACATGACCAACGACATCGATGTCGATGACGATATGGAACGATATGGTTGAAATGGTGGTGGTGATAAAGTTTTGCCTGCAGTCTGAGCCAGGTTCTTCTTTTTCCAACTTTTGGTTTTCGGTCGCTATTTAGCTATACCTACATACATACTGATGTGATATATTATGCGATGCGATGCGTCCGTTCAATGTAAATGTCAACATCCAGAAGAGAAGTTTATGAAGCTAAGAAGTCGTGCGATTAAGCAGCGACATTTCGAGTTTGACACGATTTTCGCATTTTCCATAGAAAATGGAAATGAAAACACGTTTTGGTACTTTATAAGGCCATTAAATTGCGGTATGTGATAGCTCTAGGTATGGTTGTATATATGTAGGTATATACCTTAGCCGTATTATACTTGGCAGTATCCGTATAGTTGAGAATAATATCATGGTGCGAAAGAAATAACATGGGATAAGGTATATGTGTATGTCTATTGGCTGTTGCTGCACAGACCGACTATATAGAATTTCTATTCTATATAAGAGTGTTGACTTTAAGACTTATTTTCAGTAAATTATAATTCCCCAATGGAAAATAGAGGTTGGTATTATTGTGTAGAAGTAAGGAAAGTGGGTATACATCAGCCTATAATCCTTAACGAACGATTAAGTTTTATCACCATAGTTGAACTTTGAAAAGGGAGGGTGGGTACCCATATAGATTCGTAATGTCTGGCCATGTATAGGTCTCGTGCTCAGCTTGAAGATAATTTAAGGTACATAATAGAAAAATTACATGATAAACACGTCGCGTCATCGTCATCGGTCGTAGGCTGTGTTGCTTGAAGAACACGAAACTTAATCAATTTTCTAATAGAAAACTCGAAATGTGCAGCACTTTGGTGCTAATTTTAAGGAAGGAGAACAATTTCAAAAATCATTTGCTTTTAAAATTGTAATAGTTTTTCTTAACTTAAGCAATGATCTGGTGAACTTTATTTCTTGCTTGATTTCTTGACCACTTGGAACTGGGAAGAGGGAGATGACAAGTAAATATTTCAAAGTTAAACACCCAGCAGCAAAGGTTCTCGTTGAGCTGGCTCAACTGCAAGATGAAGAAGTCGGTGACACATCTGTGATAATTCTGGCTGCTGCACTGAACTCTCGAAGAATGCTGACGAATTATTTAAACAAAAAATTCATCCATTCAAAGTAATCTCGAGATACAGGTTGACGCATGCAAGGAAGTCTGAAAATTCATTTCCGAGCATCTAACCATACCTTTTGACTAGCTTGGAGGGGATTGTCGGGATTGTCTCATCAACATTGTCAAGACATCGATGAGTTCCATAGATCATCGGAACCCATGGTGATTTCTTCTCTTGTATGGTTGTGAATACTGCCAAATCTGTTAAGATTACTGATCCTAAAAGTAATTCAGCAAGGGAGACTCTGTTAATTTCCGGCTATTCTGTTAACTGGATAATTGCCTCACAACAAATGCCTAAGAAAATAGTAAACGCTATAAGATCGTTTTTCTGGATTTCTCCCTCCAAAAAACTAAGATGAAGATGGGTGTTCTAGTACTTATCAATGATTCAGACAAGCTGGAGGGTATCCGTCCTCATGATTTGTATATTACTGAAGAATTCATAAGATTTTTTCTATCGAAGTCAATGTCATCTTGTGCTCAGGTGGTATAGATAATCTCTGAGAAAAACTACGTTGAAGCCGATCTGAAAATCATTGCTAAGGCAACTGGAGCTGAATTCTGTACATCATTACACAAACCTCGGTGACGGCGCGGCGAGGGAGTTTTGATTCGTCAATATGATCGTTGAAACTGCCGAAGTTGGTCAATAAATGATCTGTGATGATGAACTTTTTCTTATTTCAAGGGCAAATATTTAAGCGAGAGCTGCTGCTTCAATTAATCTCCGTGATCCAAGTGATTTCTACTGCGGCGGAATGGAAAGATCCATCCACTCTGTATTGTTAAGAGAGTGTTGGAAAACAAAAAATTATCGCTGGTAGTGGATGTGTTAAAGCAGCACTCTCATCAATATGTATACTTGGAGAACTTTGCCACATAATTGTGTTCAAGGGAACAATTGGCTACTGCAGAATTCGCCGTAGTTTCTACTGTTCATTCCAAAAACTCTTTCCTTGAATACTGCCAGGGATACCATCCGCGGCATGGTTGCCAAACTCCGTGCTTACCGCAATTCCAGTAAAATAAAGCCTGAGAATGCTCAAGTGGATTGTTTCAATTTTGATTGATGATATTGTGCTGGACAGCAAGGAGGCTTGGGTCCTTGAAGCAGCAATGTCTAAAATTAAATCTCTGCAGTTGGCAACCGAAGCTTCAATCACTATACTTTGAATTAAATGACGTGATGAAAATTAAACTCGAAGATAAGTCTGGAAAATCGTATGCTGACGTTTGTGCTTCGGGCTTTTTTATAGCGTTCTTTACTACTTATTCATTTTGTTCATCCGTCCCAAATCAAAACTTAAGCATTTATCGTATCCGCAAAAAAATACAACGTCAAAACTTAACATTTGTAGCTCCGGGAAATTACGCCAGATTTTTTTTTTTTAAACGCCCCAAAAAAGTCCCTAAGTCTAGTTATTCTTCCAATATTTCTTGCTTTTATTCAAATTTTTAGCCAAAACAAAATTTAAGGGCTTATTTTCTAAATATATTTCTGGTTTTTAATCCAATTTGTTAGAAAAAAAAAGGGTCTGCCTTTTTTTTAATATTTTCTGGCATAATTTCCGGGGGCCGAAAAATTGTAGCTTAAGCGATTCTACACAACAAATATTGTAAAACAATCTTTTCTTAGGAGCAGTTTGTTTGCGCTTTTATTTCCAACTTTCTGGGGTAAAAAAAACTGGGCAGGTTTGTATATTCCTCAAAGTAGCGTTTTATATTATCCCGAAAATCAAAATTTTGAAAACTAAATCTCGCAAACTTATATAATCCCGCATTCTAAGTCTTCCATTACGAGACAACTTTTGTAGAAATAGGTTTATAAGTGCTTTGATGGTATATCTGAACGAATATTGGTTTGAAATTTTAAATTCACAAAACAAAATGCTGGTGTGCCTTAAGGCTTGGTTTTATCTCGGAATTTCTTTATTGTATTCATAAACGATCTTTTGGCTGAACCTTCTTAATAGTGCCCTATTTCATATCTATTCGTTTTAATATACATATATCTATTTTTCGGACATGAATGTGGAACTACAAGGGCATTGATAGATAATCTGATTTAATTTTGATCTTGATAATATAGTACTTAGCAAGGAATTTAGGACCTGCACGTTGAATTTAATATTTCTGACACTAACTTAAATGTTGTCTCTTTTCGATAGGGGGAATTTACCCCCTTCCTGTCTATGAGTGACACGGGATCGAAAAATTTAAACACATTTTTCTATTTTTTTTTTTTTTTTTATGTTCATCACAGACACGCTTCTGAATAGAACGATCAAAAATATTTGATGTCGCTTATAGAACATTGTCATTCCTCTTCCGTTAAATCCATATCCATCAATTTCAAATCTTTATCTAACTGATTTAACAAAATATTTCCAGCAGCTCGAATAGTAAAACAAGACTTAAAGTAATTGATATTTTCAACACTACTCCTTTTTCGCCTTCTCCGTATATATGTATGTAAGTATATCTATTTATATCCTGACAAATTGCATTTAAGATACTATCGCGCGCAGAGTAAAGAAAAAAAGCGTGAGTTTTATAAATCAAGCCATCCAGAAAGATGTTTATCCGCATGTCATGTGTAAGCATAACGTAATCCCAACAGTGCAGTGCAACATATATTAATATAAGAAATAAAGTATCTTTCAGGAGGAAGAAATACTGTGAAGAAATGCAACCCCCATCATGAAAAGAAAGCAAATCAAATCCATTTCAAAAGATAAGAAAAAAAAAAAAAAAAAAAAACACAATCTGAAGGAAAACCACTCTTTTCCTGCGGGACAAAAAAAAAAACATAAATAAAGATAGGTATATATATGGAGTGTAAACTCTTCTGCAATATAGCAATCGGCAACAAACGCGAAATGAAAATGCACGTAAAACCGGGATGACAAGAAGAATAACAAGATAATTCAACATCACCCGCCTTGGCCCTCTGTCGTCTCCATGATGTGTAGCACTATATATTTTCAACTATTTTCCACAAGGAGGTTTAATATTGATGTAGTGCGGAAGCTTGCACCATCGTCGTATTTCGTATATCTTGCAATTCTATATACATATTGAGCGCACGGCACATATCCTAGAGCTGGGCTGGGCTGGGCCGGGAACATGTTCCTTCTAGATAAAATGTACGTGCAGAAATTGAATCTCAAATCTTAAGCTGTGTATATTCAGCGCGTGCTTCAGCTTCTATTTTGTACTATCAAACCATAAGACTGCTACATACGATATCCATATACCGCAATCCGCAACCTTTCACTGATGGTGTTATGCAAGCTGCAACTGTTGCAATATCTATAAAACGATTTAGCTATAAAATCTAACAGCATGTCGTTGTTTTTTTGTTTAGTTTTTGTTCGCAAAAGAAAAGAATCAATGGGGTGGTATCTATTCATTTTTTGTTTGTTATTCGTGTAGTGGGACCAAGGTTGTAAAATTTTTTGAAGGAACAGTTCTATCAAAATTTCAACGTATTTCTTTAAACGATATAAAAATTACCAAAGAGAAATTTTAAAATATTGACGGCAATATACATCATTTAACTTCCGGGGAGTCGATGATTTTTGTACTTATTTTGTTTAAGGAGTTCTTCTTCTTCCGAAATGTGTAATGATGTATTACACTTCGTCTCCCCGACCAACGACCGACTGATATTATGGATATAAAAACAAACAACCGTCAACACTCCCGATAGCCTTAACCATACTACCTCAACAATCTCTGGAAAAGTGTACCAAAAAATGAATATTATTCTATTGTCATATTATAATTCACACTCAATTCGAGCCCACAAATGTATAAGAGACTGTAGAGTGTGGACTTAGGAAAGAAAACCGAGCTCTGCCAAAGTTTGAATATATGAAATATCATTCAAGAATACTTGAGGAGTCTTTCTTTTAGCTTAGGCTCCAGAAGTGACAGTGGAAGCCCAGGTTAATGTACATAGTTGGTTATCGGCGCCTGCTATATAAGGCTGTAATTTAGTGGCGTCTGCTATCTCAGACTGTAATTTAGTGGCAACTGCTACCTCAGACTGTAATTTAGTGGCAACTGCTACCTCAGCCTGTAATTTAGTGGCGTCTGTTATCTCAGACAGTAATTTAGTGGCGTCAGCTATCTCAAACTGCAATTTAGTGGCGTCTGCTATCTCAGACTGTAATTTAGTTGTGTCTGCTATCTCAGACTGTAATTTAGTGGCGTCTGCTATCTCAGACTGTAGTTTATTAGCGTCTGCTATCTCAGACTGTAATTTAGTGGCGTCTGCTATCTCAGAATGTAATTCAGTAGCGTCTGCATTATCAGACAGTAATTTAGTGACGTCTGCTATCTCAGACTGCAATTTAGTTGCGTCTGCTATCTCAGACTGTAATTTAGTGGTGTCTGCTATCTCAGACTGTAATTTAGTAGCGTCTGCTTTCTCAGACAGTAATTTAGTGACGTCTGCTATCTCACACTGTAATTTAGTTGCGTCTGCTATCTCAGACTGTAATTTAGTGGCGTCTGCTATCTCAGACTGTAGTTTATTAGCGTCTGCTATCTCAGACTGTAATTTAGTGGTGTCTGCTATCTCAGACTGTAATTTAGTAGCGTCTGCTTTCTCAGACAGTAATTTAGTGACGTCTGCTATCTCACACTGTAATTTAGTTGCGTCTGCTATCTCAGACTGTAATTTAGTGGTGTCTGCTATCTCAGACTGTAATTTAGTAGCGTCTGCTTTCTCAGACAGTAATTTAGTGACGTCTGCTATCTCACACTGTAATTTAGTTGCGTCTGCTATCTCAGACTGTAATTTAGTGGTGTCTGCTATCTCAGACTGTAATTTAGTAGCGTCTGCTTTCTCAGACAGTAATTTAGTGACGTCTGCTATCTCAGACTGCAATTTAGTTGCGTCTTCTATCTCAGACTGTAATTTAGTTTTGCTTTATATAAATTTAGCTGTAAGAATATATGAATTTTTACTTTATATAAAATTATAATTATATTATAGTTATAAGAAAATATTAAATTTAATTATGCATTCTCAGCCTAAAATAAAAAGCATCTAACAAATAGGACCTTAAAAATTCATCTTCGGATCTTTCTGTCTGAATTTCATTTCTTCCTTAAGCCTAGTACGCTGCTGATGCGAAACGAAAATTTCCTGTGATCTCCAAACAGACAACAAAACGCTTGCGAAAACACAACGGAAAATATCCTTGGAGAGTTTCACTAATTCCAAAAACCAAATCAAACAAAAACGCAAAAAATCAGAGAAACCCATGATGTAAGAAAATGATAAACAAAAAAAAACACAAATAAAACTAAAATGTCATTTTTCCGCACACAATAAATTGTCTGTATAATTAATTCAGTGCGAAAAAGGAGCGGAGACTTCTCCAAATAATCTGCTACAATTATAAATTTCGCTCTACGAACAGCGTGCTTCAAAACGAAATTCAGAACGAAAATTTCCGTTTATGCATTGTGTCATTTTTGTATGGCATTTTTCGTTTCGCATCAGCAGCGTACTAGGCAGCGTCCTAGGCTTTAATTCAAAAGATCAAGTTAACCGATGATAACGATCTTGAAGAGATATTCTTCAAACGCAATATAATTAGCAAAAAATTTCTTCTAACCTAGTTCATTTTATAGCAAGTATGACAATTTTTTGTATGCCATTTGTTTTGAGAAAGTTATTTTTACAAGATAAGCTTATTTTGAAGATGAACACGGTTAAAAATATTCATGATCAACTAATAGTTAATGTAATTATATTCTTATATTGTCCCTTCATCCACGTTCATTTGTTTTAAACATTTAAACATCGAAACTATAAAAATTACTTCCTCACCCTCTGACTTAATTTCAAGAAAGTTTTTAACCCATTTAGAACACCCTGTACCTCTCCCCTCTTAAATACGAAAAGTTAGACACATATAACTATGTAAATACAAACTAACCAACCAACCTTTATGCTTAAAACTTCTTGCTTGTGTTGAATTTTTTTTTTAAATCAAGCATCCACCAGTATAATTTTCAACTTCTTTATCAATATAGCGCATAACATTAAAAGCTATATAACAAAACTCAATTGTTTTTTTATAGCTCTATTAATGGTTTTGCAAAAGATAAGTTCACCCCGTCCTCTCTCCCGCGACCAACAGCTGAACTCTGCATTTTGCAAAAGACATCGCTATATAGAACGAGCGTCGCAAATTATAACACATGATGCCCTGGGCCTGGCCGGATGGCTAAGAGTTTAGAGCATGCTATGATGCTATGAAAATACTATGAAATCTTTTTAAAACGTGTGGGCGAACAAAAAAGCTCTATTCTACATACAAAAAATATGCAACAGGATGCTCGTTTCCCTTGGCTAATGCAGACAGCTATGATGCACATAAACGATTTGTCCTTAAAAATTTTATTACTTAAGTGTGCGATTCCTTTGAGATGTTCGTTTCGTTATATAGAGTCGTCTTTTGTGTATATAATGCCACTGCCTCCATGTTGCAATAGTGCAGCGCAGCGTTGTCGGTTGCAGATTCGTATATGCATCTTAAGTGTTTCATATACCTACTTAATTCTTGTTAAACACTCCCTTGTCTGGGGTTTGCAGATTTATCCATGATTACAGCTTTGGTTTTTTTTGCACTTTTTAACACGATTGCAGTGTAGGAGGGATAAGCGACAGGCAATATATAGAGATGTTCCCATATATAAAGCTATATCCTTTCCTTTTTCTATCATTAAATTAAACAATCATTGAAAATGTTATTGTTATTGTGATTATTATTACAGTTGTTCTATTTTGCGTGCACAAAATACAAAAGGATCATAAATAAAATTGGGCACTATAATAAATACGTATATAAGTGCCTTGTGTGGGTAACCTTGCATAGAGTATACAGTTAGGTTAGAACATCTATAGAAGACTCCTTGACTTTTGCATTTGGTTGACAAATTGTTGTGTGCGCGTGTACGTGACGATGATTTATTCCCTTCATATACAAAAAATGAATGTTTTTTATTGTCAAAACCGCCCTTTTTATTTCAAGGTGGTACACTGAAAAGAATTTTTAATGATTAGTTTTGTTTAAATTTATATTTAATACTTAATACTTAATACTTTAATATTTAATATTTAATATTTAATATTTAATATTTAATATTTAATATTTAATATTTAATATTTAATATTTAATATTTAATATTTAATATTTAATATTTAATATTTAATATTTAATATTTAATATTTAATATTTAATATTTAATATTTAATATTTAATATTTAATATTTAATATTTAATATTTAATATTTAATATTTAATATTTAATATTTAATATTTAATATTTAATATTTAATATTTAATATTTAATATTTAATATTTAATATTTAATATTTAATATTTAATATTTAATATTTAATATTTAATATTTAATATTTAATATTTAATATTTAATATTTAATATTTAATATTTAATATTTAATATTTAATATTTAATATTTAATATTTAATATTTAATATTTAATATTTAATATTTAATATTTAATATTTAATATTTAATATTTAATATTTAATATTTAATATTTAATATTTAATATTTAATATTTAATATTTAATATTTAATATTTAATATTTAATATTTAATATTTAATATTTAATATTTAATATTTAATATTTAATATTTAATATTTAATATTTAATATTTAATATTTAGTATTTAATATGTATTTGATATTTAAAATGATAGTAAACTTTTCTCTCACTGTAAGAATTCATTCATTTGTATTTCCCATCATTTGTGTGTGTGTGTCTGTCTGTGTGTTCAAACGTTTCTGATGATGATTACAGCAGCCGCAGCAAAGAATTCATATACAACCGAAGGAAAAGGAAGAAGTTAAGTTAAAATGATAGATAGATCGAGTAAACGTTGTGTTGGAAATTAATAGAGGTTCTGTCAAAATGTCACATCGATGATTGTTTGAATAGACTTTTGGGACCGTGCGACGATGAGTTGATGTGACATATTTTGTGCCCACATACTTAAGCTTGATTTATGGTACTAATTTCATACGCGTGTGATGTCTCGTGTATATGAGATGAGTCTGGATATAATATGAAAGGTTATAGGTATACATTTTTGCAAAAACATTATAGTAGGATTTTTTATTCTTGATTCTTCGAATGTGAGCATGGCATATTTATTTGTATCAAAATTTGCTGGCAGGTATACATAACCTATACTATATATCTAAGCCAATTATCGGTTTCTGTCATAAGATGAGAAATGATATTCGAATAATTGGTATAGAGGAAGAAAAAGAAGACCAAATAATTTCTTATCGCAAATTTTATTAACATATTGTTTTAACCTTTCATTATGGTTTTTTTTTGTTGTTTATTGATGGGTATGAAAGGCATTGGGTAATGTTTGCTTCAGTATAAAAAAACAAATTTTAATTGAATATACATACATTATGTAATGTAAAACAAAAATTTAGAGAAAAAAAATAAAAAGTCCGACCCATTTTTCTGGGTTTCTGTGATTGTAACTCATAATCAAAAGCTTGAATCTAGGCACTAATTATTATTAAACTAAACGGACCACCTGGGGGGAAACCGAATTTTTATGTTTTTAACCAATACATATGTATATACAGAGTGATTGGTATAAGGTGCATCAAAAAGTTAGAGTGAGTAGGTTGGGTTAAGACAAGAAAAAAATCGTAAATGAGGGGGGGTCTATTTCCCCCCGTTTAGGCGGGTGGGGCAATTTTCTAAAAAATTGTCTTAAAACGGAAAAAAATTATTTAAAAACCACGGTTAAATTTACAAAGTCATGCTATACCTTTTTGGAAAGTCAGAAATCTCTTCTTTAATTTTCATTTTTAATTAAATTGTGTTGGTAAACAGTTTTTGAAAAATTAATTTTCATACTCGAAATTTTGAAGAAAAAAAATATCAAAAAAAATGTCAAACAAATTTTTTTCAAAATTTTATGTAATTAAGTATAATGTTTGTTAAAAACCGGATGGTATGCAATAAAAAATAAAAAAAAGACAATCCGCTTATTTAATAACTGCCCTAAGCAGATAAAACTTGGGAAAACCAAGAAAAAATTTTTTTTTTTTTTTGAAAAAAAAAGTATACATATTTCATTTTTTTATTTTCTCAAAAACCAAGATACATTTAAGCATGCGGTTTTCTGTTTTTTATTAAAAATTAATAAGAGCATTGCATTTGGAAAACAAAAATTATGCTTAATTACATACAATTTTGAAAAAAATTAGTATGAAATTTTTTTTGAAATTTTTTTGCTTCAAAATTTTGAGTTTTAAAATAAATTTTTCAAAAACTGTTCATTTATACAATTTAATTTAAAATGAAAATTAAAGAAGAGATTTCTGGCTTTCCAAAAAGGTATAGCATGGCATTAAAAGTTTAACCTTTGTTTTTAAATAATTTGTTTTCCGTTTTAAGTCAATTTTTTAGAAAATTGCCCTTCCCGCCTAAACGGGGGGAAATAGAGTATAGTCCCCCCCCTCCGATTCTTTTTTTTTTCTTCTTTTTTTCAACCTACTCACTCTAGCTTTTTGGTGCGGGTTATACCAATCACCCTGTATATTGCCATACAATCAAGACAATTTTTAATTTTCTGTTAATTTGAAAGTCATTCTTAAACTATTTTTTCTTAATTATACATATCTTTTTCACTAAACATTTTGTTGAATTAACATTAATAAAATATTTTCTCTTTTTTATTTTCAGGTAATTATTTAAAAATTTTAACACAACAAGCTACTCTCTGAAAGGTCTATATTATAAGTAAAAAAAAATTTTCTAATATATAAAAACTATCATAAATCACTAAACACCTATACATATGTATTATGTAGGTATGTATGTACATATCTATCCTCTATGAAAAAATGCCTGTGTAGTCGGCCATTTTAAAAAAGGCGCTATCACGAGTTAATACAATTTTCTCGGCTCCTGGACCCATGTTCTGTAACTCGGCGATAACTTTTCGAGGCGATAAACGGCGAAAAATGGAACAAAACCCATAGGATTCCTATGAGTTTTGTTCCATTTTTGTTCCATTTTTCGCCGTTTCTCGCCTCGAAAAGTTATCGCCGAGTTACAGAACATGGGTCCTGTACCTATATCGTATCGTGAACATGTCCATTTGCCATCTGTCCCACCCACTACCACACCCATTTTTCTTATATAAGTATTTTATAATTATATAACGTCCTTAGATAGCTAAATTTTGTAATAGGTACATCTGTCTTGAGCCAGCCAAAACCATGATTTTTTTTTTAATCCGCCTACTACCACACCCACTTTAATTATGCATATTTGAGTTTTTTTTTCTTATTTGTACACTATCAGTCGTATTTATTAGATTTTTGTTTACTTAGACACTGTCTAACTATTTTCATATTGGTGTAAATATGCTTTATTTAATAAAAGTAAATATCACATTATTCACGGTTAAGACAATCTACTCTTTTGCCTAAGTTAGGCAGCTAAAAGACAACAAAAAGCAAGGTTTTTGAACACATTTTCCAAAGTTGGACAGTTGTCTAAAGTTGAACAACGTTTATAAATAAGACCATATAAGTTTTCTTTGAAAGTTGAAATTTTGTAGTTTGACAAATGTTCAAAAGGTGGCGCTGTGAGAGTCGAAGGGATCAGCTAGTATTGTATATTGTAACGGGGTCTTTCATTATCAGCGCTTCCTATCTTTAAATTTATATAAAACATAGTGTGTGTGAGATATCATCGAAATTTTTTATTCGATTGAAAGGCTTATCAATGTCATTATGTATAGAATTTGACATCGTTCAAATGTCCGCTGTGGTTTCTCAGAGTGGGGCGCATTCAAAATGTCTAATTTTCCATGACTCTGGCGCATAAATCAGGCTGAATTTGACCCGATGACATGGATTATGTTGGCTTTGAGGGCCGCTCTGTTTGGTGGCTTATTCGCATTGACCTGTGTCTTCAGAAAACACCATCAAGAAAAAGTTCAACGGGGTCAAAGCGCACGATCTCGATGGCTAGTTCACATCAACTCCACATGAGATGATCATGCCCTCGAATCGCACGTGCAGAATTTCCAATGTGGCGTGTTAAGAGCGGTTCTGTTGAAACCACATGTCGTTGGATGTCCATATCATCCAATTCAAGCCAAAAGAAGTTGGTAATCATTGACCTATAGCACTCGCCGTTGACGGTGATGGCCTGACCAACGTCGTTCTCAAAGAAATATAGACCGATGACACCACCAGCCCAAAATCCACACCAAAGAGTGACTTCTTCGTGATACATTTTACTTTCTTGGATTTCATATGGATTGGTATCGTCCCAAATTCGACAATTTTGCTTGTTGACTTACCTACCCGTTCATCCAGAAATAGGCCTCATCGATGAAGATGATTTATCGATGAAAATTAGGCTCAGTTTCCAACTGCTCCAGAGCCCATTCAGCGAACAAACGTCGTTGTCTATGGTCGATTACCTTCAGATCCATGGGTCTGTTGAATTTTTTTCGGGTGCAGATCCAAGTCACGATGCAAAATTCGCCAAGTTCTGGTCTGCAAAAAGCCGAGTTCTTGTGAGCGACGCGAATTCAACTGGCACACTCCCACGGGCAGCGGTGATGTTTTCGCCAGATCTTGCATTTCGTCAACGTACGGGTATTGTTTGATCGTTTACTGAACCAGTCAATTCAAATTTATCCACCACACTGCGAATAGTAGGTACTCTCGATTGGACGATTATGCGGCGACCGTAAATTGGTCGAAGCGCGTGGAACGTTGTCCGAACAGAACACCCATTTTGATAAAAAACAATTTTATCATTTGCACGTGTTGTTGAATACCTATCTAATGATTTGGTAAAACATACTAAATAAATGACAGCCAATTTGACAGATGTATAGCTTGAACAATATGGCTGCTATCAACTGTCACAGTTCGGAAGTCCCCATATTGGAAGACCTTTTAAAAAAAATACTCACTTCAGGAAATAAAATTTTAATAATCGTGGATGGCCATTTGTGCTGTGCAAGTCTAAGGAACTATAATTGACTTTTTACTCAGCATCGAATCCAATTCATTTTTGCACCTCCTGCGTAGTATAAAACAGCAACTAAATTCATAAAATTGGAGTTTTCTTAAAAGCCACTCTAGCTTATGAAATGAGTTAAAGGTATCAATGATATAATAATTACTATTTGTCTATAAGAACTTGGGTACAAAATTAATTTTTAATTTGTATCCTTTACAGCTACCAATAATTTTACCAAACCAAACCACAGCACATACAATCTTAGCACAAGCTTCTTATATTACCCACTTTAGGTACTATCACAGTGTGGATACTTGTCCCCTCCCCACCCCTTTTATAAAACCTCACATACCTGTACTCAAGGTGATACTGCACGCTAACGCTGTCTGGCGTCCTGGTAACAAATAAGCCAATATAGCGGTGTATATAATGATTACATGTGTGTGTGTAAGACTGTTTAATGTATAAATGTATTGGTTTATAGTTTGTTAGTTTTGCGACACAAATTAAACTCCCTTTGGACTTGACAATATTAATTATACCAACTATATAGGTATAAGGAGTATTAAATTCTCCATTGTGGTTTGGCTGAAGTTAAAATTTATCTCTCTTAATAATTCCTTAACTATATAAAGGTAAAGGATATAATGTAATAATAAGTTTTCAAAATAACTTAGCTTCCTCCTTATTAACACTCTGAAACAGCTACTTGTCATTTCACCAGATAAGATATGCCAAAATTGCATCAAATTTCTGGCATTAATTTTATAATTCAATAAACTTCAATTATCCTAATCTTATAATAAGCGAGCCATCATCGCATATATGGAAAGCACATATCACGTTTCATACTTCATCAAGTATCTATGTATGTATATACTAACCTGATCACTTCAATCACATATCAGTACTGACATTTTAGCAAAAGTAATGCCAACAACGGGCATTTTGTGGCTCTAAGCTGATTAATCTACATTCCTGACACTTAAGCTGTTCAGGAAAGGATTAAACTCGGTCACAGAGTCGATGATGGATTTTGTTGAAAAGTATTTATCTTTCACTGCCGATATATGGTGGATGGAATGGCGACAACCACAAGCTCATGTGAGTGCTTAAATCTCCCGCAAACTACCTATACCAACCTACAATCGATAAAATAAAGTTTTAGTATAAAAATATGTACATAGGTAATAACTTATTCATTAAATTTTTTAAAATTTAAATCGACAAACGATACACATCTAAATATCCATGACAAATGGGATGTGTATGTATGGAGAAGTGAATATCAGTTCCTTTTTGGAAAATGTGACAACAAATAGCCCTAACTGGTGCTTGGCTTAAATGTAGTCCGAATGATTTTAATGACAAAGGGTTTAACATGAAGAGAAATGTTTTCTCTATAAATAAATTTTTTAAAGAAAATCAAAATAGATACTTAATATATCTATGTATGTTAAGTGCAGTCCATACCCGAATTTGATAAATAAGAGCGAGAAAAAAAAAGTCCTATCTGATGGAGAAAAATATCCTTTCGATATCCTTTCAATTCGATTTACCACATAAAATAGAGAATGAAAAAAAAAAATCCAACCAAGACAACAAAAAAAAAAATACTACTACGAGGACAAACAAGATTAATTGTATGGCTTTGATAAAATTGAAATTCGTATTTCACGACACGACCCTTTTTTTTTTTGTGTGCTTTGCTTTGTGGCCAAGAGTTTGCGGAGCAAAATGAATGTACATATAAAACCCGCAGAACAGAATTTGAAGGATTCTTATTTTGAGAAAAATTTCAGAAATGGAAAAGGATTCATTCGAATTTGCGACATGTTTGAGATGCAATCTGTGCTGCTAACTGCTAACTGGGAAATCAGTAAATGATTTACGGCTACCGCATGGGAATCCGAGTTGTTTTTTTTTTTTTTTTTTTTTTTTTGGGTATAAGCTTGCTTGCTTGACGTTCGAATTCGTTGTCGTTGTCCTTGGTGTCGTGTTTTTGTGGTATGGTATGGTATTTTGACAGAGAGAAAAGGGTAGATATGTTTCAAAAAGTCAAGCAATTTTTTTTTAAGATTTATTTTTTGCAAGGATACATTTAAAAGTAACATTTTCTTTATGCAAACATTATAAATCCTTTTTCCCCACAGAGCAAAAGAAAAGAGTGAAAGAGAAAGTATGTTTAATCAAATATTTGGAATTTAACCATAATACCCCTGGAATTGACACTTGAAACACTCTGCGTCAATTGACTGGAGGTTGTTAAATTATTTTCCTTTTTTCATACCTGTGGCTAAGGAATTATTTTCGAAAATTAAAAAAGTTATTTTAAGTTGCTTTAAAAAAAAATATTTAAAATAAAACTAAAAATGCAGTGAAAAATTTACTATTACTAGATAAACATTTGAAGGGCCTGACAATGCACAAAGTTATATATATCAAAGAAAAACAAAAATCTGAGTTAACTTACTACATATCTTAAAAAAAAAAAATATTCATATACCTACCCAACGAATAGCGATAATACCTACCTATGGTACCTTTAAAAATCTTTAACTTACTGTTCTGGACTATAAATTGCAATTAAGTTGACCATAATTATATCACCCTGATTTATTGCAAATTACACATAATAAAACGGAAACCACAAAACTAGTGGAACAATCTACGCGGTCTACAAAAATCAAAAGTGCGACTGGGGCTGTGTTCCAAAACGTCAAACAAAAAGTTTTGATGAGGTAGGATCACACTATTTATAAGCATATGGATATGGTTGTTTTGCATACATTTTACTTTCGGTTTGACATTTCAGAACACATTTTATGCAGCTTAAAATCAAAAAGTGGTTAGATGTCGTTTTATTTAAACAACAACCGGTTATAATGACAATTATTGACAGACCATAATTTACAAAAAAAAAAAAACCAATAACAATAGAAAAATAAACTTATGTAGGTATCCTTGCTTGAAACTCCATATTTTTATTTCACTTTCAGTTTAAACGTAAAATTGTCAAATTAAAGCATGCAAACAAAATTGGATGCGTTAACATTTTCTCTTTTGACTTGTGGAACTCATGAGTCATGACATACAGTTGATGTGTTTTGGAACTTAGCGGACATGATTTATCTATCGTTAGAAAGGTTTTGGCCCACCCAAGAGCAAACAAAACCACAATTACTTTACTTTAAATCAAAATAAAATAAAATAAAATAAAATAAAATAAAAAAAATTAAAATAAAATAAATTAAAATAAAATAAAATAAAATAAAATAAAAAAAATTAAAATAAAATAAATTAAAATAAAATAAAACAAAATAAAATTGAATTAATTAATAAGAGCGAAGGTTAGGTTAGGTTTATGTGGTTGTCAGCAGAGCGCTGGACACACTTAGGCCATTGGTTGGCCCATTGTGATACCACAGGAATCTAGGAAACTTTCTTCCTACTCGTTGAACCATTTAGAGCTTCTTACGAAGCGAGCGAGACTATTAATGTCATGATTTGCCAGATCACTAGGATCATTTTAGTAGAATTCTCCTAAGTGGAGCCTGCGTCTTTGAGATAGAGCAGGGCATGTACAGAGAAGGTGAGGAATCCTGCAGAAGTCGTTAGAAAATACACCAAGCCTTGTTGCATGCTTGCCTATTAGACAGTGTCCATGTAATGACACCTATGACGGAGCTAATGTGCAGTCTGCTTAGAGATAACAAGTTCCTAGAGCGTTTCAGATCCAGCACAGGCCAGATCTGTTTTGTGGCCTGACATGTGGCAATATTACTCCACCTAAGATTTGTTCTCTCTATTGCATCTTTCTTTAGCATAAGTTTACAGGAAGCGATGGGTATACCAATATTTGTCTGATTTGACAGTATAGGTAGTAAAGTTCCACTTTTGGCGAGTTTGTCTGCTTTGCAATTGCCTGGAATGTCCCTATGACCCGGCACCCAGCAAAGGTGAATGTTGAACTGCTGTGCCATCTCCAAGAGAGAGATAAGAGCGAGCCAACGCTGAATGGAAAAATAAAACGTGAAATGTCAGTTTTTTTTTAGCAAATATAATTTGTTGTTACAAACGCAATGAAAGCTGAAGTCGAACACATTCTGCATAGTAACCTTGTTCGTTTACTTCCCAAACCAACCGATTTCTACCATGTTTAGCGCAAAAGACTGTCTAAGTTAGCATATAAAAAAAACTTAAACTGGTAGAATCTGGCCGTTTTGGGTAAGTACGTGAACAGACCTAATGGTTTTCATTTGTATGGAAATGTCAAATCACGATGCTTAGGCAGATATAAAAAAATCTGTCTTAGAAATTTCTTTACTCACAAGCCAACAAAATGGATTTACATAACACGTGCCACATAAAAATAAAAAACAAATCCTTCAGTGATCATGAAAATTTATCGATAACACAAAGAAATTTGTTTTTAAAGGTAGAAATGTCAAATCTGAAAACAAAGCTCCCAACCGAATTGAGCCAAAAAGACGTTTCATGCAACGATCACCGAGTTCCAAAAGCGCAGCTTTACATAAACTGGACGAAAAAAACGACGTTGGGGCTTAATAATTTACATGTTAAATGCAATAACAACTAATCCACTGTGGGCTTAGCTAAAAAAAAGCCTTAAGCATCATTTATTTGCAAACTATTTTTTTATCTTCAAAATAATAATAAATTATTGAATTAAAAATAAGATGCACCAGCCTTAATCAAGTGTCACGAAGTGTATAAATTTGAATAGGTTTCAATATGTACCTTTTGATTTGACAGGATATGGGCTATTATGGTCTTTGGATAGTCATATTGATGAGTGTTAATTAATTTCGAAATTATTATTCTATACATACAGGTTATAGCTGCATGGATAATAATAAAGTGATGTGCTATTATTTTATTGAATTTGATTGCCTGTCAATATCATGACACAACAAACATGGTATATGTAATTATATGTATATGTTGTTAATATTGAAATCGATTTAAAATTATGTATATCATATGACCTGAATTTTGGTTAAATATGTTTTATAGATTCTTGTTTAATTTCAAGTTGAAATATTTTACATGATAGTAGTTTTAATAAAATCAAGCTTGACATAATGAATGGATGATTATATACAGATGCATTGATTTTGAGAGCTACATAAAGAATATTTCAATAGCAATGATTTTAAACAAATTTTTGTTTATCAGGTACTGATAAAGGCTCCCGTATTTATCTCCCTCCTCATATATGGGATATTCAGATGACATACATCGAATATCCCACAAATAAGTTTCCAAAAATCTCCAAGACTTTGAACAAAAGTTGAAAAAATTCATTGAAAAAATCTATGGCTGAATAATTACTTCAAATAGTTGACCTTTTATTAAAATTTTGTGGTATTTTAAATGGTATACTTTTTTTTGCGAATATCACAAATATGAGTTGCTAAAAAACTCCAAGACCTTGAAATAACTTAGTTAATTCATTGAAAAAAATCTTCGACTCACCAATTATACCTATACTGAAAATATTTGACCTTTTATGAGGATTGAGTAGTCTTTCAGATGGATGTATTTTTTCGAATATCCCACAAACACGACACTAAAACTCGGCAAGATCTTGAAAAAAAACATTGAAATTCATTGAAAAAAAGTGTGCGAACATTACTGCAATTGTAATTGATTTAAGTCAATATGGTGGCTTTTCAAATAGTATACTTTTTTTTGCGAATATCCCACAAATGTTTGCTAAAAATCTCCAAATCCCTGAAGAAAACTTAAAAAATAATTTAAAAAATCTATGGTTGACCAATTATTGAAACTAGTTGACATTTTATGAAAATAAGGTAACCTTTCAGATGGTACATTTTTTTGAATATCCCACAAACAAGGCACTAAAACTCGCCAAGATCTTGAAAAAAAAAATTTTTAATTCATTGAAAAAAATCTGTAGTGGAACCATTACCGCAAGTAGTTGACAATTTATATCAATATGGTGGCCTTTCAAATAGTATACTTTTTTTGCGAATATCCCACAAATGAATTGCTAAAAATCCTTAAATAAAACTTAAAAAATTAATTTGAAAAAATTATTGTTGACCAATTACTGAAACTGGTTGACTTTTTATGAGGATAAAGTAACCTTTCAGATGGTATATTTTTTCGAATATCCCACAAGTGAGACTAAAACTCGTTAAAACTGGAACAAAAACTTCAAAAATTCATTGAAAAAAATGAATGGCTGAACAAAATTGCTACCAGTAGTTGATCCTTTATGACAATTTGGGGGCCTTACAAAATGGCATACTTTTTTTTGTGAATATCCCACAAATGTTCTAAAATGATAAACGTCTCTCTAATGAATTTGAAAAACTTTGATTACAAATTTTCTATAAGAGACCAATTTCTGAAAGTAGTTGACCATTTTTTGACCAATATTCTTGACCTCTCATATAGCATACCTTTTTGCGAATATCCCATTTATATGAGGTTTTGAGATATTGGATAAAGATATTGTACTGAAATTTGTATATTTGTACCTAAATGTAATCATTAATAACTCTTTGCTGTTAGAAAACTTGAATATTTTAGTTCAGCTTTAAAGCCCCTCGTAAGCTCTTACATAATTGCTTATTACATGTGGCTCTACAGTCCAGTAGCTATTTTTGGTTGAAGTCCTCTCATACATTTGCATGCTCCACTTGATTAGCTGTCTTCTTCGTCAGAGCAAAAATCTAAAATTTAAAATATAAATCAATTTCTAACCGTTATTTTCATTCAAACAAATGTTAAATCAAATATACAAAAAAAATATCCCGGAGTAAGCTTTAACTCATTTAGGAAAGAAAATAATATTTCAATAATCTCTTTTAGTCTTTTCATTTTCATTTTGCGTCAATTAAATAGGTCTAGGAAATTTATTTTGAAAAAAAAAAAAAAATAACAATCACTCTGGCATTTGTAGAACATCCTTGAGGAAGATTTTCAGTTCCTTCCATTCAACAAAAATATTATTCAAATTTGTTTCAAAATAATTAATGACTATTTAACTAAGCCATAACTTTTCCTCATTATTTAGAAAATAATAAATTATATTCAAATAGCCAGAGCATAACTTTGTTGTTGATTTTTTATTTTTTTTTTTGTTGTTAATCATTTATTTATAAACCCTAGGGAACAGTGTTGTATGTATTGTATATTATAGTCGGCCGATTGTTGGAATGACAATTTACGATTAAAATATGCTGATATTTTGGTGTCAGATGTTAAAAGCTTCTTTAGAAATATTGTAATATTTTCACCCTCGAGCTATTGCTATAATGAAACTTAATTGAGTATAAAACGTTTTGTTCGTCTCCAGGAAATTTACAAAAAATAAAATAGCGCCCTATGGTTTTTAAGGAAGGTGGTTATATTTTTATTACTATTTTGATTGTTGGTATTATTATAAGCAGGTTACAAATAATGTTTTATGTAAACAATTTTAATGGAAACAGTCAGTTTGATAGTAGGTGGTATTCCTTTTGCATATTTTTGATTAAAAAAACATGGAGAATGATATTTTGAAAAAGTCCTTCGGGGCTTTATATATAGGAAAAAAAAATACGAAACTCAGAGCAATATAAAATAATTCCCAGAAAATCACTGTTTGTGATAAAAATTAAGCTTTTTCAAAGCAAATGATAACTCAATTTTCAAATATTTGCGACACACAGAGGTGTACTTATGGATTACAATCGTTCTGATGGTATTTATAAATTGGATAGGAAATTATTCAGCGGATGGGAAACGAAGCTATATTTATTATATTAACATGACAGTTATGAATAACAAAAGATAAAATATAATTAGCTCAAAGCGATGTCTGTTTTGAATTAATTTTATTTCTATTTGTTTATCATGATCATTTATACAAATATAACGATATAAAATAAAGGATTTAGTTCAGTTATTTTCTTGGACCCGTTGTTTTAATTTTTCGGTATAATTGATTTTTGTTTTAAAAATCAGCAATAGAATCATATATTTTTCATAAATCAAACAATGACAAAATAAATCAATCTGCTATGAACAAGTAAAGGGTTTGCCAAGAGGGGCGGGTTGATATTGACAGTCTATGGCAGCCATGTTGTTTTGATGGCGTGTCTGTCAAATCTGTTGTTTATTATTCAATCATTTGATGCCAAATCACCATGGCAAGTTAGACAATTAAGAAGCACGTCCAAATGATAAAACTTTATTATCAAAATGAGTGTTCGTTATATTGCAGACCTTCCGCATACTTCGTCCATTTTACTGCAGACTTGGTGGCCACCCAAAGTAGACTCTCCAATTTTTGGTGAGCAAATTCGATGAGACGAATGGTTCGGTAAGCAATCAAACAAGTACAGAAAGCGGTGTAAAGTTGTCAAGTTCGCTTAAAAAAAAAATTGAACGCTTCCATTTTTTAAAAGAAATTTTGGAAAAAAAGTTTTAAATAGTACCTAACCTCCGATAGAACCATTTTTTTTTATTTTCAAATTCCTCAAACACAGTTGAACCGATTTCGATGAATTTTTTTATGAAGGATTTTTTAAAAAGTTTTCAAAGTTTTGTATACCAAAATTTCCAAAAAATTTTTTTGGATTTTTAAAAAGTTTCAATTTTCTTTGTGAACTTTATAGTTCGAAAACGACTTGAACTTGATTTTTATCAAACTTGACACCCAGTGGTTTTTTAACATTATCTAGCAGACTTTAAATAAAAAATTTTCCAAAACTAAAAGTACATCCCATATACAAGAGTTTAAAAACCATTTAGAAAAATCTCATTTTTCTCAAAAACGACTCCTACAATTCTGAAAATTTAAATTTCTAAAATTTTTTATGACAGCGAATATCAGTAGGTACCATCTACAATATTTTTGTAAACAAAATTTTATCTATCGATTAAAATTGTTATCTGTCATATAGAACCATTTTTTTGGTTTTCGACTATCTCATTATTTGTTGAACCGATTTTAATGAAATTTCTTTCACAAGAGCTTCTAATAAATTTGAATAAAATTGCATATCTTAATTTCCCAAAAAAATAATTTTGTTTTAAAAAACAAAACAAATCTTTTGAAAATTCGATATTTTAAAAATGGGATGAATGATTTTTTTTTCAAAATTAATTTTTTAACTCCGCATTAATAAATGCTAAATTATTGCTTAATATTTTTTTTTCTCAAAAATGTTCACAAAGTTTTATATATAAAAATTAATTTTTTTTAAAAACCGTTCCCACGATTTTTAATTTTGTTTTCTCATAAATTGAGATTTGTCTAAGAAATCAGATGGTTTACATCACATTTGAGTTTAATCAACTTAAGAGGTTGTTTAATCAATTTATTTTTAATTATTTATTGAGTTTTTAACAATTCTTCAGTTTGAACTGTAAGTTTCATGCATATTTGCAACACGGTGCTATATTCTTCATATTTATGAACTCACACAACACTACCTTAAACTTAACTGTATAATTTCTTTTAGAAATAGAGTAGCTAATATATCTTAATTATTCAGACTTTAAAACCAGTGTGATCGCACATAAGAGCAAGTTCGTGCGACCCTGTCGTGCATTTAATTTTAAATTTTTGTTCGTATATACAGAGAATATTTTGTGTGAATCTTAGGGCCGCAGTTTCACAGTTAAGTAAGTGTCACTTAAGTGCCGAATATGGAAAACTAATTTCCAATTTCACAGTGTAAACTTATCGGAATAAGTGACACTAAAATCTCCCATGTTGGCCACTTAAGTTCCACTTACTCAGGTAGTAAAACTGCGGCTTAAGTGCCAAAATGGGAAAATTAAGTGCCACTTATTTTGTTAAGTGTGCACTGTGAAACTGGACCTTAAAGCTTGGATATTTTTTTTGTACACATTAATGTATATATATTTACATATATTTAAAAATTGTTAAGACAAAATATTTTCCCTGTCAATTATTGTTTAGTTTCCGAAAAAAATCCTTTACAAAATCCTATTATAGGCATGCAATTAATGCTATTTGGTTGTTCTCATGTTAATTATAGAAGTTGTTTTCCTCATTTTCGATAGTTAACTAAACGAGCATATATGAATAAATAAGAAAAAAACAAGCAAATTACAAATCCATTACATTGATGTCAATCATTCGAAAGTTATTTTCATTATGTTTGTCGTTTTGCGTTTATCTAATTGAGTTGGAAATCTTTTCTCAGCCGATTATGTTTTTTTGTATCAAGCTGTCAACAAAATTAGTCAAACTATATACTAAAAATTGCACACTAATTAGTCGCAAATACTTGCTCTTATGTTAATGTGGTAACCCTATAAGGACCTTGAGCATATGTCTGTTAATCATAAGTAGCAAAAAATTTAATCATTTTATGTACAAAAAATATGATTTACTATAGAGTAAGAGTAGGTACAATTAGCATATATGTAACTGTCATGTTCAAAATTTTTAACTTGACTTTTTTTGTGAATCCATTAATTACCCTTACCTTCATTTTTCAGAAGTAAAAAAACATTAAACTATATATAAGGCGACTTATAGAAAATTCAATATTTTATTTTTGTTTCATTTCCAGCGTCGCATCGTTGAGCTTCATTTTTTTCCTTATACATATATATCTATATAGGTTAGGTAGTAATATAGAAACTCCTCTATATATAAGCCAGTTAGAAAAGAAGTCCGCCATTCTTAGATTAATTAGCTTAGAAAGCAGTACAGTATATACCTAATCGTTTAAGAGAATGAAAGGACTCCTTTCTTTTTTTTTCTCTTTCGATGGAAACGATGGCGTCGTGCGTCGGCCGGAGGCGGATATTTTCCATGCAAGAAAATGATTAAGTGAAGAAAGTATTATTTTATCGTCATCATCTCTCGCATAATCGGGTTCATGTAACAAAAATGATTATTTTCCAAGGAAACTACTCGTAACATAAATACCTATGTTTTTTGTTGTTTTGTGAATGATTGATTGTTGATGCGGAGATGTTGTTTTAATCGGTTGCGATGAACAATTATTCATTATGAAGGAACATGAAAATCGTGTGTTATATGGTTGATACGAGTATGTTACTTGTATAAGAGATGATTTAGTTGTATAAATATGATTTGAGCTAAAATTTTCCTCTATACAACATGTTTAGTTACATTTTTAGTTTACATATGTATTTTATTTTGTATTTATCTTAAAAACTCACATTAGTTGTACGGTGTTCAATGTTCAATTGACTTCAATTAGGGGCCAGTTACAGCTTTCATTGAAACTCATCATTGAAAATTTTAATTGTTAATTTTGAATACTTAAAAAGTGAAATCAGTGATTATTTTAATGCAAATAAAAAGCTGATAACTCAATTATTATTTCTATATTTTTCATTCTGTCCCTCACTATCGCAGGAAATGAATTTCTATATTTCAATGATTGAACTACCTTATCATTGATCATTGAAATCTTAGAAATCGTTTTATGTGAAAGGTAGGGCGAAAATGAAATATTTTTTTGACTAGAAATAATAATCGAGTCATCAGCTTTTTATTGGCATCAAAATGATCACTGATATCGCTTTTTTAGGGCCTCAAAACTGAAAATTAAAATTTTAAATGATGACTTGCAATGAAAGCTATACTGGCCCCTTAAAAGAAAATGAAATATTTACATTTTGCTGAAAACATCCCTAGTCAGATGGTTAGCCCACTTCATTGAGATAAATAAGTCCCAAAATATAGTTTCAGTAAATTTCCGAAACTAATTTTTAAAAAAATTTCCATAATAATCAAAGAATTCACAATTTATTGATAGTAAGGAAAAATGTACCTTAAAACTCACAATTCAGAAACGGAATCACTGATTTATAGAGCTTAAACGCGTATATACATATATATGACAAGTTGGGAAGTTGTGAAAATGTTAATATAAAAAAAAAAATAATTTATAAGATACCAAATTAATTTAAGTTTAACTGTGAGTAAATAGGTAAATGTAAATGTTAATGTAAATGTAAATGTAAATGTAAATGTAAATGTAAATGTAAATGTAAATGTAAATGTAAATGTAAATGTAAATGGTAGTTAGATCAAAAAGCTATATTCTGAATGGTTGAAAAATAGAGATTTTATTTTTTTTTTGTAGTAGATATATGTATTTTTAAAATAAAAGAAAGTCACCGCTGAGTTATTGAAAAAACGAAATTTTATTTTTTGAAAGTCGATAATGGAAAAATAAACGTTTGCGAAAAAAACAGATAAAAAACAATCACCCCTATTACAATTATCAATAAGCATTTTATAATTGATTGGAAATCGTTATTTAACGAATTATTTGATAGATTTAAATTTTGATTATGGAGAACGTTGCAAATGGAATTATGAACTAAAAGAAAATTGATAATTATGTATATCAATGAATAGTTTATCAGTTTTTTTTTAATTATTAAATAAACTAAGTTTATCTTTTTGTACCGAATTTCAATATGAATCAATTATCAATTTATGTACTTGAATAAATTATCAATTGATAATTGAAAAATAATCAATTGATAATTAGCAAATTTTTCTAAAAAAAAATGTTATTAGTTGTGAAATAAAAATTTGGAAGATTTTTCTGATATAATCATAAAACATGTTTTTATAAAATTTATATTTTAAGAGTTGAAAATTGATGTGTCGTTAACAATCAAAGCGATGCTTAAGGCACCTTTTTCAAATTACACCTAAAGTTGCTTATTAAGATGGTGTAAACAAAATTATTTCAAAATGAGCTATAGTTAAAAAGCTATTATTTTTGTTTGGTCAATCTAATAAAATACACTTCCATAAATCAAACAAAATTTACTGCATTTAATTATTTTTTATGTTTTAGAAATTATACATATGTTTTCGCTTTTTACTCGTTTTCATGTTCAACATTTTTAGCCACTGTTTGATTGTTAACTCCACATACAAATTACAGTAAAACCCGCTTAAGAGAAAAACCCGCTTATCTGAAACACTTTTTTTGTCCCAAAGTATTTGGCAACCAATTACCTTTAAAACACTCCGCTTAGGTAAAACTTGCTTAAGTGAAAAACCTGGATACTTGAAACATATTTTTAGATAAATTTTATATTTTTCATTGAAAAAAACTCCCTTAAGTGAAAAAAAATTAAATCGAACAGAACAGAAAATTTGCTAAAGGCTTTCACTTTCTTTTTTATTCTTCACTTCCACCAAATTTTCACCTCGAAAATGACATTCGAATTTCTAATATTCTGATATGTCACAACCGTTTTTGGAATTTTTAAATCCGCTTAAGTGAAATTTTTGTTTCTACTTCTACGCCCACTTTTCTTGTCTTTATTTTAATTTTATCCTTATCTAGCGGCCTTAGAAGGCTGAAATTTTTTAATTATTTTTTCTTGAGCGAAAATTATGGCATATGTTCATTGTACCACGCTCACTTTCCTTATATCTGAGATTCCTCCTAACCTTACATCGCTAGAAAGTTCAATTTTGTAAAATTGGAAAATAAAAGAAACTACGAATAACATTGCATACTTTTGGTTGATTTTTTTTTAAGTCAATATACCTACATCTCCCTTATCTTACCATAACCTTATCTAACAAAAAATAAGATAACAACAATAAAGCGATTATTATTAATCTTCTTTAATATCTGCACCAAAAACACATACCTACCTACATTTTTTTAAGGCTCGAATACAAATTTTGGTATTAAAACTTAGATTACACTAATTTGCTCTGTTTCCATCGGATATTCCGATTTTGGTATACCTAGGTGTACACAGAAGTGCCAGACTAGGTATAAGGTATACATTATGTAAGAAGCAAAACTTTATAAATTGCCATTTGGGAAATCTATCGATGCGCACTGTGAGCACTGAGCTGAGCAGTGATAATAATGATGATGACGAAGGCAGCAAAAGGCTATCAAAATCGATGGATCAATCGTCCAACAACGTTAAACCACACACAAATCTATATAGAAAAGCAAAAAAAAAAAACAAAAACCCCAAGATAAAGGTAATAAATTTTAAACAAGAGAAACATTTTTGAAAGTTTTTGCCACTAATTGGCGACTCGTTGCGGTTCTAGCATTAATAGGTCCCTTGGCATACATATACATGTATATATATAGAGACCAAAATGCGGATTCCAAAGTCTATCGCATGGCTGAATGAGCACCAAAAATAAGGATATACGTATAGATAGATAGATACAGCATAAGAAAGATAAAAATATTTTTATTTTTTTTCGTCTGAGAAATCGATATTTTTTTGGCAATTTTTTTTTCTGTTCTTTCCACTCATAAAATATCGACATCCTTAAGGTTTTTTTTTTTTTTAGGTGTTTTATTTTGTTTTGTTTTTCTTACCACTCAAGGGTCAATATATAGTTAATGAACTCATCAACCATTGTCTTCCTTGCTTCTCGATAGCACGAAAGAAATTGCAGATATAAAAAAAAAAAAATAGAGGTATATTGTTAATTAAGGTATACATACTCTCTCTCTAGACAGTAGCTATACATATAGATATAGATATTAACTAAGATATGGAAGTTATTATAAAAGTTAAACATTATCCCTGCAGCTGATTTATTAATATTCCATGGGAAAGTGCGGCTGTTTAAGATAAAACGAATACAACAACAAAAAAAAAAGGGAAAATTAAAGGCATCTGACGGTGCAATCATCCATTGAACCATACCATGATAAGTCTTAAAACATAGAAAGTTTGTGGTTCAATAAATATAAAAATATCATAAACTTCGGGTATACTATACAGGTGGAATTCTCTTGAACTTTATTATACCTAACGTGTACTCGTACTTAAGAAATCATTTTTCGACAGGAAGTCTTTGTTATTTCAAAAAATAGGTTGCTAAACAATATTGACTTACAAGACTTGTAAAAAAAAATAATAAATTAGAAAGAAATTTGAAAACCAGGTCAAAAGAATGAAGGTTATATACCTATAAATCCAAAAATAGAAGAAGAAAAAAAACTGTAGTATCGGGCACTAGATTAAATAAAAATTCTTTATAAAAGGCCGGATTAAAAAAAAGCCTTTAGAGATAGATGTTAGCGTTTGATAGTCAATCAACCGTTGAAGATTTAATATATTGAAGGTTGGTGGTGCAGCTGCTTTCAAAGACAAACCCTGTTGGATTTTACTAGTAAACATGACAATCTTGGTTGACTTGTTCAGAACATAGAACAGCTTTTAAGAACATGTATTTTTGAAGCTCTATATACCTGTTTTGATACTTTGGCTAATATTTTTTTATATGTATATTTTTTATATAATTTGTATATTTTTTGAAAAGGGTGATTTCAATAGTGTTGACCTTTTAATTTCAATAGTTTTAGAAGAATTAATCTGTCAGAAAAACCTATTCAGTTAATCTAGAGTTAATTCACCAAATTCATCGATTTAACCTGAGATCTATTTGACTGAAAAATATGTTTAAGATTTAACAAGTTAAGTCAGGCTTTTATCCGAAACTATAGGATGATGTTCTGGGCCTTAAACGGTTGCCTATATAGCAAGACATGTACAGTCGTATTAATTAGATTTTTGTCTACATAGACCCTGTCTAACTATTTTCAAATTGGTGGATATATGCTTTTTTTAATAAAAATAAATATCACGTTATTCTCGGTTAAGATAATCTACTCTTGTGTATAAGTTAGGCAGATATAAGACAACAATAAACAAGGTTTTTGAACACAGTTTCCAAAGTTGAACAGTTATCTAAAATTAGACAACATTTATAAATAAGACCAATAGTGTCTTAATAGTTCGAAATAGTTGGAAATACATATATGTAGATAGCACTATATGAAGTAAGAGATATCACATATAATTTTTTTAAAGTTTTCTGATAGATGGTGCTTAGTAAAAAAAAAAATTTAAAAAAAGCTTAAAACTTAAAAAAAAAAAAAACAACAATCCCATTGCACAGTGGGATCCGGTTGTATAGAGAGGTGCTCTTTCTTCAATAAAATCTGAACCTCTCGTCCAATTTTTATGAACATTTCTAATAGTTACAAGAAAAAATGGCACAAAAAATCATAAAAATAAATTTACTCCCACTGACACGCCTACTTAAACAAAAAAAAGTAATAGATATTATGTACATATTTCCAAAATTGAAAAACAATTTAGCTGTGTTCTTATAAAATTTTAAGTAAATAATTTTGTTTTTAACAATTTTCTCATACAAAGTTTTTTGCCACGCCCACTTTTAATTTTTTTTTTTTTTCATAATAGAAATGTATTATTTTTTGTATTGAGTCGCAGTCTTAGCTCTATAAAATATTAATAATCCAAGCGATTTTTATGCAATTTTCAGACATAAAAAAAACATATATAACGAAGGATCTCAAACATTTTTCACCCTATATTTTAAGAAAGTTTATATAAATGCCAATGTTGATAATAACTAGGGTAGAGGAGGTATTCTAAAAAAATTATTTTCAGTAAAAACTACAAAAGACAGGAGCATAATTTTTTCATTGAAAACTTAAGCCATTATTAATATATTATTATTATTAAAATTTTTCGAGGAATGTCCAGCCATCTTTAACTTTTTCCAAATCAAACTTTAAACTGTATTTAAAAAAGTTGCCTTTACATAAAGGAACTATTTATCCAAACAAAATTGTTACTATTTTTTTTTTTTTCAATTTAGTTGGTAAATATTATTTTATAAAAATTTGGCCAATGAATCGAAAATAACAAAAATTACTATCTAATCGTAAAAGAAACATTTGGAATAAAATTCTTTGCACTATGTTGATGAGTTTTACAAAAACACTTTAATTCCAGGGGTTCTTTGATGAGTTTTTATTGCATAATCCTTAAAAGATCATCCCAATTGAGATTATAAATTCAGTTATTGTTTTTGAATACTCTTAAATAAGTGTGTGCATATATGCATATTTCTTTCAAATCGAGTCGACTACGTTATAGAATTAACATAAAAGGCGTGTTTTGTTGACTTTCTAATGTGAACATTAAGAAATTTTTCACATTAAGCCAACTTTTAACATGCAAATGCAAAAACAACAAGTTAACAGCACATTCAAACTTCAGTAACTCTAATGTGAACATTAACTTTCCAATGAATTTGCTTGTTATGTTGGTATCTTTGCATGTTTTCCAGGAAAATATGTTCGGCGAGTATGGTAGTTTTTAAAATATTTTGAAAAAATAACTTTTGTATGAAGATTTAAAATTATACAGTGAATTATTTTATTAAAAAATAACGAAATACATTTTCGATGATGCAAATAATATTATTTTAATAAAAATTATCATCCACAATTGTTAAATCATATATGACAAGATTCGAACAGATTAATATTGGTTTTGGTATAAGTAACCATTTTCAATGAACGCATCCGCTGTGGGGCTTTTTTCAAAAAAGTGTGAGTTATACAAATACAAATACATTGACACAGCATCGGCATGCAGTTAGAGATAAATGCTGGGGCGCATAAGGAAATTTTTAGCTGGTTTTTTGAGGAATGTGATTTGAGATTTTAAATCATTAAAATATTAAAAAAAAAAAAACATATTAAATTATGTACAAAAGTGAAATAAAAATAAATATAGTGCATACATGCAATACTTTATTAACATGCGGTGCTGTGTTGTGTTAAATCTGGTAAACACTTAGATATAGTAAGAAGTTTACAATTTTTTCATTTCACTGGCTGATTGTGTATTTAATACATATAAAGTAATGGGAAGAAAATTTAAAACGTTGAAAAATAACTCTGCACTACGGGCGCTCAACAAATGTGAGCGCCTTGCCATCACCAACAAAATGTAATGCGACTATGGCCCAGAATTTCTAATTTTGACAAATATAACCCAACTATAATTCACGTGATTGAAGTATGTTTTTATATTTAGATAATTTGCTTTTTTACAGCGAAATGCTATGAAATATCAATTTAAAATTATTCTACGGGAATGTTATTAACTAAAAAACATCACTTCACATTACTTTATGTAGAATTTGAGACACAATAAGCTCTCAAAATGAAAAAAAAATTGTTAACTCCTTATTATATGTATGTATGTATCGCCGCATATTGATATTTTTCAAAATAAAGTATTACAAGTAGGTATTCACTATTTTTACTATTATTTCAGTTTTTTTTTTTTTTTTTTTAATAAGTTTTGTTCACTATTTTATCGTTTTAAAATCTCGAAACAAAATTGTATACCGTGGCAAATGACAGATAACCCGAGCAAATAGTGCCAACATTCCAATGCAAAATGTCTTAATGAAACTGGAAAGCTAAAGAGTTTTGTTGAGCATTTCCTAATGTGAACATTAAGAAGGTCAACAAAACACACCTATAGTGAACTTTGTAATTTTTAACCCACCGAAAAACGCTCTGGGTTAGTAATTATTTTTCTGCGTAATGGGCGATTTTAAACTTAAATACTGTAAAAGTATGTTTAAGCTAATTATACACGATTAGAAGATCTTCCAATATTGGCCGAATTGTCAAAATTCTTCCAATAGCAACCAATGAGTTGACAATTGCCAATTTTCTATCAAGTGAAAATTGTCCGTTTATACGGTTGTTAGATCTTATCCAAAAATTAGACAAATATTTGGTAGAAAATCGGATGACAATTGCCGAAAATTGTTTGTCTTCCAATTAAAAAAATTGTCTGTTTACACGGTTGGAAACTTAAGGGAACAAAAAATTGGTAGACTCATTGGAAGACAATTTTCTTGACAGATGACAGAGAATTTGAAACTTTATTTTAGAAGTGCAGTATAAAACATAAACATAAAACCATTCGGTTTTTTTTGTTCGATTTAGAATTGATATTAACATTGACCACAAAAAGCCAATTTAGCACTTCATTTCACAATTTTGAAAAAAAACTTAATTTTTTTTTTTTTTTTTTAATTTTGAGTTTGCATTCGAATTTTTCAAAAAAATAAATAATTTATTTTTAATTTAAGATTATAGAACAGATTTCTGGCTTTCAAACCCTCCCCCACCCCCTTAATAAAAAATGCTTGTTTTTGACCCCTCTACAAAAAACCGTCATCAATTCTTCGCGCCTAGTTATCGTACTCGTGCCCTTTTTCGTTGTTTTAAAAAACACTTTTTCAATTTTTTTTCTTCAAAAGCGAATAAATGAATTTTATTGTTTCCTCCACAATACAAAACATTTTTCTGCCAATTAAAAATTAGATGATGTTTTTGGCTAGAACATCAACCAATATCCAACTAGCCGACAATCGTCCAATTATCTGAAAATAAGAAAAATTGTGTGTTTAGACGAGTTCGTACGATTGCAAGAAGTCGGCCAATTTTTTGATAGAAAATTGGCCGACGATTGGCTGCAATTAATTCTTTCTGTCACTTTTGACAGATAAAATTGGATGTTTATATGGTTGATAGAAAATTGGTGAAAATTTTTTGAGAAAAGTCGGCCAATATTCGATGATCTTCCAATCGTGTATACTTAGCTTTAGTATGGTTGTTTGCAAAAAGACTTATAACTTTAACTGACAGAAAATTTTTACCAAAACAGAACGTCAAATATTCTAGTAAATGAGCATTTTATGTTAGGCCCTAAAATAAAAACAACAAGAGATATGAACGCTTAAAGCTTAAGAAAAAAGTGAATGCATCATTTAACGCAACTGATTCAACATGCATTCAAAAGTACATAAATGTATGACTTTCTAGATATAAGTATATTGTTTTTTTGAGACGTAACGGTTGAAAATTAAAAAAACAAAACTCAAAACGCAATTTTATTTTAATTTTATTTAAACCCAATTTCATAGCCACATCACTATTTTATACATATAATACATAATATAATGGCTCGAAAAATACATAACGGAACTCTTAATATTTAATAATTTTTTTCATACAAAAATCCACAAGCCAAACAAATGGGAAAAAATTAATAAATAAATGCAGTTGAATTCTTGTTATTAATGAAAACTAAATGTTACGAGCTTTTGATAGTGATCACTTTAATGATGCAATGTTTTTTTTCGTGATTAATATTATAAATACTTAATACTCATTTAGAAGGTTTTTTGGGAAAAAAAATATTACGATGATTTTTTTTGTATTATGTCCTACTGTGGAACCACTGTGCATTAGGCTACAAATTACGCAATCTCTCTTGTTCTGAATTCCGTTCCGAATCAAATCAATAAAAGAAATTGATTTCCGCACTGATTCAAAAAAAGGGGTTCTGATTTACACTTACAGGTTAGCTGCAGTATTCAATTTTTTTTTTTTTTCGAAATCATAGTAAAAACCAAATTTGAATCTTAGCTTATTATAAAAATTATATAAATTTGTAAAAAAAAAATAAAGAAAATTATATTAGGTACCTATCTAGCTGGAACAACATTTTCAAAATTTTGCCAATTTAATTTCGGATATGAAAAGTTCTAAATGCCTAGAATTTTCAATCCGATCAAAAATCAAAGCATACTCAATCCGCAAGTATATTGATACCGAGAAGTAGATATTTCAAAACACCTATATATTATGTAGTTTGAAAACGATAGGATTTTATAACCATAATTGAAATTCGGAACAGTGGTGAATATATTTTTTTGTGAATTGAAAAGTTCTTGTTAATTAAAAGTTTTTAAGTTTCCGATAGATGGTGTTGAATAAAAAATGTGTGAGTATATCGCAATTCGCGGTAGAGATGTGTAAACATCCGCTTTTTTTTCTGGGAACGGATAAAAACCGGGATGGCAAAAATTAAGAATCTCAATCCCATAATTAAACTTAAACCATAAACTCCGAATACATACTAAATCTCAAAATGCTTAAACATAGTCACTCAATTAACTTAATGATTTAAAAGGATCAACCCACAACGGCAATATTCCATTTTTCTTTCCCTATTTACCGAGAGATAAGATGTTTAATGTTTACACACCAAAAACGTACCTATATACAAACAAAATTAAATTTTAAAATTCATCTGAAATATTTCAAATATTTTCCTGAAAGGAATGATGTAAAGTATCCGGATTGTGCATTCTTTAAACCAGTATTTTTCAGAGACAACAACCCCTCCCGTAAGATTCTTCTTCCGCTTCATTTGCAATAACTTCCACTACCGCGTTTCATTTTCAATATCCCTATACCGAGTGTTTAAATAATAACCATAATTTTTCGCAAATGGACCAGTTCCATGCTAACATGTTGGCAAATCAGTAAAATTATTCGCGTATAGGTATACTCACCAAGAACATTATAAACATTTGCATCATTATAATTTTTTTTTTGCATTTTATTTTGTTTAAATTTGTCTAAATATTAAATTTAATTCTCATTCCCTTCTTCTTTTAACTATACAACCTTATATCTACTTCTCAATTCAGCAATTGGTATGAAAATTTCAACACCAAAGTAAACAAGTCTTTAAAAACCAATTCGTTTTTCAAATAGTTTGCATTCTCTGTGATTTTGCAAGCGAAATATTACATAGACAGCTATACATATATATAGTCCTCAAATCGGAAACTAGTTATTTCTATACTCCGTTTCATTCCATTCCTTTTATTTCCTTATAGTATATACTCAAAGCCCGCATTTAACTATTATATTGCCAACTCCCACTTAATGACCGGATTCGCAGTTTTCTCTGCTGCTTATATTCTCCTCATTGCCCTTCTATTTAAACCCTTTTTTATAGCCTTTTTCATAGCCAGTCAGTATCGCCAGTAATAGCGTAGATCCTAGATATGTAGTTATACGTAACGTATATACAATAAAAACGATACATTACCCAAGGCCATCAGTTGTATAGTAGCATTTTCAGAGATAAAAATGAAAAATTTTCCAATTTTCTAGTTCTCCGCACTCTTATTCTGTAACTGTTTTTTTGTATCTATTACTATCCCTATATATATGTATATCTGTTTGTGTAGGTCTCCCGCTAAACTACTTCCAACGAACTAATGATAATGAACGTCGTTTTACAGAATCGGGTCAAAAGTGATGGTAAAATGTGCAGACCAAAATAATACTCGTGTATTTATCCCGTTAAAAGTTGAAAAGTCGTCTTAAGTTAAGTTTAAAAAAAAAAAACCTACAATAACTTAATGGAGGAGGCCAAATAAAATAGAAAAGGAAATTTTCTTTTGGAAATCTTGAACTTTTAAGTTTCGTGTTTGGTTATAATAATAATTTTCGTGATTAACTTGTAGGTTTACGTTTACACAGTTAAACTACCTGTAACATGCCATCATGGGTAAATATTTGTACGTACATATATGATATATGTACAAAATATGAGTCCGTTTTTTGTTTATGTTTTAAAGGCTTTATTGCGATTTAATGTTTAAAATATATTGGACACGCAATAAATTCAATAAAAAAATTTAATTCTGCAATTTAAATTATGGTTTTATAGTTATGTTGAGGGATGAATTCAAAGTTAGTTTAAATAAAATTTAATCAAGTTATTATTTTCGGACTTAAGTGGATTGGCTGTAATTTATATGAAAATTTTCAGTAAGGTTTTGTTTTCTTAAGGCTTTTTCTAACGTTTCAAGTTAGGCTTTCCTTTGCTTTTATATTCCGGTCCACAGCTGCAATCCATTAGAAAGGTGAAGATTATGTAGATAGATGGTGAACGTGAGAGGGCGCTTGCGCTCCCTCCCATATCAATTTTTGTTGTTGAGTGATTACTTCTTACAACACTTATTTTCTTAAAAAAATGTAGTTTTTATTATTTTCTTAAGAAACAAAAAAAATGTTTAAATATTTCTTTTTTTTTCAAAACGAATAAGGATATTTCAACTTTTAAATGCGTTTTTTTTTAAAGATATACATAGGACTGCTGCTGTTGAAAATTATCCTTTTTAGCTGATATTTTTCATTTTAACATCTTTATTTTTTTTTATATACAACCACGCTGCGCTCTATTTTACATGTCGCTTCTTTTAAATATTTATTTTATCTGAAAATGATACGATTGTGTTATTATTCCTATAGTTCTGGGACTTTTGGAACGACCGATTAAAAATAAAATAAAATTTTAATTTGTTTTGTTTTGTTTTATTTTTGGAAAAATATTCATGTCGATTATGGAATACGCAACTGCAGACTTTGGATGAATTTCTTGCCACAATGATACTCAAAAAATTCGTTTTTTCACGCCTTTGTTATTAATATCCCATTACCCATAATTCTTCCATGAAAAAAAAAATAAAAAAAAAAAAAAACTTATTTCATTGTAATTCAGTTTTTGTAAAAATTTTAATATTTACATTGAGTGTGATTCAACTGGATGCACAGAAAAATAAAATAAAAGCAAAGAAATTAATACGAACAACAAAAATAAACCCAATTAAAGCCAAGTACGCTGCTGATGCGAAACGAAAAAATCCCATACAAAAATTACACAACGAAATCATAAACGGAAAATTTCGTTCTGCTTTTCGTTTTGAAGTACGCTGTTCGAAGAGCGAAATTTATAATTGTAGCAGATTATTTGGAGAAGTCTCCGCTCCTTTTTCGGACTGAATTAATTATACAGACTATTTATTGTGTGCGGAAAAATGACATTCGGGTTTATTTGTGTTTTTTTTTTGTTTATCATTTTATTACATCATGGGTTTCTCTGATTTTTTGCTTTTGCGTTTATGTTTGATTTTGTTTTTGGAATTAATGAAACTCTCCAAGGATATTTTCCGTTGTGTTTTCACAAGCGTTTCGTTGTCTGTTTGGAGATCACAGAAAAATTTCGTTTCGCATCAGCAGCGTACTAGTCTTAAACTCAATATAATTTTTTCGCACACATGTTAATAGTCCGGGAAATTAGTTATATAAGAGAAAAAAAGAATGGAGACTTCTCCAAATATTTTTATATTACATATCAGACATTTAGAATGAGTTCTTTCTATAAGCATGGAAATGTTTTATTTGATAGACTTTTTTCTTAATTAAATGAACAATTTAGGAAAATAATTGAGGATAACAAAAAATTCCGTTTTTGATACTATGAGGTTCGAAAAATCCCTTTTTCCCTGCTTCTTTTAAACGTAAAATTCCCACAAAAATGCATAAATATATCTACCATGATCTGACATCGCTGATCCGCAATACTGGTTCCTCAGTTATTCGCAGTGCATGCAGTCCTCTTTTTTCTCCTTCCCATTTGTTGTGATAAGAAACGAAAACACATGTACTGAAAATCACTGCGGATTCCATAATTGAAATGTGATTATTTTTTAATATGCCAGATGGTGCAAATTAATTGCCGTAAATATTCCGTGAAAACTCTAAAATTCTTGTTTATATATATTTAGGTATGTAAATGGAGCATAACAACCCTTTTTGGGAGAACCGTAAATAGAGCGGAATATTTAGTGTAATTAATCGGCATTTTCTGGGCTAGTCAAAATCTACTTTTTCGAAAGTTGTCATGCTAATTTTATACGGCTCAAAGTATAATCGTTCTAGTCGGAATCGTATAAAGTATAACCGTCATTATTTCCAAGAACTGCCACCAGAATGAATACAAAAGTTTGAACAAATTTAGTTGAATTGCTGTTTTTTTTTTATTCTTTGGAGTTATCAACAAATAGGCAAGAATATTCAAAATTGAAATAAATTGGAGCTTTTGTTGTTTTAAAAATAAAATTTAAATTTTTCAATAATTGTTATACAATAAGACCAAAGGTATTATGTTTTTGGTTTTGTTTGATTCTTTTGTGATTTGTCTTTTCAAGTACAATAAAATTGAAGTCAGTGGTGGATTCACGAGGAGAAGGAGGGTGTTCGAGGTCGAACCCACATGAGCATTTAAACCAAATATTTTTATACTAATTTATTTATTTATTAAATATTTATTTCTCTTCGATCTATAAATTTGGTCTAAGTTTGACCTACTTAATTCCAGAAAGCCCATCCTTTTATAAAATTTCGATTAAAAATTTCTTTAAGTGTATAGTGCAATAAGTATACATCCAAAACTTGAAATGCATCTTAGTGGAAAAATGAGCATAGCTACGTACATTTTTATATAGCGTCAGTTTTATGAGGGAAACTTAGTTCAAGGGCTTAATGTATGTTAAATTTTGAAGACTTGAGACAATTTATCATGCCTCTCCAAAGCAACATATTAAAATAGACAAAAGGAAGTTAACACTGCCATTTTTTTAATTTTCGTAACAAAACGGTTGTGCTGCGATGTGCCCAACTTATGCTGCCATGATGCCGTAAAAAAAATCGTACTAAGCGTATGATTTTTAGAGACTACCCATATTTTTAGTGTATAGTCTATTGTGCTCACTGCTCAACTTGTGCTGCGATGTGCCGTAAATATTTTTGAAAATTTCCCAAATTTTCAAATTTTTCCAAAATTAAGTTTTTCTAAAAACTAAAAGTTGTGCTATTTTGAGTTCAAGAAATGCGATACAACCGAAGATAAAAAAATCGCATATTGCAACTTTTACGACCGAACGCAAATGTTGCGAAGAAACTTAGCGTAAAATTAGCACCATAATTTTCGATTTTCATAAACAGAAGTTGTGCTCAACTTTTTCGGCCGTAAATATTTTTTTTAAATTTACGATTTTCAAAAACATCAAAGTTTTGATGTATTTTGCTCAAAAATGATTCTCATATTTACAGGCTTTAGAGCCAAAAATAAATTTTGCGAAGCGTGAAGTAAGCACTGCCATTTTCAAAACAAAATAAGGTTTAGCTGTATTTTGCTCAACTTGTGCTGCCATTGTGCCGTAAATATTTTTTTAAATTCGCAAATTTACAATTTTTTTTCAAAATTACTTACGATATTTAAGAAGTTATATTTGTGCTGTTTTAAGCTGTTTGTGTTTGTTTGTGTTTTTTTTTGTAGCACAAGGCCCATGAAAGTTTTATTTATCTTCAAGTTTTCTATTTGTAATTGGACGCCCCCATGACCAAATCCTGTATCCGCAACTGATTCAAGTACATATTTAAATTATTTACAATCATACTTTGACGTCGTTAAGGTAGCATGTTGCACGTGAAATGTTTGATACGGTTTGCATGAACTGAACATGCTCTTCCCTTAAGTAATTTTAATAACTTTTTTAATAACACTTATGGGCTCTGTTGTAAAATTTTGGCATGATTAACTTATAACCCAGCGGGTTGCATCAACATGTTTGGATAATATGTGTATTGCGTAATATACCATTTTTCAAAAAATTTAAGCGCATATGTTTAAATAGGGAAATTCGTAAAAACGTTTAACATTTCAAAATAAACACCGACCCGATGAAGACGAGGTGTCCACCATTTTATTCTTCTTCTCTGTGTCACTGATAACAGCCATATAAAGTGAAAAAGAAGCTTTCAAGCACTTTTAACTCTAAGTTAAGTTTTAAATTTGAAATATCAATTAACTCGATTATTGTGCCTTGCACCATCAAAACCAATTTAGATCATATCTCAATTAACTTGCATATCTACATTATATCCAGTAGAGAAAAAAAATATGAAGTAAAGAATTAACCATACCAAAAAATATATACATTCCCGGCAGTGGTGACCGACGCACGCACAGCGGTATCAATAGCCCATATTATGCATCGAACACCAGCGTATTATGCTTCGCCCATTATAAACTAATATAGTTCAGATGATGATGTTATAGAAATATTGTTGTGTACCTACCTACTTTTGTATACAACAACGGTTATCATTAATATCCTTTTACACAAAAGACCTCATTGTTCTAAAATAATATACAATGTATATACATAGGTAGATATACCTACTCGAAATCCCAGATGCTGTGTATATAATGTGTTATAGCTGTTGGCTTACTTCGAGATCATGATTACGATCATAATTGCTACCGGCATTAGACAAACCAATCAATTAAACCAGGCCATGAAGATGAGAGTCGACTAGGTATAGGTATTGGTATATTATAGTAGTTAGAGATATTGGGGGGGCTTCAATGAAGAAAACGTTCCTATAATAACCTATTAGCTTTGCTAGATATATGGTCTCCCGTTCTCTACTATAATGGTCGAGCTCATTTATATGTTCTTTATGGAAAAACCAGCCATAGATACAAAATCCGCATTGTAAACAAAATCTAATTTCTGAATGGATAAAGAAAACACGCTAAGCATTATTTCTATATCTGAAAATGTATCAACTAGGTACTGAGCACGAGGTACACGATATGTATATATAGCTCATGGCCGCATTTTGAACATATGTAACGGGTGATTTTTTAAGAGGTTTAGAAATTTTTTTAAAAAAAAAACACAAAAAATTCGAAAAAATGAATGAAATATTTATTTGAATCGATAGTTTGAACCTTGCAATTTAATGTTTAAAGATAATTTCATGCAAATGTTGACCGCGGCTGCGTCTCAGGTAGCCCATCCGCTGAGTCCAATTTTGGCATACTCTTTCACACATATCGGCCGGTATCTCACGAATGAATGCATGGATGTTGGCTTCCAGTGCGTCAATCGAAGCGGGCTTGTCCCTATAGACATTAGCCTTGACATACCCCCACAAAAAATAGTCTAATGGTGTCAAATCGCACGATCTAGGCGGCCAATTGACCGGCCCGAAACGTGAAATTAACTGTTCACCAAACTCGCCTCGCAATTGCACCATTGTTTCGCGTGCTGTGTGGCATGTGGCACCGTCTTGTTGAAACCACATATCATGCAAGTCAAGAACTTCCATTTCGGGCAAAAAAAAGTTTGTTATCATCGCTCGGTAGCGTTCACCATTGACAGTAACGCTGCGATTCGCATCATCTTTGAAGAAATATGGCCCAATAATGCCGCCGGCCCATAAACCGCACCAAACAGTGGCTTTTTCGGGATGCATTGGTAGCTGTTGCAATGCTTCTGGCTGATCTTCACTCCAAATGCGGCAATTGTGCTTATTTACGTACCCATTCAACCAAAAATGAGCCTCATCGCTGAACACAATTTTTCGATAAAAAAGCGGATCCTCGGCCAGCTTTCCAAGAGCCCATTCACCAAAAATTAGGCGTTGTGGTAGGTCGGCTGGCTTTAGTTCTTGCACCAGCTGTATCTTAAAAGGCTTTACGCCCAAATCCTTCCGCAAAATTTTCCACGTAGTGCTGTAACAAAGGCCTAACTGCTGGGAACGGCGCCGAATCGACATTTCGCGGTCTTATGTCACACTAGCTGATACGGCCGCAATATTTTCTTCACTACGCACAGTACGTAAACGTGTTGGTGGTTTAATGTCCAACAAAGTAAATTTGGTGCGAAATTTGGTCACAATCTTCCGAATAGACTGCTCAGAAGGTCGAGAATGCCGACTATAAAATGGAAGCAGCGCGCGATGAACATTTCGAACCGAGCACGAATTTTGATAGTAAAATTCAATAATTTGCAAGCGTTGTTCATTTGTAAGACGATCCATGGTTAAATTGCAAACCAAACTGAAGCTGTTTGACAGTGACACAAGGTACTAAACACACGTCAGCTGTCAAAACCAGTGTTGCCAAAACCAAACCAGCTAAAAAATCACCCGTTATTAGGTGTGTTTTATTCATTGCTGCATATCCAGCGCAGCACAAGTCTGAATAAAATGATTACTCACTCTATACGTTCATCTCAATAATTAAAAGTTCTATCTCCAGCACAGCCATCTTTTTTTTTACTAAGTTTTTTTTCGCCAGCAATCAAATTGTTTTTGTTTGTAAAGGGAAATTTTGCTGCGCTGGCTATGCAGCAATGAATAAAACACAGTTAGTGATTTCAAGTGAGGGATTTTTGGGGGAAAAACTTTTTTTCTGAAGATTTTTTTCTGTTGTGTTGGATTTTCGCCCATTGATCGATTTAATGTGAGGAAGCATGAATTATAAATTGTTGTAGGTATACCTATTGGTTTTGCAAGGATATATTCTGAAATCTATTATGTCTCTCGTTCATTGGTGTCTCTCGTTCGTTGGGTGTGGGTATTTTATTGTATTATTAACTTTTATGAGCCTAATTTTCCAACAGACCATGCAAATTTAAAAATATGAAATACACTTTACGGGCCGAATTTTCCAGCAGACTATTTAAATCTAAATATGAAACACAAATCCACCTTTGCCAATACACTTGTTGTCATAGCAAACAAAATTAAAACCATAGCCAGGTATACAAATTTTTCAATCAAGATGATTTTTATGGTCGCCCAACAATGAAGCTGGAGCATCACTAGCTAGACATCAAAATAAAATAACACGATTTATAAATGAAAATCTATCTTAGATATGCAAAATCATATATAGAAGAGGTTAGACAAACAAAAAATACCGGACTGTATATTAAAGTAGGTACATAGGTAGTGTGTCGCCATTTTTTTTTTTTTTTTATGCTCCATTTCTACGAAGTCCTCATATAACAATTATTTGACAATAGTTGCAATGTTTATGATTATATATGTTTGTGTGTTTGTTCTTCTGTAACTAAACATTCTTCTTCTTCTTCTTCCAGTGTACTTTATTAAAGTCGTATATATACATACCTACTCGTGCATTCACATTTTGAATTGTGATTTTGAACGTTGCATGAATCAAAACATCATCGTCAGCATTGTTTTCATTGAAATTTTTATTTTCGTCTTGCAGCTTGCAGTACGACAAAGAGTGCTCTCAAGAATTTACTTCATTTTTTTTTGTTGTAATGTAAATGTGAAGGGATTACTACTCAAGCTCTATGGATCGCATTACTTTTTCATCTTAATCTATGTTTTTTTTTTTTTTGGTCATGTACCTATTCGTTTGGCAGTTATACTGTTACTGTATATGGTTGGTACTTCTTACAGTGGAACCTTTATTGAACAAAGTTGGCTTAAACTCCAACAGACTCACACACAATATGAATCATGTGAAGCGATTCTAAAAACAACCACTTAACAAGATTATCATTAAGCAAATCTTTTGATGCACTAAGAGAAATTATTTAACGAAGATAAATAAATTCAGAACTTCTTTTTAGCTAAAGCGTTAAGTTGTTTAACTTGTATAAGACCTTCCATAACAAGTACTATGGAAATAAAAAGCTTTTTTAAAACAGTACAAGACTTTAAAAAGCTCAACTAAAGAAGGAATATGCCCTACATTATTCATTTTTTAAATTAAATATATAGGTTTAAATTTGATAAGGTCTTTTAAATACCTGCCGAAATTAATTTATTAAAATGGAAAAAACATAGTTTTTACAGAGCATTCACCTTAAAGCTAACAAATTGCTTCTGTTGCTAGTTTTTCGAGTCACATTAATTAATTATATATTTATGTACGTAAACAGCTGTTAATTTTAATAAATTATTTACCAACAAAATACAAAAAAAGAAATAATAAAAAAAAAATCTGTAATTAGCTTCTGAAATCAGGCAATAACTTACCAAAGTAGGAAATTGCCTCTATAAGTTTGTTTTAATAAAATTTAAGAAAGAATATATTTTATTACAGAAGGAAATAAAAAAAAATGTACCTTCAAAATACATAAATAAAAAGAATACAGAACAAACAGAAATCTATTAATAGCTTCTTTAAGGAGGCAATAACTTACCAAAGAAAGAAATCGCTTTTATAAGTTTGTTGTAATATATTTTTTTTAAATATGTATTTTGTAAATAATTAATGAACCTACCAACAAAAAAATAATAATAAAATTTAATCAAAACAAATATATCTACTAATAGCTTCTAAAATGAGGCAACACCTTCCCAAAGAAGGAAATTGCTTCCATAAGTTTGTTTTAATAAAATTTAAGAAGGAAAGTATTTTCTTAAATAATAATAAATAGTGTACTTACCTATAAAATAAATGAAATATAAACAAAACAAACAAATTCTATTAATAGCTTCTGAAATGAGGCAATATATCAAAGAAGGAAACCGCTTCCATAAGTTTGTTGTAATTAAATTTAAAAAAAAAAAATTTTCTTTGGAGGCGATAGGTTCTCATTCATGTTCGGATAGAAATACATATTATGTATTATTTATTTTTTCCACTTTAACGAATAAATTTCGGCAGGCATTTAAAAGTAGCTATTTTGTTACAGGTTTAACAACATTAACCTATAACAAAATAGCTACGTTATATTACACAATTTAAGTTATTTTGTGATGATATATAATGAATTCATTTAAGTATACTTGCATAATTAAGCCTTATAAAAGTTCTGTTGACAAGTAAAATTCACTTAGTGCGTTCGGAGACAATTGGAGATAATGATGTTTTAATGAAGAATAAATATATAAAATATTAAATTTTTATATGTCATTACTCATTAGTAAATCATATTTTGAATCGTTAAATGGACATAAAGAGTTTTTCTACCAATAGGTTATTGAAAAATGCAGTTTTAAGTCATTTTAGCTCAAATTTGGACTAAGTGAGTTTTGCCTGTCAACCGACAATATACAAGTTTAATTATTAGTTAGGAGCGGTCATGCGGAGCTACATTATATACATTGTATTATACCATAAAAAAGTCAGTATAAAATACCAGAGGAAGGTTTGTACGAAGAAAATTGAAATTGTTCACTGGGCAGGTTAAAACTGTATTTAATCACATCTAATAACTATCGTAGGGTATAGATATATTTATAAATTCTGACTCTGCAAGTAAAGAGATTAGTTTCTTTAGCCGCACAACACGAATGTGAAATTCTTTCCATATTTCAATCGAAGTTGTGTCCTTTATATTTAGAGCTTTTTCCGTTTTTTTTTTATAAAAACAGTTATTTGGAAAAAAATCCCCACTGTCTAAATAAGTAAATATACCTACGTATACCAGAAAATTGATTGCAAAAACATTCAACACCATGCTCAAACAAAACAGTTATACATACATCAATCAGAAATGAACAAAAAAAGAAAAGAAAACAAAAATAATCTAAAAATGTATAGAAGAAAAGAAATACCAAGTTTTCTACAGAAATCACGTTTCAAAAAATGCGAAGGCGTGTTATTTTAGTTTTTGAGAAATGATTGTCAAAAGCAACTGAGTTGACACAAAAATAATATAACCACGTGTCCTTTTATCTGGCTTTATGTAACGGGCAACCAGTATACACACAAGAGATTGTTCCTCGAAGTATACCTAAATATACCATTTTTCTATTCACAAATTTAAGGTTAGGGTGAGGAAATATTGTTGCTTGGAACCACCAAGCAACCTATATATTGTTTAGGACTTATACACTCTGAATTCATGTGAAAAAGAACAAAATAATGATTTGAAAAAGTTCATTTAAATGTCTTCAGTGGCATAAAGTATGTATTTGTGTTTTTCTTTTGAAAAGAAATTATAAATAGTGAGATTTGAAATGAAGACGTACCTATACCGTTAAAAGTTGGAAATTTTTAAAAAAAGATACAAAAGTTATTTCTTCAACTATAGAGGCTAAGACATTGATGTAGTTAGGTGCTCCTTTTTCGAAACTATATGGATAAAGAAATACAGATTGAAGCGTGCGCGTGCGTCGGTTGGTCAGGAAGAATAGGTACCTTTATAATGCAATTAAACTTAATTTATTTCAGTGAGCTAAAAGAAGACTTTCAAAAACTTTGAATTTCCTTTATACTTTTAAAACATCAAAATCCAGTGAAATTTATGTTGATTTTTATTTGTTTTTCTAGTGGATATCTAGCTGATGGTTTTCTTTCTCATTTCTCTTTATTTTAACTATAAAACTAAACACAGCCAGAAACGTAGAAGCTGCCTTTAAATACAAGTTGTATGTGAAATCGTGGTTCAGCATCGGATCAAGATTTTAATTCACTGATTTTGGTGAATTAACTTATTAACACTAAGTTCAACGAGGGTTCAAGTGTGTGATTGGTTATTATATCTCATACTTGAACCCTGAGTCATGAGGTTGAGTCTCAGTTAACCCACCGAAATTGATGGATCAGTACTTTTTTACAAATAAAGACAGCAAAAATTTTGTTAATGTTAATAAACTAAAAAAACATATGACAGATATTTGTATAATCAAACCAGAGTCCGTTCATCCTATCTTTTTATAAACAAAGATCCTGATGCAAACATATTTATTCCGATTAAAATTAGAACTATTTTTTCAGTTTATAATTATGCGTAAAAAATCTATCGAAATAGCGAGGGCGACACTATGAAAATCTCCCTTTCGATAGTATTGCCCTCTTTGTTTCGATAATAAAATTACATTTACATAATGTCACACTTTAGCCGCGTCTTATTAGTTGTGTTTTACTATCTATATGATCTGGATCAGGATCATTTTTTAACACGTTATAAAAGGTGTTTTTTTTAGACGTGTGGTTTTCAAGAAGAAATAAAACGCATATAATTTAATGTTATGGAAAAGAATTAAGCTTTATTATAAAGACAATTATGTTTAAAAATTATTTCGGGCAAGTGGCCGCCGCAGCTGGCGCGAATGAATTCCAGCCGGGAGGCCCAAGAGGCCCCAGCTCCAATTGTTGCTTCGATACTTTCTTCTTCGATACTTTGCTCCACAGCAGCAATAGTAGTCGTGTTTTATTATCTACGGATCTGGATCAGGATCATCCCATGAAAATAAAACGATACGATAATGACAACAGTGTTGTATGCTCATCTCTTTTTTTTATTATGTTTGTTTATTTTTCATGTAGATACTGTCTCATTTCTTTACACTACAGTTTGTACTCCCTAACGACTAAAAAGCCGTCTACTCGCCAGAGTAAAAACTTATTTTCGGATCTTTAAAATAGATCCAAATACAGAGCAGGATCCAAAGTTGTAGTTGTATTGCGTGTTAAAAGATGTTCCCGATCTAGATCCGTAGATAATAAAACGCGGCTAGTATCTTCGGTGCGCACTTAACGGCGTCTCTGAGGATGCGCATTATCCACTAGAGTAAACGTGGTGCGAAACCGATCCATGTTTGCTCGAATTACCGACTCTGCTAGGCGATTAAGTCGACAGAATATTGGACGCAGCGGAACCGAACCATTATTTTGGTAATAAATTTGCACGATTTGCAAACGTTGTTTAGGAGTAAGTCTATTCATTATGAAATGGCAAACCAAACTGAGCATAAATCAAGTGACAGCAGTCGAAGAGACCAACTCCGAAAAAAGTATTGCCAGATTGATAACCAAACGTCTAAAAAAAATACCCTATATAAGCAACAAACTATATTTTAATTTAACGTACGTAATATATTGAAAAATATTTCGATACTGCAAAATTCCAATTTCTTAGAGGTTTTCCAATCTATCAACATTGCATCGTAGACATACTTCTACTGAAATTGACAGTTCATAGCTTGACAGATTTAACATTTAAGCGTCGCGTCGTGTGATAGTCAGTGTTGCCACCCAAAAAAAAATTACCATGCCATTTTATTGTCATATTAAAAAACTCAAATTGTTACAATTCAATTGTGGGCTGAAATACAACAAAAAATTGGAAAAATTCATTTGCGCTATTCGAGTATTGTCAAAATATAAGAATTTCTGTTAGTTTTTACTACATTTAGAGAAATTTTCACAAAATTTTGTTAAAATTCGCTTTATTTGAAGCAAGAAATGGAAATGATTTTTTTCGTGCAACCGTGCCCCGTTGAAATTTTCGTGTTAAAAAAGCACGATCGTGCCACTTCGATAACGCTGGTGTCTGGTGATCGTCAATGCGAAAATGGTTGATTTTGCTCCTGTCAACTCGATTTACTTCAATCGTAGTTTTAATTACAACGGAACGATACCGAAAAGATACTGGCATTTTTCTATATATAAACGAGACTATTTTTGAAGTAAGTCAAAAACTACTAATCTTAAGGGCACTATGCACACAATCAATGTTATCGTCAGGTAATATTGACATTTTTTTCGTCAGGTAAAATTGATGAAAAAAAAGCCTCCACATCGTATCAATGAACATTGACAGTTTTGTTACCAATGTATCAATTTTACTTGTGACAAACATTGAAGTGCCTACTAACGATCAATTTTACCTGAATCGAGAGTCTCGATTCGAGACTCGTTCAAGTAATATTGTCAGGTAACATTGATCGTGTGTATAGGGTCCTTTAGTCAAAAAATTATGAAAAAATTTTGAAATTTAGCACATTAAAATTTAATTTACTAAAAAACTGTAATGGCCAAAGAGATCATAGAAAATTTGTATTTAAATTTTTTTTTAAATAATTTTCATAAAAGAAATAGGATTTTGACAAAATTGCTTATTTTTTTAGTTATTCACGTAGGCATAACTTTTTAATGGCTTGACTGATTTTGATATAATTTTGCAGTCGAATGGTTCTGAATGGTTTAAATAATATTGCATTTAAAAATTTCGAAAATATTTTTTTTTAAACAAAAACAAAAAATAAAACCAAAAATTCATTTTATTATTTAGTTTAATTTTAATTCTATTTTGACTGGTTTTTTAAACATTTGTTCGTTTTTTTTATGTGTAATTATCTAAATTAATTTAAATAATTTTTTAACTCCTATCAAACACTTTTTTTTTGCCATTATGACATGTTGTTTGAAATTCTTCACTTAAAGATATTAAAATTCAAATATTAAACAAACCCTTTTATAATTTCTTCAAAAAGGTATATATAGGCAATCCCCTTTGATAATTAAGCTTATACATTCATAATTTCAAACCAAAAAATCTTTAATCTATGCCTACTCATCCATATTTTCTTAGTAAACACTCCGCATTAAGAGCATTTACATATACCTAACACTATATAAGTATGACGTTCGTATATTTATTATATCTATTTCTAGCTAAAAGTAAATTAAATATGATGAAATTCAATCTTTCACCCATTATCCATATCTGCTATTTAAGCCCTTCAAATTTTGACAATGATGACAAAATCATAGTTCCCATCGGCGGCGCGTGGCGGTGGTATGTCTTTAAGTAATTGTATCTGATTTTGTCATCATTGAAACTGATTTCATAACTGAATCCATCTGCAATTCATAGCTCTGATGGCTTTGTGTATATATAGGTATGTATATCTTTTACAATTCATCTTCTTTGACTTTTTGTCGTCTGCATCTCTGTCAGAAAGGTGTCACTCATCTAAGACTTGTCATATAACGCATCGCGCATCACTATATAGAAGCAGTCAGTTGAATGTCATATTAATTTACCAATTGTCACTCAGATATACGATATTTCTATACATATACCTATTTACCTTTTAACAAATACATACATATATGTATAGACAAGTTGTAGTACATAATATTTAATTTGTTGGATTTATCTGTAAGAGATAAATTATTACAACACAAGGATGATGAAATTGGTCAAAATGGATTTCATATACCAAACCGGCACATCAGGTGTCGGTCGTAAGTATAGACCTTTGGGTCATGAGTTAGAAATATCTATACCAATACTCCTTTGGCTGAATTCTTGGAAACATCTAAATATACAAAATAAATGCATAAAATATTCAAAATTTTGTTCACGAAATGACCTCTGATTCACACCATGAGTATGTCCCTATTCCATGATATGTCCTTAATTTAACATTTACATTAAGCATATAGGTGGCAAATAATGTGATATGTATGTATTTGTGCCTTCCGCAAAGGCAAAATCATCTCTGACTTCCGGGTAATACGAATAAACAAGGTATAATCCAACGTGACACAATCAATATTGGAGCTACCACCTAATGGCCCAGAAGATTGAATGATATATTGATATAAATGGCATTTTGGAATAGAGATTGAGACAAAGTTACAACTTACTATAGCGGTACCCAAAGGATATATTTCAATCTGTCATATTAATTATAAGCTTCAGAGCTATCAATATGCGCATCTAAATCTAAAGCGAATTGAAATTGCATCATAAATAAAGAAATCGCTTGTTCGCTTCTTTTATATCATTGTATGTACCTATCTATATATTTTTTGATTATATATTAAGCTGGAGTCTTTTATTATCCTCAAATATATCTATATTAAGCATATAATTAATTACATTATCCTTTTTTTTTTTTTTTCTATTTATAATTGCAGATCACATTCAAGCAGATGGAGTTTATGTTGAACCAGAGAGAATAATTGTAAACGAAGGACGAAAAGCAGAACTTTTGTGCAAACATAAAAATAATGAAAAAATTGCTTATTGTCGTATTGAAATACCCGGCGAGAAAGTACTTAATTTATCACCAACAACGAGTGAAAGTCTAACACCAGGATTCTCATACTTTGGATCTGGATTGGAAAATGGAGAGTGTGGTGTTGCTATTGAAAGGACCAGTGTTACGCAAAATGGCAAAGTCAAGTGTGGTCTGGGTGCTCCAGGACCAGAAATTGAAGGATTTATTGATTTAGTTGTTGCTTGTAAGTATATCTAGGTACTCAAAATATAAATAATAAATACTAATAGCCTTATTTATTAGATTTCACTAATACTCGTTTCAACCTCGGAATAGTTAAACCGAGTCGAAGCACTTACTCCGTCATAACGCCACGTCAAACGGTTTTAGCTACACCCTCCTTATGTCAAATATATTATCAAAAAAACTAATCTCTCTGTTATTATAATATGGGATTAAACGAGTTTTGTACTGCAACTAAAGCGTTTAAAGAATTTAAATCATTTATAAATGCAAAATAACTATCCATTTTTCCTTACAATTAGTAACAAACGGATAAAAAAAAACTTCTTCTACACTCGTTTTTAGTTATTAAATGTCATGTCATTATGATACTAAAACGGCTTTACTACGGCTTTAATCCTACTATGAATACGAGTTTTAGCTTACTCCGCCTCTAATCATCGTTTATTTTTTTATAAATAAGTTTTTCAGGATTAGAGGCGAAGTAAAGTCGGATTAATTTTACTCCGTCGGCGTCGCTAAAACGACTTAATAAATAAGAATTTGTTTGACGTGGCGTAAAGACGGAGTAGTTGCTTCGACTAGGTTTAACTATCCCGAGGTTGAAACGAGTATTAGTGAAATCTAATAAATAAGTAACACTATAACTGACGGAATTCAATCTCTATTTGGGATTTATTTTATTTTATTTCATTTGATTTTATTTTATTTTACTTTACTTTATTTTATTTTATTTTATTTTATTTTATTTTATTTTATTTTATTTTATTTTATTTTTTATTTTTCTGGCATATCCAATCAATTTAGATATTTAGTGGGACAGATTTTATTATCATTTGAAAAATTTATCATGGAACAATAAACAATTAAAAAAATATATTCACCTATATACTATATTACAGCCATTTGTTGTAAACTACTATACAGTCAATCTGTAAAAACAAATAATTACCATAAGCCCCAGCCTGTCACAAAATGTTTGTGGTCTTAAAAAATAGTTTAACTGTTGCCTGTTGATACTATTGTAAGTTCAAAATGAGAGGGAACTAAGAATATTTGCCAGCAGTGCATTTCTGGAAAAATAATCAAACTGATCCTGTTTCAATATTTTTGCAGTGTAACTCAAAAACTGAAACGAATTTGAGAATTAGACTAAAAAAAAAAAAACCTTTTAAAAGGAACAACCCGGCTATGGACAACATTTTTAATAAAATTTAGCATTTTAATATGTGAAAAGAAAATGTATGTATGCATATAGGGGCTTCAAACAACCCTTTACGTACACGCTATAACGCTCCAATAATTTTTATAGTACACAAATGTAACAGTCTGAGAGCGTACGTTTAACGAAACAAGTTGTTTTTTCTTACGTTACGACGTTTCGTCCATGGCTATGTTCATCAACAATCACTTATAAAGGAAAAGGTCACTTAAATCTTAATAATAGCGTACGTTTAACGCCATCTGTTGACTATTCCATTTTCATGAGGAACAAAATTAGCCGATTATTAATTTATTGTATTTTATCAACATTTTCTCCTTTCAATACCGAATGGTATTTGTTATCAGATATGTAGATATTATATTCGCTATACAAACTCCTGAAAGTATGCAATTAAGGGTTTTTACCATTTTCCTACTTTTCTGTTAGAAATTTTCAATTTTTGGCTCGATAATGTTTTTATCTGGTTCAATGCCTATTCAATAAAACTAAATCCACATGAAAATCGGATTAAATATTGTTGAATTTCTGAAGAACAACAACAACCACCAACAATATTGTTAATTATTCGTGCGAAAAGCAAGGAAAATTAAGATTAAGGAATTTGCTGAAGCTCGAACGGCAAGTCCTTGATCATTAACATCGGCATTCTTGGAATAAGAATTATACCTCACCTTTGAACTTGCCTTTGATTATGGTGGCTTGGATGGAAATAATTGCAACCCATGTTCGGGAACACTTTGCTCATGAGTTTTTCCTTCGGTAATGAAAATTTACAAACAATCGACGGGAACGAAATCAGGCCATTTAAGCAACAGTTATTCTGAGAAATTATCGACTGATGTATTGTTTTTCAACACAACTCGCATGTTCGTTGTCAATATTGTAACTTCTTTACGTATCGCCATAAATGTGATAATTTTCAGGCAAGCGTTTAGTTCATTGGCAGGGGTTGATCCTGGGATTACTAATAAAGTTTGACGGAAATCGACACCATTCAACCGTAAAAGTAAGTTTTGATCATATGATACTGAATCAACGTATTGGTATTCCACCTGGATCAATTTTGTATCTAAACTCTTGATTTCACCATCATTCGCCCCTAAAAGTATGCCATTTTACGATTTTAGCACTTTTCCGCTCTAAATCTCCATTTTCTGCTTCGTTGTATTCTTCTGATTTAATATAATTCAAACAAAAAAATCCGTATGCAAATCGGATGATGTTCAAATAAAAGATAATCCCTAAAAGTATGCAATTTTACAATTTTCCGACTTTTCCGGTCTAAATTTTCGGCTCCGTTGTGTTCTTTTCTGATTTAATACAAATCCTATGCCATTCGGTTGATGTTCAGCCGAGTTATGGTGATACTAACAAAAAAATCAATTCATTTTTATACATATATGTGTATAGAATTCCAACACAATACATTTGGTGATTCACAATTCAAAGGAAAATTATTGTGAATTTTTCTCCTGTGAATTTAGGACCCTATGTCAATATTAAGAGATTTTAAAAATGTTAAAACAGTTTGTGGCAGCTATGTTGTTTTGGATTTGTTCCGTCAGTCTGTCGCGCATCCATGCATCCTAGGACTTGCCCTGAAACAGGGGCCTCCCGGGACTTTGAGAAAAAGGGCCAAACTACATATATAATGAGTATAAGAGGAGTCAAAAAGAATTATAGCTTCGAAAACTACAATAAAAACAACTTTATCGTTGTGTAATTTTAAGCCATCAACAGTTTACTCCGAAATTTCTATTATGTACTATGTAGGTACTAATAAAAATGTAACTTGATTTTTGAAAACATTACCTACTACAATAATGAAAGTTTTGATGTCTGGGCTCCCTGAGATTCCTTTGGGGTCAATTTCATCAGAAAGTTTGTCTTTTAAAAGAACATAAAGTACTGCAGATGATTTGATATACTTTTTGTATTCCTAGGGACCCATCGGGCAAAATCCCGTTTGCCCTTGACCCAGTACGCCCCTGGTCCTAAATAAGACAGAAAAATGTCAAAACGTCGGAAATAACTTCTCCAAAGTTAAATTTCATTGTAGACCATACGCATAATATGTAAAAAAAAATACTCTGAATTTGAGACCATATTTTGTAAATACATAAATCTCAAAAACTATATATAAGGGGCCTAATTCCGTAAAACGAAAACGATCGAAAGATATCGTTTTGAAAATACCCATGTCTATCACATCTAAATGGAAAGCTCTTGACAAAACGTTTTCGTTTTTAGGGAATGAGTCCCAATTTTTTCTTTTAAAAACATCTCGAGTTAAAAATTGTAGCTTTTTAAATTCTACACAAACTTAATTTTCTAACATTTTTTCTAGAAGAAAATGTGCGGGCGAAAAAAAAATATTTGACATTCTATTTTTTTGTGTGTAGAGTCTTATAATTTGCCATTTTTTCTTTGACCTTATTCTTCGTTAAAAGCAAATATTCTTTAAGTGACTATAAAAAAATGCCACATTATAACAGTTTAATTTAATGGCCATACTTCGGACACACAAATATTTTGTTTTAAGTCGTGCAACTTCTAATTTGAAATTTATAACAGTTATAACAGTTTATCGCTACTGTATAACAGTTATACATATCAATTTCTTAAGTTTCGTACCTAACTATAAATAAAAAGAATGAATTTTGTTTTTTTTTGACGAGACTGGAGAAATGCTAATTTATAACAGTTATAAAAGTTGTTTGACATTCAAAAATACAACATTGATATTCAACGTGCTCCGAGTGGCTTAAAAAAAAAACTCTGGGTTCCTGCAAAATATTCCCACACCGTCGCGGTCGTGGTGAGCAATTTGGCCTTGTATAGGGTAGCACAAACAATACTTTTATAAACAAAACTGTTATAAATCGACATTGTGGCGCTGGTGAGTGGAGAAGAGCTCTGCTTTGCCCTCACTGGATCTCTGTTAATTACTGTCCTAAAAAAAACTTGAAAGACTCCGAAAATAAGGCGTAGGATAGTATTTATGTCATATCCAATCCAATTTATAAGCAACAAAAAAAAAACATAACTGCCACAATTCAAATTAGAGTTTATATTGTCAAACCATTTACTGCTGATGCATGTGAATTTAGTATTTCTTTTGGGTTATTTTTGTAGATAAACATTGACTTGGTTAAAACTAATTACATTATTTTCTAAAATGCCTTCCTATAATGATAGAGGTTGGTGTATTATTTTTATTCCTTTATATACCTAAATATTTTTGTATTTTATATAGTGCGACCACAGCAGCCAGTGATTGAAACGCTTTCGAAACCCAACCAGGATGGAACTTTTAACGAAAGAACAAAATTCGTTGCGCTTTGCGTAGTTCGTGATGGCAGGCCAGCTGCGAACATTTCCTGGTACATTAATGACATGCTCATTCAACAGGGGCTCAGTGAAGCAAAGGTGAATAATTCTATGAGTGACAGAAACGTCAGTCTATCGACCACGTTCCAATTTTTGGAGAAATACTTAACGCCCGAGGACGATGGCAAAATGCTAATTTGCCGTTCCCACCATCAAACCGACCAGGAACAGCAGCAGGAGGGAAAATTAAAACTTAATGTCAGATGTAAGTATATATGTATATGCGTATATCAAGGATACATTTTTGTGAATCCTGTCCCAAGTATCTCCTTCCCCCATATATCCATTAACTGAATTGAGTTTTTAACCATCATTTTGTCGTGGTTGGTATGTGTCATTGCAGATGCCCCAGTTACACAACCCGAGACAACAGTTTATGGCCTCTACCTGGAACAAACTGCCATGGTCAATGTAACCATCCGAGCCAATCCAATGCCCAACACCGAATGGACCATCGGAGGAATTACTATTCCACAGAGCAGCCAAAGCAATCGTTATACAACATTCGCACCAAAAGAACTGGGCAACGGATATTACAATGTAACACTAGCCATAGCCGGTCTGACACTAGAGGACACAACAAAAATTTATAACCTTAAAGCCTCCAATGCATTCGGAATTAGCGAATACACTGTAAGGATAAGTTCATCAAGTACACCACCCAGTTCGGGACTCGATATTGGATCGATTGTTGGAATTGCTGTTGCAGTGGCCATTCTTGTAATTATTATTCTGTTGATTGGATTTGCACGGGCAACTGGACGTTGGTGTTTCGGAGGTAAGTTGATATATTATTATGGGAATTCTTTTATTTGTTTTATATTTTTATAAATTTATATATTTGTTGCATTTTATATTTAAATTCAAAAAAAGTGATGAAAAGAGATATTTTATTGGGGTAAATGAAAATGATTCCTGACATTGGCATCATTGGCCTTATAATCCACACACCCCGGTGAGCAAAGAAGTCTTAAATGCTACGAAAGCTAGGGTATATAGTTCCGCGATCCAACTTTTTATTCCTATTCTAATTTTTTTTTTTGAGAAATCATTTACGCACTATGAGGAGGTATCCATACCTCCCCCAGTGCCGGACTCATCTAAGGGGTTTAAGCCTTTGCATATCGGCTAAAACTGTAGTAGCCCGTGGCGTCATAGTTAGTGCATAGGATTGTTACTCCAAAGATCCTGAGTTCGATTTCCAGCCTATGCCACCTAAAAACAGGAATGTTTTTCCCAGGTTACTGCCTCTTGCCAGGAATTGACAAATCCTCCAAGAATATCACCGTTCAGATTTGGCAGAAAATTGTAGGTCCTTTCCATTCCTGCCAATAAACCACACAAAAGGAATGATTGAGAGTTGTAAGTCACCAGGCCCTGGTTCTACACGAGCTATCGTGCCACCCAATCTATTTAATTATTTTGATGATCTCTCCTCTCGGGACTACTAACGCATTACTTCGAGAAGGGTTCCTTTTCTAGGCAGGTTCGGTTTCTGGAACTGGATCTTCTCGTTTTTTGGTTTTAAGAATCTGGGTCAGGTCATATGCCAGCTTCGTTTTCAAGCATCTTCCGGATGATGTTACCCTGTCTAATTTCACCGATAATTCTATTTATGTCCTGGTGGGCGTAGGGATTCCCATCTATACAGCACTCGAAGACAGTGTGGTGGACGTCATTCTGAAGTCAAATCTTCGCACTAGCAGGAAGGGCTTCTTGTTTTCCCCATCTTATGCAGGTAGGTGATGAAGTATCCGTTCCGTGCCCAATGAGGAACTGGGTGAAATAATATTTCACATCGCCTTGTTTCCGGTAACTTCATTCACCCACGCCTCCGATAAGCCGCCTAGCGCCCTCTACTTTCAGACTCCCAACGTTTTCCTGCCACTTCCGCTGTAAAAGTTCTTTTGCTTCCGCCAATGCCGCTTCCACTACAATTTCCGCTTTTTTTTCGTGTGCTGGAAGGAGGTCTATTGGTGGCACGGCCGTGACTACCAGAACAGCTGGCTCCGACACCGCTGCGTCTCTTTACCGATGCCGTCTATTTCCGGTACTTTTCTAGTGTCAGTGTATCATGTCAGCCCAAGCGCCAAACCTCCCTTCCGTATATAGTAAAATGACGTGTTTTCGTCTTTAGAAGTTTTCGTTTACTTGCTGTGATGGTCCTACGTTTGCCATTAGTCTTATCAGAGATGCTGTCAATTCCGTTGTGCAGCCGACCAGTCGTATTTCTCCCAGAAATTCAGCTTTGTGTCGAGTCTTGTTCCAAAGGGCCTTATTCCGTAAAACGAAAACGATCGAAAGATATCGTTTTGAAACATCTTAAGGGAAAGAAAAGGACAGCTATATTGCCAAAACGATATCGTTCGATCGTTTTCGTTTTACGGAAATAGACCCTAGGCATTCTTATTCGTTATAATCTCTGCGTCGATGCGGAAGTCGATTATCGTGGGGATTCGTTTCTTTGTTGGTTTTCTCAGTAGCCATCAGAGACAACCCGAGTTCCTCCATCCAGGAATTTGTTCTTCGCATTTCTTGGTTCAGTTTTCTTTGCGCACTACGTATCCAACTTGAAAAGAATCTCCAGGCATCGCCATGCAAAAGAATGTCATCTTAAGAGATATTCAAGGGGTCTAGTCCGAGGTCCTGGACTGCTCCTGCTGTGATATATGTTCTTCTCGATCCTTCTATTGCTTGATAGAAAAGTTCGATGTCTCTGAGATAGTCTTTCACCATCTGCAAAAAATACTCCGGGATTTGGAACTTTCTTCCCAGTGCGGCCATCATATCTGTCCACCTAACCTGCAGAATTGAAGGCGGCATTATGCAAGTCTAGTGTTGCCAGTAGGACTATTTTGCTGGTGGAATAGTTTCCAAGCTGGGTGGTTTCAGCAACTCATACTCCTTCCAAGCACCACTTCTGAAGCAATTTTGTCTTTCAGACAAGTCTTCTCTTCTTGATATAAGGCGCAGTTGCAGTAATTTCTCTAGCAACTTTCGTGTTGTCTCCAGCATGCATAGAAGCCTGTATGCGGATGGGAAATCTGGGTGTCCTTTGTTTTTGCTTTCTACAATAAACGGTTCAATTATGACATAATTACCATAACAGCTACCTCATAGAACAAAGCAATAAATTCCTGTTTGCATTCCTCCATAAAAAAAAAAAAAAACAATTTGCAAGAAAAATGTTCACCATTAGTTTTTGCTGTGTCAACTTTTTGTCTTATATAACCGATTATACCCGATTTCTTACGCTATAATTTAATAATGGAATATTTCTCTTCATTTCAAAATCCATAAATCCCTGTCATTGACCTGTTTTCTGGTTGCTACTTTTTTATACTTGCATACCTCTATATAACGAAGCTGCTTGTATGATAAACAAATCCCACTTCTGAATTTCTGTAATTAATACTTTCACTTTAATCACAATTTCGTGGATAAGGATAAAGTTTATGTACACCACCAGATTGTGGTGACAGCGTTCTGTATACTTGCCGTCCAAAGAGCCAAAAGTAGTTTCACTCAAAAAAAAAAAAAAAACATAAACTTCATCCCGGTAATGAACTCCGCCTTGATCCTTGAAATCCTGCAGTAACTAAATATACATAGCAAAAATAGAAACGCCGACCAACGAACTGTGAGCACTATATACTACATTTTGCCATAATTTGGCTTTGAAACTATACCACCACTCTCTGTCTCTTGATGCCCTCAGTTTTTGAAATATTAATCTTGCTCGAAATCCATGAATCCTTATTATGACTTCGTCGTAAAGTTCTCGTTTGTCGTTTGCCGACTTCGTTGCCATTGGGTGCTGCGCAGAAAAACGAAATGCAACTCATCAAATGCGTTCGGACGATATTTCATAGTTAGGAAGATATAAAATAATATGATTACATCACTGTGTAATGCATAACCCTCTCACCCACAGTTGTCGTCCTTTAAAATCACAGTCGGATTATTCCCGGGTTAAATTCCATCGGAGAAGTCAGCAGAATTCCTTTAATCTGTAGCTGCTTGCTACAGATCACAAGGACGAATTCACGAATTTTAAATTATTTTTTGTCACAACTCGCAGGCTCAGAGAGCAATATGAATCTTACGCAAAGCTCACAATGTCACATGCGGGAGTGATTTATATTTTCTTGATTCAGCATTTTATTATATACCAAATAGAAGAGAAAGTTCACATGCAAATGTGACATCAGAATATCAGATATCATTAAAATTACCGCAAGTATAAAGCAATATATATAGAAAATGAACTTCATCGTCATCCGCATGATATGCCAGAGGATGGCGATTTAATAAATATTCGTCGAATTCGAACTTGGAAAACCCTCCTTACCTCTACTGTAATCTCAATCCATAAGGAACAGCTGTTCGGGTGTAATTTTTTCTGTAGGATTAAAAATGTTTAAATTATGTTTTACTAATCCTATTAGAATTTAATTTCAAAGTTCTCTTTCTCATTGAGAATAGAGTAGAGGAACGAAAACGAAGACTATGAGAAGGTCTTCTCGATTGCGTTTCGTCCTTGTAATCCAATTAAAAATTTATTTGAAGGGAAAGTGTTTAAAAGAAGCCTCAATATGAAGAAAAAAAAATGAGGGAAAGGAGGGAGAATTTTAAAAACAGAAAGTTTAATGAGAGTATAGTGCTAAGTATTTTAATGAAAGTTGGCAGCGAACAGCCGCAGTTCGACGAAGGACAATTTAAGAGCATTTCCTAGGCATTAAGTGTATGCGTGCATCTTATAATAGGAAAAGTATTTTTTGGAATTCTATGATTTAAAACTTAACAAAATTAATTCTACCTTTTAATTAAAATTCAAGTCTACTTTTATGTTCTTATACGTTGATTTTTTTTCCAACAAGATCGTAATTCATCGGAAAATTAGATTTTCACTTTGAAAAAAAAAAAAATTACTACAATGCTGAAGTGAAGAGCTTTATTTTTATGTTTTAAAGCACCTAAATTTGGATCAGGGATTTTATGTTTTAATTTTGTAGATTGAAAAGGAAAAAATTATGTTTTTTTTTGAAAATCTTTCGAAAACTATCACATTAAAAATCGAAATGTCAAGGCGCTAGTTCTTTTCGAAATCTACGGAAAAACTTGATTCAATGTTTTTTTGTGTAGTTTTACATTATCATAAACTACAATTTTTATTAAATTTATTTTTAAATTTAACACTTTTGTTTGTATATCGTGTAAAGCACTAATCTTATCGCATTCGATATTTTAACTATGTATTTTGAAGAATAAAAATTAAATTTTTCTAAAAAAAATTAGTCAAAACCAAAAAAATAAATAAAATAAAACAAATTAAAAAAGTAATTTCTGTCATAAAAAACTTAAAATTTTTATGTTCAAACTTTTTCAACAAATTTTAACACACTAAATTTCACTCCTTTCATCCCACCACCCCACCACCCTTTAGTCGTTAACCAAAGGGTTAGGGTATACAATATAAGCCCTCTATATAAACCAAAATTCAATTTTGTCAGAATTTTTCCATTTTTTTATTTAATTTTCCTCGAATGTTATGAATTTTTTAGCAAACATCTCAAATGGAAAAAATATCAAAATATTTTTTTTTTAATTTCAAATTCAAATTTGTACTTATGTACATACATATGTATATCTAGATATCTGAAATAAGAAAAATTTCTGAAATCCTTAATTTCGAAAAAGTGTAAGTTGTACATTTTAAACTATAAACGAATTTTGCTTCTGTTACTTTTCTGTCTAAATTTAATTTTTCAAAATATATAGGGGCTTAAAAATTTAGGTCGAAATATGTTATACGAAAAATTGCATTATATTTAAATTGTGTCATAAATTTGCTCAGATTAATTTCTGATATGTCTTAAAATATGTGCTTGAATGTACATATATGTGCCTACTTTCATAATGGAAGTCATTGCACTGCTAATTGTACTTAATTCTGAAAACCAAGCCCAAAAATAGTTGTGGAAACTTACCCAAGAAATATACATAGGTATACCTGTTTTGATACGATCAGAAAAACTTTCTTTCCAAACTAGATGAAAAATTTACAATTTCTACAGTCAACAGTGTTGCCAACCAAAAATCAAACCCATTAATTATTTTCTCGAAAACGGCTCTAACGATTTTAATTAAAATTCCTTCCTGTAGGTAATCTCCAAAGTGATTTTAGAAAAAATGCGTTTCAGTTTTTTGTCAAAAAATCACATTATCGAAATAGAATTTTGACGATTTTTTGAAAAAAAGGCAATCGGGTGCTTCTAAATATAGTTCAAACAATATTGCATTTAAAAATTTTTAAATTAATTAAAAAAAAACTCAAAAAAAAAAATCATTGCTATGTACATTATATGAACATGATTTTAAGGCATTGTACCGAATTTATATATTGAACGTTTCAATGTTGTTCTGAACATTTTACAGTAAAAGACTGAATTCAAAAGCTCTTACCATTACGAGGTTTGCATCTTTCTCTGACAACATATTATGTTCGCCCATTTAATTGGACGTATAAAAAAAACAAATGACAATAAAAAAAAATATATTAAAAAAACTAAGGAAAAACATTCAATATTTTGTTATATTTTGTTTTCAAATTAAGTTATTTTAGTACATATGTACCTACTTAGTTTTTGAAAAAAAAAATATTTTCAAACACAGTATTTTTAAAACAAAACTCCAAAATTTATAATAATTACTATTTTGTAATATGTAATTATTATTTATGATTTTATTATTAGTTTATGATTTTCAATGCTCATATTAATTTTTAGTAGAATGATAAAAACCAGATGGCTGTAATTTTTTTTAAGTTTTCGAGAAAATTGAAAATTACAAAAACTACTTTTCTATTAGAAACACTATAATTACGGTGACCATCCGTTCATTATTATAATGAACAGTTTCTTATTTGAATCAAATTCACTATGAATTATTTGTTGAATTCAAAAACATTTAAATGTTCTGTATTTTAGAAGTTGTTCATTATTTGTTCTGTATTTCGTTTCAATCAAATTCTTAAAAACAATAACATAATTATTAAAGCAAAATGCAATGTCAAAAAAAAATAATGATACTAACGTACCCTAATCGGAAAGAACGAACAAGACATCTAGTACAATTTTATTTTGTCAAATGCTCCTGCAGAAAGAGTTTTTTCTATTCTAAATAATATTTGGGCAAATGACAAAAACCCAAATGAAGGTCGAAACTGCAAAATCTATTTTAATAACTAAATACAATTATTAAATTAGTTGTTAAGAGTTCAAAGGAAAATTACAAAAAAACGGAACTTAGTGAAGGAAAGTTACTCTTCAGAAAAATATAAAAATTAGTAAAAATTAATTATGTTAATTTATATTACTTTTTTTTTTGTTTGTAAGACTTTTTTGTTTTAGAGTTATTTTGTTTTTAAGTTTAAGTTTTATGCAAACAAAGACTGAATTTCTGATTTCTGTACCTTCTCTTTTTTTAAGTTAATTAATTAAATTGAATAATTTAAAATTGAATTGAATTTTGTTTCCTTTTTCACTTGTTCATTATTTGAATTTCTAAAATATGGTCACCGTAACTATAATCTTAAAGTTTGAACTAAAAAGTACATATTATGCGTACGTAAAGATTTTAACTTTTTGGTATTAAATAAGAGAAGTTTTACCATATAAAATTTCAGGTAATTTAAAATGTTGCCTATGTTATGGGTATGGTTGGTAAATGAAAAAAACTAATTTTCATTACTATTTTCACCCCTCACGCCCCTTTCAAAATTTTATTTTTTAATTTTAGTTTGAAAAGCAAAATTTTAAAAAATTATCAATTAAAAACATTTTTATTTAAAAATAAATGTAAAAACATTCGTTTATGGCTTTGAGAAAATCTAAAGTATATATAATTATAATGGAGGTGTTGCCATTGTTTTTTTTTTTCAACGTATTTTTCAAAGTATTTTTTTTTAAGAATATTTAATAATTATTGTCACCTGTCAGGACAACGGGAATGTAATGTTTTTCAAAATAATACCAAGGCATAACCACGTTTCTGTGTGTGTGCTTACAATTACCCCATATAACATTTAAACCCCTTAACCGTGCATGGCTTAAGGCCAGTTCTCAAAATATATTGAAACTATAGTTCCACCGATTTCGGCTGAATTCATACCTCTTAAACGAATAAAGATATGGTAACAATTTTTTTGTAATCTTAAAAGGAATTTCTAAAGCTAACAAGGTGGTGCGTTTAAAAAAATAGCTATACAGGGTGTTTCAGAATTTTCTGTTGAAAAAATAAATTTTTACTTAAGGTGATAGACATAGCTATAGTTTTTTATATTTCATTGTACACAGGTCAAAAGTTTAGATTTAGAGTAATAGAAGAGTGTTTTAAAGCTTATTTGAGTGAAGCAGTGGGAAAAAAAAAAAACAAAATAAAAAATTTTTTTTAAATACTAAGTATTCCTTTTTGTCTAGTATGTAAGTGTTAAAATTTTTTGACATAAAAGAATGCATTAAGAAATTAAAATTAAAGGGGTGGAAAAAAAATCAAAAGTAATAGATTACAAGTCAAATAGTGGGAACAAAATTAAACAAATCAAAAATATACTGCAGGGAGCTTTGCATAAGATGCGACAAAAAATATAAAGCGTGTAGGTTTGGTCAAAACAAGAAAAAAATTTTATAGGAAGGGATCTATTTCCCCTTGTTTAGGGAAAAAAATCGCCTTGAATTCGAAAAATATCAAAATTCAACGGCAACACTTACAATCTCATGCTATACCTTTCATTAAATCCATCCATTAATTCTGTTTTTTTTTTTTTTAAATACGTAGGTATATTCTTTTAGTGAATATTTTTGGAAAAATTAATTTTCAAAATTAAAATTTTGAAAATAAAAATGTATTAAGTTCTTTAAATCAAATCTCTCTGCCATCAGCTCTATATTATGCAACTTTATGTAGCTGAATTTTTGGGATTATCTGATTAAATAAATACATAAGGATTTTTTTGTCCGTTAAGCTTAAGGCGTGAATTTGTCGTTTTTTTTAGCTCAATTTAAAGTCGAAAAAACGCGCCAAAAAGTGGTGTTTCAAAAAATATTGAATTAAGTATTTTTTAAAAGTTTGAAAACTTGTTTATTTTAATAATAAATAAAGTGTATCAAGCAATAAAAACCAAAATTTTTTTTCGCACTCTCCCCAGTTTCTACAAACAAAACTAAAAAAAAAAAAGAATTAAAAAATCATATTTTTTTTTCATCACACAAATTCTGTTTTTATTCCTAATGCTTCAAACATTTTGTTAATTTAGTTGTACATTATAGAATATAGACCCACCCGAAAACTGAGTATTGCCACCACTTTTACTTAAACTGGCAACTGTGTGGCAAGGCGGTGGTGGTTTAATTTCATCATGCTTGAATCAGCGTTAAACCTCAAAGTGGTTTAAAATCTTGGATCAGAAATGAATCAAGTTTATACAAGAACCATCGCACATATGGTCGATTCATGTCAAAACAATGAAAAATGCATTTAAACCTTTTATATTCGATAATAGCCATTCTTCGTAAAATCTGAAAAAAAAAGTAATCGTAGATATTTATTTTTATTTTCACTTCTTTCAAAAACACACACATTTTTGCACTCTTTAAAAACACAATATTTTATTATTAAACTACAATAACAATTAATATACACTAACAAAAGAAAAAAATACACCTATCACAATGCATGTTTTATTTTCAATATACATTTATAGATCTAATATGTTGTTTTGTCCTCTTGTGTTTTGTTCGTTTTTTTGTTTGTTTTAACTTTACACGTTTAAATGTTACCTAGACTAAATAATATTATTTAAACAAAAAAGTAGTAAGTTTCGAAGAAATTTTGTAAAATTTTGCAATACTTTTCTCAATGTTTCCCCTAATTAACAACAACGACAAGAGCTAAAAAAAATTATAAGTTGGAAATTAAATATGCATTGCTGTGCAAATCTGCAAAATCGTTTAATCATTTAAATAAAAATATATTATTTACAAATTTTCATTAAAAAAATAATATTCCTTCAAATCCCAACATTTATACATATATAAAATAAAAACAAAACAAAAGAAACCAACCCACTTCCTTAAAAAAAAAAAAAAAAACTTTCGTTCTAAAGTTAGTTCTTGTTGTTGTTGTTACAGGAGCATCATTGAACACTGACATTGGACCAGATTCTGAAGCACAAATCAATCCCCACCTCAATGACGATTTCGAAGGACGTGATTTCGAAGGCGAACAACACATCGATACAACACCCCAATCAGAAGAAGTAACGCCACCCGTCACCGATAAGCTCGAAGCACAAAAGAAGGCCGATTTGAAAAATACTAAAAACACTAATGGACATCATAATGGCGGTAGCGATTTAAAATCGAATACACCCGTCTAAAAAGGATATGCGGAAGACGATTTTGTCATTGTGCCAATTTCGCAGGACATTCTTTGAAAAAGAAAAGCATTTTTTTTTTATATTTTTATTTTTATTTTAGATACTAACAATTTGTTCTTCTTTTCGAAACGAAAAATTTAAAATTTAAGAATATCCTTAAAGATGATAAAATCTCATTTTTTTACTTTTTTATTTTTATTTTTTTTTTACTTCACAATTCATAAACAAAAAAAATCTATAAAAATAAGAATGAATGCAGATATATAGGTAATATCTTTTCGAACGGATCATGTGTTGTGAATGCTGTAAAGTTTATTGTTCGTTTTTTTTTTTGTTGTATTGTCTGTACTTTTAGAATACACGCACAATATGTACTTTAATATTTTGTAATCTGTCACAATCTTTTTTTTTTTTTTTTTTTTTTTATATGTCTTAACGGAAGAATCTCATAAAACATCCAGTAAATCATCTTTTTATTTTTTTTTTTTTGAATTATATGAATCCCAAAAGGGACAGTTAGTGGAGTAAATGCAGTTGTGGTGTAGAAGCAGCGTTTTCTTTTGATCCTTACAAGACAAGACAATAATATACATACACATAATATGTATATGAAAGAATTTTCCTTTATGTATCCTTATATAGGAAGACATTTTATTGATTGATAAAATTTTATTATAGAAGGATCTTACCTACATTCCCGTCTTGAGATTGACGAAAAACCTTAAATTCATTGTGGAAGTACTTTCTTAATTCTAAAGCTTTTGTATTTCAATGATCGAATTATTATAAAACGAAGCACCTGTGGCGTACTAGTGTATACTGAGCGTGACAAAAAGTTTTACTTTAAAGATAGAGAAACTGGAAATACTGTAGTGCAGTCATTCAAATCACAGTTAATGGACCACAACCATTAAGAAAAAAAAACTAATATCCTTAAAATAAGTATTTTATTTTACAAATGTCAATCAACTGTCATTTTCGATGTATGTAATTACTAAAGCAGTCAATTCGAAATGTTGCCGTCAATTGACTGCAGTTGTTTTTTTTTTCTCTTTCCAGTTTATTTTATTCAAATCTAGTTCATCTCTAAATCTATGGCAATTTTTGGTAGCCAAAAGGTTATGTGACTGCAGTCTTTTAACTGTATTAAAGTCTGTTGAACTTTGTTGTGAAATGTGAAAAATTAAAGTTAAAATGTAATAATTACCTTGGGATTTGAGTAAAGCATAAAATTTGAAAAATTAAAATAACTTCAACGCAGTCAAATTGATTTATATTTAAAACACTGCAGTCAAACAAAAAACTACTCACTGAAAAAAATTAATTAAATTTGAAGATAATTTAAAAATTACAAACAGGTATTGGAAAAAACAATAATTAATTACTGCATTCAACTTAAAGCTTTTAGCTGACTGCATTCAAACAAAAACCTACTGACTGCAACAAATTACTCAAATTTGAAGATTACTTAAAATGTGACCAAAAGATATTGGAACAAACAATAATTACTGCATTCAACTAATTGATTTTCATTGATTGCACTCAAACAAAAACCTACTGACTGCAACAAATATCTTAAATTTGAAAATTACTCAAAATGTGACCAAAAGTTATTGGATTGGAACAAACATAAAAAAAAACCTCTTTTCAATTGACTGCTTAAACTAATTTCCAAGTAAAAATATTCAAAACAACCATATAAACAGTCATTTTTAATTTACATTCAAAAAACTTACAAAGTAAGTCTTTAAAATTAATTGACTGCATATATAGACACAATCTGACTGCAGGTTGCAGGTTCATACACTTTGAACCTCTATACGCCTTGCTAAAAATACCTATTTGAACGAAAAAACGATTTTCTAAAACTTCTTCCCATTTTACTCTTATTCTATATCCAACTTGATTGTGAATTTGTTTTAAATTTTGAATTCTGAAGACTTGACAATTTTCATGTACCTACCATCTGCGCACAGAGTAAAAATTATTATAATTTGTTAACCCACACAACCTACATACTGCCATTTCTTACTTATTTACTACTTTGGAAACAAATTTCATGCCAAAGTGAATATTAAAGTTAAATGTAGTTAAAATTTAATTTAAGAACTATTCATAATTTTTATGTCAAAATGCTTCTATGTTAGAAAATGCTTACCACTATTTTTTTTTCTTCACTGCAACAACTCATTAAAAACCACCATTTAAGCTCAATAATATTTTTTAACCTTATCCAACAATCAGTTTGAATAATTAAACATTCTGAAAAGTTTCATAAAATAACAATAAAAAAATAAGATTAAGTTCAAAAGAAGAAAAAGCAGCATTCCTGCAACAGTTAACCGTCCTTTTGTAATATGTTTTTTATAAAAAATTCTTTCATATAAATAAAAATAAATAGTTTACTTTTAAGTTAAGCAAAAATAAAATTTCGTAAAAAAAAATAAAAATAATAAACACATATAAAAATAAATTCTAAATATATATTATAAAATTTATACAAATATTTAAAAGTCTCGAAAACTATCTCGAATAAAAAACAAAACAAATAAGATATTTATAGTCGGTAATTTATTAAACTAATTTCCTTAAAATAAAAAAAATAAATAATATACAAACTTTTTTAATATTATATACTTAAATCTCAATAAATATTTTAAAATTAAAATCTTTAAAAGTTTTATAATATATATATTTTTTTTCACTTAATATATATTTAAGTAGATTGTATAGAGTATAAGAGTTTTGTAAAAATAAATAAAAATATAAAGTTAAAGGACATTTTGTAAAAATATTACTTTAACTTTTAATATAAATATAATTACCTAGTAAACTTAAAAATAAAAAAAAAACATTATTAAATTTGCCTTTATTTTTTAATGAATAATACTTAATAAAAAAAAACTGAATTTGCATGGAATTAAGATACAATTTTGCTAAAAATCTAAATGCACAAAACTTTTATATGTTTTTTTTTTATTAATTTTTTATTTTGTTTATCTAGTTAGGTTTACAAATTGTAAAGATATTTAAGGTTATACTGTCAAATAAATATGTTTTATATTAAAAAAGTAATAAACAACAATTTTGTTTTTCAATAATATAAGGACACAATGAAGAAAATATTCTTCGTACTGTTGAAAGGAAATTCGTTACGTAAACTGAAAAATTCGTGGGCTGAAATGTTCGTTGTTTGATCATCATTAAAATCAATTAAAGTCCATTTAAACACTTTCAGTCGTATTTATAAAATTTCCTTAGAACACTCCTGGACAGTCGTCCAGCTGGACAGTGTCTAAATAGTTGGACATCTCCTTATTTATAAACAGTTGTCTAAATATGCTCTCAAACACTCACCGACATCTCTGGAATCTGTCAATTTCGTGAACATTTGGCTTCGTTCAATGAACTTTTCATCTAATTTTAAATTTTTTGTTCATTGAACATACCCACTTTAGAATAGGTTTGGACAATCAATTGCAGTGTCTAAGTTAGACACTCGATGGAACATGATTATAAATATAAGGTTTTGGAGTTGGATAGCGGTCCAAAGTTAGACATACTTTGGAATGGGTTTATACAGGGTGTCCCGTAACTCAAAGTCAAGCGGGTAACGGGTGATAGGGTAGGTTGTACCTGGTCTGAAAAAAATAAGAAAAAAAAATCCATCTCGCTTGGTTAAGTAATAATAGCAATATTTAGAAAAATAGTGAAAATCGATACCCTAGACCACATTTTTAGGTACTGTGGTCACAAATTTCCGAATTTTGACGTTTTTTTTTTAAGTAATCCTAAATAACCATGCTATTGATTGCAATCACAAATTTAAAAATAAATATTGTAAGTTTCGTAAGTAAAATAAAGTTTGACTGAGTAATGTTTCATAAATTTTTTTAAGCTAACTTTGACACTTCATATTTAAAAAGAAATATACTACACTACCTTTGCAAAATTTTAAAAAATTGGCGCGTTTCATCAGGATTTCAAAATGGTACAACACTTGCTACTTATTCATTCGTAAAAAATATTTTTCATTTTTTATTTGCAAAAAGGACCTCAGTTAACTTCAATCACTTTTACGAGAATAATGCTTTTTTGTACTGAAAAATCGATTTTACCAAGGTGTACGTAACATGAACAGAGGCACTAGAATCAGACACTGTATGCCATAAATAAGAGTAAGACAGATCTACATTACATAATATTGTACGCTACAATCTACGTTCGGTATGCTACGTTTCTTGTTTTACTCGCAACTTCTCACAATCGTGCGCTTTTGTGATACCCTGGACTCGATTATTGTTGTCAGTTACTATCTAGTAATAGGAACTAAAAACTTCCATATTTTTCGCCAACATTGTTCTGCAGATATCGACTCTGGGAGCATATAGTCACGAGGTAGTAAACTTTGTACACGTTGCACATGGTACGGTCATCGATTTTTTTTTTCTTATTTTTTCCAGAACAGGTACAACCTACCCTATCACCCGTTACCCGCTTGACTATGAGTTACGGGACACCCTGTATATAAGACTGTTTTTCTTTTATTCAAAAACAACAATGAGACGAAGAAAATGTGGAAATAAGGGTAGGGATGTATGTAGGTTAGTTGAAGAGAACAAATAAATCGTAACGGATGATTCCTCGGTGCAAATAAGGATTTTCTAGAAAGGAGGATTTTAAAGTGGAAACAATTCTTAAAATCCAAAACAGCACACTTAGTATAAAACGTATAGATTTTTACTTGCGATATATAGGTACTATATGGCAAGTTATGGATTCGTAATAAAAATCGAACTCGGGATTTTGATCAAAGTTTACATTACGATCATAGCGAAGAAAATGGTTCTCGCAATTCTGTCCGTTTTTGGGCAATCCCCCATCCGTTTTTTCATTTTTTTTAAGACCAAAAATAACGGTACTTGCCGTACAATTTTAGCAAAAACTGAAAATTTTCTTTTTCTTTTTTTTTTTTAATTTAGTAATTTTATTTACAAAAAGGCGATCATTTCATACAAAAAAAATTTCGAAAAATGGTTAAAAACGGTAGGTACCTCCCATAGAACCATTTTTTTGATTTTCGATTTTCCCAAAAACAATTCCACTGATATTGATCAATTTTTTTATGGAGAATTTGAAAAATTTTTAAAAGTTTTGTATGCCAAAATTTTCAAATTTTTTTTTGGGTTTTTAAAAAATCTCAATAATTCGAAAACTTCTCCGTTAATTTTTATTAAACTTGGCATCCAGCAGTTTTTTAACATTATCTAGCAGATTTTAAATGACAATTATTCTTATACCCAGGCAAAAATAAGGGTACCTCCCATACAAATGTTTAAAAACCGGATTTGAAAAACTCATTTTTCTCAAAAACTTCTCCTACGATGTGTGAACTAGTATCTGTACGATCTACCATGCTATTGAAAAAAAAATACCTATAGTTTAAAAATGGTATCTCTCATAGAACCATTTTTTTTTTTTGACAGAAGCTTCAAATAAGTTCAAATAATATTGCATACCAAAATTATTAAAAGAATGAATTATTGATTTTTAATAAAATTTCAAAATAATTTTTTGTAAATTCCATATTTCGAAAATGAATGATAGTTTGGGGTTTTATGATTGTATACAGGGTGTCTCGAAATCACCACCTCAGAAAAAAAAACCATGAGTTCCTGAAGACATTTCAAGTCGAAAAACTTAAGAAGTAATTTTCTCGTTTTCGCTTCGTTTTCGACTTATAACAGTTTTTATGATTTTTATTCTTTTTTCCTTTGATTGACTCTAACTTTGGCAAACTACAGCCGATTTTTGAATTTTTTTTTTATTTAAACAAAAACAGTTATTTTTATCTTCTATATAACTTTTTTCTGTGTAACGATTTTCCCGCAATTTATTATCAAACACTTTTAACATTAGAAATGTTTAAGCGGAGGCATACCTACTAACAATGTGAAAAAATCAACAGAATTTCAAAAAAGTGTAACGCCGAGTGGAGAAAGAGGGCGAAACGTCAGGGGAATAGACAAAATTATTGCGTTCATGCTTTGCTTACTGGTCTGAGTTAACAGAATACGAAGAAGATGATAAAACGGACACAAAAAAAAGTAGAAGTGTTCGTACAGGGATGGCCACTACAATTGCTACGTAGTTTATGTAGTTAAACGTAGTTAAATGTAGTTAATGAAACAAATTGTAGTAAACTTAGTTTCAAATATCAAATGATCTGTCAGTTGTAAATTTGAAGCTTGAATTTTGAGTTAAAATGTTCAAATTTTTATTGAAATTTTATTATTTCTCTAAATTTACTATGTATGTTTATGAAAACGTAACAATTTGTAGTAAATAAGACGTGAAGTTTATTAAAATAACTACGCGTAGTTAAAGATGTAGAAAATGTAGTGTAGTTTATTCGGCCAACCCTGTTCCGTAGGCTTTCCAGATTTGCATGTGAAGAAGAGCAAATTTAAAAAAGAATACCGCTTGCTTTATTCAAAGTTTTAAAATACATAAATGTTTTTTTTCATTTCTAATGTAACTCAACTATGCTGGAATGGCAAATCGGGTAAATTTTTTAAAGCAAATTGTCAGGTTGTTATTTTGACTTCGATATGATGTTTTTTCTAAAAAAACACGTTATTAAGTATAATTTTTTTCTTTTTATTATGAAAGTCCAATATATGTTCTTAAAAATATTCAACATTTTTTACCTAAAAATACATTTAAAATTATTAAAATAATAGAAAACAAAAAATAAGGGAAAATCAAGAAATTATGAATAGACTAACTCCTGAACAACGTTTGAAAATCGTGCAAATTTTTTACCAAAATAATGGTTCGAGATTTTCACAAGAAAGTTTTGTTCAGCGATGAAGCTCACTTTTGGTTGAATGGGTGCGTTAATAAGCAAAATTGTCGTATTTGGAGTGATCATTATCCACAAGCCATTGCTGAGACGCCGTTACATCCTCAAAAAGTCACTGTTTGGTGTGTTCTATGGGCGTAGGGAATCATTGGTCCATATTTCTTCAAAAATGAAGCCGGCCATAATGTTACAGTCAATGGGGAACGCTATAGAGCCATGATTAATGACTTTTTCGTGCCTGAATTGGAGGATGTTGATGTGGACGACCTTTGGTTCTGACAAGACTCCGCTACATGCCATACAGCCAACGCGTCGTGGGCCTGTGGCGTGGCCTCCAAGATCGTGCGATTTAACACCGCTTGGACTATTTTTTCTGGGGTTATGTGAAACCGCTTGTCTAGGCAGATAAGCCCGAGACGTTTGATGTCATGGAAGCGTTATTGCTGACATACGGCCCCAAATGCTGCAAAAAGTGGTCGAAAATTGGGCCCCTCGGCTGGAATTTATTCGAGCCAGCCCGAAATCATTTTTAAAACATAATGGCAAACCCTTATCTTTATAATAAAGCTAAATTCTTGGCGATAACATTAAATTATAAGCGTTTTATTTCTTCTTGAAAACCACATGTCTAAAAAAAACACCCTTTACTTTAATTTAACTACGTTTTAAGCAGGTGGTATACAATAAAGACTCCCAAAACTAATTTATTTCTTTCATAAGATAAAAATATAGTTTTTGAGATATTAAAACTTTAAAATCACCAGTGTGATCGCACATAAGAGCAAGTTTGTGCGACCCAGTCGTCCACATATATTTTTAATTTCTTTTGGTGATTTCTGTTAATTTTAAAATTTTAATGTAGGTATCTTCTGCCAATCTGGGACTTCAATTTTTTAATTTTTCAGATCAAAGTAAAAATTTTATAATTTTTCAGAACTTTGAATTGTGGTAGCGACCCCTAAATCAATTTGCAGCATAATGAAATTTTACACAAAATTTATTTTAGGCTTGAAGGACGAAGGCGCGGGCGTCCTGTTAAAATCTCTTGGCGTAACAATGCTATTGATAGCATTCATTCTTTAAAAGTTACATAAATGTGAAAAAAAAGAAGATTTTTCGAAATTTTTGACTTTGAATATTATGTTTACTTGATTAAATTTTTTAACTAATATTTCTGATACCAAAAAAAAGACTATTGATTGATAAATCTTCAATTGATTTTTTTTCTATAGCTATAAACTAACGGGTGATTTTTTAGCTGGTTTGGTTTTGGCAACACTGGTTTTGACAGCTGACGTGTGTTTAGTACCTTGTGTCACTATCAAACAGCTTCAGTTTGGTTTGCAATTTAACCATGGATCGTCTTACAAATGAACAACGCTTGCAAATTATTGAATTTTACTATCAAAATTCGTCCGCTTTTTTATCGAAAAATTGTGTTCAGCGATGAGGCTCATTTTTGGTTGAATGGGTACGTAAATAAGCACAATTGCCGCATTTGGAGTAAAGATCAGCCAGAAGCATTGCAACAGCTACCAATGCATCCCGAAAAAGCCACTGTTTGGTGCGGTTTATGGGCCGGGCCATATTTCTTCAAAGATGATGCGAATCGCAGCGTTGCTGTCAATGGTGAACGCTACCGAGCGATGATAACAAACTTTTTTTTGCCCGAAATGGAAGTTCTTGACTTGCATGATATGTGGTTTCAACAAGACGGTGCCACATGCCACACAGCACGCGAAACAATGGCGCAATTGCGAGGCGAGTTTGGTTAACAGTTAATTTCACGTTTCGGGCCGGTCAATTGGCCGCCTAGATCGTGCGATTTGACACCATTAGACTATTTTTTGTGGGGGTATGTCAAGGCTAATGTCTATAGGGACAAGCCCGCTTCGATTGACGCACTGGAAGCCAACATCCATGCATTCATTCGTGAGATACCGGCCGATATGTGTGAAAGAGTATGCCAAAATTGGACTCAGCGGATGGGCTACCTGAGACGCAGCCGCGGTCAACATTTGCATGAAATTATCTTTAAACATTAAATTGCAAGGTTCAAACTATCGATTCAAATAAATATTTCATTCATTTTTTCGAATTTTTTGTGTTTTTTTTTTTAAAAAAGTTCTAAGCCTCTTAAAAAATCACCCGTTATAAGTCACAAATATTTTTTGACTTGGCATGTGAAAGAGTTATGTATATGTATATAGCTTCATTGATGGTATTTTCTGATTCCTGAAAACAACAACAACAGCAACAGCAACTGTTTAAAATAATTGGAAATAATTGATAGTCTATTCAAATGATCTAATCTTCTTATGTCTAACATCGTAATTAATTGACTTTTAATAGGAAAGATATTTTTTTTAACATTTTTTTTTCAACTATTGTAAGAATTAATATTTTATTTGTTATTTCATTTGTTTTCAGGAAAAAAATCTAAATCTCCAACTAGTGAAACGTAAGTATTTACCAACATTCCTTTTTATATCGCTTCATCTTTGTTGTTTCTTATATATTTTATAGTTCACAAATAAAGTAGTATAATAATATAAGCTTAACATTGAATTTCTATGTAAATACATTACTTACAATTAATACCCAACTGCATGTCTATTGATTTCATTTCATTTTGTAAAAAAATTTCTTTTTCATATTTCATTATAATTTTTTTTTTTATTTTTTTTTTATTAACAAAATTGATTCATATGTATAAATAAATGGCCATATATACTTATTTGCTGTGTTGATCATAAAAAGACCATTATATCTTCAACAAAACTTAAAATTACAAAACCATAAATCGCATTGAATAGAAATGACGTCAACACATTTAAGAAAAAAGAAAATTAGAAACTATGCACCTACATAAATTAAATACATCCCAACGAATGCAGCATCATTATTTATCATAAAAAAAAATCTCACTATTTCCTTTCTTCAAAATATTAAAAAAAAAGGCATTAAAATGTAAATTTTTAAGCATTAGCCACACTCTACAAAAAAAAATAAAATATTAGAAAAAAAAAATCAAAATTAAATCGACTTAGCTACATAAACATCCTCTTTCTTCTATTGTTGCAAAAACATTTTCCTCTATTTACTCTCTCATTCATGCCAATAATAAATCGTTTAGACACGATGATGGTACTACCCAACAACCAGGACCAAATGTTGCCCTCCTCGAATCAAACATCAATTCTGCTGCCATGCCAAATGGTGTCACTATCGTCAGTGGCAATAACAACAATGACAATGGCAACAAAAATGGCACCAGCAACGGTAATCAAAACAACATGAACGGTGGCCGTCAAAAAAACAGCTCCTTAATGGCTTCAAATGACTCCTTTGAATATGCCACGGATCGGGAGAGTGGTGTTTACAATGCAACCACAGTTCCATTTAAGGGTGGACGCAACAGCACAACCTCACGTCTATCCACAGCGACGACAGCTTCTGATGAAAACGACCAACAGCAGCAGGGGGTTGACCTATTAACTAGAGGCAATCAGTTAGGTATTCCAGAGTCAAGATGTACCCGTTGGATACCAAAGGATCAGAGGGAGCTTCTGGAGAGGCAAGCGAAATTGTTAGCGAATCGTATACAAAAACCAGTTGAAACTGAATTTTAGCACACACAATCACCCTCTTACTACACCTATATACAACTACACATACACAACACAAATACACACAGAAAAACAACACACACAATGATCACCTCTATTATAATATAATAATATAATTATGTATTTAACGAGATTTATTAGATTATACCTGACCTGTGTATGTTTATTTTAATAATTTTTTTTTTAAGTGTACCTTTATGATATTTATTTTAAGACATAAGAAGCGAATTTCCGAAAAAAATCAATGAATGTTAAGTAATGTTTTAATATTAAAGCTGAAGACGAACAAACAAACAAATCATTTTGTGAAGCAATGGTTTTAATTTTGTGGAAAATGTCCTTGATTGTGTGTCTTGTTGTGTGTACGAAAAAAAAAGCTCAGTGGTTGAGGATTAGTTTTGTTCGTTTTTGTGTTTCGTGGATTGTGGAAACTATAGATTTTTTATATTTAGTAAGCCGTGCTTTTGATGTTTAAAAGATGATATTGGAACGGACTTCCCTGGAGCTTAGCCTTATTCCTTGCAAACTTTCTCACAAAAAAAAGGTCATTTTTTGTGGGTATACACCAAAAAAACAAATCTTATTTTCTAAGAATCATTCTAGATGAAATTGGAAATATCGCCCAAACAAATCCAGAAAAAGTAAAAAAACGCCCAAATAATAATAACACTAACTAATAATAGTATAACATTTACAATATGGATTTTTGAAAATTAAAACGATGTATAGACAGTGAGGTATGTATGGGCAGGGGGGGGGGGGGCACATGAAACCCCCCTGCTTGGACATATTATAGGATTTGGGGTAAATGCGAGGTTGGGTGTATGCAAAGTTTCTTTAAATCCAGATTCCTTAAATGCAAAAGAGACTTTGCATACACCCAGCCTCGAACCTACCCCAAATCCTATAGTGTGCGGGGGTTGTAAAGGCTTAAGGTCTTTTTTAGCTTAAGTCCTCGTTCAATTCACAAGACAGTAATGGACTCGTGAATTGAAAAAAATTTAATTCATAAGCTATTTTGAAAAAAATACATAATTCACCAGACTATGATGTACGTGCGACTTTGTCATGAGACATATTGCATGCGACATGCTGCCCTTTGTATGCTATGCGTTGATGGTTGCTAAATGCTAGCGTAGGTTGATTATTAAAAATAATTTTAAATTTTACTAAATAAAAACAAAGATTTTTTAAAAGTTGGAATTTATTAAACGAATATTTTATGGATTACATAAATAAATAAATGCAAAAAGTCGTAGTTCACAATTCAATTCAATGTAATGACATGACTCATGACAAAGTCGCACGTGCATCATCGTCTGGTGAATTATGTATTTTTTTCAAAATAGCTTATGAATTGAATTTTTTAAATTCACAAATCCCAACTAGCTTATGAATTGAATTTTTTAAATTCACAAACCCCAACTAGATTATGAATTCAATTTTGTTCAATTCACAAATCCCAATTAGCTTATGAATTGATTTTTTTTAAATTCACAAATCCCAACTAGCTTGTGAATTAAATATTTTTCAATTCAAAAATCAAAAACAGCTTATGGCTTAGTGTTTTTTTAATTCATAAACTCACAACCCTGAGTGTGCCCAAGCAAGGGGGTTGCCGTCGGATACCTCACTGTTTATGCAGTGCGATTTTTTTTAAGATTATCTTATCGTTGAAATTTCACTTTGGAAAAATGTTTGGAAGTATTGCCCAAATTTTACAAAATTAATTTACACTGAAAATGTTTCGGCGATTACCTCGTAACCCAGAAAAGTTCACTTTTTAGGTAATGATGCACTTTTTTACAACTTTCCTGATTTAATGAAAAATACCTTGTTAGCCTAAGAACGATAATTTCAAAGCTAAGCGCATAAAAAGCAGATCAATGTTATTGGTCCTCAATACTTTTATATCAAGTTTTTTTGTTTCTCCTGAAAAATTTACTTTTCTGGGTTACAAGGTATTCGATCTACCAGCGACAATATTTCCAATTTTTGGTTTTGGTGATAAAAAAAAATTTCGGCGATATTTCCAAATCGATTTGGGCGTTTTTGCCTAACGCCATATTAGTACACAGTACACACATCGAAATTTTAATCTAAATAATATAGGTGCCATTTATTTATAAAAATAAAAAATGTTTAAACCTATAATTTGTGCTATAACTTTTTTTAAAAAATGTAGATGATTTTATAAAAATTAACCACGTCATTTTCGAAACGTTGAATTTTCAAAAAAAAAATTCTATGTTTTTTTAAATATGTACTGATTTGTTTTGTTTTTCTTCATAAAATTAAAATGATTAAAATCAATTGAACTGTTTTCGAGAAAAGGGAAAATAAATTAAATTATTTTATGGCAGGTACCATTGAAACCATTTTTTAGAATTTTTTTTTTGAACAGAATGTACAGCCTTGGACTATTTAAATAAACTGAATTCGTTTTTTTACAAAAATCTGTGAAACCGTTTTTGAAAGAATATAATTATTGAAAAATGCTAAAGGCAATAAATGATATAGCAGGTATCTACCGTTAATTTTAGTCATGCAATAATCTTAAAAAAATTTGTTGGGGGATTGTCCAAAAAACGCCAAACGTACCAAGTTTTAAGAAAATCAACCCATCTGTTTAGGCTGTTGTTTAACAGACAGTCAGACGGACAGAATTGCAAGATCCGTTTATTTCTTTTTCTCTATATAACAGTAACGCCAAGCTGAAGTTCATTTTCTGTTTACAAAATGACAACTAGCTAGTAGTTATAAAAAGTATGTAGTACCTACCAAACCTATTTATGTATGTAGGTAAATGTCGCAAGTTCAGACAAATTAGGTCTCAAAAATCTCAAATGTAAAATAAATGTGTACTAACCTCCATTTTATGAGTATAAAGATTCTTCAATTGTTCTTTAAGGCCGTGTCCGAATTGGGTTAAAATGTTGGATAAAACTTGACGTTTGGTTAAATTTTGACACTAGCGTGGTGAATAAAATGGGTTAAAAATTACCCAGCTCTAGAGCAGGTTAAAATTTGACACTATAGTGGTTAAATTTTTACGTTTCTCAAGAAAGAGGGAAAATTGAATTTGAAACTATTTTTAAAAGTGCAACAATGGACAATGGAAATAATTGATGTTATGAATTTTGAATTTTCATGTGCATGTGCGCACATACCTCGCGTAGTCGTTTGCTGTGTTATTGCAGTCCTCGTAATAATACGCTGATATTTTAAAAAATATAAAAGAATTAATATAAAATACTTCCTCAAATTGTTATTCATATTGCAAAATTAATGCCAATTGGTTGTTTTGTTTTATTTTGTTTTTTTTTTTTAGTTTGTTGACAGCTGTGATCTAGTGTTCGCAGACTGCATAATCAAGCAATACACAATAGGATTTTTACCGTAATGTTTGGGGATATAATCGATGCAAAACCCTTAAAAGTAAATCAAATTAAGAAATTTGTACTTTATTCGCGTCGAATTTTTATTTTGATACATTTCAAGATGGATTTTGTAAAAAATATTTATTTTCTGGAATAATAAAACACATTTGTGGTTAGGGAAATTTCTTTAATCTTGTGGGAATTTTAAATACAAATCCCATTTAACCCATCCTATTTTAATCCAGTTCGGACATCAAAAATAAAACAATTATTTTATTTTAACCAAACGTCAAAATTTAACCAGTGGTAGAAAATTATAACGCAATTCGGACGCGGCCTAAAATACAAAAAAAAAAAAAATTTGGATCCGTTTGCACACTTTGACCGACAAAAATCAGTGAGAAACCTAATTTTTCTGAACTGCAAAAATATTTATATTTATTTTTTCCATATAACTTACCTACATACTAATAGCGCCTCTGAACTTTAAAAATGTTCACGTGCAACAAGTATAAATTTCAATTTAATGATGGCTTATACGGTCAGTTTATTTTGTTTATACAAGTCATCAGGCGTACAAAGCTAACAACAACTGATATGTACCTAACTATAACCTAAAGGCTCCCCATAGAAGTCAAGATGTTTTCATTAAATTGTACAAAACCACACAAATTTTTCGAGATAAAATGATTTTCTCAAAAACATACTTTGTGTATCTTTATATGCATAATAAATATACCTTCTTCCTCTAGATTTTAAGATTATGAGAATAAATATTTTCAATATAAATTCCACCCACAACAACTATACTACATTATAAAACGATATATAAGGTTTAATCTTTAAACCACAAAATACATGATGATGTGACACTTTAGATTGGTTTACATTTTATATAGCTAGATGAAAGTTTTTGGTTTTGCTACTTGCTACTACTTGCTATATACACGTTTAATGTTTCATTACCACAAAACTGAAATTTAAGCTAAAGTCAAGAAAATCGATTGACTTGTGGCTTGGTTGTGGTCGGTCGAATGATTAAATTTAGCTCACAGTGATGTGTTCGTGCGGTGGATAAGATTTGAGTTAAATTCATAATAATAATATATTCTCTTGACTAGACTGCAATTGTCGAATCAAAATATACATCTATATACCTGTATACCTACATCCTTTATATATTTGGTGTAGATACAGACAGACGTATACATATATACACTGCCATTACCTATGTCATCATTATTTTCATCATCAGGATGAACGACAAGTTCAGATGGTTTATGTTTCTATAAGTCTATGATGGAAAACCAGTCAATAGCAGATTAGGTTAATGATATTCTCGATACTTTGGGATTAATTAATAGGCCATCGTCTTATAGCTAAATATATATATAGATAGGTACACTGTACAGTTTAAATGCAAATTACACTGTGATAGACAATGTGGGAGGTTTTCGAATCGCAGTCAATTCGAAATATCTAGATATGTATGTAATATGTTGAACAGGCTTAATTAGAAATGGAATAGAGGCGTTTATTGAGCAGGCAATCTATAGTAGGTAGGACGACGCGACAGTGAAATAGAATCATAACGCATTTAATGTAACTGTTAACAATCTGGTGTAATTTTAAGAAAACGGCTTTGAATATTTGAAGACACTGATGCTTATCATTTTGAGGTAAATATGGAAATTAATAGTCTTAAAGGAAAATCTGATACAAAAGACGTCTGTGGCTTCTTAATAGTAAAATTTATTTAATTCTTATTAATGAATTTAAATATCAATATTGTTTGAAAGGTGGTTTTCCAGAAGCATGATTATCATTTATTAAATATTGTTATATGTATGGATTATGGAATATAGATTTTATTTGTCCAATGTTAATTATTTGTTTTAACAAGGAATTTACTGAAAAAAAGTATTATTTTTAATCGTGATTTCACAGTGAAAGAAAAAAAATTCCTAACTTTAAATTAAGTATAAAATCAGCTCTATCACAAAATCTGTTGTAATAGAAAATGTGCTACGAATCACGAAAAAATATATTGCCGAATCCATTCCTAGTGAATTCGAAGTGGAAAATCTACTCAGAATTTCGAAATGCGGGGAATTTACTATCACTTATTTGGAATGAAACGGAAATATGAGTCCCTTTCTACGACAGCTGATTCTTTTCATAGCCAAGTGGAAAACGATTAAGTTTCAGTTAAAAAAAATTCTACAATTTGCAATAGTTGCAAACGCAAATTAATCAATTTTTGATTCAAAATAGCTTTTCAAGGCCTTTAAGTCTTCTACTTGGCTGATGTATTTCAATATAGTATATAGAATTTGTACAGTTAAAAAAACCTTATTAATCAATTTTTATTTTGTAAAAAATTCTTAAAATCTTTAAATAATTGAATGCCATGGCATAAAATCAATAAAAGAATGTATCACGATTCTATTAAATACTTTCAAAAAAATAAAAAAAAAACAGCGGATTTTTTGGACATTTTTCATGCCTTTTTCCAAAAATGAAATAATTCGAAATTATTTCCAAAAGCCAAAGGCGCTACCTATGAATTTTCAAACATACATAGTAATCGAGGTTATCTCAATTTCTTTCATATAGTATCCAAGGTTGACAGGTTTGAAAAAACGGAATCACCAAACGTAAAGTATAAATCGCCAAAAAATCGCCAAATTTCAATATCTTCCACCCAAGAAATCACCAAATTTAAAAATGAAATAATATTTCACAATTTTTATTTTGTACATAAAACCGTTCTTAAAAAAAAAACAAAAGAAAACAATTCAAAAACTTAAAAATTAAAGAAAACAATACGCTGTTGTTTACCTAGTCATCCTCAAAAAATTCAATGTACATATGTAAACAATGTACATGTATGCAAAAACTTGAAATATCGCCTTTTTGGTGGTACATCGCCAAATCGATTTTCGTGTCGCCAAATGAAATTTCAAATCGTCTGTTTGGCGACAAATCGCGCAATATGACAACCCTGATATTATCTATAGATTTTATTATTTTCAATTTTCTCAAAAAGTAAAAGATTCTATAGAATCTGAATTTAAAAAAATCGACAATCATTGATTAAAAAAACCAAGAATCTTAATTAATAGCATTTTGTAAAAAATTGCTTCAAATATATAAGCTGTGTATTATTATACCCCCAGATCCAATCCAGATCAGATCATAAAAATAAACCCAGGATCTCAGTGACAAGTTGTTATATACCCAACTCTTTTTTTCCTATTTTTTTTTGTATTTCTATACACCCCATTGTGTTTTTTCTATACACTCCTGACGAGTGACAACATTTTTAAATAAAGGCCCAACATGGATTTGGAAATTAAAATTCTAAACAAAATTGAATCTTGTGTTATTTTTGTAATACAGTAAAACCCGCTTAACAGAAAAACCCGCTTATCTGAAACACTTTTTTCATCTTCGAATATTTGTCGACGAATTACCTTCAAAACACTTCCCTTAAGCGAAACTTGATTTAGTGAAAAACCCGGATATCTACATACCTGAAACATATATTTTCAGTCAAATTTTATATTTTTCATTTAAAAAAACTTTCTTAAGTGAAAAAAAATTGAATCGAATATAACAAAAAATTTGCTGATCGGTTCACGTTTTTTTTATTTTTCACTTCCCCCACGAAAATGACATTTGAATTTCTGATAAGTACAACCGTTTTTGGAATTTTTAGATCCGCGTAAGTGAAATTTCTTTTTCACTTATGCGGAGTTCGTTTATGTGAAAAACCCACTTAAGTGAAAGAAATACTGTCGCATTTTTCTGTTTTTCTTAAGCTGGTTTTACTGTACATGTATTTTGGTAAGCAAATCCAATCTGGCTAGGATCTGAGGGAAAATAAAACACAACTATGTATATTGTGTTTTCATTTTCAAAATTTTGAGTTAAAAATTAATTTTTCAAAATCTATTCATTAAAACTTTATTTGAAATGTAAATTTAAGAATGGATTTCTTTCTGAAAAGCTATAGCAAGACATTGTTGTAGTTCTTATAATCGGGGCCGGCCTCAGCCAAACTTGCGCCCTGTGCAAGATTTGTAGAAAGCGCCGCTTTTTATATTTGGACACATACATACATACATACGCATGGCAAATGGTAGTACATATTTGTTTGCGCAAGATCAGATTACATACAAAAAAAATGGATATCGCCCAAATTTATATTTTTCCAAATCTTAAGTTGGAAATATCGCCCAAATATTTTCAACGTAAATTGTTTTTGTAAAATTTGGGCTTTTTTTTTTTAATTTGGATGTTCTTTCCTAAATTTTGGGCGATATTTCCGAAGTAAAATTTCAATGATAAAATAACCTTCAAAAAATCGCGGCGCATAAACAGTGAGGTTTTTCTGGATTTTTTTTCGGGCGATATTTCCAATTCTGGGCGTTATTTACCATTTGACTTTTAAAATTTTTATTTTGGGAGTTCATTCCTTTAAAAAAAAAAACAATAACAATTGTTCAGAATTTTTTTGGGCCATATTTCCAAATCGATTTGGGCGTTCTTGCCTAATGCCGATTACATTTTCTTGCTCCTGGTAATACGCCCCCAGAATTTTGCGCCCTGTACATTTGCACATCTTGGACATATGGGTGGTCCGGCCCTGGTTATAATACATGTCTTTATCAAAATACGAGCCTTACGTGTAGTATATTACTTGTAAATCAGAGTTGCAAAGGCTTGAGCTCTTTTTTAGCTCAATTCCTCGTTCAATTCACAAGTCAGTAATGGACTCGTGAATTGCAAAAAAATTAATTCATAAGCATAGTTGGGATTTGTGATTCGAAAAAATTCAATGCATAAGCTAGCTTAGGAGAATTTTCAATTCATAAGCTAGTTTAAGCTTGTTTCATAAGCTAGCTTATGAAATGAAAATTTTCCTACCCATAATCACCCTTTGAATTTAATTTTTTTTTCAATTCACAAATTCCGAAAAGCTTGTGAATTGAATATTTTTCAATTCAAAAATCAAAAACAGCTAATGGCTAAATGTTTTTCTAATTCATAAACTCATAACCCTATGGTTGTAATACGTTTCTTGTAACACGTTGCGTTTCGCCTCGTATCACCCCCCGATACGATTTTTACTTCCGATATATACTGCCGGTTTTCTCCAGTATCATAAAATCCATGGGTTTTTCCACGATCTTGCTATTGATTTTTAATTTTATTATATATTTACGTTCACAAGAAAATATAGTAAAAAGTTATGTTTATTACGCATTTTCTCGATAAATTCGACCTCAAAATCAAAAAATTAGGATGGGCAGGAATAATGGATCATAACTGGATATCTTAAGACTGAGAAAAGATATCAACTTTATTTAAACGCAGTTTTAGAGACTAGTATTTCTTCTAAAAATAATATCCTAAACAAAGTTTCTACCACAAGAAATAGCAGAGCAATTTTTATTAACATTGTTCAGGGTACACCAAAGTAAGCGTTTTCTTAAATTCAAGATAAATGATGTCAAAATTGGAGATAGACCTTTACTGTAGGTACAACGATTTTTTTCTTAGAATATACCCAAAAACAACATCTTCAAATACTTCCAACGAGGTCCGGGTCACCCTGTATAATATGTACCTACTCAGGTACTAGGTGCAGTGTTTTATTCATTGCTGCATAGCCAGCGTAGCATTCAAGTCTGAATAAAACGCTTTAACTCACTCGCCACCTTCATTTCAATAATTCAAAGTTCTATCGCCAGCACAGCCATCTTTTTTTTACTGACTTCTTCTTCGCCAGCAATTAAATTGTTTTTGTTTGCCATAGGAAATTTTGCTGCGCTGGCTTTGCATCAGTGAATAAAACACACCTACTATGTATATGGGAAGTTATGGATTCGTAAAAAAAACTCTAACTCAAGATTTTGATCAAACTTGACATTACGATGATAGTGTAGTCGAAAAAAGTGGTTCTCACAGTTCTGTTTGTCTGTCCTTTCGACTGCAGTCTAAGCGGGTGGGTCGATTTACTTGAAACTTGGTAGCTTATACGTTTTTTGGGTATTGCTTTGACAGGTTTTTAGAACCGTACCTACAAATTTTTTTTAGCAAATAATGAAAATCTATTTTTTCTCAAAAACGTGTCCACTAAAAAGCTACCATTTTACAAACAAAAATTTCCGAAAAATGGTTATAAATGGTTCCTCCCATAGAACAATTTTTTTGATTTTCTCAAAAGCGGTTCAACTTATTTTGATCAATTTTTTATGAAGAATGTTTTAAAAAATTGAAAAGAATTGTTTTACGAAATATTAAATTTTTTTTCTTTCTAAAAAAAGTTGCCAAATTTTTGGTTTTGATTTTTAAAAAAAAAGTTACAAATATTTTTTTGATTTTTAAAAAAAGTTTCGTATGTCTTTTTTTCGAGCTTGATAATTCAAAAACGACTTGATTTATATTAAATTTGGAATCCAGCAGTTTTATAATATTATCTACCACATTTTAAATGAAAATCATTCTTATAACCAAAAATAACAGTACCTTACTATACAAATATTTCAAAACCGTTAAGAAAAATCTCACTATTCTCAAAAACGGCTCCTATGATTTTGATAAAAAAAACTTATATCAGCTATATTTAGTACGATCTATGTTAGACCGTACTAAAATATAGCTGACATAAAAAATATAAAATAAAAATATTGGAAAAAAATTTGTATCTACCATTTAGTAATGGCATCTCTCATAGAACCATTTTTTATTTGTTTTTCGAGTACCTATCTCATAACCTTTTGAACCGATTTTAATGAAATTTTGTATACAAAATTTATTTTTCAAACAAATTTTTTTTCAATTTTTGAAAAAATTTAAAATTTATGTTTTTGAAAATTCGATATTTCGAAAATGAGCAAATGATTTTTATTTTTTAACTTTGCAGTAATAAACACTAAAAAATGGCGTACCAAATTTTTGTTTCTTAAAAATTTTCTAAAAATTTTATATATAAAACAGTAATTTTTTTTTAAATCGCTTCAACGATTTTTGAAATTTTTGGTTTAAAAATTAAGATTCATTTAAGAAATCAGATGGTGTAACTTCATGGACTTGGTGTCAAAACAATTTAAGATTTTGTTTAGTTTATTTATTTTTTGTTATATATGTACCTACATATGTATGTATATATTAATTTTGTACCAATTTTTCAGTTTAAAATGTAAGTTTTATGCGTATGCATAATATGTGCACCGCGGTGCTATGTGTTGTTAATTTTTGTATTCTTACATAATATTTAAATACTACCTTATATTAAAATATATTTTTAGGAGGTGGCATAAAATATTGACTCCCATTACTACTGTATTTCTTTTTAGACCAGACTAATAGATTTTAATTATTCAGACTTTAAAACCACAGTGTGATCACACATTAGAGCAAGTTCCTCCGACCAAGTCGTGCTATTTTATACAACAAAACTGAAAATTTTTTCTAAGAAATAATGTACCTGTAACTGAGATTATTGATATCTCAGTATAGCAGGTGTTGTTTTTATGCCCATCAGATGGCGCTGTTTTTTTTTTTTTTTTTTTTTCAAGAATACATTAACACGTGCATGTTTGAATGCAATTTTGTGTAAAAATTTCAAGCAATTGGTAAAGAACTTTTGGAGATTTGCGATGAAGAACAAACGATTTACCTTTATATTTACATATATAGAAGAATAGATAAATTGATCTAAGATTCAGTTTGTATTTAATAAATATACTGAATAAGCAAATCACACGAAAACATGTTCCCAGTTTAGATAAATTGACAAATTTAAACTGTTCCAAATTTGACACACAAAATCACACAAAATTTGGCAATGTACAATATTCATTTATTATACTCTCCATTTGGCCTTCAATTTTTCCATGGCTTAAGAAAAAAAAAAAACACTTCAAATACAAAATGTAATAATTGTGAGTGTTTTTACTAATTACGCAAGTTTCAAACAACTTTTCAAATTCGTATACCTTATTGAAAACAAAACATTTATTATGAAAATATTAATATTTACGTAATTGCGAAAATTAGGCCATATAGTCCAAAGTTAAAATATATATGTATAGGGATAGGGACAAAAAAAGAAGCTAGAAGCTTGATGAATGGTTGATAATATATATTGAGAAAAAAAAGGAAACAAAGTATTCTGGATGGGAGATTTTGGCAGACCATTACCCTCCTTTTGACTGTCTCACTGTCTCACTGTCTGACTGTCATTCTTGTTATTATTCTGTACGACAAAGACGTGGATAGTCATTTTGAGCGATTACTGTTCACGAAACAAGTACAAGTTGAATGTCAAAACCAGAATATATTTAATTATTCTTTCCTGGTACTTCAGAAAGGCATATACCAAACAAAAAATAAAATAATTCCACGAAAATATATTTTTGTGAAGACAAAGAAACTTGTCAAGAAAATGAAAATAAAACAAAATGCGAAAATGTTTTTAAGGCAATGTTAAGCTCATTTTACACAATTTATTTAACTAAAGACATTGTATGATGAAAGATTTTGAGTGGGGAGGGGGAGGAGAGTCGGAGAGTCGGAGAGAGGGGTTTACTCAGAATTCAGGCAATGGAAAATCAACTTATATTTTTGATGATGTGTTTCCAAAAGGCAAAAACAATCTCTATTATTTGAAGATATTTTGTAATTTTGTAGTTTTCTTTTGATCATTTGTCAAAGCAGAAACAACAAAAAAAAAAAAAAAAACAAGAAAAAAACGCAGGCTCACGAAAAGTGATTAAAATTCACTGGAAGATTAATTTGTTTTTGAAACATTGTTCGAGGGCTACTGTGGCGTATGAGTAATATTCATTTGTTCATTAAAAAAAAAAAAAACAATGTATTTGAGGAACTTTTGTCAGAAAATAAGTCGGAATTAATTACAATTATTAGAATCAGTTTAGATGGACTCATGAACGAGACGTGCCAGCTATACCAGATGTGAATACAAAATTTATTTATTTTTAAAGGAATTTAGACAATGATGAAGGAGGAAAGAAAATAATCTCTGAAATGAAAAGCACAAAAAGGTGATTTACGAAGATCGAATTTTTTAAAAACTTTTTATTGAGTTTTTTTTTTTAATTCTAGACGAAGTTTTGTATGGAAAATAAATTCAATTAAAACGAAATTGGGAATTTCATTTTAATAAAATACGAAAAATGGTTATAAACCCTCCATACGACACCTGGGTCCAGCCAGGCCCTATATATTCGTTTTCAATAGTAAGTTAAGTATATTTTTTTGTTTATCTAGCAACTTGTGCTTTCACGTAGCTTCCTAAAATTTTATTGACAGCTCCCATAGAATCATTAGCGCAAAATTTTAAACTATTTAGTACAATGTTAGAGAGTTTTTAGTATGATCAAAATTCTTGAACATCCTACTAAATCGTTTAAAATTCTGCGCCATTATTTTTTTTTTTATTTTCGCTTTTCTCGAAAACGATTGAATTAATTTTTATAAATTCTGTGGAAAATATTTTAAAAATCTTTATATTTATTCACATTCCACTTATTGTTAATTCACATGACGAAGATCAATTCAGAGGTTCTACAATTCGTCCAAAATGCTTATTGTGTATTCGAATTTCGAAAATTAGAATTGGTGTTCTGCATTTCGGTTCCATTTTCTAAAGGAATTCCATCCACTTTGTTTATACTCTGTGATATTGGTGTAGTTGCAGTTAGTTTCATATTTCTTGGTAAAAACTTTAAGCAAACTTTATATTTAGTCTTTATAGTATTTTTTTTTATTATTATTTTAGAAAATACGAATATAATATTAAAAAAAATCATAATAAATTACTCACGCTATATCAGCCAATTATTTAATTTTTTTTTACAAAATTGTTCGTCTAATTTAATCTCAGTTTTTCGCTTCCCTTTTTGCCTTAAAAATGTCAATATTATTCTGCATCAAATTTTATATGTAGTGTAATTTCACTTTTCAAAACAATACAAAATGGATGCACCTTCAATTTTGACAGTTCGAAGTAATTGTGAAATTGTCGAAAGCGAACGAATTGCATGAAACATAGAATTTCACTTCGAATGAAATTGAAAATCGATTTCAATTCGATTTTGTTCGAAATGGAGAACATGGGCACTTATATCTATATATGTATATTGTTCAGAAAAGTATTGGAACTGTTCAACATTCTGTCACTTTGTGTTCCATTAACAACATCGAGAACAGTTTAACATTTTTTACATCTAATTTTCTTTTGAGGTGGAGCAACTGAATTAAAAATGTCCATGTGTGGCCAAATAAAAAGCTAAAATGTACAAAAGAAGTACATTTACTATAGATATTGACTTCAAATAAATTTTATTTTACAGATAATAACGTTATGACGTGCAGAACGGAGTTTCACAAAAATTCAATAAGCCGGTTTCTTACTATAGCAATTTAAAAAAAAAATGTAAAATGTCATTCGTCTCGAATATCTCAAGAACAAGATATGCGAATGACTTCGGCTTAATTTTATCCTACACATATTGACGTAATGAAGAATTGGAAACAATTAAAAAAAAAAAATCACCAGGCATTTTTTTTTTAACAAAAAACATGCACAAATTTGTTGAAAAACATTTTTCGACGCGAATTTCTTGAAAGAAAAACACTGATTTCGAAGCCGGACTAATTTTTTCTGCACACAATGTTGTAGTCAATAACTGATAAAGTTTGTAGAAACATTCAATTGGCTGTTTTTTTTAAGGAACATAATTGCAGAGCAAAACTACTAAAAATTGTTCAAAAATGCGTTTTGACTCAAATATCTCAAAAACAAACAATGCTATCGAATCTGTGATAATTTTATTTTACACAAAATTTTATAACTGAGAATTGATGGGGCTTATAAAAAATTTATTAAACGGTATTTTTTAAACAAACCAAATTGAAAAATAACACTAATAAAAACTTTTGAAAAATATTTTACCGCTCGGATATTTTGAGAACAACTAACTAGTGATATTGACATCGGGTTAATTGTATTCTAAAGAAAATGCCATATTTTATTAGTTATATGTTTTAAAAAAAATTAATTAACAGTTTTTTTTTAAACGAACAAAATAGACTACAAGAAAATACTAAAAAAATTTAAAAAATATTTTTCGTCTCGAATATCTTGACAATGAAAACTGATTTCGACGCCAGGCTAATTTTATACTAAACGCATTGATTTTTTAGCAATTAATGATAAATTTTGTAAAAACATTCAATTGACAGTTTTTTTTAAACCAAAAAATATGCAAAACAAAACTAGAATAATTAAAATAGTTCGAAAATGTTTTTCGTCTCGAATATCTCGAGAAGAAACGGCCCACAGGCTTTCCCTTAATTGCGTATTGATCACCTTGAAAAGGTCTTGAATTGTGAAATTTCTTATTAAAAAAAATTCAATGTTTAATAGGTTGATGCATTTTTTTAATAAAATTCTAAATTCCTAAATACCTGATTTGAAGATAATTGTTTTTTAAGAAATTTGTATATTATGTAGGTTATGTGCAAATTAATTATTAATAATACTTCACCAATTTTTTTTTTTGTATTTTCTTTGCATTTTGCATTAATTTTTATTTACCAATTCAAGAAATCAGACGTCCTTTTTATTTTTAAGCTCAATATTTTTGGAGCAAGTAATTTGGTATGAATAAAATACTAAAGGAGGTGTTCAACAATTCAGCATCTATATGAAAATATGTTTCATGAGCACCTCAACCCAAGATAAGTACCTAACCTTCTGGTCAAATTTTTTGAGATTTTCGCGCGAAGGCTTAAAATTTGCACTTTTTTTTAAATATTGATAGGGTGTTTAAAAATGCAATTTTTTTTCAAATTTTTTTCATAAAAATTATCATTTATAAAACAAAAACAAATAGGAAATTAAACTTATTAAATTTTTCCTAAGTTCAAAAACTTTAATCTTGACGATCCAATTAATAAAACTCAAGATATAAGCGTTATCATTCAAACGGCATACGGTAGTGCCCAGCCAAGTTCTGCATTACACACATTTTACAGGAACAAACTCAAGCGATTTTCTACCCCCCTCTAACTTCAGTACCGATAAAGTGGTGGTTCCCGAGATATAGGACTTCAAAAATCGCGAAAACCGTAACTGACATAACTGAATGACTGACTCACTGACAGATTATCAAAATTATGGAGAACTTCCCGACACCACGGAATCTTCTTATTTCGCATAGGGATAGTTCTTGTTTTGCATACAAATTACAAAGGGCTAAATCTAATATCTGAGTATTTGGATTCAAGGGGCGTGGTATCCGCCTATTTTCCCAGAAATGCGCTTTCGATTGCTGTAGAATGATGAAATTTCGTAGAGTGGTAGGGCTTGGAGTGCATAGAAAGAAAAAATATAAAATTTGAGGTTTTCCACCTACTTTTGCAGAATTAAGATCAATTAAATGGAGCACTTCATTCCAACAATGCTGTACAATTTACAAAATTTCAGAATTATATAATTTAATATTAAAACAAAAACAACTTTCTCTGCTAAAATCATTTTAAATGGAAAATAATTTCGAAAAAAATCTAACTTCGTCATTTCCAACCCAGGCAAGACAAAGCCAAGGTTAACATGCGACGAAGCTATCGTAGCTGTGGGGGCTAGCAGGAAAAGGATACAGTTGTTTGTAAATACTCTGCTTTCTCCAGACTAAATGAACAGTCATTTGGTAAGGCATATTTCAACGACCGCAACGAACTTTTTGAGTTGAAGATCAAAAATTTTATCTCTTTCCTTAACACGACGCAATGACTCGGCATAAATGCTGTAGAACTCATCAGGGTGATAATGTTGATCAACAAGGACCACAAGGGGAAATCTCCACAAATATCTCTTTTTAAATCAATTTTCTCTCAAATATAGGTCAATTACAGAAAATTATGTAAAAATGCCTGTGCCTTTAAACCCTCATACTCATATTCTAATGGTTATTGCATCAACTCTCACAATGTTGTGGTATTTCTTGTACCGCATTAATTTAAATTTTGTGACGTCTTGTCAAATAATATGATATTAAAAAACTATTTCAAAGGAAAAATAAAAAAAAAAACTATGAAATGAAAACAAACAAAAAATAATTAAAAAAAATACACCAATTGCAGGAACTTGGTTTGAGGTATGAGAGCAGCTAGCTTATTTGTTAGTGTATAAATTTATTAATACGCAAGGAAGGCTGGTCCTTTTTTTTAATTGAGGACATCCTCTGATTCTTATGGAGCACCTGCTCTGAGTGCATGCTCTGTTTTATTCATATCACCAAAAATGGATACCAATCTGTACTCAAGGAATTACGAAGAATTCATTCAGTCCAACAAATCTTTTGTGTTTTAAGAAGGTCCGATAATAAATCTATATTGTATTGTATTTGTATATAGGAATGTTTTTTTCCTGAATTAAACAGTCTTGAGGTCTAAATTACATATAATTTGAAGATTGGAAAATAGAATGACATGCCAATTTATAACAGTTCTTATTATAAACCTAGGTACAGCGGTTCTCTGGAGTCCTTCACTCGTGAGCATATACTTCGGGTACTAACAGTTTTTTTTTTTAAGTTGTGCGAGTTCGTTGAACATTTCATACTTTTAATAGTGATAAACTGTTATAACTGTTATAGATTGGAATTTCTTTTTTTTTTTTTCAAAAATAAGTACCCCTTTCTGTCTTTTGTATAACACTTTCACACTTTTACTAACCGCTTAAAACCCCTCTCCTATATTATTTCTATACTAAAATCGATGTACATATTACATTATTTTTATGGCTTATTCCACAATTTCCATCTAAACACTTAAAGAAACATTAAAATACAACAAAATAAAAAAAAAAACTTATAAATATAACAGAAAACCGAAAACAAAAATATTGCCCAAATACACTATATAGAATGGCTATTATGGTCTCAACTTAATAACCTTGCCATGTGTTTTTCGATTCTAATCTCACACAATACAATTGAACAAAGGAAAAACAAAAAAAAAACATAAATCCAGATCCTGGATTATAAATAGCCTCAAGATTATACCTACAATATATATATACATACCCCAACAAGGGGAAGAAAAAAAATGGCAAAACATAAGTCAGTAGCATCATCATGGATGAAATAGTGCCAGAGGAAAGGAATGAACAAATAGCAGACATACTAGCAGACAGGAAAACATAAAAATTAATTAAATTGCCACCCGAGTATATATCCCTCGAATATTATATATGTGTGTATCTGTAATCCACCACCACCCACCACCATATAAATATCCTTGTAATATTTTTTACAGTTTTTATTCCTTATAATTTAATTATTTTTGTATTATTTTTTTTTTTGAAAAGCAAAAATAACATACTGAAAAATATAAAGATGGCTCAATCGTCGACGTTCGTCGTAGTCGTCTTCATCGTTGTCCTGAAGCAACATACAGACGCACGACTGAGTCCTGGATTATGATTCTTTGCCTTGTATATATATATTTTTTTTTTTTTTTTGTAATTTTTATTTGATGTAAATTTTTATATTTAAAATGGTGTTGGATGGTATTTTGTTGTCGTTGTTGTTAATTAATTTAAATATAGTTATTTTTTTTTGATTTTTTATAAAACATAAATCTTCTCCTACAATATGTGTGTGTGTTTTAAATAATTTTGTAGCTTAGTTTTTTTTTTTTTTAATAAATTTAGCTGGGTGTATAATTTTTTTTTTTTGAGAATTATTTTTATCCTAGAATTATAAGCAAACCACAAAAAAAAAAATAAAATGTATACAGGTGAACCAAACAAAACAAATATTTTAAATCTAGTAGCGACACAGAGAGTGCCGACATTAAGACTGAGGCAAAGTTACATGCTGCTGCCAAATCGCAAAGATTACCATCGTTTTCATCGTTATTCATGAGGAAGAATGAAAAATCCAAAAAGGATTCCATTTTGGCATCAGATCAACCTGGAACTACCAATACAACAACCAACAGCACTAACACAGATAATGCAGAGTATTTGGGTGAATCGAATAGGGCGATGACATCGTCAACTGGGGAGGTTGGTTTAAAAGTTCCAGAGGATTCAACAATAACTACAGCACCGACGACGACGACGGCTGGAAGCGAAAACGCACCAAAGGTAAAAATTAATTTAATTCACATTATTATTTTTTTTTTGCAATTCATTTATCATTTTTTTTTTTTAATGGGCTCAAAGTGTTTTACATTTATTTTTGAGGAATGTCAATTTAAACAGTCATGAAAGGGAGTAGGTATATTTATGTTTTTTTTTTCTTTTGAAATTTCTTCTGAAAAATAATTTACTGAATGATGTGCCTAGTTGAAGGGGTTCCGATTGATAAAATTTTTGTGTGAAAGTTTTCATAATTAAAAAAAATATGAAAACACCAAATAAAAATAATAAATGAACCGCTGCTGGTATCCCTTATTACGAATTTACTCATATTAAGTATTTTTAGTATTTATTTATTTTAAAAGTTATTATGTACAGTGGGAATAAATATTGTGAATAAATTGTATTACAATATCATTTACGTAATTTATCAAAACGTGATATGAAATAAATAAGAGCTCAAAGTTTGAGTTACATAGTATTCCAGTTAATAAAGCCATAAAAACAGCCCAATTAGGAATCGCCAGAAAGCTGTATTTTGGAATATCTATAGCCTGCTGATGGCGTTGTTAAGAAACTGTCAAAAGTTCCCATCGATATGAGCGTCTCCGCTAACAATTTAACGGGGAGTTGAAGGCCCCCCAAAATGTTTTTTTTTTTTAATAAATCCCAAATGGTAAAGTTGTACAGAAAAAATCCCAAAAACTAATTTGTAGCTCAGAAAATTTGGTACAAAAAATAATACCTTACCTACTTTTTATCATAAAAATAACAGTTTTCGAAATAAATCAATCGGAAGAGTTAAGGGTTTTAATTTTCTACATAGTAAGGCATCTTAGTTCAAAAATTGTACATTGTGTGACAAAAGCATCAATTTTTGTATTGTTGGTACATTATATGAACATGATTTTAAGATATGGCCCCACTCTATCTGTCTACCCCTTTAGCCGGGAGGTGCAAATTAAAAAAAAATATATTTAAAATAGAAAATGAATATAAAAATACAACGGCAACACTCACAATATTATGTTATAGCATTGGGGAGTTATTCCTTAAATACCATTTTGGAGAGCCTTCAACCCCCGTAAAATTGTTAGCGACGCTCATATCGATGGGGACTTTTGACAGTGTCTTAAGAACACCATGAGAAGACGATTTTTTTTTGAGTCAAATGCTTTATTGACTGAACTGTAGATTATATACAAGATTTGAAAACTTTAATGAGAAATCTTGCAACAGAGTTCAATGTCATGTTTAATTTACGATGTGATTCGAAGTCTAGATCGGAAAATTTATCACAACCTAAAACCAAAACTGGTAAAATCAAAGCCTTTACCAACTTCATTTTCACTTCAGTGGAAAGCAAGTGTCTTGAAATCGATAAACATCTCAGGGAAGCAAAAACTTTTGCAACCGTACCGTATACCTACTGTTGACATGGTCTTTCCAAGTCAGATTTTTATTAAAAATTACTCCAAGGTTTCTAACTTTAGAGACCATTTCACCCACCTGTGACCTGACCATTCAGAATTTCATCAGGAGGGTCTTTTATAGAAGACGTTTTTGTGTGCTGATCGGTATTGAATTTTGTTTTAGTGGGATTCAATAAAAATTGATTTAGGGACGACCATTCAAAAACAGACGCAAGATCTTCGTTAATTTTGACTAAAACATATTCAACTGGTCCTTAAGAAAAACTGAAATATAATTGAACGTCGTCTGCATAGATATGATATGAATAGTACATTTCAAAGCAGATGGAAGGTCGTTTATAAATAAAGAGAAAAGCAGAGGTCCGAGGATTGAGCCCTGTGGCAAACCTCTACTTAAATTTTCACTTCCACTTTCTTGCCTTTGTTCTTTGGTACAGAATATACTGATTTGTCAGCATTGCCAACATCGTAATATTAGCAGTGTTTTATTTTCTACGGATCTGGATCAGGATCATCCCATGAAAATAAAACGATACGGATCCATAATGACAACAATGTTGTATGCTCATCTCTTTTTTTCTTATGTTTGTTTATTTTTCATGTAGATACTGTCTTCTTTCTTTACACTACAGTTTGTACTCCCTACCGACTAAAGAGCCGTCTACTCGCCAGAGTTAAAACTTATTTTCGGATCTTTAAAATAGATCCAGATACAGAGCAGGATCCAAAGTTGTTGTTGTATTACGTGTTAAAAGATTATCCCGATCTAGATCCGTAGATAATGAAACGCGGCTATTAACTTCAGAGAAGCTGAACGCATTGTCCGATGAGATGTACAAAATTGGTTCGATATTGTTTTTTGCGATAGGGATGGGATTAGAAAATATTTTGATTTCTTAAAATAAACAATAAACTAAAATAAATAAAGTTTATTGTAAGAAGTTAATGTATAAAAGGTTTTTTGAGAAGCATCTTTTATAAGAGTTTTTTTTTCTCCTGAAAAATGTTAAAAATCGATTTAAGATGATTTAACTACTCAGTCGAGAGTTATTGGCTTCGAAAGGTTAGCAAGAAGCACCATCAACTCTTTTCGATTTATTATTTAAAAAGAACATTATTTGAACAAACTCTGAAAATTTTACCCAAATCATTGGAGCTGATTCCGAAAAATAAACAAATAAGAGAAGTGAATTTGGCAGTGAGCAGATTATACTGAAATCCATTTTAATTTTTTTTCAATTTCTGAATAATTAATTCAAATCATTTTAATTATTTCTGCGGAATAGAACCCTTTCCAAAATTTCCGAGAAACCAATAAATAAGAAAATTGGACATGGCAGCGCGGAGAAAAACTGTGCCACCAACGGAATCTACGTAGGTCTTGTTAGGGACACTTTGTATGGAAACTCTATTATTTTCTGTTATGGCGTCGCTAACTCTTGATGTCATTTTTCAAATCTAATATCTGCGCGCTTTACAAAAGAACACATCTCAAGTCGCGCGAGCATTTTGAAGCAACTAAAATTTGGAAGCGACTATAATTTTCCTATACTCTGTTGAACAAAAATTGTCAGTACAGGGCCTACGGGAGAGTTTTCTTCAAAAACAGTGATAACTGTGTATACTATCATGCTACTGAAATGAAAAAATTTCCATCTGAAAAATATACCAACCCACTGAATTACGTACATGAATTGTTGTTGTTATTCTCCTTAAAATGTCGTACATTCCACCATGACCGTTCTGCCTCACTGCCCATCCAATGTAACATGGAACACTGATCGCTGTGTGTGTTGAAAATATGCACATCCAAACAGAGTTACCATTCCTCATTGGAAGTAAATTATTAAAGCTTTTTGAAGCTTTCGATGAAAAACTGATTTTCAGGGATACATTTATGCAAGCCAATGCAACCAGAGTGAGAAGCAAACGTCATGTCCTATCTTCCCTGTACTGACAATTTTTGTTGAACAAAGTATAGTCAGCGCCTAGCGGTTTCCCATACATATAAAAATATAAATAAATAAATTGAGTAGCGCTAAAACTTATATAGGACCAGTAAAGTAACCTGAAATTCACAAAATAAATAATGGTGTGCCACAGGGCTATGTTTTATCTCCAACTCTTTTTTTATCTTCATTAATGATCTTTTATAGTTGATACTTCTATCCTACTTCATTGTTTTGCAGACGACAGCGCACTTAGTTTCTCTAATTCTTTTCCTGTTTCACCCCTCTACTCTTCGGTTGTGGATCTTTTAAGGTCATCAATTAATGATCAATTCATTAAATTCTGACCTTTACAAAATTTTTCAATGGGGAATCACTAACCGAATTTTATGCTTCCAAAACCCAATGCTGCCTCCTGTCGTTAAAATGCGAAACTTACCCTCCGCTGCCTATTTCTATGGAGTAGCACTTGCAATTGAGCTTTCAGTTCTCGGAATACTTTTTTTTCAGAAGAAAATGACCACTTAATGCTGTAAAATTTTAAGGTTTCCTCGAACGTTGCAATAAATTATTTACTCCCTCTTATCTGGCAACAATTAATATACAAAGCATATACATCCGCCCAAACCCCGTTACACCCGTCAAGCCAGGAGTGCCCATCAACTTATCTTGGAGCCCAATTTCAGACGCGCGGATAAATATAGACAATCGTTCTTTCGTGGTACCACAACTGAAACCTCACAAATTTAAGTCAAATTTCAACATTTTTGCAATGTATTTGACATATCAACAAAATGTTGATGCACAATGTGTCACAATATTGAAAATTTGGAAATACTTATCAAACACAGGTGGTGCTCTATTAAACTCTTCTTGGTAATTGGATGCCAACGACCTGTTGTGAGTTATGAAATGGCTTGAAATTTAGATCTTCTGATTGATTTTATGCGCATGACGACGTTGTTTTATTGCACCAATCTATTGCTGAGTCGAATATCTTTAGAATTTAATATTAGAATAAAAACAGATTTGGTCCTAGGACACTTCCTTGTGGTACACCGACTTCAAAATATTTTTGCTCTATGCGTATTCCAGAGTCGGTTTTTAAAATAATGAAAAATGATTTCAGTATCTAATTGTATTATTTCTTTAGACCCATCTTTATTTTTTACTCAAATCCTTAAATTACAAACCTTGTCAAAATGGCTCGAGCAATAACTAAAAATAAATGCAAACACACTTGTTTTTACATCCAGTGCATTTTTCATCACATTCGTTTTCCGATAAACTTGATCTATTGTGAAAATATTTATTTATAAATCAAAAACAAATAAAATGAATTATTTTTTTTTCTTTTAAAATTTTCATAAGCCCGTTCGGAAGCTTATTAAAAAAAAAAAACATCAACTTGAACGAAAATGAAAACGCTTAATGTTCTTTTAAATCACGCAATTATTTTACATTTTTAAAAATAAATAAAACCTGTATTAATAAAATAAATTATATGTTTTCTAGGAAGAAAAACAACTCGTCTACGCTGAATTGGTACTGAAACCATCAGATAATAATCAACCAATGCCATCAAAGAGTTCAACCGAATATGCTGAAATTGTCTACGTACAAAAACCAACATCACCTGCAACAGCAACAGCAGCGGAAAAAATTGATTCCAAGGGAAAAAAATAATTTACCATAATATATGAACACAATTTTTAAAGAGAGTGTGTTATCCTTTTCAAGAGGCATATAATAAATAAATTAAAAAAAAAAAAATTAATTCATATTTCCATATTATGTATGTCGATTGTTTGTATAATTATGATTTAAATTTTTAATATAATTTCCTTTCATACATTTTTCCCACTAAATGCGGGTCATTACAAACAAATAATAAAAAATATTTTATTTAATTTGTAATATTTTTTTATATGAAACAGTTTTATATTATTTATATAAGCTCATAAGGATTTTACCATCACAATACACTTAAATAATAACATGCACGCACATAAAATTTATATAGGTATAGGGACATGCCTAAATAATTTTACTTTAAGATATCTATATAAATGTTTTTTATGTTTATTATTTTTTTTTAATATATATATTTCTTATCGCACAAGCGTTATTCAATTGTTAACACAAAATTCATTCAAATGTATCTTGCAAATGGAATAATTAAAAAAAATATTTATAATTATAAGTGTAATTAGTTTTAATATAAATTTAAATTAAATTTGAATGTACAATGTATTTTGAAAATTAAATAAAAAAAATCTTTTTATATTTATAATGTTGTTTAAGAAATAAAATTAAATTGAGTGATGCGTACTTATTCAATACAAAAAATATCGTTTACTATTGTTGGTAGATAAAAATGAATTCGAAGTTATAATTTAAAAAAAACTTAAAATTGGTAAGTGATTTTAAATTTAAGGATTATAATTAAAATTTCGTAGGTACACTCGCATCATCATCATTTTAAAAATATTATTGTTTCGGTAGTCAAATTATTGCAGATTTCATAATGTTCGTCAAGATAGCACAAATTAAATTAAAAAATCTAATGATGCAGTAATTAGGAACTAATAAGGTGATAATTTAGTGCCGCAATATCAATTCAAGCGCATTGCTATTTGACCATGAAAATTTAAGTAAAAAAAAACAACACGCTTAAAAATAATTGCAGTTCAATCAAAAGAATGATATCTTATTAAAGTAGCAAAATCTTCTTCAAAAAGGTGCAACTCAACTTTTTACTACATTTTACTTGAAGGAGTTGTGAAGATTTGTTTGAAATGTGATGATAGACAATTGAGGTTGGTTGGTTTAAAAAGACTGACGATTCAAATTGGGGAAAAAGCCAATGAGGTGTCGAGTCCCAATCAAGAACCAAACCCATCGTGGGAACATCAACTTTAAATAAAATTTACGTTGAGTTTGGAAATTGATGTTCCCACGACTAAGTCAATGCAGTTTTGGATGTTGGTAAGTTTGATTGGAAACCTTACACCACAGAGTCTTCATATCCAAACAAGCTTGTGAACGTGGCATTGCTTACCAGGCTTGTCAGATTGGGCTATTTATCGGAAATTGGGTTACCTTTTTCGAAAATTGTCGACAACAAAGTCAGTATGACAGATTTTGACTATGAATAGCCCAAATCTAATCTTGGACGAAATTTTTTTCCATACAAATAAATCATATAAATAAAACATTTTTCTCCCACTGATCAAATCATTAACGCATCCCACAATTTGGCATCACTTTTTGTTCCCCGAATATGGGTAGGTTTTAGGTACCCTACTCATTGGTTTTGACATTTAAAATCTTCAATAGCAATCTTCACTTCATTCAGTTGCTCTGTTGTTCCCAGAGTTTCCATTTTTATAACAAAATATTATATTAACTATTTTTCTTTTTTTTTTATGGAAAAAAAAATGTATTTTATTTTTCGTTGTTTTTTGTAAATAAAGAATAAAAATTGTGATTGAAGGTATGAGAATTTTTTTTTATTGGTATTGGGCTACTTTTTCTTCTCCGACTTTGGACTCCAAACTATTAGTCTAAGATCCCGCCATAGGACGACCTACCATCATCAAATTACCAAATAAAGGAGTATACTGTTTTTTAGGTAGTGTCTAAACTAACATTTTGCATGGGTTGCCTGGCGAAATATGGTCAAGGCATAGTAGGGTTGCCACACTTTAAAGGTTGGTTTTTTAGTTTTTTTCAGCTCAGGTGGTAGGTTTTAGTGATAAAAAAAATCAGATGAAAGGAGACTTTATTTATAAATTTTAAAATACGTGATTTTCTTTAAATCCGAATTTCAGTAGAATAAATTATGGTAAACGAAGAGAAAGGTCTAGATTCTATTTTCCAAACGGAAAACTATAGAAATTTTTTTTTCTTTAATCGATAGATCCTATTAATAGAAGAAAGTTATACATATAACAGAAAATTCTAGAAACTCTTAAACTTGAGATAAAAACATTTGGAAAACAAAAACTGAAAATTAGACGTCAGATAAAAAAATGTTTTTTTAGAAATAAATTTTATAGTTTCTCGAGAAGCAGATAAGATACTAAAAGACCCGTATTTGCAAAATTTTCGATTTACTCTTTTTTCCTTGGCTATGTGAATTTTTGAACAATATGTATATTTCTTTTTACCAATTTTTGTTGATTTTTGATTTTTTCTTTTTTACTCTCATTGGTATTTTCATTTAAAACAACATCAACATAAAGAACATTCTATTACCTCCATTTCATCGTAAAAAAAGAACAATTTTAAAAATATTATACTACCTATTTTGAATAGGTATAATCAGAGTAATGGTCACTTAAGGTCAAAATGTTTTAAAAATTGTTCTTTAAAAAAAAACAAACAAATTTCTAAATTCTGATGCATTTTTGTATTTTACACTATTTCACCCTATAAATAGCTAAATATTGGAAATGTTAAACCAGAAAGACTATGTCATTTAGTTCTAAAAACTTGCAATAAGAAAATGAATTTTTAAAATTCAATTCTATTTTTACCGCATTTCTCCATGTAAGTAAGTAGGTACATAGTTAAAGTTTGGGCAAGGCAACTTTTTTATTCCAAAATATTTGAAAGATCCCGATCCGTAGAATTTCGTTCGGGCGAAACTCACAATAGCTTTAAAATTTCGGGGGAACAAAAAATTTTGAGGTGAAACTCACAATAAGGCTGAATATAAAACGCGGCTCATAAACAAATAATACCACTAAGCCGCAATATTTCACTTTTCCAAAATGTTAAATTAAGCCATTTCCCAAAAATGGGATTTATTTCCTTTAACGAAAGTGACTCAATTTAATATTAATTTTTCTAATTTATCCTTTGATTTCTCCTGGCTCCTATCATTTCCGTCAAAAACGGTTTTGACCAAGTTGGTCTCAAAAAAAAAAATCAATAAATAATAAATAAGTTCCAGCAACCCAGATGTATTTGTAGATTTTTAGAAAGTTACTTTTTTTCGACTGTATAGATCAATGGGGAATTTAAAAATAAATTGCACTTCCAAAGTGACGAAAAAATTCTTCCAACCAAATTGCAATCAAAATCCCATATTCTCCAATATAACTCCATCATGTAATGTCAATAAAAATCATCTACAGAACTCAAAAATCCATTTTTGTTGTTCGTGTGTTCGTTCGATTCTAACATTGTGTGCAATTGTAGAATCCTTTTACACTTTCCTCCCTCACAATTAAAAAGAAAAAACACCCACAGTTTACTATATCTATCCGGTGTTATGATAACATCAAGAGCAAGACGTGAAATGCACCCGAAAGATGAAAACTTATATATTGAAAGATTTTTACGTGGTGATTGAACAATAAACATCATGTTCAATTCTTCCTTTAAATTCCTTGTAGCCTATTTGGCACAGAGATCTGCTGCTCCTGCTTTACTTTATATACGAGTATCGTATCTGGGCATTGGACACGGTTCGGTGCTTAGATCCTGCACATTTTTCAAATTTTCTGAAGGTTCAAGCAGCAAGTACAACATATACATATATGTAGGTTATAGGACTTATCTAGGGAGTATGTATGATTTTTTTGTTGTTGTTTGGTTTGTTGCTTTTTATTTGTATTTTTATTCTTATTTTGGTTTTGTCAATGGTGGCGTCCACGATGTAAAACTTCAACGACGATGTCGCCATCATTATATACATTGAGCCACTCTTGCGCTCCTCTAGCTCGTTCATCGGGCGTACCAATAGAAAATTGCTCGGTATCCGCTCAACCGGGCGTATCCATAAAAATCTTGGAATTATTTTTGATGTTGTCGTCCGTTAACCTCCTCTTTCTCTCTATCCATGTGTGCTATTGTATTGTGGCAGGCAGGCAGCAAGGCTATAGGTAGTAGGGAAAGGATTGGGTGAGATGACAAAATAAGGACATCTCTGATATAATTTTTCTGTGGACGAAAAGTATCTCGCTATATAGACAGAAAATATTGCATTGCACAACAATGCCTTTAAGATAGTGTGGGATGAATTCAACTTCCGTGTTATGGTGTCCTTCTTTCCTCCTTTCTATTATGTTGTCGTTTTTTTTTTCTTATGTTAGTATACCGACGATATTTTTAAGCGTTTTTTTATAGGGTGTTCCACAAGCTCACATTGATAATTCGATGAAGTAGTTAAAATCACAATACTTTTGTCCCTTTAAGTTATTTGAACTTCAAATCCATATTGAAGGGTCAAGCCTCATTCTTCATGCTATTTATTTAATGTATACTGATATTCTTTAAGGAAAATCTCAAGGAACTTATCCGAAACATCAATGTTAAATCCACATAACGAAATTATTTCCCAAAAATATTTCTTCTCTTGTTTTCTTAAAATTATGTGAAATGTTTTTGAATAATTCCTATGATTCTTCCTAAAGTGGATTAAATTCTTAAGTATACCTAAGCCTCGTCTAAAATACTTTGATACGATTATATGGTATATTACAAAATTTCAGTTATAACCACATCCTGCAAAAATTTCATAATTAACTTTTTAAGTGCTAAATAAATTAACTAACTAAATATATTAAAAGATTTTCTTTTTGTCAATTATTCTGGGTCACCCTGTTCACAGATTTCAATTTCAATATAATAAACAAATACAATGAACAGTAAAAAACCCAGAAGGATGTCATTGCACACGGACAGAGTTTTAACTTTTGTTATAAAGGATAAGAAAATATTGAATTTGGCAGCCATATCACATGAATTAAATTTATTTACGATGTAAGCATTCGATTTCGAAATCCTTTGGATTGCAATGTTTTTCTTTTTTCTTTTACTTCTTTATTGGTAGGTAGGTATGTACATTATACTATATAAGTATGTTGGGGTATAATTTTTTGTTTTGCTTGAACAATCGTAGTGGAATATCCCTATATACCTAGCATGAGATCTGCAGTTTTATTTCTGGGAATTACATTTACATGGGTTAACATCTTTGATGCAGTAATTTGTTGGAATTATTTTGAAATTGGTTGTCATTTTTATGTTGGAATTTGTTTTTATTACCAAAGTGTGGTTTACTGTTGTTCTTATATTATAGGAACTCAGTAATTTATTTGAAAGATTAAGAATTGTCGAAATTAAAATTCTTTTGGTTATTTTGGCCTTTGGCAATATCGATTCAATAACAATCATACAAAATAGAAAAAATGTAAATTGTAAACTATTGAAATATAAGTACCTAAATGTAATTGATTGATTAAAAATACTATCCTAAAAGCATCCTATTTACTAAAGGAAATGTGCTGAACACCTAAAAGTATAAAACACCTCTGACATAATTGTATCAGGAAAATGTTTTTATTCATATTTGGTTTGTTTTCAAGTTTTTTTTTTAATTAGGATTTTATCTCTCTTTTTGGATCATCTGTCCGGCACACGCAACTCTTTTGATCCCCTTAGGATATGTTCATTGTTCAGTCGCAGGCATGCACCTAGGTATATTTCGAGGTTAGCTTTCATTGAAACTCATCATTGAAATTTAGATTTTAAGTTTTGAGACACAGATCAGTGATTATTTTGATGCCAATATAAAGCTACGGACTTAATTATTATTTTTTGTCAAAAAAAATTTTCGTTTAGGCCCAAGTTTACACGTGAAATGAATTTCTTTATTTCAATGATTGAACTAACTTACCATTGATCATTGAAATCTTAGAATTCATTTTATGTGAAAGGTTGGGCCAAAATGAAATATTTTTTTGACTAGAAATAATAATTGAGTTATCAGCTTTTTACTGGCATCAAAATATTAACTGATTTTGCTTTCAAAGTGTCTCAAAATAAGAAATTAAAATTTCCAATGATGAGTTTCAATGAAAGCTATAACTGGCCCCTAACCCAAGTCAGTGCACATGATGAATTTAAGTTTTTTGTCTTCAGAAGATGTATGTAATGTACATACCAGTAGCGGATCCAGGTCCAGGGGGGGGGGGGGGGGGGGCTGTCCAACTACAAATATAAAACCTAAAGAAAGTAAAACTTGCGTGGGCTTTGTTTTACATTATTTATATGCGTGAATTTAGCACCGCAATTTTCGATTTTCAAAAACAAAACAAACAAGAACAAACTGAGCTTAAAACAGCACATGTTTAATTATCTTTTTAAAAAATCGTAATTTTGAAAATAAAAATTGCAAATTTGCGAATTTAAAATTCATCCTTAAAATTTGCAAAATTGCGAATTTAAAAAAAAAATAATTACGGCACATCGCAGCAAAAGTTCAGCACAATATATAGCATAACTTTTTTTTTGAAAATCGAAAATGATGGTGCCTTTTTCACCCTAAGTTCCTTCGCGTCATTTGCGTAGGGTAGTATAAAAGTTGCAAATATGCGATTTTTTGTATCTCTTCGGTTTTATAATTTTTTGAGCACAAAACAGAGCTAACTTTAACAGCCGTATCTATAAAGAAATTTTAAAGCCATCTTAACTTTAAAATACCTCTAAATAGCTCTTAAGTGCGAAATCGGTATCTATAATCAATTTTCACATTTAAGCAACGTAACTTAAGGGCCTCTTAACTTAAACGCAAATCACCGCGTTTAGCCGGTTGCTTAAAGCTATGCGCAAACCGACACGATGGCGGTGGCGATTGCGATAACTTTACGCGATAACTTTTATCGCGCGATAAAGATGCGTTCAAAAACCTGCTCACATCAACGCGATATATTGCGTAGCAGGCTAAGTTGTCAGCGACAATACAAACGTTTAATTTTTGAAGTTTAATAAAAAAAAAACATAAAATGGAATTTCTCCCTAATTTTTTCTATTAGTTTTTCAGTTTTTCAAATTTTCTTTTTTAGACTGTAATTTTTCTTCAGGCGATATAGCGATCAAATGGTGCTTGCTGCGTTCAAGAAAAGTCGCGTAACTGAACGCAGCAGTGGAATGTGAATGCAATCCACATATCGCGTCGTTGTGTGCCCCTCCATTGATTTACGTGTGCGGCATCCACATTGTTATCGCGATCGCCACCGCCATCGCGTCGGTTTGCGCGTAGCTTAAAGCTATTTTAAATATATTTTGATATCTGATAAGAATTGTTTTTTGTATTTATTAGAGAAATATGTATATGTAATATGTATACATATTATGTATGTATGTGATATAAGTAGGTATAGAGTTTTCAGTTTTTTGTTCTAATAAATGTAGGTATAAATAATAATTATAAAAAAGATATATTTATATCAAACGGCTGACAAAAAACCAAGGAGATTTGTGCAAATAAAAACACGTCATAAAACAACATGGAGTCTGGTTTCATTTCTTTTGCTTTGGACTACATACCTCCAGTTGCTTCTCTTTCTCTCCTTATTTGCTAATGAGCTTGCTTTCAAAAACAGCCTAAAAGTATGCAATTCTTAGAATACGTTACACTACCGTTGTTTAGTTGAGTATCAATGGGAAAACGATTATAGATAAGAATTTAAGTAACATCATTTAAAGGCAATTTAAATATTTAAGGACACTTAACTAAATGGCCTCTAAAAGACGTTTTAAGAAAATCAAATAAATACCGCTGTAAGTTGTTAGAAAAACTGAATTTTGAAAAAAAATTCATCCCCAAAATTTGCAAATTTGCGAATTTAAAAAAAATATTTACGGCACATCGCAGACCCGGAACCCCGCCCCCCTCCGTGGATCCGCCACTGGTACATACACAGTCGTAGTAAAACTGGCTTACACTATGGAAAACTATATAAACGCCCAATTTCAAAGTGTAAATTAACGTGCATTTAAGTGAAATTCTCATGTTCACCACTTAAATAGGTGTCACAATCTCAGACAGTAAACTGTACCTATTAAGTACCAATATAGGAAACTTAGAGTGTGCACTGTGATACAGGCCCTGAAATTTTAGAAGTTTTAGTTTTCGTTCTATTTTTCGGTTTCGAATCGTTTATTGTCTGATATTTGATTGTTAAGGCCTTAATAATATACCTAGCTACATAATAATAAATAATTTTAATTCAAAAAAAAAAAAAAATGTTATCTATAATATATTATCGTTTAATATAGGTAGATACCTAATCTTGAAAACTTTGAATTTGAATTTTATCGTAGGTCATGAATAATCTCTCGACATTTAGGTATATTGATTTTATCCTGTCAATATCATAAAAAAAATCTTTATACCTAGGTATTCAAACATTTTTTTTTATTATATTTTTTATTTTATTTTATTTCAACGCTCTAAATTTTATGCGTCACGTTTTCAAAAATTCTATATTTATCTTCCGGTTTGTTTGAGAGATAAAAAAAACTAAAACTAAATTTTAAAATAAAAAGTAACATATATGCTTATATAGTTTTAAGTCTTATAAAAACTCTTTGATCCTATTTCATGTTCGCATATTTACAAGACAAACATTTAGAAAAGATAAAAAAAAAAAATAAACCTCGCTCTATACTTCCAGAACATATATTTTCTACCAAAAAGCTATAAATCCTTAATACACCATAAAAAACGACAAAGACGACGGGCGGCGGCGGTGGTGACGGAGGCATCAGCAGTTAAATAAACTAGTGGACCGTTTTTTATGACATTGAGTGTAGATAGATACCAATTTCACAATAAACAAAATGCCAAATATATATATTTTCACCCAAGCATCTGTTAGTGCAATATAAACATACACAAATATGTATACCGATTTACATATTCCCAGTTTTCTGATACTTTATATATACAAGTATACGTACCTACCTACAAATGACAAAATCCTTGCCAGTCAATAAAAATTGTGTGTTTGGTGAAAAAAAAAATAATAAAAATAAATAAAAATAGAATCTAAAATGATCAAGGGACTATATTCGACGAGGAATAGTAATAGAACATCTATATCTATCTATAGCAATCTGTGGAGCAGAAAGAGAGAAAATTTGAATGCGGCAGCCATTCTGAACAGCAAATTATACATATAGGGTAGCAAGGATATACAATATACATACATACAAACACACAATTACTGGTAAATGTCGAATATCGCACTGACTTCGCATTTCGCACAACAAGTTTTGCGGATGTGAATTTTATGGATTCTAAAAGATGATGTATATCGAGCAGCTAGAGAATCTATTTCCATTGTGCTAAGCAAGGAGGAAGGTCCTTTTTGTGCTGATGTTATATATAGATTTTGTTGGGGTGATGCCGAATGCGAATCCTACTGTTTGGTTGATATATCTCAATAAATAGGCAATGGGTTGTATTTTATTCGGTACCTACCGCAATTCTGTTATAGGCACTATTCTTCAGTTCAAGCTTTATCCCCGTCTCCACCTCCCCCCCCTCTGCGTATATATCGCGTGACTTCTAAAATCCATTATATCCTTTTGCCTTATACGTTGATCATTGAATTTGCTGTACCGAATTTTCAATGGGTCAGGTCAGGCAGGAGGCAGCTGAGATATATAGGGATCAAAAGGGGTTATAGATAGGGAGGTGGGGGGAGGTTGTTATAGTCAGCCTCCTGCAAGAAGTGATATTAAAATTGCGCACTAGGCACGTAATTCAATAAAACGGTTCTTGAATTTCAATTTCAATTTTATTATAGGTTTTCGCAAAAGTTTTCTCCATCCTACGCGGCTATACATATAAATATACAGATACAAATACAGATACAGATACAACAAAATGAAAACTGATTTTCCTCTCGCAGCTTATAGCTTGCTATAGGTATCTATCGTTTTTTTTTTTGTTTTGTATATACGATCCAAACTGTAAAGGATGTTCCGAATCAGCAGCGAGGAGCCCATAACTGAAGCGAAATCAAATTTGTTGCGGCCAAAAATAGACGATAAAATATATTTTATAAATAGGTGCTATACAAAAAAAAAAGGATATACAAGCCATGTACCTACAGATGCAGATAGACAGAATACACGCAGTTATATAATTTATTATTTTCCCAGATTTACAGTTAGGTAGGTATAGTCTTGGGGGCGTATAATAAGAAGACTACAGAGCAGAGCAGGAGAAGGCATTTCTAGGCTTTATTAAAGTTTCATCAAGAGAAATAATCACAGTTGCTTCACTAATTTTGCTGGTTCGCAAAAAAATAAAAATGAAAAAATCTTCTTCCATTTTGCAGGTGTTGCTGGTTTTGAATGTGGTGGGAAGGGGGTAGGTAGGCTATATGGTGTGAAACTGAATTCATTTCAAAAATGAGGTACAGGAATATTATTAATGGGGCAGGATTTTCAGGACATGCTTAATTAATTGCCGACAGAAGATGTTATGCGCGTATCATTTGGTCGGCAATACCTATACAGTATACCTATAGATAGGTATATACCTTCTCATTTCGAATAGGGGTAATTATTCATTTCGTTTGTTAATTGAAAACTGTAATTTGAACTGGGCATATCGTATTATTGTTACGAAACGATGAAAGACTGTAATCAACAGCTCGGAGCTGAGCTCGAGTGTTTATATATTTATATACCTATACGAACAGAAACTTATTAATTACAAATAAATACGAGTAATGGAAAGGTTGCTATATTTATTGTATTGTTTATGCAAAAGAAGGATCGAAAGTCATATAATTAATTTAAATCAACAACTTATTAAAAAATAATTATACATAAACGAGCAGTGGTGTAGTCGTTATACATATATAGCCATAGGTATAGGTGAGGGAAAAGGGTAAAGTGTAAAGAGTGCCATTTTGCCTCAGTCACATTGGCTTTGGGGCAGCAAAATCATCATCGCTGGTTTTTTGGAATTAACACTCAATTTTTTTTTATTAATCATGGATGGAGAGGCAGATTATATACTTTCTCGCCGCACTATGGGGACTTTTCGCAAAAGTGCTTGCAAAATTCAATTTTCATGTGTGTCTAAAATGCAAAAATAGCTGATTGCCCGGATTAAGAATAACTTGGACCTCAAGAAATTTAAAAAGCGAAGTCGAAAAAAGTGGTTCTCGTCATTCTGCCGTCTGTCTGAGTGTCTGGGCTGTCCTTTCGCCTGCAGCCTAAACGGGTGAGTCGATTTTCTTTCAACTTGGTACCTAGCCTTTTCTAGGGCATTCCCCCGACACGTTTTTTAATTTTTTTTTATAGGACCAAAAATAACAGTAGCTGCCGTATAAATTTTTTTAGCAAAAAATGAAATTCTTATTTTTCTCAAAAACGATCCCACAACTTTAAACAAAAAATTCAGTAATTTTTTTAAAGCGCCACCATTTTATAAAAGAAAATTTCCGAAAAATGTTTATAAATGTTACCTCCCATATATAGAACAATTTATTTGATTTTCGATTTTCTCAAAAATCTTGCAGATTTTAAATACAATTTTTTCTTATAACCAAAAATAACAGTATCTGCCATACAAGTATTTAAAAACGGGTAAGAAAAATCTCAATTTTCTTAAAAACCACTCCTAAGATTTTGATACGAATTTTTATGGGGCCTGCTATCATTTCGATTTATCATTTTATTTGCAAACATTTACAGTATTTACAGTTTAGAAACATTTTCTCTCATAGAACCATTTTGTTTGTTTTCGGGTATTTCATAACCTGTTAAACCGATTTAAATGAAATTTTTTACACAAGACCTTTTTATGAGTTTGAACTAATATTGCATATCAAAATTTACAACAAAAAAATTCAAAATTATTATTTGAAAAATCGATATTTCGAAAAGGGGAGATGATTTTTTTTTCCAAAAAAATATTTTTTAACTCTGTATTAATAACGTAAAATTTTTTTTTTCTTAAAAATGTTTTCAAAATTTTTATATACATATGTATATAAAATTAATTTTTATTTTTTCCAAATTGATTTTTTTAATTTTTGTTCACATTAATTAAGACTGATCAGATGGTGTACGTTGGTTTTAAAATAATTTAAAATTTTTGTTAAATTAATTTATTTCTAATTAAATAAATAAATTTTTTACCAATTTTTCAGCTTAAACTGAAAGTTTCGTATACATATGCACATTGCACAATGCACAGGTGCACCGCGGTGTTGTATTGTGAATTTTTAAATTCTTATCTAATACTTCCTTATACTAAAATACGTTTTTAAGTCTAGTACATACTTCCTCGTGAAGTGAACAACCATCAGTGCAGAAAGTGAATTTTTGACAGAATTTGTTTGACTTTTGCAGCTTTTATGGTCAAATTATCAAAAGCTACACCAAAAATCAAAGAGTTCCCGTACATTTTTCGCGTGAATATGGTTCACCGCTCGTGAACGCAAACTCTCCACTTTTTGTCATGGCTTCACGAGCACGCTCACGGGTGAACAAAAATGCAAATTTGTATGGATTCACGACATGATTCACAAATATGTACTAGGCTTTAGCAGGCGGGCATAAAATGTGGGCTCCCATAACTAATGTTTTTCTAAAATCAGACTAATAGTTCTTAATTATATCCATGAAACAGTGTGATTGCACATAAGAGCAATTTCGTGCGACCCAGTCGTGCGTTTTATTAATATTAAATGAAATATTAGAAGGGTAATGGGATTTAACTACACACCAATTTAAAAATGTCAATATTTTAATTCGATTTTTTTCCTTTAGTTTCCCAGGATATAGAGAAGAGAACCCATTTTTGTTTTCTCATTTCGATTCAACGTACACATTCTAGCGTTTTGTTGTACATAACCTGAGTTGTCGAGAATAATATTATAAAGTAAATAAAAATTCGCTATAATTTTAATTACTATTTCGGTCTATCCTGAATTGTTGGGCCACATCATAAGATAAGTAATAATAATAATTTAACTATAGGTATAATAGGTGGTTGATCTTTATCGTCGTTAAATTTAAACCGAACCGACCTAACCGTTTATTTCAATCAAATAAAAAAAATTCTGTTCATTTTTAGCTTTCTAGTGACTTATTTTTAATCAAACTTTCTATTTTAACATTAGAAATGTTTAAGCGGAGGCATACCTACTAACAATAGGCATTTTTCTTTTTGAGTTCAGAGCAGAGCCTGAACTGTCAAAAAAATAGTTGTGTTTCTTTTTTAGCTCTGATCGTTCAGAGCTTCAAGTTTGTATTTTTTTTTTAGTTCTGAGCATTTTCAGAGCACGCTCTGTTAGCTCAGAATAAAATAGATGAGTAAACGGAGTAAAATGTTGAATACAAACGAGATGAGATTTGATAGGCGGGAAATTGAAAAAAAAATCATCGTCAAAACAATAAAAATGTTGTTGTTGTTTCTAATGATGCACGTTGAGTTCCTGTGGGCACTCGAACAGCCATTTTGAATTTTTTGACATTTCCAACTTTGACAACCTGCGCAATATATTACCTTTAATATGTGTGCTGTGGCTTCAGAACTTACTCTGTTCGCTCAGACTCTGCTCAGTGCTCAGCTCTGAACTCAAAAAGAAAAACGCCTAATGTGAAAAAATCAACAGAATTTCAAAAAAGTGTAACGCCGAGTAGAGAAAGAGGGCGAAACGTCAGGGGAATAGACAAAATTATTGCGTTCGTGCTATGTCCGGTATTACACGGCGCGGGCTTAGCCTCGCGTGAATGAAGTGCAAAAGAGAAAGAAAGAACGAAAAGATGAAACAGAAATAAATCTATCTGAACACGCAAGGGTAGAAATTTCCTTGCGTGTTTTTGACGTTTCTCTTTCTACTCTTTCTTTGTTTTTTGGATTTGCTTTATTTCATTTTTGATGTTGATGAATGAGCACAAATTAAAATGGCTGAGGAATTCAAATGGAGCAAGAAAAGTAACAATGGATGCAATTAACAATAATTACCGCCGTGTCCAGTAAATTTATTAGATCTTTGGCTTCCATTTTTGCTATCAAAATTAATTTTTTGTTGAATCTAATACTGGACAAAGAAGATAAAATGAAAAATCTGTCAAATAAACGCGCAGTAGGTACTGAAATTATAAAAAGGCTTCGTGTAATAACACGCGCGTTACGGAATGAATGTTCAAAAGAAAATAACCAAGAGTTGCGCGTTAAACTCACGCGCCGTGTAATACATGACTATGTTCTTACTGGTCTGAGGAAACAGAATACGAAGAAGATGATAAAACGGACACCAAAAAAAGGAGAAGTGTTCGCAGGCAGGGATGGCCACATTTTTCACATTTGCTACGTAGTTGTACGTAGTTAAATGTAGTTAATGTAGTTAATGAAACAAATGGTAGCAAACTTATTTAAATTAACTGCGCGTAGTTTATTATGTGGAAAATGTAGTGTAGTTAATTCGGCCAACCCTGTTCGTAGGCTTTCCAGATTTGTATGTGAAGAAGAGCAAATTTAAAAAAGAATTTATTCAAAGTCTTAAAATACATAATTAATGCTTTTTTCATTTCTAATGTACCTCAACTATGCTGAAATTGCAAATCGGGTAAATTTTTTATATAAGTTTGGTTAAAATGTATGAACGAATTTATATGATTTATAGAAGTTATTTTCTTTTTATAAGATTTCACAAATTCACATTAGGAAAAGATCAATATCGCATTCCTCAAAAAAAAAAATTATGTCTTATACGAAATTCCTTAAAAATGAATATAATATGGACATAACTACTACAATTTACATTCACACAATACAAAGACTGCATGAAGACCTAACTAAAAACATATTTTAAAAGCAATCAACTTCTCTTTTTCTCAAGGGCGATAACATTGTGATTCATATGTAGGTATGTATATTTCAGGTTTGCAATGTAATATCATCACTTTTCTGCACTATTCATCAAATTACAAAATAAAAAGAAAAAAAAAATATGCTGCATTATCAGAAAAGAAGACACACAAAAATACAAGCGAACCATAACACAATTTTATTATTTTCTACATAAATCTCTTTTTCTTTTATATGTTTATAGATATCATATCATCAAAATAAGAATATCCTTTGCAGTGTTAAATTTGGTATTTTTAAGGTGACCATTTGTTTTAAATAGAAATAACGAAACAAATATAAAAATTCTCTCTTTATACAATTAATTTGATCCTATAATTTTATTGTACCTTATTTATTTTAAAATTTGTGACGAATGTCTTTTAAATTTAAAATTCTGAATTTAAAAATTCTTCTGATCTAATTTTCTGAAAATCGTTGTATCGCTTTTTTAAATAATAAAATAATTTTTTATGTGTAAAATTTTAAAAACATTTTTAAGAAAATGTACGCCTTTTTTTTGTATTTATTAATGCAAACTTAATTTAAAAAGAAATCATCTATCCATTTTTGAAATATCGAATTTTCAAAAAATAGTTTATAAAAACTTATTTAAAAATTCAAAATTTGTTTTATTTTAAAATTTATATTTTAATTTTATTTTAAAAATTACTTAAACTTATAAGAAGCTCTTGTGTACATTAAAATCCGTTGAATATAAACCAAACATAGAGAAACAGTTAATTTAATTTAATAGCCCAGTAAAAAATTTATTCCAATAATTGGAAGAGCGTGCTGACTGCTGATACTCACATGGAAATTTTAATCAAAATCGTATAGGAATCCTTTTTGAGAAAAATGAGAATTTCCTTAAGGGTTTTAAAACACAATTGTATAGTAAGTACCGTTATTTTTGGTTATAAGAATAATTTTCCTTAAAAATCTACTAGATAATGGGTGCTGCTGGGTGCCAATTTAAATAAAAATCGATCCAGTCCTTTTCGAATTATTAAGTTCTCAAAAAAAAAAAAAATTACTTTTTTAGAAATCAAAAAAAAAAGTTTTTGAAGATCTTGGCATGTAATAATATGTATTATGTACCTATGTACTTTTATAACTTTTTGAAACATTCTGTATGTAAAAAAAATGATCGAAATCAGTTGAACCGTTTTTGAGAAAATCGAAAATTAAACAAAATGATTCCATCTGAGGCACCATTTTGAACCATTTTTCGAATTTTTTTTTTATAAAATAGTACCTAGCCTTTTTGCAAAAAAAATTACTGCATTAGGTTTTCATTATTTGTCAAAAACAAGTTTACGGCAGGTACCGTTATTTCTATTCTTAAAAAAATGAAAAAAACGTGTGGCGGGAATGCCCAAAAATCGAAATGTACCAAGTTTATAGAAAATCGAACTACCTTAGTCAGCAGCGGGCAGCCGAAAGGACAGGAGAGGAAAACAGATATGACGGACAGAATTGCGACTTATTTCGACTTCCCGATCAGCGATTAAAAAATCTAGATTAAGAATTTTTTACTAATGAATTTTTTCGAATGAATTATAGTACTTACATATACATATACATTATTAATATTAAATTAAAAATATTATAAGAAAAGCGCATTTAATTTTTTTGGCTTAAAATTCATGTGCGTGAAGTTAGCACCGCCATTTTGGATTTTCAAAAAAAAAGTTGTGCTGTACTGTGCTTCAGTTGTGCTTATTTAATTCGCAGATTTGACGAATAATTTTTTTTTTTTTCAAAATTACAATTTTTTAAAGAGTTATACTTGTGTTGTTTTAAGCATAGTTATGTGCTGTCATATATATACAACGAACAAATAAAAAATCGCATAATTGCAGCTTCTCCGGCCAACAAATTTTTAAAGTGAAGTGAGCAATGAGCATTTCATTTACTCTATTGTGCCCAACTGTGCCGTAAATTTTTGGATTTGTTGACGCCATTTCGGATAGGTTCTTAAAACTAAGAAACTAAAGAAATTCATCCGTAAAATTTGAAAATTTGCGAATTTAAAAAATATTTACGGTATATCGCAGCACATGTTGAGCACAAAACAGCAAATTTTTGTTTCTTCACGCACATTAAAAATTCACATATCGGAAATGTGGTTTTGACTTTTTTTGAACAAAATTAGCATTACTTTTAGATAGATTATATCTTTTTAATCGCTCGACCGGCGATTCTTTTATAATTTTGCATAATCTGCTGCTTCAGAACACAAAATTTTGCAAATAATTTTTTTTATTAACAAAAAAAATCAAAACAATTAATCACTATTGTACTTTTGAAGTTTCTTAACATTAATTTATTTTCAATGTGTAGGTATATAGCTTTATTTACCACAAAATCAAGTTCGTGCGATCCAGGTGTGCATTGTATTTCAACTTTTGACCCAACCTTCGATGCTCTTGGGTTTTTTATTGAAAACATCTTATTAAGATATTTATGTATACTTCCAAATAATAACTTATATTTATACAGATTAATGTCTTAGAATTCTTAACAGTCCAATAATTCACAACAGATGGTCACCGCATTAGCTTGTTTAGTAGCTTCTGTTAGCTAGGAAGTCGGTAAACAGAGCTAAAAATTATACTATACCTCTACATAGTGTAATATAATTCTCTGTGCTCTGTTCGTTTTATCTGCTATCTCCTTCTTCTTCTAAAGCTGTCCCTCATTCAGATACTATACAGCTTTTAAATGTAATTAAAACAAGAGTGCAATGCACGCCGCCGCTGCCATCATCATCAACCATCACAGGACCCTTTTTGTGAATAGTGATGACGCTGAAAATTTTCGTTGTGCTAAAATTCTTCTTTCTTTGGAATGGATTTTTAAAAGGGTCATAAAAAAAGGACGTGCAATATTTTTTGGAAAGTGAGAGAAAGAATAAAATAAAAGAAATCGCATCACTTCGTTTTAATTAAAATCTTTTCCATTTTTTTTTTATTTTTTTTTTGTAGTGTATATTTTTATAGTTTAAAATGTTCTAGGGGCTGGGAAAAAGTTCGTCATATGTCATAATAGTGCAAATATCAAACTTTGGGATAAAAAAATTTTATAGGTGTGAATATTGCAACATAAAGGGGTTGGCTTCAATTGTAAAGAGATCCTTTTATGTATGTAATGCATGTATTCATACATATACGTGCTGTTTCACACTGATCAATATCTGAAAAATATTTCAAAGCACTCAAAAAGCTAAAGACAAAAATACCTGTTTGTAAAGGGTAATTCATTTTTCGATTTCGAAAGTAAAGCTAAATAAAACACACACATGCGATACATTTTTGATGAAAATTTTATTTGATTAGAAATTTTGGTCTTTGCCATTAAGTGTGAAAAACAATGGCCGCCTCGGGAAGATTCGCGGCATGCGATTCTTTTGAGGTAATTTTTAACCACTTTTTCGCACATTTCGGGTGTTGTATCGGCCTTAAATTGAGTAATGTTGGTTTTTAATGCGTCTAGAGTTCGGAGATTATTTGCGTAAACACGGTCTTTTGCATAGCCCCACAGAAAAGAATCTAACGATGTCAAATCGCATGTGATCTGTGGTGGCCATTTGACGTTGCCAAAACGTGAAATTACGCGACCAGCAACACCTGCACTTGCAGCAGCGATATTTTCGAATGAGTGTGCCTTATGACATCAGTAACGCTCCCACTCTCTTCAAATTTCTTCACAATTTTACCGATTGCTTGCGTAGTCGGTCGATTATGACGACCATAATCATCGTGTAATGCGCGAACAGTGGCTACGTTTGAATCATCACTTTTGTAGTAAGTTTTAATAATTTTAACGCGTTGTTCGATTTTTAAGTGATCCATTATCGTAAATGGCAAACATTCAACTAATATTATGACACTTCAAATAACAGCTGAGTTTGGCAGGTGTCAAATGCCAGCGCTACCAACTTGAAACCACGAAATGAATGACCCTGTACTTTGGTCCAGTAACTTTGTCGTCTCATATAGGAGTAAGACCTTGCGTTGGCCCCGGTATATAGTTCTGCATTTTTGGTATGTGTTGTTTATGTTGTTGGCCTAATGAAGAAACTAAGTTTTCGACCTCGAGCAACGAACGCATCATAGTATTTTAATATGTAACACGTACATGTAATGATGCATTACACTGCGTTTACCCCACCTCCAACGCTCAAGACACCCCTGCCCATACCAATTCAACCGTTTTTGGTAAAGTATACTAAAATACAAATATTATTTTATTATAGTTCACACTTAGTTTGCACCCAAATACGTATAAGAGACCGTGAAAACCGACAAACACTATCAACAGAATCGTAGGCAGAAGGACTTATGGACTCATTGGTGGAGACTTCAACGCAAGGTATCGCCCATGGATGGACACTCAATACAACAATGATGGGAATACTATTGTGAACTGGCTGAAGGACAACAATGATCAACATTCCCTTGCAATCATTTCTCAACCCAAACCAACCTTTCGGAGAACCTCATCTACGTTGGATTTCTTTCTCGCTACATCCAACCTAGTCTGTATCCTACCTGAGGTGCGAAACTACAACTGCACGATAACCACCAGCGACTCAGCTCACGAAGCCGTCCTATTCTGAACCAATTTTCAACATAAAATCATCTGCTTGAACCAACCTGAGGTGGGGTTCATTAGCTTGACGTAACCCGACTCAAGAGAGACGTTGATGAGTCAATCATTCTACCTACGGAAAACATAAATCTCCAAGATGCTGCTATAAATTCCCTAGAAGATGTCATCAGCAGCTCCCTCGAGAACCAAAAACAACAGGAGACTTCACGTGAAAATACGAACATCTGCCCTTATATATACAAAACCTCTACCACCATAGACAACGCTTAAGAAAACTACTTCAAAGAATCCACAAGCAAGAACGCAATACCAGCAACACCAACTACCAGGCCGTTTTAAGCGAACTCAATTGTGTAAACATCATGTTTAGAAAGTCAGTGAAACACCACGACATACTACTTCAGAAGAAACTCCTAACAATCAATAAAACGATCAACAGCATCATCGGCAAAAGGCCGCCAATGCCAGAAGTCATCACAACTGCACTATGAAAAGTTACTACAAATGAAGAAATGCAAAGGCGTTTGCTAAGTACTTTGAAGAACACTTCCAACCAAATCCACCAACAGACTCTGAGTTCCTAGATGAAGTCAACTCTTAAGTACAACGTGTTGAAATAATCTAGGAGCCCATAGATTTCAGCGACACCCCAGCGACGACCGGAATTTCACTTCTGACGAAATCAAAGAAATAGTAATTCAAAGACGTCTACTGGGCCAGGCAATATCTCAAACTTCGTCCTGAAGAAACTTACCCAATCCGTGATGATCTTCCTAGCAATTATCACGAACAACTCCGTTAACAACTGCTATTTTCCCAACAAATGGCAAAAATTGTGGCTATACCGAAGAAGAACAACAACAAAGACGTCTATGGATACAGGCACATCTTCCTTTTGTGCAACATGAGCAAGATACTTGAAGAGCTAATACTCGGACAACTGAAATCGTTCTGCAGCGACAACCACACAATCCCAGTTATGCAGTTCGAGTTCCGGAAAAAACACTCGACACTTCATCCACTAACTAAGATTCCAACCTCCCAAGTTACTGTTCGATGTTTTCTTGACATCGAAAAAGCATTTGACATTGTTAGGATTCAGGGACTTGTCCCCAAACTTTTCCAACTATGCTTTCCACATTAACTAATTAAAATTATTTACAACTTTATTCCAGATTGTTCTTCGTTCAAGTAGGCAGCTGCCAATCAACATCAAGGACAACCAGAGCCGGAGTTGCCCAGATCTCTAAATTAGGGCCATTCCTCAGCCAAAAGACGTCCAGACTCTCATATTTGCTGATGACTCGCTCATGTACGCCAACTCTATGTCACTAATATTTGCTGCTAGAAGAGTGAAAGCCCACATCAGTCGAATCTACGAGTACTACCAGAACTGGGGTTTCAAAATCAACTCAGCCAAATCTGAATTGATCTGCTTCAGACGACCAAGAAATTTAGAGGAAATGGAAGCTTAGCTGCCAACTGCAGGAACACCAAGATTACCCTCCCCAAGGAATTCAACTGTCAGCCAGAAACAACGTGAAATACCTGGGAATACACTTTACTGAGCTATGCCGGTTCAACTTTCACACAGCAGCTATACTGAGGAAAGCAAAACTTCTCTATAAGCAGCTCATCAGGCCGGTTATCACGTACTGTTTTCCCATCTGGTTTACGACGACAAAAACACACATGAATAACCTGGCAATATTGGAGAGGAAGAACTTGCAGATGTGCACAGGGTTGTACTACGACAGGATTTGTAGGAAACACATCAGCAACAAGAGACTCTTTGAAGAAACCAACATTGAACAACTAGACAGATACCTTTTCCAATCCAGCCGACACACGCATGCACGGTCCCTACAGAATCTAATCAACCACCCGATTAGATAGGAGGAATTGTAAACCAGCCAAGACATCCTGACCAGCGGTACCTTGAAGCAATGGAACTACTAGATGAGGATCTAATATAAAAAAACGACGAAGTGAATATCCCCTTCTACGCTGGCTAGGCTCACCCGTGGCCTCAGCCTATGATAAAAACCATCTCACAAACTTTGTAACATTAAAAGCTCTTTCACACTATTCCACTGAGTATTGACACTGAACACATGTCAAAAAAGTGGGAAACATCAAACAATCATGTAGAATGGTGTGAAACAAAATATGACAGTCCATCTTACACAGAATGATATTCCAGCCTACACGATTTGACATGTGTTAATACATAATAATTAATAATTTTTGGAAATAGTTCTAATTCTATCACACATTTCATCACATTTTTATTGAGGTTAAATTAAACTGTTGCGTGTGGTAAAAAAATGAAAAGTCATTTCTATCCCACAAATTTGGCAGTAGCATGGGATTCTTTCCCACTTTCAATTTGACATGTATTAATACTTAGTGGGATAGTATGGAAGGGCTTTAAACAGTACTTTAAATGACACATAACATTCTTAACCCATTTCATTTTTAGTAAGGTTCCCCCACACCAACGCAAATTTTCGGTGGCGACGACGAAAACAACAATAACAATACATGGTTGTCAATGAAAACAACACGTTGCTATTGTTTTTTTCGTCGTCGCCACCGTAAATTCGCGTTGATGTGGGGGTCGGGGGAACTTCAATCGGAACAATCATAGGTTGCAGCCATGAATGAAAGAATACAAGATTAAGCCATTTCATTTTTTGTCTTCTTTTTCTGATGTCATTTGAGAAAAATAAATTTTACAGCCAAGGATCTTTCGTGCGCGAATAATAATAATTTGTTAAAAAAAATTTACGTTTTTCAAAAATAAAATGAGAATTTGATTAACAAATTATTATTATTCGCGCACGAAAGATCCTCGGCTGTAAAATGTATTCTTCTCAATGACGTCAGAAAAAGAAGACAAAAAATGAAATGGCGTAATCTTGCATTCTTTTATTTGTGGGTTGCAGCTAGGGTTACCAGCTCTAAAATCAGCAAAGCCTGACAGTAAAGTAAGAAAAGCCTGATTTTAGAGAAAAAAGCCTGACAAATAAAAAAATATTTTTTTTTCTTTTTGAAACTTCATTTTTATAAAAAAAAAAAATTATAAAAAATATTCATAGATAACTTACTTTCATTTGGATGCACGAAAACGACAAGACGATAAATAGATTGCAACTGCAATCTGCAACAGACACAAAAAACAAGTACACACAAAAATACGTCATAAAATGGAAGTGTCATATCTTGCACAATAGGGTGATTATAAATAACACCTTTCTCTAAAACCAACCGGGACCAGGCGAAATTATGAAGCTTAGATTGAAAACAAAACATTAAGACCACAAAATTCAAAATCGAACAGCATTTATCAGTCGCTACCAGCGCTTTTTTTGAAATAGGAATTTTTCTTAAATATGTTAAAAGCTGCATAACTTTTCGAGTTTTGGTGCTAAAAGCATGAAATTTTCAGCGATTTCATAATTTCGCGCGGTCCCGGTTGAATTTCGGAGAAAGGTGTTTTTTGAATCACCCTATGGCACAACTCTTTGTCTCTTTCTAAAAATTGACAACTAAATGAAAAAAATGAATGTGTTAAATGTTTACTGCGATTTGAAAGCATTCAGTAAACGTTTTTCTTCTAACGATTATATTTTGTGCGATAATTATAAAAAAGCCTGACAAATGACGAAACCTGGCCAACGCCTGATTGGACATTAAAAGCCTGACGCGTCAGGCGAAATCCTGACGGATGGTAAGCCTAGTTGCAGCTATCAAATTTCAGAGCTGCCACTTTCACAAAAAAAGAAACAAAATTTAAATAGTGCACTGCTATATTGACACAGATATAAAATCTATAAAATCTTTCCACAATAAAATAAAATAAACACAGCCATATGACTAAAATTGTGTCGTTTCTTTGTTCGTTAATTGAAATATATACAATATGTCTGAATATGACATTTTCATAACTTCATTTTATTATAGTTTCTACATTTCCAACTGAAACGTACATAGCTAGTTAATTGAAAGTTATTTTTTTTTTGCAGTCTTTATACGAGTATAGCATAATACGACATCCTTGCTTATATCCAATCCAACATTAACATAATACATTATATCCTAAACGTCACTTCAGTACGAAGGATTATGCAAGCTTTGTTGACTCAAATGCCGCTATTTATACTCGTATATGTATGTAGGTCGTTTAAGCTTAAGTGGTTATATAAAGTTAATGTGTATTTAATTTTAAAACACAGAGCAGCATGCAAAACAGACGAAGTGGAATAATTAAAGTTCATGGACTGTTGAATGAAGCTAATTTATGAAGATAAATGAATTATATACCTATAGAACATAGAGAAAGGATATAATGGAATAAATGCGTTAGATTAAATTATTATATATTTTATTTATGTAAAATGTAATGAGAAATGACTGAAAGAAACATACCTTATATTAAAATGCACTTTTAAGTATAAACTCGCGATGAAATTAAATTGTTTAATTAAGAGATAATAAAAGTTGTCTTTTAAAATTATTTCACTTAATTGTTTTGCTTTTAAAAAACGATGTTTCGTGTCAATTGTTTTAATTTTCAAATAATCTTAGAAATTAAAAATGATATAAATTTATATTCCAAGAGTGTTCATAAATAGCTATACGTAGTTTCAAATCTAAAAGAGAAACTGGGTGCGACCCACAATGGTAACTTCCCATTGGTTCCTTTGGAAACTGGGCATTCGACATTTTTTTGTAATAAGGAAATTTCGAATTCAAAATCTTCAAAGACCTTATCATCAGGTGTTCAATTTGCCATCAAGTGAAAGCCAAAGTGGGGCCACTGTATTATATTTTTCAACGCAACAGAGTGCGGAGTGCAGAGTGCGGAGTGTCGAGTGCGGAGTGCAAAGTGAGGATGCGGAGTGCAGAGTGTAGAGTGCAGAGTGAAGAGTGCAGAGTGCAGAGTGCAGAGTGCGGAGTGCAGAGTACAGAGTGCGCAGTGCAGAGTGCGGAGATGTGGAGTGCCGAATTTGTCATCTATAGAACCTGCTTTATGGAGGAAATCAGCCCTGGGGTCGTTGCCTTTATCACAACTAAAATTAATCTGAAAACATTCAATTTGAAAGTTATATGGACTTCTGCCATTTTGTTTAATTCACGCCCAGCGAAGCGGGCGGCAGACAGCTAGATTTTTAATTAACTACAAGACTTAAAACAAAATTTATTTTTAAAATAAACAGAAAATCGCGTAACTTACAAATTTAAAATTTTACAAGAAAGACGAAAATATCTCCTGAAGTTCAATTTTTATTTATTTTTTACTTGCGATATACAGGGTGTCCCGTAACTCAAAGTCAAGCGGGTAACGGGTGATAGGGTAGGTTGTACCTGTTCTGGAAAAAATAAGAACAAAAATCCATCTCGCTTGGTTAAGTAATAATAGCAATATTTAGAAAAATATTGAAAATCGATACCCTAGACCACATTTTTAGGTACTGTGGTCACAAATTTCCGAATTTTGAAGTGTTTATTTTTTTTACGTTATCCTAAATAACCATTCTATTGATTGCAATCACAAATTTAAAAATAAGTATTGTAAGTTTCGTAAGAAAAATAAAGTTTGACTGAGTCATGTTTCAAATAAATTTTTTGAGCTAACTTTAACACTTCATATTTTAAGAAAAATATTCTACACTACCTTGCAAGTTCCTTAAAAAATTGGCGCGTTTCATTAAGATTTCAAAATGGTACAACACTTGCTACTTATTCATTCGTAAAACTATTTTTCATTTTTTATTTGAAAAAAACACCTCAGTTCACTTCAATCACTTTTACCAGAACAATGTTTTTTTTGTACTCAAAAATCGATTTTACCAAGGTGTACGTGACGTAAACAGAGGCACTATAATCAGACACTATTTGCCGTCAATAAGAGTGTGACAGATCTACATTACACAATATGGTACACAATACGGGACACCCTGTATATGGAAAGTTATGGATTCGTAAAAAAAATCGAACTCGGGATTTTGATCAAAGTTGACATTACGATGAAAGCGAAGTCGAAAAAAGTCGGTCTCGCAATTCTGTCCGTCTGTCTGTCTGACCATTCGGCTGCAGCCTAAACGGGTCGGTCGATTTTCTTCAAAGTTGGTACCTAGAGTTTTTTGGGCATTATCAGCACCTATTTTTTTTTATTTTTTTTAAGACCAAAAACAACGGTACCTGCCATACGATTTTATCAAAAACAGTTGAACTGATATTCACCATTTTTTTTGGAGAATATTTAAAAATGTTTTAAAAGTTTTGTATACCAAAATTTTTGTATTCAAAAATTCAAAAAAGTTTTAACATTTTTTTTTTGAGAACTTAATAATTTTAAAACGACTTGGTCAATTTTTATTAAAGTTTTTGAACATAGTCTAGCAGATTTTTAATTAAAATTATTTTTATAACTAAAAATAACGGTACCTCCCATACAAATGTTTAAAAACCGGTATTGAAAATCTCGTATTTTTCAAAAACGGCTCCTACGATTTTGATTTAAATTTTTGTGTGATTTTATATTTATACGATCTACCATATTAATGAAAAACAAAAATTTATACGGTATCTCTCATAGAACCATTTTTTTGATTTTCGACTATCTCATTATCATTTGAACTGATTTTAATGAATTTTTTAAAGTTTAATTAAATATTTTTGTTTGCAATTTTTCAGTCTAAACTGTAAGTTCCATGCATATTTGCAACATTACCTAATCACATAATACTACCTTAAACTTAACTACGTTTTAAACAGGTGGTATACAATATAGGCTCCCGTAACAAATTTATTTCTTTTATAAGGTAAATACAGTTTTTGAAATATTAAAACTTCAAAAACACTGCAGTGTGATCGCACATAAGAGCAAGTTCTTGCCAATTCAAATTTATTTACAGTTTTAAAGGAAAATTCATTTTTTCTGGACTAGTTTCGCTGGCAATTTTTTTACAAAATGTAATTCCATAAAATGGCAAAAGATGTTTTAAGTATACCTATAGGGTGAAGTTACGAGGCCAATGGCCCATCATATGGCACTTTCAATTAATTAATGTCTAATTATTAAAGAACATCTTCGTTCTTCCCACTTTCATCATTGGTGTATTTTATTTTCTGTGGTCTAAATACGAATTTGTATTTCAATTCAATTAAATTCTTTAATTTTTGTTGATCCTGCTTTTGTTTTGATATCCCCTTAAGGCTTAAAGGTATATGTATAAGTAAATAACAGAATTTCAAAAATTTCTTGGCTTGTCGTACAAAAATAGTGTCTACAAAATTTTGTTTTCAAATCTTGAAGGGAAATAAGATTTTCTTAAATAAGATGGCATTCAACTGAGGCAACCGCATAATATAGCAAAACAAAAAAAGTAATATATGATACTTTATAATACACATTTCAAAAACACAAGAAAAGTAACATCCAGCATCAAATTCAAAATCAGAAGAAAAACTCCTAAAATGGAACAGAATAGCTAGTGGGATTGTATACATACCTAATATAGAAACAGTGATGGTCAAAAGTTTTCACTTGGTTCCAAATAATTTAGAAAATAATTATGTGTCAATGAATATTGAAAATAATTGTAATTTGATGCGGTGCGGCGGGCGCTAGATGAAGTGTAAAAGGTAAATTTTTTTAGTAAGGGTTGTGTGATAACACACTTCTATTTCTTACCGCGAATTATATGAGATGGAGAGTTACTATTGATGCACATTGTATGGGCACCCAAATCCTACACTCGGCGGAAAATGACCTTCTTGAAAAAGAAGTTTATGAAACTTTTAAATTGAATTTTTCAAAAACAAAAAAAAAAACTCCCAGAAGGCGACATCTACTGTGAAGAAGTTGAAGAGAAATTTGGTTTCAAATTCTTTTTCATAAATATAATCTGTGCATGGAAAAAGACAAACTTTGGTTCACAGTAAAATTTTGTATATATGCATATGTATGTATGTATGTATATAGTTAAAGTTAGAATATACGTCCCGTCTGTCTTATAATATGTCGTATATGCGGTTGTGAATAAGCTGAAAAGGTTTTTAAGAAAGTTGGAGCTTAGATCAAAGAAGGATGCAACTATAGGTAGGTACATTAAATAAAGTATACAAATAAAACAAAAACTAAAATTATTAATAATAGAAGAAAAAAAATTCTTTATCATTTGTGTAGCACATTTATAAGGTAGACAAAACTGAATAAATTTTTGTACAACTTCTTAGATCATTTTTCGCTTCCATTTTTAAAAGGATTATTTATAGGGTCGCAAGTACTTTCATTTATGTATACGATCACACTGTGATTTTGAAAGTAACATTAGCTATGGGAGCTTTATTTTATGCCACTTCCTGAAAACGTATATAGATAGTTTAGTTTAAGGTAGTATTATGTGGGTAGCAGTGGTGTACGGAAGGGTGGGGAGGGGGGCGGCTGAGAGGCTAAGGGAGCTCGAGTCCCCCAAACAAAATGACATTCTATGCTAAGATTTATTTATAATAAAATCGTAGTATATTTTTATTTATTTTTTTCGTTCAAATTTCATTGTTGTTAGATTTTAGCTTCAATAATATTCTTTAATAAAAAGGTTTTTTTAATAATACAAACTCTATATACTATCTACTGAAATACATCAGTCAAGTAGAAGACTTAACTTAACAAAAAATTGCGTATTGACAAAGGCCCTCACTAGTCAACTGATGAGTCCAAGTGAGATCGCCGGGACGAAACGCCAAATTTTTGTAGGACTAAAGGCCGATAAAAGCTATTTTGAATCAATATTCTTTAATTTTAACAAAAAAAAGAACTATACGTATGGATATCGTAATGAAATCACTAGTTCATATACCAAATGTTATTTGTTTGAGATTTCAAATGAATCTCAGTATTCATAGACAACTAAAAAAAAGTTCCAAAACGATTTTGCACATCTAATTTTTTATTTCTTTTTTCGTTTCAAAAAATCCATAAAACGGAATGAAGTCCCATGCAAAACCTGAATAAACTGCACTCATTAACAAAATAAACTCTCTTACTATTATTCCAGTAAATAAAACATTTGACCAGGAAAAAATCGCCGGAAAGCTTGCTTTTAGCATATAACCTCCTCATGGTGTTATTAAGAAACTGTGAAAAGTCCCCGTCGATATTAGCGCCGCTAACAATTTAACGGGGGTTTGAAGGCCCCCCCAAAATGGTTTTTCAAGAATAATTCCCAAATGGTAAGTTGTACGAAAAAATGTGAAGGACTTACTTGTAGATTGGAAAATTTCCTACAACGAAAGATTAACATATACTTTTTTTCACAAAAATAACCGTTTCCGAAATAAACCAATTGGAAGAGTTATAAGGGTCTTACTTTTCTATATAGTTGGGCGGCTTAGTTAATAAAATTGTGCATTTTGTGATAAATGCATCATTTTTATTGTCGGTACATTATATGAGCATGATTTTAAGATATCGGCGCCCTGTATTTGTCTACCTCTTTAGGAGGAAGGGGCATTTGAAAAAAAAAAAAATTGAAAATAGAAAATGAATATAAAAACATAACGGCAACACCTACAATATCATATTAAAACTTTTTTTAAAAGCCAGTAATTTATTCTTTAATTATATTTTTAAATTAAGTTATTTTAGTGCTTAGTTTTTGAGTAAATGATTTTTAAACTCTTAATTTTTCGAATTTTATTCGAATACTACTTGGCTGATGTATTTCAGTAGATATTATATAGAATTTGCATTATTAAAAAAACCTTCTATAATAAAAATAATAATTCTCTTATTACTTGTGTTTTTCTTCTTCTTATTTAAAAAAAATATATTAACTTGAATGGCTGTTATCAGAATCTTGAAACAGTTCATACCTAAAAGAGTGTTTAAATTCCATGTTTTGTTCCTTTTTCCTCCTTGATTACAATAAAAACGCTAGAAAAGACAATCGTTTGATCCAAAATACAGTAGACGCTCGATATAGTGAAGTAATTAAAACCAGTCCTGTTCACTATTTCGAGAGAGAAACTAAAAAGGCTTTCCAGTGTAATTTTGATACAAAATTAATGTTTTTTATTTATTAAAGCGTAAAATAATTTCAATGGGGTAAAAAAAAATAAATATTTTATAATATTATAAATAACATACAATAAAAGTTATTATAAATAAAAACGAAAAAATTCAAATTTTCTTTGTTTTTTTACTCTTCTGTAAAATTTGCAAAAGTAGACTTAGCAGCTTTACGCATTTAGCCGACGATATGGTAAATCAAAAAAAAGAGAATCTTCACCAAATTCTATTGCCTTCATTATTACTATTACAAACTAAAAATATTAAATAATGAATTAAATAAATAAAAGATATTATTTTAAATAACTTACAAAAAAAAAAAAAAAAAAAAACACGTTAAAAATCTCCAATATCAAATCAATGAATTAAATTCAATTCATAACTTAGGGAGTGTTTTTTAGTGTTTTTCATTTTTTCGTTTTCTTGATTTTCAAAAAAAAAACCAACCTGCGTACGCTACTGGCATCGAGCACTGATGAGCCCAACTGTCGTACCTGGGCGAAACGCATTTTTCGAGTAGATGTCATTTGAACTAAACTATAAACTAAAATTGAATTAATACTAACAAGTGTTCAAAATTGAAAGCTTAATTCAAAATAGCTCTTATAACGGCCTTTAAGTCCTACAAAAATTGGCGTTTCGTCCCGGCCATCTCACTTGGACTCAGGGCCGGACCATACCATATGTGCAAGATGTGCAAATGTACAGGGAGCAAAATTCTGGAGGCATATTTCCAGGAGCAAGAAAATGTAATCTGATCTTGCGCAAACAAATATGTACTGCCATTTGCATTTTAACCACAAAACTTGTTCAAATAATCCCAAAATAACATCCATCACAATTACTGTGCTAAGATATTTCCTGCACACTCAATAACATATCGTAAAATTAAAGACACTAGACCTATGCAAGTTCAATTTTACCTACCTAATCTCAAGATATGCCACTCTGTTCGTACAAAAACAAAAAACAAATTAAAAAATCTCAACATAAAAAAAGTTCCACGCCACCTCATTTGTGCAAGTTTTGTCCCAACATTAACATGTGAAAATATGACAAAGAGAAAAACTTATTCATACTGAATCATGTGGGCTAGAACGTGTAGGTTTTGTTTTATACACCGATACCTGTGTATGCCGTATGGACGAAGAAGAGGAAGAATCGATTCCTCACCTTCTCTGTACATGCCCTGCTCTATCTCAAAGACGCAGGGTCCACTTAGGAGAATTCTACTACAATAATCCTAGTGATCTGGCAAGTCATTAATAGTCTCGCTCGCTTCGTAAGAAGCTCTAAATGGTTCAACGAGTAGGAAGAAAGTTTCCTAGATTCCTGTGGTATCACAATGGGCCAACCAATGGTCTAAGTGTGTCCAGCGTTCTGCTGACAACCACATAAACCTAACCTAACCTTATGTTACGTTCCTAAAAAACACATAGCCTCCAATCTATACGAAATTAGTGTCTATGAATATCTTATAATATTTGTAATTTGGTAACATATTTAAAATTTAAACAAAGCCATGATATTGCCAACAGGACAGAATATACCCATTTCACGAATGAGTTAGTTTCAACTTCAAGTTAAATTATTCATGATTAATTTAGTTAACACCATGTCCGCAATTGTTGAAGCTGCATACATATCTCCTTTATATCTACATGAAATACAATTTTGTTATTTATAAATCTCTCTCCAATTAAGATGTCAAACCGATTAATCCGACCATTTGACTCCCACGGTACTTGCCTTCAATGCTTTTACCAATTATCATCATCCAAAGCATCCCCAACGCAATCATATAGTAGTCAGCTTGTGTATATTGTATTGTATACAGTTCTATAGTTGGATTCTAGGAAAATGAATTCTTTTGCAACTATGTCGGTACTCCGCGAACTCGTACACTCGCCCAAACTCACCGAGTCCGTTCGTCCATCCGTCCGTCCATCTATATACACAATAAAACGTACCTATACACTATATGAGATTAGGATTTTCTCAAATCCCAAGTAATTACTTTATATGAAGAGGCAAACTTTAAACTCTTTCTCTTCTTTTAACCGGAACAACACTGGAAGTAAGTATAGATATATATGATGAGAATAGAACATAAAAGTGGATCCGCACGAACTCGCACTCACCCTTTGGTATAGGATTGATATTTGGAAATGTCTGGTATAGAAAAGTTTTTGCGTCATTGCCATAGCTCGGCCGGGCCTGGTATAACTGTGTAACTGGTAATGGTAACATGAGCTGAGCTGGGGCTGTCCTGAGTTGTTATGCTGGTATATAAAGGATGTGGTCGCATTTTCTTTTTATCTTACATTTGATTATTGTTGTATAGAACATAGCTCCGATGTGTTTTGTGGTCAGGCCAAAGGATCTCCGACCTGCAAGGCGATGTACAATTGTTCCGGTTCAACGAGCAAAACAAGAACTTTAACTGAATAAGCAAAATGGCTGAACTGAGCTTAATAAAGTCGAGGAGGAGATGGTTCTCTCCTTCTCTATACTCTCTCTCCCTATGTAGGGGCTATATCTTCATCTAGTTTTACTGTGTGGTTATAACCTTTTTCTTCCTGGACGGGTGTAACTGTATGCAGACATTTTAATTGCACCAATTACGCTGGGCAAAGTTTTACTATAGCTCGATGACTATATACGGTTCATATCTACGGTTCTCTTAGGTATACGTATACCTTCTATACTATACTTTTACGGATGTTTATGTTTTGGTCCGTTTTCTAACTCATTTTGTCGGCAATTGTTTTACTGGGTTTTCTAATTTTGAATTTATTGTGTTTTTGAAAGTTTTGTCGGAGTCTTTTTGGATTGAACTTTCTATATAAAGTTGTATATTATTCTATTTTATATATCCTCTATCCCCAAATAGCCTGATGGTTTCATATATATTATACATTTGTTCTCGTTCTTTTGTTGGGTCATCGTACGTTCTTCATTTGCAACGCTTGTTAAAGTTATGAAGTGCAATTGTGTTGGCAATTGTTAGTTTAGGACTTAACAAAATTAAGATCACATTGTTGTTTGAATTGAAAAAGAGAAATACCCAATATTATGTAGAATATTTTAGAAAATAATATTTTACAGGAATTCTCATATAATATTCTGAAAATATAAGAACGATGGCAACTATGTTTTTTGTATGTGGTGGACTGATTTAATTTTTTGTGAATTTAGTCTAATAAAATACTTGAAAAATCTATATTGAACCACAATGAAATCCCTTACTGGTAACAATTTAAGGGGCCAGTTATAGCTTTCATTGAAAACGATACTTGAAAATTTTAATATTCAATTTTGAAGCCTTGAGAAAGGAAAATCAGTTTTTATTTTTATGGCAAAATTAAGGATATGACTCATTTATTATATTTAGCCAAAAAAAATTTTCATTTTGGTCCAATATTCCGCATAAAATAACTTTTACTTTTTCAATGATTGAACTATCTTACCATTGATCATTGAAAACTTTAAAGTTATTGCATTTGAAAGGTTGGGTCGAAATGGAAATTTTTTTTGTTGATAGAAATAATAATTGAGCCATAAGCTTTATATTGGCATCAAAATATTAACTTACTTTTGTTTCTAGACGCCTCAAAATTAACAATTAAAATTTTCAATGATCGTTTTCAATGAAAGCTTTAACTGGCACCTAACAATAAATAATTGAAAAAGAGCAAACAAGGATATAAAGAAAATCTCTTATAGATCTAAGTAGATTATTTTTTGTTAAATGAATTGACAAACTGCAAATTTCTTTGACATGAGAGCTATAGTGGTCCTGAAACATGAATCGATTACAAAATTTATCGAATATAAAACATCGATGATTTTCAAAATCAACAAATTTTTCTTCCAGTTTGATAACCAAATACATACGTTGAAATTCATGGAAAATAAAGCCCACGGGTCTTATTTCCCAAAATAAAAGGAAGTGACACACGCGCCTCGAGGGCTTATTTTTCCTTTTTGAAATGGAAAGAAAAGCTGTGGGTTATAATTCTTTTTTTCTTGGGGGTTTCAATTCAAAGAATAAGGGACAAGTTACTGTTGTGCAAGAAAACTTTTGACATATAGGTGCCTGCCTGAGCATACTCTAAGCTTTAAATCCAAAAAAGGATTTAAAATCCTTGAAATCCGCGAAGCGGCCAGCGGGCCACCAAAGGTACTGTTATCCATGAAAACTATTGACATAGTTAAAAGTCGTTTCGTTTAATTGAAACATAAACATTCAAAGCAAAATATGAATATTGAATCAAAGGTATACTTTAAGTATGGGCCTTAATGATTCAGAGAGACAAAAACTCCCGCGGGTCTTATTGCCACTCCAAAAAAGAAAAAAAAACACAGGTGTTATTTCTTTTTAGAAGGTTTTTTTTTTTAATAATACAAATTCTATATATTATCTACTGAAATACATCAGCTAAGTAGAAGACTTAGCACTATTTTATTTGGACTTGCTGATGTATTTCAGTAGATAGTATATAGAATTTGTATTATTAAAAAAAAAAAAAAAAAAAAAAAATTTTTATATAAACATTGCCACGGCCCCGGGCAAAAACAAAAACTTCCAATTTAATGATTAGGAATTCTAGTCTTGTTGGATATAGTTCACACTAGATATTCGTCACGAAATCTATGTATGATGAACTGAACTTAACAAAAAATTGCGTATTGACAAAGGCCCTCACTAGTCAACTGATGAGTCCAAGTGAGTTATTTCTTTTATTTTGGGAAATATGCCCCAAGGGCTTTATTTCCGCGGGTCTTATTGCACTGCACCGAAATTTATCAAAACCTGTTTTAGACTTCGAGCCAGCCCAGTGCAGTGGGTTAAATCTGTAATTTTATTTTCAAAAAATACTTTAATCAACCAAAATCATGTGATAAGTGCAATGGAGCAGCGCAAGGATCAATCTTGGGTCCAGACTTCTAACATTTTTTTTTTTTAACACGATATACTTCGCATGGAGATGTCAAAAGACACCTTCCTGGTTATAGGGTACGCAGACGACTTCGCCCTTTGATAACGGCAAGATATACCAATTCATTCTCTTATATGGAAGCGAGATTTGGGCAGATACTACGACAGCAGCGGAAGCAAATGGCGACAGTGCATATATGCGGGGCTATACAAGTAGCTATAGGTCTTACCGAACAGTTGGAACCAGTCGTCCTAGTAGTCGCAGGAGTCACTCATATCTGTCTCCTATAGCGGCACAAAGAAAGTACTTCCGCGACAAAAAGACGGAAATCATCAGGAAGTGGCAACCGACCAGCAAAGGAGCAACAGGAGTGGCAAGAACGATGGAGCACCGAAGGCAGTAGACGATAGACAGCGAGACCGGACAGGAATATGACAAACTTGAAAGACCGGACCACCCCAATCGCCAACGGACACGGATATTTCAACGCCTTCCTTCACAAGATCGGCAAAACAAATAGCCCAGATTGTCAGTATACGGAGACTCCTTATCAGACGACTGTAATAGATGTGCTGAATGCTGCTTCTCCTTCTAATTCATACACTGATACACCCACACTGAACACTGAACACTATGCTGCATCCAAAACATTTATACCAAATTGTGGACCACTTATACTTACCACTGTATAAAAATAAGCAAAGTTATATGAAGAGCATATAAATACTTACTGGAAATTTACCACTCGAAAGATTTACATAAGGCGTGTTTTTTTGCAAGCCCAGGGGGAAATTGGTTGAAAAAAAACGACAGCGGGGATAAGCGACGCCATGACAGTAAAAAACATGGAGTTTTCATACAAACTATCGATAACATGTATGTAATTCATGCCGGTAATACAGTTTTTATGTGCGCTTAAGTTAAACCCCGAGAATTCTCTGGGATTAGTTGTTGTTGCATTTAACATGTTAATTGTTTAGCACCGACGTCGTTTTTTTCATCCAATTCCTTCCGGGTTTGCAAAGAAACACGGCTATAGAATTGTTTTATTTGAAAATTTTGAATATCGACTTTTTGAGATAATCGATAATCTTGTTTAACACCATACATTTTGAAGGTTTGAACATTTTGATCAAATAAGATGGGAAACACAACCTTGAGATCTGGAAAGAATCCTTGTGTACAAAATGCTGACCAGCGACCTAAATTGGAGACAAATCTGCCTGCATTTGCATTGAAGATTTTCTCAGGAGAAAGAAAAGAGGAGAAGAAGAACTATACGGAGAAAGAACATTAACCCAAAAGGGTGTAATGATTACAACCCTCCTGAAGTAAAGCGAAGATTGCTCCCAGGGAGTAGGTCAGAAACCGAAGGGTTGGGATAAGTTTAAGTCACGTATACCTAATGCTTTTGATCTAAAAAAAAGATATATCAGTCAAATTTGGAGATTTTGCGGAATATTGGAGTCAGAAAAAATGTATAAAAAAAGACAGAAAATAAGAAATTTCGACGGCAAATTCTTTTAGTTTCAGACAAAATTTCCAGTTTAAGGCAAAATTTTAAAAATTTTGAAAATTTTTGATGCACAATCCGATGACTTGAAACTGATATACCTTCCTTTGCCACTGTTTGTGTATCCAGTGGTGATGGAAAATGTGTCTTAAAGCTTTTGCTTTTAAAAGGATAACGTGGGATAGTTTTTTCGAAACCGGAAAAAGGGATAATCCTGAGAAGAAAAGTGTAGATACAATAGGTTTACGTATACCCTATAGAAAGGCTAGTCGGACACACTGGGATAATCAACCCCAAAAAGACCTCCTTATGGTGCATAAAGCATTCATCCTCCCCCAACAGAAAAAAAATTTATTAAGAAAAAAGTATATGTAGATTTTTTTCAAAATTTATTAAAATTTGTCTGGGTTCAATATTTCAAAAGATACTTTTTTTGAAATTTGTACCTCACAAATTTTGTAATTATAGTTCTTAACCAACTTCTTTGCTGAGTCCTCGCAAACTCCTTGGGGTATAAAAATTCGGTATATCCATATTAAAAAGACGAAAGATGAAATAAACGAAAAAAAGGAATCAGGTTCATACATTTCAACCTTGATATTCGATCTAAATTGATTTCATTAAATTTAAATATGATTTATCTTTTAAAATCATAAAATGATAAATACAATATGAAAAGCCACTTTAAATCATATTTCATAGGCATATTTATTGGTACCAACGAGTATACCTATTATCTTAGAATTTAAATTATTTTTGTTACCTTCATAATATTCCATAATTCCTTTAGGCTTTGTCCTTCGAAGCAACAGTATAGGCAAGTATAAGGTACCTAACCTACTTGAATATTCCATATTCTATCTTAAATCATTTAATCCGTTGCTATTATCCGTTTTGCAATATTACAAACCCCACTGAATCTCTATGTTTTGTCACATCAAGGAAATCTTCCTCGTTGTGAATCCTTTAGCGTAATAAATGTATAGTTTCCTTCACTATTGTTGCTGCAATACAAGCACCGCCATATCGACTATGCTCTCCCTCCCACACTATGTATACTGTATAGCTATGTAGGTACTTCTATAAATCATCGTTATTTTATTTCCCTGAGCACTCTCCAAGTTTCTCTATTGCCCGCAAGAGAACGTCATGACGAATGGTATGCGGGACTATATGGCAACGGACGGAAGTCCTGTAACAACCAAGCCTGTGTAGATATAGTGTATGTGTATATACTTGTTGTTTTAAATTGAAATACCGCCCGCCAGTGCTAAAATCCGGATTGCGTAACTAAGTGAGAGCCGGTCTTATTTCGGCTTTAAATAATATCACATATACCATCACCCATACACCGCCCGCATTTGCCATTAATTATATCTACCGAAAAATCCTTTGCGGCAACCTAACATGACCTATTCATGTGGATGCACTTCGCAAAGGGGGACCTTACATATATGTATATACGAATATAAAGGCGCGAGGTGGCAGCGACCCGACGGTGGCGTCCAGCGGGTGTCAGTGGTGCATTTTATATAAAAGGAGGCTGGAGCTATATATGCGCTCTCCAAAGCAGGTAATCCATTGCAGTGTAATGTGCTTCAGATGACCCTTTTCGTTGTTGGATCAACTGCATTTAGGCTCTCCAATCTCCATATACACGAACTCATTCGTTATTTCATAGCCTCTGGTGGGTCATACTCGTAACAGCAACGAAATACATCTAGAGTTTCTATAGGTATCTAAACGTATACCTTATACTGATGCTAAAGCTGTTGTTATTTTGATGCCGGTTCTGCAGCTAGATTTTGAAAACTATACGACGACGACCGACGACGTGGACGAAAAACTAGGAAAATCTCGATATACACATATATATGCGCGTCCTTCCAACTGAAATAATTGTCCAAAACTCGTTGAATCGTTATCGTGTAGTTATATAGGTGCTTGATACCTAACATGGTGAACAGGAGTGGATCTATTTATAGAGCCCCTTATATTGCCACGTACACGCACGTATACCCTTGTTAAACGTGTAGTTAAATTATTCACGTGTATTTATAACTACACGTGTATTTATAACTACACGTGTATTTATAACTACACGTGTATTTATAACTACACGTGTATTTATAACTACATGTGTATTTATAACTACACGTGTATTTATAACTACACGTGTATTTACTGTGTGTATTTAGGTAATACACGTCTAATTACATCTAAAACGTACTTTTGGTGTTTTACCAAAAGTTTTTCTTGGTTTGACATAATATCATGTAATAGGTACCTAAAAACCGTTCTTTTACATTGTAAAAATATCTTAAAATTGCTTCACCTCGGTGAATAAAAAAAAAAAGTGACGCTTTTATAATTACACGTGTATTTTTATTTACACGTGTATTTTGGATTTTTGTAAGTACATGTGTATACGTCACACGATTACACGTGTAATTAAATACATTCTTAAAATCGAGAGCTCTATCCTATAGGCATATTAAATTCAAAAAATCTTGAAAATTCAAAAATTAATGTTTTCTTCAAATTTAAAAAAATTATAGTAAGTTTGGGAGGCAGTATTTGTGCATAGATATAAATATGGTAAAAAATTATATCTTTTTATTCAGAGCCTTTCTTATAGGTAAATGTTCAAAATTGGTTATCGAAAATTGAGAAGAACATGTTTACAGGTTTATACATCCAACTTTGATTTTGAGTTGTGAAAAATGTTGGAATTAAAAATTTTCAACCTATAGGCCCCAGATTTTAGGCCCATGTTTTCAAAATCCGCTACTATCATATACTGAGTTTTTAAAAGGACCAACCGGACAAATGTTTATCCGTGGATTTAATGGCTAAACGTCGTCGCCCGAATGTGTAGTGTATAGTGAAGGTATAGTTAAGCATCACCATTCACCAACCATCCAATGTCCTGGTTCCTGCAATCTTCTGTATGTATTTCATCAGAGCCCATGTTGTTCGACTAAAAAGTTACAATTACTATTTGCCAGGCGGTTTTCTCTTAAAAAAAAAGAGAATGGGTCAGATCCAGCTGCCGTTATTATCAGCCAGCCGCGCGTAAATTGGCTTTAGTTCTGCGGACTATATAAGGTTAAAAAAGGACTAAGAGTGGATGTGTGCGCGTATACCATACCTACCATACCTACATGATTATATATGTAAATATATCGCGAGTTCTATACTGCCTAGTTCAATTAGATAGGCAAAACGCGCATGTAACATGTAAGTCTGTAGTAATTGCTCTTTAGAATGTTTTAAGTCGATGAAAGTATGAAAACAGCAGCTTCTGTTGGATGTGATCCCATTTTATTTGTCCCGTGTGTGTCTGCTTGGCTTGGTTATTCTGGTCTATGGTCTCTGGCATGTGCAACCAAATGTATTGTGTGAATAGTCGAGGTGGTTTTTTTTTTTTTTTTTTGATGGGGGCTGATTCATGGAGGCACTTCGAGAGAATTAGGAACTAATGGAAATCGCTTCAATTGGTGCAAGGAAATCGCACTGTGACTGACATTATATACCTTTATATTATACATGAAGCCATATTCATGATTTAATCTTATTTTGTATAATTCTGTTTTAAATTAAATTAAATTTGAACTATAAGTAGGAAGTTGATAGAGGGTGTGGTGACAAACTTTGCTAATTTACAGTTCAGAAGTTGGAATTGAATTTTTAAAATAGAAATTATTTTTGGAGGATTTAGATTGAATCGTTAGCGGTTAGAAATAAGCTTTTTAAATGATCTTTAAATCACTCTTCCTTTTTGAAATTGCCAGAACTGATTGCTTAACAACCAGTTTACTTAGAAATTAAGATTTTCAGTTTCTCTATATATATAGAAATAAATTTTTATTGTTCCTTTTTTTAGGTTCTAGTTAATCAATGATAAGTTTTCGCTGAAAGGAGTATAATTCAATCTCATTTGAAGATAATGAAACCAACCTGAATCTGATCTGAAGATGCAAGTTTTGTCTCATCAAAAATTTCTTTTTCACAATTTGTTATCGAAAAACATGTTTACAGCTTTACATCCAACTTTGATTTTGAGTTGTGAAAAATTTTGGAATTAAAAATTTTCAACTTATATGCCCAAGATTTTAGGCTTATGTTTTCATAATCCGCTACTATTATATAGCGATTTTCAAAAATGAACATGAGACAATTTATGTCTGTCAAACCAGTTGTCAGATTTTGCAAACTGTCAGTGTCATTTTAGTATAGTAGAATAGTATTTGCAATTTTATTGCGATGTAATTATAGACACTTCAACAACTTTACAGAATTTAAGAAATTTTGTTCCTAAATTCGATCAATGGGCTCAGAATCAACTGGCATTGGTAAATTGGACACAAAAGCAAAGCTACTGGCTTGAAAAAAAAACACTTTATAGATGATTGGATCTAGTACTTACCGATTCTTTGGGGTACACCTGCTTGGTATATTATTTTTAAGCTCGGAAATCTATAGTCATTAATAAAATTGAAACTTTGAATTTTTTTTTATTATTCAATTTAAGCAGAATATTAAAATTGTTATTCGAATTCAAATTTAAAAAATCTCTGATCAAATTTCGTAAATTTATTTTTTCCTTTAATTGTTTCATAATTTTTTTTTTTAAATTTTATAATAAAAATTTGCATTTTAAATTTAAATCGGTAAACCGATTTGCTTCAAATTTGGTAGTTAGGATTTTTACGTGAAGGAAATTCTATTTTTTGTTTTAGCTCATCGTGAAACGGGTATCTGCCATACAACGATAGGTATCTGCTCTAACGATTTCTATTGAATTTCATACCTGTAATGACCAAAGTGATTTTAGGAAAATTGCGTTTCCAGTTTTTTTCCAAACAAATCACATTACGGAAATAGAATTTCGACTTCTTTTTTTTATTAAATTGAATTATTTTTTTAATTATTCACGTATAGCTTGGCTAATTTTGTTTTTATTTTTCAATCTTAAACAAGAGCTTTTACAATTTTGCACTAAAAAAATTTGGAAATAATCTTTTTTAAACAAAAGTAAAATCAAATAAAAAATCCATTTTTTTAACACTTTTTTCGTTAAAATAAACAATTTTTTTTTTAGGATTATTTAACAGATACGTATTATTTTTTTAAAATCTTATAGAGACCTGAAGAAGCACGTAACCACGTGCGAAACGTCGTCTATTTAACAAAAAAAGTTAAACAAAGAAGACCTAAAGCCCACAAAATTAGGATCCAAATATATGTTATGTTAAAATGTACATTTAACTTCTATAAGTTCGTTCGATCTAAACGTTCATATTTTTTACTTACTATTATGGCAAGTTATGGATTCGTAAAAAAAAGAACTCGAGATTTTGATCAAACTAGACATTACGATGACAGCGAAAGTGGTTTTTTTTTTGATTTTTAAAAAAAGTTCAACATTTATTTTTCAGGCCTTAATATATGTAGTTCGAAAAAGACTTGATTGATTTTAATTTAACTTGGAACCCAGCAGTTTTTTAACATTGTTTAGCAGATTTTAAATGAAACTTATTCTTATTACCAAAGAAAAAGGTACCTCCAATACAATTTTGTAATACGTTAAGGAAAATCTCAATTTCACAAAAACGACACATTTTGTTTTAAACTCGCGCTGAAGATGAACTTTCAATTTTAAGTTCGAAATGCATACGATAATTATAATAAATATTAAAAACTAAAATTCCATCTTGTGTTTTTATATTTTATCGATTATTTGCGGTCAATAAGAAAAACATTTTCCAGTTCTTTAATTATAACGACCACAAAATCACGTTCATTTTAATTTCGGTGATTAAATATCGAATATAATTTTATAAATTTTGTCTATCGTTTAAAAATGGTATCTCTCATAGAACCATTTTTTTAATTTTTGATTATCTCATACGTGATGAATTTATTGAAATTTCTTACACAAGATAGCATTTAATTATTTTCAACAATATTACATATCAAAATTTTCAAAATAAAAATTTTAGATTAAAAAAAAAAATTTCAAAATAATTTTTTTGAAAATTCGGTATTTCGAAAATGGGTATGTACTTATGATTTTTTTCAAAATTTATTTTTTAACTCTGCAATAATAAACACTAAAAAATCACGTACCAATTTTGTTTTTCTAAAAATGTTTTCGAAATTTTATAAAGGTACATACATACCTTATACCTACCTATGATACATATAAAACATTAATTTTTTTTAAAAAACCGCTACAACGAATTTTGAAATTTGTTCTCAAAAATTTATTTATTTAAGAATTCAGATGGCGTGCATAGCGTTGGTGGCAAAACAATTAAAAATTTTTTTTAAATAATTTATTTCTAATTAAATATATGTAGGTATGTATATTAATTTTTTATCAATTTTTTTTTAGTTAAAACTGAACCTTTAAGTTTTATGCATGCATATGAGCATTGCAGTAATACTACTTTATAACAAAATACGTTTTTATAGCAGGGTTTTATCATAAGCTACTTCGGTATTTTAACAAAATAGGCTAGGCAGAATTAATTTTTTTATAATATTATAACCAGTGTTCAGAGTTAATTCTGTTATCTGTGCCAATAAGTTAAAAGAGCTTAAGTCGGCATAAGCGAAAATCGGTTTTTTAACTTCATATGTTTTTCATTTTGTTTATCTTTCGTTTAGCCTGGATCCGATTAATCTACGACAAAAAATTAAAAAAAAAATCAAAGGAGCTAATGTTTAAATGGACAAAGAATGCATTTGCAAAACAGATTATGTTTAATTTGAGCCTTAATCAATCAAAATGAAAAGAGAATATATATTATTTTGTTTTAAATGGCTTAAGTCACGAGACACACCTTATTATTTATGTAAATCAAAAGAAATTGTCGCTTAAGTCGACACATTATGTTGTTTTAAACTTACGCAGTATTGAATAATTTTACTGCGAATTCGAACCAAACTCAGTTTTATAAAACAGCTTATAAGTTCATATAAGCTATTTTACTTCTTTAAATCGCTACAAAACTGTTGTCTCAAGACGACCTAAGCTATTTTTACGAATTTAACGGACGTTTTTTTCTTTAGCGGGAGTTAATTGAATTTGAAAATAGAATCACTTGTATAGAAGTAAGGGTAAACTACTCCTTTCGAAAATTTGGTCAAAACAATATTTTTTATTTTGCAATTCCTTCCATAGTTTTATCTAACATATGTACTTTAATTTAAATTTTATTATAACAAAGAGTTAAGAGATGGATAGATCAAAAATGATACTTTTAATGACAATAAGGAAAGATGCCAAAAGGTCAATCAACGAAAAAAAATTAAATTATAATCCAGGGATCAAAAAGGTGAGTTTCTCATTTTTGACAAAATTATCTGTCGCGAAGCGTTATCGAATAATTTGAAAGATGCTGGTTTTTTTTTTAGAGTCCAGTGCCTACGTTCTGTAACTCTCGCATCGATAAAATTGGTCGAGAAACGTTAAAATATGGAACAAAACTCTTACGATTTATTTAAATTTTTATCGTTTCTCGTCTGATTTTTTCGATGCGAGAGTTACAGAACGTAGGCACAGTTGTGAATGAAACAGCTTCATATTTTAATCACGGAAAAGAATTTGATGTCAAAAATATATCTCGATATTTTTAAATTTTTGATTATGCCGATGATGATGACAGCTTTAATGATCCTGAATTTATAGCTTGTATTTAGGACTTAAGGCCGTTAAAAGCTATTTTAAATCAATAATTCAACAAGTGCAAGTAAAATAGTGTTAAGTCTTCTACTTGGCTGATGTATTTCAGTAGTACAGTAGAATCTCGGAAAAATGAACAGTTCTATAAGATGAATACACCTCGAAAAGATGAATCAAATATTTTCAACTTTCAGTGCTCAAAAAGATGAACGGGTTCAAATTTTGTGCTTCCAACTTATTTTTTTTTTTTTACTTTTTCTTTGCCTTTAGTTTCTCGTACTATATTTATGTAACATTTATTCAGTTTGTGAACGGTACTTTGGGGCATGTTTTAACTTTATCATGTAAATAATATTCGATGTTTTTATTTATAAATATAATATCTTATCTTCTTCAAACAAATGTTGATGTTCGAAAAGATGAACAATTTGAAAATATGAAAGGGCCTTTTTATATGTGTTCATCTTTTCGAGATTCTACTGTATATAGAATTTGTTTTATTGAGTTATTTAAAATAATATATTTTATTTACTAAAGCCTAGTACGCTGCTGATGCGAAACGAAAAATCCCATACAAAATTGACACAACGAAATCATAAACGGAAAATTTCGTTCTGCTTTTCGTTTTGCAGTACGCTGTTCGAAGAGCGAAATTCATAATTGTAGCAGATTATTTGGAGAAGTCTCCGCTCCTTTTTCGCACTGAATTAATTATACAGACTATTTATTGTGTGCGGAAAAATGACATTTGAGTTTTATTTGTGTTTTTTTTTTGTTTACCATTTTCTTACTTCATGGGTTTCTCTGATTTTATGCGTTTATGTTTGATTTTGTTTTTGGAGTTAATGAAACTCTCCAAGGCTATTTTCCGTTGTGTCTTCGCAAGCGTTTCGTTGTCTGTTTGGAGATCATAGGAAATTTTCGTTTCGCATCAGCAGCGTACTAGGCTTTAAAAAAAAAACTTTTTAATAATAATTTTGTTTTGTTTTAAAATTGAAAATATATTATTATTTATTTTTTTTGTACCTTATACTACTTCAATAAAAATAAAACAATCGTTTTCAAAAATTTGTTGTGTGAGTTATTCATTCACAGTTTTTTTTTTTTGACTCTAAGAAAGGTACGGCTGCATCTAACTTATGAGTCCAAATGTCATGCTTGGGCGAAACGCATTTATATTGGCCACTTAGGTCGCAAAAGAACCTTCAATTGAATTTCATTCAATATAGTCTACTAAATATAAAAACACAAAAACAATATTTTCTATTGTTTTCGTTTTTTCTTCTTCGTACATTTTGAACTTATGTATAGTAATATGAAGTTTTTAAAAATTTTTTGGAAAAAGCTTAAGTAGAAATAATTAGATCCAAAAAATATTAAATTATATTTTTTTAAAACATTTTATGTCACATAAGCTGTATTGTGAATTTTTTTGAAAAAGCTTATGTTTAAAAAACGCGTTTTTACTAACTATTTGGCCATTTTTCAATAAAAAAGAAATATGCATTTAAAAGGTATTGTAAGCTTGTGTCCTGAAAAAATTTTCATTATTGTATCACCAAAATTTTTTGAAATTTCACTGAATAATAATAAAAAATGACTTAAGCTGTTTTATCTTACTGGCACAGAATTTAATGACTTGTTATATAATTTATGCATGTTAAATATAAAACTCAAATTGCAGCTTAAATTTTGAGTTCAAATTAAAAGTTTTGTATATCTTTTTCATTATGTATATAACAATGTACTGTGTAGCTTGCTATACCATCAGTTCATATAATAATTATTTGATTCTTTTGAAATGTATGAAAAATCATTATCCTTGCGATTGTCTTTGAAATGTTAACTACAACATCTCGTTTATTCATTCTCTTTTTTATCCCAAGATTGTTCACAACATTACAACTCGTAAATTATGAATTGACTATGAGCAGGAAGTATGAGTTTGGTGGATATGGAAGACATTGCCTTCGCATCTTAAAATGTTTCAACAATCGTTATCTTTTTTTTTTTTTTACATATACATGATAAATATATTATATATGTATGTATGTATGCCTTTGTTGTCAAGTATAAATCTCATTCAAAAAGTACCCCAGCGGGTGGTAAATTTTCAAAACAAAGTACTCCCTCATCTTAAATATGAAACTCCATCATACTCTTTCCCCCTTTTCGTCTTATTATTATGATGGTTCCTGGTCGTTAACTGAGAGTCTTGAATTCTTTTGCCATCCCATGATGGCGCATATACAAGTTTGGCTTACACATAATAGTAACATATAGATATACATAAAAATTATAAATGAACATTATGTGTTCCTGTATATTTTTATCCATATATTTATATATTGGATGTTTCCTGTAAGAAGCCTCAAAGCAAATAGCATTCTTACAAGATTCTCATTTTCTCTAAATAATTTTTTTATCGTAGGCATTGTTTGAAGAACATTTAAAAGTTTTAATAAACTCCAACTCCTCCTACATATATAAGGTATACTGTGCTCTGAACATCCCTATTCCCTGCCTTGATCTATCAGGCTGGTGCGTTCCATTATTAAAAAAAAGCAAAAAACTCCACTGCCTGGTTCCATGGAATGAAACTTTATTTTATCTTGTTGTTTTCCTTATATTTTCGTGGTGAGGCTGTTGTAGCTCTGCTATTACACTGACTTGACAAAATGATAGACAAATTCTGTTTCAGACATGAAGGACTCTACTCTAGGTATTGTGTGAATATCCTTGTGAATAAACCTATGGAACCTATACCTGCATAAATTTCTTCCAAGTAAGATTCATAGATGTGGAGGAAGATTTCTTTTCCAGAAGAAAACAATATTATAATAGGAGACGACTTATATCATGCACCTCAGTATATATGTATGTGCATTAGGGTGGAGCGTCGATGTATGGAGAAAAATAAAAGTTGTTTTATCAATTTCGAATACCTCCATTTTTTTGCGTTTCGATGAGTAGAATAATTTGACATTAAAAAAAAAGTTTCGATTAAGTCTTTGGCCCTCTACCTTAGCTCAAAGTTTCGACTTTTTGGAAAAAAAAAATGTTTTTTTCGGAAACGTTAAAATTATTTTACAAGTTTGAAATAAATTATATGTTGTAAAACTTATTTGCACCACTGTATTAAACTTAAAACAACTGTTTAGTCAATAGCTATTATTGCAATTTATGCTTTCATGTTAACTTCATTAACTATTTAATGTACAGTCTTTCTTGAATTACCAAACATTAAACACTTATTCTTTAATCTACTGGCTGCCTTTTCATTTAGTTTACCTACAATCTAACAGGTTATGGGCCCAGGTCACACAGAGAAATAAGAAAGAAGTGTAGTTATTTTTTTTTGGTTTTTCAATTTGTAAGCTAAATAATTTTCTTTATTAATTCGTAAGTCGAGTTTTGTTCTTGATACAATTACGATGAGTTCGTTGTACCAGATCGATAAACTTAATGGAGAAAATTATGGAACTTGGGCAATTCATATGAAGAGCGTGCTTGTCCACACAGATCTCTGGTCGTATGTCGATGGATCGAATAAGTTGGCGGCAGAGCCAAAGCCTGAGGAAAAAACAGCATGGGAAGCATCGGATGGAAAAGCTATGGCAACCATCCTTCTCAGTGTAAAACCGTCGGAGTTAATTCACATCAAGCACTCGAAGACTTCCAAAGATGCATGGGACAGATTGTGTGAACTGTACCAGCCTAAAGGGCCTGCCAGCATGGTAAACTTGTTTAAGCAGTTGTTGCAAGCAAAAATGTTGGAAGGCCAATCCATGCAAAACCATATCAACGAATTTACAAGAGTGGTAGAAAAATTGGGTGAGATACAGGTGGCTGTCCCCGAAGAACTCTTGACGATAATTTTATTATGTAGTTTGCCAGATTCTTACGAAAATTTTATAGTCGCAATCGAGAGTCGCGATATTTTGCCATCGGTTTTAAACTTAAAAACAAAGCTTATGGAGGAAGAGCGGAGAAGATTGAACAAAGACCAACATAACAGTGGAGTAAGTGAGCATATTTTTACCGCAAAATCGCGTGAGAAAAATCATGGTAAAAACGGGAAAGGAAAATGTTATTCTTGCGGTAAACGTGGGCATTTTGCATCCGAATGCCGAAAATCAAAACCACGACAGTTATCTTCGTTTGGTCTCTTTTCTTCAATAGATGCGTCAATGCTGCAACGGGACGAATGGTGTTTGGATAGCGGTGCGACTTCCCATATGTGCTGCAATAGAGATCTTTTTATTGAATTTCACCATGCCATTGAGGGAGAGAAAGTACAGCTAGCAAACGATAAATTCGTCATATCAAGTGGATTTGGAACAGTCAGGTTGACCTTCAGTACAGGTGATATATTTCTAAAAAATGTTTTGTTCATTCCAGAATTACAAGGAAGCTTTATATCAGTGAGTAAAATAACAAACCATAATTACACAGTGGATTTTATACACAATTCTGCCATAATAAGAAATCCAAATAAAGTTGTTGTTTTAAAGGCCGATAAGAAAAGTGAACTATATATTGTTAAACCTCATACTGAATTTATTTCTTTTCAATCTAGCACCAAAACAAACACCTTCGAAAAATGGCACCAAAGATTTGGACATCTCAATATGAATAGCCTTCAGCAGCTAAGAGACAAAGAAATGGTAACTGGTTTGAATGTGGATCCCTCTGATGTCAACCTAGACTGTGTTGTGTGTGCAAAAGGCAAATTGACGGTGCAACCATTCCCTAAACAATCGTTAAATCGGAGTAAAAAATTGCTAGAGCTGGTGCATAGTGACGTATGTGGACCAATGAAGATTCCATCAGCTGGGGGAGCAAGGTATTTTATCACGTTTATCGATGATAAATCTCGAAAAATACAAGTATACTTCCTGAAAACCAAGGATGAGGTATTTAGCACATTTAAACAATTCAAAAGTATGGCCGCAGTCCAAACGTCAAATAAAATTAAATTCTTACGAAGTGACAATGGACGAGAGTTTGTGAATAATAATTTTAATGAATTTTTGCAACAACAGGGAATAACACGTCAACTTTCGGTACAATATACCCCGCAGCAGAACGGAGTAGCTGAGAGAGCCAACCGTACACTGGTTGAGATGGCTCGGTGTCTTTTGTTGGACCAGAATCTACCAGAATACCTGTGGGCGGAAGCCATCAACACTGCTGTTTACCTGAGGAACAGGTCGCCATCCAAAATTTTAGGTAATAGTACCCCATATGAGTTATGGACAGGAGTCAAGCCTTGCGTTTCGCACTTAAAAGTATTTGGTTCGCGGGCTATTGTTCTAAACAAAAAGCCTGGGCATTCAAAATTTGCTGCAAAGGGAAGAGAGCTGATGCTGGTTGGATATTCGGAAGAATCCAAGGGGTATAGGCTTTTCGATCCCAAAACAAGAAAAATCGAAAAGAGTCGCGATGTGAAATTTTTTGAAAATAATGTACAGAATACTTTTATCGATACGAAAGATTTTTTACTTGCAGAGGATGATAACACCGAAGCCACCAAAAACCAACTACAACACAATAAAAATAATGGAACCCCAAACGTAACACCCAACTCCACAAAAGAAGAAATAAAGACAGCAGATTCACCTACTTCACCCGGTAAAACGTTAGTCGTCGGCCCGGGACGGCCTAAAATTATTCGTAGTGGGAAGCCTGGTAGACCTACGAAGCAATTTAATATGGTTGAAGCAGTTAATTCAATTGGACTTGAGTATTCGATCCCATCATCTGTCGCAGAAGCCAAATCCTGTAAAGGTGCTGCCAAATGGGAAAGTGCTATGCATTTGGAGTTAAAAGCACTCATAGCCAACAAGACCTGGGATCTTGTAGATCCCCCTCCAAAGAATGAAATAATTGGATGTAAGTGGGTCTTCAACCTGAAACGAAAACCAGATGGCTCGATTGACAGGTATAAATGTAGGCTCGTTGCTAAGGGATGTTCCCAAAAGTACATGATTAATTATAATGAAACTTTTTCCCCCGTTGTCCGGTATTCGACAATTAGATTGGTTTTAGCCATTTCAGTGCAGTATGAACTCCTGGTACACCATCTAGATGTGACATCTGCCTACCTAAATGGTGAGTTAACCGAAAATGTTTTTATGGCCCAACCCGAAGGATTTGTGGATGAAAAGCATCCTCAGAAGGTTTGCAAATTACGTAAGTCGTTATACGGGCTAAAACAAGCTGGAAGGCAATGGAATTGCAAATTAAATGAAGAGCTCACAAAAATCGGTTTTAAGAGGTGCAGTGGTGACATCTGTTTGTATGTCATGAACAGAGGTGCTGAGGTAAATATATTAGCTGTATACGTTGATGATTTCCTCATCGCTTGTTCAACGGAGTCATCAATGCAATCTATTAAGAAACAAATCGAAGCAGCATTTCAGTGCGTGGACAAGGGGCCAGTCTCACAATTTTTGGGTATAGAAGTCGAGCGTACCGACCCGAGGGGAGCTATTGCGATTCATCAACATCAACACATACGAGAGCTACTACAAAGACATCGAATGGAAGCATGCAGGCCATGTTTCACACCCCTTGATCCTGGGATGGTGATGACTAAATGCCAAAACGATTCATGCAAGAAGGAAGATCCGAGTTACTACCAGTCAATTGTGGGAGCTGTCATGTACTTAGCAGTTTCTACGAGACCTGACATAAGCCATACCATTAGCAAACTATCACAGTACAACTGCGATCCACATAATGAACATCTTGGAGCGTTGAAGCATCTGCTGCGTTATATTAAAACAACGATCAATTGTATGTTAAATCAACCGATGGACTAGAGGGGTACGTAGACGCGGACTGGGGAGGTAATATAGATGATAGAAAATCTTACACAGGATTTGTATTTACTTTTGGCGGAGGAGTCCTCTCATGGGAGTCCAAAAAGCAGTTGTCCGTTGCTTTGAGTAGCACAGAGGCGGAATATATGGCACTATCGCAAGCCAGCAAAGAAGCCGTATATTTGCGGAACTTGCTATCAGAGTTAGGACTTGTTACTAATAATTCTTCTGTTCTTTTATTTAACGATAATATAGGTGCTCAACAGTTGGTCAAAAATCCAGTGCATCATCCGAGAAGCAAACATATCGATATCCGGTACCACTATATTCGAGACCTATATGAAGATGGCGTAATAGATCTAAAGTACATCTGCTCTGATGAAATGATGGCGGATATTTTCACAAAGAACTTAGCAAAGACGAAGCACCTGAAGTTCAGTTCGATGTTGGGCATCCCGCTTAAATAATTTTGTTTTTCTTTTATAATTTGAATTGCAACACTACCATTGTGGAGGAGTGTTGTAAAACTTATTTGCACCACTGTATTAAACTTAAAACAACTGTTTAGTCAATAGCTATTATTGCAATTTATGCTTTCATGTTAACTTCATTAACTATTTAATGTACAGTCTTTCTTGAATTACCAAACATTAAACACTTATTCTTTAATCTACTGGCTGCCTTTTCATTTAGTTTACCTACAATCTAACATTATATGATATCATTCATGAAAAAAGAAAACACAAATTATAATATATTAACTTTATTTAAACAAATAAATTAACACAAACTTGAAAATAAAAACTTATTAATTCATAAGACGCCATTCAGAAACTAACCCAATTAAACTTTTTATTTTTCAAGTTGTAATTTTTTTTTTGTCTTCCAAATCCTGATCGCTATAGTTCTATCCAACAAAGGGGGTGCTGTGAGTTGTGACTCGCTCCAGATAAAAAAGATTTTCATAGCGCAAATATATGAAAAAATTGAATTTAAGTAGCACCTTTGAACATATATCTCGAGAACGGCTAATCATACAATATAAGTCGTTGTACATTTTTTATAGGAAATTTAATTATCTTTCTTTTTACTACAAATATTATTTTGTAGGATTTGTACTTTCGGAAATACAGAGCAAAGCAAAAAAATTTGCGACTTTTTTCCAATTTTGCAAAACTTTGACCTGTGGTAGAGGGCTAAGAAAGGCAATTTTTATTTTTTTTTTATTTTTTACGGGTAGCTTAGGTAATTACGCAACTTTTTAGTGCTATATTCTAATAGCTAAATCGAAAAATAAATTTGACGCTCCACCCTAATGTACATGGATAGACGTAGATAGGTAGGTATATAGAACCATGAAATGAAAAATGAACAAGAAACTTTAACAATAGAATAAGAGAAAAAAATTGAAAAGAAAATTTAAGGAAACAATTTTTAACATTTTTGCTTCAACCTTCTGTGTGCATTGCATATACTCGGATCAGTTTTTCAATCTTGTGCAAACTATATGGAATCTCAGAACTGTATATTGGAAGCAATAGAGCAGATTTAAGGGTAAGAGCTATGTTGATGAGTTTGATGATTATGGTGCCAAGTATATATGAGTAGAAGCTTAAGAAGGAAACTATACCTACATTATTACCTGGTTTTAAATATCGAGTCGGTCACTATTTTTTATTTGAGACTTTATAAAAAAATTAATTAAACAGCTTAGCAAAAATAAAAAAAAAATGTTGACAATGTTGCCAAGCCATAATTTTTTAGTGTTCAATTATCTAGAGTTTTTACTTTTTTTTTTTATTTATTGAAGGTAATAACTCGTTGAGTCAATATTATTTCATTGATTTCTTCTCTGAATTAAGTTGAAATTGTATCGTATAGTAAGGAGCAACAGGGTCAGTCACGTAAACAATTGAACTTGATTCATACCCAGTGAAGACATATTATGTAGGTACACTGAGCGTTTCAAAAAATTCCTTAAAATTGTTAATTATTTTATATTTATTCTATTGTTGAATCTTTGTAAAATATTCAGGGGAAAAAATGTTAAGTTATGAAAGCAGAACAAATAAAGTCAAAATAAAAATGCACGACTGGGTCGCACGAGCTTACTCTTTTAGTTAGCTCTTAATAGTTAGATCTATTCATCTAATTTTAAAAGAAGTAAGTTAGTTATGTGAGCCTTAATTTTATATGCCACCTGCCAAAAACGTAGTATAGTTTAAGGTAGAATTTATGTGAGTACATTAAAATGAATAATATATAGCACCGTGTTTTGCATATGTATGCATGGAAATGGAACTGAAAAAATGTAAAAAAAAATATAATTATAATTTTTAAAATTGTTTTGACATCATCGCGATGTACACCCATAGGCGGATTAACCCTCAGGAAAAAAAGGAAACTGCCTAGAGGCCCCGCGGATCTTGATTTTTTTGATAGGTGTATTTAAATTTCTTCTTAATTTTTTTTTAATAATAAATTAAATTTGATAATCATTGTGACTCAATTTAGTTATTATGAACTAACAGAACAAAAATAACTGAGAAATTTCTCGGTACTATTCAGAGATGAAGCGTGTTTGAACTACGCTTCCACCCATTTTAATACCTTCGTGAAGTTGAAATGGGATTTTTTTGTTTCGAACACATGAGACGCGACGCAGGGCTTTGAAACTGTAACTAAAGTACGAAATTTCAAATTCTTTTTCAGGGCATCTCCATCCCACAAAAATCATATTGCCTTTTAAATGACTACGTTATTAAGTTGAAAGTTATGAACACACTCGATTTGAATCCATTTTTAAAGCTTTGAAAAGCATTTGTATTGAATGAAATTTCAAAACCTTATAAAACTCCATAACACCTCGTGTTGTGGAAATTATATAAAAGACTTGATCACCAAATGATGCCTCCGGTCCCGGTTGACGTCTTTAAACTATGGTAAGATGTCAAGCTATAGGTACATACATGCAATAGAATTAAAAGTCAGTGAAGTGACTTACACGGACAACTGGATTGATTTTTATCCTTAAGTTCTAATAGTCAGATCTTCAAGGGTGAGATATTTAAATAATAAATGCATGAAATATTTTAGGCATGAATAAAAACTATCACCATAATGTTCGCTTGAACGTAGATTTATTTATGTTTCTGTTATATCTAGCAAATAGAAGTCATTTTCAATGTCCCTGTATTTTTTGTAAATTGAACCCGAGTCAACTGAAAAGCAGTTTTTCAGTGTTGAATTGAGCTAAACTTTCAGCTGTCAAACATTTATCGAAATCGATGTGTGACAAAATCGAGGCTTCACTATCGAAATCGAAATGGTGCCACTAAAAAACTGCTTTTTTTCATAGTGTGGTAACTATGTTTCTATAGATTTTTTAATGAAATATCTAATAGGAGTTAATTCACCAAATTTGTTGAGTTCGCTAAGCATATTTAGCTATCCAAACAAATTTCATATAATGTTGAGCTGCTGTTGCATCAGCTATCATCAGCTGCTTAGCTCTGGTAGGTATCCGAATTTTGAAATACAGAATTTTGTTGTACAGATTTTTTGAAACCAAATTTTGGTACATACAAAATTAGAACTCTTAACCCGATTGTATCCCTTTGATTGTATCATTGAAAACCATGATTTCCAATTTGATTACAACAATTTTTAAATTTAGAATCGCAATTGTCGAATTGGAAATAGCGTTTTCTTTTAGAAACAATGAAATAACAAATAAGAAAAGAATTAAAGGAAGAATAAAAAGAAAATAAGGTCAATGACTAAGAAAATAAATAAATTAAAAGAAACTTTGTGTGGTGTTCGCATCGGAAAAAAATGACAGAAGGAACAAAAATTACAAAAAATAAAAAAAAAAAAACTTGGAAATGTTTCCATTGGTTTTTTTCTTAAAAAATTAATGCTGAACTGACAACTTTTTCAACATTTCTCATATTTTAAAAATCAAATTTTTGTAGATGTAGGAGTAAGAGACTAGCATTGCCTTGGGGCCTCTACATGTCTTAATCCAGCCCTGTGTACACCGTCTGATTTTTTAAATAAATCACTTTTAACGAAAAAAAAATCTTTAATATTTTAATTAAAACAAATTTTGTATGCAGTTTTTTAGTAGATATTTATTAATGCAAAGTTAAAAAAATAGTTTTGAAAAATAATAATCTACCCATTATCGAAATACCGAATTTTCAAAAAATAATTTAAATTTTTTTTTTAACAGTCCAACATTGAAAATGTTGATATTATTTAAAGTTATTAGAATCTCTTGTTTAAAAAATATAATTTAAATCGATTCAACGGATAATGAGATAATCAAAAACCATCAAAAATGGTTCGAGGAGTGATACCGTTTATAATGGAATAATATCTATAAAAATTGTTCCAATAGTATGGTGAATCGTACCGATATTAGATATCTCACAAAACAATTTTAATCAAAATCCTTCGAGTCGTTTTTGAGAAAAATTAGATTTTCTAAACTACAAAAAAATTTTGCAAAATACTTTTAAATTTTTTTTTCAGAAAATTTCTATAAAAAATTGATCACAGTTGATCCGTTTTGAGAAAATGGAAAATAAAAAACGGTTCTATGATTACAAAAAATATTATTTTTTGTTAAGTTGTGGGCACGTTTTTGAGATACATATGCGTATATAAGATTTTTATTATTTGCTAAAAAAATTTTACGAAAAACAATAAAAAAAAAACATGTCGGGAAGTGCAAAAAACCGTGGGAAACAAGTTTAAAGGAAATTGACCCACCCGTTTAGGTTGCTGTGATGTCAAGTTTGAACAAAATCTTGAGTTCGATTTTTTAACTAATCCATAACTTTCCATTTAGTACCTGTGTGCATTACACCGAAAAAAAAATATTGTAAAAACCACCGTAAAATTAACATTTCTCGGTTATAAAAGTCAGCTACTAAGAAAAATGTCAATATTGATATTCTGGTCATATCATTGTGATATGACCAAGTTATCATTATGATATGAAAATTGTCATTATGATATGACCAATGAAATAAAAAAAAGTGTGAGTGCCGGGACTCACGGTTAAGATGTGTAAACATCAACATTCGTCCGAATGCCTCATAGACCGAGAGCCTACATCAAATTTAGGGTGTGGATGATAGCAAACATTTTTTTTTTGGTATTTTTATAAAAAATCTTAACTTTTCATAAGCAAATTTGAAAATCGGTAATGATGCTTGGAAAATGAAAGCGCAGTCCATGTACTATATGGTCTAAGCAACCAACCACATTTCAACCCAAACTAAACTCGACTTTTTGATTTCGTATATAAACACTCAGCGTTTAGTTACTGAGCGTACATAGCGTTGAACGCACTCAATTTTCGTGAAGCTCAGAACAGAGATTATGGATAATTCATAAGTCTGCTATTACACGATGAATCTAGTTGCATGCGCCTTCTTCGAATTCTTCTTTGTTATTTCGTCCGCTGTTTCAAGCGCTATTACACGTTGAAACCAAAGTCAGGAATCTAATTTGACAGTTCTCTTTATTTTTCATTTTCGTGTTGGGCTGTGCTCAAGCAATAAAAAAACTTTTTCTGTTTTTATTTTTGTTTTCATTATTAGATATATTGAAGAAAGAAAGGTTTGTGTGCCTTTAAATGAATATCAGTCAAGAAAAGCAATAATTTTTTTTATATGTTGTTTTTAAAGATGAATTCTCATTTCTGGAAAGCCTATAAGGCTATCAATAACAGTGCGTTGCGTCGAAATTTACTCTTTGAACAACAAAACCATATGAAGCAGAATAGTAAAAAACGGACAAGAGAAAAGAGAAACGTCAAATAGTTGCATCGAAAATTTTACTCAAGCGACACCGGTCACTTTTTTTCCGTACCATCTTTTCGATTTTTTTCTCTTTTGCACTTACGTAGTTCGAAAAGTCGCATGCGTCTAGATGCATGGTATAATAGCAGACTAATCTCTGGTTCAGAATCAAAATAACGACCACGGCTACAAGATAAGAATAACGACTACGAGATGAGTGGGCGTAAATTTAAATTTTTTTAAAAATTATGCGTTTTCTAAGTTGACGCAAAGTTTTTCAAAAAATTCAAAATTTACACTGAGCCATCTTTGGCGTCTACTTTAAGGTACATACATTCATACAATGTATGTGATGTATGTTCTGTGAAATAGGCCCCTGGTCTCAAAGCAGTCATGTAATTGAAAAAAGTAATGCAAAGAATACAAAATACGGATAAAGGTAGCTGCAAAAAAACGCGAAAGCGGTGGCGATCACGATAAAATTGTGGATGCCATACACATAAATCAAAGGAAAGGCACACATCTACACGATTGAAGTGTGCTTTGATTTGTATATGAGGCATCCACATTTTTATCGTGATCGCCACCGTCATCGCGTTGGTTTGCGCGTAGCCTAATTCTAAAGAAGCGTTAAAAAGAGTCTCGTAAAACTTGGCCCACGACTCACAGGGCAACTGGTCTTCCATCTTATCTTTTTTCTCTTTCGCACTCATTATGTTCGAATAGAGTCAGACGCAAAGAATCATCGTGTAATTTGGGGTTAATATATCCTCTAAGCAGCCAACCAAATTTCAACCCGAACTGAACTCGACCTTTCGATTTCGTATATAAATACTCAACGTTTAGTTACTGAACGCACATATTGTTGAACGCACTCAATTTTCGTAAAGCTCAGAATCACGATCACGACCACGATCACGATTACAACGTTACGTTACGTTTTCTTTTCACCCTACCGCCAGTATAGATGTTTACACATCAAAAATATATTCTGTATTTGTAGGGTTTGACGTTGGTTTCAATTTTATTTTTTTATAGTTTTACATTTTACATTTTAATTTATTATTTTGTTTTTCCCATAATGGTTGTAAACGCAGTTGATAAAATTTTATTCTGAAAATGTAATAATTTTATTTTATTTGAAAAAAACTTATAATTTACTCTCTTGTTTTTTTTTTGGGATTTAACCTAGAACCTTCCGCTTACGAGCCCAAAACACTTCCACTAGGCCAATTCGCAATACGGAACGAATGTGTGGAAAATTGATAACTTTATGAATAATGGTTCAGTGCCAACCAAATTTTTACATGATAAATTGATATTACAATATCAAAAATAATTGTTAATTTAAAATTTTTAATATCAATCTGATCTTAAAAATATTGGTGTAATATTTTTATTATCATAAATACAACATTTTAAATCATTGTAGGTATTTGATATTAAAAAAATTTTGAAATGATATTCCGTTTTTTCAATTAACATTTCTGTACATATCAATTTTATATTAAACTGAAGAAAACATAATGTTTCTTAGCAATTCAACATTGAAGACATCAAATTTAGCCTAAAATTATGAAATTAATATTTATGTATGATATGCTAGTAGTAAAAATTATCAGCCTAGTTTTGATAATGGAAATTGATATTACAATGTTAAAAACAATCTAATCAAAGTAACATTTTAAATTTCAATTAAATAAAAAAAAATATCAAAAGAACATTTTTAACATAAATTTATCATGTTTTGTGGTTATAATTTGATATGAATCACCAAAAATATGGAATTAATATTATAAAAATATTATTTTGATATTACGTTTTTTTCAGTGTAGGGTGCTCGTTAAAAAAATGGGTTTAAATCAGCTCCAAATGAATAAGAAATAATTCCTCAATTTTTTCAAATTTTTATTTCCATGTCCTACGGACGCTGCACTTTAAGTCGTTAAAAAATTAAGCTATTTTAAAATGAACATCAGGTGATTCCTGTGAAATCTCAAAAAAAAAAAAAAGGGAATAATAGGTTGAAACCAGACAAGACAAAAATTGTATGGTAGTAAATCACCCCGATTACACGGGAGGGGTAGTTTTCTAAAATAATAACTTAAAATGGATACAAATTTATTAAAAATCAACGAAAAAACTGACAACATTAAATTGTAGCTATTTTAAAATCCAAACATTTGCTCTAGTATTTGTTTTTTTAAATTAAGTTATTTTGATGAATGGTTTTTGCAAAACATTATTTCAAACTCAAAACGTTGAGAAAAAAATAAAAACAAAAATTGTAACATTTTTTATTTTTATTGAATATAATTCAGTAATAATAACAGTATGTAGGTACAAGATAATTTTGTTCAGCATTTTCATAAATTCTTATTTATTTTTAAATGACGCAAGTTATTTAAAAGAATTAAGAGATATTTTTAATACAATAAGTGGTTATTAATAGAACCTCCTATAGAACCATTTTAATTTTGTTTATTTTTCCAAAAAAACAAAAATGTATTCATACAAGCATTTGGGTAATAATTTTTAAATTTTAATTTTCAATAATAAATGTTCGCAATATCAACAAAGAAAATTATCAAAACAATGAAAAAACAGTAAATAAACGGTGTTTATAGATATTACGAATGAATTTTTTTCAGTGTAGGTTTACAATATTCAGAATTTGAAACCACAGTGTTATCCTATAAATTAGAGCAAGTTCATGTGACCAAAGTTGAACCGCATTTACTCTCGAAATCAAGGTTGCGAAAGCTTAAGCTCTTTTTCAGTTTAAGCCCTCAGACATCGTTCAAGTAATGGACTCATGAATTGAAAAATATTCAATTCACAAGCTTTTTGGGATTTTTGAATTAAAAAATATTTAATTCACAAGTTCTTTTGGATTTGTGAATGAAAAATATTTAATCATAAGCTCTTCTGGATTTGCGAATTGAAAAAATATTAAATTCACAAGTTCTTTGGATTTGGGAAGATATCATCTCTACTCTATACACCCTACCCTATCCTATCGCAAGTAAAGATCTTTGTATATGAGCTATAATATTTCAACGTTTGTTATAATAGGTGGTATCGTGAAATAAAAGTAAAGTCTAAAATCTCTAATTTTGAGTAAAAAGACATAACAAACTTATATAAAAAATAATGAAACTTAGCTCCGTGATTTATTTAATATTTTTGAATATTAAACTACTTTATTTTGTACATGTATGTAGTACATAAATTAATTCAATGTTTCCCCTAAAACTTGTATAAAATACATAATAACGTCTCCTATTTTTATTTATTTAACCTATTCAAATATTTCGTTCAATGTTAGCAAATTCGAAAAACGTGCTCATTCAAAAGTTGTTCACTATAATCAAGTAATATTATTAAGTCTGAAATAAAAAATGAAAAACAAACATTGATTATATTGAACATTGTTCAAATTTCCTTTTATATATTATTCATGGCTTAAAAATTACAAAAAGAAATTCCAAACTCAACTTTGCATCAACTTGAAACAATGAAAATACATAATTCCCTCTCCATATTCCTTTCCTTTTCCATAAACTTCATAGACAAAGCAAGTAAAAATAATAAAAATATTATATTCTATGCGTAATATTTACTTTCAATGTTTTTTTTTTGTGCACATAAAATTCAAGTAAATTGGAAAAGTTTCTTCCCAAAGACAACTTCGTAAATTATTGAATGAGAATGAGAAAACTTTAAATCGTATACATGCGAACGAACAAAAACAACAAAAATACAAAAAAAAAAATAAAATAGAATACAAAAAAAAATCAATTTAATACTTGCACAATTTGTTCAAAAACTTTGTTTGAATTAAGAATAAAGTTAAGATAAAAGAGTGCACTTGTATATACAAGAGTGTTATAGTAGCCGATGCAGGTCTCAAGTCCTTTATATACAGAAAGTGTTGAACTCTTAAAAAAAATTAAATTCAATAAAATAAAATGAAAACCATAATATAATCCAAGAACCCTATACACCTCCAAGGATTTAAGATTGGATTGGGTGGCAAACTTTTTACACACACAAACACAAACACAAACACAAAACAAAATGTTGAGGAAATTCTCTTAAATTCAAAATAGCTATTTTCATTTGCTAAACATAGCACGAAAATCTTGTGCCATCAAAACAAAACGCTTTTTCAGTTTCTCTGTTCGAGTTGAAATTGCTTCTGTTCTTAAGCACGTTGCTCCCTCTAAGAATAAAATAATATAAAAAAAAAAATGCTAAAACTCACTTAGACATCAATCACTGTTACCTACCTGTCACCTGGGGTGGTTTTCGTCTTTCATCTTGCAAAGTGGTAGATATCATTTCAGTTTGCACTTTTTCAAAACTCAAAATAACTTGCTTTCAGCCAAATATCAGGATTTTTTTTTTACTTTTGGTAAAATTCTATAAAGGTTAGTTATGGGTTCCTTAAACAGGGTTTAAATTTTTTTAAGGTTGGTTTTAAACATTTTACAATTTGAATAGTCGTCTTCCGACCTTTTTTCTGTCTTTGTCTCAATATTTACTGAATTTCGACAGTTTTTTTTTTAATTAAACTATTAAATTAGAAGGAAATTGGCTCCGCAAATGCATCAGGCTTCTATTTGACAATCAAGTACATGCGACCTAGTTTCTAACTTTAATTTTCTTCGTTTAGTAAAAATGAAAAAAATTGGTAAATGAAAAACAACGAATATTTCAAAACTTCATACAAAAAAAAAAAAAAACTAACAAAAAAAAATAAAGAAAAAACATCGAGGAAGATTGATTAGGTTTTAACCATTTAACAAATTTCCCTCGTCTTCTTTTGGACACGATTAGAAAAGAGGACATTATGCTCAATGAAAAGGGTTCACCATCATCCTATATATGAGGAACTAACAACCAACGCAATACATACATACATATAGATATATGTATGCAAACTCTGCCTTCACGACATGAAGAGAATTTATAAATTTTTTTTTTGTTTCCAATTTTCTCTTTTTTTTTTTTATATGTTAGTTGGTATCTCCATTTGCAGGATGGCAATTGTCCAGAAGGTAAATCTGTTCGATAGAGCATGAGTTCGTTTGGCATCATAGAAAGAAAAACACCCATTTGTCAGGATCCAATGTTCACACAATGACAAAGGTTCATATACTTGTATGGAATGGTAGTGTTATCGTTAGAAGGAAGAAAAGGATTTAAAAAGGAAATTTGCATTTAGTGTGTAAGAAAATAATAGGAAACAGAAATTTGATAGATATTTTTTTTGTTCTTTTTTAAACTTCTTCTATTTGTAATTAAGAAGTTTGCAACACAAAACATTTTCAGAATACTAAAAAACCATCTATTTTTGATGGTAAGGCCCATATGGACTATATCACGCTGAAGGTTTTGGATTGAATCCTATAACCATTATCACCTTAGAAACCAATACTTAAACAATATCTCTTGGCATGGGATCTCATCTAAGCCGTTGAGACTTAGCATTTGCAGAAAATTGTAAGTCCAATTGAGAGTAAATGATGTCTTTAAGTGAATATGGTCTTGTTTTCCACCAGATGTCGCGCTAGCACCACTAACAAAATTTTATTTATAAAGGTATACTGATTATGAATATAAGCACTTTAATGCGGGCTGTAAGTTAATTAAAAGAAGTTATTTTGACGTTCCGAACATTATATAATAATATGTTCTGCAACAGGTCTTTATTTACACAAGTCAAAATAAAAAGAACACAACAATATATATTTGTATATATATAATTTATATTTTAAATGTATTAAAATTATTCTTAAATGTTAACTTTGTTAACTTTCATATGAAAGTGATTACAATGTAGATAAATAAAGCACCAAATTAAGATAAGCGAGTACAAATTGTTGAGGGATTTTTTTTTTAAGAATTAGAATTTATTTTTGTACTTTATACATTTGATAGTCTTTTATTAAAACTGATTTCAAGACCAAATCTAATCAATTTTGAAATTTGACCATTTTGACAGTTAAAAGCCATAAAGAAAATTCAATTCAATTTAAAAAAAATCAAAAATATAAAAAAAATCATGGGCGTGAAGTTAGCACCTCCACTTTTGATTTTTTGTAAAAAAAAAAAAGGTTAATCTGCCGTATTAAAAAAATCGAACTAAGCATATAATTTGAAGAGGCTAGCCATTTTTTTTGCGTGAAGTTATAGCACCGCCATTTTTGATTTTCAAAAAAAAAAATTATGCTGTATTGTGCTCAACTTGAGCTGCGATGTGCCGTAAATATTTTTTTTTAAATTCGCAAATTTAACGAATCATTTTTTTTTTAATAACGTTTTTTCAAAAAGTTATATTTGCGCTGTTTTGTTCATTCAACGAAAAAATAAAAATAAATGCCACCAATTTGCGCTGTTTTGTTCATTCAACGAAAAAATAAAAATAAATGCCACCAATTTTTAACATAAAGAGAACATCCACATTTACGATGATGACAAAAAAATAATTGTACTATATTGTGTTCAACGTGCTCTGCCATGTCCGTAAAATTTGGGATATGTTGATACCCACCCGGATAGGTTCAAAAACCAAGGGATCCTTTGTTAAAAAAGTAGCTGAATACGGATGCAACAAAAACTCAAAGCCAAAAATGTTTTTTGTATAGAAAGATAGTCTAGCGGATAGGTACTCAATGCGGGCAATTCACTTGAAGGGTGGTGTGAGTTTATTGTAAAGCACAAGTTGGGCACAATACAAATTGAAAATCAAAAATAGCGGTTCTAACTTCACGCTTCCAAAAATTTATTTTTAGCTCTAAGGCTGCAATTATGCGAATTGTTTGTATCTCTTCAGTTCTTTATAGTATCATTTTTTGAGCACAATACAGCACAACTTTAAGTTTTTAGAAAAACTTAATTTTGAAAAAAATTTCATCCTTCAAATTTGTAAATTTGTGAAGTTTAAAAAAAAATTACTGTACATCGAAGCACAATACAGCATAATTTTTGTTTTTTGATAATCGAAAATGGCGGTGCTAACTTTACACATATACAATAAAATCTGTAAGATCAATCAAAAAACGAAAAAAAAATTACTCTTTCTTTAAAAATTGTACATTATTTTTATTAATCTATATTGAAAATTTCTTTTACATTAAAAAATAATTGGTGTCTTTACCATTTTTTAGTATTTAAGTACACCGTATGTTTCAAAAAGTTTTAGATTTTATCAAAAAAAAAAAATTTTTTTTTATAATCCAAAAAAAAATTGTAATATGCAATATTATTTCGACTTAAAAAGACTTCCGTTAACGAGATAATCTAAAATCAAAAAAAATCGTTCTATGAGAGGATATCGTTAGAGCACAGCATACATAAAATAATACATAAATTTTTTTTTATCAAAATTGTAAGGGTCGTTTCCAAAATAAATAACCTCTTTCATAACAGGTGTATGGCAGGTTCCGTTGCTTTTAGAGCTATAAATTTCAAATTTTCTGTGATACAGCCCTATTAATAACCACAAAATAGATATGAAAGAACACGAACACATGTTTTAACTTATAATTCTTCATAATAACCGTGTTTTAGCCTTAAATGATATTTGACAATGAGCGGATAACTTATCTCACCAATTTTGGTGTTCAACGAGCGGAGAACTTTACCGTTCACAATTCAATTCAAAGCTGACTGATATGACAGTTAGCTTTCAAAAATGAAAGAAGTACTTGAATATTTAGTACAATTGAGGGAAGTGCTGCCTACTTTTCGGTGTTATTCAGTGAACAGATAAAATGAAGACCGAATAAGTTAATTAATATTTTATTTTATCAAACGGATAAGTCCACTATCTACAATATGTTAGGTAAAACGTGTATTTACGAGCGGATGGTGTATTTTTATTAATAGGGCTGCTAGTATTTAGATCACAAATTTGGTTCAATATTTTTAGTGTAAAATTTAAAAGTAATTTTACTAAGTTCGAGCTACAGACAGATATATAGACAAAAAGACACTCACAAACATTTTGTTCATCGTGACTTTATATAAAGTTTCATTGAAATCTATTGTTCTTTTTTTTTTTTGATCCAAAACTTGACCTATAGTACTGTTAGAAATATTGTAAAACAATCCTTTTAGCTCAGTTTCGTAACAAAAATAATTTGTATATTATTATTATTTTGCCGCCAAAATAAAACTTAAACAAAACATAGTGTTCTATTCTCTTCAAAGTGAACGCTTGTGACTGTATTTTCCAATGAATTACTTCGTCTTCTAAATGAATATAACTTACACTACCTACCAAATATTATTTTTAATATATTTCTTATTTTCAAAAAAATTAATTTCAAACAACAAAAATTAACAATCAAATAATGCGTATACGCCCTAGTGATCTATATTTTCAAAGGAATTTTAAATAAAGTAGGTACTTAACTCCCGCTTCACTTCAAAGAAGTCTTTCGTATGACTTTTTAGATGTACATATGTATGACGAGACCGTTACAATTAAAAGACGACCGTTCTTCTTAACATCTACTTTAATAATAATTTCTTCTGGTTTTGCTTCAATATACAAGTAAACTTTCTACATAATAAATTTAGTATTTAAGATGAGTACAGCAGGATCAAAAATCATTTAAAATATGTGGTAATTATTAAGACAATGTTTACATTTGATTTTATGTGATTTGTGAAATTTATGATGATTAGGTGGGTCTCCACAACTTGAATGAAATTGGAATATAATATAACATCATTTACCAGTCACTTAAATAGCTAAAAATTAACGACGCTCTCATACGTTGCACACAAAGTCACTCTGGCTGGCAAAGAGAATAAAAAAAAAAACTTTAACACAATATCAAATTTAACACATTTATAATCGATGAGAAATTCATAGAATACGCTCTTAGAATAATATGTAGATGCATTTTATAGATGTTTAATATTGGGTGATATGCATAAAACATAGTAAATGCTTTTACTAGAGAATTTTAAAGTAGTTACTTTTTTTGACATGCATAAAAATGCAGTAAATGCTTAAAATAAAGTATTTACTTTGGGCCATAGCACTTACTTTTTTCGGATGAATTTTGTCAGTAAAAACTTTATTTCATATGGATAAAAAGTAGTAAGTACTTTTTTTCTGTAGGAATTACTTAATTTTTTCAAAGTTGCAAAATAGCAACTTGAACATTTTAAAGTACATACTTTTTTTCTTTAAACCATCAATTGAAACCGTGAAACCAAAAAATAATAATCTTGAATCAATTTTTGGTCACTGCATATTTATTGAAATTGGGTTGCTGTTTATATTTACCGAATTATGTGCACACTTCATTAATAAGCCATTGCAATTAGCCTTGAAAGACTCCCTTTTAGATCTACATATATGAGGAGTATATTCTGATATCTTGGAAATGACTTTAATTATTTCTTGATTTTGGTTATGTACTTTAAAACTTATATAAATAAAAGCAACATTAGCTTCAGAAAAAAAATTGAGGTTGTTATATATTTATCGCATTACTGTTCCTTTGCTTTATAGTTAATTTACTAAGAGGTCAAGTTGAAAAACTGCTGAAATAATTTTAGCTCAGGGCCTTCGCCTTTTGTGGCTTAATTAAAGTGTTTTATTTTAACAAATGTTTCATGATTTATGTATTTTAAATAATTAAAAAAAAAATAAAGAATTTTTCAGGGTTCGTTGGAGATCCTGGTTTTCAGGTTAGTTTTTGAGAAGAGTTAAGTCAAAATAATGTTCGAGAACAGTGAATTTTCTTGAAAACTAATAAAAGATGAAGCCTTTTAATAAAATTTCCATCAAATTATGAACAACAACAACATGCAACAACATCTAACTGACAATTTTGAAAAAAAAAGAGTTATATATCAAATCCGGCTAATAAGGTAGCGCTAATTCGATTCCCCCTGTATATCTTGCTCTATTTATTCCCATTTCTAAGAAAGCCAGGGATACAAAGTTCTATCTGACAATTTTCGATTTAAGATTTAGTCAAAAGGGTTTTAACATTCACATAGAACTTTGTTTTACAAAATTCAAAAAATAAAAATGCAGATAGAACTTTGTTGCATTTTAAAATGCATATAGAACCTTAATGCTCAGAATTTATTCATTATTTAAAAAAAAAACCCAATGAGATAGATTAAATCAACTCGAAAAACTGATTATTATCTCAATCAAAATTATAAAACCTTTTTAATTTACTTCACCCTTGCAGGATTTTAAATTTATCATTCCTTATTTAACGATTAAAACTTTTAGTATATTTGTATTGTTTTACCAACTATTTTGTTCTTAAAATCTGCGCCAATAACTTTTATACAATAATCACTTAAAATTGAAGTTTTATTTAACTAAATAATAATTATTATAAATAAAAACTAAATTAATATAAATTTCTTCAACAAAAAAATGTTATAGTTTCATCGCATCTCAATCCTTAAATAGTAAAAAATTTAGGTCACAAGGTTCTATGTGATGAAAAAATATAAAAACCGTAGTCATAAAGGTTCTAAGTGGCAAATAGAACCTCTAAGGTTGCATCGCTGAGCAACGAGGTTCCTCGCCGTTTTTTTAAGTCAAATTTTAAGGTCAAAACTTTATTTTTTATCTATCCTACACATCAGTCGAATAAAAGGATTCAAATATACAGAAGCGTATTTCTCAAAAGTCATGCTGGTGTGCATAGAACCATTTTGTTTTAAGGTCGCGATTTATTGGAAAGGATATCCGCTCATCAATATCCAAACAAATTTTGATCTAATTGAATATTGTACAAGTGTTGATTACCAATTGTTAGTCTTTTAAAAAATTGTGTTTGTTAGCAAGAAATTGTGCAAAAAACAGTATTTACTATCAATTTCCGATGAATGTTTAGTATTTACTTGGATGTATTTAGTACTTACTAAAAGTATTGACAAAGCAGATGCACTGGCAAGGGAAGGGTCAATGTCAAATAGAGACAGTCGTAGCCAATCAGACACGAGACCGGACGTTCCGATTGGCGTGATCAAAAGGAAGATAGACCTAATAACGAAAGAGAAAATCAACAACTCCTGGATATCCAGGAACGATTGTGACATCTCTAGAAGTTTATGGCCTCTAATCAACGAAAAAGAAACTCAGTATATTCTATCGCTGAGTAAAAAGAATATTAGAACCCTGATAGGTGTACTAACGGGACACTGTGCCATTGGCACAATGGCCACTAGATTTGGTGTATACGCACCCGATTTCTGTAGGAGCTGTCAGGATGTTGAGGAAATAGAAACCATTAAGCACCTGCTCTGCGACTGCCCCAACCTCCAAACAAATCGCCTCCGTTACCTTGGGAGCAGATTTGTTGGAGAACTGGACGATCTAGCGCAGGTCTCAATGGCAAACATGAGGAAATATATTGATAGTACGGGCTGGTTCGTAAATGACCCAGTCTATGTGAACCATTAGTTTAGTTGTTATCTCTGTTATAGGGGATCACAATGGACCAACAGGCCCCCGTGTACGCACAGCCTCAGGGCTGGGCACGCCCCTCCTAACCTAACCTAACCTAACCTAAAAGTATTTACCAGCCAGTATGAACTAAATTTTATGCATACGAAATGAAGTAAAAACTTTGAATCTAACCTTTTACTTAAAGTTATAGTTTTTACTTTAACCTTATAATTTAAGTAATTACTTCCGTTTTATGCATATCACCCATTGTTACTTTTTAATGATTACTTTGATTTTTCTTTTTTTTATATAAAACATACTGACGATGGAAGCTTAGCTTTCGAAATGCATTTAAGTAAATAAATTAATAAAATAAGAGTTTTTAAGTTATTTAAAATAATATTTTGTATGTATCTCATAAAAAAACACGTTGAAAATCTCAAATATCAAACCAAAAATTTTAACAAATATTTGTTGTTTTTTTAATTACATAATTCCGGTAATTCTAGACAAAACCATAATAAAAACATACATTTTTGGATCAAAATGAAATTTAAGAAATTTTTTGTGTACGTAGTAACATACGCAGTATGCACAAATTAAAAGATCATACCAGTAGCCTCACGTAGATTATATTTAAATAAGTGCGAATTGTGAAGATAAAAAAAAATAGTTTTAAATATCAATAAAGAAGAACAAATATTTTTTTAGAAAATCATCTAAAACCTATTTTTAAGAGTAGAATATAATATTTCTGTTTGCTAACTGTAACTTCTTGCTACGGTTTGCTACTTAACTGTCAAAAATTTCTATGGGATTTGACAGCAAATTGTGCTACGTCATACAACGTTTCAAGTTACCAAACACTTGTAATAATGGCTATGGTAGATTTTGTAGATGAGTGGAAAAAAAGAAAAAGTATATATAAAAAGAGGGAGAGCGAAAATAAGAAAATTTGAATATGTGATACAAATCGATGTACCATACCATAATACATCCGTAAAATTCAATGGAAGAATTACATCCAGATTTACAAATCTGGAAAAAATCAATTAAAATTGTAAAATCGTTTTAGTAAAAACGTCGTTGAAAACTATCGAGAAAAAAGACAAACAGAATTGTGGACGATGGATGTTCCCAATACAATTGACTAATTTGGTTGTACATATCTTCATTTTCTTTTTGTTCTACCTCCGGTGCTAGAAGTTACAAATGTATATACATACGGCTTTGTAATAGAAATTTTGTTTGTGTCAAATATCAAACATCCATGGTTTACAAAATTTTGCACATTGTCTGTAACAATTTTTCATGGTGTCATATACTTTTCCTTTCCATCAAAAAGATGCAGTACCATACTTTTAAAAGGTGACTCTATTGGCAAAAAAAAAAAAACCAAACACCCTGTCATAAATTTTTGGCACCTACATAATTTTACTTCTCCCACAAAAAAAAACCATTGTTGTGATAATAAATTTTCTCTGCAGCCCAGGCCTGTGTATTTTAATAGTTAAACCAAACTAAGAACATTATCCTCCTCTGGAATCTACCTATTGCACTGCATACCCGTGGAATAAGTTCTTTTTTTTTGCTGTGTTATACCTACTCTTTGTGCAACTTCATATATCCTTCTCCCATGTCAACATCAGTTTTTTTAATACATTTTGGAATCATGCCCAACGCTTGGCAGGAACCCGTAAATTATACCACAAAAATTTAGGTTACACCCGTACTATTACTAGATTTTTTTTTTTATTATTGTGTTTGCTTTTACTTTTTTCAGCCACTCTATATAATATATAGAAAGGATTTTCATCTTCAAAAATATATGAAAAAAAAAATCTAGTTATCTCATTCAATTTTTAAGTATATTTTTAACCTTTCTTTATATAGTGTCTTAAGGGAATTGTAAATTTAGAGTAAGCATTTGAGTATCAAATATTTACAGACATTAAGATGTCTAAAGTTACTTGTAAAGGAATCATGTTAAATGAAGATACATTTTTTTGAATAATGGATTTGATTATTAATTGCATGTCTTTAAACTTTTTGAACATTAGTTAATTGCAACAGTTAGATCTTAAAGGCGTTCGAAAGCTCCAATTTGGGTTACTTTTTGAATCGACCCTAGTGATGTTCAGATCCATGTAAAAGCTTTTTTTACCTTTTCTACTTTTAAGTAGGTAAAAACAGCGTAAATAAGTGTAAAAAATGTAAAAATACCTTAAAAAATTCGTATAAAAGGTAAAAAAGAGGTAAAAAAAGTAAATTACTGATAAAAAAGAGATAAAATGAGATGAATCTGTCAAAATCTAAATAAATAAAGAAAATAATTTTGCAGACATTCAAAAATATCGAAATAACAAATAAATAATTCAAGCATTTTATAATTAAAAACTTGGACGGAAATAGATTAGAGAATCTATTCTTAAAAATAAACCGGGTTTTTTAAGGCATTTTATCGAAAATAAAATAAAAACCCAATAGTTTTTTGGATACCACACAGAATAATCAGCACCAACTGTCATCTTCAGTGTGGAAGGTAACCAATTTTGATTATTTTTCGCGATTTGTTTTTAGTTTTTTACCTTTACCTTTTTAACGTTTTTTATATAAAAATAATTAAAATACCGCAAGTCAAAAACTAATGTAAAAAAAAGTAAAAAATTATGAAAAAATCCTAAAGTAAAAAAGTCGGACAACATTGAATTTGACACTGAGGTAAAAGCTTGTCTGTGTCTAAAGAAAGTAAACAACTTGAATAAAAGGTATTCCAAAATCCAAATCAAAATTGATTTTTATTTTTCAAATAAAAGATCTCAAGGTGTTATTCAAATTATTTTAAGCAGGATCCGAAAGTCTTCGTCTGTTAATAAAAAAAATAAATAAAAAAAACAAAACAAAATAAACACACATTTAAAGTGAACAAATGTCAGTTTCCTTGCATTTCAAATTCCTCTATCCACTATGGCTGCAGTGCACGCTTAAAAAAAAAAAGAAGAGAATTGAAAAAGAATTTTAACTTTTCAAATCTTAATAGTTATAAACAATTGTTTTGTAAATTAATTTAAAAAACTAACATAAACAAAACATCTTTAAGAATGTCAAGTTACAGTAGCAAGATTCACCGACCGAAAAGATAACCATTAATATAATTAGTTGTGATAATTTTGAGTTTATCGTTCAATGGTTTTTGTTGTTGCTACTTTGCTTAATTAACTCTTATCAAGTTAGTAAAGTACGCCCTTCAAAAATCGGTTAAAACATTTTATATTGAATGATTTATTGCCTAATAATTTGGCGTTTATAAGCCATTAATTATAGTTCTGACAATTTCAATTATTTCAGAAAATGATTTCAGTGATTTTTTTTTTTCAAATAAAAAAATACGTCACTATAAGATTATTTTTATAGATTGCTTCTGGTATCTTTTTGCGCAAACATTTGAGGAGTGAAAAATATTTGGCATTGTAAATATATTATAATCTATTTCCTACTGGTAGTAAATAACATTTTGCCTCTCATAAGATGCTTCAAGAACTTAACTAGACTATAGTCAGGAAGCTAAAAGTAATCTTGAAGAATACTACTAAATTAGATGGCCTAGTTATGGGAGGCTCCCTCCTCAACTAAGTCTTGCTATGAGAATGCGTCTCTTCCAATGAGATTCGCTCAAAAGAGAACAGAGTACATATTTGCAAACTTTAAAAAATTATATATATCTTTCTCACTTAGCGTTTTCTCAGAGAGAAACAAATTAGTTTTTTCATTTCTGTGTATGTGTCTTATGTCAAAAAACTGAAGGTTTGTGTGAGAATATTAATTTTTAAGTTAATCAATTATTATTATTATGCGTTATAATGACGATACTTTATATTTATTTATTGTTTTTCACATAATGTGAACCAAAAAACATATGCGGTTGAAAATGTATCTACTAATTGAAACTTTTACCTCAAAAAACAACAACGCGCCTTCAAAATAATGAATATTTTAATTATTTTATTATTTATTAATGATCTCATAAGCCTCCTATTGCAATACTTTTGGTATTTTGGCCCAGTTTCACACTCAATTAAGTGTCACGTAAGTGCCAAACTTATCGGAATATGTAAGTGACACTTAAGTCTCCCATGTTGGCCACTTAAGTTCTACTTACTCCGACAATAAAACTGCGGCTAAAGTGCCAAAATGGGAAAATTAAGTGCCACTTATTTTGTTAAATGTGCACTGTTAAACTGGCTCTTAAACTCCAGATACTCTTAATACATGAGGTAATAAACTCAGATCCTGTAAGGATTTACATAGAAGTACAAAAACACTTAAACTCTTATATAAGTCTTGTTATGTGATTATAAAATCTACGAACATCTGTTTAGAGCTGAATTTTCACAAAAGGATTCTTATAAGACTGAAAGTTTATATAATCCTATTCCAAGAAGAAAAATTGATTTAGCTATAAGATTTAAGTATTTTGGAGAGAGAAAAGTGTTCAGCTCTTAAAATAAAAATGTTATGAGACCGATTTAAGTTTCATAACAAGACAATAATTTTTATGTACAGCAATGGTATATAAAAAAGTCGTATGGGAGATAATTTTTTCAGATCTCGAGAACTTAGCTCTGGAGAGTTTGTTAGTTGGATGCAATAAAGGTTTTGGATCTTATTTCGAAAGATTCATAATATTGTATAAGATTTAGGATTGAGGTTATTTTTTATATAAGTTTTCCAAAAAAAAAAATAGATTTTGTTCAACACAATTTTTTCAATTAATTCAATATTTTTTTTCTCCCGACTTCTATAGCGAATTCATGAATTTCAACAAATCTATCAATTTTTCTTAAGAGACTTTTTATTTCAGGTTGTGATACAAAACTAGTTATAGTTTCTCTTTGCGAAAGAAAATGATTCTATAGGTTGAATTTTCTTTCAAATTCGTAGAAATGATAGAGTATTACTTAAAGATTTTGGTTTCAAAAAATCTGGTCGCTCGGATATAGTATCGCACCCATTGTTTTGAAGAGTAGTTATTGATCACTGGCAAAATCTCTGCATTAGCTCTTCCATTTATATTCTACTCAACACTGACAAAATAAAACGTTTGTAATAACATCATCGTTCATAAACTATTCTTTCATTGTCTCAATGAATTTTTTGTTGATATTACGAATATTTTCTGTTTTAAAAATTCTGCCTAGTAAACGATTTATTGGGTCAGTTAAACCAAAGCCAAATTACACTGGAAATTTTGTTTCCAAAAAATTTCGAGCATTCTTCACAAAACAATATTAAATAGAGCTAAAAATTCTGAGAAAATTTTTGTTGACAATCACTCACATTATCTGAAAAAGTGCTCCCCAACTCCCATGAGATTGTAGTTAAGATATTGCATTCAAAAAAGAACTTTAAATATTAGAGTGAAGGGTGAACATTCATGGAAACCTCTCCGTCTATTGACACGATCGGTCATAACTCGTAACTTTTCACATTTCCTTCTTTTTATCGTTAGTTTCTAAAAACATTGCTCCATTCATTGATTCAGCCATAATTATAGCATTTCTAGAAATGCTCATATATGTCCATTTTTTAACCGTTGAACCCAATTTCGAACGTTCTGGTCAAGTTTAGAGATTCCACTACACGAATGTATTGAATGCTTGATCTAACTCTATTTTTCTTTTCCATTGAAATATTCAGAAATTCAAAACCAATTCAATGCAAAAATTATTTGCTTCTTAAAATTTCGGTCGATTTTTGTTATTACCTATTTTTGGGTCATTTTCAATTAAGAATTTATTTCACTGAACTTCTAAAAATATATTCGGAACATTTTCAACTTTTGAGAAACTACCCATTTTTTTTAAAGTGAATACAAAATTGACAATAAACTTTTTCAAAACCTCCGTTCCACTTTGTCAACACTACATTAATATATTCAACTTACAAGGAATTTCAATCGACTTATCAACACATTTCATTAGTATTCCATCGAGGCATTGATAAATGAAATTTATTTTATTGAATGAACAAAAAAAAAAAAAAAAACTTTGCAAACTTCTAACTCGGTCACACACTTTAAAAAAAAATAATAAATAAAAATACCCACATACATTTTGTATATGTTGTGTGTTTATTTATCCAGAAGGATTCAAAGAAAATTGTATAGTATATGTTGCAATCCTTTATTTTTGCTGCTTTCAAATCCTATTTATATAAATATAGACAAGTTGTAGAAGAGTATACACACTAGACTTCGAATGAATAGGTTCAAAATTAATCAGATGTTATAATAAAAATAAATATTATATTATAAATTTGCAAAAAGATGTGAAAATGTTAAAAGTAAAAGAAAGTGTTGAACAAAAATATTTAAACACTTTTAAAAGGTTCTCAGACCTCTGCAAATATTTTTAAAATTAACTTATTTTCCTAATACATTTTGGTTTCTTTTCCAACTTTTTTTTAGATATGAGGTGCGTTTATTTATTTTTCTAGCTAATTTGCTTTTTATTTCAAAAAATCATAGTTCTTTGTGTAGGGAAATTTAAAATGCAATGGCAACGGAAATGTCAATAACAACAGAAACAGAAACGGAACACTTTTATTTGATCATACTTTCGAAAAAGGTTGTTGTTTCTGAGAAAGATGGTTATTGAATCCACGATCCAGTTACAGTACAATGTAAAAAACCATAGCATATTTTTATATTTTTATATGCAAAGTATCCGGATGCATCTAAAAATATGCAATGGCTTTTCACCATTTTTTTCTAGGGAAATATTTAAAAATATTTCGATTGAAATTTGAATTTAAGTTTATTTTGTTTGTACGTCTTTAAAGTTAAGAAGTAAGCCGTTTGTCAACAAGTATGTTTAAAGATCTTCAACCTGCGAGTCTTGAAACCCACACTGTTTTTTGATACTTTTTAATTTCAACAAAAGTGTTATTACATAAAAAAAATTTAAAACACTTTCGAAAGAGTTTTATTGTACTTTAATAATGGCAATTGAACCGCAGTGTATATACTATATCACGGGCTAAGAGGGTGTTAGCAGAGTATGTAGACCGCAAAAGCCAATTTATTACCATTTATCCGGCATTTGTTGAAAAAGAGGATCCTGTGGCGGCGGATTCAGGCCAAACAAACAAAGTATATATGGAGTGTACCAACTCGTATCACAATCACAATCACAGATGCAAACGAAAAAGCATAAATACTATTTTGAAAGGATAGAGCACTCACTATACCTACTATTAAAGCAACACAAAAAAAAAAAACGAATATTTTCTAAAGTTTTTTTTTTGGGCTAATCTAACAATTAGGTCGATTAACCCAGAAGAGAAAGAACTTGCTCCAAGGAGAATATCCTAAAGCAGTATTATTATTCCTGGCATTTGAAGCTCATCGTCGGTCGTCGTCGTAGTCGTTGTCGTTGTATTTTTTGTTCATGTTTGTAAAGGAAGCCTCTTCCATCAAATACACCCACCCCTCAACCCGGACCCCCACCGCACTACACCATTTTACAAAATGCATATTTATTCGTCCTTTTGCCTTTAAGTTGTATCCGCTTTGCGATGTGTATTCGAAATTTCATTTACAAATGGAAACGGGTTGAATTTATACCCCATGCAAAAAAAAAACAAATAACAAATATTTTCTAAGCCAAAGTTCATGTGGAACTCTGATGAGTTTGGTGTGGTGTGGGATTCAGATCTATTTGAATATATACGTAGGCTTTAAATGTGGTAAGGATTTTTTCGTCATTCGTTTTTTTTTTTTTTGTTATGTCTCGAAACATTCCTATTCAATATAACTCAGAGGGTATTCAATGAGAATTTCTCTTTCTGTACAAAATTTGACTGTGTCAAATACGTTCTCGCAATATTTGGTGAAGCTTTATATACGTATTTTGATTACGATATATGCGGTTATATGACCACAGAATTGAGGTCAACACGTATATTTAATTATTTCTCATGATGATCGCGCTCATATAAGCGATTTGCTTTGTGTAAATGGTAAATCCTAGAGTTGAGGAATGGATGAAAAGGATTTTGCGGTGTTCACGGTTATGTGGTTGAAATAGGGATTTTATAAGGAATATAGAATTTGTTTGCAATGAAATTATTAAGCTTTAAAAAGATAATGTAACTTGACACACAGGAACCCTACACAAAAGGGTCTTACTTAATTTGGGGGTGACACATTGTCACAATGAATTTACGAGATTATAAAGGCTTAGGTTTTTGTTTTTTAACTGTGGGATTACACAAAGCCTTATTTAATTGGATAGAAATATTGTCAACTAACATATTGAAATATATTTTTATATATTTTTTAGGAATCATTTGTAGGTACTTTGTAAATAAAGCTTATGGAGCTTTTAAATCATGAAGCGAAAATCAGTTAGACCTATGTACACGCATGTTGTATGTGTACTTGAATTCAAGTTTTTGAGATATTACTACGTTTGTGTTTAAATTTATCTCTGGAGCCATATTTCTCAACCAAAAATCACGTACCTGTAATTTTTATTTTTTTTTAACATTTTCAAAAAATATTTTATATATCTCAAAAACAACTCAATTGATTTAACAAAAATTGGTTAATGTTGATTGCTTTAGGCGTAAATTTGTTGAAAAATTAATTTTGTAAAATTGTTATTAATAACAATTTCAATAAAAAAATTGTGTTTTTTCACAATTTTTTGTTTATATAGAATGAACGGAAATTTTGAATAGTAAATTATGAACAAAATTTTCAAATTACTATTTTTATGATTTTTAAAAAGAGCTTCAAAATGACTTGGCCGATTTTTACTAAACTTGCTATGGTCTTTTTAAAATTGTCTAAGATATTTTTAACAAAAATTATTCCTTTAGCCGAAATTCATGGTATAATCCATACAAATAATGATTACACATCGTTAAAGAAAACCTTACTTTTCTTTAAATCGAAGCCTACGATTTTGCTTAGAATTTGTTCGTTGTATATTATGCTAATATTATTACAGTTCAATTAACAATTTAGGTATTATATACAAGGCAAGTTGTGGATTCGTAAAAAAATCGAACTCAAGATTTTGAAAAAAACTTTAAATTAAAAAGATAGCGAAGTCGAAAATAGTGGGTCTCCTGCAATAGTACTGTCTGTCTGTACTTTCAGCTGCAACCTAAACGAGTGGGTCGATTTCCTTTAAACTTGGTACATAGCGGTTTTCGGGCATTCCCCCGACATATTTTTGCATTTTTTTTATAGGAATAATAAAAATAACAGTACCTGCCGTACAATTATTTTTAGCAAATATAATGAAAATCTTATTTTCCTTAAAAATGTGCCCACAACTTAAAAAAAAATCAGTATGTTGTTTACAAAAAAGGCAAAATTTAATAAAAAAAAATTTCCGACAAATGGTTATAAATGGTACCTCCCATAGAACCATTTCTTTGATTTTCAAAAACGGTTCTTTTTTTATGGAGAATGTTTAAAAGGTTTTGAAAGAATTGTATACCAAAATTAAAAAAAAGTTAAAAATTTTTTTTTTGACAACTTAATAATTCGAAACTTGTCCGATTTTTTATTTTAACATTATCTATAGCAGATTTTTAATAAAAATCATTCTTATAGCCAAAAACAACAGTACCACCCATATATAAGTGTTTAAAAACTGTTAAGGAAAATGTCATTTTTCTCAAAAACTACTCCTACGATTTTTATTGGAATTTTTGAGTGAGCTAATATCAATAAGATCTACCATATTATTAGACAAAACATTTTATCTATCGAATAAAAATGGTATCTCTCATAGAACCATTTTTTTGCTTGTGAGTATATCATATAGTCTGTTGAACCTATTTTAGTAAAATTTTGTACACAAAAGCTTCTTATAAATTTAAACAATATTGCTTATCAAAATTAGGATTTTTTTTTTTAATTTCAAAACTCATTTTTGAAAATTCGATATTTTGAAAATGGGTGGAGATTTTTTTTTAAAATTAATTTTTTTTAACTCTATATTAATAAGGGTTAAAAAATAGCGTACCAATTTTTTTTTCTTAAAAATGTTTACAAAATCTTATATACAAAAAATAATTTTTTAAAACAACCGCTCTGATGATTTTCAAAATTTTTTTGTCATAAAATTGAGATTTGTTTGAGAAATCATATGGTGAACATTGTGTGGGTTTGAAAATAGTTTCAGCCAATTTATTTCAAACTATATGAATATTGATTAATTAACCTTGTTTAATTTATTTTTAAATCAGATGAATATGTTTACAATATGCAGACTTTTAAACTACAGCTTGATCGTATACATAAGGGCAAATTCGTGTGACCCTGCAGTCGTTCATTTAATTTACTATTATCAAAGAATCAATCGAAAATTATGCTATGGCTTTCGTGGTAAAAAAAATAAAGCTTAATTTACACGTTGTTTATATTCGTATATATGCGTGAAGTATAGTAGGTAGTGAAAATATACAGGCCTATGTTTAAATTAGTCTTTTTTAACTCGTTTTTTTGTTGTTTCGTTTTAGTCGTTTCGCATTTTGTTTTTAATAATATATTTTTTCAATTATTTAGTTTACAATTGTTTCGAAAAAATAATCATTTAGTCTTTTACTTAGTTCGTTTTTAAGTTAATTTCGCCTTTAAATGTTTAGTTTTTCGGTTTTTGTTTATTTCGATTTTAATTATTTCGCCTTCGTTTGGTTATTTTTTTATTGTATATGTTTAATGAAAAAAGAAATAAACGTTAATGCCCTTGGGCTCTTTACATTAACAAAAACGAAAAACGAAGCAAACGATGGCAAAGTTATTGAAGAAGTTTATATATTTATTGTTTTTTTAACTCCACAAATTGCTAAACTTTAAACTAGTTTTTATTTTGAAAATTAATACAAACAATATCCACAATATATTGAAAACTGTTATTAAATAATAAAAATAGTCCATTGAAATGTTATAAAATGTTCACCGAACGTCGCATTGCGGATAAGATGACGTTTTTTTTAATGAGTAATTACTAATTAGGGTGCGTCAGTGAAATGAAATGATTTTCGGACTGTAAAGCCGTGGAACTTATGGTTCTCTAAATATGGCGAATAAACTCTGTGTTTTTAGCCAATTATATGCTTGAACAATCTTTGAACCATTTATAGTTAAAATCAGTGAGTTAAAAATCCTGAATCACGGTTTAAATATTAATACAACTGGTCTTAAGTGATTTAAAGTTTTATGGAAAATCTATATGTTGACCCAGCATTGCTTAGAGACAGTAAAATGTTCCTAATTGAAGATGAAGTATAATTCTGATAAGAAACAGGAAAGAATTCAAAAAATCTCCTTACCTCACTCTTTGACATAAAATACCTCTAAAATTTTATTAAATTTCCAAATTTACTAACTTACCTCACATTCTTTTATATCCTTCTTAAACATTTTCTATAGAAACGTGTATACTAATCAAGAATTCCAAAAAAAGCTACTTAGTTCCTTTGACATAAAATTCCGCTTTCAATTATTGCCGAATTAATTTACAGACAATTAACTTTTACCTCTACCTATTGTCATTTATGTTAATTGGTTTAAAAGTTCAATCCTGCATAATTGGATTGTCATTTTGCGAAATGTCCTATATGACATACCGGTGTCTGGAAGGTGGTGAAAACTTAATGCAATCGTATACCCTTATGGTGCACCATTAAAAAAAAAAAAATTAAATAAAATCAAATGAGAATAGAAACTTGAAGAAGAGCACCCATCCTACCGCTTGCTGTATACCGATGCTGATGACACGAGGACATAGAAGACGACAACGACAACAACGATGACAACGGGAGCTCTTTTGTCACGTTCACTATTAACAGAATGTCAATCGATTACATTTAAGACTGTCAATTGCCAAAGTAGAAGGAGAAAGACTGAGTGAGAGAGAAAGAAAGAGTGTAAAAGGAAAAGAATGAGTTGCCTTGCCTTTCCTATATTAAAAAGGATGGGGTCTTCATTGTGATTGTTTGAAGACGGCAGAGGCTGGTTTGGAAAATGGTTTTGTGTAGGTAATACTACTCTGATGGTTCTGAACTGCCTTCCTTGTTCCTTTCACCATACCAATATAGAAGAGAAAACTGTAGCAATGGCAACGATGACAACGACAACGACGTCCATACTTGCGAAGATAATAACGATCTCATTGATGACGTTGACGGTAATAACGTTGATGACGATGAAAAGGACGTCATTTCCGACCAACAACGATGTGTTAAGTGTTTCAAATATACATACATATATACATATTTAATATATATACATATATATATGCATTTTATTGCGCGTTGTGTTGCTTTCTTCCGGTTGTCCTTTTTAGCCAATAGTTTGGAACGTGTCGTTTTTTCGATATACGAGTATATATATAAGAAAGATTCTTCTTGGCATATCCTTTTCCGCAAACAACAGCACCAACAACAACAAAAAAAGGACGAAACTCACAAATCAATAAAACGACCATGTCCTTGATAAAACGAGGAAAACTAAAGTAGGTACCTATACATATATACATATATAATAATGTACATATAGCATAGCTCCCCATATCAGATCACTATCTACATACATTCATACATATTTTAATGGATGAAAATCAGAGACCAGGACAAAATAAATGTGGTTTCTGCGCTGACAGTTGTAAATATTGCCGGGTTTCGAGCAATTTATTATTTGTATTCATATAGCAACGTTAAGGTATATGAATCACTTTTTATTGATTTAGGCTAAAGCTTTATGGTTTGGTGGGCTGGTTTTATCTCAATTTGGAATTAAATATATTTGATGTGATATTTTAAAATAAGCCCTCTTTCCGTATGGTTTTGTTATCGACACTTTAATTTCCATATTATTTGAATCCAGTTAAAATAATACCTACAATTGTATAAAGGTACACAAAAATTATGGGTCAGTAAAAATCAAAAAATCAAGAAATAAATAAACACTTAGAGGTGGTTGGTTATAAAAAGAAAAACAGTTTTTTTTCAAACAAACCTTCAGACAAAATATTGACAATGATTGCTTGGTGTAAACTTACAATTTACATAAATATTGATAACCAAAATTATGAACACGACTTTTACGCTTGAAACGTAGACGGAATTTTTTTTAGACATGTGATTTTCAATCTGGCAATACTTTTTTTGACAGTTGTCACTTGATTTATGCTCAGTTTGGTTTGCCATTTCATAATTAATAGACTTTCTCCTGAAAAATGTTTGCAAATAGTGAACATTTATTACCAAACTAATGGTTCTGTTCGCGCGACGCATCGCGCGCTGCGTCCAATATTCGGTCGACACAATCACCCAGCAGAATAATTCGAGCATTCATAGATCGGTTTCGCACCACGTTTACTCTAGTGGATAATGCGCATCGTCAGAGACTCCATGTAGTGCGCACCCAAGACGCTACTGCTGCTGTGGGTCAGAGAATCGAAGAAAACCTGAATGAGTCCATCCGCCATCGCGCGGAGCTGGGGCCTCTTGGCTGGAATTTATTTGAGCCAGCCGCGGCAGGCACTTGCCCAAAATCATTTTAAAACATAATGGAAACTTTAGTCTTTACAATAAAGCTAAATTCTTGGCCATAACATTAAATAATAAGCGTTATATTTCGTCTTGAAAACCACACGTCTAAAAAAACACTCTTTACCTTTCGCATTTTTCATTTTGCAATCTCCATTTAGCTTTCTGTTGGATTGGATTTTTTCAGTTCAACAATTTTTTGTTGGCATTTTGTTGTAGTGCATTTGCGTTCACCCAAAAAAAAAACATGTAATTTAATGGAAGCCACAAATTTGCAAAACAATTGAATGCCAAATAAAAAAAATGCAAAATAATAAAAAACTAAATAAAAAAATGCAAAACAACAAAATGCCAAATAAAAAATTACCGAACTTCAAAAACTCAATCCAACTGAAAGCTTAATAGAAATTGCAAAATAAAAAATGCTAGAATGTGTCATAACAAAAAAAAAAAACGTAACGTAATTTGCAAAACGTAGAACTTCATAACTGGAATTCTAATTTAATCCACCTCGATTTTTACCCGGTCCCTTAGACAAAAGCGGATATCTACACAGTACACATCCTTCACCGCCACGCCACGCCAGACCCAGACCCCAGTACTAACATAATTTTTGAAACCCTTTTTCAAAGTGACAACTTACCTGGTTGTTGAAAAAATAGTATGTACCGCTAACTTTAGAACGAATTATGATCCCTGGGAAAAGTGCTGTCATGCTAACTCGAGAAATGGAATTAGCTCGTTCGAATTTTGACCTTTTTTTTTATATGACTTCAAAATTTGGATTTTTCTTTTTCTTGAGCTGCATTAAAAACTGCAAATATGGAGCTTTACTGCAAGTTTAAAGCTTTCGTGGTTGCTGAGAAAAGGACTTTCATGCTAAAATATACATTTTTTCTGGAACTGCAAAAAAAAACTGCAAATATAGAGGCTTACTGCAAATTCCTAGCTTACGTGGTTGCTGAGAAAAGGACACTTAAATGTTAAATTTACATTGAAGTTGGCGGTACAATAAGAAGTTTTTTGTTTTGTTTATGTAAGGACTTCAAATTTTTGGCAAATTTTTTTCTTGATCTCCAAACAAAACTGAAAATTTCAAATCGATAGTCTTTTTAGTTGTTGCAAAAGCTACAGGGGGGTATAGGGGGTTATATCCCCAATTTGATGAATTGCAAAATCCGGAATAGAAATGCAAAGAAGCTGTCCAAAAAATTGCAAATTTCAGTTGTGGTCGCATTAGTCTATGTGAATATTTCTATGTCAACTTCACAAACGTGATTTTTGACCCGTTAGAGTCATGAGACTTATTTATAGCTTAAATACCTGTTTTTTTTTTCTTTTTTTTCTTAGAAAGATCCAGCCATAGATTCTCGAAGCCCGTCGAGTGTTAATTATTGACAATCTGTCCACTATTTTTCTGCTCCGACTTTCAACCATTCTTGTAAGCGGGTTATAGGGGACTAACAATTTTCTGTGGAATCCGAACTGCCAAAGTGAGAATCACTTTTTCTTGAAAAGCGATATTCTTGGAGAATTTGTCAATTCCTCGTAAGAGGCAGTAACCCAAGAAAAACATTTCTATCTTTTTTCTTTTAGTTTTTATTAGTCAAATTTCAAGGATAATTGAGTGCGTGGTAGAGTTATAGGCATGAAGGTAAAATAATTCTTCTATTTAATATTAAACTTTTCCAAACACACTACGTAGATACTAGCATTTCTTGACATAATGTGTACTTTGTACTTATATCTTTCAAGGTTAAATAACTAAAATTTTGTTTTTTTTTTTAATTATACCGTAATAACCTATATGTCGTGGTTTTCTTTTATATAAAAAAACTATAAAACATTGGTACACTTGGGTGTATACGCACTTTTTTCGTTTTTTATTGATTTTTTTAATAAATTTTCATTAATTTTTGGTTGTTCACCTGGCAAAAATTAAAACTTAAATGCAACACTTTAGTACATATCTACCTTTTGTCATCATCTTTCTAACAACATACAAATTACTTCAATTTTTGAAATACCACTTTTCACATTCAAAAGTTCATATCTCGAGTTTTAGACTTTTTACAATTTTCTTATAAATCTAAAAGGATCTATCTATTCCAAAAAAAATTGTTTCCATCTAGAAAATAAGTTTACAACCTACATATTTCTAGTTTCTACGTTTACCCTCATTTACCTTACAACAAGAAATCAACAACGACATTTAATATCTTTCTAAGGATTACATTATAGATAAAATAGAAATAAGGATCTTTTTTTGAATATCTCAATTTTCTTTAAAAAATTCGTTTTGATCACTAACTACAGAGCTGCGGTTGCACTGAAATAATTGAAAATTTAGTTTACTTTAAAAGTGTGTAGCAGGTAATTTATTTCTGGGATGCATGTTTCAAAACTTAAAAAAAAAACAAAAACTGAAAAAAAAAATACGAAATAGTCGAAGTTTTTCGAGCATCACGTAGTCAGCACAGGTCTTTTGAAGCTGCAAACTTGGTTTTACACTGCTGGTATTTATCTGTTTTTTGAATCAGACTACTGCAAACTTACTTTAGATAGTAATTTTGAAAAAAGTCAAAAGTAGGGTAGGGCGGGGATAGTTGGCCCACTTTTTACTTAAAGTCTCATAATTATCAAACTGCTCATAGTACAACTATGGAGCTGGTATCAAAAGAAAGAATAGACTTCTGGCTTCTCAATGAAATCTGAAAAATTTGAAAATATGTAACTGCAGAAGAATAAAACTTCTTTAAATGGATCAAGTGCAAGTGGGCCAACTTGCCCCTATAGCGGGGCAAGTTGGCCCAGTGTGTGTGGTTAGTTTGACCAAGCCTTGAAAAGTGGCAAAACAAGTCTCATAAATAGAAAAAAATTCTAAATTTTAAAAGGAATTTTATTTAAAACCGTCAAAAAACTAAAAAATAATTTTTTTAATAAAACTTTAAAAATAAATATAATAGAAATAAATTAAGGTTTAAAATAAGTTTAGAATCGTAATCGCTGTTGTAACTGACGCATACAAAGAAGGACCCATCTCCGGCTACTGTTTAATTTGTATAAGCCCACTTTCTGCAAGTATGGTCCTGCATCCATTCCTCACCAAGAAATCTTTCAGCGAATGATTCTATCCAAATTGGCAAAAATATCCCAGTTGATCTTCTTCATTGAACTTTATTTTTGTAACAAAAACCACCTGGGCCAACTAACCCCACACCTGGGTTGTAAGACATATTTCCTCATAAATATAAAAATACTCAAAACTGTTCAATTTAACTCACAAAATATAAAAATACAATATATTCACTTATAAAAAAACTTCACCTCAGTCCTTAATCCTGGATTTTTCACTAAGAAAATAAAAAAACTATCTTATCCGCATTTTTTACTTTTACCCTCAGAAAATACAAATCTGTGTGTGTTGCACAATGCAACTGGAACCGTCATGGCATGTGCTGGTAAGAGAGCACGCTTTGTTCGTATATGATCATTTTCTTGTAGTACTTTCAGTTTGTGAGAAATTCGCGTGGGCCAACTTGCCCCGTGGCCCAACTAGCCCCGCCCTACCCTACTAACAAAATGGATTACAAAAAATTAAAAAATTAATTTTAAACATTTTGCAGCTAAATATTGTTTTTACTACTAGAAGTACCAGATTGCAAAACTGTAACAACATTAGTCTACAAATTAGCGAAATATACTATACCGATAACGTAACATATGCATTTACCAAATTACAGTATCGTAATTTAATATCAATTGCTCTAAATATTAAAATTTAATTTTGAAAAAAAAAATCATTAAAAGGCAGCTACCCCTTCTTCTTTGACTGTTTTTTTTTCATTTTATTTTATTAAATAATTAAGTTCTATTTTTGTTTCCAATATTTAATGCTCTTGTCAATATTTAAAAACACTCAAAAAATGATTTCTTTAAAAAAAATAGTTTTTGTAACAATTTACTCAAAAACTGGAAGATTCATAAACATTTTTTTTTTAGTTTTTAGTGTTGGTGTTTTAGTGTGTAGTTTCATTTTCATCGAAGCGACAAGCTGACCTGGCACCAATTTATTTTATTTTTTTATTTATTTAATAAACTTATAACAAGGTGATTGAAAACATATGAAAACAAAAACATATATTAATACTTCTTAAATTATTCCTGATTCAGGAGATTTTTTTGGTTGTGTTAAGATCTAAAAGATTTAACGCACACGAACACTTTGTATACTAACTGTTTTTCCACATTATCACCTCGTAACAAAAATAAAAAATAATAATATATAATTTTTTTTCTGAATACATGTATAATACATGTAAACGATTAACATTACAGATTTGAAGTTATATCTACAATATTAATCTATTAAAATAATTATATTTAATAAAATGCAATTGTTTTTAATGCATGCCTCCATAAAGCGTATTTATTCTTGTTAGAGTTATTTGATATAATAATTTGGTTAAACATTTTAAATATTTTTTTTTTAATAAAAACAATATGCTTCTCTGCATGACCAGTTAAACAGTTTTTAATTTTTTTAATTTCTGCATATCAATCAATCTTCTTTTGTAAAATATCCATTTTTGTTGTTATTAATGGGAAATGGTCATTTAAAGTGGGTCCTGAGTTTTATACCAGAACATTCGTTATTGTTATTAAAAAAAAAACAACGATTATAACGAAATAAAAAAAAATATATTCAATTTTTTATTTATGAATAATAAGTTGGCAAAAAACACGAATTCTTATTAATGTATTCATATAATTATTATTTAATATTTTTTTGCATTTATTATTATTATTTCTTTACCTCTAGGATGCTAAGACAACATTTATATATTTATTTATATAATCAAATTGATTTTATCTAGTATGTACTGAAATAAAATTTTAGTTGTGAGGATATTAAAAAAAATTGTTGTTTATTTAATTCCTTTTATATGTACTTTAAAGAGTAAATAGATTTAACCACCGCCGGCCGCACCGTTACCACCATTACTGATACAAACACATTCACCACAAAAATGCCGTTTGATATAAAAATAAAAATAAACAAAAACGCATTCAATCAAATATAAATTAAATTAAATTCTTATTCGTTGAACCAAGTATCAAAGATTATCACCGATTCGAATGCAAATAAGTTTATCATCATCCTTCCGCAAAATCAACAGTAGTAGATAGATATAAAATGCAAAAAGGACATTGAACTCTTCATCATACCTCCACTTTCTCTCATTTAATCATGGAATAAATTTAAACCCACACAAATAAAAATGGAAATGAGATAGAATAAGAAGTAGAAGAAAAAAAAATCAATATATAGTAGATGTCATAACCATTTTCTGTCATCTACAGCAACAGGACGATGTCTCCTAAATACTTCTTCTTCTTATACAAAATAAATGTTCTAAAAGGGGGGAGTACATTTGGTGAAAATAAAAACAACAGACGTCGAAATTTTAATCAAAAACCTGATGCATATTACATTGATAGTGAAAATGAAATGACAAAAATAATACAATAAAATATCAAGAAGCATTCCTGCATACAATGTAGATGGTATTCAGCAGCATATCGGTTTATTAAGTTGGTCAGAAGCATACGAAAGCTTGTCGCTTAACATTGTTCACCAAATACAGAAGGAAAAAGTAGTTTTAGCCAATAGTTCATTAAATGTAATGAAATTATATGGTAAATGATTCAAAGACATTTTTTAACGCTGAATTTGGTGATGTGCTTTTCAGTCGAGGTTTTGCTCACCGGTCTAGCCAGGGTCACCCTGATGAAAACACGAAACTTCATCGTAAAAGATCTCTAAAACCTTCTTGTGAAATATTTATAAACAACTCTTAATCTTTTCCTATCAGAAATAAGGACATTACCATCACGTCCCATGAATCACATATGATACATAGAACTTTTTTTGTACCGTGTTTCCAGCGTCCATGAATCATATATGATTCAAAATAAGAAAAATATGAAAAGTGTTCTACGTCCCTATACAAATTGATTCAAAATATTCTCCACGTCCAGCCTTTTTTTTGGTCGAAAGCATTACGATTGACTTGAATTTAAAGTAAAATCGTTTTTTTACCTTAGGCTTTTCATTTTATGTTCATATATGATTCATGGACGTAGTAAGTGTTCATAGCATATCACTACGTCCAATGAATCATATATGATTCATAAAAAAAATTATTATAAGGGATTATTACGTTATAGTTCTTCATTAGACGTGATTATACACTTTAAAAGCATGTTTTAAAAACACTGCACATAAATTAGATTGAAATTATCAGGTCATCTTTAGATTTTTTTCCTTACAAACATGAAGAAAATTAAAAACATTTGTAATAAAGGAGTCACAGGACATACATATAATATACCTACATAATTTGAAAATGGACATGGAAATTGAGGATTTCAGTTCTGGAAGTGAATCAGATTATCAACCATTAGAAACTGATACTGATACGTCGTATGATCTTTCTGAAAATGAAGATGATGAAGAACAAATTTCTGGTAAGCTTCAAATAACTTAAGTAGTGTCCGACCGAAGCTTCGGCTTCGGCCTTCGGCTTCGGTCGAATTCGGCCAAAAAAACAACATTCGGCCAAACCTTCGGCTTCGGCCATTTTAGGCCGAAGTTTTGGCCGAAGCCGAAGAATCTGTTTATTATATCGAGCAAACAAACTTTTGTTCTTAGCATACAACATTAGACTCTTTGATTTTAATTAATAATGTATTGAATTAATATTACTAAAAATTATTACTAAAAATAAATTATTTATTTCTTTTTTGTTTATAATTACTAATTAGTTATAAGTTATTTTTATTTTATTTGTCTTATGTTATTTAAGCAATAAATTTTAATAAAAATAATATTTTTATCCAATTGGAAAGGAGAATCCTTGACTTTTTTCAACCTTAGGCTTCGGCTTCGGCTTCGGCCGAAGATTTTTTTTCAGCCTAATAATTCGGCTTCGGCTTCGGCTTCGGCTTCGGCTGAAAATCGACCTTCGGTCGGACACTAAACTTAAGACATCAGATTAATGCAATGCATTTTTATATATATAAAAATCAGGCAATGGAATCTCACCCGATGCCACTGAGCTTGTTTGGCATGAAGAAGTTTTACCAATTGGCAGAGAGCAATTTACTGGAATTTCTGGGATTCATCGAATTGATGCCATCACAAATGAAAATGGAAAAATTGATTTTGTAAAAATTTTTGAAAACTTGCTAACAGCGGATATTGTCATGGAAATGGTTGAACATACCAATACATATGCCCACATCTTAAGATCATCACGAACGTCTGCATTTAATCGATTACGACGATAGAAAGATGTGGACATTGAAGAGATGAAGCAATTTTTTGGTGTTGTTATGCTAATGGGTGTCGTTAACTTGCCGACAATTGAGCACTATTGGAAACTGGACCCATTATACAATTATCCGCTTATGCATATGATAAAAATGTCATACAATAGATTTTCACTAATATTGCGTTGCTGGCATTTTGCTTCTCCCTTGCTTCAAGAAAGGACACATAAAACATACAAAATTGATCCTCTAATAAAAAAACTACTGGCAAACTTCCGGTCATTGTATACTCCTGGCGAAATACTTGTGGTAGATGAATCGGTAATCAAGTTTCACGGTCGACTGCAAATAAAAACGTACAACCCTTCAAAATCCAGTAAGTACGGCATAAGAGTCTACAAAATGTGCACAGTTGATAGTTATACGTGGTCCTACGAAATATATTCAGGAGCATCTTTGGCAATGGAAGGGTTAGACAGCCGGGATCTGTTCTTGTCAGATTGTGTGAACCCCTTTTAGGTGAGGGACGAATGATTGTCGCCGACAATTATTATACCAGTTTACCATTAGCAACGTATTTAAAAAATCGCAACACGGACTTATGTGGAACAATACGAACAAATCGGGCAGATCTTCCACCACACGTCACTAAGCACAAATTGAAAAAAAATGAAAGCATTGCTCAACAAAAGGATGGATGCATCACGGTGCTGAAATGGCATGATAAAAGGAATGTCCTTATGCTATCTACTTGCCATGGAAATGAATCGTCAGCAGTAAGTCTATGGAATGGTGAAAAAATTAAACCAAATGCCGTAATAGATTACAATGGCGCTAAAAAAGGCATAGATATAGCAGATCAATTAGCTGCATTTCATTCGCCATTGCGAAAAACCCTCACGTGGTATAAAAAAGTTGCTGTAGACCTTTTGTTCCGAGTTGCAGTCATCAATGCTAGATGCATATACAACAAATTAGCAGACGACGGTCCAATTTCCATGTTGCAGGCTCAAGAAATGCTGTTGAGAGTATTGCTCGGTTCTTGTGCATCCGCAACAAATATCTCAAGAATTCCTCCAACAATATTACATCCAAGCCAACATTTTCTCACGGAACTACCACGTTCAAATGGTAAAATTATGCGAAAGCGTTGCGCTTTGTGCTATAAGAACCTGAGGAGAGATGGTCATATAGCTGCCTTGAAAGCAAAACAGGTAAATACAGAGTGCAAGCAATGCAATAAGGCATTCTGCTTAACATGTTTCAACTTTAAACATAAAAGGACAAGTGTCTAAACTTTAAAAATGTAAATTGTTATTGTTATTTGTTTAATTTTTATCCAATTGTTGTATTACTTTCTTGTTGTTTTTCAATTTATTTTATCAAAAAAATATAAAGATTCATTGATGAAAAAATGCGTTTTCTTAAACATTTTTCCATTTTTTTTTGCAGCTATGTTATGGGCTATATATAGCCAACATATTTACATCAAAATTATGTCATTGAGATGATTTTTTTAATGTAATATACACATTATTAAAAACATATGTTCATGAATCACATATGATTCATGGACGCTGTAAGCACGGTACAAAAAAAAATGTATGTATCACATGTGATTCATTGGACGTGATACTGAAGTTTTATTTTCTAAACAAAATATATGGACGTAGAGATGTTGCTTGATCACTTTGTATGGGGACGTAGAATAATTTTCATTTAATAAAACTTTTGAATCATATGTGATTCATGGACGTAGGAAACATGGGACAAAATGGATTTCATGAATCACATATGATTCATTGGACAGTGAAGTTGTTAAAACAACTCTTAATCTTTTAACAAACGATATTTCACTTTTATGGACTATCTTAGTAAGTAACTGTCATTCTGTTTTCTGGTGATCGAGTGATTCACTTGGTTTAGTCAAGGGGAATTCTGGTAAGGCGTATCTGGCTTCTGATGATCTGCGTTGCTATCAGGTCTTCACGTTTCACGCAATTCACGTTTCTAGATTCCGGTATTTTATTCTGGCATGGGGTAACTAGATCCCCTTGAACTTTAACACTTGAACCTGAAACATAATATCGTCGTCGTTCTATGAAAACTCCGTAAGTCCATTTTGTTTTTTTTATGGAAACATTTGAATTAGTTATTGATATTTTACTGACAACAACTCGAACATTTTTGTGTTTGAGTAATTTTGAATTAAGAATTAAAACAACATTAAATTTGAGACTTACATAATCTTAACTCTTGATGTTTGATTAACTATGGCGAATTTAAAAGGCGGTATCGCAGTTTTTAAAAATTGGACTTAGGGAGTTTTCATAGAATGACGACGATATACAGGTATTATACGCCCCATATGGAAATATTCAGCAGTTAATAAGCCCCTGGTGGCACTGGAAATAGGAGACTTTTGATCTAGTAGATCAGTGGGTAGGTACCGAAGTCCCATGGTGGCAATTAAGACGTTTGCCTTTAAACTATAGGGCCCCTTACCACCTATGAAGAGAAGGTAAGAAATAGATGAACAATCTCGCCTACCTAGGTTTGGCTTCCCTAACCCCTGTGAAGGGAATCTTCAGGAAAGTAAATAACCTAAGTAACCGGAACAAAGCTTTTCTTGCAGGATACTAAACGAACTTGAGTCCTGAATATCACAATATGGGTGATTTTAAAGCAGGTCCTCTTGTGATATCTACGGCTAAGGACCAGTTTGTTCACAGTGGGTTAAATCTGAACCACGACTTTCACAGCTTCTAACTAAATGGCGCTTATCAACCAAAATCGGCTGATTAGCGATTTCCATGATTAACATTATGGATTTCTTGAAAAAAAATTTGATTACCATGCGCACATTCAATGATTTACCAGTTGTAATAATCCTTGATTTAAAATGATCAGCTGTGAACAAACTGGCCCTAAGAGTGAATGTGAACTATGTTTTAGGGTGAACAAAAATAATAAATGGTAATCATTTTCTGGTGACATCACGTGCCTTTGGTGAATGTGAATTATATTATGCTATAGTGAAATTCTCGCTGCCTGATGTGGTTTCTGTTTTCGACAAAATATATATGAGATAATTAATATGTAGCATGGAACGATTCGTTTAAAGTTAAATAAAAAATAAAACCAAGACGATACAAGTACTCTTAAAAAAATTTGAATGTACTTTTAAAATGAAAATCACAAATTTAACAGTATTACTTAACAATTTTCTAACTTTAGGGCTCTTTACTAACATGTTCGTAGTTCTAAGTATTTTCTTAAATTATATCCCAATGAAAATATTGTTTAATAAAATCCAGTTGATCACACAGATCAAAAAAATAAGAAAACATACCATTTTCAAATTTGTAACTGTCAAAGTTACATTTTTAGTAAGTATGGTATTTAAAAGATAAAATAGTCATTTTTGGTGATTTTAAATTTAATAAAATGTACGATGTTGATTCGTTTAAAACTAGGACAATCTTGTTGTTAACCTATAAGTATATCATCTTAGGTTAGGTTAGTGGGCTGACGGTTGGTCTTGTTACCGTCACACTTAGATCAATGTAGATCCATTGTGATACCCTTTAGAAAAAACCTATGATGAAAGTCCTATAACAGAGCCCGTTGAGGGCGTCGGTGTTCAGCGAGCTTAAGCCCGAAGTTGCTAGGGAAGTGTCAAACGGCATAGTCACCTGGGTGAGGAGAGGTTAACGCGCCAATTTCTATTATTGGGTGTGTTCCCCCTCTTCACCCCCACAGGGTCGGATCATCCCCTCCTCAGACCCGTAGGAGCAGTGGCTCCATGCAACATCTGGTGGATGGGCTAGATAGGCCAGTGGTTGGTGTATGCACCAGTTAAGTTTGGTCGAGTTGGCTTATTAATGCTGGTGTACAACGCAGAGGCAATAACAGCTAGTGTATGGGCGAGGTGCCCATTCTCCGCTGGTTGTCGCCACCACAGTGCGCACCCGCATTTTCAGTCATTCTTAAGCATTTTCAAGCCACTTTGTAGCTTTGGTGAAGTGTAACAAGCTTTTGCTTGGAATATCAGAGAGTTCATCCAGGTCATTGAAGAGGTATCTTCCAAGGAACCTGTTTCTCAGATGACATAGCGCAGGGCAGTGGCAAAGGTAATGAGTAGTGTCCTCATGTATGTCCTCATCACCACAACCTCTGCATAGGTCGTCCATACTAAGTTTCAACTTCTTCTTGTGGTATCCCAATAGGTTGTGTCCAGTGGTAACACTCACGAGAAGAGAGAGAGATTTTTTGCTCAGTATATCATCTTAAAAATGCTTTAATATTGTCCTAAATTCTCTAAAATAAATTCTGCGCCATGAAAAATAAAATATTTTTGACAAATTTTAAGAGTGTCCTTATTTTTTCATCGCAAAGAAACTATTTTGAAAAAGTTGAAACGTGAAAATTTATTGCCTCAGTGATGGAAATCAATAGTTGCTTGTCATCTGCCAAGCAGTATTGCCATTGTCAAAGCTTCTGCATTGGCAATATTCAAAGCAATGGCAATAAGCCATAGCAATTTATTTCCTCGAAAATATTGCCAATGGAGCCGCCGTTGGGTAAAGGCGTTAAAACGCAAAATCACTGAATTCGTGTTCGTTTAAACAAGAAAACAAACTGATTGCCTCTTATCTAATATTGGAGCCAGCTATTGTTGTTGTTGTACGTTGTTGTGCTACGGTTGTAGGTAACATTAATGTCGGAAGCATCGCTCAACACTTTCGAGGTGGTCCTGGGTATAAAATAGATATATTACCTGAAATGGTCCGAACTTTAAAGTTCTTAAAATATTCAATGTGCATAAGTAGATATATTCAATATACTAACAATTCTGAACTCCCAGAGATTTTTAAGGATTGAGACCATTTTTTTCAATACACTTCATAGACATTAGCCTTAAATTTTATCAAATACCAACGAGATTCAACATACCTACATGCATTTATTTTATTCGTTTGTTAAATGTTGATAACTTAGAGGACATGTTCTTATAATAAGATATTATTTTATGAATGGAAATTGACAAAGGTACATCCTGTAATAAACAAGTTTAAATAAAGGTTCCAATTTAAATTTTTCATTCATCAATTATATTATAATTGAGCCAAGGGAATACCTTGAAATCCCCAAATAGAATCATATAATAAATATAATCCTTTAAATGCAATAAATTCAAATATTCTTTGCAAAACTGGAAGAAGTATTATATTGAAGAGGGTTTTATACACTAGATACTGCTCGTATAGCAGATACAGCAATACCATTGATTCGCTTATATTTTATATTGGGGTTGTCTCCAAGGCTTTGAAATTTTCAAATATACCTACATACATCGAAGTTAAATTTAATTTCAATTTTAAGTGATTCCGATGATTTTGTTTTGTCTATAGCAATTTGTTGAAATTCATTTTATTATTTATGAGTTGGTAGATTTTGATAAAAAACAAAAACAAATTTGAAAGCTTATCGAAAGGGAAACAATTTCGTTATGATTTATCTACTTATATATTCTTGTGTATAGAGTATATAGTCATTTTGGTCCTACAAATATTTTAAATATAGTGTGGAATAAACCTTGAGAAAAAAAAAGAAAATAAGTTTGTTTGAGACCTATGTCTCAAAAAGTCTTAAAATAGAAAATTTCAATAGGGCCGGGTAAATTTTGAATAAAAGTTTTAAAGTTTTAAGTTGAAGTTTTGAAATATGTTATCGTCTTATTGTGAATTCACATGACGAAAATGAATTCAGGTGTTGTACAATTCGTCCCAAATGTTTATTGTGTTTATTTGAATTATGAAAATGAAAATTGATGTTCTGCATTTCGCTCCATTCCATTTTATGAATAAATTCCATTCACTTTGTGCACGTTTTTTTTTGTAATTGGTTCAGTTGCTGTTAGTTTTGTATTTCTTGGTTCTTGGCGCACATCTTAAAAGTCTATTTGTCAATGCCTTTGGCGCAGTGATCATGCTGAATTTGTGCGGTTGATCGCTCTATTTTCTTGGTCAATTTAACCATGCCCTGGAAACGCTGATGCAGAATTTCCTTTCTGGCCTTAGCTGTGATGGCACGTAGTTCCATACTGCCATGTTGGAGCCGCATATCTGTCAGACACAAAAATATCATCCAATATGGGCCAAAAGAAATTATATATCATCGGACCTGTTTTCTAAAATCGTCTTCTTCTTCCAATTCCAGAATTCATGGTCGTTTTCCTTCAACCACGGTGATTTATCTTTAATGTCTGAAAAATAATAAAGGAAAATTAACAACAGATAAAACAAAATGGCTGACCATGAACTGTCAAAATCTATGCATCACTTTTCAATTGTAATGCTCTTTTCTCGATTTTTTTTTAATTGAGCACTAAAGGGGAAAAAAAGAAAGAATTAGAGAGGAGATACCGGTGCACATTGGTTTTGAAGTTCTTAATACTGAAATATGGGGGGAACAAATAGGACCAGGTAAAGCATTCCACATTCTTGACGTGCGGCTAAAAAAGGAATCTCTATACTTAACAGTAAGTCTGAAGTTGGGCTCAAGGGTAAACTAATGAGCATTCCTAAAAGCGCGAGTATTACGGTTAAATTGTTTAAGGGGAGGGATGGCTGATATAAGCTCGTCGTGTCCAGAGTATTCCCGAAGATAGCAAGTAAAACTCGGATTATGAAGGAAAGAAAAACTATAATCGTTTACCTATGATTTATTTATTTTTATTTCGATAAAACAATTGGTTTTACCATCTTATACAATTTCATTTAAACTTATTCTAAATAGCACGTTATTTCATAAAACCAAAGCTATTTAAATCAAGCTACAGGAAGAGGAAGTGAACCAGGGAAAATAGGTAGGAATCTGATTCCAGCCCAAGGTTAGTCCAAGGGAATAACAATTGAGCCCGCTGCTTACAAATAAGAGGGAAAAAACAGGCTTATCCGAGGAAATAACAAAATCGGTGGTAGGAAACAACTTTTTAGGACAAAAAGGTTTGAATTTAATGATACACGGATGTATTCAGAAAAGACACCTGACTCCTGAGGCTTTTCCAGATCAGTGATTCCAGACCAGTAATTTCAGATTTTGGGATCAGGTTTGCCCACAGTGAGACCCAAAAATTTCCTTTTTTCCCACGCCTTTGATAAAAATATCCCACATTTTACCCACGAGTAAATAGATAAAAAAAAATATATTTCATTGTAATTCAGTTTCGTATTATGTATTTTACTAGGAAAAATAATTATTAGTATAATTTATTAGGCTGTACATAAATGTACAGTATAATTTATGAAACAGCACTATAGCTACTAGGGCTTAAGGCCGAAATTAGGAAAAATATAATCCCATACATTTTGTTTACCCAGTAAAGTTTAGAAACAAATATGCATTCCGCATTGGTAAAAAATATAAATTGAAAATTTACATTGAATGCACGAGTTGTACCATTTGCAACAAAAAAAAGGCAAACATAAAAGCACCGAAATTAATACGAACAAAAAAACAAACCCAATGAAACTTAAATGACATTTACTATCGAAAAACATAGTTGTCGTTTATAATTTAGTTGTGTAATTTATGTATGGGATTTTACGTTTCGCATCAGCAGCGTCAGCCATGTGAAATGGATTAAAATTTCGAATAAATTTTATCCGAGGTTAAAATTTGATGTTTCCACGTGTAGATTTACCATTAAATTTGACGCGTTTTAAATCCAATCCACACAAGGTTTAAGAAGTTAAATGCCAAAATGAAAATGAACGCTTCCAGATATTTAGAATGAGTTATGGAATGAAGGTATGGAAATGTTTTATTTGACCCTATACGACAGAATAGGGATTGTGACTTTTCACTACGTCATGACGATAATTTTGAGGGTGAGGAGCTCTGTTCCCTTCACCAATCTCATCATCGTCATGGCGTAGTCGCAATCTAAATAGGGTCCTTGTTCATAGTTCAATACAATTTTTTTTTTTTAAATGAACAATTTAGGACAAAATTCAAGCTTAACGTAAAATCCCATATTTTTGTACTATAAGCTGTGAAATATCCCTTATATAGCTTATTTTAAACAAAAGGGGATAAATCTCACGATGTGGCATCACTGTTCCAGATGCTACAATCTATACACAACCGGAAGCTTGATCTCTATTCTTCTAATTCGATATTCGGAAAAATCAAGAGTCGATAAGCTTCAAATCATGTTTTACTTTTTTTTATTGAACAGAAATATTTACAATTGGTTCTTAATTCTATGTTATATATAATAGGTGTGTTTTATTCATTGCTGCATAGCCAGCGCAGCAAAATTTCCCTTGGCAAACAAAAACAATTTGATTGCTGGCGAAAAAGAAGTCAGTAAAAATAAAGATGGCTGTGCTGGCGATAGAGCTTTCAGTTATTGAAATGAACGTATAGAGTGAGCTTTCGTTTTATTCAGTCTTGTGCTGCGCTGGCTATGCAGCAATGAATAAAACACACCTAATATTACATTTTGGTATTTTTACGTTGTGTTGGGACATGAGGGGCTGAACTTTAAAAATGTTTTTTTTTTTATAAATCATCATGTTAATTTCTCGCACATCCTCTTCATATATTTCACGCTATAACGTAGTGTGAACTTTAAAACAAGAAACAAAATATAAATAAATTGAGTGATAACGGCGACTTCGTTGAATTGTGTGTATCGTTCGCATCATGAATTGTGATATCATTGGATGGTGGCTGGTATATAAAGGGTATTTTTTTTAGACGTGTGGTTTTCAAGAAGAAATAAAACGCATATAATTTAATGTTATGACCAAGAATTTATCTTTATTATAAAGATAAGGGTTTGCCATTATATTTTAAAAATGATTTCGGGCAAGTGGCCGCCGCGGCTGGCTCGAATAAATTCCAGCAGAGAGGCCCAAGAGGCCCCAGCTCCAATAGAAGTTCAAGCACTCAAGACTTTAATTTTGACATATGCAAGCTAATTTTTCAAAAAATACATGGCCTAATTCTTGACGTTTACATTGTACAACTATCTACACATAAAAATAAACCCCAGCTACAAATTGATAGAAAAAAAAAGAAACGTTTAATCACTTATACTATCCCAACATGTAATCTATAGGAAAGTTCAAAATGCAAATCTCACAGAATACCACCATAAATAGTGACCGGAAATTATAAGAACGAATGTACCTAAAATATAAACATAGGTACCTACCCCCCTATCGAACGAAAGCCAACATGCCCCAGTGGATACAACTATTCCCTTTTTTTTGTGTTCGTATAACAAATACTCTTTGTTTATAAATTGCAGGTTTAAAAACTTTTTTTTTTCTGTGTGACCAAAAATTCCTAAACATAACTTTGAGCAAAAGTTTTTTTTTGTTTTTGCATCGCTCATGTAATAAATCGTTGTCGCTGGAGAGCTCCTTTTTCATTCGGATTCGCCTTTCATATTTCAATGGTAAAGTCTTGAAGTGTGTATTCATTAGAGTTTGAAAAAAAAAACACACAAAATTTTGCTAAACGAAATGGGAACATTATTATATTAGGACAAGAGAAAGGCTTTTTTTATATAACTTATTCAGCCAAAAACTTGATTTTCAGAGAGAGCTTTCAAAAAAAGCTTTTTCGAAATTTAACTCAAGTTCCACAAAAATTAAACCTGGTAATGCTTGCTGCTCCTGCCAGGAATTCAATTCTCTTAGAATTGAAAGAGAAGTTATGAGAATAAGCTTAAAAAATAAAGCTCAAAGCTCTCTCTCTCTCTATGTTTCTATGTGGCTCTTTTCAAAGAGATTCTTTCTGGTTATTGGATTTCATTCCAGTATTCATGGGAAAACATTTTTGTTATCACTTTACAAACGAGACGACAGCCAAGGTCACCACAATCAGCATTCTTATATGTATTCTTTGTGTTGGTCTTTTCAACATGCCGTTGTTGTTTTTGCTGTTATCTTTTGTTTTTGTTGGTGTATCTTGCCGCTCTCTTGCAAAAGCTTCTTCTTTTTTTTGCCTACCTATTTTTGACTATATTATGGCATTTCTGGAAGTCCTGGGAAAATCCAAGTAAATACCAGCGTGTGATATATAAGTTCTAATAAAATTTGCAGGGTAAAGGGATGCTTTGCTCCAGCAAAGGCTCCGGTGGCAATGCATAGCGGTGGGTATAGAGAGCAAAGTCACACAAAAACAACCCACATTCATGGTAAAATCTAGGAATTTGCAAACCTTGTATAAGTTGAATTTCATTGAAAAGATTTTTAGTGAATCGGTTTTTTTTTGTCCGAACACACATACTAAAGCCTTTACCACACAGCTCACATCTCCCTATTAGTTTCTCTCGGAAGGGAAACTCCTACTCAATTTTTAAAATGCCAACTTAGCGGCAATAATATTCCTTGGTTTATATTGTGACGTTGTTTGTATTCAAGCTGGTGTCCTGCTGCTGATGCTGCTACTGCTGTTGAAAGGAGTTCTTGGTTCAGGAACAGCAGCTATTCTTTAGGTAGGTAGGTTTACATCTTTCTCTGGAGAATTTTGTTGTTTCTTAATTTTTTTTAGTTTTCGGGATACTTTTAGAACAAAATTGATATTCCGAAAAAGCTTTTGTTGGACATATGCCAGAATGTTATGTGGAAATATGCCATTGGAGCACTGTTCCAAAAAAGCAAATATACCAAAAAAAAAAAACAGCTGAAGATGGATATAAATTATTACATGATACAGTGTGCCAGTACCGTTTTGTGTATAGGTATTGTTTAGACCAAAATTTTAGCTCGATGCGACACATGCTTAGATACATCTATTCACATACATACTTATGTAGGTATGTATGTATATAAAACCGAGGTATCTGCTCCTAAATACTTAGCTTTTGGTAAGAAAGACAACCGACAACGACGACTTGCGAGGAAGATGTTGTTTATTGTCGTTGTGGGTAATATGGCAAGCAAAGCTAAGCCTTGAGTTATTATTCTATATAGATACCTATATCTACATAAAAGGAATGCGCCTGCTTTTTGTATATACAGTAATATATAGCTACCTACTATGAAATTTTCATACTTTTTTAAGGAAGCATCACATTTTATCATCTATCAGCTTAGGCGCAACAAATTTATGGTGGTTTTTGTGTCTAGAACTACAATGTAGGTAGGTATATAAGGGCGGGCGTAGGAGGATTATAATTTAGTCTTTGGTCCTTAAACCTTTTTCTTTATATCTTCTCAGTCCTATAAAGTACCTTGCCTCTGCTCTTACTTACCTGCTTGGACCTTCATTGTTGAAAAGATAAATGAGATATTTACGAGGAGATATTTTGTCAGGTGGTTTGTGTTGTACATACATATTATGAACAACCAAATTACTCAAATATTGACGGGTGATTGTGGTTGACGTAAAGGTGAAAAACGACATAGTTTCACCTGACAGATTTTGGTTTTCTTCATATTTTATTTTTATAGGTACCTTACCTACCTATGTTCATATAACGTGACGAGGGAGAGATGGAAAAAATATGTAATAGCTTAATTAAGTAGAGGCTTTTCAATTCAAATACCTATCAATGAGTTTGCCACCATCAAGATGGGGATTTTGGAAAAAAGCAATTTTTTACATTTTCATGAAAACATGATGTTAATGTATTTGATATGACACTAATAAATTGACAGAATATTTTTTTGTATAAAGAATTAAGTCTCCGAGTTTTAAGAGTATAGATTAAGGTGGCTACCTAAACATAAGTAGTCATAAATCATATTTGTGACAAATGAGGTTATAAAAAATATAAACCTTTAAAATGTATGTCAAGACTAAATCAACAGAGAACGTTTATCTTCCAAACTAGGCGGCAGCACGGGCGGCGCGGCGTCAACGCTGTTTGACGTTTCTCCTGCGTTGTGTACCAGTGGCGAGGTATGTGGCTATACTCATGGCCACCCAGTTGATGCAGGACGTATAGTGAGGGAAATATAAATACCTAGTTTAAATGGTGGGAGGGTTGTACATCATGGTCCTTCCACTACTACTCATCCAAGCACGTCTATATGTAGGGTACCCGCATCTCGGTTGGTAGGGTTGTGAAACATGGTCCTTCCACCGCTGTGGTGGGCTCCCTGCCAAGCACGCCTTGAAAGGTCTCAAGGAGGTTTAGGCCTTCAAAGAACCGTTACAAAGTCCAGCGGGATGCTGAGAGAATTTTACTTCATGGAATAATATACAGGTTTACTTGCATAAGTCGTGACAAAATACTAAAACGTGTAGGTTGAATGGAGTTAAGAAAGAAATGGCAATGGAGGGGGGTCTATTTTCCCCCGTTAAGGTTGGAGGGGCAATTTTATAAGAAAAAATTACTTAAACCATACCAAAAATTATTTTAAAAAAATACACAATGGCAACACTTACAATGTCATGCTATAGTTTTTTTGAAATCGATTCTTTAATTTTTTTTATAAATCAAGTTGTTTAAGCAAATATTTGCTGATCAAACTGACTTTTGTTTACATTTTTTTATATTATTAAGTACTATTTTTAATTTTAATAATGCTCTTATCAATTTGAAATCAAACATTGAAAACCAGAAGGTTCTAGAACTTATACTTTAAAAGATATAAGCAAATATCTAAAAAATGGGTCTCGCAATTCTGTCCGTCTGTCTGTCTGTCCCTTCAGCTGCAGCCTAAACGGGTCGGTCGATTTTCTTCAAAGTTGGTATCAAGCGTTTTTCGGGCACTATCCCACCCATTTTTTTCATTTTTTTTAAGACCAAAAACAACGGTACCTGCCATACAAATTTTTTTACCAAAAAATGAAAATTTTTCTCAAAAACGTGCCCACAACTTTTTTTTTTTTTTAATTCAGTAATTTTTTTTTTTTTAATTTTGTAAAAAAATGGTTAGAAATGGTACCTCCCATAGAACTATTTTTTTGATTTTCGATTTTCTCAAAAACGGTTGAACTGTTATTCACCATTTTTTTGGAGAATGTTTGAAAAAATTTAAAAGTTTTGTAAACCAAAATACAAATTTTAAAAAACCAGTATTGCAAATCTCATATTTCTCAAGAACGGCTTAACGGCAAAACTAAATGTAAAGCGTGGTACATATAGCGAAAGTAACAATTAAAAGTCTCCGTGAACATAAAAAATATTTTTGTTTTATTTTATTATACATTTAAATTAATTACTTGTGAACTTGTGAACCTAAAGTTTTTTTAAGATTTCTATAAAAGAACCTTTTAAGAATTGTATAATACTTTATACCGATCTCAATAAAGCCTTATAGAAAACCAACTTTCAAAGCGATGAACCAAACGGACTTGAAATGAAAATCAAACAAAAATAAAAAACAATAATGCTTCTCCATTTGTGTTAAATATTTATACTTCTTTTTAACTAAATTTATAAAATTTTGTCGATTTGTTCGCTTTAAATTAAATATTGTATAAATTATAAACATTTTTTTGCAAAATGACAACATGGTACACAATGAATCAATTAAAAGTGGTATGAACCACTGATTGAGGCTCCAGAATTCAATGTCTGTTTTTCAAATATGGATGTTATCTAAAAGCTTATACAGTAAAACCCGCTTAAGAGAAACTGCAAAATGTCACAGTCTTTCTTTCACTTAAGCGGGTTTTTCAATTAAACGAACCCCGCTTAGTGAAAAAAAAATTCACTTAAGCGGAGTCCGGATAAGTGAAAAAAATTCCACTTAAGCGGATTTAAATATTCCATAAAAGGTTCTGACATATCAGAAATTTAAATGTCATTTTCGTGATGAAAATTTGGTGGAGGATAAAAATAAAAAAGAAGTAAAAGCGTTCAGAAAATTTTTTGTTCTGTTCTATTTAATTTTTTTTTTCTCTTAAAAGAAATTTTTTTACAATGAAAAATATTAAATTTAACTGAAAATATGTTTCAGTGTTATAAAGGTAATTGGATGACAAATACTCGGGGATGAAAAAAGTGTTTCAGATAAGCGGGTTTTTCTCTTAAGCAGGTTTCTCTTAAGCGGGTTTTACTGTAGTAAATATGAGCACCTGAATAACACGTTTTGTTGGTCTTTTAGTTCATTAAATTTAAGACACTACACTTGTGTCTGCACCGGTGTCGGTGTACGCAAATGTGTGCTGTGCACAGCGATTTCGGTGTCAGACACGGTGCGAGTAAAATCAAAAGGTTTTGATTTTTAGTGTCGGTATCTCGATCGGTGTGGCGTGTGTGGTGGAATGCCACAGCTGTGTCAGTACACCGGTGAATACACAACTGTAGTGTCTATGGGCTGCTTGAAAAAAATACATTTTTGTGATTTTTTAGAAATTTCAAATTGTTAAGATTTTATTTATTTTTTTTATGAATGCTAAATGAGCTTTTGTTTTTTTAGTTTAAGGTATCTGTATAGCTACCTATGGATTAAGTATTAACAAATACAAATGTGTTTTTACTCAATAAACTGATTTTAAACACTTGATTCACTGTGTACCGTATGAACTTATTCACTATGTACAGAATTAATCACATGGAATGGTTAAGTTCATATCATTTTTTCACTATCTCAACATAAATGAAGCCTTAAAATTTTTGTGACAAAATTATTTTGAAAAAGCTGTGGAAAAAAATTTTATGCCTGATATTAAAAATGTGACATCTCTATCCCAGGAAGTAAAAAGTGACTTACTGTTGACCATATTACCCAACACATAATTGTAAATTTGACTGCCAAATTTTTCAAAATTTACAGCGAAGAGTGTAGCAGCCATACAACGATTTTTTTTTTTTTTTTTAATTTCCTCGAAAACGGTTTAAACGATTTTGATTGAACTTTGTGATTGGTAAGAGCACTGGCGTTTCAGGTTTTTTGCTTGACTTAGTTTTGTGTTGTTCACGTATTATTTTGAATGGCTTGACCGATTTCGGGTTCAGTTTTGCAATCTGCAGTTCCTAAATAGTTTGAGCAATTAAAAAAAAAATTAATCAAAAAAATTAATTTTTGAATTTTTTCAAATTTTTTCATTAAAGATTAAAGATTTGTCGTTATATATTTTAGCTCCAGTCGTTCATATTATTTTTCCAAGAAACAAAAATATTTGCCTTGTAGTGCAAAGTGGAAAATGTTAATTGGACTGAAATAACACAAAAATAATTTTTTTTTAGATATTAACTAAAATATTAAAATACATTAGATACAGTCTTCTTGCGACCCATTAATGCATGACGCATTTTTGTTTTTTAATGCTCTTTATAATTACATATTGATGTTTAATTTTTCTTACAAAATCTTAACTTATTGCAACCTTGATTATTAAATTCTTATAAAACTTGTTCATGGAGATATAATATTTTGTTAAAATACAAGCTAAACATTACAAATTCAAGAGAGCATATACCATCAACTTCAGATTCAGACTAACACCTTTCACATTATATTTATATATTCGAAGCTCACCGTTTTGTTTTGGCCCTATGGATTATGCTCTTAAAATGTATTAATATGCAGCTCTTGCGTTTGTCAAATAAGTTTCTTTTATGTCCTTGTTTGAAATTATAAACACAGAGTATCACTTAGATTTATGACAACCTATAGTCTTCATAAAGCTATCAAAAAGTTAAAGTATATAAATATATAAAATAAACATATATAATATAGATTCCATGAATATCCTTTGAGATTGTGTATCCTTGATGGGATTAAATAAAACCTACGCTCTTCATTATAATGCGCTTTTGGTTTATTTCTTCTTAATTATAAGTTAACCACAAACCACCTCTGTATTATACATTTGGACCTTGTTGTTGCCATAGCCGTACCATATATTTAACGCCCTTTACTCTGAAGTCCTGTTGGAGGCCGCATTCGTAACATAGAAAGTTGCTTCAAGTATATAAGCCTTGGAATAGTAGATAATCTAAAAAGAAAAAAAAAACTCTTAAATTATCCCATAAAAACAAAGCGCAAAGACATTATCCATAAAATATAAAAACTTCATCTTGCGAGAAAAAAAAAAACTGTGTATGAACAGGAGAGGGAGGTGGCGAGAAATACTTAAGAATTAATGTTATTGAAATGCGAAAAGAAAAAACAAAGGCAGTGGCATTATAGCCACGTCCGTCATGGAAACTTAGTTCACTAATTTGGTAAATATCCTTGTTTTATTATCCAACATTATGAGTTTACCTCTCGCATTCAGGTGAGATAGTTTGACACGTTTGGAGTTTTGTTTTCGAGACCTTTCAATTAATCACTATATATGTACATTTATTTTTTTTATGTTTTCTTTTATGTCATTAGAAACCATTGCGGTTAATAATCTTGGCTAGCCATACCTTACCTAATTAAATAAATGCCACAACTAGATCGCAACTTAATGCTTTTGTAAACGTCTTGCACAGTGGACGGACAAATGTATATGGCATATTTTTCCTTACGCTGGAGAAAGATACCAAATGCAATTTTTCAAAAGGATGCAAAATCAATCACATAGTGAAATGAGCACAAAGAAAATTTTTTACTATACCTGCGCTGTACATTTTTAATATTAAACATTGAATTTTGTCAATTTGAGACGTCTTTAATGTTATCATTAAATTTTAAAGCTTTATTAATTTTGAAATAGTGAAAAAATTATATGAACTTAACCTTTCCATGCGATTCATTGTGTACCATGACTGTACACAGTGAATGATTGCATGACATACAATGAATCAAGGATTTAAAATGGGTTTATTGAGTAAAAAAACATTTATATTTGTTAATTCATAGGTACACAAACATGTATTATTTTTCCCTTAAACCAAAAAAAAAAAAAAAAAAAGTTCTAAGCATTTTGCTATAAGTTTTAAGTAAACATCCATAATTGTGAAGAAAATGAACGCTCAGTCGTCGAAAATATTGCTGCTTCATAAGTGCAAGTGTTGCTGATGAGGCGAATTTTTCGATTTCCCAGCGCAGCAATTGAACGTGTGTTACACCTCACTATAGCGTTTTTTTTTTTTGGCCGACGATTGAAGATAATTCTTTGGATGATATATGTATATATATCATATATATAGTGTTGGATATAGTTCACACCAGGTGTTCGTCACGAAATCTATGTAAGATGAACTGAACTTAGCAAAAATTACGTATTGACAAAGGCCCTCACTATAGTCAACTGATGAGTCCAAGTGAGATCGCCGGGACGAAACGCCAATTTTTGTAGGACTTAAAGGCCGTTAAAAGCTATTTTGTGTGTGTTTTATTAAGCATTATTTTCGAAACCGAAAAATGAATGACCCTTTATATTTGTTAGCGATATGTACATATGAATTTGTTCACATTTTTGAATTTTGGATTTCTAAAAAAGGGGGCCAGAGCAAAGATAATAAAATATTTTCATTTAAAGTGTTTTTTGGGCTTAAAATCTTCAGTTTTCAATATTTTTTGATGATTTTTTGGAACAATTGGATTTGAGAGATTCTGCACTTGGAACAAGTTTTAGAGTTTTAGAAAAGGAGGGGCAGGGGTGTTTTTGAAAAGTTAAAAATCTCGGAGATGTTTTTTAAAGATAGTTTTTAAGCTGATAGTATGAATGTAAGGTCTTTTCAGTACATGTATTTATAATCAAGTTTGAAAAGTAAATCCATTAAAAAAAATAAAATATTAGAGAGACGTTTTTTTAGGATTTTTGAAAAAAAAAATTTTCAAAATAACTTGGAACGATGCGGAACAAATCGGGAATAACCTGAAACAACTTTGAAAAATATCAAATTCCAAAAAAGGGGGGCTAACTTCAAGCACTCTTTAAAGTTAGACAAATTGAACTAAATAATTGAGTTTGAGTGATTTACTATTTAACATAGGGTAAATAAAAAATGTTTGTGAAATATTAACAAATTAAACTTCATATACAAATTTGTGATTGAATTGTTGATTTTATAAATTAAATAAAAACAAACTGAATCTCAAACAATATTAGTACTGAAATAGTTGCTGGTAAAAAAAATGATTATAGGGACGCAAATCATTAAGATACTGAACAAATTATCCCAGTTGATTCTTGCATTGCAGTAGAATCAAGGAATGTGTATAAAGATTTCTGGAAATTTTGACGGGAAAATCAATAAAACACTTGTTATTTCCACAGTTTAAATAGTTTGTATTATTAGGTGTGTTTTATTCATTGCTGGATAGCTAGCGCAGCAAAATTTCCCTTGCGGCAAATAAAAACAATTTGATTGCTGGCGAAAAAGAAGTCAGTAAAAAAAAAGATGGCTGCATGCTGGCGATAGAACTTTGAATTATTGAAATAAACGTATAGAGTGAGAAATCGTTTTATTCAGACTTGTGCTGCGCTGGCTATGCAGCATTGAATAAAACACACTTATTGTATTGTTATAATGTAAATCCAACGCGTTTCGTCTTATCAGGACATCTGCACTGCACTTATATTTATATTAAAAAAAAACACTTACATTTAAGTGTGCGTGGTGGAAATAAAGACATAAAATATGAACATTTGGATTAGATTTTTTAAAAAGTTAAAACAAATTTTAATAAATATAATTATTTACCTAATTTTCTTATTTGTTATAGTTATGTAAAAAAAAACTCTAAAGTATAAAGGTAGGTAGGTAGGTACACCTACCTATACTATTTTTTAAATTACTATTGCATCAGTTCTTTTCTGTTTTTTTTTTTTTTATAGATGCAAAATAACGAGTAGGTACATTATGTAGGTACTGTCTTACTTTGCTCTTACTAATATGAAATTGTTTTCATAAAATGTAGCAAACCCAATGAACCATCAACATTCCTGCGAAGTTTTAACTACCTTTACAAATATCTATTTTTTTTTCTCTGTTCGTCTTCTACCTCAAGGAGTTGAAATTTGAAGTCAAAACAAAAAAAAAAAATATATCATAAACCTAAAACATAAAAAAAACTAAAAGTACGCAATAAAAAAATTATAAGAACACTAAAAGTAGAACACGAAGTAACAAAAAATAAAAACAACAAGAAAAAGAAAAAAAAAACAAAAACAAAAACCGAAAAAAAACAGAAGTAACTTCAAATAAACACAAAAATGTCGTTTACGGGCCAACAAAGAACCTTCCGTATGGTTTTTTTTGCTATCATCGACATTGTCTATAACGGTGGTCTTCTTAACATCATTATATTTTGCGCTATCAACCGTTATGTTTTAGTAAGAAAACAAACATGCGTGTGGGTTGAAATTTCAATAGCAAGAGCAAATCGTGAAAGGAAATCTTCTTTGCCCCATAACCAACCACCCATATTACCCATTACCAAGCAATCACCCACCACACAACCTTCCTATGTAGGTATATACCTACCTCTATAAGAAATCTGATAGCCTTATTCTGGTTATTTCTGTGTCGACATTAAACTCTCGACAGCAGTCTTCGACAACATCATCGATTCGCATAAGAGAGTGCGGCGGAAATGTTACGTCAAGGGGGTAATTCTCATCGATGGTACTATAATATTATGTAGTAGTAGTATATTCTCGATTGTATATATCCGGCTTATAACATACACATTGATGGCTTTTCTTCCATGGCAACGGATATGGTATACGATTATTTTTCGCACGACAGGAGATTCCGACGAAAAAGTTAATACTAAACAGCCGTGAGAACTGAGAATCGAGGAAGAAATACCATAACTGCCAGGATGTGGTTTTCCCAAGAAGAATAATAAGTATAACTGTTCAAGGTCCCCTCTTAACAAGTTTTAGGGTATTATAGAGATTTGTTTGTGCGGTGCGGGTTGTGGGTATCTATATAGATATGTATATATTTACTTTTATGAATTTTATTGTTGTTTTGTTTTAATAATTTCTACTGTGATGATAATGAGATATCGGAAGTTTTACTAAAATTCTTTTTTTATGGTTAAAATTTCGATAGTTTAGTTTTCTTTGAAATAAAATTGTTAATTAGAATATTTAGAAGGGTTAGTTTACTTACTTTAATTATGCAGGTTCCTTTTTTAATTTTATCTGCTCATCGGTTTCAGGTCTAAAGTCAGTTTAAAGTCCTGCCAATAACCCGGCGCGTCCAATTTGCTGTCAAATCCCATAGAAAACAAAATTAAATGTAGCAACTTGTAGAATAAAGTTGCAGTTACCAAACACACAGAGTATATAGTGTATAGGTATATATATAGTGTGTGGCCAAGTATCAATATAAAGTGTGTTTTATTCATTGCTGCATAGCCAGCGCAGCAAATTTCCCTTGGCAAACAAAAACAATTTGATTGCAGGCGAAAAAGAAATCAGAAAAAAAAAAGATGGCTGTGTTGGCGATAGAGCTTTAAATTATTGTTATGAACGTATAGAGTGAGTGATCGTTTTATTCAGCATGTGTTGCGCTGGCTATGCAGCAATGAATAAAACACACCTATAGTTGACAGCAGAGTTGATAAACAAATTGAACCATGAATGGGCTTCTTTAAGTTGTAGCCTAACATTTAATTTGTATTTGAGGATTTTAAATTTAAAGATCTGATCACTAGAACTAAAGTTATAAGTTTATTCAAGAGGTTCAAGTATAAGTACCTATGCATATTCTAAGTTAAACAATCGATTTGATATAGATATAAGTCAAGTTTTGTCACACAAATCTTGGTAGCCCCACAATTTTCCATTCATTTTAAGACCTTAACCTTAAAAATCCGACTATTAGAACAGAAGCAATAAGCCAAGCAAAAGAACCAAACCGACTCTTTTCCATAAATGTTGATTGTACATTATGTCCCTACACACAGGGGGCGCACAAATCACGTAACATTAAGAAATTCAAATAACTTCTTTTTTTTAATGTAATTAAAAATGTAATTTTATTTATCTTTGTTTTATTGTATAGAAAATTAACTTTTATTTTTTATATCATAATTATTTTTAAAAATGATACAACGTAAATTACATCCACGCTCATTCACACATATATGCGACACCTGACCAGAAAATTATTCATATTGTCTGAAGGGTTCAACATTTTTAAATATGTAATGGTCCCCATGTGACAGTTACTGTTACACCGTTTTCTTCAAAGAAATATGGCCCGACAATACACCTTGATCAAACTGCATACCATAAGTAACTCGCTCTGGGTGCAGTTCCTTATCGCAGAGCATTTCTCCATATACGGCAATTTTGCTTGTTTGCATTGCTGTTTAAATCAAAATGAGCCTCATGAGACATAAACAAGCAATTCCTAAAGTTGTTGTCTTTTTCGGCCACTGTCTCAGCTTGAGACTGAAGAGAACCAAATAATGGTCGCTTACCACATCGACATTTCTTAGATACTTCGGACATCACCAAATTGATCTCCTCCATCGCTGTTGAATCGTGATATAATCAATTTGGTTTTCGCCTTATGTTTAAATTCAGTCCCTCCCACAATTAGACGATTTACGTTATACAAAAGTCAACAAGTAAATCGCCATTTTAATTCTGTGACCTCACGCACTTTTTTTCCATAACGCGTTCCGGACCGTTATAGTTGTCTGATCTCACAGTATAGACATATTATATTAAAGGTTATATATATTAGTATTTTCATTTTTGTATAGTTCTGCGCATCTGTCAAAATCGAGGAAATTGGTGAGAAAATGCTGAATCCGATGCATTTGTTGAAAAATCAATGTTTTGTTGTTTCTAATGATGGCGGTAAGTATTTCGGTGGGCACTCGAACGGTCATTTTAAATTTTTTGACACTTACAACTTTGATAACTTGCGCAATATATAAACTTAGGTTTGTGTACTGTAACCTAATCTGACTTGGGCATTGAGGTCTTCCACTATCGAGTAAAGATGCATTATAGAACAAGAACGTAGTTTTGTCGTCCTCGGTCGCTACATTTGTGAGGCTGTATCACTGAATAATTGTGATGTTAAGAATTTTCAAACAAAACCTTGCTGTCATATTATTCTTGCAAGAATAGGTGCCTAGGAAATAAGACTCGATACGCCTCGGCCCTCGCTTTTTCGTTCAACACAATTCTGACACCATGCAGAATTTAGCCACCATCTATATACACCATCTAATACAGCATTCTCGTTTGTCGGTTTTGAAAGTAAAGCTAAATATAACACACACAGCGAAACATTTTTGATGAATATTTTATTTCATTATAAAGTTTGGACTTCGCCATTAAGTGTGAAATGGCCCCCTCCGGAATATTCGCAGCATACGATTCTTTTGAGGTAATTTTTAACCACTTTTTCGCACATTTCGGACGGTATCTCTGCCATAACTTGAGTATTGGTTTTTAATGCGTCTAGAGTTCGGGGATTATTCGCGTAAATCATAAGCGATTGCTCTCAGTTGGCTATAGTTGGGCGGAGCGGCGCCAAACCAAGTATTTAGAGGAATAAACTCTATGATATACAATTACTACGCAACAAATGACAAATATAATAATTATGAAGATAAACACCAACAATCTATGGCATAGATAACAAAAATTACCAAATGTGAATTAATTCTTAATTTCTACGGTACTTGTCGGTATTCGCAGTCAACCCAAAACTAAAGACCAGGAATTGCCACTGGCGTAAATACGGTCTTTTGCGTAGCCCCACGAAAAAAAATATAACGGTGTTAAATCGCATGTTCTTGGATTGACGTCACCAAAAATTGAAATTAAGCGACCAGGAAACTTCTCAAGCAATAAAGCCATAATATGGCCGTGTTGTGTGGCTTTTTTTGTCCCACGTTGTTGGAACCAAATATCGTCCAAGTCATTATCTTCAATCGCGGGCCAAAAAACAATCGATTATGATTGTCCCATCATGCTGGAACCACATATCGCCCAAGTCATTATCTTCAATTGCTGGCCAAAAAACAATCAATTATGATTCGACCATATCGCCCCAAATTGACTGGAACCGAGTGCCCATTGGCATCTTCCAATAAATACGGACCAATGACACCTTTCGACCATAGATCACACCAAACAGTCACTTTTTCTGGATGCAATGGCACTTTTTCGATCACTTGTGGATTTTCTGAACCCCATATGGGGTTTATTGTCTGTTGTTCCAACACCCAAGAAGCGTATTTACGGCATTGTGAATTTGTCAGCAGGCTTCAATTGTTGCATAATTTGAACTTTATAAGGTTAGAAATCGATAAATTCGGATCATCTGCAACACTTGCACTTGCAACAGCAATATTTTCCACTGAACGTACATTACGATGATGCACAGGCCTTACGACATCAGTAACGCTTCCACTCTCTTCAAATTTCTTCACAATTTTACCGATTGCTCGTGTAGTCGGTCGAAAATTGGCTACGTTTGAATCACCACTTTTGTAGTTAGTTTATATTTTAACGCGTTGTTCGATTGTTAAGCGATCCATTATCGTAATAGCAAACATTCAACTAATATTATGACACTTTCAATGACAGTTGAGTTTGACAGATGTCAAATGTCAGCGCTACCAACTTGAAACCACGAAATTAATGACCCGTTATATTGAGCTCTTCCTCCCCACTTTGTTTCGCTTATGTCCAGGATACCGATTTTGTTTGAACTTCGTGCCTGTGATGACTAAATTGATCATAAGAAAACTGTATTTAAGATTTTGGCAAATAATTCACAAAACCGAAATAGGGTTTTTGACGTAGGGTAGAGCGGGGCTAGTTGGGCCACGGGGCAAGTTGGCCCACGCGAATTATTCACAAACTGAAAGTATTACAAGAAAATGATCATTTACGAACAAAGCGTGCTCTCTTACCATCACATGTCATAACGGTTCCAGTTGCATTGTGCCCTCAGAAGGAAAACCACACACAGATTTGTCTTTTTTGAGGGTAAAAGTAAAAAATGCGGATATGATAGTTTTTTTATTTTCCTAGTGAAAAATCCAGGATTAAGGACTGTGGTAAATTTTTTTTATAAGTGAATATACTGTATTTTCATATTTTGTGAGTTAAATTGAGCAGTTTTGAGTATTTTTATATTTATGACTGAATATGCTTCTCAAACCAGGTGTGGGGTTAGTTGGCCCAGGGGGTTTTTGTTAAATAAATAAAGTTTTGAAGAAGAAGAAGAACTGGGATATTTTTACTTAATGTGGATCGAATCATTCGCTGAAAGATTGTCGGGTGAGGAGTGGATATACAGTACCATGCTTGCAGAAAGTGGGCTCATACAAACTAAACAGTAGCCGAACATTGGTCCTTCTTCGATGCGTCAATTACAACAGCGATTACGATTCCAAAACTTATTTTAAACCTTAATATATTTTTATTATATTTATTTTTAAAGTTTTATTTAAAATTTATTTTTTAGTTTGTTTGACCGTTTTAAATAAAATTCCTTATAACATTTTTGATTTGTTTCCCTTTATGAGACTTGCTTTTCCACTTTTCAGGGCTTGGTCCAACTAACCCCACACACTGGGCCAACTTACCCCGCTATAGGGGCAAGTTGGCCCACTTGCACTTGATCCATTTAAGGTAGCTTTATTCTTCTGCGGTTACATATTTTCAAATTTTTAAGATTTCATTTAGAAGCCAGAAGTTTAACCTTTCTTTTGATACCAGCTCTATAGTTGTACTATGAGTAGTTTGATAATTATGAGACTTCAAGTAAAAAGTGGGCCAACTATCCCCGCCCTACCCTAATAAAATTACATTAATTTTGCAAACAAAATTTATAAATATGTAGTCGAATTCACAAGACAAATAGACAAAGTCGATAACGGTTTATTGAAAAATTGATTAAAAAACAATTTATTCGGTCTTATAACCTCTAAACAGAGTTAAGGTTCTTAATTCGACCAATTGTCTTTGGAAAAAATGAATCGACTAATTTTTATTTCATTCAACTTTATTTTCCGTTATGTAGGTTACATATACGTAGGTACCACTTAAACATTTAACCGTCTTATGAATAAAAAAATACTTGAAATATATGAACATTCACATTTAACATAAAAACCACAATGTAATATTTTGTCTGTCAATAATTGCGTTCCCCTTCGTTTATCCATTCCTAAAATAAAAAGTTCGTCTTTTGAATTACAGCTTACAACAATATACATAATATACCGATTTCAAAATCATATACACACAGGCACAAGATTAATAGCAGTAATTTTTTAAGAAATATACAAAAAAAAGAAAGAATTTTACACTGAGAAACAATGAACGAATCCGAGATAAATCCTTGAAAAGTTTCCAAACAATTAGAGCCATTAAATTGTGTGTTTAATCCAACAGACACCCTCTTCTCCTCAATCAAATATGCAAATAAATTTATTTTCTCTCAGCAAATAGCTTAAAAACACAGTTAGTCCTTTTGGTCCTCGTATATCTCATACCCATGATGATGGTGAAACAAAAACAAAAACTTCTTCGAATGACTTTTTCACCATCATATCCACGCAACGCAAGGACCGACGCACGACCAACAACAAAAACCTGCCGCCTTATGACTCTAAAAACTCCAACTCCAACGATTGTGAACGCCCTCTGATGGTGCGACTTGAAAGTTAATCAGTTTTCATTTAACTTTCTGGTAGCTAAGCTTACTACACAATACTGCTCATTTGTATAAAGCAGTACCCGTTACCTTGTTCCGTTTGTTAACAAATGGACGAGTATAACAAAACCGCTGTTTATTTCTGAGAAATGGAAAAACTTACAAAACTGTTTCCCTACGTGATATTTTGTAACGATTATTTGATAACACCTATACCTACAGCAGCAGCAGCTGTCATGCTGTGTTTTTTTTTTTTTTTGCTTGTTCTGCCATTTTGTAGGTAGACGTTTTTTTTTTCCTTGCAACATTTTAGGTAGGTACAGTAATTTGTGTAAATCTCACGTTTCCACAATTTGCCTTCTATAAGGTAACAATGTGGCGGAATAGATGTATTCTATAGTTCACGAAACACCACCCGTAGCGTTCTTTTCAAAATTGATTAATTAAGAATGTATGGTAGAATTTAGCTCAAATCACTACCTCTGCATAAATCGTACTTTAAAAGAAAGCTTTCTACATTCATACTTCATAGAAATCAAGGTAATTTGACTTAAAACAACAAAATGTTCTTCAGTCAAATTTTAATTCTATGTAGGTATAATACATTTTATGATTTAAATTAACTATGTAACTGTTGAATAGATTTTTCAATTTCAACTAGAAGCTTCTTCTTAATTTATTCCGCAAGAGGACTTATTTTGATTTTGCTATAAAATTAAGCAAACTGTACCTAAATTCAATGGCATTATACAAATGTCATTGCTTTGCTCAAAAGCAATAAATTAAATTAACACAATGATTTTTGCCAGATTAACAATGAACTCTAATTTCTTAAGTTAAAGCAGAATTGTCTCAATGGGACTTAAGGGAATTAACTTAGATTTCTAAGTCTTTGTTCACTTTGGGATTAAGAGATGAAAAGTAGGTTGAACATAAAAGTGGCTCGCTTGGGCACTTTGCGGAATTACCATTGGTGATTCAATGATTGGATGAACGATGATTTTTATCGATAGGCGAAAGAAAGAAAAAACTTAGGTCCAGTTTCACAATACACACACTATAACCAACTTAACAAAATAAGTGGCACTTAATTTTCGCATTTTGGCACTTTAGATGTAGTTTTACAGGCGGAATAAGTGGCAATTAAGTGGCCAATATGGGTGACTTAATTGTCACTTATAATTCGATTAGCTTATACTGTGAAATTGGGCATTTATAGTTTTCCATTTTTGGCACTTAAGTGACACTTAACTCGATTGTGAAACCAGGCCTTAGTCAATTTTAATTTTATATCCAGTGGAAATGATGTTGCTGAAGATGAGATGGTTAAAAACAGTTTTTCTTTCTTGCTAACTGTAACCTCAAATAATAGTCCAGTCAATAAAGCATTTGACTCGGAAAAAATCGCCGGATAGATGGATTTTTGTATATAGTTTCCTTATGGTGTTCGTGAGAAACTGTCAAAAGTCCCCACCGATATGAGCGCCGCTAACAATTTTACGAGGGGTTAAAGGCCCCCCAAAATGGTTTTTCAGGAATAACTCTCAAATGGTAAGTTGTACAAAAAAAATGTCAAAGACTAATTTGTAGCTTGAAATATTTCCTACAAAAAAGTTTATCATTTTTTGTTCATACAAATAACGGTTTTTGAAATAAACCAATCAGAAGAGTTAAGGGTTTAACTTTTCTAAGTAGTTGGGCGACTTAGTTAAATTGAGCATTTTGTGATAAAACCATCAATTTGTTTCTATTGTTGGTAGATTATATGGACATGATTTTAAGATATCTGTCCACTATTTAATATATTTGTATTTTTAAATGGAATGAACTGGAAACTTCTTGCCCAATACTGCATCGAAACAATGAAATACCGAAAAGATTTCTTAGATTTTTAACACAACATATCTATGTTTTAAAATTGTCTTAATAAAAATCCATTTTTGTTTGAGCAACGAATATACAGTTATTTACACATCTTTAAAATTTTAGCAATTAATACACTTAAATAAATCTCTAAACATTCAATTTAATACCTACATATATAAAAAAAAAAAAAAAAAAAATTTCCTTTAATTTATAAAACTTTTTATTTTACTTATTTTTTATTTTTTTGTATTACTATACCATAATTATGAAACAATTAAAGAGCAAATTATATTAGTAATATTGTATAGTTTATGGATTCTACTAAATGTTAAAATAAGTTGGCATCTGGCAGACGGTTTCAAACCATGGCCAAAATTTTTTTTATTATTTTTAAAAATTGTTATTTGAATTGATTTAAAAATAAACTATTCTATTCTATTCTACTAAATGTTAATATAATATGTTTTCGACCGGGAAAAAGTTCTTACTTCCTATAACCAAAATTAAATATGATAAAGGCAGAAAAGAAATTGAAGAACACGTTAAATTTGCAAAACATTGGCAAAATTTACGAGCTTCAACAATCTTAGCAGCGTTCGATTTATTTGTTATGTATTTATGTACCTATGTATATAATTTGCATAAACATTCTTATATTTTTTAACAATTTTATATTATTAATATTTTAAACAAATTAATATATGTATACCTTGATAATTTTTTGATGTGTAAATATCTTAGCTCTTGGTATACCTATAGAGAAATTGAAAATGAAAAGGGGCAGCGGATAAGTGGTACTAATAATAACAATAGCCGCATTGTATTATCCACGAAGATCCATATGGATCATCCCATGAAAATAAAACGATACGGATCTTAATGACATGAGTGTTGTATGCTCATCTCTTCTCTTCATATGATTGTTTATTTTTCATGTAGATACTTTCTGTTTTCTTTACACTACAGTTAGAACTCCCTACCGTCTGAAAAGCCATCTACCCGCCAGAGTAAGAACTTTATTTTGGATCTTTAAAATAGATCCAGATGCAGAGCAGGATCTCAAGTATTACGAGTTAAAAATTGATCCTCATCCGTAGATAATAAAACGCGGCTAATAACACCGTAAAAAACAGTAATAAATGAACCGCAAGAAACTTAGTCGAATGAGGTTGTTGTCTCTGAAAAACCTGGTTATCGAATACAGGAGCGGGATACTGTATATCAGTACATTTACAAATAGGCAATGCCATTTTATCATTTCATTGGAGGGAAATATTTGAATTAATTCGTTTGAAATTTGAATTTAAATTTGTTTGTGTTTGATTTGTAAATACCTTAACTTCCGGCATAAGAAAAAATAAAATACAACGGCTTCGACATCGACAGCGAACTCAGTTATAAAAGTAACAAAATTAAAGAATCTTTTCGCTTTTAAAAACGCAATTCGTTCCCATTTGTCCTTTCTTTTGTTCCCTTCGCCTGCAGTTTGAGACTCTATATAAACCATTTTAGAACTATTTTTGCCTTAAAACTAGGTATAGTTTTTAAATGAGTCAATAATATGAGTCTTGTGAAGTTAGCAAAACAATTGTTTAAAATTTAATAAAAAATGAGAGTTCCCGGTAGCAAACAAAGAGTTCTAGAGTTCCTCATACTTTTTTTCAATAGTTCTGGCGAATTAAGTGCTTAAATTCGAAAAATAAGTTTTTTGTGCTAACTTCACGCAGCAAGGACTTTTTTGAGAAAAAGAGTTCTGAGCATGTTTTTCAACTTAAAGTCAAGAGTTCTAGAGTTCCTGATGAGTTTTAGAAAGAGTTCTGCAAAATTGGAAAAGTTAGGGCAAATTAAGTTGCCCATCGACTTAGAACAAAAAAATGTGAAAATCCAAAAAAATAAAAAAAAAGGAGTTCTGGTTAGAGTTCCCGATAGCAAACAAAGAGTTCTGAACATTTTGTTAATAACTTTTTTTTCTAAAACTAATTTTTCAAAAGTTATTCGCAAATTTAGGTGCCCATTGACTTAGAACCAAAAAATGTCAAAATCCAAAAAAATCAAAAAAAGGAGTTCTGATTAGAGTTCCCGATAGCAAACAAAGAGTTCTGAACATTTTGTTAATAACTTTTTTTTCTAAAACTAATTTTTCAAAAGTTATTCGCAAATTTAGGTGCCCATTGACTTAGAACTCCTTTTTTTTTATTTTTTTGGATTTTGACATTTTTTGGTTCTAAGTCAATGGGCACCTAAATTTGCGAATAACTTTTGAAAAATTAGTTTTAGAAAAAAAAGTTATTAACAAAATGTTCAGAACTCTTTGTTTGCTATCGGGAACTCTAATCAGAACTCCTTTTTTTGATTTTTTTGGATTTTGACATTTTTTGGTTCTAAGTCAATGGGCACCTAAATTTGCGAATAACTTTTGAAAAATTAGTTTTAGAAAAAAAAGTTATTAACAAAATGTTCAGAACTCTTTGTTTGCTATCGGGAACTCTAACCAGAACTCCTTTTTTTTTATTTTTTTGGATTTTCACATTTTTTTGTTCTAAGTCGATGGGCAACTTAATTTGCCCTAACTTTTCCAATTTTGCAGAACTCTTTCTAAAACTCATCAGGAACTCTAGAACTCTTGACTTTAAGTTGAAAAACATGCTCAGAACTCTTTTTCTCAAAAAAGTCCTTGCTGCGTGAAGTTAGCACAAAAAACTTATTTTTCGAATTTAAGCACTTAATTCGCCAGAACTATTGAAAAAAAGTATGAGGAACTCTAGAACTCTTTGTTTGCTACCGGGAACTCTCATTTTTTATTAAATTTTAAACAATTGTTTAGCTAACTTCACAAGACTAATAATATGGATGAATGTACTACCCTAAAAAGAGCTATCATTCATAACTCCGTGAAAGCTTTCGTGAGGAAAGTGCGATGTATGGCAACTAAATCAACTTGACAAAAAGTGGAAACTTAGTTCTTTGGCATGGTCGTAATTCCTTTGGACTCATTTCCTTGCACCATTTTTAATTTGGTACCTAAAGCAATTTAATAACATATCTCATATCACAAATTAAACGAACATTTAAAAAAAAATCTCTGATGCATTCATTTTATTAATCAAAATTCATTTTCAATTCATACACAATAATATATTCGAAAGAATTACTATAACACCAAAATATGTGACATCAAAAAAAAAAAATAAATCCAATTCTACTCAAAAACATTTCGGAAATTAAATAAGAAATTAAATTGCCCTACCTTGATTCCAGGAAATGAATACAATAAATATCCCTAGTAGGTATGCATGTATATATAGTGCCACAGCCGCGCCGCATATACATAGAAAATAGGTATAGAAAGGCACACAAATCCTAATACAAAAATTTCAACCTGATATATGTATGAGAATATCCATTTTTAAAATTATAAAAAAAAAACACCATTACCATTAGAAAGGATCGACTACATAAAAAATCTGAATACGCGCAATTTTTTTTTTTTTTTTTTTCGTATCGAGATCGAAAAAAGGAAATGCGAATTTATTTGAATTCATCCCTTGGCATGAACAACACACACTCATATACCTACAACACATCAGTATAGGTGTTATTTTTGTTTGTTATTTTTTTTTTTTTTTATTAAAAAAAATCTAATAATAATAAAAGGAAATAATATTCTAAAGCCACCAAAGTGAACACATTTCCACACTTGCTTATCCTTTTTCCGCCAAACGAACACATCACCCACATTCGTGTATATAATATAATGTATATATAACGTCATATCAATATACAATTTCCGCGCGAGTAAAATATAAACGCAGCTCTAATCGAATAATTCGACGAACTACAGGTACCTATATACCTACCTTATACCTATATATGTTCGTACATATAAGATATTGATATATTTATGTGTGGTATTCTGGTATCCTTTTTGCAGGCATTCTGTGGCAATGGTATGACACCCTTAGGTGTCGCTATCAGATCAATGTGGGGAAAATTATATCTCGGCTCGGCTTTCCCTGGAAACGAGAGCGCGTATGGCATGTCACTAAATCGAATTTCAATCAATCGCAAGGATTCCAATCACGTATATCGCCCATCGAATTCCTCCACGTTTAGGCCATGGCAGCCAACACTGAACACCATAGTACCTAAAGGATGGGCAGAGACACGAGCGTTGTTAGTCAACCGTCAGAGACTTTCAGACCCAAACACATACGTCTATATAAACCAACAACATACACACACACTCAACTAGCTCATCCATTAATACCCAAGGTTGTGATAAAGCGAATATTAATGATAAATGTGGAGGAAGTTCTTGGCACTTGGCTCATCTTGGTCTTGGTCTTCTTCTTCGTCTTCATCTTCTCTAGCTCAGCATCATCATCATCATCATCCATCGCTCTAGGACTAGGATTTTACGTGACTGTCCTTATGAGTAACCATAGTCGATTGCTCATTTATACCTGTACCCATAAAGGTAGAAGAAAAAAAATATGAAGCTACCTTGCCTACATATTGAATCATTGAAGTCAAACCCGGTCCCGGGTATACCTTACCTACATATTCTCGTAAGTTCATTTGAAGTGATCCATTTCCACAATGTTGGTTCTTCGATATTCGATGACGTGAGGTGCTTTTTTGATTTTTTCTTACTCATACTTACATAGTATATAACTGTAGTTTATACATGACAGTTATTTTATGGAACGAAGACATCTAATAATGTTTCAAAAGGACAGAAGATAAAGGATATGTGAGATATGTATGTAAGCGTGGGAGCAGGGCATCTGTTTCAATTGTCTTTTTTCATTCTTTATAAAATATATACATTTCATATACCTGGAACAATTCAATTGTGTTAAATGTCAAAGCTATATACAGTTATGTGACCTTATAAAGAATTGATTTATCGTTATTGCGGTTTTGAATCAATATTTGAAATGATAATAATAGTTGTGACATCTTTCTTCATTTAACTCTTTCAGGTTGAGTGGTTATTTATAACCTATAGCCATCTTTTTGATTTATTTTTCTAGAGCCATCTATTGACTTGATTTTTAAAACTTTTTACATTTAACTTTTATCCTTGTAATACTTCAATGATAATTTCAATCCTAAGAAAATTGCTAAAGAGTCTTCCAATAGGGACTTCCCAAGTTTGACAGTTAATAGCGACTATATTGGTGAAGTTACATCTGTCAGATTGGCTGTCATATATTCAGTCGGTTTTGCTAAATCAACATGGACGGATATAGCGTTCAACAACACTTGTAAATGATAAAATTGTTTTATCAAAATGGGTGCTCTGTTCGGGCAACGTTCCGCACGCTTCGCCTAATTTACGGTCGCCATAATCATCCTGCCAAGAGGACTATTCATGGTCTTATTTATAAAAGTTGTCTAACTTTGGACAACTGTCCAACTTTGGAAAATGTGTTTAAAAACCTTGTTTATTGTTGTTTTATAGCTGCCTAACTAAGACACAAGAGTAGATTATCCTAACCGTGAATAATATGATATTTATTTTTATAAAATAAAGCATATTTCCACCACCCGGGTAGAAAATTATCTAGGAAAAACTATTTATAAGCGTGGCCCTAACTAGATTGGCCATTATATAGTAAATCCTATGCTGGGCCTAGACAGGCGCAAGTCTGGGCGATCTTGACTAATTTATGCTTATTCTGGCTTTATCTTGGCCCTGGCTAGAATTGCCTATTTATTGGCTTTGTCAGATGTAACTAAGACTGGGCCTAGATAGTTTTAACTTGACATAGCCTAGATATGAAAACTTTTGTTGGTGTCATTTTGGCCCTAGCTAGTGTCGCCATCTTATTGGCGTTGTCTCATAAGAACAGGAAGGGACCCAAATAGTTTTCACTTGGTGTAGCCTGGATAAGGAATTGTATCTGGGCGTTATCTTGGCGTTAGACAGTGTCGCCTCTTTACTAGCGTTATCAGGTGTAACTAAGACTGGGCCTAGATAGTTTAGACTTGTGTAAGGTCCATATAGCAAATACGTGAAGTATCAACTCATAAACATTTTTACATCCCTATTCTGTATCGCAAATCAGCCTGGTGGGTAGCGTGCTGGATCTTTAATTGGAAGAACGCGAGTTCAAATCTCGGAGAAACCAAGTAAGTAAAAGTGAAGTTTTTTTAAAATTAAATTAAATTCTATACATTTCAGAAAAAGAGAAAATGGGTCCCAAATCCCTCTAATATGAGGGGGGGGGGGCTATATGGGTATGTATCAGTAAAAATCTACCTAGGCCCTAGCTAGTGCCTAAAAATATCTCAATTTTTAGCTATCCAAAGCCTGACTTGGAAGATCTATCTAGGGCCCATATGGGAACCACTAACAAAGCCCACAGAATACAGAGCATTAACAAATTAGCGAGGGCCAAGCTAGTTACTGCTCGATAGGCCCATTCCTGACTTGTTTTATAAATACGACTGTCAGTATTCAAAGTATGGTGGTTAAATTTGATTCCACTATAGTTCAGCAAACGATCAACCAACACTCATACTACGACGAAAAGTTAGATCTGCCGTCTGGACCCATGTTCTGTAACTCGGCGATAACTTTTAGTGGCGAGAAACGGCGAAAAATGGAACAAAAATGGAACAAAACTCATAGGAATCCTATGGGTTTTGTTCCATTTTTCGCCGTTTATCGCCTCGAAAAGTTATCGCCGAGTTACAGAACATGGGTCCTGAATGGACTATTTATTCGTTTAAGTGTTATAATTTTATAGCAACCTAAAAAGTCGAAACGGGCCATTGGGCACCGTTAATAATAATAATTATTTTAACTATATCTCTGAAAGACTTACAGCCAAATTAATAAACGTGGAAAAGCGAAGGGTTTGGTCTTATTTCGTGGACTAAGTGCAAAATGTTATGAATAAAAGAAAATTTCTAAAAAGTGACGTGTACTAAGTTAAACCACCGCACCGCGGAGAAGGTAGTTTAGCGAAGGAATAAGAACCAGATGTGTCAAATTTATTCTGAAATAAAAAAAATACCTAAGTGAAGATTGCTAATTTAACTTTGAATAAAATTAATAATGTCTGCTGGATTTTTAGAATTGAGATTTTAAACTATTGATTCTATACAAAAATACATGTACATATATGATCTAATGGAAGTGCGAAGTGAGGAGGATTTCAGGAAGAAATGTATGCAGATTTTCCAAGGAAAATATGTATGAGGAAACTCATTGCGGTTGTTGACAATGACCTAAATGGGGACTCAAGAGGTGGACATATTTTTGTCGGTTTGCAAGTTATGGCTTCCATACATTCCATTTAAATAAAAACAAAACAGAAAACAGACACATCACAAACAATTGAAAAATGATAATAGTTTTGACAGAAATATATTAACAAGAGAATTCTTAGGTGTGTTTGATAACTTGAGCTTTTTTTTTTTACAAATTATCACAATTTTCTGTCAGAACCCTTACAAAAAATACCCTAGTTTGCGAAACTTGGGGAAAATTTCAAATTACCAAACAGGCATCTTATTTATTGTAGTAGATTTTCTTAAGCGGTTTCTGGTAAACGTCAATTTACTATTCCACTAACATTTTGGTTTTGTTCATGGAAATTTTTGACCCATAGCTTAACCCTTATTCCCTGCTTAAGTTAACTCGTGGAATAAAGGTGGAATATTGAATAACTATTTTTATTAATTTGGCTGTTAAGGTCTTTTAATTTCAACCTGAATTGCGCGGCACTAGTTAGAAAAAGTAGACGAATAAGAAAGAATTTTTGTTACAATATTTTTGTTGCCATATTATTATTCATTGGATACATCCAGATCACTGATGGAAAAAGCCTTACTATTGTACTGAATTCAGTACAATTTGATTTTCTCAGTACGTAAGTACATCTTTGCCATTTTCAGTACAATTTTGAATTGTTTGTACAAAATTGATAATTTTTCTCTTATCTTCATTAAAAAAGTCTATGTGCGATGCGAACATACTCAAAGCCCAATTACCCTATATCAAAACCATCCCCACTTGGGCTGAAGGCGCTCATTTGCTTTTAAATACTGAACTGAATATGTAAGAGTACATATTTAGCTTCTAATTTTTAAGTTCAAGTGACCTCAACTCCAAAAGTTCCGTTTCGCCCAGGTACGACAGTTGGGCTCATCATATATTCAATCGCTCCACTTAAACAGAAGTAGTTTTCTAATTGGGTGCGTTCAATCGATTACGTTTTACATCTGAATTTTCAGATTTCTGAATTTTTAGAGCTTCTGATTGGCCAGCTGTCATAAAAAGTGATGACTTTTAGTTACGTTTCATCTGAATTTTCAGACAAGAAATTCTCATCTGAAAATTCAGATGAAAGTTGTTTGTGGTGGGAGAAGTGCCAAAAGCACACATAAAAGCTGAACTTTATAATTTTCCTCTTGTTGGTGGTTGATTTGTTTAGTTTTTGTCATGAAAATTTAATACTTATTTAAATGAACGAACTTTTTGTTTATTGTATAGTGAATTTTTAAATCAACAATTTTTTTAATTGATGTTTGGAAAGTTTTTCTATGTTTTTGTAAGTCATACATATCAATAAAAGGACTTTTAATGAAGGTAATGAAACCTGTTGCTGATTTAGTTACATATATTCTCATCCTCACAACTACTCACTCTCAATGTTTAATTTACAAATGTAATTAAAGTTCTATTTTATTTCGCTTCAATGTAAATCCTTTAGCTAAATGCAGGAATTAGACACAATGACTTTCGACTGAAATTTCAGATTTTTTTTGCGTTCAACAAAAATTCAGAAATCTGAAAATTCAGATGTTAAGCTATTTTTATTGAACCCGCCCATTATCTTCATAGATATTAGAAGAAGATTGGATTTCGATGACGTTTTCTTAAACGCACTTCAAAATTTCTCACAAAGCGCAGTATTGGATGGTCAAGTTAACTCCATCGTTCAATTTGTTTTGAAGTTTTTTCCTAATGAACACAAAAATATTGAAGTTATAAGCAACGAATATAGAACTCTAGCTGACTGCGAATATATTAAGAAACTGAGAAATGTATCTGCATCGGAATTTTGGGCAAAAATTTGGTTTTTGAAAAATGAATGCTGATAGAAACCAAAAATCTTTTAAAAAAGGAATGTTGTCACAGTTTTGTAATTAATAAAGATCTTGTGAATAAAAACGTGACAGACAATCCTCTTCAAAAAAAAGAACTTTTAGAGTAAAAAAAATGTTAATTACCTAACTTACTATTATTTTCTTATCTAAGGCACCAGTTATACGTAATAATCATTGAAAATTTAATTTTTAATTTTTAGGAAGCAAAATCAGTGATTATTTTAATGGCAAAATAAACCTGACAGTTTAATAATGATTTAGGATTTTAAAAACCTCAAAACTAAAAATTTAAATATTCAATGATGAGATTCAATGAAACCTACAACTGGTTCCTTACTGTGATACGGGATCCTTCCGTTATTTATTTAGCTATAATAATGAAGTTCCTTTACTCTGTTACCTTAATATTTATAACAAATTACTTTTTTTTTGTTCTTGTTAATAAATCAATTTTATTTTTGAATTTTTGTGTTTGCTAGTTTTTATCCATTTAAAAAAGCCCAGTACTATTTGTTCTTTATCAGTACTATTTTGTTTCAGCGTTCAGTACAATTGAAAAAAGTCGATTTCCATCACTGATCCAGATTAAAACTTAAATCCGGATGTAAATTATACAAATTCAATGTATGTAAATACATTCGGATTTATGTTTAAATTAGGATGTAGGTATGGAGTAAATAATAATATTGGCGGTAATGATCTCTTGCTAGTTTCTTCATGATACGAGCATATGTAAACAAGGGTGCTATTTTAGAAGTATGTTCTACATACACAAAGAATGATTTTAGGGCATATAAAGACTAGGTAAGTCTAGAAATTCCCTTGAAAAGCAGCCACTATCAACCAAAAGAATTTGCAATTACAACGCGAAAAAAAACATGCAAAAGATTGACATGTTTAAAAAATGTTTGTTTTTTTTTAAATAAATTTCCCTTTGCTTTTAGCTTGTTAAAATATTTAAATTAATAATATTTTATAATATAATTAGGACGGGATTCGAGGATTACTTAAGATATTTTTTCAAAATCTATCTGTTTAGTGTTTATATGGTTAAATGGGATTAAACAAAATTTAAGACCGATTTAAAAACTTAATTTTGTTTTTGTAAGGCAATATTCTGAGGATGAACTTTGAGGATGAGTTTTGGGCTCTATATTTTTTTTCAAATTAGCTATTTATAGGGTGAAGTAGGTTTAAACAAAAAAACTGATTTTGAAAATTTCATATTGTTTTTGAAAATTGATAATTAGAGAATGGACTTCGAGATATTTTTCAATATTTAGCAACTTATGGGGTGGAATTGGAATCAAAAAGAAAAGGGATCTCTATTTTTAAATAATTCTTTTTAATAAAGAAAATTTATACTTAAGAGGCCTTTCCTTATATTTGAAGAAAACACGAAAAAATGTTAATTCAGTTTGCAATTTCGCTAAGCCAATTGTGTGCATATTCCAATAATTTAAAAAGCATATAAAAGAACTAATTATTGTCTTTCAATTGGTGGCTTAAGTTTTGTGATACTTGACACACATAGCAAAAAATTTTTGCTTAAATTCCTTATCCGTTAACAATTTCATAGCTAAACTAGTAATTTGATTGAAACAAATTTGATCTTATTTTAAAGGTATTTAAAGTATCTTCCAATTGGTGGCAGCCAAAAATCATAATTCACTAAGATTCCGAAAATATGTTGCTTTAAAAAACAGCAAAAGTAAAGTTTTTCAACTCGCTTTTTCTTATATGTACATATTTAAATAATTTTGTTCATGTAATTATCCTTACTGATTCATTGATCAAAGGGCACGGTAGTGCCCAGACAAGTTTGGCACTACATCCTTTTTACAAGAACGAATTGCAACACCCCTCTAAATTCACTACCATGATAAAGTCAGGAATTCGGAATATTTAGTAAACTAGCCAAATACAAGCGCCTCTCCAAATTTCAACCCCGTAACATAAGTGGTTCCCGAGATATAGGACTTCAAAAATCACGAAAACCGTAACTGACCAACTCACTCACTCACTAGTCACTGCCCAAGTAACATCGAGGGAGCTATTAGAAGTAAAATTGTTCTTCTGAAGCTCTAAGGTGATAAAATGCAAAACTATAGCTTTGTAAATGATTATTTCACAGCTCTCTACATTTGATTTAAAAATTATGTTCTATAATTGAAATTTTAAAACACTTTAAGCTCTATTAATTTTATGACACTTTAAGATTTAAAAATATGCTCCATTAAATCTTCATACATCTTCTAACGAGCAAACTCTCAATATCAACAAATTTAAAGACATTGTAGAGCTCCTAACAACACATGTCCAAAATAATAACGCATGATCTTCTAAAATGTCAAAAAAAATAGCATTTATGGAGCTAAACAAAAAGCGACTGTAGCGTACTTCGTGAAGCGCATGCGCATTTTAAAGTTTTAAAAAACTTCTTTAACAGAGTGGATATAAAGCTGTATACTTAAAAGAAGAAATAGGAAGAGAAAAGTGTGAGTTAAACAAACATAAATACATTCACACAGGGAAGGCGTGCAGTCAAACAGTTAATTGATAAAGCGCCCATGTGTGTTTTTTTTTTAAAAAGTGTTTTGAGATTTTAAATCGTTAAAATAGTAAAAAAGGCTAAGTTAATTGAATAAACAAGTGAAATAAAAGTAAATAAAGTGAATACAATGCAATACTTCATTGAAAAAAAATATAAAACTACATGAGCTGCTGCATTAAATCTTCTAAAAACACTTATAATTAACAGTGTAGTTTTTGTTCATTTCATAGGTAAGCTGTGTCTCATATTCCACATAAAGTAAGTAAAATTACTCTGCACCACGGGCGCTCAATGAATTTGAGCGCCTTGCCATCACAAACAAAAACTAATGCGACCCTGGACGAGAATTTCAATTTCGATAGATTGGGTTCAGCATATAATTCCCCTGATTGAAGTGTATTTTAATTTCAAACAATTTGCTTTTTTATAGCAAAATGTTAAGAAATATCAATTGAAATGTATTCTAAGACAATGTATTTGCCTAAAAAACATCACTTCATATTACTTTATATGGAATATGAGACACAATCAGACCGTGAAAAGAAAAAATTGAAAACTCCATATTATAGGTGTTTTTACACGATTTAACGCAGCACTGTATGTTGTTTTATAGTTTTTTTAATAAATTACTGAAAATATTCACTGTTTTAACTTTTATTTAACTTTTTTATTTAGTATTTTCACTAATTTAATGTTTAAAAATCTCGAAACACATTCCTATAGTTCGGCAAAGACCAAAGTGACAGATCGGGTTCTTTTTGTTTTTTTTTTTACAATTTAATGCTTCACTCACACACTGTATAGGTATGTGATGTGATGTGAGCTCGATATCAACAGTACTTAATATTGCAGCTCTAGAACAATAAAAAATATAGCGATTTGACAATATGGCGGCGAGGAAAAAAATTCGGCTTTCGAAAATGTATTTCTTAGGGCCAGAGTTTTTTTTTTTCTTGTTATTATTTTTTTTTATTTGACAACTAAATATCCAGAATTTCGAAGGCGCGTTTTAATTAAGCAAAGTACCGGCAATACGTTTGTGAAAAAATTTAATTCGCACATAAAATTCGCTAACATTTAACCGAAAAATATTAATTTCTGTTATTATTTATTTTCTTAGGAAATTATAGTTTGCATATCTTACAAAATTATTCATTATACACACATAATTTCAAACTATACATATTTATTCTATTGTAGTATTAAAGCGTGCCTGTGTTTATATTTTTTATCATAATATGTACCTACATATTACTCAAACCAATACAAACAAAATTCTGTCAAAGTAGTTCTTTAAAGATATATACCAAATACCTGCAGAGTCAGTCGCCGCTAACAACAAGCTTCTCACGAGCAAAAAAGAGCTCTCAAACTCAATGAATTAGCTGCAAGTGAGCGCGACGTTAGCTCTAAAGGTGTATCTAGAGCTACTTCTAAAATAAACGAGCTTTAAGATTAGCTCTGGGTGTGCTGTTAAAGCTATTAAACAACTAAAAATGTTACTTGGGTGACAGTTCATCAAAATTATGGAGCACTTAGCAGAATATTTTTATTTCGCACAGCGATAAGTTTTGTGGTGAATGCAAAGAAAAAAATCGAATATCTGAGGACTTTGATTCGGGGGGCGTGGTATCCGCCTACTTTCTCAGAATTGCAATCAATTGAGTGGAGTACTTCCATTTTTTGTAGAATGACGAAATTTGGTAAAGCGGCAGGGCTTGAATTGCATAGAAAGGAAAAAATATAAACAGATTTTGATATAAAAGAACTTGGCTATTTTTCAACATTTATATGTTTTTGTTCTGATACTTCTAAATTCAAATTCAATCAAAAAAAAAATGAATCATTAACAATATATTTTATAAAAACAATAATTTTTTTTAAAAACCTCTTCCTAAGTAAAATAAGGAGGCTTTTGTAGGCACAACACATTAAACAAGTCAGTGTGACCATTGAGCTATATAGGAACAAAAAATTAAAAAAACCAAAATGACTGCGTTTTTTTTGGGGAATCAATGTTTAGTACAGTAAGAAATTCCTAAATTTTGTCTATGATTCGGCCGTCATGATCATCCTTCTGGCGATATTGTATTTGCAAAGCATGTAAAATCGTACTATACAACGGATAGCTTTTCCAATACAACACGCCTATATAAAGAAGGAATAAGTAATGAATAAGTGTTAGAACTCAACAAAATTTGTTGCACATATACTTATCTACGTACATATGTTAAAACTACTTCATATATAAGAACATAATATTCTCATAGCTACTATATCCATTTATAACTTTTTTACTACAGAGCCCCGATCAAAATATAACGAAACCTTATTTTTTATCAGGGAAGTATATCAAACGACTTTGATTGAGTTTCTTATAGACGATGAATTTGTTCGACTTCAAATTTACCTCATTTTCAACGTAACAAAATATATTTTCTAAAATTTTTAAATTTTATTTCATTCTTAAAAGATAAACTTTGAACCTTTCGTTGACTTTTGGTCGCATCGCACGTTGAAAATCCATCTTCAATCTCTCAGAAATCCCTCATAACAACGGTGAATCTTAAAGAAAAACATAATAATAATTTAGCTTTTGGGTGTTTTTCTAAAAAAATAAAAAAAAGTTTCTCTCCAAAAGCAAATATCTCTAAAGTTTTGCCCCGAAGTTGTTTTCCACCATAATTTAACAATCCGCATATTGGAAAATTTGTTTTCGTTTGTTTTAATCAATGACGTGCCTCGAATATTTTATAAAATATTTTCAACCCCAGCAACTAGCCACCTATATATGTAGTATATAACCAACTCATACTGTTTGTGTTTCAATGAGACTTTTGGTTTATGATAGAATATTAGGTTGTTTTTTTTTGAAAAAGTATCAGGCAAACAGAAATGTATATTCGTTTTTGCTTTGCAAATGGTGCGTATATATTTGTAAGTCACGTAGCCTCTGGCAGTTTATTTAGAAAATTTCTTATTTGTATTCTTTTATATTATTGAACTTAAAAAGACATTTTTCATGCAATGAAATTTATATTACACTCAATGGGATGAAGATACAGAAAGTCATATATTTATTGATATGATATTGATTTGAGTTAAGGGATTTTTGTTATTTTAATATATAATTTATATTTAAATATCCTTTAATGATAAATCAATCACTTATAAATAAACTCAAATCATTTGCAGGCATAATATTGAAATGTATACCTACAAACGAAAAGACATTAGGTTCGCTCAATATGCAACGAAGTATACGCGAGGCAGTATTCATTGAATTATTAGCTGAAATTATACTTTCAGTAACGGCTGAACGCAGAGTTAACGAGTTTTACAAATCGAACTAACCTATGTATACTTGGATGTCTCGAACTGAACGCATTCATTGGAAAATCGACGTTTTTTTGTAAAAATAAAACGAAATTTTTTGTCTAGCTGGCAATCTTATAAGATAAAGTTAAAAACCGTTTGTATTTTGAACAGAACAGTCAATTTTTTTGCAACACCGGGGGAACGGGGTAAAAAAAAACTACGTAGGTGCTAAACAATTTATATGTTAAGTGCAACAGTAACTAATTCCCTGCGGGTCGCGGGATTATAGATAAACCCATAGAATTTTCGGGACTTATAAGCGCAAAGAAACACTGTTACTTGCTTGAATTACATACTTTGTTATCGAATATAGTTTGTATGAAAACTCCATTTTGTTTCTGTGATGGCGTCGTTTATCCTCGCATTCGTTTTTTTTCAGCAAATTGTCCCCGGGAATTGCAAAAAAACACCTACATAGAAACTGGAAATCAAAAAAATTATGGTGGAGTTATTATAAAAAACGAATTCTTCGATAAGTCCAAGATGACGACATAATTTCCCTCCAATGAATAATCAAAGAAAAGTGTACCAGACCAAAAACATAAATGTTAAAAAGAGAAACAAGTTCTTCTATACAAAAACCTGCATTTAACAATTTTCAGCCGTGAAAAGTATAATGAGATCTAAAAGTACGCCAAGTTCTTACTTTATGAAGATTTAATATCAAATACTTAAAGTAGAGTAATATTGAAAGAACTCCAAAATTTTAGAGAAATTTATTATTTAATGACTTAAATTTGGTAATTCACTGGTCAAGTTTTCAAAACGTTTTGAATAGTGAGTAATAAAAAGAAAACTTGACAAGTAGGTAACCGCAAAATTTTAGTCAATAAATAATAAATTTCTCTCATAAATTATAGCTTTATTAAATTTAATCATTCTAAAAAATCCGAAGTGCTCCACATAATTCAAATCAATTCTAAGAAAGTGGGCGGATAACACACCCCCAAATTTGAAACCTCAAATTATATATTTTTTCCACGGTTTATTTCGCCAACGGTTTATTTCGCACATAGGTTTTAATTAAACTACCCAAGTAACATCGTTGGAGCTATTAGATGCAAAACTGTTCTTTTACAGCTCTTAGCTAGCAATATTGAAAGCTATTGCTCTGTAAAAGATTATTTCACAGCTCCTTTCATTTAATTTAAAAATTATGTTCTATAATTGAAGTTTGAGAACACTTTTAGCTCTATTAACTTTATAACGCGTCAAGATTTAAAAATATGCTCCATAACAAACTTTACACGTCTACTATCGAGCAACCTGTCAATATCAGACAATTTAGAGACGTTATACAGCTGCTAGCAACACATCTCCAAAATACTAACGCATATTATCTTCTGAAATGTAAAAAATTAGCATTTACAGAGCTGTACAAAAAGCGGCTGTAGACTGTAGAGCCGAATTACTATATATTTGCACACAAATACTTCGTGAAGCACATGCGCATTGCCCATTTTCAAGTTTAAAAAAAATTCTATAACAGCTGTAGGGGAAGGGGGGCACCTTTGAACGCGGGGTACCTTTCAACATGGCTAGTAAAATCGTAATAAAAAATATTTTAAAACCTAAAATTAATTTTAAGCATGGCAATAGCGATATCTTTACACGTCAACGACTTTGCGGTGCATCTCTTAAGTTCATCCGACAGTAGCTAAATACGCAGTTTTAATGCGTAAATTTTATTTTTGTAATATTTTTTTTGTAAGAGTTTAAAATTGTTTTGTTAAGGTTTTTCATTTTTGAAAAATTATTATTAAATTCAAACCTTGATTTTGATTAAAATAAAGTTAAAATTCTTGGTAAATATGCTAGGTATAATAAATATGGCCGAATTTTATGTTGCTTAACATGATGGGGCAGCTTTGAACGAAACGGTCGGGGCCCCTTTGAACAGGTTTAAACTAGTTATTGAAAAAAATTTATAAATTTTTTCTCCGTTCAACAGATGGACACTAAAATTAATGTTTCAAAGAGGCTTTTAGCTGCAAAAACTTTGTTTTAATCTTTTTATTTCCAAAAGCCTACTTTCTAAATAGTAAGTTAAACCTTTCAAAATATTTTATATCCTATTAAAGTTTTTTTATATTGAGCTTTTCATAAATAACTTATTCATATAGTTTATTGTTTTCTTCAATAGATATGCGTTTATACATACTTTAATTATTTATTGTTAAAAATATTTATAAATACTTCCGTTCAAAATTGCCCCAGTTATGTTCAAACCTGCCCAACATGTGGGGTACCTTTGAACACAAGAACCTTGTTCGTATTTAAAAAAAATAAAATATCAATCTTTATTAAATTTAATCAAAACGTTGTTTAAATTAAACTTTAAATACATTTCTTGAAGTGACGATAACTTACAGGCTAATAATTAAAATACAAATACAAATACAAATACAAATACAAATACAACTACAAATACATATACAAATACAAATACAAATACAAATACAAATACAAATATAAATACAAATACAAATACAAATACAAATACAAATACAAATACAAATATAAATACAAATACAAATACAAATACAAATACAAATACAAATACAAATACAAATACAAATACAAATACAAACACAAATACAAATACAAATACAAATACAAATACAAATACAAATACAAATACAAATACAAATACAAATACAAATACAAATACAAATACAAATACAAATACAAATACAAATACAAATACAAACACAAATACAAATACAAATACAAATACAAATACAAATACAAATACAAATACAAATACAAATACAAATACAAATACAAATACAAATACAAATACAAATACAAATACAAATACAAATACAAATACAAATACAAATACAAATACAAATACAAATACAAATACAAATACAAATACAAATACAAATACAAATACAAATACAAATACAAATACAAATACAAATACAAATACAAATACAAATACAAATACAAATACAAATACAAATACAAATACAAATACAAATACAAATACAAATACAAATACAAATACAAATACAAATACAAATACAAATACAAATACAAATACAAATACAAATACAAATACAAATACAAATACAAATACAAATACAAATACAAATACAAATACAAATACAAATACAAATACAAATACAAATACAAATACAAATACAAATACAAATACAAATACAAATACAAATACAAATACAAATACAAATACAAATACAAATACAAATACAAATACAAATACAAATACAAATACAAATACAAATACAAATACAAATACAAATACAAATACAAATACAAATACAAATACAAATACAAATACAAATACAAATACAAATACAAATACAAATACAAATACAAATACAAATACAAATACAAATACAAATACAAATACAAATACAAATACAAATACAAATACAAATACAAATACAAATACAAATACAAATACAAATACAAATACAAATACAAATACAAATACAAATACAAATACAAATACAAATACAAATACAAATACAAATACAAATACAAATACAAATACAAATACAAATACAAATACAAATACAAATACAAATACAAATACAAATACAAATACAAATACAAATACAAATACAAATACAAATACAAATACAAATACAAATACAAATACAAATACAAATACAAATACAAATACAAATACAAATACAAATACAAATACAAATACAAATACAAATACAAATACAAATACAAATACAAATACAAATACAAATACAAATACAAATACAAATACAAATACAAATACAAATACAAATACAAATACAAATACAAATACAAATACAAATACAAATACAAATACAAATACAAATACAAATACAAATACAAATACAAATACAAATACAAATACAAATACAAATACAAATACAAATACAAATACAAATACAAATACAAATACAAATACAAATACAAATACAAATACAAATACAAATACAAATACAAATACAAATACAAATACAAATACAAATACAAATACAAATACAAATACAAATACAAATACAAATACAAATACAAATACAAATACAAATACAAATACAAATACAAATACAAATACAAATACAAATACAAATACAAATACAAATACAAATACAAATACAAATACAAATACAAATACAAATACAAATACAAATACAAATACAAATACAAATACAAATACAAATACAAATACAAATACAAATACAAATACAAATACAAATACAAATACAAATACAAATACAAATACAAATACAAATACAAATACAAATACAAATACAAATACAAATACAAATACAAATACAAATACAAATACAAATACAAATACATATACGTAATGGTTTAGCGTCGGTGAAAATGTTGATAAAAAAAAATTTAAAAAAAAAGATTAGACTGATAATGCAATACATTATCAAATCTGAAAATTTTAGCAACGTATATGTGTATTTAGAAAACAGGATATACAGATGTATAGGATAAATTTAAAGTTGCAAAAGAAACTTTGTATGCGTGCCCAACCTCGCACCTACCATAAATCCTATAGTGTGCACAAGCACATGTATACTAGGTATTAAAAAATTTGTTTAGAAAAAAAACCCTCCCAGAATATTCTACATTATATTAAATCAACATTTTCCCATTTTTCATCTTTTAAAAGCCTGACCAAATCTTAAGATCCATAACAATGACGTGCGATATAGTATAACTTTATAAGGAATTCTAAAGAGGCTAGCCTTAAGATTTTGTTCAATTCAGTTATAGAGTTTAAGTAGTATTAAAGCAGCTTTAAATATCAGTGAAGCACATATTATTTGCTTACACATCAGTTGTCATTCACGTAAGTATACATACTTGTTTTGTATGCAAAAAATAAAAAGGACAAAATCCTAAGTCCTTTAAATGATGTCAATCGAAATAAAATAACATATACCTACGTATATAGTCTATATTAACAAGAAAAACAGTGGGTAAGTATCCACCCATTCCCAATCATATTCCATATGTAATATGTACATACATATTAAAATAAGGATGATATGAGGGATATTTGTGTAACATTTTGATGCTTGCGGCAATAATAACTCATAAAAAAAGGACTCTATAAGAAAAAAATTATACAAAAAGATTATCTTCCTTCGAGAAATGAAATAAAATCCATGAGCATAACATGTCGCGTCGTCATCTTCGTATACCATATGAAGTTGAAGTCAAAAGCACGTGCTACATGTATTTATTTTTTATTGATTAAAAAAAAAATATAATTTATATAAAAACTCTTTAGAAGTTGCTCCATATACAACGCAAGCTTCGCGCTCTTTTGGATTCACTTAATAATACGGCTGCCCTTAAGAGTACTAAAGTATTTCCGCTTCATCTAGACATGCTTTTCTTCATTGAATTTGTATTGCTTTATAGTCTATATGTATCGTAGATGAGCTAATTGCTTGATGGGATGAAGTAAAGTGTCGATGGATTGATGATAAAGTTATGATGGCAATAATAAGATGTAATTGATCGTGCATAAGTCCTTTTGTGTGGCTATTAGTAAGAAGTTATTGTATGCAAAATGGCTGAAGAAATTATTTTTAATACAGGTATATGAATTATGTATATGTATAGTTACATGTATATGTATATATTTTATGGGTGTCACTTTATAATGCCACAATCTTACAATTATTCTTTTCTTTTCTTAAATTTTGTTTATTAGTTATAGTTTTTCCTTTTTGTTACATTTATATCCCTAAAATTATATGTGTATCTGTTAAATTCCATAACGTTGAATTAAGGGTATCACAAACGCCTATTGAGCTTGCAGACGCAGTAGATAACTTCGTTGATATCGTTCAAAAAGCCGCATGAGATAACACCCCCAACCAAAGAGTAATAACACCATTTAAAGGCATAAAATATCACCAAGAAATAAAGAGAAACGAAAACACGTAAGAAATGGCAGCAAACTCGTGCTCGTCAACACGAAGCAACCTTAAATCGCTTGTGTAATTTACTAAAAAGACGATATCAGATTTCAAAAACAATCAAAAACAAATTTCGAAATTACCTTGAAAACTTGACAGCAGGAAAAGAATCCAACTACTCGCTGTGGAAAGCTATTAAAGTAACGAAAAAACCAAAGCTCCCAGCACCTCCGATTAAAAATGACCAAAAGCGACAAAGAGAAAGCGAATTTACTTACAGGATTACCTGGAGGAAACATTTAAACCGTTCCATAGAGAAGCACTCAATGAAAATATAAATGTAAATTGTACATAACAAGAAATATTACCCTCACCGAATTAAGTAGATAAATAAAAAAGCCGAAGTCGAAGAAGGCTCCGGGATGTGACTTAATAACGGCATAGATTCTTAGAATGCTCCCTCGTGCCACTCTAAGGCTTCAGTATGTCCCGAGTCAATGGAAAGTTGTGGAAGTTATGATGGTTCTGAAACCAGGTAAACCTTCACATGGAAATCTTAAAGACACATTTCGCTTCTTCCTTTAGTATGGAAAGTTGTTGAGAGAATATTACTAATGCGCCTGCAACCAATAATAGAAGAAAAACATTTAATACCTGAACATCAGTTTGGTTTTAGAAGTAAGCACTCGACAATTGACCAATGACCAAGGGCATAGAATCACTGACGTCATCGAGAAACCTATTGAAGAAAAGAAAATTTGCTCTGCAGCCTTCTTAGATGTGTCGCAAGCCTTTAACAAGCTCTGGCACGAAGCCCTTAAATTCAAATTAAGAAAATTTTTGCCTTATGGACTTTACACGATTTCTAAAGAACATCTGGAGAATATATAATCTTTCGTGTGAGACATGGAAGTGAGTATTCTAGAGCCGAATTACGGCATCAAGGACTGAACGACACGTGAGGGAAATTTCATACGAAATATAGAACATCATCGATAATTTGTATGAAATTTCTCTCACGTGTCGTTCAGTCACGAATTCGGCCCCTGATTTCAAAGAAATATGGTGGGGGTACCACAAGGTAGTGTTCTAGGTCCAATTTTGTACCTTTTATTTACACACGGAAGTCACTATTGTGTCCACGACGACACTGCAATACTAGCAGTGGGCAAAACGATGAACGAAGCTTCAATAAAATTACAAAACGCACTTAATAATGTCAATGAATGGACAAAAACATGGCCAATAGCTGTCAATGAATTTAAATCAGTCCACGTGGACATTACGTACAAGAAAATCGATAGATTACCTGTATTTTTAAATAAAACTCGAGTTCCATTCGCAAATGAAGCTAAATATCTTGGTGTCACTTTAGACGCGAAATTAAAATGGACGCCGCATGTCAAAAAAGAAATGCGAAGAATTAAAACTTAAACTCAGAAATATGTACTGGTTACTCGGGAAACACTCTAAGCTTAATATAGAAAACAAGCTGATTTTATACAGGCCCGCCTGGACTTATGTTATACAGCTCTGGGGTTGTACTCGCGATTCTAATTTAAATATTTTACAATCTTTTGAAAATAAATTCTAAGATCATTTGTTAATGCGCCGTATTAGAAACGACAATCTACACAGAGAACTTGGGATCCTCACGGTAAGAAATTAAATACAAAATTTTGCGCGAAAGCATAGAAAACGACTTTTAGAACACGCTAAGAGAATTATTGTTGGAATTCTTGAAGAGACAAATTTAGTACACCGCTTGCGAAGGATTAAATCTTTGACTTGGTGCGGTAAACGTTAAACTGCTTTAAAAATCGAGGAATACGCAGGAACTATCAACGGAAAGTTACCTGCAACACGTTGTATATAACCTCGTTAAAAATAAATTGCTAGACAAGTTTCAACTTAGTTGCAATCGGGAGGAGGAGGTGGTTTTAGTGAAGTATAAGAATCTCACACTCCTATGAGCACTCGTTTTTCGGTCCACATAGAGCCTTTTAAAGGTTTTAACACCCACCCACGGAAAAAAAAATTCCATTATGTGTTCTGTCGCTTCGTTGTTAAAAACAAATTTATTTGGTGCTGTTTGGGGTGTTTCGTGTTCGTCCATTATGAGCTGTTTTTATCTATTTTTTCAATCAACACAATACTTACAAGTGAATAAAATAATATAAAACTAATTAAAAGGTATGTTTCTTGCGAAGGACTTTTTTAGTAATTCCCCAACGCTTTAATTTTCCCAAATGAAAAGTCTAACTTCAATGAAGATATAATTTTTGTTGTTTGTATGAACATATTTGTATTTTATATTATAAAAAAACGTCGACAGCAATAATTTACTATTTAATTTCTTATAAGGGGAGAGTATGATAACTATGGTGCCTAAAATTGATAACGGTTTTCTAGAGAAGGGTCAAAAACAAGCATTTTTTATCATGGGAGGGGGGTCTACCTCGCCCCGTTTAGGAGGTAGGGGCAATTTAAAAAAAAATTACTTAAATTAAAAAAAAAAAATTATTAAAAAACAACGGCAACACTGACAATAAAGTACTTTACCAGTTTTGAAACCCAAAAATCTATAATCTTAAATTTAAATTAAATTATTTTTGTTAATAAATAGTTTTTGAAAAATTCGCATGCAAACTCAAAATTTTGATAAAAAAAAATTTAAAAAAAAGTTTAGACCAATTTTTTTCAAAATTGTGAAATGAAGTGCTAAATTGGCTTTTTGTGGTCAATGCGACTATCAATTCTGAATCGAAAACAAACAAAATTTAAATTTACTAAAACTACGTTATTATGATATTTTTGGTATTTACGGTGATTTCATTTTGAGGATTAATGTTAATGTGGTTCATCTTTGTAAGTAAAGTACAGCAATTCATTTAGTGTTACCCAGAATTCACCACGAGGAGGTAGAATTGCATGGCATTCCAGGTCTCAGTCAGTCAGTTTGTGAGTATAAGTCGGTAGTTAGTTACAAATAGTCAAGTAAATTTTTAATTTTCAATGTATTAAAAAGGTATGTAAGTCTCATCAATGAAGCCATCGTCCGTACTGTTACTGTCGAGTTCGTTGTGTTTGTCGTTGATGGTGAGAAGCCGAGGTTGTTTTGGTGGTAAAACACCCTCTAAGTGCTCACTGTGAACGGTGTAAAGGTAGAACTAGAATAGGCGGTAGCTGTCGGAAGCTAGTGTCAAAAGCGAACGAAAAGTTGCTTTCCAAAACGTCAAATTTATAAGTCACCCATAATGCACTTGAGTGGTTGGAAGTGATTTTTTTGATTTTTGAAGCTAGCTGTCAGTCCACGTACGAAAGAGCGGTCGGTGAGCGCTCTCACGTCCGACGGCGAAAGTTAACGAAAACTAAACGAAAAGTTCCAAATCGCAATTATGTGCGCGTCATATGAATTTCTTGTTTTCGCTCGGTTTCGTACGACCACGTACGTTGGCTTCCGCCTATTCTAGTTCTACCTTAAGGGTCGAAGTCCTTTAGTTGCATTAACCCTCACTTTTTTCACCATCGATATAACATGGGTATACTTTTTTTACGTATAGTAAAAATTCCATGCTTTGGGGGCCCAAGTCGTTCCTTAAATTTTTTTTTAAGGCAGTATTTCCGATAAAAGAAAAGTGTGAACATTTTATCAACACCTATGTACTGTTGGGGTTACCTTATTTTTGGATATAAGGCCACAAATCTTCCTTACATTTAGAGTTCACTTTAAAGAAGCGCCCGACCTTATCTTCTTTGAAAAACAATCCCAACACTACCAAGGTCATCTGTTCGATTGCACGGCCTCTGTGGTATTTCCTTTTTGTATAAGAAAAGTCTCGTCGATTTGAACAGTTTTGTCTTCGACGCCAATGTTAACATTAACGTGAGATTATTTCGGCTATTTCACGACAATAGTTAAAATAATCTATTATAGTGGATTTTCTAAGTTCACTTTTACTGTCGTGATGGCGCCAAGCGATTAAATGCTAATTTTAAAATAATGATATATAATAATATTAAAAAAAAAATTCCTTAAGTTGTAGCTTAAGATTTAATTAATTTACCTGAAAAACCGTATTGATAGGCATTTTGATCACAAAAGAGATAATTATAGCAAGCACCTTGCGAATCTCTAGCGAATTGAGGCCCATAGAAAAATGTTCCGAATGATGGGTTGATTGTATTCCTACAATTTTTGTCACCTTTTTTTTAGAGCCATTTTCTGAGCACCGCCACCTCCAACCGAACTTGATTATTTTATATTTTTCCACCTTCATCGGTAAGTTTCAACACAGTGGGGGAGTTGACGTAATTCGACCAATTTCTTCTAAAAATGCGATGCTTTTTTCGTTGGTCGACACCAAATCCCCGAACGAACAAAATATTGAAAAGTTATTTAATTTAGGATGAAGTATTGGGTGCTTAGCCGCCATTCTTTATTCACAAAAAAAAACACTTCACTCTTATAAAGGTTGAATAACGAATGACCTTGGTAAACAATAACCTGTACCACATTTGCAAATAGGATAAATTCAAAGTTTCTTTAAATCCAGATTATGAATAATTGCAAAAGAAACTTTGCATACACCCAGCCTCGCAACTACCCCAAATCTTATAGTATGCCCAAGCGTTGGGGTTGCAGGGGGGCAGCATGCCCATTGCCCCCCCCCCATACATACCTCACTGCTGGATACTAGCACTAATGTATTTATGTAAGCAAGCAAAAAAACAAAAATCTCATAAAAAAGTACCTAGTTTTAGTAATTTTCAATTTTCTCAAAAACTATAGACGACATAAAAGCATTTGGTTTTTTGTGTTCGATTCAGAATTGATAAAAACATTGACCACAAAAAACCAATGTAAAAAATGCTTGTTTTTGACCCCTCTACAAAATACCGTTATCAATTTTTGGCGCCCTAGTTATCGTACTCGTGCCTCTTATTACTGATAGTGTTGCTTTCTCGAGTGAATTCATTTCGTTACTACATTCTGTCTGTTTGGTAAGTGGTAACTTGATACGTTGTACAACGTCGTATGACGTAACACAATTTGCTGTCAAATCCCATAGAAAAAAATTACAAGAAAAGTTTTAGTTACCAAAGTTGAAGTGCTTTGAAATAATTTAACCGCACAGAGAAGAAGTAGTTGACCGCAGTCAAAAGTACTTGCTGCAGTCGAAAGTCGCAGTCAAGGTATGATATTAAAATAAAAATAACATCTGCAAGCACCAAAAATGTTCAAAAAGGAAAATATTTTGGAAAATATCATTAAATTTGTTTAAAACGATATTAAATTTACCACACAGTTCTGCGGCAGCGGAATGCGATTTCTCAGAATTAAATTTGACATGAAATGATTTAACCAATAGGTATCACATAAATACTCCGCGTTTTATTATCGCCAATAACCCATATGGTTCACCCGATATACGATGCGGGTCCAAATGAAAACAGTGTTTTTTTTTTTATCTAATGTTTGTTTATTTTTCGATACTGTCTTTTTTTGTCACCCTACAGTTTGTACTCCCTACCGACTGAAGAGCTGTCTACCCCCCAACTAATTTCTGGTTCCATAAAGGAAACCCCGATAGAAACCTAGATTTAAATTTATTTTTGTATTACGTGTTAAAAGATAACCCCGACCCAGACCCTAAGATAATAAAATGCGGCTAATATTATTTGCAAAAAAAAATAAAAGATCTGACACAAAAACCGAGGAATTTTGCTGAAGAATCCTGTTTATAGTTGTGAGATTGCTGAGATCTCAGAAATTTAAACTGACCAAATATTTTTGTTTTTGTTATATTTTTTAAAACATGTGTTGTACTTTCGTGGAGTTCACCGACAACGCTGAATTTTATTAAGGTGATGTTTTTTTAAAATGAATTAAATAAAGTAGATGGCGACTTCAGTCAGATTGAAAAGCTTAGAAGGTTAAACTGGCGTTGATTATTAGGTGTATTGCATTGGGCCTAGCAAAGTACTTCTATATGTATAGAGTATATTTGGCAGTCGATACTGGAGTCCAAAGGAACATACCTAATGTTGTGATTAAAAAAAAAAAAAATTTCGTATAGTGAAGAATTATATTCAAAAATATTTATAAACATTTAATACAAAAAAAAACTATGGAAAACCTTTTTCATCCATTCATTAACCAACAGTGCGTCAAAAAATAATACATTCCAGGAATTTTGCCGCATGAAATAGATACCGTCAAAAATCTTAAATCTAGATTTCGTATAGCTATTTATCAATTTAATAGTGATTCTTATAATATTTCTGAAATTGAATTTAAATGGAAAACATACGCATCAAAATATTATCTAGTGTATCGATCATTTCACAAATAAATGTCAATTTTACAGTACTTTATTTTCAATATTCCTATATTCAATTGTTTTTTTTTTTTTTTTTTTGCAAGAAATACTTCAATCGCACATCCAATTTATATGTATAAATAAAATACAACATGTCATACCTTTAACTGTCAAATATAACTCAGTACCACAACGATATACACTACAGTCAAAGTCATTTAAATGTACCCTTGAGCAAGTAAAAAAAAAAAACAACAAATAAATCACAGAAAGCCATTTGTTAATGACAGCGCAATCACAGTAAAAGTAAGTTGCACTTAAGTGCCTAATATGGTAAACTAATTCCCAATTAATCGCATAGTTGAAACTCACCTGAATAAGTGAAACTTAAGTTACCTATATGTTGGTAACTTACTCAGACAATAAAACTGCGCCAATATGGAAAATTTATGTTGTACTTATTTTGTTAAGTGGCACTGTGAAACGGGTCCAAAATCTCAAAACGTCACTTAATGTATTTGTGTCATTTTTGTTTTAGATATTTCGTTTCACGGGTTTTAAGCAAAATATAACGAGTGAAATTTAATGAAAATGCTATTACCTATATGTATTGCTTTTTACCTATTCTAGCTAGCTAGCTATATTGGCCGCGTTTAGATTTTTATCCAAAGCGGTCAAGATAGCTTTATGTTTGTATTATCCCTTGCAAAAATACAGCTGATAACAAAGCAGCTGTTGCCCAAAATAAATCTGAAGCTATCCTAAAAATTCTGGAATACTCATTTATCCTATGAGAAATGTCAACAACATGGATACTCAAGTATCTTAGAAAGGCTATCTTAGTACGTCAAACCGTGGCCATTGTTCATGAGCACAGTACACAATATATTAAAGGTAGTAGTATCATTTGTGTTTTCAATGTTGATCAGTTCTCCGCATCTGTCAAAATCGAGGAAAATGGTAGGAAAATAGTGGATCCAGTGCCACTTTACCTGTCTATAATTTCAATATTTTGTTAGTTTTTTCTAATGATTTGTGTGGAGTGGGCACTCGAACAGCCATTTTAAATTTTTTGACATTTTCAACTTTGACAACCTGCGCAATATATTACCTTAGATTTAGGTATTGCGGTTCGTAATTACTGATTATAGGTCTGTTCGCGTACTTGCCCGAAACTGCCAGATTCTACCAGATTAATTTTTTTATATGAATTTTGACAGTCTTTCGGGCTAAAAATGGTAGAAATGGGTAGGTTTGGGGAGTAAACGAACAAGGTTTATATATAGTAGAACTGTCGTGTAAATAAATAAAATGTCAGATCATCTTCACGTGGTATAGTAATGTAATCATCGCTAAATGATCTCAAATTAATTGGTCCTGCAAAAAAAAATCATCAGAGGTGGGCGAGAATCAGGCTTGGCCAAAACCTACGTCTGCTTCACAGTTTATGTTAAGCTAAATTTTGCTAATGAAACAAATTTTAGCACAAAGTTTCAAATATCAAATTATCTTTCAGCTGTCACTTTGAAGTTTGACTTTTGAGCTGTCCAGTTATTTATTATAAGATTTTAATTCCATTGAAGAGAATTATATAAAGTTGCCATAATTGGGAAAACGAAAAACGTTATTCCTGGATTTCCTTCTTTATTGAAATCGAATTTATTTAGTGACTGTGTCTCCTTGGCCCTCTCACTGAATTTCCGCAGGGCATTCTTGCAAAACAAAAAATACTTCACACCAAAAACAATTAAAAGGCTTTTTAACTCAAGTTGAGCCTCATCAATTAATCCAACGAAATTGATGGACTAAAATCTGGGCCCAATGATGAATCAAGTTTGAGAAAATGTTTCCAATCTTTCTTTCATCCCTAGAACGCGCAAATAATTTAGTGTCTAACTTCAACGATGGCTATATCAACTGAACTCTCTGTACACTTTCAAATTCTACAAACGTTTGTGAATTTTACCAATTCACTCGTTTCATATACATAAGAGTTCAGCAGACGGAATCATCGGGTATCTAAGTTATAATTTAAATTGACTTCGAGGAACTTAAGAACTATTCACATGAAAACGACCAACGAATAAAGGAACAAATGGGATTTAAAACATTTAATAAGCCTAAATTCTTCACAAAAACTAGATAAAATGGTAGAAAACTTATTTAAATTAATGTTAAAATATACTAAAATTTGCGTTTCAATTTCTAAAATAAGAGAAATTTGAGGAAATAAATTGGTCGTCACGAATGGCAATCTTATTGTCACAAGCTGTCAAACTATATTCTCGTTCCATATACCAACCGCACTGCAAAGAATAAATTGTTCGCGTGAATAACCGCAAAATCATTTTTGTTTTTGTTCACTTGGAGATTGGTCATGGGTTGATACAAATTTTGAAAATGTTATTCACGAAGAATAAAAACAAGGATATTTTTAAAGTGCGTTCTAACCGCTTTCTTGTCATTTTATAGAAAAAAAAAAAAAAAAACACTATATATAAGTATGGCTATGTATTATGTGTACAAATAAATCCACATACTATATTCCTTTAAAGTTTTATGGTGTGGACTTTTTATTTTATAACCAGCATCGATTGTATATGTCCCGATTTTTTTAAGAAAAAATAAAACAAACAAAAACTCCCGCACCCCGGAGCTATCTCAATCGAGGATTATTGTTTCGAAACAGATATGACGATGAATTGTTATTTTATTGCACACGAGCATCCTTAAACCATTCCCTGTGAGTATATTATCTGACGACATGGATGGCGCCTTGTTGCGTTCTCAAATGTGGGAAAGAAAAAACAACAACAACAACCAGTTGGAATTGTCGTAAAAACAAAAACAAAAAAAACTTTAAGCTGACAAAATGGCAAATAAAATTAAATTAAATAAAAAATAAAAAAAAATGAAAAAAATTATATGAGTAGACATGTATCCAACAAAAATAGTCCTTAAGGTGTAAGCAAACATATACTAAAATGCATTAAGTATAAAAGGGATATAAAGATATTTTGGAATCAACGAAAAATATGTGAATCTATGTACATATTTGGATCGATGAGATTGGAACTGTAGACATTTTCAAATCTTTGGATATTTAATTTGATTTTTTTTTCATTTTTTTAAGGATATACTTATGTATATATTTACATATCTATATGAATATGTAAATGTACATAAATGTATAGCATATGAGATGCAGGAAAAAGGGCTCTTAAGTTCAAAAAGAATTTTAAAATGTGTCTACTGTCTATAGATACAAAAAATTACATATTGAAGTCCATGGGGATATGATTTAGGCAATTTTTGTTTATCCTTTGATATGTTTATGATATTTCGTCCATAAAATTATTCTTGAAGATTTTTTTTTTAATTTAATATATTTATGTCCGTCATTTTTTATTGTTTATATGTACGACCAAAACGAGAATAACAAGAGCAAGATTGGGTTTGTAGCCAGGGAAACTTCTTTATTTGCAATTGTATGATCTGACAAAGTTTCATCGTCTTGGGATTCTAAATCAAAATGAAGCAATTGAAAACGGTGCAGGGTCATAAGTCCACAATTGATTTATGGACTTATGACCCACCTTGGTGGGTCAGAAGTCCACAGAAAATTCTTGTGGACTTTTGGCCCATCGATTGTTGGCTTTTGACTCCCTTTAGTGATTTGAAAAATCAAAAAAAAAAAATCCATGCCTTCACATGGAAAATTACTTCACCTCCGTATAAAAAGTGAGGTATGAACACACCTGCTTGGGCAGTCTGTAGGATTTGGGCTAGGGATTGGTGTATGCATTTAAAGAATCCAGAATCTGGATCTAGAATCAGATCCAGATTCTGGGTTGCAGGGTGTCAGCATGCCCCCCGATACATATCTCACTGTTTATACGCCGTAATGCTTGGTGCTAGCAGTGTATTTACATATGTATAAGCAAGCGAAAAAGTGAAAAATTCGCTCGAATTTTTCACTTCTACTTTATAATAAAATAAAATAATAAAACATTTCCTTGGGTAATTTAAAAAAATTCCAGAAAATATTTGTGGACTTTTGACCCACTTCCTCTCTAAAATTTATATGAAACCAATCGTAAAAAATGTCAGTTCAAAATGAATCAATTTCAAATCGAAATGAAAAAAATTACAAAGTATTATTATAAAAACAATAATTTTTCATTTTGATTATAGATTGTATTTTTTTCGTGTATATGGTCGTTTACCTTCTAGGTCAATTGAATTTTTTACGGGTGCAGGCCCAAGTCACGACGAAAAATTCACCAAGTTGTGGTCTGCGAAAGACTGAGTTCGAGTTCGACTGCCTCGGAATTCTCCTGCACACTCTCACGGACAGTGGCAATGTTTTTGGCGTTTCGTCGACTTACGGGTGTTAGTTGATCGTTTATTGAACCAGTGGACTCGAATTTATCCACCACACTGCAATTAGTCCTCTCGGTACGACGATTATGGCGACAGAAAAATGGGCTAAGTGGGCGGAACGTTGCCCAAACAGAAAACTCATTTTGAAAAAAACAATTGTATCATTGTTTTTTTGTTTTTTGTTGTTGAACGCTATATACATATCCTTCCATGGTGATTTGGGAAAACATACTAAATAAATGACAGCTAATTTGACATATGTAGCTTTAACAATATATCCGCCTATTAACTGCCAAAGTTTTGAAGTCCCTATTGGAAGATCATTTATATCTTGAAACCTTGGCTAATTTTATGCATTTAAAGCATCAAGTATATTTTATATTTCACTTGTTAGCCCCATCCATATTCAGACAAAATCGAAACAAAAAAAAAACAAAAACTGCTATCCTTACCTTTTTTCGACGATTTCTCTTGCAATCGTTTATATACCTAAAGAGGCAGGCTTCTTTTTCACTTTCTTTCCGCCCATTCAGACATAAATCCTTTGAAATTAAAGAGCATAAATAAAGCTTAATTACTTCCACTGCAATGACGGAGAAATCTTTGCTTTGAGATATTTTTATCCATTCAAGTGTTTTCCCTATGTCCTTGTGTCGGTTGTGCCGTGCCTTCGTTGTCGTCTTCGACCGCCTTCATTTAAATTTTTGTTGTCTTCTTAGTTCATGTGTCTTTTGTTGTTGTACCTATATATGTATAAGAACATCATTGAAAATAAATAGAAAAATGCCAACGAACTATTCTACTACTGCAAGGCAAACGAACCAAAAAACATTCCTTCTTATAAATGATAGCACTTAATTATAAGAATAAAATAAAACCTATAGGTATCTATAAAGCTTCCTCACTTCAGCTCGCCAGTTCACTACCACGAAAACGAAACTTGAGAATGACATTTACAATGGAAACGCGGAGACGACCAAAATTACGCTATTATTATTGCAACGATATCCTCATCTATATACGAACAGAGATCGCTATCTTTTTCATCAACATAGTTTAAGAAATAAAGTTACAAATATTGGTTAGCTAGTTTTTTTTTTTAATTAAGAAAACATATAGTTACAGTTTTATTTTTAAACGTTGGCTAACTTCAGACAGTCGTCCAAGTTATAAATAAACATGTTTAATTGTTGTGTAAGAGTAATCTAGCTTACCCAACGGAAACAGAATATGTCTAAACCTTGACTAGTAAACATTTTATTTAACTAAATAAAGCATATTTCCAACTATTTCAAATACTGTAGACTCTGTTAGATAATGTCTAACTAGTCAACAGCTGTTAACATTAAAAAAATATTTTTTCGACATACGTTTTGAATAATACACCATCAAAATTAGTATACAGAAAGATTTGGGGAGAAAAATTATGACACTAAAGACCAATTCTACGAACTCCTGATGGACAAAACATATGAGTAAAACTCAAAAAACTATGACACTAAAATTTTTCATAAATTTTAACAACAAGCTATTGAAAGAGAAGACATTTTTAGTGGTACAGTCGTAAAGTATAAAGCCTGCACGTCACGACCACTGAGAACCTGAAACATGGTACTGAAACGGTACTTAAAAGAGTTATTAAAAGTTAAAGGAACAACTGAAAACGATCCAGAGAAAATCGTAACAGAATCGCAATAAATAGTCAGACAGATTGTACCTACCATTCAACCTCGATGACGTGTATAGATCAAAAATTATTATGCTCACCCGACTTTAAGGAACTAAAGATAGCTATATTTTTAATTTTAACTTAACTCCAATAAAGCTGCTGCTTCTGGAACCAACGGTCTCGCTGCCGTGCTGTTTTAAGCGGCAGGCGATGAATTAGTTTTGAGTATTCACTATAGCTAATCTATAAAACTATGCCCGATTAACTTAAGCTTTGTTTGTCCGATTCTCAAGAATAGAAATAGATTTTTTGATCTGCGACAAAAAAAGGACATATTAAGTCTCTTTAAAATAGCCCACAATATTTGTTCATAATGGGTCATTCATTTCGTGGTTTCAAGTTGGTAGCGCAGGCATTTGACACCTGTCAAACTCAGCTATCATTTGAAGTGTCATAATATTATTTGAATGAAAACTATTTTAACTTACTACAAAAGTGGTGATTCAAACTTAGCCACTTTTCGCGCACTACGCGATGATTATAGTCTTCATAATCGACCGACTACGCAAGCAATCGGTAAAATTGTGAAGAACTTTGAAGAGAGTGGAAGCATTACTGATGTCGTAAGGCCTGTGCATCATCGTAATGCACGCTCAGTCAAAAATATTGCTGCTCCAAGTGAAAGTGTTACTGATAATCCGAATTTATCGATTTCCGGGCGTTCATTCACCTCACTATGGTGTATTTTGCATTTGGATTTGCATCTCCATCTTTATAAAGTTAAAATGACGCAACAAGACAGGGCAACAAGCCACACAACACGACCAATTTATGGCTTTATTTGGCGACGTCAATTGGCCACCAAGATCATGCGATTTGACACCGTTAGATTTTTTTTCTGTGTGGCTACGCAAAAGACCACCGTGTTTATACGAATAATATCCAAACCCTAGAAGCATTAAAAACCAACATTACTCAAGTTATGACCGAGATACCGACCGAAATGTGTGAAAAAGTGGTTAAAAATTACCTCTAAAGAATCCCATGCTGCGAATGTTCCTTATTTGAATGATATTGTTTTTCACACTCAATGGCAAAGTCCAAACTTTATAATAAAATTAAATTTTCATCAAAAATGAATCGTGTGTGTGTTTTATTTAGATTTACTTTCAAAACCGAAAAATGAATGACCCTTTATTTTAATGTGAAAGCCTGTTCGTCAACAACTTGAATGGTCCAAAGTAGTGTGGCCAGAAAATTTCACAATGGACAAATTATTCACATTAAACCAGATATTGGGAAATACCGAAAAACTTCTAATTAACAACCACCTCGTTTTCAATACCGCACATCACAGCATCTTTAGCCACCAGCAATATAGATTAATATTTAGTTTTCGCAGTTTGAGCAGACTTCTCCGTTTGTGAAGATTTTTATAGAGAATTAACGTTGCTCCATCAAGGTCGACAAGGACCTCACCGATACCTGTTACCTATGACAAGGCAATATACTGTCATACGACTTCTTTAACATCATTCTTGAACTATAAGTACATAAATCCCGTGTCAAAACGAGTGGCACAATATTCTAAAGGTCCGCGCAATTACTCGCAATTTGCATAGGATGACGTTATTGACATGATCGGTAGAACAATGCGTGATATCAATAGCACTTTTGTGATATTGAGACGGGGAAGATAGTTTTAAAGGTCAATGATACCAAGACCAATTATATATGCTGGCATCAAGAAAAGAAACCCAAGACCAACGTCTTTCACAGAACAAAACATTACCGAATAATTTTTGTTTTTTCTAAAAAATTGGTAAATGTCCAAAACATTTGGACATTATATGCGAAATAAAATAATTTGAAAATTAAATTTACTCAACGAAGCCTTCATAACTAAACCCCCAACCCTTTTTCTCGGACTATAATCAATTTGGCTGACACTCATTAGGACAATTGTCCTCGCAGGAGTCACAAAAATAACGCACAGGTTGACATAACTTTGTCCGTTGTTGTGAACTTTTTTTTGTTGTTTTTTTTTAACTTTAACTTCCTTTCTTGTTCTGGTCAAGAAAAAAACATGACAAAAAATGGTTGACCATTTGAGTTTAATGCAGCGAACCACATTTGCACCTGAAGGGAATACAATTTACAAAAAAAAAAAACTTTGTCCTTATGTATGTACATTGTGTGCAGTGGAAATAAAATTCCTTTGTTTCGTCCTTCTTACTGAATTTATTCCTGAACACTTCATCCATGCTTCGAGCATCACGTTAAAGTTAAAAATGCGTTCAGGGGTTTAATTAAAACTGGAAGTATCGTTTTTTTTTTTTTTGTATTTTTTTGCTGTGGAGTTTGTTCAAAAAATTAATTTGTAGCGTTGGTTTTATATACATATAAAAATCTTACAGCAAAATCCCATTTCTCAACGGTTTTATTGACATAAGAAGTTTACTGCAGGATCATTAATGATTTGTAAGTTCCTTAAGATACACAGTAGTTGTGACCGACAAAAAAGGGAACTTCACCACTTGAGCTTACAAATATTTGTACAACTTTGCAAATATCCCTACATACGGATTGTTTTAAAGGACATTAAAGTTTTTATTTTATTTTCGATTTTCTGCGAGCAGCCAACGATCTGTTGCGGAACTTTTAAGTAAATATTTGAGAACTTCAACAAGATTTAAATGTGTTATCAAAAAAAAACCATGCAGAATAATTGTCGAAACGTATCGATTTTTTTCTTTTGATTTAAGGCAATTTGTGAGTTAGTATTGATTATATGTATGTTGTTATGAAGCGTGTTTTTTTTTTGTAAGCCCGAGGGTGTGGGTACTAAATAATTTACGGCGCAGGGTCATAAGTCCACAGGCCAAAAGTCTACAAAGAACTATTAACCCAAATGATTTCGTTCGACTCAAACCCAATTTCTTAGCGGAGTTGAGTTTAAATAAGTGACGGAAAACATTAGTGGAGGAATTGATTTGACAGTAGATATATTCTCATACGAAAATTCATAAATGAAAGTGTTTGTGGTGGGGGAAATGTCAAAAGCAGCTGAAGAATTAGATATACACCAAAGTTGAATTTAACGAATTTCACTCTGGGGATTGGGTACAATTATAATGTCGACTGGTTGTAAGAAAAATCGAAAAAGAAATTGCAACGTCGATTTTAAAAAGATGACAAATCTGTTTCTCCGTTTAGGGTGTGTCAGACTGGCATTAATGTCAACAATTTTTTTTTAGTCAACAGTACTTTAGGTAAAATAAAATAAGATCACGCTACAAGAAAAAGTTACATCAAATTGATTGATGAACCCCTTGAAATCCGATAACAATTAAATAAATTTTAAATCACCTTAAGTTGATTTCACTTGATAATGTTTAACGAACGTTACTAACTACCGAAATAAAGATAAAGTTATTTTGTTTTAAATTTTCTTGGGGAAGAAATTTCGTTAAATCGAAATTTTAACCAGTCGATAATTTTCTCACAATAATTCGTTTAGTTGTTTTTATTTCATCACAAAAATTTAATACTTATTTTAAGATTTAAACTTCCTGTAATTCGTTTCTTAATTTTTTAAATCAAAAAATTGACTCTTCTTACAAAAATATTCTTTAAAATGTTTATCGGGATATTTTGGATTTGTATTTTTGTAGATTACATGCAAGAGTATCGCACGAAAATCATTTGGAAAACACATACATTTTAACGATTTTATTGCAATTTATCTATTATATTAAATGAAAATTAGACTTAAATGGGAGAAAATTAGCAATTTTGAGAAGTAAACGAACAGAGGTTTAGTATACTTCTGGTTTTTTTAGTGTGGGCAGTGATTTTTCTAGGATGGGTCCTGCCCACTCTTGTCCCCCCCTAACTTAGCGCATGCTTGGGCGAAACACATTTTGAAGTTTAGGTCACTTGAAGTTTTAAATTCAACAATTCAAGTTGGTTAATGGAAAAATAACCTTACTACAGAAATTAGTAGAATTAATAGAATAGTTACATAAACTTTGAATTTAATATTTAAATGGCAATAAAATCAACTATTCTTCCAAGTATAATAAAAGCAGCCAACCACCAACAGATGATGTAGGTAGACCTTAATCCTACATAAAAATTGCCATCCATCTTTTAAGAAAAAAAACTGAAAGCGATGGTAATATAATATTCGCTTTAATTATTTATTTATTTATTTATTTATTTACCTATATGTATTGTATATGTACATATATTGTATATAGCAACCCAAGCAATTTAACTTTTTAGGATATACGAGTAATTTTTTAAGGGATAATCAATAATAATTAATACAGCTGTAATAAATGTAATATGGGAGTAAGTATAGCTTTAGAAATATATTATGGGTGCGTTCACGAAGTAGTTTTCATCTTAATTCAACTTATTGTTCGAATGTGATCTTCAGTGTATGGGCCTTAGGTTTAGAACTTTTTTTTAAAAAAAACACAAAAAATTCGAAAAAATGAATGAAATATTTATTTGAATCGATAGTTTGAACCTTGCAATTTAATGTTTAAAGATAATTTCATGAAAATGTTGACCGCGGCTGCGTCTCAGGTAGCCCATCCGCTGAGTCCAATTTTGGCATACTCTTTCACACATATCGGCCGGTATCTCACGAATGAATGCATGGATGTTGGCTTCCAGTGCGTCAATCGAAGCGGGCTTGTCCCTATAGACATTAGCCTTGACATACCCCCACAAAAAATAGTCTAATGGTGTCAAATCGCACGATCTAGGCGGCCAATTGACCGGCCCGAAACGTGAAATTAACTGTTCACCAAACTCGCCTCGCAATTGCGCCATTGTTTCGCGTGCTGTGTGGCATGTGGCACCGTCTTGTTGAAACCACATATCATGCAAGTCAAGAACTTCCATTTCGGGCAAAAAAAAGTTTGTTATCATCGCTCGGTAGCGTTCACCATTGACAGTAACGCTGCGATTCGCATCATCTTTGAAGAAATATGGCCCAATAATGCCGCCGGCCCATAAACCGCACCAAACAGTGGCTTTTTCGGGATGCATTGGTAGCTGTTGCAATGCTTCTGGCTGATCTTCACTCCAAATGTGGCAATTGTGCTTATTTACGTACCCATTCAACCAAAAATGAGCCTCATCGCTGAACACAATTTTTCGCGCGATGAACATTTCGAACCGAGCACGAATTTTGATAGTAAAATTCAATAATTTGCAAGCGTTGTTCATTTGTAAGACGATCCATGGTTAAATTGCAAACCAAACTGAAGCTGTTTGACAGTGACACAAGGTACTAAACACACGTCAGCTGTCAAAACCAGTGTTGCCAAAACCAAACCAGCTAAAAACTCACCCTTTACTATCATAATTAGTATAGGTACTATTTAAATATGTTTTTCCTCCTTTTTTAACTTTTTTGGATCATTACAGGGTGATTCTTTCCCAAAATAAATATGAAATACTTTCTTATAACAAAATCACTTTTTTAAAAGTAAAGGGATGTGTTGGAAAAATATTGCCTATTTTATGTGAAATTTAATTAGAGTGAATGGTTGTATGCAGGTTGAGTTGGATTAGCGTTGAATAACTGTTGAAATACCTATGATTCGAAAACTTATTGGAAAATTGTGAGACGTTTAAATGGTACGAAGAATGTAAAAAGTATTAACATACATACATACTAATGCTTTAGCAACTCATTTTATATCGCTTCTTAACATAAATATGAATGCAACCTCATACCACTTTGCCACTCCAGCCATACAAGAAGATTCATTAGATAGAGAAATAACATTAGAAGAAGTTTAAAACGCTATTAGTATGAGCAAAAATAATAAAGCATCGGGGGAGGATCGAGTTCCGTTTGAGTTCTATAAAAATGCACCCAATTGTTTTGTACTAAATCTGACTGAGGGCTTCAACAACATATTCTCAACTGCAACAGTTCCAGAAAGTTTTCTTAAAAGTATAATCTTTCCCTTGTTTAAAAAAGGAGATGTAAATGATCCAAGTAACTACCGGGGAATTTCTTTCCAAAATACTCTCATTAAATTGTTCACAACTATACTCCTAGTTCGTTTAATAGCATGGGTAGAACGTAATAGGTTATTAAGTGAATATCAAGCTGGATTTAGGTCTAATTACTCTACAGTTTATAACATTTTTGTTATAACGAATATTGGCAGGCAATTTCTCAATAAAGGAAAAAAAACTGTATGCGTTCTTCATAGATTTTCGTGCAGCTTTTGATTCGGTGGATAGGAGAGCACTGTTCTTAAAACTGAGCAACAAAGGAATGTCATTCAAAATGCTTCGGATTCTCGAGGCATTGTATGAGAACAATCTAGCAGCAGTATGGGATGGAGATTCCATGTCAGACTGGTTTAGAACGTCTTCTGGAGATAAACAAGGCTGCCAGCTAAGCCCACTTTTGTTCAACATCTTTGTGGATGATCTTCTTACACACTTGCCTGGAGGCATTGAATTCAATGGTTCAAATATGAAAGGCCTACTATTTGCAGATGACATCGTTCTGTTAGCTGAGACTCCTAATATGCTCCAATTAATAATCAACCGGCTTGACGAGTATTGTCAGCAATGGAATCTTGTTGTTAACACTGAGAAGTCCAAAGTCTTGGTATTCCGAAACAATACTGGTAGCTACTCGAGGGATGAAAATTGGAAATTAGGACCAGTAAAACTTGAAGTGGTCAAAGAGTACCGATATCTTGGAGTCATACTAACACCTAGGCTGTCTTTCAAGCTACACCTCCAAAATAAGTTAAAAGAATCCAAGAAAGCGCTAAGCTGCTCCTGGAAAAATGTGCTGGGTCAAAAAGATGTCCCATTCAATGCCAAATATAGGCTATTCGAAGCAACAGCAAGATCGGTTATGTGCTATGCATGTCAGGTATGGGGTTACGATGAATACGAGGAAGTGGAAAAACTCCAAAGATATAAGATATTTCGTGAAACTCCTCTTTAGGCTCCCGGCAAACTCACCAACCTACATGTTGCATGTCGAAACCGGTTTTCCCCTACTTCGGTTATGCACTCTCAGGCTTCATTTCCAATACGTCAAAAGAATAATAAAACTTCCCGATTATCGTCTCTCAAAAATAGTGCTCCGACAACTTCTTGAAAGACGACCGAACTTTCTGCAAAATTGGCAACAAATGGCAGAAGAATTGGAAGTAGAGCTGTCGTTGAGATGGGAAGACCGATCTAATTGGAGTGCAGCCTTTAACGAAATTCTTCGGAAGCTGGACGAGAAGACTCACTACGATTTTATGGAGAAAGCAGCAGGTTCAACAAGTAGATTGATCTACAGTCAACTGAACCATAGTCTAAATGAGCTGAACTACTTTGATGAGAGCTTTAGTATTCATGTATGTAGGACATGTATCACTTTTTGGCAAAACGCCCAAATCTTCAAGAAATAAGAAGATATCACTTTAACCAATCCATTCTTCCAAAGGAGGAATTAATCGAAATACTTTAAGGATTGAACTGGAACCTACTCTGCGCCTACAAATATCAAGCTTTGGCTTATAGAAACCAGTATATCGAAGAATAAAAAACAGTATTTTTATATAATAAACAATCAAAATTGCTGAACCAACCGATTAAATAAACGTTTGCCTTTCTTTAATTTTTGTGTTTCAAATCATGTCAAAATTGTTAATATAAGTGAAAAATTCGCATCTAAACAAATGTTTACAAACCATAAAATTTGCATTTATTTTAAAGTAACAAAATTATAAATTCTTTAAAATTGTCAATCTGGCTGACGGCTTTTGCCATTGCTTATCAGAATTTGTAAAAAAATTGTAACTCTTGAAAGATTGAAATGACAGAAAAGACAATAACTCGGTGTTTTTTTAAATGTTGAGTCCATAAAATAAGACTTATTTTAGCTTCACTTAACTTCACTTAACTTCACTTAACTTCACTTAACTTCACTTAACTTCACTTAACTTCACTTAACTTCACTTAACTTCACTTTAGTTGCTAGAGTTATAAATATAATTGAAAAAATAAAAATAAAAATGCTAAAATCGTAACTGAATCAAAACAAAACAGATGGTTTTTCGTTTATACTGAATTTACCCGACTGCCCAAACTTCTGTTCTAAAATAATGGAAGATATTTATTTACACGAAGTCAAAAAATATGAAAAAAAAATTATTTTCACAATATTTATACGACGCGAGGCCAGTCTTAGGTCTAGATTGAACTTCAGTTGCACTTGTCAGTTTTTATGACAATTAAAATAGCAGATTTTATAGTTTATACCATTAACACGATGAAGTTATAAATCTTAAGGAAACGGAAGAAATTATGAAAACTTTCCAGTCGTCTAAATTTCCCGTTAGTTTTTTTCATTGGGAATGACATTTTAGTATTTTTTGCTTTAACTATCTTTGACTTTTCACTTTCATATTTCGACATTTAATATAATAAGAACATAGTAACTATTGTTCAATGGAGTTTGACATTCTTACTTGACAAATAAGGAACGAACTGCATAATTTTCTTTCTTTATTTAGTATATATTTAATGTGAACTGTCACAAGTAAGTATAAATTGTATTTTCAATTCAACGACCCTTCTTCTAAAAAGAATAGAAAATGCATCTATACAATTAATTAAGGAATCGAAGCTAGAAGCATTCATGGTTACAACTTACATGGCAATGCATCTAGGAAAAATATTGATGATGTTTTGTGACCGCATTCATTATTAAAGTTGATCGTTTAACCGCAGCTAAATTTTTTAAACCACCAAACTTTGGTTCTAAAGAAGATAAAGCATAAATATTGAAAAATTACAACGAACGCATCCTCATATACTCTGCAGCCTACCTTCAATAAAAAATATTTGTCTGCAATCCCATTGATTGTCAAACTATTCCAGACACTCCAAAATTATATATATAATATATTCACTCTTTTTACTGACTAAGTTATCTACACTATTTCTTTGTTGTTGTTTCAAAACACATAATATTTATAATTAATTTCAAATTCAATTTACACTTCATTAATTTGTTGTTAACATGTTCACATAAAAGTGCAACGAAACTTTATAAAAAAATAATTGCAACCATTTTAGCATCTAAAATTAATTAAAACCCTGATGCAATTTCAATTGCTGCAATATAAGAACTGCATTCTCTTAAACCTACATAATTGCTACTTCCGAGTTTTAAAATTGTACTTAAGTTTATTTTTCTTAATTTCTTCCTTCTTGGGTTAAGTTAGGCACTTAAATGTTTTCTTCTATGTGCTTGTTAACAAAAGTCAATTTTTACTTGTTTTGCACAAAACTAAATTTAATCAAACAACAATCTAAAAAAAGGGAATGGTAATGGTACCTTCCTATTTACATATACAGAATAAAAGTTCTTTTCCCTTAAAATAATAGTGCACAAATTCTTCGCAGATAATAAGGAAGCACAACTGAACAACAATTGAAACAAATAAATGAAAGAACATATTTACTTATGTCGTTTTCCATCGATTTTTCCTTTAAATTCCAATGGATTGACACAATGCTAGATCTTTCTTCTAGCATTTTCAAATTTGACAAGTACCTAATCCGAAGAATGACTTTTTGATGTGTAAACATCTTAGCTCTCTCGATATAGGGAAATTGAAAATGAAACGGCCACGAAAATGGCAATATCTGAGTGGAAATGGCTTGCGCGAATATCGTTGTTATCTCTAAAAAAATAGGTACTTGGTTATCGAATACACGATCCGGATACTGTACATCAGGACATTTACAAATATGCAGTCTTTTTATCATTTCATTCGAGGGAAATATTCGAAATATGGTATGGGCTATATTTTATGCCACCAGCTATAAACATATATAGTTAAGTTTAAGTTAGTATTATGAACTCTCATAATACTATGTAAATATATATGCATTATGCACATATGCATGGAACTTAGAGGTAAATCTGAATATTTTTTAAAAAATCATACAGAAATAAATTTATGTACACCATCTGGTTTCTTAAACAAATCTCAATTTATGAGGAAAAAATTTTGTAAATCATTGGAACGGTTTTTTAAAAAAATAATTTTATATATATAAAATTTTGTAAAAATTTGTAAGAAAAAAAATTGGTACACCATTTTTTAGTATTTATAAATGCGTAATTGAAAAATTAATTTTGAAAAAAATCATCTATCTATCCATTTTCGAAATATCAAATTTTCAAAAAATTATTTTGAAATTTTTTTTAAAAATCCAAAATTTATTTTTTTTTTTAATTTTCACATGCAATATTATTTTAAGTTATCGGAACCTCTCGTGTAAAAAAATTCATTAAAATCGGTTCAACAAACAATGAGATAGTTGGAAATCCAAAAAATTGCTGTACCTACCATTTTTAAACTATAGATAATTTTTTTTTTCAATAATATGGGAGATTGTACTGATATTAACTTACATGCAAATTTTAATCAAAATTGTAGTAGCCGTTTTTGATAAAAATGAGATTTTTCTTACCGGTTTTAAAACACTTGTACACTCAAAAAATTTATTAGTAAAATCACTACGAATGATATTCGTAGAAAAAATATTCGTGCATTGAACTAATATTCGTGTAATATACGAAGTATTCGTATCGTGATATTTGTACGAATTCATTCTTCACGATACACGTTACTAATACCTGTAGTAGTATCCACGAATTAATTGGTTTTATATACTAATTATATTCGTAAAAAAAATTTAGCTATTCGTATGAGTGCATTGTACGAAATATTGTGTACATATAACTAATAGCATTCGTGAATTTCTTGTACGAATGAATTCGTAATTTCTTCCATTCTATTCATTTTACTTACGAATGAATTCGTATTATTTATGAAGTAAAATTAGTATTAGTAGACAAAATTCATTCGTAGGTTGACCTTACGCATTATTCGTACAATGTACGAAGCATTAGTAGACGGAAATTCATTCGGGGGTTAACCTTACGCATTATTCGTAGAATGTACGAAGTATTAGTTGTATTTAATAGATTAACAACTGTAATTCCGTTATTTCCGACTTATTGCAAATCCAGAAGGTTCTATGCTGTGCGGTTTATGTGAATAAGATGTCTAATTAAAATTGGTTCATAAGTGGCTTATTATTACAAAAACTCAAATATTAAAAATTAATAAATTAAAAATAGTGAAGAACATAATAATGCCTGTTTGGCAACTTTTTTTTCAACAAATTTCCCAAAGACTGAGTTTTTTTTCTATGGGTTTTGACAACAATTTGTGAAATTTTATGAAAGTTTGTGCAAATTCGCAAGAAATTTCACGTTACCAAACAGACCAAATATAGTGAATTGAAATAAAAATATAGTTATGATTTGCAAGTAACTTATTATTGAAAAAAACTCAAATACAATTAAAACTTAAAAAACTATTAATAGTGAAGAACATAATATACATAGTGAATTGAAATAAAAATAAAGTGAAATTTGTGCAGAGAAGAATATAAAAACAAAACAAATTGCAAGAAAGTGAGTAATTTTTATTTTGATTATTTATCTATCGATGACAATTAATATTATTTCACTTAACTCTTAAATATTCTTTCAGCATTGGTCCACAAATTTGCAAAAAAATATTATATATACATAATGCAAATATAATTGCATTGTATAATATACGAATAAACAACGAAGGCATTAGTAAATAAAACAATAATATTCGTACAATATACAATAGCATTAGTAAATGGTACAATACTATTCGTACTATGCGTACATTCTAGGAATACTATTCGTGGCTGAAAACCACAAATAAAATTCGTAGAATGTACGCAGTTTTTAATAATATTTACACACGTAAGTTTTTGAGTGTATGGGAGGTACCGTTATTTTTGACTGTAAGAAAAATGTTTGTTTGAAATCTGCTGGGTGTAAAGTTTGATAAAAATCAATCAAGTGGTTTTCAAATTATTGAGTTCTCAAAAAACTATTTTGAAACTTTTTTTTTAATTTTTGTAAAAAAAACTTTTAAAACTTTTTAAATCATTCTTCATAAAAAAATATCAAAATTGGTGCAACTGTTTTTGAAAAAATTGAAAATCAAAAAAATGGTTCTATGGGAGGTACGATTTTTTAAACATTTTTCAGAAATATTTTTTTTATAGCATTATAGCCTTTAAAAAAATTACTGAATTAAAAAAAAAATCATTTTTTGCAAACAAAAATTGTACGACAGCTACTGTTATTGTTGGTCCTAAGAAAACTGAAAAAAACGTGTTGGGGCAATGTCCCAAAAAGGCTATAGGTAGGTACCAAGTTTAAAGAAAATTGAACAATCCATTCAGGCTACAGCCGAAAGGATAGGACGGACAGACACAATTGCGAGACCCACTTTTTTCGACTTCGCTATCATCGTAATGTCAACTTTAATCAAAATCTCGAATTCGATTTTTATTTACGAATGCTATATACATATGTTTGTAGTACCGATATATCGCAAAGTAAAATAATAATAGCATAAAATTTGGACAAAAATCGGTTTGAAAAGTTTGTTTCAAAAAAGTCATAGTATGTGTTTTTTTATATTTTATTTTGTTGTATACTTTAAGTAATTTTTTTGAAAATTTACCCTCCCGCCTAAACAGGGGAAAATAGAGGCACCTCCCTTCTTGTTTCAATTCAACCTATACACGCTCCCGATTTGTATCGCATCTTATCTAAAACTCCATACACAATTTTTGTTTAATCATTAAAACTACCAAGTATTATTTGAATTCAACGTAAAACAAATAAATCTAATCGAACTGTTAGGCACATACAGAAAACTACTTAATTAAGCTTTCAAAAAATATAGGGTATCATATTCCACAATCTATAAAATCAAGTATGTTGTTTTTACTACATATTTTGATTTGGAAGCTCAAACGTAGACATACGTACATATTACATATAGTTTTTAAAGAAACAAAACCCATCACCTTGATGGTTTTAATTGTTGAAACTTTTTCGGTGAAGCCTTCTCTTTGGCTTGTTGCTTATGCCGCATTGTGTTTCAGAAATAATAAAGCACAGTTTAGAGGTTTGTGATAGTATATTAGTAGTAGTAGTTGTTTGTTGAAGTTGGCATTGGAAGAATATACTATAAACTAAAAGAGCACATCCCTTACCATGACTTACATCAACCGCGTACATTTAATTAAACCAAAAATTAAATGAAGCGAATCTAATAAAAACCTCGTTTCACTTGTGAATTCTGCAAAGACAGAAAACAATAAAGTTAATTTATGAATAAGAGCAAAGTTTGTATGGTGATGGCGGCAGCAGCGGCGGGTGCATTTGCAAGGACTCTTCGCAGCCAAAAACAAAACAAAAGCTGCGAAACTGAGACTGCGAAGGTTGATGACGATAGGGGTGGTGGTGGTGTCGGGCGATGCCAACGAACAAACGAACGAATGAAGGAAGGAAGTATCATCCTTCTTTTGGCGGGGGCTAGGTGACTTTTGTGTGACTTTAGTTTGTTGTTTATGGGTGGTTTTTGGGAGAGCAGGGAAGTGACGCTGCTGCTGCCGCCGCCGCCGCCGACGACGACGACAGCGAGGGCGATATGGTGGGCGTTTATTTTCGGTTATGGTTTTTCGGTGTATATATATAACGTGTAGGTTGGTTTTTGGTACTTTGGTTGAGGCGATGTGGTAATGAACATTAGCATAGCTCATGCATATTCAGATTGCTTGTTAGACGAAAAATATGTATAAATCGTTCTGTGTATTTGAACGCGACACAATTAGTGAGTGCGGTATACTAACGAGATTTGCATGCGTAGATTTCTAACATATGTTTGGACTTGTAGAGATTTAAAGAGGCATAACATAATGTACATATGTCTACATATAGCTATGTATATATATCATATATATCGCTCATGGCTCTTGTGGAGAAAGACTTCTTAATTGGTAAAATGTTTTCAAAGATAATAATAAGGAAACTAAAGGTCTCATTAAGGAACTGATGATGTTTAAGAAGTTAACTTATGATGATTACCTTTGAAATGGTAAACATTTGTGTTTTGATGACTTTGTGTTGATATTTAAGTCTTCATGTTGACAATATTATAATGAACTATGTAGATATCATTATTCAAAGATAGAGAATATGATTAAATTTGAATAAACAAAAAAAATAGAATATTCAAAACAAGAATTTATCAGTATAGAATATGCTGAGATCTCAACAAAATTTCCACTATCACTTTGATGAAGCAAGAGAAGACACCTAAATGTGATTCATCAGCAAAGAATTCAAACTTTTTTTCCTTTTTATAAATTGTATGTCCTGCAATGATAACGAAATTAACCGGTGAATCTAAGGGCTAGTTTCATAGTGCACACTTAACAAAATAAGTGGCACTTAATTTTCCCATTTTGGCACTTAAGCCGCAGATTTACTACCTGAGTAAGTGGAACTTAAGTGGCCAACATGGGAGACTTAAGTGTCACTTATTCCGATAAGTTTACACTGTGAAATTGGGAATTAGTTTTCCATATTTGGCACTTAAGTGACACTTACTTCACTGTGAAATTGGCCCTGATTTTCCTAACAAAACTGAGTTTCAGATTTTTGCCAATAAATGCTCAAGTATAATTTGGTGTAAATTCATGAATTTTGGTGCAAAATTGAGAAAACTGAAGAAAAATTTAATATTTGGGTTTATTTGTCAAAATATACCGGTATAAAAATTACACCATTGTCTTTTCAGTGCAAAATTTCAACATTTCTTTTGAAATTCGGTGGTGCATAAACTATACGATTCCTTGACATATATAATAATTATTTGAAGTGGTATATCTAAGAAAGAAAAACTTTTTAAACAAATAAAATAAAATTATCAAACCCTATAGCAACATTCAGCAAAAATACGAACGAAAAGGATGAAGAGGCTGCATTGGATATATGAAACCAAAAATGGCCAAGAAACATGTCAGCGTTTAAAAAATGTTAAAAAGTATAGAAAATTTAAATGTACATAAAAAGTTAATAAATATTTTTTTGTATTTTCACTAACCAATTTTGTTTTTGTTTTTAATAAACTTTTGAACATTTTTTACACCATTTTCAGCAAATTAAATATACCGAAAAAAATTCAGCGATACATATTTTTCACAATGGTGCATTTTTTTTTTAAATGAGACTCGGCTGGCTGCCATATTTGAAATGAAGATAATAATTAATTATTTTATTATATGTATCGACTTAATTATGCCACATTTTTGGTATTTTCGTCTCGTTAATACTCGACTTTAAAAAATTTAAAAATTAACCAACAAATTATAATTTTCGAAAAATTAGATTTTACGCAGGGACTTAAAAATATTCAATTTATTAAAATTTTCGAGGCGCTCGAAAAGAAAAATTGTTTTGATGATGAAAAAAAGTCCGCACTTTTTTGAATTGTGGATAAAAGTTTAAACTACAATTTACATAAAAGATTGTTTAAAAATTTGCTATCCTTTCCCCTTGACTTGAAAATTTATACGTAAAATGTCAGTACCGTGGCATGTCCCATCCTTGTTTTTCCAATCAAATCTTTTCCCTATTAAAATACATAATTGAATAAAAATGTTCTCAGAAAAGTTTGAGCACAATAGTTGCTTGATTAAATTCCCTGTCAGTACGGTTATAGTGTTATCCAAGCGTGTTATGAAATTTTCTGGGGGGATTTTTGAATATTGTATTTCTTTTAAAATCATAAAAGTAGAAATTATAACGGATTCTATTTTTCTCAGAAGATTTTAGATATGAGGTTATATAAAGCCTAAGAGTCAGTAACGGTGGGTGTCAGTACCGTGGTATATTTTTTTATAATGAACCTAAATTATATGATTTCAAGCAATTTCGCTAAAAATCTTGTTATTTTTTTTACAAAGAATGGTACGAATACTTCGGACAAAACATATAAAAACAAATCCGTAAAATAAATGTTGAACCTAGCATAAAAATAAAGACTCCAACCTCAAAAAACAGATTTCAAAAACTAAAAAACATGCAATTTTGAATAAAACATTGCCTTTCAAAGTTGAAAACGTCAAAACGTAAGAGAGAATTTATAAACTCACCAAAAATATTGTTAAAATGAGTTAGAACGTACAAACACTCAAAAATAGAAAATCAGTGTCCGCACCAGTCTTCGAGATTTAGTACATTTTACGATATTTTTTGTTCCTTAAAATTTGTAGTAAAATGCTCCTACAGATTTAATATTATTTCTATTTAAAGACAAATAAAATTTAAAAAAATAATTTTCATTGAGCAAAATTTTGGTTTAAAAAATCACAGTTGGCAGAGAATCACCCATTTATTGTTGCGGCTTATTGGCAATAATTAAATACCCTGAATTAAAAAAAAATAAAATGAAGACGTTTATAACGATATAGTTTTTCGTAAATATGAATTAACTAATACTATATTTTACTCCACTTTAAAGCACTGTTGCAAAAGTCGATACAATTGTACTTTTTTCAATACATTCGCCTTGGCTAAAGTACACAAATACACTTTTATAAAATTCGATACAATTTTTCTATTTTCTGTTAATTCATCAAAATACAGTTAAAATTAGTAATAGGAATAAGTGATTCATTTTACCTATTTCTTTTGGAATAATCTTGCCTAAAGAATTTTACTCAAAATGTAAAGGGGCTTAAGTCGATTAACCAACATTTTTACAGCCGCATCTATTAGATTTTCTTAAAACCTCTCTTAGAGGGTATTTAGTTAAGTGTGCTTTGAATGATATTACTTAAATTCAATTATATCTATATATAATCGTTTTCCCATTGATACTTAACCAAACAACAATTGTGCCACGTATTCTACGAATTGCATACTTTTAGGCTGTTTTTGAAACCTTCGAAAACATGCAAAAAAAACAAGCACATTAGCAAATAAGAGAGAAAGAGAAGCATCGGGAGGTATGTAGTCCGAAGCAAAAGAAATGAAACCAGACTCAATTTTGTTTTATGACGTGTTTTTATTTTTACAAATTTCTTTGATTTTTTTTCAGCCGTTTGATATAAATATATCTTTTTCATTATTATTACTTATACCTACTTTAATTAGAAACTGAAAACTGTACTGACATACATACATTACCTATGTACATTGTACAATGTACATACATATATGTATAAATATGTATATTTACATATTTCACTAATAAATACACAAAAACAATTCTTCTCGGATGTCAAAATATATTTAAAATGGCTTTAAGTAACCTCTAAACGCGGTGGATGGCATTATAATTAAGAGGCCTTTAAGTAAAGTTGCTTAAATGTGAAAAAAGATTGCATATTTGAAGATAGAATAATGAAAAATGACGATCATTTGAGATTAAATTGACTTTGATTTCACTTTTTCAAAAACGAAATAAATTTGTATGAGAAATCTTCGAGATTTTAAGTGTAAATCTAGGTACATAAATATCGGTTTAATATAGTGACGTAAATGTTTTGTTTACTTTTTTTTACAAAAAGATGTTCTTATCTTAGTATTCTTCAAACAAGATTTATTTGTTGAAAAAATCAAGGAGTACAATTCGATACTTTTTTTTTAACTTTTGATACATTGCTGAAATGCGATTTTTCGTCCCTGCTTTAAAGCTCCAACGCCATAACATTCGGAACGACGACATAAAATTGTGATTATGATCAGCTGTGCACAAACTGGCAAGTTTCGTCGTGCGTCGGTCATTCCAAATGTTTCTCGTTAGTTTGGGGAAGCCTTTACTCGATAACACTGACACAGGTGTGCTGCCATTTGCCAATCAAAAACATTCAGGTAGGTATATTTTCTCACGCGAAAAATCGATTTAAAGCTCTTGGCCAAGTTTCATAGTCGAAATAAGTGGCACTTTAGTGGTTAATATTAGAAGACTATCGGCCAATGTTGCAGTTTAAATATAGTGACACTTATTTATTTAAAAACTCAGACTGCGTACCACTGGACTTAAATATGGTTATCTTAATTCCTTTAAGTGACACTTATTCTGGTTAGCTACGACAATAAACGACACAATTCAATTCTGTTCATTTTAGACCTCTTTTCGTAACATATCTGTCCACTTAAACTTATCACGCCTCAATCATTAAAAAAAATGCTCTTCAAATTGATGCACAAACACAAACTTTTCACACAAAATTTCATCATCCAGTACCTAAACAATGAAGATTAAACCCTCGTTCAAATTGAATTATTTGCAAGTAATTTACCAAACGCTTCCAGCGATTAATTTCATTCTTAAAAAAAAAAAAACACAAATACACTTACATACATACACACATACATACATACCATACATAAAAGGCGTATTATATACTGTTATTCTTCTGAAAAACTTCTGAACGCCCTTTGGTGTGAATTGCATATTAAAAATCGAGCAATTAGCTCCGCGCCAAACGCCAAGCGCCAAACTAACCATAAGGATCCGAATTCAGGAAGAGCAAATGTCGGAGAGAAAATCGCGTTGAAATATTAAATGAAATTTATTTCAAAGTTATCTTTAACTTTTCTCATAGGATTTCTAGTTTTTTTTTTTGTTTTTTTTTTTTAGGTAAGTGTGATCGATTTTTTTTCGTTTTTTTTTTTTTTTTAATTTCACACCAAATTCCCAACACTGAATGAATGAATGTGGTCTTAATGGCCTTATGGTGGTAATTTTCTATGTCGATGCATTTTCTAACCATAGCGCAGCATTGAGAAGAGAAATATCCTTTAAAAATAATAAAATTGCACACCCCGTTTAATGCAGCTCTCAAAATATGCTAATTAACCGCCGAGCCAACTTATGGGGTATATGTATGTATGTATGTATGTCTGGTGGGTGGGATATATAGAGTTTGATGTTGGCAATGGATGCCTGTACCTAATGACAGCCATAATGGGATCTGAAATTGGAATAAGCGTGTGGTTTAAAAGTAAGTATATACATATATATGATATACATGTTGTGCCACAACTACACAAAGCCAGCATCATCGCACCATCAGCAGCATTCTAGTAGGTACTAAAAGTTGTACACGGATCAATGAATTTTTTGTTGTTGTTGTGAAAACTGAATCTTGTTTCTTTAAAATTTATTCACACTATTTAAAAGCTTCAATATGAGTACCTATGCAGTGCAGTGAATTTCACAAACAAAAAGTACGATGTATATAGCTTAACATTTACCCTTCCCAGTAGCGTATTTACAAATAAGTCAATTTAACTTTTTGGGCCTTTATAGTAAAAGGGGTTTTCAATGAGAACATCAAGCTGTGTGTTAGATATCCGTTGATTTTTTTTTTAATTTTAAATACTGTTTTGTTTCAATAAATATTGAGTGGATTTCTTCAAATATCTACGCGGGCATTGATTAGGTTTTTTTTTTTCATGGGTATAGGTGTTAAAACTTTCAAAAGGCTCTATGAGGACCGAAAAACGCATGATCATAGGAGTGTGAAATTCTAACTTCACTAAAACCCCCTCCTCCTCCCGATTGCAACTAAGTTGAAACTTATCTAGCAATTTATATTTAACGAAGTTATACAACGTGTTGCAGGTAACTTTCCAATGATAGTTCCTGCGATTCCGCGATTTTTAAAGTGGTTTTCCGTTTACCGCACCAAGTCAGAAGGTTTAGTTCTTCGCAAGCGGCGTACTAAATTTTGTCTCGTCAAGAATTTCGATCATAATTCCATAAGCATATTCTAAAAGTTGTTTTCTATACCTACTTTCGCGCAAACGTTTTTATTTCACTTCGTACCGTGGGGATCCCGAGATCCCTGTGTACATCGTCGTTTCTATTATACCACAGTGCATTAACAAATGATCTTATAGCTATTTATTTTCAAAAGATTGCAGAATATTTAAATTAGAATAGCGAGTACAACCCCAGAGCTGTATAACATAAGTCCAGACGGGCTTTAAATTACCTGCCTGTATAAAATCAGCTTATTTTCTATATTAAGCTTAGAGTGTTTCCCTAGTAACCAGTACATATTTCTGAGTTTAAGTTTTAATTCTTCGCATTTCTTTTTTAACATGCGGCGTCCATTTCAATTTCGCGTTTAAAGTGATATCAAGATATTCAGCTTAATTTGCGAATGGAACTCGAGTTTAATTTACAAATACAGGTAATCTATCGATTTTCTTGTATGTAATGTCCACTCGGACTGATTTAAATTCGTTGAGAGCTATTCGCCATGTTTTTGTCCATTCATTGACATTATTAAGTGCGTTTTGTAATTTTATTGAAGCTTCGTTCATCGTTTTGCCCACTGCTAGTATTGCAGTGTCGTCGTGGGCACAATAGTGACTTCCGTGTGTAAATAAAAGGTACAAAATTGGACCTAGAACACTACCTTGTGGTACCCCCGCCATATTTCTTTGAAATCAGAATACTCATTTCCATGTCTCACACGAAAGATTCTATTCTCCAGATACATATTTTTTAAAAATCGTGTAAAGTCCATCAGGCAAAACTTGGTCTTAATTTGAATTTAAGGCCTTCGTACCAGAGCTTGTTAAAGGTTTTCCACACGTCTAAGAAGACTGCAGAGCAAATTTTATTTTCTTCGATAGCTTGCTCAGTGATTTTATGCACTTGGTCAATTTTCGAGTGCTTGCTTCTAAAACTGAACTGATGTTCAGATGTTAAGTGTTTTTCTTCTATAATGGGTTGCAGGCGCATTAGTAATATTCTCTCAACAACTTTTAATAATACATAGGAAGAAGTGAAATGGGCAATAAGTCGGTTTGCCCGTCGAGTGAAAATCACTTCTGCTCACCTTTTGAGATATACATCTAGAGCCCCAAAAGCTGTGTTTTGCATTAAACAATGAATTTTGGTTCAAGTAACTTGATCAAGTTTGTAAATTCAATTTTATCAACTTTGCATCGAGGAGGGCAGCAAACGGAAGACACATTGAATTAAACATTTTTAGTTCTAACCTGGACACTAATTAATTGCATTGATTCAACCTCTATTTTTAGGCATATCGTGTGTTCGATGCACTTTTTTTTATATATAATGAAGCTCCGCATCTTGCTTTGTTCGACGAATGAACAGCGTGGTAGTCTACAAATCCGCTTATAATAAAATTTAACTCGTTTTTGACGTGCGTTTCTGATATCAAACATATTTCAATATCTTTTTCGTGCATAAACATTTCTAATTCTCCTAATGTTTGCCATAATCTGTTGGCATTCCATGTAAGAACTTTTCCATCATCGTATTGAATCTTCAAATATCTACGCGCGCTTTGCTTAGGTGATAAAAATTTTGGTTCAAGACGTTCATGTGTTTTCCGTCAGTTTCGCTTCTCTTTGAGAGAATTTCACCCCCTAACCGCAAAATTTGACAGTCCGGAACGTATCCGAACACAGCTATTAAAAGTCATCATTTTTGCGTTGCGTCCGGAAAGTGTATGTTGGTTATATTGGTCGAACTGTCAGTTCCAGTTGTATACGTTGATGCACCACATGCGACGGATTTTATGGGTCGGCCTTGAATTTAATTTGGCAACCAAACCAAACATTGAGTCGACTCGGCAGGAAGGTTGTGGCGAGAATAAAAATCACTTCATGCACGGGACATTTCTCAAACGCACCACTTGTCCAACGCTATAGCCTTCCATGGTGAATTGCCTTCACTATGTGTGTTTTTTATCAATCAAGGAAAGAATTGGTTGAACAAAACGATATCACCAAAAAAATTTTACATTTCCATACAAACTTTCGATACTTAAGAGGTAATTCAAGCCGATAAAACAGTTTTCTCTAGGATAAAATCTAAGCCCCAAAAATCCTCTTCGTTAAGCTAAGCCCGCACAGGAATAATTGTTTAAGTTGAATTTAACATATAAATGCCTGAATTTAACATATAAATGCCTCACCACAATGCGTCGGAGCCGAAGCAGGAGTCGGAGCTGGCACACCTGTCAAAATATTAAATACAATGCTACGAGCAGAATGGAACGCAACTGTAGATGGAGCTGCAGTCGGAGCCACATTGGCTCACGAACTTTTAACTTTTCACGTGCAGCACTTTTGACGTTTCAATTTAAATCTACCTAATCTACTACTGAACATTCACAATAAATTTGACAGATGTTGCTTTAACAACATTAATTTTTAAGTAAAATTCGAGCGTCCCTATTAAAATTCCTTTTATAAACGCAATTTGTACCTCCTTTTATAAAATAACTAAATGACCACAAATCCAGTGTTCTCTAACTAATTTTAGTTCGATAAACAGAAAATAGACGATTCTATGAAAGCCACATTCTTGGGCTTCTCCAAAAATTTGAATTTGTATTTCATATGATTGGATCCACTGCAAGAGTTAATCCGCCACTGGCCTAATCCAATCTAAAACTCACCTTTATATGGTTTTAGATGCGTTTCCCTGTGCCTTAGCTAAAAAAAAACTTGTTGCGATTTTATCATTAGTTTTAATGGATTTTTCAAATTGAATCATTCGCTGTGAAATTTTCACTCATTTTCTAATTCGTAATTTGAATTGAATTTAATGTGCTTCGTCGGCATTTGTGTGTGTGTCGAGTGTTGGTGATATTAAGAGTGATGGAAAGTTATATAGGGATTGGGAACGACGCGACGCAAGTCAGTTAGGCTTCATATAATAGAGTTCAGCTCTGGTTTTTCAGGCTCTATGGAAATGATGATAGTGGTGGTATAGTGATATTATACGGACTGATTAAATTGCAGTTAGGTTTTTTTTTTTTCAAAAAAAAACTGTATGAATGGATTTTAGTGAAATAAAATTGAACTATAAAGTATTTCAATTTGTTGGAATAATATGTGTATTCTGTTAAAGTATCTACATTATGTAGGAACTGACAATTATTGTTTATCTAATTTTGAAAGCAAATACATATTAGAATTTTGTGCTATTATATTAGTCCAGTCAATGAAGCCATAAAAACAGCGAAATTCGGAAATAAGATTTAAGATAAGCTATAACATAATATTTTTAGTGTTGCCGTTGTGTTTTTATATTCATTTTCTATTTTATAAATTTTTTTTTATTTGCCCCTCCCACCTTAAGGGGTGGACAAATAGAGTGGACTGCTATCTTAAAATCATGTCCATATAATGTACCTACCAATAATAAATGAAAAATTGATGCTTTTATCACAAAATGCACAATTTTGGAATACATAGAAAAATAAAACCCTTGACTCTTCTGATTGGTTTATATCAAAAACCGTTATTTGTATGAAAAAAAGTATATTAATCTTTTTGGTAGGAAATATTTCAAGCTACAAATTAGTTTTGACACTTTTTTTGTACAACTTACCATTTGGGAGTTATTCCTGAAAAAACATTTTGGGGGGCTTTCAACCCCCCGTAAAATTGCTAGTGGCGCTCATATCGATGGGGACTTTTGACAGTTTCTTAAGAACACCCTGAGGAAGCTATATACCAAAATCCAGCTTTGCGGCGATTTTTTCCGAGTCTAATGCTTTATTGACTGGACTATATATACCTACATTATGTGGAAGAAAATCATGAATATGGGAATAAAAAGTTCTATATCACTATTTTTCCATAAACAAAGAAATTTGACTTGATTTTTAATCAGTATCTATACTAAGTCGTGAATAATGGGAAATATAATTATATTATTATAAATATTAAAGAAAATTTCTCAACTTTCGTTATAATAATTGATGAATAAAGGATCCCCCACACCAACGCGAATCTGTTGTGGCGACGAAGAAAACAATAATAACAACGTGTTGTTTTCATTGACAACCACGTGTTATTATTATTGTTTTCGTCGTCGCCATGACAAATTCGCGTTGGTGTGGGGGATCCTTAAAAACAGATCAAAATTCCTTTGGGCACCCCAGGACTTAGCTGTCTAACTGCACGCCTTCCCTGTGTGAATGCATTTGTGTTTGTGTGTGAATGCATTTGTGTTTGTGTAACTCACACTATTTTGAAAAATGCTTCACTTTTTCTTCGATATGCCCGTTCCTCCATTTCTTCTTCTAAGATTAAAGGTAGAACTAGAATAGGCGGAAGCCAACGTACGTGGACGTACGAAACTGAGCGAAAACAAGAAATTCTTATGACGCGCTCATAATTGCGAAGTGGACTGTGGAACTTTTCGTTTAGTTTTCGTTAACTTTTGCCGTCGGACGGGAGAGCGCTCACCAACCGGTCTTTCGTAAGTGGACTGACAGCTAGCTTCAAAAATCAAAAAAATCACTTTCAACCACTCAAGTGCATTATGGGTGACCTATGAATTTGACTTTTTGGAAAGCAACTTTTCGTTCGGTTTTGACACCAGCATCCAACAGCTACCGCCTATTCTAGTTATACCTTAAATCTACCAAATACTCACAACGAAATCTTAACGACTTCGTTCAATCTGGTTAAACATTTTCAAAAAGGCAGACAAACGAACTTGATCTGCAACCCAGAGGTATAAAAAAAAATTCAAGCAAATTATAGGTGTGTTCCTTTACTTTTATTTTTCTTTATATAAACTTTGACAGACGTTTATGTAGAAATTCACACAAATGCACAGAATTTCAGAGTTAAGCCTAGTACGCTGCTGATGCGAAACGAAAAATCCCATACAAAAATGACACAACGAAATCAGAAACGGAAAATTTCGTTTTGCTTTTCGTTTTGCAGTACGCTGTTCGAAGATCGAAATTTATAATTGTAGTAGATTATTTGGAGAAGTCTCCGCTCCTTTTTCGCACTGAATTAATTATACAGACTATTATTGTGTGCGGAAAAATGACATTCGGGTTTATTTGTGTTTTTTTTTTGTTTATCATTTTATTGCATCATGGGTTTCTCTGATTTTTGGCATCTATGTTTGATTTTGTTTTTGGAATTAGTGAAACTCTCCAAAAATTATTTTCCGTTGTGTTTTCGCAAGCGTTTCGTTGTCTGTTTGGAGATCACAGAAAAATTTCGTTTCGCATCAGCAGCGTACTAGGCTTTAAAGAACTAGACTTATATTAGAATGGAACTATGTTATAATTTATTAAATGTACAAATAACAGGAAACTTTTAGTCCAGCTTTAAAACTTTATTAATCTAAATATTAAAGAAACTCACAAGTTTTTATGTTGAATTTTTGGAAATTTTCTTGTTGCTCAAAACAACTCTCTTATTTATTATATTTTTTTGTTTGCCAACATTTTTGTTTACTTAAATTCGAAATACTGGATTTAAAATAATTAATGTTGAAAAGTTCAAACCACCAAAACAAAACACAATTTATCAACTTTCCTGTAAAAAAAAAAATGCATTCCACATGCTGCCAAATTTAATTTCTGAATATAAATTTGTCTAGAAAATAAAGTCCCTCAATACATACATTAATGTACATTGTACATACATACATATTTCTTATATTGTATTCATGTACTTAATATGTCGCTTTCTACATTTTTGTGCTCCGGTTGTCGCAAAAATATAAATCCCTAAGAAACAAAGGTAAGTATAGTCGATGCCAGTGATGCCAATGTATATTTTCTACTTCAAAAGCATTGAGCTGGATTGGGAAACAAATGATATAGGTACGTCCATAGTTCGGATGAATTTTACTTTTCTTTTGTCAGCTTGCAACTTAAGTTCCTGATCATATTTTATTGCTGGAAGTTGTAAATGTTGAACTCAAATTTCTCATAATTAAATTTAAGTGAAAAGGAGCAACAAAATTAACCAAGGCTATTTATTGTTGGCAATACATAGAAACTTATAATTTTAATTTTGATTGCTGTCGAGAGATATTTGGCGTTTTTCTTTTTTGGCTCTGAGCCAAGCTCTGAGCAGAGGTTGAGCGATCAGAACTAAGCTCTGAGGAGATTACGATCAGAGCCAGGGTTGTGACTTTACTGCAATTGCAGTAGATCTACTGCATTTTTTTCGAAAAATAAATCTACTACCTTTAAATTAAATCTACTGCACTTTTGGTTTTACGAAAAAAAAATCATTCAATAGGCGTTTTTCTTTTTTAGATCAGAGCTGATTGAGCTGAGTACTGAGCAAAGTCTGAGCGAACAGAATAAATTTTAAGCAGAGTATGTTCAGAGTTCTCTGATTTAATTATGAAACAACTTAATCACTGAAATGTCATGATTATAAATTATTTATTTATTATTATTATTATTATTTTACCTTCTCCACTAGAGCAACCAGCCTATTCCGCCATTTTTTATTGTTTTGACGACGTTTTTTTTTAATTTCCCGTCATCTCGTTTGTTTTCAGCATTTTACTCCGTTTACTCTCCTATTTTATTCTGAGCTCACAGAGCGTGCCTGAACATGCTCAGAACTAAAAAAGAAACACAAATTTGAAGCCTGAACGATCAGAGCTAAAACAGAATAGGTATATATTTTATTATTTTAAATTATTTATGTTTATTTATGTTATTTCTTATTTTTATTTTCAAAATATAAAAATCTACTGCGAAAAAGTTGAATCAACTGCGTTTTTTTTTCCAAATCTACTTCGGACATTTTTTAAAAAAGTCCCATCCCTGATCAGAGCCCTCAGATTTAATTATGAAACACACTTGAGCACTGAACATGACATGAACAATTTTATGTAATCTGTCAAATTACATAAAATTGTATGAAGTTGGCTTCGCTCAGCGTTTTGCTCGATTTGCTCGGTCATTTTATTCTGAGCATACAGATCATGCTCCGAGCTAGCTCAGATGGAAAAAAGAAACACGACTTATGTGCTCTGATTTGTCTGAGGTAAAAAAGAAACATAGAATAAATGTTTGACAGCTCGGTGATCTGCTCTGAGGTAAAAAAGAAAAACGCCAATTGAACTACATAAGGAGATAACTAAAGGTTAAAGTCCGATATTTCCGATTCTATAGGCGCATATGTATGTCAACCAGTTATTGTATAACAATGGCATCACTGTTTTCAATTACTTTTTTTTTTTGTTAAAGGACATTTCAAAAAATATATTATTTAAGTTCAAAGCCTAGATCCCTTCTCTGGCAGCAAGTTGGAATGTATTACTCGTTTCGATGACCCTCTAGAATATGATGGAATTTGTATGAGAGGCACAAACACGTTCGAATAAATCAACTTAAGCTATTTACCAAAGAAATCGCATTAAACCACGCCAAGTGAATGAAAAGCAAAAAGGGACTCCCTTAAGTTTCAGCAGCAACCAAGAAAAAACAAATGTGTATCTACCTACAGCACGATAACAGACTTTCATCTCTGCCCCCCTCCTAATAATAATACAACGTCTTTGAATATTAGCCAGCAAGGACAGGATACAATTCCCTAAGCCATATAAATACATACCTACCTACACGTAGTACAGTATACACATGGAATTACATTGGCATTCGCAACAAACTGCCAGTTCCAGCTTTGCCTAGAATTCCCACGGTCCCATGTCCCAGTCCTTTCCGAGTGCGAATGCAAAGATGTTGTTTTTTATATTCGTCTTTTTTGTAAGTTTGGGCAAATATTCAGAAAGTTTTTCGGCAAACCCAATATATATGATAGGGGGAGTTTACAGTTACACGTAGGTACTCCCACGAAGGGAAATCAAGAGAAGGATGCAAGCACTTAACTAAGAATTGAACCACTTGAAAGAACGATGTGGAAATGTGCAAATCTTTGGAAATTCCTTGGCACTCATGTACCAGGTACCTACCTACTATGAACATCCAGAGAAGTGCTTGATAATTGAAATCTTTTGCTGCACTTCTGAACCAACTATAATATTATACTGTGTATAAGGTAAGATGGGAGACATGGATGGTTCATCAATTTATTGTTATGGGTTCAATATGTGTTGCTCATGCGGGGTTCTCGTATAATATGGTTCTCATCAGGTGATATAGAAAAGTGGAAAGCTCTCAGATTAAATTAAGAACCTTTAGTTTCAGACAGCAAAAAAAAAAAGTAGAAGGATCCAACTCTTTTGTACATGTGAAAAAAAAGTTGGATTAAAAAAATGTATATGTATATCTACCTACAGACCTTCTTGAGTTTAAATACTTGTGATAAGGTAAGGTGTAGGTTAGGTATCTACTTATTTTATTGGTTTCCGTCATTTTTAATGAATTTGAAAGTTGGTAGGGAAGCATCTAGAATTTTAAAAACTTTTTTACGGTGAATGATATTAAATTTTTTATTGAAATGATATTATATTTATGTAAAGATGTAGGTACATCAGGTCCAGGGTGATTTTCTTTAGCTTAACTTTAGTGGCTTGGTTTTAGGAAATACTAATGTATTATCTACATAGAAATAAAGCTTAGTACAGACGATTGTCAGATGTTACAATATTGTCAGATTTGTCAGTAAAAAAATGTTCCAAATGTCTTACAATCGTCTGAACAGATAATTTTGTCTGAAAATATTGTCAGAAACGTCATTGTCAGACGACAATCTGACAAAAAATTGTCAGGTATCTTACAATCGTCTGAACACACAATTCTTATCATTGTCAGTCGATTAGGACATTCTCAGACTCATTGGTCATTGTAAGATGTTTTCATTGAAAACATCTTAAAATTGCTGACAATTTCTTCACTGTCCGAAATGTCAATGAGGTGGTTAAAGAGAAATAAAAAAAAGAGCTGACAATCAAATTGTCAGACTTTGGGAAGAAATCTACCAACCGTGTGAACGGATAATTTTTCATTGTAATAAATATGTAAATTGTCAGCTAATTGTTAGCTATTGTCAGACCATTGACAGTTCTGACAATATTGTAAGATCTGACAATCGTCTGTACTTAGCTTAATGCCTATCAGTGGCGTGGCGTCCATATAACCCGATTCCTACCGGGTTACCTATTAAATTTTCTACTAAACAACGATGTTTACTAAATAACAAACAACCTAAACACAACAATGTTTATTAAATAAAGAGCAACATAGAACCCACGGGCAATACTTAATATGTATCTATTCATTAAATCCTACACAAGTTGCACACTCCAGCAACTCAATTGAACTATTTTCAAGCACACACGGAAACAAACACGTCAATATTATTAGTATTCGTATACTGTCTACACTCTACACTCCACAGTCCACACTCTCTGTGCATTAGCCAAAGCCAAGGCAAGGCAACCAGGGTTGTGACTTTACTGCAATTGCAGTAGATCTACTGCATTTTTTTCGAAAAATAAATCTACTGCCTTTAAATTAAATCTACTGCACTTTTGGTTTTACGAAAAAAAATCATTCAATAGGCGTTTTTCTTTTTTATATCAGAGCTGATTGAGCTGAGTACTGAGCAAAGTCTGAGCGAATAGAATAAATTTTAAGCAGAGTATGTTCAGAGTTCTCTGATTTAATTATGAAACAACTTAATCATGATATTAAATTCTGAGTTTGGGTCGACTCTGTTTCTTATACAAAATAATAACACGCTTTTCTTCGACTTATTTGGTGAATTTTGTATGTATCTTATCTTCAATCGCTTTGTTGTGATGGATTGATTGAGGTCAGTTATACAGCTCTCTGTTTCACTTAATGATTCTCTGTGTTTGTCTGTCTCTGCTCAAAGTTTGGTTTCGTATGCAAAAAATAACACGATCTTTTTCGAGTTATTTGGTGAATTCTGCGTGTATCTCGTAGCAGCGGCTGTTATAGAACAACAGTGGCTGTTAAAGAACAGCAATCTTGCATTATTTGAGCTGCTCAGTTTTTTTGCTGTTTGCAAAATTCAGTTGGCAAGGCTTTAGAATTTTATTAAATAAAGGTTATTTAAGCAAAACTGTTCACACGTTTCACAGTTGGTTTTGTTGTTTTTTTTTTGGCATTTTTTACTGTTTTTTATTGTTGATAGCATGAATGTTATACATTTTTTAACTTTGTTGCACAATAATGCATAGAAAATTTTATTTTTAATTTTGTATACATAGATATTCGTAGAAGCTCCCTATTTTTTCTTCATAGGTAGCATTAATTTAAATTTCCCTATTATATTGTTTTCTTGAGGTCACTTTCATTATGCTTTAAGCCTAGTACGTTGCTGATGCGAAACGTTTCGCATCAGCAGCGTAGTAGGCTTTAAGATTATTGCAAATTTTAAAATCAATGATTGGAAGTAAATACCTATAAAATGCGGAATTGAATTGTTTCGATTGTTTGTTGTGGAAAGCAGAACTGCAATACATTGTCTAATTTTGGCTACATTCATACATATTAATATGTTTAAGAATTTACTTTTGCAGGTATGTATAATTAATCTTTTAATTATTACAACGACTTACCATTTGAAATTGTTCACGCCACGCCACTGATGCCTATTCAATACATAATATGTATATTAGGGTGGAGAGCGGTTGTATGGAAACAGGCTGAATAGAAGAATTCAAAAAATTTAAAATAATGAGAAATTAAATTTCCCCATTATTGACGGTGAAAAGTTAATAAATAAGAACTCTAAACACGGAAACTATAAGGAGATGTTTTGTAGCACAAATGCTACTATGAATTTGTGCATATAGTTTTAAAAGTTGTGCGGACACTGAAAAAAAAAATTAAAAACAGCAAAATCAAGAAATCGTCAGTTTTTATTCTGCGTTGCGTGGCCCTTAGCGGTGGAAATAAAAATTTAAAAATAAATCATAAAATTTGTTTTAAGACCATATTCAACTTTTGCGGGGGGTTTAATTATGATTTTCCAAAATTCTAAAAATCGCCCCGGCCTAATGTATTCCTACTGATGCGAAAAAACCACCATCAGATACAAATATTCTTCGCTGGATGTATCCATTCACCATTGTGAAAGAAAATTGAACGCGCCTTTGAAATGACAGAAGAATAAGATAGAACGAAAACGAGAAAAAGATCCAGATAGAAGAAAAAGATAGAAGTAGAAGAAAAGAGACAGATTCAAATTATAAAAGTTGAAAGTAAAACTTAATTTTTTAGTGCTAGAATTTTCTGTAAAAATTAGTTAAGAATTATCCTCTTTATATTCTTTTACTTTGAATAAAGAACAGAATTCATTACTTAAAGAAAGTTTCGATAAATTATTTACGCCAACGAATCTCAACACCTACATATACATACATATGTATAATTGTATATGTTTTAGGACCAAAAACGCGTCGAATCAGTTTGCCTGGGCCCTAGCCACAGTACACAAATCAAAGGTATTATATTGCGCAGGTTGTCAAAGTTGGAAATGTCAAAAAATTAAAAATGGCTGTTCCAGTGCCCACAGGAACTCATCACGCATCATTAGAAACAACAACAAAATAATGAAATTAGACAATAAAGGGACACTGGATCCACCATTTTACCACCATAATACCTCAATTTTTACAGATGCGTAGAACTGAACAAAAATGAAAACGCTAATGATATTACCTTTAATATGTGTACTGTGGGCCCTAGCTACTCTAAGTATCAGAGTTACCAATGGGATACAATCACAGTAAAAAGCAAAAAATGTTATTGAGTAGTAGGATATTTATACAGAGTGCTATTTGAAACGTTTCAAGTACAAATTAATTTTGAACATCATTTAGCGCTATCGATTTATTTGTAGCAACATTATGAAGGTCATAAAAAATATTTCTTATTAAAATGTTAGTCTAACCAAAATTAAATCAAAATAGAGGATTTTCTAAATTTTGAAAAAAAAATGTGTTAACTCCAAAACCGTTAGGATTTATTATTAAATAACACTGGTAATGAAATTCTTAAGAAAATAATTTAAAGAAAATGCAATTTCAGACAAGAAATTCTCATCTGAAAATTCAGATGAAAGTTGTTTGTGGTGGGGGAGGTGCCAAATCAGCTGAACTTTTAATTTTCGTCTTGTTGTTGGTAGATTTTTTTGTATTTTTCGTCATGAAAATTCAATACTTATTTAAATTATCGAATTTTTTGTTTATTGTTTAGTAAATTTTTAAATAAACAATTTTTTATATTGATGTTTGGAAATTTTTTCTTTAATTTTGTAGGCCATACATATCAATAGAAAGGCTTTTAATGAAAATAATAAGCCTGTTGCTGATTTAAGTTACATATAATTTTATCCTCACAACTACTTACGCTCAATGTTTAATATACGAATGTAATTACAGTTCTATTTTATTTCGCTTAAATGTAAATCCTATATAAGTAAATGCAGGAATTTGACACAATGACTGAAATTTAAAATTTTTTTTGCGTTCAACGACATTTGGTGTTGACAAAATTTGTTAAAGTCCCGTTACTTTGTACAGTATAAACTGATTTTTGTTAGTGGATTCTCTTGAGAGATTCTGAAACTATTTTTTCACTAACTTATTAAAGTAATAATATAATATAACAAATTATATGGACATAATTCTCGTTTTAGTTCAATGAAAGTGTTGCCTTTATTCAAGTGAACATATAACAATTTCAGTTCGATATGTTTTCATTAATTGAACGAACAAATAAGCTAAGGCCCAGTTTCACACTCGATTAAGTGTCACTTAAGTGCCAAATATGGAAAACTAATTCAGAATTTCACAGTGTAAGCTTCTCGGAATAAGTGACACTTAAGTCTCCCATGTTGGCCACTTAAGTTCCACTTACTCAGGGCCAGTTGTACAATAGTGGTTCAGCCTCGGTTCAAGATTTTAACTCACCGATTTCGGCGGATTAACTAAGGTTCAACGCTGGTTCAAGTATGTAATTGGTTATTATCACACACTTGAACAGTAAACCACTGTTGAAACTCAATTAATCCGCCGGAATCGGTGAATACAAATTGCTGAACCACGGTTTAAATATTTGTACAACTGGCCGAAATGGTAAAATTAAGTGGCACTTATTTTTTAAGTGTACACTGTGAAACTGGCCCTTAGTTTGGCTATTCGTAGTCTTCCATGTCAAAATGAGTATACTTTCACCAAAACACGAATAAAATAAAAACTTAAGTTGGTTTCAAATTTACATCTTAAATTGAGAAAAAAAAATTATATTAAAAATGTTTTCTCGTACCTCATCATTTTCTTACGTAATTCAGTTGTTACGTTTGGTGGTCCAAAGTTGTATTCACTAAAGAAAAATTATCACATTTTTTTCTACCGACTCGGCTTAAATCCCTCCTGTAACCGCTTATATTAAATAAATATTTCACCTTTTTGAAAACGATTATTATTTTGGTGCACCCTCTTAAAGTAGCGTCATAGCGCCCTCTGTACAAAAATAGAAATATCAAGCTGACAGTGGATGTCAACTAGACTTTCAAAAAAAAAAAAAATTCCCATTTTCTTGAGTGTTTTTTTTTTGTTCTTCTTGAATTGAGTAATTGCGTTTAATTAAATTTTTGTTTTTTGCAAACTAAAACAAAATAATGAAATAACTTAAATAATGGTAAATGTTATGAAAGGTGTTCTTGTTCAATGGTAAGCAAAAATCATTTTAGTCTTGTAAATAATCCAAATCATCTGGTATACCAAACCCCTTGTCGAGTTCCTTGTCTTCTTTGCCAAACTTCTTCTTGCACCATGATTTGATGTAGAAAATGTTGTCCGTCCACCGATTTGCTGCTTCAAAAAGTTTCTAAAATAAAAGTAAATCTTACAGAATTCTTCTTCTGAATTAAATTAAATTGCAGCTTACCTTTATTTCATCTTCTTTTGCAGCCAACATTTCTGGATCATTCTCTCCCAAACTAATCAGTTCCTTCTCTAAGTCAGTTTTCTCAACTTTCAAGAGGGTAACTTCGTTCTGCATTCTTGTCACTTCATCAATGTTTTCCAAAGCCTCTGAAGATTTTTGCAAAGAATCTTCGAGTTGTTTGATTCTCTGATCGGCTTCTTCATTGGCCGCTTCCATTTCTCGAAGTTTCCTCCTTAAGTCATTGATTGATTTTCTTCATTCATGAAACAAATCAAATGCATCAGAAGTTTTTGTACTATTTAGTTGCATACCTACTTTGGAAAAGCCCAGTAGTAAACACTAGTTCCAATTTTCTCAGAATCGATGATTCCATCATCAGCCAGCTCGGTCAATACTACCTTAACCGATTGCTGAGCAATGCCCTTCTCTTTCGGAGCGATTTTCTCCAAATCTTTCAACTGAAATACATCTTGTGACTCGTGAAAGAGTTCAAGCATTTTCGTGCGTTTCTCCTCCGGAGACAGAGGCTTCTTTTTTGACATTTTTTTTTTTAAAGCTTATATCACTTCTTTTCTTTTTCTAGCGATCCTGCAATGAAACAATTTCTTCTTCACTTAGACGAAAAACTTGCTCTAGGAAGAAAATTCATCATTCAAGATTTAGACGAAGGTCATCTATTCATATCAACTGATATTGTTGAAACTCTACAAGCTCGTGTTGACGATTTAATGGACAAAATCAGTTTCCCCCTGCACGAGAAGGATCCATAAATTAATTCAAAAATCTAAAATTATATTTAATCTTAAGATGACAGGACGTGAATCGAATAGAATTAAGGACGCAGACAAAAAGCGTGTTCTCGATGAGGCTGCAAGAGAGCGTCGTGCACGAAAGGCTCTCGAAGCACTGGAACAAGATAACTTCCATGAAGATCCGCATGCCGACTTGGTAATGTCGAAGAAATTGCCAAAGTTCCATGATAGCCTCAAGAGTACCAAGGAAAAGAAACCCAAACGCAAAGCACTCGAATCTAAAGCCAAATATAAAAAATCTTTGCAACAGCTTTTGGAGGAGGAAAAACAAATGCGACCAGAAGCACCCAATTGGTTTACTGCACAAGCCAAGCCCTCCAAATACCCACCTCGACACTTTTGTGCAGTTTGTGGTGTTTTTTCTAAATACAGTTGCACTGCTTGTGGCACGAGGTACTGTTCCATTCGTTGTTTGCATACTCATCAGGAAACACGTTGTCTCAAATGGACTGCGTAAATTTAGCATGTACATACAATAAATTAAATAAGTTGGAATAAATATTTAAATTTTTTTATTTTACGAATTTTGTAGACTTTTGTTTACTTTTTTTTGTTTGAAACTTGAGCTTTGAGACTTGTAATTAAAATATTGAGATTGCAGAGATTTTAGAAACCCAACAAACCAATATGGACTTAAAATAAATAAATCAAGTCCTATCATGAATTCTATCACCGAATCCATTCTTAATGACACTACGATGGAATCTGTGATGGTTTTTTTCGGGATTCGTAACAAGTTCCGAATACGGTGCGAGTCGTGGGCTGTAATAAAATAAATGTGACAAAAGATGTGACAATTTATAACAGTTTTCTTACTATAGGTACCGTTTGAGTGGCTAGGGGCTTCTACCAGTAGGATACTTCAGGCATCCAAAGTTTGTCACGAGAAGCAACTTATTGCACACCCACTTTGAGCCTTTTAATTTGTTAATACCAAAAACACACAAAAACTTCCGGTTGAGATCATACAATCTCTTGTTTTGATAAGATTATTTTAGATTAAATTAATTGATTCTCTTTGTTCAACGTCTAATTAAAGTTCCTAATCAAAATACCTACCCCAAATCCTACAGTGTGCCAAGCAGGGGGGCAGCATGGCCCCCATACATACCTCACTGTTTATATGCCGTAATGCTCGGTGCTAACACTGTATTTATGTAAGCAAGCAGAAAAAACAGAAGTGAGAAGCACTTAATTTCGCGTACGCGCTGTGGGGTCTTTAGACAGACTCTAAAACTATATTGGGCTTTTAAGCCTTGATTAACTTCAAATAATCATGAGATTCTTAAGTAGATAGATCTTAGCTTGTTTTTCAGATAATTCATTCAGCAATTATTGCACCCCAACGGTTTTAAATACACTCAAGTAAATATTTGTTTTAAGTAAAGGTGCATGAAGGTTTTAATAAGAGGTGCATTGCTACAGGTATTTAATGGATTTTTTACTAGTAAGACAATGTCTAGATAATTTAAATTAGTTACAAATAGTTGGAAATATGCTTTATTTAATTTAATTAATAAAATAAAATTGTACATTAGTAAGGAGGATTTATATCACAGTACACATATTAAAGGTAATATCATTAGCGTTTTCATTTTTGTTCAGTTCTGCGCATCTGTCAAAATCGAGGTATTATGGTGGTAAAATGGTGGATTCAGTGCCCCTTTCCTTGTCTAATTTCAATATTTTGTTGTTGTTTCTAATGATGCGCGTTTAGTTCCTGTGGGCACTCGAACAGCCATTTTTAATTTTTTGACATTTCCAACTTTGACAACCTGCGTAATATATTACCTTTAATATGTGTACTGTGGATTTATATATGCATATAAAATGAATCTATTTAAATGGAAGTTAAATTTAATTAAATAATTCAATGGTTTCATTTTGAATCTTGAAAAAATATTAATCGAAGGAAATATTTACCGAAATATAAATAAATTTGAGTCCAATTTGACGAATCACGAAATGCAGGTACATTTGTTTTTATTCGAATTTTTAAAAATAAACAAAAGTGACATTTTTTTGACAAGTTATTATTATTCTTCCATAATACACTCATGTCCCAAGTGTCTAGACATTGAACTTAAATTAGACTCGTTCGCGTATTTTCTGCATATTTGAAGAAGTTCTTCAGATTTTGAAATAAATCTTCAATAATACGATTTTATTGGAGCCGAAATTTGCTATTTCGTTTGACAGCTTAATTCATTTTGAATTCGATTTTGCAGTTAATAGCTCCTTTTTGTTGTGTTCTCTTTCTGTTTCTGATTATATACATAAAATTTTGACATTTTCAATGATTTCCAATGGTTTCTAACTTTAGACAACCGTCCAACTTTGGAAAATGTGTTCAAAAACATTGCTTATTGTTGTCTTATAGCTGTCTTACTTAGAAAGAAGAGTAAATTGTCTTAACCGTGAATATTGTGATCTTTATTTTTATAAAATAAAGCATATTTCTACCAATTTCAAAAAAGTTAGATAGTGTCTAAGTAGACGGCACCAGATAGATGAGAGCGAATTATCCTCTCTAAAAATACCCCAGATACTGAAGTTTCTCAAAGAGACGAATCTGGAGGAGGAGTTGTAAATGAGACACCTCATCTAGCTCCATAATGGGGGGCACAATAGATCTTATACTATGTTCCCACCAAAACGAAATCTCGCGTTTCAAAAAAAAGATTTCGAGATTTCGATTTGGTGCTCACACAGCCTTAAAAGATTTCGCATGTCAGAAGCTGTCACATAAAATTTTAAAGTGTCATTTAAATATAAACATTGAAATTTTGTTTCGAAATGAACAGAAAAATTCTTCAAATCTGGCAAATTGACCATTTAAATTCCCAAAATAATGTAAAGACTCTAATTAATAGCTGCGTTTTATTTTCCCCCAGATCCAATCCAGATCAGATCATGAAAATAAAACAATCCAGGATCTCAGTGACATCTTGTTATATACCCAACTCTTTTTTTCCTTTGTTTTTTTATTCGTATACACCCTTTGTCTTTTTTCTTTACACTACTGACGACATTTACAAATTAAGGGTGTGTGTTCAAAATGGATTTGGAAATCCAAATTCAAAACAAAGTTGGATCTTGTGTTGTTTTTGTAATACATGTATTTTTGTAAGCAAATCCAATCTGGTTCGGATCTTGGGGAAAATAAAACACAGCTAATATATTAAATGCTAAGCTAATAAAGTTCCGTCGATTGCAAAGTTTTAAAATTATTGATCTCATTAGACTACGTCGGAAGAGAAATGAAATCCTCAAGAAAATGTCTGAGTACCAGCGTCGAAGAACAGTCTGGACGAGGGTAAGTTTCCTGCGAACAAGTTTCTTAAAAAGTATTTATGTATACCTACTTTTAATTATCTAGAAACGCTCAAGGACATTTTGGGAAAAAGACGTAGCTGAAAACAATAATGAATTTTTCAAAGAAAATTTCAGAATGAAACGGAAAACATTTATTGAACTATGCGAACACTTACAAAACCTGAGAAAACGTGATACCAACTATCGAAAGTGTATTCCGCTCGAGAAGGTTGTTGCAATAGCCCTCTACGCTCTTGGATCTTCAAGCGAATATAGGACAACGCAAATCTATTTGGAGTTGGAAAATCCACAGTTTGCAAAATTGTGAAAGAGTTTTGCCAGGAAGTGTGGAAGAAACTGTCACCAATTTATTTGTCAACCTATCCGCTAACCCAAACAAAAATAGCAGAAAACATTAATGGGTTCCAGAATTTAGGATTCCCACAGTGCTTTGGCGCTATAGGTAAAAGAAAAACATAACTAGTTTTGCAATTTTGTATTTTGTTTGTTTTTAGATGGCTGCCATATTGAAATACGTCCTCCTGCAGAAGAAGCAATTGACTACTATTACTATAAAGGTTAGTATTCAACCATACTATTAGCAGTCGTTGATTATAGGTAAGTCATAACTTGTTTATGAGTCGAATCACACCAAAAATGCATGCCACACCAAAAAAAAACAAAGATCTTCAAAAAATATTTGCCTGTATACTGTATCTATTATTAGTAAACGTATTTATTAGATGTTTCACTCTTTTTGAAGTTTATTGCAAGCAATCAATTTATCAATAAAGTCCAGATCGCGCCTCATACGAAATTATTATTCCAGGTATCGATTCCTTTATATCAGCGTTGGAAGCCCAGGAAGGTCCAACGATTCCCAAATCTTTGAAGACTCGTCAGTTAAAGCAGAACATCTTAAACCTATTATCAAAGAAATGGCTAAAGAAATATGTGGAGTTAAAGTTCCGGTAGTCCTACTTGGAGATTCTGCATTCAGGTTTTCCCAAATCCTTATGAAACCATACCCATTTAACGCCACAGCTTCGGCAAAAGAAAAGAATTTCAACTATGCCTTATCGAAATGCCGAAGAGTGGTTGAAAATGCCTTTGGGCATCTGAAAGGCAAATTCAGGAGAATCGGAAAAGGACTCGACAACCGCATCGACCATACTTCTTTAATAATTAAAGCTTGTTGTGTATTACACAACTTTATGAACACGCACAACGATGAAATAAATATTAACTGGTTAATGTCTCAAAACCAAGATGAAACCAGAGAGCAACCAGAATACTCGAGTACTATAAATGATGACAACCCAGATGCAGAAACAATACGAACATCCATCAGCACATATTTGGAAGGTAAAGAAGACATAATATTTTTTCATTATTTTTATAGATTTATTGTCTGGCTTTTAAACATTTTTTAAAGGTTTCATTGTTTTAATATATCTAATATCTGGCTCTGGAAATTTTCTGAAGATGCAACAAATCTTTCAAAGATTTCGTTTCTCTCTTTTTCGACTTTTAGGAAATCCAACTCGGATTTTATTATTTCGTCTAGTTTTTTTTGAATTCCTTCATCTGCTGCTTTCAATTCAGAGAAGGTGTTGTTTTTTAATGATTCCTTTCTTTGTTTTTTTGCAGGTCTAGCTGAGACAAATGAAGTATCTGCAACTATCTCTGGAACATCAGTTATGTCTGGCAGTGAATCGTCAGCTGTGCTTTCAGGAGAAGAAAGTATCGAAGAATAAATATTGTCACCTGAAAATATATAATTTTGTTTAATAAAAAATTTCAAAAAAAAATAATTAAAGGAAAAGCTATTGTATACATACTTTCTGTTGCCGTAATGCTATCTTCGATAACAGCATCCAGATTATAAATTTTGAGTCCTCCAATAATCGCTTGTACTCTTAAGTACAAAGGCCATGCCGATGGCGACCCACCTGAAGGACCAATAGCCTTTTTTTTTTCCTAGCAAAATGAAAAAAAAAAATAAACTTTTTTGTTTTCTTTTTTGTTTTCTTATTTGTATTATTATTAAATCACCTGTATTTGTTAGTAAGGTTGTGAATTTTGCTTCTAATTTCTTCAGGAGCAATGAAAACATATCTCTTTTCAAACGCTAGAGACATTTCTTTATACACATGGGTATTTTTCCTTGCTCCTCGAAGATCAGCAATTTTGTCCTCCCACAGCTCGACAAGAAATTCTTCATTTTCTCGGGTCCAATTTATCCTTGGTTTGTACTTTTTTTTTTCTGCCATAGTCTGGAAAACAAATTTAAGACTATTATTAATGTTTTAAAGAACAAATTAATAATAATAAACAAATTACCACATCAAATGAAAAATCCTTTTTGAAGCTTCACTTGTTGCATATGTATACCAGACCAGACAACAACCGTTAGTTATTGCAGCTGTAATTTTTTTTTTTGTCCGATTTTTTGACAGATGCGTTTTCTTGTGTTCAGCGAAAATAAGATTTCGTCACTGAACACGAAAAAAGTCTTGTTCGATTTGTCAAATCTCTCATTTCCACTGAGATTTCGGCGAAAACTCGCATTTCGAAATCTCAAAATCGTATTGTGAAATGCGGAGATTTCGTCCGAAATCTCAAATTTTGGCTGAAATCTCGCATTTCATCTTGGTGGGAACATAGTATTAAACCAAAATTTAAGCTTTCTGCATCATTTTTATAAGTTTTCTAGTCAGAAAAACTATCACAAAATCAATTTAAAAATTTTCACTTTTGCACTTTTTCACTTTTTTGGCTTATGTAGTTGAGGCTTAATTATCAATTCTGGTAATAAGAAATGGCTATAGTTATGATAACCGTTCAAATTTTAATTTTGCGGAGTTTCAATTATAATGTGCTCGATAAGAAAATATATAACTTTTTTTTCAACAAATTTCCCAGAAATTTGTGAAATTTTGTGAAAAATCCGCAAGAAATTTCACGTTACCAAATAGACCAAATGTGAAAAACAAAACTGATCCCAAAACGCCAGTGTAATTATAGCTTAACAAAAAAAAAAACAAAATTCAAAGCGAATTCAATTCTATCCCCCACTAGATGTCTCTCTGATCGCTTAAAAAATCCCACTCAATCAAATTGATTGTATAACAAAATGACCCAACGAGCAAACCATATCCACTCAAATTCAGTCAGAATATAAAATCTTCCAGCTGAGAAGGCTGAAGATTTCCTCCGGTGTCATAAGAAAGTTGAATTTTTTGTGCAAAAAAAAAATCCGATTAAATCCGAACTTGTATAAAAGAGCTCTTACCTAAGGTCTCGAGTGTTGTGATTTTTAACCAGTGTTTTACTATATTTCCCAAGGAATTAATCGTTTTCAAACTATGGCTGCATCTTTGAGAATATTGCAGGGCCAGGTAAGTGCATATAGTTTTGGTGTTACCTCATAATTTTTTGCACTTCTTATTTGGAAATATTCACATCCGTTTTCCTATAATGAAATCTCTCCAGGAATATAATTCCAAAATAAAAGGATAAGGTTTTCCTGAAATAGATTTTGCAGGGATTGTGCAAAATTCTTTATTCTTTTCGGCCACATAACCTCAATTTACATAAAATTTGTTATCTAACCACCTCTAGAACAGACGTCCTCGCGAATTTTTCGTCTTTGTATTGTACCTTTTTGCTTTTAATGCGATTCTTATTTTTTTACTTGCCAAACGTGGGTCGCTGAACTTTCGATTGAATTTTTTTTTTTTGCGAGGGTCACTTTCGGTTTTGGCCAATTATCAGAGAATTTTGAAAATCAAGAGCAGCAAGAAAAGTTAACACTTCTTTGCGTCGTCATCAAACTCGGAATCGTAACTTGTCGAAAATTCAACATCACATGGCTGCAAGATTTCTTATCACAGATTGAACGACGACACATTTTGATCGAACAAAAAAACAAAAAATTACGTTGAAGCAGGTGCGGCTTTGCAAGCTTATTATAATTTATTTGAGGCTTCTTGGTTAGAGCATTATAACTGCCTATGTATATTAGCCTAATGTCTTGAATAAAAAACAATTGACTAAGCTTTCTAGTAACCTTGAATTTTGATACGAATTGAAATTAGATATTATCCGACGATAAGAATCTTCCCGCACTATCTCAAGACATTTATCATACTTAAAATTAAGCTTGTTATTAAACTGCAACTGATATCACAAGACCAAAAGCTTTCCTGAAAGCAGATAAGCTGTTGTTTGTTTGTGTAGTTTATGAAAGTTTTTGTTTATGGTTAAGAGCTACAATTGATTGCTGTTTGCGCTATATTCGGAAGTACCTAACAACCCTAACAACGTTGTCTCTATACTTACTATCTGTATGCCTGCTTCTTTTTAGATAATTGATAAGTTTCACTGCTTATTTTCATTTTAAAGTGTGGTGTATTATGCAATTGATATTCTCTTATTATTTATTTGCAAATTATAATATTAATGCTTTGATGCTACCAACCTATTTATTAATTATTTTTTTTGTCTGTTTATTTCGAACGGGACTACCTATAAAAAAAAATCTTAAAATAGATCTAATATGTACCTACCTATTTGTTTTTCTGTCTTCGTTATGTGACAATATTTAAATAGTTCAGGACCAATGCACTGAGTTTACACTTGATTTGGCCTTCAACATGCAGTTGGTGGTATTTTTAAAGTTAATGATAAATATAGCACAGATAAATGTCTATGTTAGCATTTATTATTTTCTTTTCAATTGATTCATTTTTCACGTTGAAGACAACAAAAATGTAAAATAAAATATTTTTTGTATATCTTTCCTATCAGTTTCTTGAAATTAGGAATATTATACCGATTAGGTTTTATTGAATTGTAAGGAACGTTATTTATGTGTTTTCTCACAAATCATTAACAATCTTAAAATGATAAATATAATCAAGTGTTTAATATTTAAACTCGTTTTAAAATGATTACTACGTAATTAATTTTGTATTTGTCTCGTATTGGGCAGGTATTGGCTTCGAACAAAAAAATTATTTTGTATCTAAAACTTTAGTAGATATTTGAAGTTTCTTTCTGAGATCTCACTTGAGCAAACTTCTGTCAGCTCCTCTGAGGAGAAGGAGAAAGCTGAACAAAATTTCTCCTTTAGAAGTCAAAAGCACTCTCCATCTCTTTTTTAAAAATTGATCAACTGCGACAAAAAATAATTGAGAAAACGAATCCAAAATATTTCATGCTCAGCCTTTTGACAGCAAAAGTGAGGAATCTCACTGAGGAATTCAGATTTCTGAGATTGCTGAAATCTCAGAGATCTCAAGAAACCTGATCTGGCTAAGTCACTTTCAGCACTTCACGCACAGCAAAAAAAGATTCATAAAAATCGACATAACCGCAAATAAATTGAACTACATTTACATTTGAACTAAACGTACATAGTAACGCCAAGTTATGCTTTTGTACGAAAAAAAATCAGATTCAAGATTTTGATTAAACGTGACATTATACTATGAAAGAGAGATAACAAAGTTGATTATTTGCGTCGATGTTCTTTAATAATTTTTTTGAAAATTCGATATTTCCAAAAAGGATTATTAATATTTTTTGGAATTTCATTTTAATTAATACTTAAAATTAATATACCAAATTTAATTGTGTGGTTTGGAGCCGAAAAGAAATACAAATCGTTTTTATTTGGGATTTTCAATTTCAATTTTTACAATAATATTAGGTGTGTTCCTTTACTTTAAAACTCTGTGTATTTGTGTGAATTTCTACGTCACTTTATTTTTTTTATATGAACTTTGACAGACTTTGGTGTAGAAATTCACTGAAATGCACAGAGTTTCAAAGTAAAGGAACTAGGCTATTGTATCGTTTTTTTAGATCCAAAATTTAATGATTTATTTTGTTTGTTTTTTTTTTTTAACAAAGTGCTTTTAGTGAACAGTTATTGAAAATAAATTATTTTGAAACTCGGAATTTGAAGAGACGAAATTTAAAACAAATGTTCGATTTTCTCTCAAAATTTTAATTTAATAAGTTTTAATTTGTCTTTCAATATAATGTCTGTTTGGTAACTCGAAACGTTGTACGACGTCGTACGATGTACCACAATTTGCTGTCAAATCCCATAGAAAAAAAAAATGACAAGTAGCAACTTGTAGAAAGAAGTTGCAGTAACCAATGACTTGAAAAATTCGTTATATGGAGACAAAAACCCATGAGAGCAGCAAAATTTAGAACGAAAGGCGTGTTCTTGAAATCAATTCATAATAGGAAGAACTTCGTTGTTTAGAAGTTCGTTATAGGTAGTTCGACTGACAAATAAATTAGTTCTTATATAAATATTTTATGTCTAGTCCTGTCAAATATAGGCTGAGTTTGTAATTACAAAACTTCTGGAGACCTGCAAAAATTGCGTTCATAATGAATTACAAATCCGTGCAATAAACCTAAAGTTTAAAATCCAGCAAACAAATATTGCAACTTCGGAAAACAGATTTCATTAACTAAAAAAGATATATACATACTTGAAGGGGCTTAGAAAAATGCTGATGCTCCAATTGCATTTGATAAACAAGAAAAAAAAAAAACAACACATCTCGACCTGTGACGTCAGTGGTCTTAAGCGGTGGAATGCGTAGTGCATACGACTTCTAAGACTGAGTAATCTGGTATGCGTAGGTTCGATCCCTATGGTGTGCATGTAGAAAGTTTTTCAAATAAAATTGCATTAAAGCTCAGCACCACTAATAAGGAGACTGGTGATAGGGCATGGCACCCCTTGAAATAGCTATATCTCCAGCCAAATAATTAAATTAAAACGAATTATAAATTAATTCGTATACCATTGGTGGTAGCACCTTTAAGTTGTTGTTGTTGTTCAGAAATTCAATGAAATTGACGGAATTAAGAATGGTCAAGTCTCATAAACTGACATTCTAGTATGAATAATACAATAAATAATAATAATAAAAAAGATATAATTTTAAAGAAAAAAGTTGTCTTTTAAAGTTTAAAACTTCAAAAAATAAGAGGGTATTCAATAGTTTACCAAAAATATTGTCAAAAAGAATGGGAACGTAGTAAAATTTAAAAAAACCAAAAAAAAAAGTTAAAAGTTGTAGTAAAATGCTCTTACAGTTTAAATACCGTTTCTATGTTAAGACAAATAAAATACAAACAATTAATTTTCAATGAGTTCTAATTTTAAGCCAAGTTTCGCAATCGTGTAAACTTAACGAAATAAGTGCTGCTTAAGTCTCCCATATTGGCAATTTAAGTGTGTACCACTTTCTCAGATAGTAAAATTCCTGATTTTTCCTAAAATTAAGAGTTATAAAAACTACTTCCTTTTTTTTTCTATTCATTTTGGTCGGTTCCTATTCTTCGGAGAAAAAAAACTACGGAGAATAATTTTCAGCTTGCAGTTTTGAACATTTCATGTCATGGGTTTAACTCACTTTATCAAATGCCCAACAAATTAGAGATTATAAAATGTCTCAGTATTTTTATGTTTTGAACTCAAATACTGATTATAAAATTAAACTTCAGTTAAAGTTGCAGATTTGAGGAAAAAATATTTATATGTCACTGAGAACTTAGGTAAAAAGGTAGGAGTATGCGTTGGAGGAGGTGTATCCCCACCCGATACACGTATTTTATTCAAAAAACGGGTATGCTTAAAAAATTGCGGTTTGAAAGGACTAAATATGTACTTACTTTAAAAAATTAAAGTTAAATTTTTATATTATGCTAGGATAAAAACAGGAGATTCAAAATTTTAAACGATCAGTTAGCATCGTAATATCTTTTTAACATTTTATTAGAGTTAAGATCACCAAATAAATACTCATTTCATATTTTTAGTATGATACAAACACCAAGTGTCACTTTGACATTTACAAATTTTAAAATAGACTTGCTTACATTAGTTTCGTTCGTTGAACTTTACCCAGGTTTTCTTGACAACTCCAAGAATTGGGTTTTTCGGTTTTCAAAAAAAAAACGCCAGAGGGCTTTAAATTGTGTTGTTGACATTAAACACAAGAAAAAAGAAGCTATGTATGTGATCAATAATTAAAACATAAAATGTGTTTAAAAATTAATTGAAACAACATCAAGCGTTTTCCTTTTCTATTTCTATTTGTTATCTTTCAATTTGTCTTTTAATTTCTATTTAAAAAATAAGCTATTACCTGCAACAAGTAAATCCACAACAAAATAATTGCCTCACAACTCATGTCACTTTGGCAGTTTATTCGTTATCTCAACTCGCCACAGCAGAAAACCTAGTTCTACTTCAAGGCGAGTTCAGGGCGACCCCAGGTCTCAAAAAACACAGAATTGGATTGTTAGTGTGAGTGAGACTTCAGGGCAACAACAACAAACCTATCTTTGCATGAACTGTCACTGTTTTAGGCGTTTTCAGCTGGGGTTTATTAAGAAAATAAGTTAAGTATGACGTTTCAAACTAAGAATATTGTACTATTTACTGTATACATTTTTTTTTATTGAAATCCAATTCCGTAAACGGAGTAGAAAATCAAAAAAATGGTTCCATGGAAGTTACAATTGTTCCTAATTTTTGTGTTATTTTACTAATAATAAGACACAGAAAATTTGTTTCCAAAACCGCGGGACCCACTTTGTTGTATTCTCTATCATCGCTTTGTCAAGTTTAACTAACATCTCAAGTTAGGTATTTTTTTACGGATTCAAAACTTCCCCTATAGTACCAACATGGGAGGATAATCTTCTTCCACTCGTTTAGGTGGGATTGGCAATTTTCAAAAAAAAAACCGTAATTTCAATGTAAAAAAATATTCTGAGAAAAAGCTTTTTCAATTTAATAACAAAACACGCAGCCAGTCGTTTCATCAAAATTTCAAACTGGAATTATTGAAATCATAAACTGTAATTAATTACACAAGAACCAGAAGGTTTAACCTTTTTAATTAATCGTATTTATAAATTTAATCTTCTCTAAAAAAAATGTTATTAGAGATGGTGGGGATAGTATGTATATGATCCCTATCCTATCCAAATATTTTCGATTTCGATAGCATTTTGCAAAATATGATATTTGACTCAACAATAACATGTCTATAATCTTGTCTAGATGCATAACAGCGTATTCATAAGTAGTAATTCTTATCAAAAGATAACCTTATCAATTTCGCAAAAATTGAGAATGAATTGAAAAACAATTTTTAATTTATTATTAAATAATACTCCAAGATTTGTGAACTTGTGATAAAGTTGAAAATCCCATATCAAGTTGATTGTAATCCGAAAAAGTGGATAAAATATAAAATCTTGTTATTCAATGTTGATTGTAATCTTCTAAAATAATATATGTAAAATATGATACCTTCCAATTTTTGCAATTTCTTCTTTAAACAAAATTAATTTATTTCGTCTGTTGTTTTTTATTTTTGGAATAAAATAAATATATTCTTTTTTCTTTTCTTTTAAGGCTCGTAAAGTTGGTCAATATGGATTCGATGTTCAGTCACGCAACTTCCACGCCTCATGCGCAGTTGCCTCCAAAGTGGCTATGTCCAAATTCGACACTGACGTCTATCTTCCATATGAGAAGCTTGCTAAGAACTTGGAAATAGTACGTAGCCGTTTGAACCGTCCTCTGACTTTGTCAGAGAAAATTCTCTATTCCCATTTGGATAATCCCAAAGAGCAAGATATTGTTCGTGGTACATCTTACCTTCGTTTGCGCCCCGATCGTGTTGCTATGCAAGATGCTACCGCTCAGATGGCTCTATTGCAATTCATCTCGTCTGGTTTGAAGCGTGTCGCTGTACCCTCAACCGTTCACTGCGATCACTTGATCGAAGCTCAGGTTGGCGGTGAAAAGGATTTGGCTCGCGCCAAGGATCTAAACAAGGAAGTCTATGACTTCTTGGCATCAGCATGTGCCAAGTACGGTTTGGGTTTCTGGAAACCAGGCAGTGGTATTATCCATCAAATTATCTTGGAAAACTACGCCTTCCCCGGTCTCGTAATGATCGGTACTGATTCGCACACACCCAATGGAGGAGGTTTGGGCGGTCTTTGCATTGGTGTCGGTGGTGCTGATGCCGTTGATGTAATGGCCAATATCCCCTGGGAAGTAAAGTGCCCCAAAGTTATTGGTGTGCATTTGACTGGTAAGATCAGCGGATGGACATCACCCAAGGATGTTATCTTGAAGGTAGCTGATATCCTCACCGTCAAGGGAGGTACTGGCGCCATTGTTGAATACCACGGCAAGGGTGTCGATTCGATTTCCTGCACTGGTATGGCTACCATCTGCAACATGGGTGCTGAAATCGGTGCCACCACCTCATTCTTCCCCTTCAACAACCGCATGGCTGATTACTTGAAGTCCACTGGCCGTGGAAACATCGCTGGCGAGGCACAAAAACACAAGGATAATCTATTAACCGCTGACCGAAACTGTGAATACGATCAAGTGATTGAAATCAACTTGGACACATTAGAACCCCATGTTAACGGTCCATTCACTCCTGATTTGGCTCATCCAATTAGCAAATTGGGTGAAAATTCAAAGAAGAATGGTTATCCATTGGACATTAAGGTTGGCTTGATTGGTTCCTGCACCAATTCCTCATACGAAGACATGGGTCGTTGCGCTAGCATTGCCAAGAACGCAATGAAACATGGTCTTAAATCGAAGATTCCCTTCAATGTGACACCCGGATCGGAACAGGTTCGTGCTACAATTGAACGTGATGGTATTGCCGCCACATTGTCTGAATTCGGTGGTACTGTGTTGGCTAATGCTTGCGGTCCATGCATTGGTCAATGGGATCGTAAGGATGTTAAGAAGGGCGACAAGAATACAATTGTTACATCTTACAATCGTAACTTCACCGGACGTAACGATGCCAACCCTGCCACCCATTGCTTTGTCACAAGGTTAGTTTTATTTTTTTCTATATTTATTTCTTATGATTTTTTTCATAGTAATATATTTTAAGAATGCAGGAAATTATTAACCAAGTGGTAAGATTGAAAGATCAGACTATTAGCTTTAAATGAGAGCTGAGTTATTTGGGAAATGGTTCGGAATTCAATCACATATTTCATTTTCAAAAAAAGCATATCGTCAAAACCTCGAAAGTGTTTTTGCTTGTTTTTTAGAAATCAAAAAAAAAAAACAACTGGTAAAGTTTTGTTTCTACGATCTATAGTACGAGGTTTTGAATTCGAGGCTTTGAAATCAACGTTTTCTGTAAAATGTTCAGATCAACATTGTTTGGCTAAAATTATCAAAATGTTCCTCTGAATTATTTTTTTTCAGTAACAATATTTTTGTTGAATTTTTCGATTTATGAGGTCCTTCACTTTAACCTTCGATATTCCAATCTGATAATTGAGGCAAAGCCTAGTATTCCACCTAGTTTGTCCAAAGTAATCTAAAGGCTTTTTGTAAAAATTTGTCTATCACTCAAAGCGAAATATTTAGCCAGTTCAGGTTTTTTGAAATCTCTGAGATTCCTAATTCGTAATTCCTCAGTGAGATTCCTCACTGTCATTGTCTGTCAGTTTGCAAATAGAAAAAATATTACTTCTATTATTTTCTATTAGTTTCGCATTTATAGAATTTTTTTATATTTTCCAGAAAGAAGCGAAAAGAACATTCTGGCAACTGTTTTGTTATATTTTTGTCCCGACAGTATCTGTTTTTTAAAACAAATAAAATATCTCTTATTTTTTTTTAATAGAAAGGTAGACTTTTCTTTAAATAAAAGTGTAATTCTTATAGAATCTAGAATCAAGCAAAAAAAGAATTTTGTTTTGGCAAAGCAATTCAATTTGACATTTGTGATTTTGCTTTAGGTAAGGTAAAAATTTGCCCAAAGTAGGTGTATATTTAATTTTGTTCATACTCTTGCATTATTTGTACTATTTGACATTTTACCTATATTTAGTGCTCCCATTCTCCATTTAAATAAATTTGCGAATTAAGTTTTTTTTGTATAACCTATGATTTGTAGTATTTTTGTATATATTTTGCAATTCATTTTGCGCAATATTTGGATGTATGTATATATTGATCTGTTTTAAGTATCAAAATTGAATCATTATTTAAAAAAAAAAAATTCTCTCGCTGATTGCGAAAATAAGGAAAGGTCGTTAGAATCTTTTAACAATGCATTTATATTTCTAATTGTGCTATATCATCTTTGATTGTTCTACGGCATGTTTTAGCAAGTTCTATTGCATAATCGTAAAAACAATTTTCGTTTTAATCAAAATTATATAATTATAATATTGCTCGACGTCAGGCAATAATAAATCAAAAATAATTTTGATTGAAAAAATTAATCGCGGTAAGTCCGTTAAGAGTTCGTTTGTTTACAATGTCTATTGAATAACTTGGTTCGCAATGCAATTGTTGCCTTTTCGACCCGCCCAAATAAAAAAATAAAATAAAAATAATTTGGTTGCGCGACAACTCATAGGAAATCCGGCACTTGTGATTTACAACTCTTAACCGCTCATGTGGCAGGAATGGAGGAGAGCTGCAATTTTCTGCCGAAAAGATAATAATTGAATAATTTCTCACTTCCTCGCAAGAGACCGTGAAAAATCATTTTTGTCTTCAGATAATAGAGGATGGGATTCCCTTCCATCACCTCCGGCGTCCCAGTCCTACCATTACGCCAAGGGCTACTACTGCCACTTACGTCTTTGTATAACAGCGTCTTTCTGCCCGGTTTGCATAAGAAGTTATTATTCCCTCCATTTCTGTTCGTCAAAGCTGCGTACACTACGTCAATAATTTTATTAGTTATCAAAAGAAAAATTATAAGTTTGACTACAGTATAGAAGCCTTGTCTAACTCCAATTTGGATTTAAAACTCCTGTAATAATCTTTCTCTGTGGAGAACATGAAATTAAAACCCGCCACATACTGCATTGACATTTGATAGTAGAAACTAATTTATATGGGATAAGACATCCCAGATAAATTAATTTGTTTTTCAGTATTTTCTTTGCTCTCATGGTTTGTTGTATAGTGGTAGTTATGGTGCTAGTTCGGGAGTTAGATGCACCTCATTTACTGAATCATTTACCGGGTGTTTTTGAAGCTGTAGACACTTGTTGGGTTTTTGGTGCTTCTATAAACGGTTTTTCCATAACATGGATTTTCGGTATTTTCAGCTTCCATAGGTAAATTATTAAAATTTATTTCGCTGGCTGCATTTAAAATGAAGTTCTATAATTTTTATGTACATTGTAAACTCAGCTCAGCTTATTTTTATCTCTGCCGCTGGTATAATTGTGTTCTCAATTTTCAATCATTGTCCCAGTTTCTTAGTAATGCCAAATACTAGCCTAGTTCCTTTACTTTGAAATTCTGTGCATTTGTGTGAATTTCTATACAAAAGTCTTTCAAAGTTCATATACAAAAAAATAAAATCTGTATAAATTCACACAAATGCACCGAGTTTCAAAGTAAAGGAACACAATTCATATTTCTTCTCCGAAAATTTACAATTTTTCAGTGATGGTTTTCAATGAAAGCTATAACTGGCCCCTTATTAAAATATTGAAACTACACAAAATATCTGCTGCAAGTTCGAAATATTGAACTACATCTTTTCTATTTTCTAGCACATAATTTTTTTATAGTGCGTCGTTAACTGCATTTGTTGTTCTGTGTCGGTTTTCTTTCCGACCGAGTCTACCGCATTAAATTTATTAATAATCAGATGGAAGCGTAAAATTGATTAAAATTAAAAAAATGTGTATTTAGACAGAATTAGCTTTTTTAATTGTATTTTTTTATTTAATTTATTGATGAGCAATTTTACAAAAACAAATTTGTATATAAAAATAACCAACAAGTGACGTTTTTCAAAATAATAACAGAGCTTGAATGAAAATAAAATAATTTGTTATAAATTTACCGGGTGTAAAAAAAATGAAAAAGTGGTTTAGATGTGTGATATCACATTCACATCGCCATTCACAGTTATGTTCTGGCTGCCTTAATTTTGAAGAAATATAGTAATTCCACCAGCCTATTGTTTTTTGTATGGATGTATGCCAGCTAATAAGGCAATTTTGCTTTCGACGTAAACATTAAGCCAGAAATGTTCTTCACCTCTGAAGAAAATTTTAGTCAAAAACAGGGAGATCCACCTATAGCTTTGCAAGTATAGTTTTTAGACGCTGGCCCATCCATTTTTTTTTCATGGTGAAATATTAAATAATTGTGAACAAAAATACCATGACAGTTTGAGTCGACAAACGCTTTATCTATCATTAAACCCTACTTAAAAATAGTACTCACCCTTTACATAATATTCGAGAAAAATTATTTATTTCATTATACAAATCTATTGGTTTAAACTATTTTCGCGGAAGGAGTTTTTCATTAAAAAGCTCAACTTATCTGTTCTTAATCAAAATTGAACAGGAATGTGAGTGATGATTTTTTTTTCGTTGCACAAGAATTGATTGAAAGACTTCCACGTCCCGTTGTTAGTTTTTTCGACCTCAAGAAAAATTTTTTAGTTTTGAATTGGTAACCTAACTTTGGCGTTGTATTTAAAACACATTTTTTTTTATTTATGTATCTTTTGTAATACTTTAAAGTTAACTAGAGAATATTTTTCTTTTATTTTCTAGTCCTGAATTGGTGACAGCTCTCTCAATTGCCGGTCGTCTCGATTTCAACCCATTGACCGATAGCTTGAAGGGTTCAGATGGTAAGGACTTCAAATTGGATGCACCATTTGGTGATGAGTTGCCATCAAAGGGATTCGACCCCGGCATGGACACATACGATGCTCCACCAGCTGTGAGATTTAAATTTTCATTTTACCTTTAAGAAATTTATCATTAACATATTTTCCTTTTTAGAGCGGTGAAAACCTTAAAGTCAATGTTGACCCCAAAAGCCAGCGTCTCCAGCTTCTCGAACCATTCGATGTATGGAATGGCCAAGATTTAGTCGACATGACTGTTCTTATTAAAGTTAAAGGAAAGTGCACAACTGATCACATTTCTGCCGCCGGTCCATGGTTGAAATACCGTGGTCATTTGGACAACATCTCCAACAACATGTTCATTGGTGCTACCAATTCCGAAAACAACGAAATGAACAACATCAAGAACCAACGGTCAGGTCAATGGGGTGGAGTACCTGATGTTGCCAGAGACTACAAGGCCAACGGTATCAAATGGTGTGCTATTGGTGATGAAAACTACGGTGAGGGTTCATCTCGCGAGCATGCCGCTTTGGAACCACGTCACTTGGGTGGCCGTGCCATCATTGTCAAATCATTTGCCCGTATCCACGAAACGAATTTGAAGAAACAAGGTCTCCTTCCTCTTACATTCACTAATGCCTCTGATTATGATAAGGTATGAAAACTGGACAGCGATTTTGTAACCAAACAGATTGATTTATCAATGTTTTCTTGTTTAATTTCATTTCAGATCCAACCAACTGACAAAATCTCCCTGCTCGGACTTAAGAGTTTGGCAGCTGGTAAGCCAGTTGATTGTGAAATCAAACATGCCGATGGCAAAGTCGACAAAATCAAGCTCAACCACTCATTAAACGAACAACAAATCGAATGGTTCAAAGCTGGCAGTGCCCTCAATCGCATGAAGCAATTATCTGGCAATTAAATTGCCTTCCCTCATATACCCCTCAGGTTCCCTAAACAATAAAGAGAAACAAGAAACCAAAAACAAAAACAAAAAAAGAACACAAACAACTTGTCTAGCTTAAGAACATCATTTCTCTAAAATACTTAATATATGAGTAGCAGGACTGTTCCGTTAGTCTTTCCTATGATTTAAGTTTGAATGTCAGGTTTTTTTTTGTCACATTATATACAACAGCGATGAAGCTACCGATTAATACTGTTTAAATATTTTCATTGTGAAGCAAATATCTCAATATTCATGTTATTATTCAATTGCAAAATATAAACTTAGTTGTTTTATATTAATAAATTAGATTATACATAAAAGCCTACGAATTATATTGAGAACATCTGCTGATGTTATTTTTTATTTTTAGAAATATAAAGAATAAAATGAAAGAAAAAAACATAGAAAATGATATTAAATGCGAACGAACTTATTGCGGTAGCCAACGGCAACATCTTATATTTAATTTTTTTGTTAAATAGTATTAATAAATAAAAAACTAAAAAAATAACCAAATCAATGTTTTATTTTGGGAGTTTTCCAGTCTTATTAAATAAGGAATTTTTTTCACTCCTCCAAATTTTGCATATTCGATACGAAAAGTTTTTGTATGAAAATTTTCAATTTAACACTATCTCCTTTAAAATTGAAATCATCAACCTAAACCACTGAAGCAGTTGTCATCAAACTTGGAACGATTTCTTACGTTAGGGCATAAGATATATAGGACAAGTCCAAGTTTGTGTGTACTATTATAAGTACTTAAGTCCTGCATTTCATTATTTGTATCAACATACGCATCAATTTAATTTTTTTCTGCTCTATTTTAATTTTTTAACTACGATTTCAACCCATTCTCTTTAAATCTTGCACAAATAAAACGCACGACTGGGTCCCACGGTCCTGCTGTTATGTGGGATCACGCTGCAGTCATAGTTTATATCTATTATTCTGATTTTAAAAGAAATAAATTAGTTATTGGAGCCTTTATTCAAAGTCACCTTCCAAAAACGTAGTTTATAGTATTATTTAAGTACATAAATACTAAGAATATAGCACCATGTTGCATGGAAAGAGATTAAACATGATTTTAAACCAACGCAATTTACACCATCTGATTTCTTACACAAGTCTCAATTTATGAGAAAATATGTGCACGACTGGGTCGCCCGAACTTGCTCTTATTATGTGCGATCACACTATGTTTTTTAAGTTTTAATAATTCAAAAACTATATTTATCTTATAAAAGAAATAAATTATTTATGGGAATTTATTCGACCCAGCCGCTGCGGCCACTTGCCCGAAATCATTTTTAAAATATAATCTTTATAATAAAGCTAAATTCTTGGCCATAACATTAAATTATATGGGTTTTTTTTCTTCTTGAAAACCACACGTCTAAAGAAAACACCCTTTAGTACCTACTATACATATATCGCAAGTAAAAATGTTTGAAAATCGTTGGAGCGGTTTAATTAAAAAAAAAAATCATCAACCCACTTTCAAAACATCGAATTTTCAAAAAATAATTTTGAATTTTTTTTAAATTTTGATATGCAATATTATTAAAACTTATTAAAAGCTCTTATGTAACTTCATTAAAATCGGTCCAAATAAAATCGGCTGTTGAAAACCAAAAAATAATATGGTAGATCGTATCTACTGATATAAGCTCACATTCAAATTTTAATCAAAATCGTAGAAGTAATTTTTGAAATAAATGAGATTTTACTTACCGGTTTTTAAACGCTATAATTGTATACTTATCTGCATATCGTCGCCTTAATATTGGGATGCCGTAAACTTTTTGAACTTGGTATGCAGTCTAATGTTTTCGAGGTAGCTTTTTCAAAGTCTTTTATCCGTTTTGGTCTATCTTTTTCCATGTCTGTAGATAAATAGAATGGTTTTGACGTATTACTATTACCATGTGGATAATAAAATAAAATTTAGCCAAGAAATGAACTTTGTGGCAGGTTCTTGGTCTTTGAAATGCGTTTCCGGTTTAACTAGACGTAATTTGAAGTCAACCACCAAGTCCCAGATCCCTTGCAATTTTTTTCTGTAGACGCTTACTTTTTTGTCATAAACAAAAAAAAATAAAAAAAATAATTTCAAACATTCATTTTCTAACTGAATAAAAGATATGCAGCTTAAACTTTAAGACAATTTCGGATTTTCAAAGATTTCCAAGCAAAATTTGTTATAAATTTTTTGGTCTTAATTTTTTTGTTTCATTCTAAGCTTCATAATTTCGTCCGGTCCCGATTGAATTTCAAGAAAAGTGTTTTTTTGAATCACCCTGGTCTACATACATATTCCAAGTAAAAATGCAAAAAAAAAGATGTAAAATTGATTGAAAAATACAACCGACACGGATTCATTTCATCGGTTATGTTAAAATTTCACCACACTGACATTACCCCAATTTTAGTAGAAATATTGGTTTTTTCTTAACTGACTTGATAGAGTACTTAACATTCGATAACAGATAATGTTAAGTTCAAATGCTTTACTTTCACTGGAAGTAATTTCATAAAAGAATACCTTCCCCTTCGCTCTTTTTGAGTTCCTAACTGCTATATACATTTTTGTATAATTTAAAACTGTTCCCTCTGAAAGAGTTCATCATTGCAATGCCATCCAAAAATACAAATTTAGGACTTAACATTGCTTAGCTTTTAGCCAGCTTTTAGTTGGCAAAGCTATTTGTTACCTTTCTTCAATGTAAGGATTTGAGTATAATAATTGAGTGAATTTTTCAAAATGAGTTTTTTTTGTGGCCATCTGTTGATTTTTTCATTTTAGATATATTCGTTAAGTTTTTTAACATAAAATGGTTTGTGTCTCAGAAATGAATAAATATACCGATTGTTATAACACTTTAAAGGTTTGCTATAGTTTCGATAACTTTTGTTCGTTAAGTTTTTTACCATAAATTAGTTTGTATCTCAGAAATGATTAAATATATCTACCGATTTTTATATGTAATACTTTATAGGTTTGCTATAATTTCGATAACTTTTGTCGTTATATTATAACGGCCATTAATGGTGGATTTACATTCATCTTCAACTGCAAATATCAACAAAACTAGTGCGCGACAGTTTCATGCCAAAAAGAAAAGAATGTGTTTAAGAGTACCTATATGAAGATGAACATGTTCGTCTTTAATCTGCATTATGGCATCTATCTAAAATCTGTATTCATGAAGATCTCTGCAATTTGGGTTTCTCTCTCTATTCAATGAATGTACATCTTACATCCCTTTTTTTGGAGAACTTGCATGAAGATGAATGTACTTAAATCCAGCATAACGATAAATAAAAACTGAAATTGTTTTTGTTTCCATAGCCATTAAATTTTGTGAAGTGACTAAAGACATGCCAATTTATAAAAGTTTTGTTGAGGGAAGTATCCAAAGGGCCAGGGCCTCCGCCTCCACCACGGCAGATTGAAATACATCAAGCACCCATTGTTTTTTTCAAAGCTAGTCGAAGCTCGTTAAAAATTTTATACTTTCATTGGCATATCTCTGGTACCGTCCATTTGTTAAATGACAAATATAACACTTTTAAGATTTCCTAGATTTTCTTGCCTCTTGTCGTTATAACGGTCATCCACGGTAAATGAAAACCAAAACTGAAATTTTTTTTTTCTGCAAAACCATAAAGTGGTTTGTATCTCAGAAATGACAAACCATCACACCTTCTGATTATAGCACTTTGTAGGTTTTCTATAAGTTCGATAAATTTAGTCATTATAACGGCCATCAATACGGTAAATGAAATTCAAAACAGATTTGTTCGTTGTAGATAATATGTATTTTTTTAATAACAATATAATAAACATTTTATTAGGTACGTTAACATTTTTAAACACAAACAAAAAGGTAGATCAATAGTATAGTCAGTATAAATAGTCAAAATATAAATTATAAAAATACAAAGTAATTGATGAATGAAACTTAACGATGTCAGGCAGTGAAATTCTCTGCATTCGGTCATAAGTCAGCATTCTTTCACAAAGCTCTGACCACATCTTTCCATAATATAATTCCAGTTTCTTACAGTGGTAAAACGATGATGTGCTATGCAACACCATAGTTCTCAGTTCATTCATAGTTTCTGCAAAACTAAACGGACCCGTTCCAGAGCACATTTCATAGAGAATACATCCCAAAGACCAAACATCAGCCTTGAAGTCACACTTATAGCCTCTTAAGATTTCTGGTGCCAAGTAATATGGTGTTCCAAGAGAGTCCATCTTCTTAGCATGACTTGAGTGAATCAGAGCTATTCCAAAGTCTGCAATTTTAATGCGATTATTTTTGTCTAACAAAATGTTCTCGGGCTTCAAATCACGATGGATAACATGACGAATGTGTAGATATTCCAAACCACTCAGCATATCACAAAAGTAAGCGAGAAGTTCCTTTTGCGTGAGTGGCTTTTTGAGGTTATTGTCGATTATTGTTCGCATAGTTCCTCCAGAGGCGTATTCCATTATGATGTTGACAACGTCTCCTTGGACAAACGACTGTAGGAATTTTATTATTCGAGGATGTTTAAGCTGGGAAATGATGTAAACTTCTTCGCGGATCATTTTCAGTTCGGTCGAGGGATCTTGCATCACAATTTGTTTCACACAAACTGGGTGGTTGTGGTTTGCAGTGTCAGCTAAAAATACTTTCCCAAATGTACCCTCGCCAAGGAGTTTTATTACTTTGAAACCTGACCCTTCGAGATTCATTTTATTTATTTTTTTTTAAGTATGTTAAATAGACATTTATGAACAAATAGAAACACAAAAATTACAAAAAACCACAATGACGAAAAATTGATGTGTCAGAAGTTTAACTGTTCGAGAATATAAATTCCTACAGTTCTTTTGATCAAAGCCATGGTTGGCATATAAGAAATTAGCATGTGAAAGAAAAACTACAGAATTAGACTGAGAGCATCATATTCCAGTTAAAATCATTGTTCCCACTTGTACTTGTGCAATGTACACCAATATTATAGGGGTATTCCCGATCCGATGCAAGTTGGTCGGGAATACCCCTTATGTTTTTTGTAGTTTTACAACTTTATTTAAAAATTCTCAAAGATATCATAATATTTGTTTAACTGAATTATTAATTATAACAAGACACAGTGAACAAAAATTAATAATTCGAAAAGTTAGAGCTTTCCTATAGGCTAGGTTCAGAGACAAGAAAAAAAAAAACATATAAGAAGGGCATTCTATTGCCTCCCGTTAAGCGGTAGGAGCAATTTAAAAACAAAAAACGGACTTAAAATCAATTTTTATTATTTAAACAACTGCCACACTTGTAGCGTTTTCGTTTGGTAATCCGGAAGAAGTCTCCGGAACTCTCCAATCCGGAATGCCAAACAAACAATTTGCAACACCTTTTTTGATTCTGATGTTTGTGTTTCAATGTACCTATTTGTGAATCGTCGTTTTGTTTTCATTTTCCATTATGTATTTTAAAAATATGGCGAACACCAATTTGGAAGATTTGGTTCTATTTGCGAAGAAAATTGGGATATGTAAAAAGAGAAGGTATGACGGTACCAAAATATTAAATTAAATAAAGTAGGTCGAATTTAATTTCATAATTCACCTCCTACGATTTTGATTATAATTCTTATGTCAGCTGATATCAGAATCATCCAACATATTTTTTTAACAAAATTTTATCTATAAATTAAAAATGGTATCTCTCATAGAACCATTTATTTGGTTTTCGACTATCTCATTATCTGTTAAACTGATTTCAATCAAATTTTTGCATAAGAGTTTCTGATAAGTTTGAACAATATTGCATATCGAAATTTTCAAAAAAAAAAACAAATTTAGGATTTAAAAAAAAAAATTAAAATATTTTTTTGAAAATTCGATATTTCGAAAATGGATAGCTGATTTCTTTTTCAAAATTAATTTTTTACTCCGCATTAATAAATTCTAACAAATTGCGTACACATTTTTTTCTTAAAAATGTTTACAAAATTTTATATATAAAAACTTTTTTTTTTTAAAAAACCACTCCAACGATTTTCAGAAGAAATCAGATGGTTATACATAGCCTTGGTATCCAAACAATTTCAGAGGTTTTTTTGATCAATTTAATTCTAATTATATTGATTTTTGCTAGTGCCAAATTTGTGAGAGAGAAATTTCTTTTCATTTTTTGACTACACACAACAGTTTAATTTAACCTCAATAAAAATGTGATGAAATGTGTGACAGAATTAGAACCATTTCTAAAAATTCTCATGTATTAACACATGTCAAATTGTGTAGGCTGGGAATATCATATTTTGTTTCCACACTTTTATACATGATTTGTTTCACACTTTTTTGACATGTATTAATACTCAGTGGGATAGTGTGGAAGGGCTTTTAGTAACGTTTTATCTGAATTTTCAGACAAGAAATTCTTATCTAAAAATTTAGATGAAAGTTGTTTGTGGTGGGGGAAGTGCCAAATCAGCTGAAGCCTGAAGCACTACACTTAAAAGCTGAAATTTATAATTGCCGTCTTGTTATGGTAGTTGATTTTTTTAGTTTTTGTCCTGAAAATTCAATACTTATTTAAATGAACGAACTTTTTGTTTATTGTTTAGTGAATTTTTAAATCAACAATTTTTTTATATTGATGTTTGGAAAGTTTTTCAATAATTTTTTAGCCCATACATATATCAATGTAAAGACTTTTAATGAAAATAATAAAACCTGTTGCTGTTTTAGTTACATATAATTTGATCCTCACAAGTACTCACGGTCAATGTTTAATATACGAATATAATTAAAGTTCTATTTTATTTTACTTAAATGTAAATCCTAAAGGTAAATGCCGGAATTTGACACAATGACTTTCGACTGAAATTTCAGATTTTTTTTGCGTTCATAGATATACATTCAGAAATCTGAAAATTCAGTTTTTTAGCTATTTTTATTGAACCCACCCAACAAATTTAAGCATCTTCCGCGATAGGCTGACAACTTTTGCGCCACCTTGTAGAAGAACTTGGTACTATTTTTAACATTTATGATTTTTCTGTGATATACCAATCTATTAACAACCTCAGTAACATTTTTGCAATTTAATAAACTATTGGTTTTAATTTATCTTATTTAAAAAAGCTCATATAGTCACCAAGCCAAGTTGTATATTAAACGTCTTAAATCGTTAATTAATCTTCTTTGAAATCCTTGATGTTATATTGTTTTTTTTTTAAGTTTTCAAGCCAAATGATTTAGATTAAAATTAAATAAAACTCGTTTACACTTCGACAGGAGAAATAATTCTTTCTCTTTTTTATTTTAAAACAAGAGTTACAATAAAAGGTAAATGGTTGGCATACGACCGATATGGAGGATTAGATTGCAAAAAGGAAACTCAGTATCTGTATCCTGTCGGTAAAATGTATATAGATATATCTTCATTTAAATTCCTCAACCATATACTATATATTATAAGGTATTATGTAACTTGCAAGTGATAGAACGCAAAAGAATGCAATAAGGCACTTTCAATGTCTATCCTGTTTGCATTTTACAGATAGAAGGACTTTGTCATCCTGACCCAATGCAGCTTTACCATCTTATGAGAAAGTAAACGGAAGGAAGAAACAACAAAAAAAAAATAAAAAGGATTCTCGTATTTTATCAAAGCAACTTGAAAATTACTTAGAATTTATAGGTATCTCTTAAACTTAAAGATAGATACGATTAGATGAGAAATGTAGGAATCTGTATATGTTGGTATTATTGAAAAAAAAATACCGAAAATACCGAAAATAAAAGGACAATGTGAGTAATAGTTAAGAATGGACTTCTTCGACAGGATATTAATTGATTACATCATGAATAAGAATATACTTTGTATAGAAAAGTATAAGATCAAAGAAAAAAAAATAAACAAAAATAATAAGAGAATGAATTGAGCAGAAAGAAAACGAAACGACTTCCATTAATTTATAGGTCACCGCATTTAAAACGATATCTCTTTTCGATGGGTTTTTTTATGGAAAATATTTGGGTGCGTTGTGTATTGATATTTGATATTGGAAATTATAACTTAACTAAAAAAAAAACTAGCTACTCAGTACCCACCCAAAATAATTAAAAAAAATTATAAATCTAGGGCAAAATACATTTTTTAAGCAACAATTCTCACGGCTTTTTCTATAATGTCTGATTTAAGGCTCCGAGATCTAAGAACCTTATGTGTAGGATATTCGAAAAAGTAGGTATGCCATCTAAAAAGTTATAATTGGTCACAAAAAGTCAATTTGTTTCTGTAGGTAGGTAATTGATGGTGAGCGATATGTGGTTTCTTGTGATGCATTAGCCCTTCATTTGTGGGATATTCAAAATATTAGTAATCTATCTGAAAGGTTAGTAGTTGGTACAGTAAGTCCCTCGATAATGTGAACTAATTAAAACAAGGCGTTTTCGGATTTTAGAGGGATTCACATTACTGGAACTTTTTTCAATTCTCATTAAACTGATTGAAATAATCTTTATATCCATTGAATACAACCATTTGTTTAGGTCCCATTGCAACATGCACTTACAATTTTATTATACAAAAGGACCCAGAGCAACAATAACATATAACAGTTAGCCGGTACCTATAAATTGCATTCACGAATAAGACAAAGATAAAAACTTTTACAAAAGAAATTCACATTATAGAGTCTGTGAAAATTCGAAGTTCACATTATAGAGATGACAATGTAAATTTTTGGCGAGTTTAGAGAAATTCGCATTATCGGTAATTCAAATTATCGAGGGACTGCTGTATTTGGTAATAAAAGGTCAGTAAGTTTCAGTAATTCGTTATACTTAGTCATAAGTGAATTCTTATGAGTTTTCAAAGTTTTTTTTTTACAACGTCATTCATATTTGGGATGTTTAAAAATAGTTGCCCTTATTACAGGCTCTGTCGTAATAGATTCTTACTACGAATCCGTATCCCAATTTTGATCACAAATTCGTGAATTTGTGCAGTTCATATTGTAGAAAACCTTGTACCCACTTGTCGCACAGGTAGAGAAAAGGAAAAGATTTGAGAATCAATATAGTTGATGATCCTGTGTGTGTAATGATGAGGAATTTGTTTCTATTTCCTTAGGTGACTCATGGTTAATCTGGACAGATAGGGGGGGGGGGGTATTGATCCCTTGACCCCCCCCCATATATACGCCCCTGTTCACACATAAACATATAACATTCACAATAATACAATGCATGATATAATAATTTCGATGAAGTCGACGTCATCACGCAAATATGATCGTAATTATAAAGGGTGTTTTTTTTAGACATGTGGTTTTCAATCTTTTTTCGGAGTTGATCTTTTTGACAGCTGTCACTTGATTTATGCTCAGTTTGGTTTGCCATTTCATAATGAATAGACTTACTCCCGAACAACGCAAATTTATTACCAAAATAATGGTTCGGTTCGAGCGACGCATCCCGCGCTGCATCCAATATTCGGTCGAAATAATCGCCTAGCAGAGTAATTCGAGCAACCATGGATCGGTTTCTCACTGCACGTTTACTCTAGTGGATAATGCGCATCCTCATTCCTCAGAGATGCCGTATACAGTGCGCACCGAAGACGCTATTGCTACTGTGGAGCAGAGTATCGAAGAAGACCCGAATGAGTCCATCCACCATCGCGCGCAACAATTGAAGCTGGGGCCTCTTGGCTGGAATTTATTCGAGCCAGCCGCGGTGGCCACTTGCCCGAAATCATTTTTAAAACATAATGACAAACCCTTACCTTTATACTAAAGCTAAATTCTTGGCTATAACATTAAATTATATGTGTTTTATTTCTTCTTGAAAACCACACGTCTTAAAAAACACCATTTATTTATTTCATCGCCTTTATAGTTCTCACTATGTCGCAGCATTAAATATGATAAATGGACGTAAGAAATTTTAACAATTCGAAGCTTATCGATTCATGATTTTCTTGTTTACAATTAATAAGATCAGATAATTAGCTTTCAGCTGATTTAAGTTTATAGCAATTGTTGTTATAACTTCAGGTTGCTTCAATTGGTGTATTCGTTTACCAGTTGTCACGTAATTGTCACTCCCCTGACTTTACATAGTTGTGGGATGGAAAAATATTCTTACAATTACTCCCCTCTTACTTTTTAAGTTAACAGCGGGCTCACTTCACTCGTTTTTCAATTCCTCTGGAAATGTTTAAATGTATATACATATGTATATTAATTTTATTTGTATTTTGTGTACCCTTAATCTTAATTTGTATAATATATCTTTGAAGCTTTTTTTATTGAATGTACAACCAATATACAGATAATGGTATAATGCTATACTTACCATAATTATTGTAAGAATAAATTCAGCATCAGCACAAGCTATAGAAACCAAAGAATATGTAATTAATTAGTGATACCTTTATTTCCAAAACATTGGTTATAGGTACGATACTAAATACCTATCTTTATACACATAAACCAGATTTTCGAACAAAAAAATGTTTCTCATAACAGAAACTAATTAAAAATAATTAAACATAACTGCTTTCATTTATTTTATTTTGTTTTGTTTTATTTTTTTTTTGTTTGACTATACCCTCTCTGCAGTATATTATGGTAATATTGTAAGAGATATGGACTGGAAAAAAATCCCAACTTATTGTGAAACTCATAGATTCTAATAAAAATCTATTCGGGCAATTATCACAATAATCGAATCCTGTGATACCCTCATTAAAATTCCTGTGTAATCATTGTTAATTCAGAAACTGTCACCGATTATATATGTATTTGTTTCATGTCCTCGTTATCAGGGAATGTGTTAACCAAAGTTGTAAAGCCCTATAAGTCACTTGATGTGATAATTAGCACGTCGCGTTGTTCGGTAGCTTCGATTGAATAAATAATTTATTTGCTTTTGTGTATAATTTAGCTCCTATTTTTGTGTAGGTATGTTTATTTGAATGTATATTATATACCTTTCTATACCTATACATATATACTGTAAAAGGCAAGCTATGCTAATTTGATGTTGCATGTAGGTACTCGGTCTTATGGATACAAACTATATATCTATATATACATAGGTATAATACAATTCAAAGTTAACAATGTGAAAAATTACATTAAATTTACTTGATAAGCCATACGATTTTGGTTAAAATTTTTAAGCTTCTTATCGTTTATTGAGTTGAAAAAAAACTGAAATATTCAAAAGGATATAATTTGAGAAACAGTTTGCATACATCCCTTTCTCTTCATATTAATTTTAATTCTACGAAAAGCTTTTTCCATTAAAAGAACATATTTTATTTCATCCGGATTCAGCATTCAGGTATTGAAATTCTCTAAAAAATAACAAAAATGGAAATACATACTCGTAAAAATGTACAAAAACGTCGCAGTTCGTTTGGGAAAAGAGAGAGAGTTTTGTTTTTGTGTTTGTCGAAGGAAATAAAATACTCTATGCTATTTGGTAATGCATGCGAAAAATAGGATTTAAATTATTATTATATCTAAGGAAAATTCTATTTTGAAGAAATACAACTCAGCGTCTTATGTCTTGCATCATGCATATAGGTATACCTATATACGGAAACGGAAATGTGTCTCCTATAATAATTTCATTTTTTGGTTGGCTAAAGACAAACGACTACCTATTATATTTCACATTGAAATTATTATTTTTTGGGTTCTTTTTTGTTTTGAATTCTAAACACCATGGTTACCACTGAAAATATAATACACGATTGGATATTTCTTACTCTAACTGGATATCTTCCCACTATTTTTTTTCAATTGGAAAAAAATCCTTTTTTTAATTAAATATTAATTTCGTGATTAAAAGATTTCTATTTCTATTTTTATTTAACGAGTCCAGATTTGTGTTTTGTTTTAACGACATTCTGAACGTCAGAGTGAGTAGCCGGTGTTTACATTAGTTTGTGTCTCAATAATTATAGAAGAGGGATTCACGAGGGAGCTCAGTGTGAACATCGTTCTATATATACTATGATGACCATATTTTAGAATAATTATTGGAAATAATGAACAATTGAAAAAGAAACAAAATTCAAATCAATTTTACATAATTTCATTTAATTAAAAAAAAATTAAAAAAAAAAAATGATTTAACTTAAAAAGAGAAGGTAATTCTTAATTTTTGTTCTGCAGTACGCTGTTTAACGTGCGAAGCAGATTATTTATAGAAGTCTCCACTCTTTTTTGCACTGAATTATTTGCACAAACTATTAATTGTGTGCGGAAAAGTGACAGTAGAGTTTTATTTATTGTTTCTTTGATTACACCATAGGTTTCTGTGATTTGTTTGTTTTTTTTTTTTAATTTTTTTTGCAATCCATGACATTAATTTTTCGTAGTCGTTTCGTTTACGTTTTTTCTATCAACCACAGAAAATTTGCGTCTCGCTTCAGCTGTGTATTATAGGCTTAAACAACTGAGTTCGTAATTGTATTTAATTATCAAAATAGAGGTCGGGTCCGGACCACCCACTATGAGCATTGAAACCACATATTTTTTATACTGGATTATTAATATTTATTTCTTTTCGACCTAAATTTGATCTACGTTGGACCTACTTAATTACAGAAAGCCCATCTTTTTATAAAATTAATTTCGACTAAAAATGTCTTCAAGTGTAATTAATAGGTATACCGCAAAAACTTCAAAATGCATCTTAGCGGAAAAAGGAATTTACCTACTATCATTAGATTGCGTAACAGTTTTATGAGGGAAACTTTGTTCAAGGGCTTAAGGTATGTTAAATTTTGAAGACTTAGGCAATTTATCATACCTCTCCAAAGTAACATATTAAAATAGTATTCAATATTAAAAGGGAAGAAGTTAGCACCGCTATTTTCGATTAAAAAAAAAAAAAATGTGCTGCTATGTGCCGTAAATTTTTTTTGAAAATTTCACAAAATTGCAAATTTTTAGGATGAAATTTTTTTCAAATAAGTTTTTCTAAAAACTTAAACTAATGGGCACATATTCATAGTCGTTTTTAAACCCCAGTTTATCTTAGCCTGGAGTTTATCCAATGTAAATTAGATAGGATAAACCCAGTATTTTTTTAGAAACAACTTAAACAGTGACTATGAATATGCCCCATGCTGTTTTGTGTGCTCAAAAAATTATACAACCGCAGAAATAACAAAATCGCGTATTTGCAATTTTTACGACCGAACGCAAATGATGCGAAGGAACTTAGCGTGAAATTAGCACCATCATTTTCGATTTTCAAAAAAAAGGTTGGGAGCAACTTCTGCTACGATGTGCCGTAGGTATTTTTTAATTCGCAAATTTGCAAGTTTTAGGGATGAATTTTAAATTTTTAATTTTTTTCATCAAAATTTCGATTTTTTAATAGTTATACTTGTGCTGTTTTAACCTCAGTTTGTGCTTGTTTATATTTATTTTTTAAATCGAAAATGGCGGTTGCTAACTTCACGCACATTAATAATGTAGCGCAAAGCCCCTACGCAAGTTTTATTTTTCTTTAAGTTTTCTATTTGTAGTTGGACCCCCCCATGACCAAATCTTGGATCCGGCACTGATGGTCACCGTACCTACATATATATGCTAAACCTAGGAGCTCAATTTGAATTTATTTAACGGGTAAATATCCCAACAATACGACTTTTCCTTGTTTTCACCCAACCTTCAATCTCTATCTTTTCTATATACCTTTTTGATTAGGTCGATTTAGTAAAAAAAAAAAAAAGCTGCTAAATTAAAAAAAAATGACAAAGATTGAACTAAGGTGGTAACCACGATTGTGAACCTTAACGAAGGCCTTGCTCTTGCATGCAATTTGGAAAGAACGTTGCATTTTTTGTTTTAAAATTTTAGTTATATATATATTATGTATGTACATTGTACATGCACTGCAATGTACCAACATAAATCCGGGAATTGTTTTATTTTTATAAATTTGTTGTTAAAATTTTGAATAGTGTTCTAAAACAAGTAGAGTTAGTTATAGAACTACCGAGAATGGTAAAGATACAGTTGAGAGGTTTTAAAAAATAAATAAAAATTTTGATAATACTATTATAATATTGTACAAGTACCTCTTGGAAAAGATTAAAAGATTTGTGAGGTATTTTGTGCCAATCAATAGATTAAAAATGAGCTCAAAGTTTCTGTCTTATATTGAAAGAAAATATAGATTTGTGGCTTGTGCTGTAAATAAAAGAGGGGAATATATCTTATATACTATTATTCCTTTTTATGTATTTTTCCTCTAGGTCTTAATCTCATAAATGTTTACAACATTATTTTTGTTTCATATTTCTCTTGAGAAATACATATATTTGCCGCACATACCGTACAATCAGAAATACAAGAAATGTCAAAAGATCAAGCTGCCAGTTTCTTTCAATTTTTGCTTAGATTTTTGTTGGGTTCGATATCCCGCTTTTTATAATAGGTACCTTTTTTTAAAATCCCGGTTTTAAAATCCTGCTTTTTATAATCCTGTTTTTTATAATCCCGCTTTTTCAAGATCTCGCTTTCTATAATCCCGTCTCTTATAATACCGTTTCTTACTATCCCGCTTTTGCAATTAAAACTATACTTGTTTTAACTCCCACCAAAATTTCTTTGGGACTAAGTTCATAAATTTGGGAGTTAGTTCATTTGGGGACTTAGTTCATTATGAAATAAGTCCCAACGATTTTAATAAACATTGAGGGATGTATGGAACCCCCCTGCTTGGACACACTATAGGATTTGGGGTATAGGTGCGAGTTGGGTATGCAAAGTTTCTTTTTACCATTTGGTAGTTTTTATTTGGTGGGACATAAAGCTTCATTTGCATTTTGTGACTTAGTTCATTTTATGTTGGGAGTTAGTTCCAAAAATAATTGGAATGAGTTCATAATGAACCAGGGATCAATTTTTTCAATGAGTAAATATATATGTATATAATTTTGATTTTGTGAGCAAAAACAATTAATGTGTACCTAGAGTAAAAATCAAAAACACCCCAGATATTTTCTTTTATTCGAGTAATTTTTATTTTTTGAAATTTACAAACACGCGTTATAATTTTTTGTTTAATACCCAAATGAATTGCCAAAAACGGGATTGGCGGTATTTGGCGGTATTTTAAAAAGTGGGATTCCGATACGCTCCCAAAGAAATTATTGAGTTTTTTTTTTTTTTTAAGTTGTGAGCTTTTTTGAATTTTTATTATTTGGTAAAAAAAATTGTACGGCGGGTACCGTTATTTTTGTTGAAGGTTTGAATGAACAACAACACTTGAGTGAGCTACCACCAAGTTTTTATAGGCTGGAGTTATAGCTATTTCACGACTGCCACGCCGATCATCAGACTCCTTTAAGTGGTGCTTGGTCTTTGTTCAATTTTAATTGAAAAAACTTTCTATGCACAGGTAGGACTCGAACTCGGCCAAAGCTCCCTCCGAGCCATATGCATACGCATTGCGCCACCAAGGTCACTTGATCAAGTCGGTCCAATTTTAAGTTTTCTTGTTTTGACAATTGCATTTGAAACCAGTAATTTTACTAGCTACACACTAGTTGTTGTTGTACATTCCCCTTATACAAATTTGAATTAATTCTTGACCTGTGTCAAATCTTTCATACAATCTCCCTCCTTATAGGTGTGTTCAACGAATTGTTGACTTATAAATCGAGTACGGAGAAAAAAGAAAGAAACCGAATGTACATTAACAACTTGTGTGTAGCTAGTAAAAATGCTGGTTTCAAATGCAATTGTCAAAACAAGAAAACTTAAAATTGGACCGACTTGATAAAGTGACCTCGGTGGCGCAATGCGTATGCATATGGCTCGGAGGGAGCTTGGTCCGAGTTCGAGTCCTACCTGGGCATAGAAAGCTTTTTTTTTTAAATTGAACAAAGACCAAGCACCACTTAAAGGAGTCTGATGATCGGCGTGGCAGTCGTGAAATAGCTATAAATAACTCCAGCCTATTAAAACTTGGTGGTAGCTCACTCAAGTGTTGTTGTTCATTCAAACCTTCGATATTAATATGATGGTGCGAAAGCTTGGCAGCCTAACTGCAAGTGTGTTATCACACAAAAACCCTTTATACCGTTATTTTTGGCCCTAGAAATAGTAAAAAAAAACGTGTCGGGGAATGCCCAAAAAAACGCTAGGCTAAACTTCAGCCAAAAGGACATGCAGGCAAATATAGACTTCGAACCTTATAGCCTATCTTTATTTAATATTATTTTTATTCTGCCTTAAAGTCTAATACCTTGCTTTACAAAAACCAAAGATTCTATATTAATCTACACTTTATGAAAATATACAGGGTGGCGCACCAATTGTGCTACAATAAGAAATTCAAATAACTTTTTTTTTAATCGATGTATTTCATTTATTTTTTTTTATTGGTTAGAAAATTAAATTTTATTTTAAATAGTTAGTTGTTTTTAAAGATTATAGACCGCAAATGACCTCCACGCTGTCCCACGCATATGCGGCATCTGGTCAAAAAATTATTCATTGCGGCCTGAAGAGTTGAAGTTGGGATCGCCTCAATTATTGTCGTTATGGACTGCTTTAATTCAGTTAAATTCCTGGGCTTCGTTGTATACACCTCTTGCTTGACATAACCCCATAAAAAGAAGTCTGGTGCAGTCAGGTCAGGTGACCTTGGGCGCCAGCAAAGAGTGGAGTTCCTAGAAATTAATTTGTTTGCGAATTTTTTGTTTAGCTCCGCCATAACTGGTCTGGCTATATGTGCAGTTGCTCCATCTTGCTGAAACCAAACGCTGTTGAATGGTATACGTCTTCGGCGCAGTTCTGGGTAAAAAAACTCCTTCAACATCTTTATATAACGGTCCCCATTGACAGTAACGGTTACACCGTTTTCTTCAAAGAAGTACGGCCCGACAATACACCTTGATGAAACTGCGCACCACACAGTGACTCGGTCTGGGTGCAGTTCCGTCTCATGGAGCATTTCTGGATTAGACTCATTCTATATACGGCAATTTTGCTTGTTTACATTGCCGTTAAGATCAAAATGGGCCTCATCAGACATGAACAAACAATTGATCAATGTGTTGTCTTCTTCGGCCATTGATATCATTTTTTGGCAAAATTCCAGGCGAACAGGCAAATCCTGAGGGTTTAACTTGCTAGTAATTTGGACTTTGTACGGAAACAAGTTTAAATCGTCATGAAGTATCCGTTGTAATGACCGTCTACTAATTCCAATTTGCCCCGATAAGTTTCGGGTCGAAACGTTCGGATTGGCCTGTATTGCAGATGCTACTGCTGCGATTGTATCCTGAACCCGAACATTGGCATCTCGATGGTACGGCCTTCGTGCGATGCTTCCAGATTCGGCAAACATGTTTACAAACCTCATAATGGTCCATCTACTCGGGGGATTACCGCCAAACTCCCGCCTAAATTCCCTTTGGACGGAAATGACGGACTGCAAAGCATGGTACCGTTGCACTATCCAAATTCTTTTCTCCGTATCCCAAGCATCCATTTTTATAAATCTAAATAGTAACCTACAAAATAAAAAAAAAAATAAGCCGATTACTCACACAGAAAAAAAGTTATTACGTTTTATTTTTGTAGCACGATTCGTGCGCCACCCTGTACATATTGCCATTGACTTTTAGGCAAACAAATGGAAGAAAAATAATAATTCATTAAAAGGTTCCATCGCCTCTGCACTCTGCAGCCGTAAGAAGCCCAACGATCCTATATACGGCTCAATAATAATGCCATTATAAAAGACGTATTATACAGTTATACTAAAGATTTCCTGAATTTAAATCACTCAAGCATTTTCAAACCATCTTATTTATTATTGCGAAATGTCGATTTCCAATGAACATTGAACACCAGAGGCATAGGTATATTGAAAGCAGTAGCAGTCACACATTTTCAGAACATAATTGAGTTCAAAATCTACATAGCTTGATTCATTGCACGTACCACTTTAACTCCTTGCATTGCAAAATCGTACTGCGTATACCTACATATTTATATGAAGACAGAAAATCGCAATCTATTGTTGTCGTTTTCAGAGTCGTCAACTCGTCACCTGTAGAGTTGAACAAAGAAAATCGATTAATTCCATTTTGCATCACATCAACTGTTATGTAGGTATAGGTATATTCTTGTTCAAGCATATAACGGGTGATTTTTTAGCTGGTTTGGTTTTGGCAACACTGGTTTTGACAGCTGACGTGTGTTTAGTACCTTGTGTCACTGTCAAACAGCTTCAGTTTGGTTTGCAATTTAACCATGGATCGTCTTACAAATGAACAACGCTTGCAAATTATTGAATTTTACTATCAAAATTCGTGCTCGTTTCGAAATGTTCATCGCGCGCTGCTTCCATTTTATGGTCGGCATTCTCGACCTTCTGAGCAGTCTATTCGGAAGATTGTGAAGATCAGCCAGAAGCATTGCAACAGCTACCAATGCATCCCGAAAAAGCCACTGTTTGGTGCGGTTTATGGGCCGGCGGCATTATTGGGCCATATTTCTTCAAAGATGATGCGAATCGCAGCGTTACTGTCAATGGTGAACGCTACCGAGCGATGATAACAAACTTTTTTTTGCCCGAAATGGAAGTTCTTGACTTGCATGATATGTGGTTTCAACAAGACGGTGCCACATGCCACACAGCACGCGAAACAATGGCGCAATTGCGAGGCGAGTTTGGTGAACAGTTAATTTCACGTTTCGGGCCGGTCAATTGGCCGCCTAGATCGTGCGATTTGACACCATTAGACTATTTTTTGTGGGGGTATGTCAAGGCTAATGTCTATAGGGACAAGCCCGCTTCGATTGACGCACTGGAAGCCAACATCCATGCATTCATTCGTGAGATACCGGCCGATATGTGTGAAAGAGTATGCCAAAATTGGACTCAGCGGATGGGCTACCTGAGACGCAGCCGCGGTCAACATTTGCATGAAATTATCTTTAAACATTAAATTGCAAGGTTCAAACTATCGATTCAAATAAATATTTCATTCATTTTTTCGAATTTTTTGTGTTTTTTTAAAAAAAAAAGTTCTAAACCTCTTAAAAAATCACCCGTTATTTGGAGGTAGGTAACATTCAGAAATTGCAACCGGCAACATCTTGTTAGTATACTTATGTATACATTGTTGGTTATGGTATGATTTATCGCAATTTTCATTTAAATTGCACTGCAGTTCTTGACTTTTATAGTAGGAAGTAAAATTCACACAGTATAAATATTGCATCATAAGGATGCAAAACGCAAACGAACACTATCCAACAACTTGATCTGAATATTAAAATGTCTCTATGACATTTTTTGGGAGGGAGTTATACCTATTATACGAGAAAATAAAGTTTAATGGCGATGCATATCGTTGATCGAAAGTGTACGAGTAGATTTGTCTGGATTTGAATAAACTGCTACTACCTGTGTCATTTATCTTAAAATGCAAGTCAAAAATAATGAGGTGACATAAAAACGTAATATGTAGGTATGTCCGTATAACTACCAGTTTTCAAAGAAGAAAATTATTTAATATAATGTTCTTTCTACAAACAATCCAATTTTAACCGGAACGGCACATTCAAAATTGAAACAAATAGTACAAAAAAGTTAAGACTACAGTGATGTTAAATGAGATTTATAAAAACATCCCATCGGGTTCGAACAAAAATCCCATCATTTTTGTGCATTGCACCACGACTCATGATACCAAAAAATGGTATGAGGCTTAAAAGATTGGATTTTTTTTCACATGTACATACGTCATATATACATGGGACTAAAAATATAGCAGCTCTTTTTGAGTGTTTTTGGTCGAAAAATAAAATAGATAAAATGGAAACAAAATGAGCCTGCACGCAGTTGCGATGAAATAAAAGTCTAGTCACGCGATTTAAATCGCAAGTGCGTTTTAGCATCATTATTAGACAAACACTTCGTCAGCAAATATTTATTTTAGCAAATGAGTGCAATATAATTAAAAGGTGTTTGTTATATTTGTTTGCGATACAAAAATCGAGTGACTAAAACCAAACCACCAGCAGACATTTGTTGCGATCGATTTGTTAATTACAACAAATAAAAAACGCAATTGTGTTCCTAGTCTTCAACGGCTACGCTGCTGATGCGAAACGAAAAATCCCATACAAAAATGACAACGGAAAATTTCGTTTTGCAGTACGCTGCTCGAAGAGCGAAATTTATAATTGTAGCAGATTATTTTTCGCACTGAATTAATTATAGATACAGACCATTTATTATGTGCGGAAAAATGACATTTGAGTTTTATTTGTGTTTATCACTTTCTTACATCATGGGTTTTTCTGATTTTTTGCAAAACAAAACACTCTTATTAGTTATAGCCACTGACAGCGTAATAATGAACCGTCCAACGATGTCACTAGTTAACTGGCCGAACACAATGCCCTGCTGCAACTGGAATCGGAGCTGCAGCTGCAACTGCTTTAAAAAAATGTCGAACGTCGTTTTTTTTTTATCTGCCCACAATAAGCTGTACAGCTTATTGTATATTTTAAAGAAAACAAAAACAGCAACGAGTTTATTACTCACTTTTTTTATTTCCAATATTTTTCTTTTAAGCCGAGTATACAGTTCTTTTGAACAAAAAAAACATAAGTGGTAAGAATATTTTTTTTTCGGAAGAAAAAAAATCTGAGTTGAAATAAAAAATTTGTATTCGTTGTCCTCTTTTTTTCCACAAAACAATGTCACCAACATTGTTTTGCGCGAAAAAGTTTTCGTGGTGAATATAAATTTTTTTCAACAGGTTTGGTTCACAGTTCGATAGTAAAATTTTAAACGTGAAAAATTTTGTTTGCGATAAAATCACTCCCATAAGAAGTACATGTATTTTTTTTTGTCGAGTAGGAACTGTATACTAGGCTTTAATTAATAATTTTTTTCGCGACACAAATAAGCACTAAATTGAAACGTCAAAAGTGCTGCACGTGAAAAAGTTAAAGGTTGGTGAACCTTTGCAGCACCGACTGCAGTTGCGTTGCGTTGTGTTCGTAACATTGAATTTGTGTGTGTTAAATATTTTGACAGCGATTCCAGTTGCAGCTCCGTATTCATTGTGTTCAGCCAGTAACTGTGTGAGGACAAGTTCTTAGCCGATTTATTTTACAAAGATTTTGCATGGGAATTGTTTTAGAGGCAGACTTTAAGCCGAGTATATAGTTCTTTTGAACAAAAAAAAACGTAAGTGGCAAGAATTTTTTTTTCGGAAGTTGAAATAAAAAATTTGTATTCGTTGTCTTCCTTTTTTCCACAAAACAATATGCCTGTTTGGTAAATTTTTTTTCTACAAATTTCCCAAAAACTGATTTTTTTTTCTATGGGTTTTGACAGCAAGTTGTGAAAATTTGTGCAAATTCGCAAGAAATTTCACATTACCAAACAGACCAAATGTCACCAACATTGTTTTGCACGAAAAAGTTTCCGTGGTGAATATAAATTTTTTCAACAGGTTTGGTTCACAGTTTGGTTCATTTTCGAGGAGGAACTGTATACTAGGCTTTAGAGAAGCCTAGTATACTTTTATTTTTTTTTTTTTTGAAAGAAGGACGAAAGATTTTTTCTATCCGCTTGTCTGTCAGATTTTTTTTTATCATTGATGGCCAGGCCAAATATTTTTATTTGAGTTATAAAATGTAAGGCAAGAAAACAAAATTATAGGAAAATATAGGAGGGTAGGTACTAGGTACATTGTACAAGTTAAAAATAGTAGGTTGCGATTATAATAAAAAATTATTTCTTCCCGTAAAAGCGTTTAGAATATTTTTCCACCATAAATGCCACCATGAATTTTTCCCACCAAACTGATTTGTACCCACCAGTCTACATTTCCTGTGGACTTCTGGACCACCAAGGTGGGTCAAAAACCCACAATAAATTTAACCCACCAGAGTGGGTCAAAAATCCATTATGCCAACATTTTTAAAAGTTTATATATTATATTGAAAAAAAGATCCTTACTGTAGCTTCCACGAATGTAGGTGTCCTAATCCAAAAATCTTCTATAAAATTTAAAGTTTTCTTCGTTAATTTTTTTTTTACTTTTGCCAAGTATATTGAAGGGATCAAAATATACATTATACAATGATGATAAAACAGACTTAGGGCCAGTTTCACAGTGAAGTAAGTGTCACTTAAGTGCCGAATATGGAAAACTAATTCCCAATTTCACAGTGTAAACTTATCGGAATAAGTGACACTTAAGTCTCCGATGTTGGCCACTTAAGTTCCACTTACTCAGGTAGTAAAACTGCGGCTTAAGTGCCAAAATGGGAAAATTAAGTGCCACTTATTTTGTTAAGTGTGCACTGTGAAACTGGCCCTTATGGTCCTCAAATCGCGTCTAAAGTTGAGTTATGAAGTCGTCTACAAAAGGACTCATAAAAAAACTATCCTAAAATAGTTTTCAGGATCTGAGGCGTTTGCATTGGCGATATGCTTTTGATTTGCCATAATATTTTCGAATGCAGGTTCAAGCTGTGACGAAGTAACTTTCAGCAGCGCGAAAATGTGTTCATCAGTAAGTCGGTTTCTGATTCAGTTTTTCCGCAATTTCATGGTCGAAAAAGTCTGTTCGCACACGTACGACGACGCAAACATCGCTACAATTTTCTGGGGGTGAGAAATCATCTTCAGGAATTCAGCTTTCGGCAGCGTTCTATATAAAATTCTAATTTTGTGGAATTTAAGAACAGTTGTTTAAAATGGGTGCTGCACTGCATTTCAATAATTTCCAACTGCAATTCTGCAGAGACATTTTCCGGATCTACATTAAACGGCATCGAGAAAACATCCAGCGACGACTGAATGTTCTTAAAATCTTATAACCTAGTTTCGAATTCTGTATGAAGTTGTTTCAACGCCTGACTGAATTCTTTCAGTTTGTTCTCACTCACTGGTGACACGGATTTTAAACGCGGAAACTGAGTTAAATCGTTCTTATTCATGCAGTTGTAAAACAGAAAAAGCTGGGTTTTAAATGATATTAGACAACCCCAAGTCTCATCTATAAATTGGTTCTTTCCTTGCAATTTTTTATTTAATTTGTTGTAGTGTTCGAGTAAATCGGTAAAAAATGCAAAATCGATACGCCAATCATTGTCTTCGAAAATTTGGAAATCAGACCATTTGTCTGTTTTATTCTTTAAAAAATCTTGTATTTCCTCTTTTAAATTCCAGATCCGTTCAAATGCAAGCCCACAACTTAACCATCTTACTTTCGTGTGGTAAAGAAGGTCGGAATAATCTGCGTCGACTTCAATAAGAAATTCTTGGAATTGCCGGTGTACCAAGCCCCGGGATCGAATAGTATTAATTAGTTTTATAACCACATTAAGTACATGGGTAATATCTATTGCAGCTTTAGAAAGCACGTCCTGGTGAATTATACAATGTAAAAATACAACATTGTGATTAGGACTCTGGTTCAGAAAAATACCTAAAAATCCCGCGTTATATGTCTATGCGATATTAAACACATGTAGTGAAAGCAACTACAACTACAACTACACGTGTTTGATTTCACTGGTTGGCTCTTTGCTCTCTGCTCCAATCTGTTTGTTCTTAGAATTTAGTAGCATATACATATTTCATACTTCTGGACCGTCAAAATATAATTATCGCGGGCCATATACTATTCATGTCGAAGCACCGTCGCGGTCGGGGGGCCGGAGTTGGCCCACGGGCCGTACTTTGCCCATCACTGCTTTAGATGAAGTTTCAGAGTCTTTATACTCAACTCCTTCAAAGTATGCACAGTGTCTTTAAACATTTCTTTAAACCTTATCAATCCGTCATGATTTTCAACCCATCGAGTTTCACACATTACTGTTAAATTCTTCTATTTAGTTCCCGGATCATTTTTTTTTAGTGTTTTCCTGCAAAAAATGTGTACGTTTTGCCGATAGTTTAAACAAATTTCCAACCGAATAAGCGAATAAGCTGAATTTGACAAGAATGTCCTAGAGCGAGGTTTATTGAGTGTTCACTGCAATCTATGTAAAAAGGTTCTGGGTAAAATTCCGTACATTGTACAACTGCTAGGACATCATTAAAACTACCCCTCGGCCTCAGACCCCTGTGATCCCCCCTGGTTACGGCATCGAAATGAAGTATTTTCTCAAATTAATATTGTTTGCCTCTCAAATTTGATAATTTCTTTCGACAGCTTCTTTCATTTTGAATTTTGTTATAATTTATTTTTAATGTTTTCTATATTTCTGTTTTGTATGTAGATTTTGACATTTTCGTACATAAGCTTTTCAAAGCTTTACAATTTGTAAAGTCTTGACGTAATTTGCTATCTGAATTCATGCAAATTTGGTTTAAATGAGTATTGTTCGATGTCAGTCCATGGGGAACACTGGGTCGCCCTGATCTTGCTCTGAGGTATTTTATGAAGCACTTTTTTTGCCCTAGGTTATTTGCACAGTGTTCGATGTGTGTTCGGGCGAGCTTTGAATGACTCTAACAAGACCAGGTTTTTTCTTGAGGCTAAAAATTTAGAGCTGTCAAAGTTCAAATCAGTTGTTGGCATTCAGCAAAAACAAGTGTTGTACATATGTGTATTGTTGTTACATATATTGTTGTTAATTTTGTTCTTTTTTTTTGATTCACGTAATTATAGACGAAATACCAAAATATAAAATAGTCTATGAAAAAGGGGAAATTTAAGAAAAAAAAAAATATAGGTATATGGTGAAATTTGTAGCGATGAAGTGTTCGATGTAAAATAAAAACCCGAGCAGACCTGGGGCAGAGAACATCGAACAAACCTACGTGTTATCACATTTCGAAATATAAATTTGTATGGGAACTCATATATGATTTGAAATCGATTGTTGTTAACAAAAACTATACAAAATGGTAGAAAACTTTTTTAAATTAATGTATTGATATTAAAATTCGCATTTTAATTATCTACTAAAACAAGAGAAATTTGAGAAAATAAATTGGTTGTCAGTTGTCATGAATTGCAATCTGTTTGTGACTCGTTTTTGTGAAGAATCTATTTAGGCTTATTAAATGTTTTAAATCCCATTTGTACGTTTATTCATCGGTGGTTGGTCGCTTTCATGTGAATAGTACTTTACTTCATAATAAAAGTTTCAGTCACTTAAAATCTTTTAGTTAAAAGTTAATTAAATTAGATTAAAATAAAAATTATATGCAGCACATATTTTCCATCTAATTAAAGGGAATACAAATTTAAAATTTTTATATAATGGGTGTTGCCGGGAATTAGCGCTTAACTTAATTTAAAAAGAATTCAGAAGACAGCATCCTTCAGTTAACCCTTCAATTGCATTGAAAACATATATGTAACTACAAAATTTATATTAAAGTAACTCTAACTTTTATGATTGAATAAAGAATATTCTTCAACAAAAATACTCTGCATCAAATAAAATAGAATTAAACGTTTTAAAACGACACGTCGTGACTCATCGTCATCATCTATGCGCAAAAAATAATTCTATCAGAATGTACCTATTTATGTACATAAAAAATTGTTTTCTAAAATATTATTTCAAAATAATGTATGTGTAGGTACATGCAATTCAACTATAGCAACTAGATAAGTACCTGCAAATATTTTATTTTCATCAGAAATTTTAAATTGGCTCACGTAAAGGATATATTATGTATATGTAGCTTAAATAGAAATGTACTATATAGGGATAGGTGCCTGCCTATACTGGGAGCAAAAGTATCTTCATTCTATAGAAGCTAAAATTTAAACCAATTAAAGTGATGGCAGTGATAAATCCATTTACTTTCGTCTATTGCTTTTATGTATGGAAAGTCATAAATTTTCAAGCAATTCATTTCCAACGAACTACATAGCTAAGCTACGTACATAATCCACTTTCGTTATATACCTACAGGGTATTCTAAAAGTTATGAAGAATATCCTTTAAGGGCTGAAAATCTAGTTCAATTTTTACCTGTGATAAACATGTGGCATTTCACGTGAAGCGGACAACGAAAAAAAAAAAAGTGTGAGTGCCGGGACTCACGGTTAAGATGTGTAAACATCAACATTCGTCCGAATGCCTCATAGACCGAGAGCCTACCTACATCAAATTTAGGGTGTGGATGAAAGCAAAAATTTACTGGTATTTTTATGTAGATCTTAACTTTTCATAAGCAAATTTGAAAATCGGTAATGATGCATGGAAAATGCGTTGTATATGGTCAAAGCAACCAACCACATTTCAACCCAAACTGAACTCGACTTTTTGATTTCGTATATAAACACTCAGCGTTTATTTACTGAGCGTACAAAGCGTTGAACGCACTCAATTTTCGTGAAGCTCAGAACAGAGATCATGGATAATTCATGAGTCTGCTATTACACGATGAATCTAGTTGCATGCACCTTCTTCGAATTCTTCTTTGTTATTTCGTCCGCTGTTTCAAGCGCTATTACACGTTGAAACCAAAGTCATGAATCTAATCTGACAATTCTCTTTATTTTTCATTTTCGTGTTGGGCTGTGCTTAAGCATTAAAAAAAAATTTTCTGGTTTTATTTTTGTTTTCATTGTTTCTGGAAAGCCTATAAGGCTATCAATTACAGTGCGTTGCATTGAAATTTACTCTTTGAACAACAAAACCATATGAAGCAGAATAGTAAAAAACGGACAAAAGAAACGTCAAATAGTTGCACCGAAATTTTTACCCACGCGACACCGGTCACTTTATTTTCGTCTCATCTTTTCGTTTTTTTTTTTTCTCTTTTGCACTTACGTAGTTCGAAAAGTCGCATGCGTCTAGATGCATCGTGTAATAGCAGACTAATCTCTGGCTCAGAATCAAAATCACGACCACGGCTACAAGATAAGAATCACGACTACAAAATACGTTACGTTTTTTTTCACCCTTCCGCCAGTATAGATGTTTTCACATCAAAAATCTCTGGAACTGAAAGAAAAATAAAATAGAAAAACCGCTCTGGTCTCAAAGCATACATGTAATTGAAAAAAAGTAATGCAAAGAATACAAAATACGGATAATGCTAAAGAAGCGTCAAAAAGAGTCTCGTAAAACTTGGCCCACGACTCACAGGGCAACTGGTCTTCCGTTTTATCTTTTTTCTCTTTCGCACTCATTATGTTCGAATAGAGTCAGACGCAAAGAATCATCGTGTTATAGGGGCTTAATATACCCTCTAAGCAGCCAACCAAATTTCAACCCGAACTGAACTCGACCTTTCCATTTCGTATATATAAATACTCAACGTTTAGTTACTGAACGTACATATTAGCTGCGTTTTATTTTCCCCCAGATCCAATCCAGATCAGATCATGAAAATAAAACAATCCAGGATCTCAGTGACAACTTGTTATATACCCAACTCTTTTTTTCCTTTGTTTTTTTTTATTCGTATACACCCTTTGTCTTTTTTCTTTACACTACTGACGACATTTACAAATTAAGGGTGTGTGTTCAAAATGGATTTGGAAATCCAAATTCAAAACAAAGTTGAATCTTGTGTTGTTCTTGTAATACATGTATTTTTGTAAGCAAATCCAATCTGGTTCGGATCTTGGGGAAAATAAAACACAGCTATTGTTGAACGAACTCAAATTTCGTGAAGCTCAGAATCACGATCACGACCACGATCACAATTACAACGTTACGTTACGTTTTCTTTTCACCCTACCGCCAGTATAGATGTTTACACATCAAAAGTTTTGGGTCTTGAAATTCATTCATCTTCGTGTTATTTACACTTTATTTGAATTTTAACATAAATGCAGAACATTTGAAGCAAACTTAACCCATTTTAAAATTTTTTTAATGGGGGTTTTCCATTGGTAAATTCAGATTTCAGTAAAAAAATTGATTTTTTTTTGCGAATGGAACACAATTCAAATAGTTTTTTTTTGTCACTGTGTTGGTGTACTTTCTTTTCTGTGAAACTAGTGTGGCACAGCTGTCAAATTTTCATTCAAACTTGTTGTCTTTTGAAAAGTGTATGCAGTAAAATTCATATCAAACTGCTTCCATTTTTCTATAGGATTTTATTTATTTAAACAATTTCAGCAAACTTTTCGCAAAACGAATAAATTTCAAATCAAAAACCACATTTGTCAAGCTGACAGCTTACATTTGTATTGGTGTAAGTAAAATGAGGGGTAAATCTGCCGACAAATTTAGATTTGCAAATTTGATTTAAAATCAAAAAAATTTGCCCAATGGAAAGCAAGAAGACGGGAAATTGTGTTTTTGACAGAACTAAATCAAAAATAAATTGATTTATTTTACCAATGGAAAACCCCATAAGTCTCAGAATGAAGTTCATTTATTAAAAAAAACTACATGCCAAGTTTCATGCAAAAAAAAAATCCGTGTTATCGGCTGCTCCGCTTGAGGAGGTGTTTGCGTAAGAGTTTTTGAAAATCAAAAAACGTGGCAGTGTCGTATTTCAAAAAAAACCCCATACAAAAATGACACAACGAAATCATAAACGGAAAATTTCGTTCTGCTTTTCGTTTTGCAGTACGCTGCTCGAAGAACGAAATTTATAATTGTAGCAGATTATTTTGAGAAGTCTCCGGTCCCTTTCGCACTGAATTAATAATAGATACAGACCATTTATTATGTGCGGAAAAATGACATTTGAGTTTTATTTGTGTTTTTTTTTTGTTTATTATTTTCTTACATCATGGGTTTTTCTGATTTTTTGCGTTTATGTTTCATTTTGTTTTTGGAATTAGTGAAACTCTCCAAGGATATTTTCCGTTTCACAGAAAAATGTCGTTATGCATCAGCAGCGTACTATGCTTAAACGAATAGATCACACTCTGAAACTTGGCACTTAAAAAAAATATAAAAATGAGGTAAATTTGCAATAACTCTTCAAGCAAATTCACTGACCCAACTTTGTCGGTCTTTCTTGGATCATTTCAAAACGGAGTGTCATACACACAATCGCACATTTTTTGTATATGCAAGCGAAAAAAGAACGAAAATCGAGAATAATTTTTTTAACTGAGAAAGAGAGAATAGTGAGTATTTTTTATGGACTGAAACCAAAGGAGAATACAACAAAAACAATTAACTTTTTCAATGTGTTCACGTTCGTGCCCAGCGCACTAGTTTAAGCCTAGTACGCTGCTGATGCGAAACGAAAAATCCCATACAAAAATGACACAACGAAATCATAAACGGAAAATTTCGTTCTGTTTTTCGTTTTGCAGTACGCTGTTCGAAGAGCGAAATTTATAATTGTAGCAGATTATTTGGAGAAGTCTTCGCTCCTTTTTCGCACTGAATTAATTATACAGACTATTTATTGTGTGCGGAAAAATGACATTTGAGTTATATTTGTGTTTTTTTTGTTTATCATTTTCTTACATCATGGGTTTCTCTGATTTTTTGCGTTTATGTTTGATTTTGTTTTTGGTATTAGTGAAACTCTCCAAGGATATTTTCCGTTGTGTTTTCGCAAGCGTTTCGTTGTCTGTTTGGAGATCACAGGAAATTTTCGTTTCGCATCAGCAGCGTACTAGGCTTTAATAAAAATTCCCTCCAGAAAGAAAATCAATTTAAAATCAAAAGTTAATTATTTAATTATTAATTACAAAAGAAATAGTGATGTTTCATTTATATACAAACGATTAAAGAAAATAAATTGCATAATATTCTTCAACCACAAAACGCCTGTCTCGTTCGTTCATTTTTTTGGATCCGTTCTGGATTCCGTTTGGTTTCGGTTATCGCTGAGTATGGTAAAATGGGAAGCTCTCTCTCTCACAATACATTCACAAAATGAGTCCGTGGTGATTCTAATTTTCATACTAATTTGACCCGACAAACGCAGTTTTGCGGATCCATGTTTGGATCTGTATACGGAGTCATCCATACGTTGTTTACTACGTCCGCGGATCCAAAGCGGACTCGTTTGCTTGAAGGGAAGATACACAAATTTTAACGCGGTTGTCACCTTCTAATGCCCTAAACAGATGTGCAGCTTTTTCCAAGCGCTGTATGCAGCCTTCACTACACGGTGTCTATTTCTAAATTGGCTGCCTAGTTTCATTGAAGCGACAACAACAAACGAAAAAATGGAAATAATTGGTTTCTGGCATTGGTGTAATTTACTCATTGTCATTAGGGGGGTTCACATTTTCAAATATGCTTGACAAACTTGGTTTGATTGACTCGAATTTGAAAATTTGAACGCTCCATCAAACGGCTTGTCTTTGTATATAAACTCTATAGTAGTCCCATGGAGAGGAACGAACGACGCGACGTCTACAGTGCCGATTCTGAAGCAAGAAAAAATTAAGAGTGGAGAGATTGGAGAGTTGAGAAAGAGCAGATAATCAAAGATAGAGGAATAAAAAATAAGGTTAAAGAAAGAAAAGAAGAACGAGAAGAATGTATAGGATATTTAGGAAGGTTGAAGTGGAACAACAATTTATCGATTTTGCACATTATTTTGTATGGCATTTCTATAAAAGGGGAAGGTTTCAAAAGGAATGAAAATAAATGATGTATTATTTCATTCATCGAAGAAAAGTATAAAATCGCCACTATGCCATTAGAGGAAAATAGGGTGCTTTTAGTTTTTCGACAAATTTGAAGTAGGTATGGAAAATATATTCCAAATAAATAGGTACATATGCACGTAGGAGGTATAAACAAATATATTTACAAGTTGTTTTATTATTAAATGCCTCATTCTATTACAAAACGCACAGTATTTTTTTTGTATCAACAATTTTTAAAAAATAGAAAAAAAAATAGAGAAGTTTGGTTTGTAAAATTAAAAACCAATTGAAATAGGTAGGTACCTAGGTACCTACCCGTAAAAAAAATATTTTTTTTTCCAAAAAGTAAAACAAATGGGAATTTGTTCCATTCAAATAGGTACCCGTAAAAACAATTTTTCAAGAAAATTATTTTTATTCGGAAAAAATATTTTTTGTGTAAGTAGGTATAGTCAATTTTCATAAAAATTAAAAAAAATCAAAATTTAGTTTGCAAATTTTGAAAATCGATTGAAATACACGTGAAAAAAAGTTTTTCGAAAAAATTTACTTTTTTTTTCGGAAAAATACATTTTTTTAGGATACCAAATTTTTTTAAAAAATCTAAATAAATCAAAATTTAGTTTGCAAATTTTGAAAATCGATTGAAATGCTACACGTTTAAAATTTTTTTCGAATAAAATTTATAATTTTTTTCGGAAAAAATTGTTTTTGTGTATGAAAACAAATTTTCGAGCAAAGGAAGAAAATTTTATACACCAGTTTTAAAGATTAATTGATATACACATAAAAATAATTTTCAAAAAAAAAAACAAAAAATTTGTTGTTTTTCATGTACCTATCCAATAAAATCTATACAATACCTACCTATAAATATAAAAAAAAACCAACAACAATCCGTACCTACCTGGATCTTTCTATAGGAAAAAGCATAATAAATGCAAAATATAGCAACGTTGTATTTAACCCACATATTGTGAAATTTAACAACGTTGCTTTGCTGTATCGAATTTGAATCAAATTCAAAATTTTTAAATATTTTGCTTCTATTAAGCCTATACCCATACCTATACTTGAACCGATATGCATACATATAGCCATACTCTATAACAAGAAACCTCTCATCGCCCATTGGACAAAAAAATTTACTTCCCCATATTTTGCTTTTTACCTCATCAAAAACATCTGATTCAACCATCTCCCTTAGTCTCATTATTGTTGTCAGAATAATTTTAATATAATCCTCTCGTTCTTACTACTAGTCTTTATTTCTATTTTACTTATCTTTTTCCCGCCTTTTTATCTCTCCAAAGTCACATTGTGGCGATTGCAGCGCCATACATGAGCCGATTCCGAACTACTTTTTTCTGTTCCATGAGATTACTAATGTGTTTATATACAAAGGGCTTGTCAAGCATGTTTGATGGATATCAAAATATTTTGATATTTTGCTTGCTTGACAAAAATATTTGAGAATATGAACGCATTCTTGTCAAAACAGGAGGAAATTTCATTCTAAAAAATGTTGCCAACCTGTGCGCATCAAAAGAAAAGAAAAGCCAGTAAGCGGAAAATGTGAATTTTGGAGGGAATTCTTTGAAATATATCGAAGTTTACCAGAGACATGGCAAATTAAAAGTGAAGACTATAAAAATAAAACGAAAAAAAATGTTGGACGCTTTTTTAGCCATTCCTTAGTCCAAATTCGTTTCCTCTTATTTTGTTGACTTTTTTTTTCTTCTTGGTCTTCATCTTCTTAAATTTGATCTATTACAAGAGCCGCAATCAAAACGTCCGCCATGGTTAAAATTCTAAAGAGAAATGATGTTTGACAGTCTGTTTGACAAATAGGAACGCAAATAATGGCTTCAATCCATCAAACATCATCAAGCCATGCTTGTCAAACAAATTTGAGAATGTGAACCCCACTAATTGCCATTTTAGATTTGGCATCGGATATGTGTAAGGGGAAAACTGGTATCCCTGGCACCTTGGTCGATTTAGGGTCACTTTTTCATACAAAGTATGGGGGTTACTTTGTTAATAAAGCATATCCACCAATCGCTTTTGTTGTGCCCTCGTAATTATTGTTTTCTTTCTGAAATATACAATTATTTCATTAACGACAAGTAATTTTTTGTTAAGTTTTTACTTACAATTCTTATGAAGTTTTCGTTTCACTATTTCTTATCAAAGATTTTCGGAAGAAATTTAATGCACAGCTGTCAAAAATTCATTACTAGACGTGCGTTAATTTTTTTTGGAAAATCCGTTCGATGTGCCAATTGGAATGAATACCTTTTTTGAAAATTCTCCGATTTCGATGAAATCAGACACAATTTTCGTCCGATTGGATAACTCAATAGGGCGATAATTATCTAAGTTTTTAGAGATTGTTGTTAAAGAGCACTTGATTTGCAACATTTCAGTTTTTTAAGAAACAATTCGATCAAACAATTTTGAAAAGTTTGAACGAATTTAATCTAAAGAAGAGGTTGCTCAAAAAAAAGCAAGAATTCAAGGAACAATTGACTTAGATTTCTTTCATTTTGTGGACACCCTGTAAGGAACTTGTATCAACTAAATACTTAGGAAATTTCTATACACATTCGTTCGAAAAAAAAACTCAAATTCAATTTCCTCTGTCAAACAGTATTTCTAGTAATCCAGTAAAAAAAAATAGTTACTCCTTAGATAGAACTCAATACAATTTGAATTTCCAACAAACTGAAAGCAAGCTCTAATAACGATTGTCTAAGGACACCCTAAAAATATAACAAGCATACTTTACCTGCATACATAGATAGGTACCTACTTGGATGATGTTTCATAAAGTTTGTTACAAGAGGTAGGTACATGCTCATAGTAACGTTAACGTTAACGTTACCATATCAAACGACAACGTCGAGCGACAAAAGAACGAACGAATGAAATAACAGCAGCATCTAGCTCAGCGCCATCAACAACCGGAAAAAGAAGTAAATCTCTCAAGAAAAGGGCTTCAGCTATTCATATTTTCATAGCCTGCAGATTTTTATCCTTTGTATACATCCCATCTGCTGAAAGTGGCAAAACTTCAAAAATCCTCCTCGCATAACGCAAATCGCACATGTATACTACAAACGGTTTATTCACTATCACATCAGCCCTCCTCTGGCACATTTACCTACATACCATATTCTCATTCCATAAAGTATATACATTGTTGATTCACATAGCATAACAAGCCTTGGATAACAAATCCTTCTTCTTCTTGCACAACATGTCGGATCCTTTTCCAGTTGCACTTGCAATTCACACATAACGACGACTATATATAGCCCCCACCCCGCCCCCGTCACCGCCTCCAACACACCGTTCGCAACCACCATGCCGCTTCTATGATTTCCGCAAACAAAGTGTTAACTTCTTCCGCATGATGGCTTTGGTGAAAATAAAAAAAATAAAATAAAAATAGAGTTAGATCCATGAATAGGACGACAAACTGGTGCCAGTTTGTGGTGGTGGCTTCTCTAGTCTCGTTAGACCCTCATTTAATAAATTTCCTATGGCAACATATCCCCTATACCTAGTATATCTTCGGTTTCAGTGCTAGGCCCATGTGTGTTCTGCATGCTTAGCATTACCGGGACCAATTTCATTTAGTTTTCAGTTTTCCACAGCGCGGTGTCGCTCGTAGTCTACCCCCTCCCCCTCCCCCTCCCAATTCCCAAAAAAGAAAAAAATAAAAAATACCAAGCAAAGAACCGGATCTGGAAAGGGAAGCCATTTTCAGGTTGTATTTAGAGACTTTTTTCGGCTTTTTACCTTTTCCTCTCTCGAAATGAGAGTGTTGCAAATTTATTTATTCACATATTTCTGGATGTGTTAAGGATGCCTGATGAATATGTTCGTGCTTCCTGCTGTGGTGGTTGGTTGTGTGTTGTGTTGGTTCTTGGCTGGTCGTGCTCGTGGTGCAATGCAGTCAGGTGTTGCACGTACTTCCGCAATCGTTATTTTCCTGCGAAGCGTGCTAGTCCGTATAATATAATTCGTTTTTGCAAAAACAAACATATACCTACCTACATATACACCGATATAAGGACACAACAGCTCACAGGATTCAAATTGAATTGGCGAACTGCGGGCACAACAACGCAAAGTATTCTGTGTGCGCTATACTATAATGCAACTCTCATCTATTAACACCGAACAGCTGGACTTAAGGTCATCACGTGGGCAATTTGATTTTTTTTTTACTTTTGCAATAGCGGGAAAATTCATTTTGCATCAGGCGTCCTTAAATAAAATATGCAGTAAGAGATTTAAAATTATTTGCGTTGCGCGCATTTGATTATCATTATGATGTTTCAAAAGAAAAAAATATTAAAAAGGGAAGAAAACAATGTTTATGAATTTATTTCATTAAAACTTGAACATAAACTCTTGAACTTTCTATCGTGTGTTGTTTTTACAGCTCACCAAATATTCTTGTATATACATTATGTACATATAGGAACATAAATCAAATAAATTTACAACACAAATATGTAAGTATAGATCTGCAGAATTACTCTACTAACTTTGTGGAATATTATAATTACCAGCGTTGCCGCCCAAACAAAGCCACAGTTTCTAAAAAAACGTGCCATTTTCGAGCCATATGAATTTTCATGTATTTAAAAACAAAATTATAATTCAATTTTGGGGTCAAATAAATAAAAAAATTAGAAGAAGTAATTTGCTCTATTCGAGTATTGTCAAAAAATAAGAGTTTCTGCCATTCGGGGGAGTTTTCCTATTTTTTTTTCAAATTCGCTTTATTTGAAGTAAAAAATGGAATTAAGAAAAACGTGCCATATTGTATTTTTTCGTGCCACCGTGTCACGATGCAATTCTCGTGTCAAAATATAGGACGATCGTGGCCGTGTCACTTCGGAATCCCTTATTAATTAAATTCATCTGATTATTTTTTTTTCCGAATCCGTTTGAACTTCAATACGCTTTAACAATATTCTCCAGGTGTGCGACATAATGCCACTCTTCTTGCCTCGATAATCCGAAATAGACATGTTCAAAGAATGATGTTCTGAGTAGAAAATATGAAGGCATACTTCTGGGAAAGGTCGAAGAATTGTTGGCTTTAATGCAAAGCCTTCATCACCGATTATTAAGAAGGGAGCTTGGCTGCTAGTTCCAGGAAGTGGTGCATCTTCTGGGATATTCAAAATTTCAGGAATGTTTAACCACGCTTTTCTGAACGGAGAACTGTGGAGTCAGCATTGCTGCCAAATGCACCAATATCGACCATAATAAATCGATAACGTGCATCCACAGTGGCCATGAGGTTGTACGAAAAGGTTTTTTTGTAGTTAAAGTACAAACTTCCGCTGTTTTTAGGCGAGAATGTTAGGACATGTTTTCCGTCCACAGCCGCTAGGCAGTTTTGGAAATTCCACAGCTGTAAAAACTTGTTAGATATCTATATCTTATATTGAATCCTTTCTGAAGCGTAATGGTTTCGGCTTCAGATCGCCTTCAATCATATCAAAAATTGAACAAAATTCTTCCCTGGGCATTCGAAAGTATCTATTGATGGAACCGACAAGGATATTTTCAAGTTGAGGTATCAAAGTGGAAAATTCTCCAAATCTATGCTGATCCATATTAAGTTGATGTAAATGTAGGTATTTTGTCTTTTCTAACTTTTTATAACAAAAAAAAAACATGAAAGCCACCTTTTCAAAATAATTTTGTTTAACACTCATTTTACTTGATTATTTACTTTTTTTTTCAAGTGACAATTCGCATTGTTCGGCGACCAAAAGAATTGTTCATGTGAATAATATGTCAAAATTCGCGACCATTTGCAATTCGCAGTTCGCAATTCGTGTCTCATGTGCAAGGCACTTTAGCCATATTTTCGGGAGCTGCTTTATTATAAACCTACACTTTTGCGCGCAGCACTTTTAGTTTTTCAGTTGTAGACTTTGTTTTTTTTTTTTTTTAATTTTATGTTAAAATCAATTTTTTTTAAATATAAAACGGAATAAAATTAAATAGTTTATGATTTTCAAAACTGGGGGCGTGGCATCACGGTGATCTAAGAAATACGATGAGATGAGCCAGACAGAGGAAATATGAAATGATTTGATGTAGGTATGCTACAGGTAATAAATGAGCCGTTTGTTTTGATGTGGATTCGTCTTTAGTCAACAACATCTGCGATGCAGATTCAGGCTGATCGACTATGCTACGGTGCGAAACATTTTAGATATGTAGGTAGGTATTTTTTAAATTCGTTGTTACGATGGGCCAACATTTACTGGAACCACTACCTTTTGGTGGCCAAGGTATTGGTGCGCATATTCTGACCATAGGTGAAACTAGTAACGCAAACCCAAGAATTGCCATTAGAGATTCTGCCTCTGAACTGCTTTAATCACCATAACACATAATCCCTGAGCAGGAAGGAAGATGCTGTTTAACAGAATTCAGAAAGCATACTGAATTACCCCGCAAAGCTGCTTGGAAAATGAGGAAAAGAGCGGAAAGAGCAACACCAAAATTTCCTTCGGCAAATGAAAACAAGAACGAAAAGTGTCAGTAAATAACTCAGCAAAATAGTGAATATAAAAATGGACAAATAAAGTTGAAATTTTGAAGATGGCGTGTTGAAAAGTAACTATGACTTGAACCTTAAATGTTGTTTTTCACTTAGAAAAGGGATATGATATTTTGTAGTTTAGAAAAACTGAAGCGCATCCCCAAAAGATAATGACATGTCCGAAAATAAATCAATTATAGTATTATTCAGAGATATTTTGCTCTAAGTACTCTAGGTATATACGTAAGAATATATTGCGTTAACTATCGCAAATAGCCACCATAGGATTGCTTAGATGTCAAGTTTAGATTAGGTTAGACGAGGTAGGTAAAGGAGTGAACGGCAACTTAGGTGTAGGGTGCCTCCCTGAACCATGCTGATATGTCAAGTCAAAGTCCGTTTCGTCTCGGAAAAAAGGCCATTAAATAAAATGGAAACTAACCCACAATAAGGTTAAGGTTCCAGGATATTTTTTTAAATTTACGCCTAGATAATTATATTGTCAAAGTTTTAATTTTAATCATATATTTTAAGGATATATTCATATAAAACACTAGATAAGTTTACCATTTGGATAAGTTTACGATTTGGTTAATGAACTGCCAAATTTTGTATGAGAAATGATTTACACAATTTGAGAAGAAATATTTGACTGTTAACAGTCGAATTGTTTTTTCCTGAACACCGTTTATTTTAATAAATATGATTTAAAATCACGAAAATAAATATAAACCAGCATAGAAGTGTTCATATATGCGTTTCGCCCCGATGTAATGGTTGGGCTCATCAGAAGATGACCATTACATCTTGTCTTGACGCATATTTTCCGCATATATGAACACTTCTATGCTGGTTTATATTTATTTTCGTGATTTTAAATCATATTTATTAAAATAAACGGTGTTCAGGAAAAAACAATTCGACTGTTAACAGTCAAATATTTCTTCTTAAAGTCCCATAGCAAGGCAATAAAAATAGCTACAATTTATCTTCTTTGAAGACTTGTAGCAACTATATAATTCGCAGTTGCTCTATGTAGCTCGGATTATATAGAATCTCGATTTATTTGGGAAAATATGCGTCAAGACAAGATGTAATGGTCATCTTCTGATGAGCCCAACCATTACATCGGGGCGAAACGCATATATGAACACTTCTATGCTGGTTTATATTTATTTTCGTGATTTTAAATCATATTTATTACACAATTTGGTTAAAATTCCCCAAAGATTTTGCTGCGGAAAATTAACCAAATTTTTTTGATAAACTTAACCAAATGTCATCGTTACTTTTAAAATTAGGCGTGTTCAGAAATATGACATATTAGGTACCTCAGAGCACAAAAAAAATCAGCCCGTGTTCTGTAACTATCGCATTGAGATTAGTTATCATAAAAGTGAATTAAACCATAGTTTATACAAGAAAATTTAGACGTCTACATTTTCTGACCATTGTTAATTTACACAAATCCACATAATGGCCCATATATATAAACAAAAGTAAAGCTATGTATGTACATGCAAACCCACGTGATGGCGGTGGCGATCACGATAAAAATGTGGATGCCAAGGGAGAGGCACATATCTACGAGATTGATGTGTTCATCTCCTTTGATTTTTATGTGTGCCTGCGGCATCCACATATTTATCGTTATCGCCACCGCCATCGAGTCAGTTTGCATGTAGTTTAAATGCTTCTACTTGTAATTGTTATGCTTTCCGAATTGTCATCGAAGTGAAAGGAACCATTTCTTTTTTTGATTCTTTTTTCGCCAAATTTCAGTTCAATTGAGCTCGGGACCAGGTTGATTTGGGAGAGATTCTCCATTTAAAAGTAACTTAGAAATCTGAACACGCTCTTTGTGAAAATTTATCATTTTAAACAATTTGTCAATATACGAGGTTGAATGAATGCCCTTAATATAAAAATGTACCCCCGTTAATTGTGTAAGAATTTTTTCATTATTTTAAATGCTAATTCAAGCCTTGCTCCTTAGTCCTTATTTAAAGTTTAAATGAAAAAGGGTCATATCTGCGCACTTTTATTATTTTTAATTGTTCCAATAGTCTAGAACTAATTTCGAATCCGTAAATCTACAAATCAACAATATTATTGTTTTATCATTTATATCTACAGGATCATCGAAATAATCAATTTTAAAAGTCTGACGCAATACAATTGACTTCAAACAACGCATCCAATATTGACAAGAGAAAACAAACGTTACAAAAAATCAAATTGCATTTCCAATTAATTGGCCCAATGCTAAAAACCACTGATGTGTATTATTCTTGTCACCACAAAACGAACGCGAAGCAAATGACTACTCATCTAGGTATAAAGGATTATTCTTCTCGCTGCTGCGTGCAATATTGACTGATGGCCAAATTAAATAACACATGGCGCAGTGAACTTGTAAAAGTTGCTGACGCTGCCACTGCCGCCGCGGCCGCACCACTGTAAGATGAAATATTATGATATTTTTGTACAGTTGTAGGTAGTTCACGTTATTTTCAATAATAACAAGTGCATTTGTTTAAAATGCTGAAAACCTACCAACCAATTAGTATAACTTTTGTCCTTAAAAGTCCTTGTAAAACAACATAATGTCCCATATATAAATATAAAAAAATCACCACACCACACATCCAGCATTCCTCGTTTCCTGAGCTGATATGTACTGTTCCTCAATTCTCATTCTGTGTTCTGAATGTCATCACGAGTGCGTACGAGTGTTGGAAACAAAAAAAGCTTAAAACTCATTCAGGAAACTCATTTCCCAGCAAAAAGGAAACATGTCAATAGCACTTACATATATTATTGTGCATGTGTCACAAGGACGACCGACGTGTCGGATACCACATTTATATATATTATTATGTGGAATGATGTAAAAGTGTTTGTTGAATGTTGATAGGTTTTATGTGTGCAAGAGAGTGTGCTAGGGCGGAAAGTGGTTGGAAGGGGGGTTGGTGGTGGAGGAATGAATATGGTTTTTAGTGACTTCAAATTTTTAACGAACTTTAAAACTCTTATAAGGATGCACACACTATAGCTTTTTGTCACTTTGTGTTGTTAAAGTTTAATGTGCTTACAAATTGGCACAACGAGTTGTAGTTGTCGTTATTGTTGTTGTTGATGTTGAAGAATCTAAGATCTCTCTATATGAGCTCTGGAGCTGTGCTATAAAGTTTTGAAGCATCCAAGTTAGTTTTTTGTTGTACTTACAAATGTATATGTGTGTATCTTCACACCAAGTATTTCTATAAGCTATTTTTTTATGACACAAGAAAACATTGGACCGAATGGACAGTACATAAACAAAAAGTACTTAATAAAACTTGCTATTGTGCTAACAATATTATATGAAGGAAGTGTAAAGTGTTAAATTAAAAATTACCTTACGACATTTTATTTGAGCACAATTTTAAATGAAGAATTAGGTATATTGTTTGTAGAGTATTCTGGCCTTGATGGATCTTTAATTCTTTAGAGTTTTAAGTTTTTCATTTTTTATTCAAGAGAAACAATCTCAATGGGGCTTTAAAAAAAGGTATAAATACATATACACGGAATACTCAAGTTATCCTTGGTTTCGAAAAAAAAACAAAAATATTTTTTTTCTATTTAAATGGTTCACAAGGATTATTCTCTCGACCTTATTAATACATACATAATATATTACATATAAAGAAAAAGTCTTTGAGCGAAAATGCTGAAAACCTGGCTTTAATGAAGATGTAAAAAGATTGTAAGTTTTGCCACTTAGCATTACATTTCAAACAAAAAAAATGATGAATAGTTTCGACTAGTGACCAAATTTTCAATGTCATACTAGACAACTGGAAAAATTTCTTAATATTTTTTAGAATACTTGGAAAATAATAATAAATACAAAAATGTATACGCAAAATTTTAGTTGATTTAGTACGAAGTTAAATCATTTTTAGTATATGTATGTTAGAAATTTTAACGAACTACTTTGTGACATTTTAGTTGACACATTTACATTTGATATCATAGTAACTCCAGATAACTTCATATGTCACTTCGACATTTAAAAAATGTCAAAAATGGCATGGTTAATGGTTGGTTTTAGGCACGACCTTGACACACGTGGCCATCAAGGGAAATCCAAAAATTATTCAAAGTTCAGGATGTTTCATGTATTTTAACTGCAAAGAAGAGTTCTATTTTTCTTTGTTTCACCCAGGTTTGCAAAGGCTTAAGATCTTTTTAAGCTTAACCCTTCGTAGCCCAAGATCATAAAAAATTGAAATTTTTTTTTGAGAAACGGCAGTTTTCGGAAAATAAAAACACGTATTTTTCAAAAACTAAAAAAAAAACATTTTAACAATTTTTTATTACACATTTAAAGGATTGTGGCATTACTGTAACATTGGGTATGTTTTCATGCATGCACGTAAAAGTGTGCATTGATAACAATAAAATGAACATATGTACATACTTATTAACTTAAAGGCACTAAAATAAAACAATTTTTCACAATCTTTGTATTTATTTTATAATATTTGAAATTCCACAAGCTCACTCTTGTCCACCATATTACGATTTTCCCTGGATACTTAGTTTGTTCAATAGTATGTTACAGTAAATAACGTATTTTAGAGGGATTTTTTAGGTTTGTTACAGAATTGTCACACGAGGCTATAAAGGGTTAAGCGCTTGTTCAATTCACAAGTATAAGCGACAAATTCCAAAAAGCTAGTGAATTGAATATTTTTCAATTCAAAAATAAAAAACAACTTAGGTATGGCTTAATGTTTTTTTAATTCATAACCTTACAACCCTGATTTCACCACACACATTTTTCTTGTCGAAACAAATTTTTTTTCACCACCTTTTTTTTTGTTGAAAAGAACTGTATACTTGGCTTTAGCAAAAAAAAATATTTCACGACAAAATTGAATTGAACACTAACGGCAAATTATTCACCTAACGACTTTTCAATTTGGGAATGTTCTTTCGCTTTGTTGACATAAATAAGAAATATTTGTTTCTGTCATAATAACCGTTCATCGGTTTTATAACTTTTTTTTTAACGAAAACATAAATTTATAAAATGTGGAAATATTGTTGAAACGTTTATATCAGTACAATTAGCAGAGTCTAAAAATTAGAGTTTCCTCGTGCACTGTATATGTATACCCGTATTACACGTGCAATTAAATTATTCGTGTATGCTACACGTGTATTTAGGGTTGGGGTCATTATTATGTAAGTGCTGAAATTCTGTATTCCAAAATTCTGTAAAACCATAATTCTGTATTTCAAAATTCTGTAAATAATAAAAGAGAAATTGTTTTTATAATGAAAAAAGTGCGCACTCAGCTGATAAAATTTCAGATTTTCATTTTCATATTTATTTTCTTTATTTCCATTAAATAACTAAATGAAGATGTGTAAACATTTTTATATAAGAAGGTTTTCTTAATAATACAAATTCTATATACTTTCTACTGAAATACATCAGCCAAGTAGAAGACTTAGCACTATGCATTTCAGTAGATAGTATATAGAATTTGTATTATTAAAAAAACCTTCTTATATAAACGTTGCCATGGCCCAGGGCAAAAAAACAAAAACAAAAACTTCAAATTTAATGATTAGGAATTCTAGTCTTGTTGGATATAGTTCACACTAGATATTCGTCACGAAATCTATGTCTGATGAACTGAACTTAACAAAAAATTGCGAATTGCGTCCAAGTGAGATCGCCGGGACGAAACGAAAAATTTTTATAGCATAATTTCAACCTATTTTCCAACCTATTTTTTTGAAAATGTATGTTTTGTAAATTTTTGGATATCTACTAAAAACTGAATAAAATGAAACATAAAAATGAAACTGAAATATGAGAATATTAGGTTGAGCTATACACAGCTATCGTCCTTCACTTCTTTTCAACAAAGCACCTCATAGAACTGATAATGGCAGGAATGAACCCATTACTATAGAATGCTGAGGGAAGTGAATTTAAATTCAAATATTCAAAATATAATATATTCAAAATTAATTTTTACGCAGTGACTTAAAAATTTTCAATTTATTAAAATTTTCGATAGGGTATAGGACCGAAAATCATTCGACAGAATGTGCTTCTATTGATACTAAGAATCATATTAAGAATTCAAAATTCTTGTAGATACATTTTCCATCAAAAAATAAACAACGGTGTAAATTTTAATTCATCAAACTGTTTCCGATTTAAGACTAGTACGCTGCTCATGCTAAACGAAAATTTCCTGTGAACTCCAAACAGACAACGAAACGCTTGCGAAAATACAACGGAAAATATCCTTGGAGAGTTTCACTAATTCCAAAAACAAAATCAAACATAAACGCAAAAAATCAGGGAAACCCATGATGTAAGAAAATGATAAACAAAAAAAACACAAATAAAACTCAAATGTCATTTTTCCGCACACAATAAATAGTCTGTATAATTAATTCAATGCGAAAAAGGAGCGGAGACTTCTCCAAATAATCTGCTACAATTATAAATTTCGCTCTTCGAACAGCGTACTGCAAAACGAAAAGCAGAACGAAATTTTCCGTTTATGATTTCGTTCTGTCATTTTTGTATGGGATTTTTGGTTTCGCATCAGCAGCGTACTAGGCTTTAAAAAATAAACTCACGGGAAAAATTTTACACCAAAATTTGGTGAAAGCGGAATAATTATTATACCTACAGTACAATGTATATACCAAAACTCAGTATAATTTGTGTACAGCCGATGTAAATTATATACGAGAACGCGGTATTATTTACACTGAATCGAAATTAAATGTCTAAAAACTACACCAAAAACTGGTGTATTTTTATATATTATATTTTGGTTTATTTTTTAGTTTTGTGCTACTTGAGTGAAACTGCTATTCAATTAACAATTTGCTTTTGCATGCTTTTTTTTACTTATTTTATTTTTTTTACTTTTTTACAGTAAAATCTCAGAAAGATGAACGGTTCTAAAAGATGAACGGCTCGGAAAGATGAACGGAAAATTTTCACTTTTCAGTGTTCAAAAAGATGAACGGGTTGAAATTTTGTACTCGAAAAGATGAACACTTTATTCCCAACATCAGTTTTTACTTCTTCTTTGCCTTTAGTTCTTCCTGAACAATACTTTTAAGCTTGTTTTAATTTGTTATGTAAATAATTTTTAATGTTTACTAAATCTTCTTCCTCAAACAGCTCGAAAAGATGAACGGGCCCTGTTTTATATCTGTTCATCTTTTCGAGATTCTACTGTACAACATTCGAAACCAAAGATTCTGGCTAACCTTTGCAAACATACATATCTATTTGCTTGGTGTATGTTAAAATCAAATATATGCGAATTATCATGCTCAGTTTGTAAAGGGAGTTAGTTCTTGGAAATAAAAATAAATTGCAAATAAGAATTTATTTCCTTATTTCCAGCAGTTTTAATTTTTATAATTTTCTTATTCCGCAATAGGTATCTCATCCACAAGTTGTTCGAAGAAATTAATCTCATAAATCTTTGATTTATTTGTTCATTTATTTATAATCAGAATAAAAATGTAACAAATTGACTGGTAAATCCAACAGGCAAATTTATTACCCTTACACGAACAATTAAATACGTAATAAATTCCTTGAGATATGTATACTTTACCCATATACACATTATACATAATATGTACATATGTACCTATGACATATAGCCTTCAACTTTGAGAACTTTAATCAATATTCAACCTCATAATTTTACTATTGAAAATGTAGGTACATATGGGTAAGAATCGGAAACCAAGTTTTATTTGAACAAGCACCACAGGACATTTACAAAACTTACAAATCGAATGGTTTCCTTGAAAAGTAAATTTTGTCGATATAAATAAAGGAAAATCATATGTACTTTTGATGATATAGCTGTGTGTATACTGTATAGGGTAGATGAATGAATTGAATTAAAAAAAAAAAGTTTTTTTAAGCAAACACAGTTAGCTTTGTTTGAAGAGAAAATTTGTTGATATGACAAACTTATTCAATTGTAATGTTTAATGAAAATTTGTATTAAGTTCAAGTGAGGTTTTATTATTGAAGAGCTTTTCCAGAATATCTGTTTCCAGCCTTAAAAAAAAAACAGAAATGTTTTTTCCTCTTGGAAGGAATTGAAAAAAGCAATTTTCATTTTAGTCGTTCGGATTCGGCAGAAATCCATTTCTACTTATAACATCGCACATCGCACACAGGAATGGTTGAGAGTTGTAAGTCACAATACCCGGCCTTGGTTTTACACGAGCTGTAGCGTCTCCAAAGTCCTAATATATTTATTTTATTTTATTTTATTTATTTTCTAAGATGATTACTGGCCACTGTTTAGATGTTGTCCAAAAGTCAGAGTTCTTTCGAAACGACAATAGAATCCCATTAAATTTAAGGGAGTTGGAGAGAATTCTGAAAACCAAAATCCAGAATATTCAAAATGTAATAAATTCCAAAAACTTTAGGATTAAACAAATGTCGATATATTTTTAAATAAATAATTCATTTTTATCGTCAGAAATCCAGAAATTTTTCTGGATTTGACCCCTATCCAAAATTTTACTAGTGATTTACTTGTCCAGATTATAACCGTTTATAACACTTTTGGGTTAATGGAATTTCTGGATTTTAAGTTTTGAGGATTTTGGGTTTTATGGATTTTGGGTTTTTGGGATTCTGACCCCAACCCAAAATTTAATTAGTGATAATGAATTTGTCGGGATTATTACATTTTGCGGGATAGTGGTTTTTTTTATTTAGCAATTGAGCACTTTGGGTTTTATAGATTTTGGGTTTCCAGAATTTTTCTATTTCCAGATTCTGACCCTAACCCAACATTTTTTTAGTGAAAGTGAATTTGCCGGAATTATCACAGATTATTAAATTTTTGGCAATTGTGGGTTTTCTGGATTTTTGTTTTCGTGATTTTTGGTTTCGGGATTCTTACCCCAACCCAAAATTTACCTAGTGATAACGATTTTTTTGAGATGGTGGGTTTTATGAATTTTGGATTTTCGAGATTCTGATCACAGCACAAAATTCTACTAGCATTTTCTGGAATTATCACGGATTATAAGATTTTTTTAGGGATTGTATTTTTCTGGATTTTGATATTTCGGGATTTTAAGTTTCGGGATTCTGACCTTAACCCTAAATTCAATTAGTGATAGTGAATTTTTCGAGATGGTGGGTTTTATGGATTCTGGGTTTTCCTGATTTTGTGTTTTCGAAACCTGCCCCTTACCAAACATTTGATTAGTGATAGTGAATTTTCCGGGCTTATCACATTTTTCGTCTTTTTGGTATTCGGAATTTTGGGTTTCAGGGTTTTCGTTTGCAGGATTCCGACCCCAAGCCAAAAATTTTACTAGTGATAGTGCATTGGTCGGGACTATCACGAAACCCAAAATTTAAGTAGTGATTATAAGGGTTGGGTTCGATATCCCGCTTTTTATAATCCCGGTTTTAAAATCTCGTTTTTTATAATCCCGCGTTTTCAAGATCCCGCTTTCTAAGCGATTGGAGCACGTTTATTAGCATGGGGTCCACCAAACCCAAGGTAATTGGCTATTAAAATATTTTAAAACAACAGCGTGAGTACCTCTTACTATAACCATACTTTTACTTCTTTAAACAAAAAAAAAAACCTTCAAATAATATTTATTTTAAAACTTCAAAAAAACTTTTTCTTTTCAAATTGAACGTTTCCACTTTTACGCCTACATAATATATCCTTTACAAATTCAATTCTAAAATCTAAAGAATCGAAAAACTTTGCAAATATATTACCTTTACCGAAATATGTACAAAACAAATCAAGTTTTCTTCGCTTGTCGCCCTCATTCGTTGATATTTCGATTTGACGTTCACGCTTTCCAAATATCTGCTTACATTTTTACATGTTCGCCTGCAAAAAAAAAAAAACAAAATCCTAAACGTATAGAAGAAGTTAAAATCCGATGAAGAAAAAATCTAGGAAACTCTTGTGTGTGCTTTGGACCTTTGATAAAAATACAAATAAATTCAATTTTTCATTCAACTGAATTGCATTGAAAATGTCATGATTATTTCGTTGTCGTTCTTTAGAATGCATCTTCCTATATAGCTATACAGTAAAACTGTAGGTAAGTATGTGCAAGTATGTAAGTATAGATGGATAAAATAGTTCAAGGAGTATATATGTATACATAAAATGAAGGAACTTTGAATTTACTCTAAAAATAGCTCAAATTCAATGTGAAATAATCCACGTAAATCGCATATCATGGCAAACAGGTACTTTTAGTGAATGAACTTTGAGCTAGTGAGGTATACTCGTATACCTACTTTTCCACTTTAACTTGCTTTGAAATGTTTTCCACCGAAAGTTTTCTACTTTTATGGTTAAACTTTTACTCAAATCGAAAAAGAACTTGGATGAACAATAAAAGACTAGATCTTCTAGTTCTTCGATGAACGTGATTACTCAAGAAGAAACCATGAATACAGGAGTGGAATTCCTTTTTTCTATTTTAAAAATTTTTGTATGCAAAAATATGGCCAAAAAACATGGTAATTCATTCAGGCTATCGTCGAATTGTTCATACAATGTAAAAATGAAAGTACTAATATATACAGTCTTGCGCGCAATGATACATACATATGCCGAGTGTGAAGTGCTCATTGCGGATTTGCGAAGTAAAGAGTGCGAAATGCGCAGTGTGGAGTGCGGAGTGGCGTGCGAAGTGCGAGTTCGAAAACTGAGTTGTGGAGTGCGATGTGCAAACTGTGAAGTTAGGAGTGCGGAATGCGAATACCGGAGTGTTAATGGGAAACGCGCAGTGAAAAGAGTGAGGTTCGAAAAGTGGCCTACGATGAGCGAAGTGCGAAAAATTGAAGTGCCAAATATAAAGTACGAAATGTAAATGTGGATTGTGAACTGAGTAAAGAGTGCGAAATGCGGAGTTTGAAAACTGAGTGTGATGTGCAAAAGTGTGAAGTTTGGAGTGGGGAATGCGAAGTCCTGAGTGAGGCGAAAAGTGTGTTTCGCAAAGCGTGGTCTACAATGTACGTACTGCGAAGTGCGAAATGCAGAGTGTGGATTGTGAAGGCTTCGAAGTGAAATATTAAGTGTGTGGAGGAGTTAGAAGTGCAAAGTATGTACATTCAATTTGATGTGTTTTTGTTTAATTATAAATTATCCAGAAAAAAAAATGTTTAAATTGCAATCATTTAAAATGTGGTAAATTTTGATACCTCAATAATTTATGAAATTTTTCGTCATCCTTCGAGGCGTTGTAAAATTTTAGTCCGTCACTATATATGTATTTATAAAAATGTGCTCTGTGCATAGAACACGAATCCTTCACAAGGATGATTCCTTATAATAGTTCTATAATTTTTCCTTAATTTTTTTTTGTATTTTCTATTGCTGTTCTCTTTTTCATTTTTATGGAAGAATATAAAAGAATTATTTGAGCACACAAATAAAAAAAAACAAAAACAAAATCTATATCGTGATGCTTGAAGATAACTATAACAGGATGTTCCCACATAAATGAATTACTGTCATCTGAGAAGATCAACAAGTTATTACCTCGAAAAAGTTGAGTCCTATATTATAGCCATATTATGGGTAGATAATAATATGAAAATTAATTTTTAATTATTAGAGTTCAAAACTTTTCTAGGTTATAATAAAAATATAAATTTGAACTTAACTTGTGAGTTGTGACATCTGAGTAAGTTCTCTAAGTTTCAAGAAAATCGTATAAAACTTAATATATTATATTATATTAAGGTTAGGTTAGTGGGCTGACGGTTGGTCTTGTTACCGTCACACTTTGATCAATGTAGATCCATTGTGATAGCCTGTGTACTTATTCACATCTAGTTTTGAATTTGAGTTTACATGTGTAGAAAATTAAAAATATGAATTTTTGTAGTAATTTACTTTTCTTCACTTCTTCTATACAAAATTTGCTAAAAATCGTCTTATGTATTTTTTAATTTATTTTTTAAGGTCATTTAATATCGTTTAATTAAATGATTAAGGATTATTATAGCACCCACGCAAATAAAGATTTAGAAATAAATTGATATTCGAGGAAAGTCACTCAAAAAGCACTGGTTTTGTAAAACTTTTTCATACCTGAATCATATAAGTACTTGACATTTAGATACATTCAATTACGAAGTACATATCATTCATGAGAAATTCTTAAAATATTCTTTAGATTTAGATAACTAAATGACTAAAAAAAACAATTTTTTATCATCAGTATAAAGCGTAAAGAAGATATTGAAAATGCATAAAAATGTCCAGTTAAGAATAATAATGGTCCAATGTGGCTACCCTGAGGAACTCCTGATGAATATGACCAGGAAAAATTTAATATTTAAATAATATACTCACGGTCAATTAAATAAGATTCAATCCATTTTAATAGATTATATGTGACAACAATTTATAAATAGAATCGAAACTAAATATGACCTAATGACAAATATCGCGAATGAACAAAAAATCTTGGATTACATAATCACGGTAAAATTTCATTATGTAACGTTTGTTGGACAATACACATATTAAAGGTAAAATCATTAGTGCTTTCATTTTTGTTCAGTTCTGGACATATGTCAAAAATCGAAGTATATGGTGGTAAAATGGTGGATCCACATCCAGTGTCCCTGAATAATTTCACAATATTTTGTTGTTATTTCTAATGATGCGTGCTGAGTTCCTGTGGGAACTCGAACAGCCATATTTTAATTTCTTGACACTTTCAGCTTTGATAACCTGCGCAATATATATTACCACAGATTTGTGTACTGTGCGTTTGTTGTATCTTCCAAGCTTAAATTCTGTAAGCAGTACCTATATCTTTTCAGTTTTTTCGTGAAAATGGGGCTCGAGTCGCCATCTTAAATTTTCTAAAAAATTGACTTAAAATAGAAATAAAATATTTAAAAACAACAGCAACAGCTACAGTGTCATGTTATATATTTTTTAAAGCTAAAAATTTTAGTGACTACTTTTTGAAAAATTAATTTTGAAACTAAAAAATTTTAAGAAAAAAAAAATGAAAAAAAAAACAAAATTCAAAATTTTACGTTTTTGAGTATTATTTTTGTTGCTAATATTCAATGCTGTTTTCAATTCTAAGTCAAACGCTATAGAAACCAAAATATTTTCAAATGTCTCCTAGTTTTTGTGATAACTGAAAATAACAAAATGTAATTTACAACTTTTTTTTAGTGAAAATAGAAATTTTAGAACAATTTTAAACAAGCACTGTAGCTTCAGCCCGATTTTCCCCAAAAACTTCACATAAGCTTCTAATAATTCCCTCGAATTGTGAAAGAAAAGTTAACAATGAAATTTTTTCCAGGCTAGGCCCCTTTTTGTACATAATATGGTGACTGGGCTAATTAAAATCTTTAAAACCCGCGAAGTGGCCCACCTAAGGTTCATAAAAGTCTGGAATGAATTATTTTTGTTTTCATCTGGGACATTTATACGAATATTGCAGGGAAATTTGTTTTACCGGTAAATACTAGAATTCGCACTAGATTTTTTAACTATCCTTGTTTTTAATTTTTGTTTTTCTTTGAGCTGATCGCCACCGACTCAGAATTATTATCTCAATCCCAATTATTTTATGTTTTTTTCGATGATCTGTTTGTTCTTCTATTTGTTGTTGTTTTTGTTCTCTTTACGTCAGTTGCCAGGAATGAAATTAACTCTCAATTATAAACTCCATTACGTTTTTAGTATTGTCGATTATCTATCCAAATGTATTTCCAGAATTTGCGGGTGAAATATCGAGTGGGCCAAATTTCGTTTTTTGTCCCAAATTTTTTGAGTAATTTATAGAAATGTAAATAAAAGAAAATTTCATCATGATTCATGACAAATCATAATACAAAATGTACAAATGATTTCATTTTTTTCTAAAAATTTTTAAATAAAAAAAATTTGGGACATGTAAAAAAAAAAAATTGTAAAATAAAACAATTTTCCTAAATTACCTTATATGATATATTTTTCCTTTACATATGTTTCAGTCGAGTCGTCAGTTAGCATACAAAAGATTTACTATATTCATGTAAACTGTATCAATATTTAGCTTCTTTTCTGTAATGGCCCATACATCTTGGTGATTTAACAAAGATAACATGATGAAAACTCGTTGCGGATTAACAGTTTAATGTAACTGGTTTATCCCAAAAATTTTTGAGTACCTAATTGATTAAAAAATACAACAAAAAAAGAAATTTAAAAAAAATTACCTCCGCTTTGACAATTATAATAAAAAATGTATATACGATTGAATTTATTCAAAATTTCTATGTCAAAAAATGGGACGGGTAAAACAGAAAAAAAAAAGACAATCGACTATCCATTTCTATATTTTATGAGCGTTATATCGAGTGGTCAAAACTGCGTTTTTTGTCCCAAAACATTTTTGGATAATTGATCAAAAAGTTAAATAAAAAAATGGTTCCAACCACGAAAAAAAATGATCAAAATATACAAAGCATTGCATTTTTTTTTCAAAAATTTCATTGGCATTAAAAAAAAAAAACGTCGAATAAAACTTGGGGCATGTAAAAACAAAAAAATTGGCGCAAACATATGCAAACAATTATCTATCAAACTACATTTCCAGATTTTTCAAGGGATATATTGAGTGGGCCATGCTCCATTTTTGTGTCCTAAATTTTTTCTGAATAATTGATTTAAAATAGAAATAAAAGAAACTTAAAAAATTTATCCATGGAAAACTTTCATTAAGACATGTAGAAACGAAAAAATAGATATTCCCTTTCCAGATTTTCCGAATGAGCCAATCTGATTTAAAATAAAAATATAAAATACAACCATGAAAAATCTGTTTTATGTCCCAATTTTTTGTTTTTGATAATTGATTAAAAATAGAAATGAAAATATGAAGAGTTAATTTCTTGGAAAAACCTTATAAGAAATGCACGATTGTATATCTATTTTGTTAAATTTTTTTATAAATTAAAAAAAAAATCGAAAAAAAATATATAAATATGAATGTATACATATGTTATGTTATGTTATGTTATATATATAATGTATCTATCCAACCCTTTTTCCAGATTTTTCAAGTTAACCAAACTCCATTTTTTTGTCCCAAATTTTTTTTGAATTATTTATTTAAAATTAAAATAACAAATTTTAAATACAACCATGAAAAATCTTTAAAAAACCGTTGAAAAGATTAAATTTTTTTTTTCAAAAATTTCCATACAAATTTTGTAAAAAAAAAATGTTTAAGTTAAAACAAATTGGGACATGTAAAAAAACCGAGTGAGCTAAACTCCGTAATTTTTTGGAATTGTCTCTATAAAAATAAAGTGAGTGTACAAATTATCAATTATTCTTAAATTTGTAAAATTGTGTATAAATGATGTAAAAACAATTTCGCTCACCTCAATAATCGATGGGCCCATGCTACATGCAAGCTGCTGGAAATCCCTCTAAAAAACTTATTTAAAAAATTAAATAAAAATATAACTTACACAACTCAACAAAAGACAAAAAAAAAATCTTGTCCCAACATTCATTTTACGATTTTTATTTTATATGCGCCAAAATGAATAAATAATATCAATATTCAATTAAAAGTTTGGTTTTGTAATTGTTTTCATGATTCTTGCCTTCAAATTAATGTATCAGCCCAGTAGGAATAAACATTTAACCTGGAAAAAATTTTATATGTTCACTTTTCTTTCACAATTTGTTAGAGGGGGTTATTAGGAACACATGGGTAGTTTTTCCGGAAAATCGGACTGGAGCTTAAGCCGCCATCTTGGAATTTTCTTAAAAAATTGACTTGAAATAGAAAAAGAAATATTTAAAAAAACAACGGCAACACTTACATTGTCATGTTATTTCTTTTTTAAAAGCCAAAATTCCATTCTTTAATTCTGTTTTTAAATAAAATTATTTTAGTAAATACTTTTTAAAAATTAATTTTTAAACTCAATATTTTGAAAAAAAAATTTTGCAATATTTTTTAAATTTAATAAATTATTAATTTAAAAATCAATCAAAGGGACCCGAAAAAATCCAATAAAAATTCCTGGAACAAGGTTAATTTTTTGTTTATAAATAAAAAATGTTTATTGAAAAGCTATTTTTAATTTTTCTCCATTAAAAAAAACAAACTATTTCTTTTTTAACTTGCATACTTTCGCAATGTATGTAGGCCGAAGGTATTAATGTTTCCTATTTACAATTGGTACTACCTGTGTACATCCAATGCACATTGATGCATTTTCAAGAAATATTAAAAATTAAAAATACATGTAATATTAATTTAAAATAAATTTAATTTCAATAAAAGGATAGGTACTTCTTGTTAATTTGTCTTGGAGTTACTTTCATTCAATTTTAAAACTCAATAAGTAATAAATAAATTCAATATTATTAATCAGTCTGAAAATAAAGAATTTTTTTTTATATTAAGTAGAAAAAGAATATATAAAATTCTGATTATTACATTTTTAGTATTTTTATTTACCGTATATGATAAATTTAATTCTCTCACGTTCCCATGGAAAAATCACTTTTGTATACCTCCTTGCTTATTATGGAAAAATATAAGTAAAGCATTCTTTATCCGAAAAGGATTTTTTCTTGTGATATAAAAGAATTTACTGTATCTGAATTCTTACATTAAAACACACGTACCTACCTTTGTATATTATATATACGTTACTTTCCAGAGGAGAACCAACACAACACGACACAGCACACATTATCACTGCCGCACTCTACGCTTGCTGGTGTGTATATGTATGTAATTGGGTATTATATTTATATTATGTTGTAGGAAATTTCCATTCAAATTTTAGCTTTTCTTATTCAGTGCAATACATCATGGCATTACTTTTTAAAGTTAGGTTGATACGTTGAATGTTACGAGTATTCCCAGGTTATGGATTAAAAAAACAAAAAAAAAAAAACGTTAAGACAAAGAAATAGAAAATAGAATCTAGACCTTTTTCTTTGTTTACCCTAATTTACCCTACTGAAATTCCGATTTAAATAAAGTTTCCTTTCACATATGATATTTTTGTTTTATCACTAAAACCTACCATATGAGCTGGGTCAGATAATTGAAAAAAAAAAACCCCAAACACCGACCTTAAGGTTAGGTTAGTGGGCTGACGGTTGGTCTTGTTACCGTCACACCATTGTGATAACCTAGAGAAAAACTTATGATAAAAGTCCTACGACAGAGCCTGTTAAGGGCATGGGTATAGTTTCAGCGAGCTGTAGCCCGAAGTTGCTTAAGAAGTGTCTGTTGGCATAATCACCTGGGTGAGGAGAGGTTAACGAGTCGTCAATGTCTATTCTTGGGCGTGTTCCCCTTCTCCGTGGCTCCATGCAACATCTGGTGGATGGGCTTGATAGGCCGGTGGTTGGTGTATGCATCAGTTAAGTTTAGTCAAGATGGCTTATTAATGCTGGTTACAAAGCAGAGACGGCAACAGCTGGTGTATGGGCGAGGTGATCATTCTCCGCTTGTTGTCGCCACCACAAGTGCCCACCTGCATTTTCAGTAATTCTTATTCGTACTATCCTTGTCGTCCTATATAATTAAGCGTTCTATGACGTTTGGTTAGGGGAGCAATTTCCTGTCTGTTGGTCACCTGGATTGATAGGGATTAAGTATTTTCAAGCCATTTTGTGGCTTTGGTGAAATAGCAGAGAGTTCATCCAGGTCATTGAAGAAACGTCTTCCGAGGAACCTGTTTCTCAGATGACATAGCGCAGGGCAGTGGCATAGGTAATGAGTAGTATCCTCATGTACGTCCTCGTCACCACAACCTCTGCCTAAGACGTACCCATACTGAGTTTCAACTTCTTCTTGTGGTAACCCAATTGGTTGTGTCCAGTGGTAACGCTCACAAGAAGAGAGAAAGATTTTTTGCCTTTGCCGACCTTTAAAGCTTGGCAAACCTATGCCTTGACCATATTTCGCCAGACAACCCATGCGCAAAATGTTAGTTTAGACACTTCTTAAAAAAACTGAGTCAAAGTCATTCTATGGCTGGTTCTTCTTCTACTATAGGCTATTCCTTTTAAGCCAAGTTTGAAAATATCTTTTCGAAGTTCAAGGGCTCAGGCTGTAGGCGAACTGCAAGTAGGCTCAATATCAGAGCTAAACAAGCAGACGGGGTATCAGATTGTTTGTATTATTTTGAACCAAGCTTAGGTTGGTATACTCCAGCGTGAAGCATCCCACTATTAGGGAGATATTTCTGAGAGACCAGTTTGGGTATTTTAACCCTCCGTAAAATTGTAAGCGCAGCTCTCATATCGATGGGGACTTTTTATATTTAAAAAAAAAAATTTAATTTTTTTTTAAATTTCGATTTTTCGAAAATGGGGATTTTAATAAATACTAAAAAATGGCATACCAATTTTTTTTTCTTAAAATTGTTTCCAAACATTTATACATGAATTAAAAAACATTTTTTTTAAACCCCTCCGAAATGTTTTCAAATTTTGTATCATAAATTGAGATTTGTTTAAAAAAGATTATGATTAATAAAAAAGCCCGCTGCCGACATTTTTAAAATTTCATTGAAATGAAAAATCGGACAAATACCCTGCTGCCTGAAGTTTTTTGTTTTAAAAATTTAATTCAATTTAGATTTTCGTTGGAAAAATAAATATTTTGTCTTATTAGTCGAATATCGAGCCAGAAATCCATTCATTAATAAATTAATTTTCAAATTTCAAATTTTAATGTGAAAACTAATTTTTCAAAAATTTATATAATTAAGTAGTATTTTTGTTTTATGATTCAATTATCTAATCAATTTTTAGTCAAACGCTGAAAACCAGATGCAAAAATGTATTATACTTTTTTGAGAATATCAGAAATAAGATTCTATCAATTTGACTTCAATCCTTGGTTTAAATTGCTCTGAAAATCATATTTCCACTAAAAAAACAGTAGAATACATTTGGTTATTTTAAATTTTCTCAAAAACTAGTATACATTTTAGCATCTGGTTTTTAGCATTTGACTTCAAAATTGATAAGGGCATTAAATATATCAAATAACGTAAAATCTTGAAAAAATTAATTTCAAATTTGTTCTTACTTTTTTTTCACAAAATTTTGAGTTTGGAAATTTATTTTTCAAAAAGTATTTATTAAAATAATTTTGTTCAAAACAAAATTAAAGAAAGGATTTCTGGTTTTAAAAAAAGATATAAAGTGACACTTACAGTGTTGCCGTTGTTTTAAAATATTTTTTTTCTATTTTAAGTCAATTTTCTAAGAACTACACAATTTAATATGTTCCTATAATAACCCCCTCTAACGAATTGTGAAAGAAAAATGTACATTAAAATTTATCCTAGGTTAAATGTTTATTCCAACTGGGTTACTAACCATTTTTCTAGCGCTGAATGGAATAATCGATCAAAATTGGAAAGAAAATGAATCAGAGTTGCCACTGAGATACAATTGTATCCTGGGGAATTCTTTTTTTTTCGATAGGATTCGGGTATATATTTTTTTAAAAATGACACATTTTTTACAATCATTTCAATTCAAAGAATGTTAAGTTTTTTTTATGAAAAGTAAAACTTTATTCAGCCTTATTGGGAGTTTCGCCCGAAAAATATTTCACCTTAAAATGTTTTGTTCTCCCGGAATTTTAAAAGCTGTTGTGAGTTTCGCCCAAACGAAATTTAGTTCGCCTACTAAAAATAAGTGAACATTTAGGCTATCAATAACATTACATTCCGACCGAAATGAATGTTCACAATAAGGGGAATTTTTTAACACAAAATTTCGGGTGAAACTCACGATAGGCGAAAAGGGAAATATCAAATTTTCCGGGTGGAATGTTGTTCGGGCGAAACTCACAATAAGGCTGATTATATTCCATTACAATATTTTTTGTATATATTTATGAATTTATGTTCTTTATTTTTGTTTTATAAAATAACAAATCTTTGATAATTCTTAAACCATGAGATATTTAAAACATTTTGCATTTATTTTCAAAGAGATTCATTTACATATTTTCAAAAGGACTCATTTTTTTTATTCGTAGCAGTGTTGCGGCTGAGAAATTTGAAAAGGTCCCATAAAAAGGGGTCACAAGATAAAAAATAATAGATAGCAAAATCAAACGAAATCCGTATAAATAAAACATGTTTTGGAGTAATTTTATATTATATTAATAAAATTAACCAAGCTAAAGAAATCAGTTTTCAGTTGATACTAAAAGTAAATTACATTTTTATGTAGATAATTATTGAATAACATTTATTTGTATACTTAACTTAGTATGATTTATTGCTTTTAGGGCGGTATTCACCGAAAGCTCATAACTTAAAAGTTTCATAAATCTATTCACCAAGCAAAAATAGTGAATATTTATGAGCGCTCATAAAACTTATGAGTGCTCCCGAGTCCTGACCACTCATAAGTTATGAGCGGTCTCTCCGAAAACTTGTTCGAAAATTTTTAAAATAATTTGTTTTTTTTTTTCAAATTGTCAACCTATCACAATTTTGTATTTTTATTAAAACATTTTTTTTTGATATTCATTAAATTTATTTTCTTTCGTTGTTAGAAAATCTTTTCTCTTATCAATTATGTTGTAAAAATATTGGGTATGCCTGGTTAAGAGAGAGTCGCTCTCATTATCGAACTACGAAAAATACTTATGAGTATTTGGTGAATAGCACAAATATTATTTGAGTTATGAGCCTCATAAACTTAAGAGCCGGTTATGAGCGCTTGGTGAATATCGCCCTTAGTATCAAAAATATTTTTTAATACATAAGTTCAATTAAAACAATATTCTAATTAATGGGACATTTTAAACTCAAACGTCAGGCTTATCAATGGGATCGTCGCGTCGTTTTCACCATTTGGAGCTGAGTTTCCGGAATCTGATTAACTTCCAAAATGAAGTTTTAAAAAAAGTTGATGAAAACATTCAGTTCACAAAAATCAAACCAGCCTTCTTTTTAGTGATCATACCCTACTACGGAAATCCCTATGTAACAATAAAATCAAAGGACGCACGGACAACATTAAAAAAACTGGCGTATACAAAATTAGAAACAAAGAATTCGAGGGCATATATAAATATATATTGGTAAAACAGCTAGGACCTTAAAGTCACGTTTTATCGAACATTCAATGCTACGGACCCATCTTCAGGCCTCTCACAACATCTTATACTATGAACATGTTTGTTCTATCGATGATGTAGAAGTAGAACTCCTACACTTTTTACCTTACGGACGCGTATTTTACACGTACGAGATTTGTTTTCGTCAAAAAAAAACCTAAAAAAATATTTTAAACGTCAAATGTTAAATATCATTTTTTTATTGTTTTCTTTTTACTTCTGTTTTCATGTTTTGTACTTGAGTTTTGTACAACTCTAATTTCAAATGTATAATAGTGTCCTGAGGATGTCCTTACATGACGAAACGCGCCGGCCAAATTATTAAAATGTTGGAAAGTACCCAACGAAACGTCTCGAAAATTTTTAAAAAATGGATGTTTTAATCGCATAGAAATCTTACTGATCAACAAGCTTATTTAACATATACTACATCATAGAACTAATCTTTTTCAGGCATTTTTCTAGAGATGGGGTCAGAAAAGTCGCAAGATTTTTAAAAGTGTCAAAATAGCCACTTTTTTAAAAGGTCGTATCATGGTCGCATGGGGCAAAAAAGGGGTCAAAATGCGACTAAAGTCGCATAGCGGCAACACTGATTCGTAGTGATTCAGAAATAATTTTGGCTGCGGTAACACTGAAAATGATATTTCAGATTCAGCAAAATATTTAATGAACAAACGGAATGAAGGTTAAGGTCGGAGACACAAGTTGATCGTGGCACATTGGGTACATACATATAACCTTTGCGACGTTGGGAAGTAAAGGTACTTAACCTACTCATGTGAATTTTGGTACCCATTTTCAAGTAATAGATCGTAGATTACAAAAAAAACTCCACAATATCGCTTTAGAAGTTTATATAGAAAGTAAGCCATTATCACAATCAATTAATTCAAACTCAATTTATTTATAAGACTTCAATTTGATAAAGACAAGCTCGCAATAGATAACCCAAACACGACAACTTCAAACCCCCTTTTTGAATGACGGTGCGATGGATTAGAAAACTACTTTCATTATTTGAGGAAACATTCTGAGGCTTTTGCATGTATAGTCTTGAATAAATAGTTCTATATTATTTCAGAGAAATAGAAATCCCTATAATTAAACATATAAATTGCTGAAACACTTGCTATAGGTATATATGGTATCTATCTACTTAAGTTATTTGGATGAATTGGATTATTGTTAAGTTATTGGAAATTTGAATGACATATTATTCCACACATAGAATAATTGACATTGCTAAACCTCGGCATTTTGCTTTTGCCTATAATCGCGTTGAAAGCTTACTTATTTATTGACATGACAGAGGCAGAAGGTATAACATATTTTCTATGGAGAATCCTGTAGATTAAATACAACTTGTATACCTATTCCAAAAGCCCAAAAAACAACAACATATTCCTGGTGGATATATGACAGTGTGCATGTGTAGCACATTTAATTAAAACATTTATATCGTTTGTGTAGTTGTTGGCCCAGAAGGAATAGTGTTTGTCTTGATAAATCTTAACTCACTCATGATCTCAAATCCTTCTGCTATATAAATTGTATTGATTATATTATGTCTATAGGTTTTTTTTGTGGATTAATAAATTAAACAACAATTGAAGCGTCTACGCAGTAAGTTGAGTACCTAGGTACTAAGTTTTTTTCTATATAGTGTAATTGATTTGCAAATAATGTGGCTTATATGATTTGAATTTTTAATCTTTGAATTGCGTCTTTAAATTAGATCATGTAATTCATAGATAGGGACGAAACTCCAATTTTGGTAAGACTAAAGGCCGTAAAAAGCTACTTTGAATCAATAATTCAAAAAGTCCAAATAAAATAGTGTTAAGTCGTCTACTTGGCTGATGTATTTCAGTTGTATATAGAATTTGTATTATTACTTTATTATTACACTTTATTAAATAAAGTGTTACTGCAGCTAAAATTATTTATGAATCCCTCCAAATGAAAAAAAAGTCCCTTTAAAAATTAATGAATTTTTGTAAAAAAAAATGCAAAATTTTTAAAAATGTCAGATTTTAAGAATAGTCAAATCTTTTTTTTATGAGACAACAATTAAATACATAATTCATTTATATACAAACAAATATATTGTAATAAAATACAATAAATTTTTACTTTTCATAAAAAAAACTCAACATTCTTTGAGTTTAAATGATTCTAAAGAAAATGAGTCCTTTTTAAAAAAAATTTTTGTATCCCCGAATCTCACAAGAAAAGTAACTCTGATTAAACTACTGCCTTTACATTGACAAATTTTCCAGCACTGAATAGAAGTATCATGCGAAAGTGAAACGAATTTGAAGTGTCAGATGGCATTCTGCAAATTGCATTAAATAACAAACGCAATGAAGGTTAAGGTCAGACACACAAGTGTGTCGTGGCACAAGTTAAAATATCCTTAACCGGTTTTTGAAATATCAAATTTACAAAAATAAAATATTAGCACCTCATTTGTCAGAAGTACCTACGCCCGCTATGGGAAATCTCACAAAATGATCATAAAATGACAATAATTAGTTTTAGGGCCAGTTTCACAGTAAAGTAAGTGTCACTTAAGTTCCAGATTTGGAAAACTAATGCCCAATTTCACAGTGTAAACTTATCGGAATAAGTGACACTTAAGTCTCCCATATTGGCCACTTAAGTTCCACTAACTCAGACAGTAAAACTACGTCTAAGGTCCATGAATGGGAAAATTAAGTGCCACTTATTTAGTTAAGTATGCACTGTGAAACTGGCCCTTAGTATACCCTTTTAGGGCCAGTTTGTTCACAATGGGTTAAATCTGAACGATGGCTTTCACAGCTTCTAACTAAATGGCGCTAATCAACCAAAATCGGCTGATTAGCGATTTCCATGATTAACAACTTAAATTTTCGATTCCTTGAAAAAAAAATTTGATTTACCAGTTGCAATAATCCTTGATTAAAGATGATCAGCTATGAACAAACTGGCCCTTAGTGTATATATGAAGTTGATTATAGTAGTTTTTCTTTGCAAGTTTATTAGAGAATCATCACAAAATTTTAAAAGTAGATTTTCTATACCTACACCATTAAGTTTATAAAATAGTTTTAAGATTTTATGTAATAATTTTAAGATTGTAGCGTTAGTATTTGACGTATTGAATAAAAAGAATGTTTTTTTTTTTTTATTCCAACTCATTTGTAAAATAAAAAATAAAAATGTACACAACTTGATCACATGAACTTGCTTTTGTGGTTATCAATTACTACTGAAAATGGATTTTTACTTGCGAAATATGTATAATGTTTTGGGTTCATAAAAATAATCGAACTCGAGATTTTGATCAAACTTCAAATTACGAAAAAAATAGTTTTCTACTATCTGTTTGTTGGGCTATAATCTAAACGGGTGGGTCCTAGCGTTGTTTGGGCACTACCTCGACACATATTTTTTTCATTTTTACCGAATGATAATTTAAAATTTTTTTTTAACAATTAACGGAAATCTAATATTTCTCATAATACATACTAAAAACTGGGGAGGCAACACTGGTTTGTAAGTGGAAATAAGTGACTAAAGGATAATGGGCAAATTTGGCCCAGCTCCAAAAAGAACGACCTTTATATCATATATAGGTACGTATTCATACATTATTTCCCGGGTAGAATTTGCGACTCGGTATTGCCTTGGCCCCAGCTAGTTTCGCCTTGTTTATGTCATGGGCCTATCGAGCAGTAACTAGCTTGGCCCTTGCTAATTTGTTAATGCTCTGTATTCCGTGGGCCTTGCTAGCGGTTCCCATATAGGCCCTAGATAGATCTTCCAAGTTAGGCTTTGGATAACTAAAAATTTGGAGATTTTTAGTCACTAGCAAGGGCTCAGGTAGATTTTTACTGAAACCCATATAGCCCCCACCCCTCTCATATTAGGGGTGTTTGACCGCTTTTCTCTTTAACTGAAATGTATAGAATTTAATTTAATTTTAAAAAAACTTCACTTTTACTTACTTGGTTTCTCCGAGATTTGAACTCGCGTTCCTCCAATCAAAGATCCAGCGCGCTACCCACCAGGCTGATTTGCGATACGGAATAGGGATGTAAAAATGTTTATGAGTTGATACTTCACGTATTTGCTATATGGACCTTACACAAGTTAAATTGGTCGTTGGGAATGCCAATAAAGAGGCGACACTATCTACGACCAATATAAAGCCAAGAAAAAGTTCCATGTCTAGGCTACATCAAGTCTAAATTATCTAGGCCCAGTCTTAGTTACACCTGATAACGCCAATAAAGAGGCGACACTGTCTAACGCCAAGATAACGCCCAGATACAATTCCACCAAGTGAAAACTATTTTGGTCCCTTCCTGTTTTTATGAGACAGCGCCAATAAGGCGACACTAGCTAGGGCCAAAATGACACCAACAAAAGTTTTCATATCTAGGCTATGCCAAGTTTAAACTATCTAGGCCCAGTCTAAGTTACATCTGACAAAGCCAATAAATAGGCAATTCTAGCCAGGGCCAAGATAAAGCCAGAATAAGATAAATTAGTCAAGATCACCCAGACCTGCGCCAGTCTAGGCCCAGCATAGGATTAACTATATAATGGCCAATCTAGCTAGGGTCACACTTAAAAATAGTTTTTCCTAGATAATTTTCTACCCGGGTTATCAGTTAACCGTTTGCCTAAATTCGCTGTGTGGTGGAAGTTATTTAATTTTTAGTATAATGAGTTTCAGGTTTCCAAATCTCTGTTTTCATTAATTTCCTTTAATATTTTTGGTTTCTTTATGTTTACTTATGTAAACTAATAAATAAAACATTAATCAGTACATTATCAGTTAAGTTTTAGTCAAAATATATAATGTCAGTGTATTGGTAGGTTTTTTAGATAACAAAAATATTATGTGAAAGACAACTTTATTTAAAAATTTAAAAATACGTGATTTTTTTTAAATCGGAATTTCAGTAGTGTAAATAAGGGTAAACAATGAAAAAAGTCTAGATTCTATTTTCTAAACCAAAAAAGATATAGAATTGATTTTTCTTGTAATCGATAGATTTTTTTAATAAAAAAAGTAATGCATATACAAAAGAAAATTCGAGAAAATCTATAACTCGAGATAAAATCGTTTAAAAGCAAAAAAATTAAAAATAGACCTTGGAGAAAAAAATCACCTAAAATCAGGGTAATATTTTATAGAAACAAGTTTTATAGTTTTGAGAAGCAAACAAGAAAATAAAAGACCCGTATTTGCAAAATTTAGATTTAGATTTAAGCCTATTTCTTGGGTAAGTGAATTTTTGAACAATATATATTTTTGTCATAAATTTTTGTTGGATTAAAAGACTTCAATGTTTCTATACAAAAAGTTTATACGAAGATAACGCGTTTGATACATGTCAAAAAAAATATTAAACACCATCAAAGGCATTTAAAGTTAGCAGTGCACTGTACGAGACGATACGCCTTTCATCGAAAGTATTTGGAGTGCACTTGGAAATATCGCGAAGAAGAAGAATGCAAGAAAGTGACAGCAAATTCAAAACAAAATACAAAATTCAAACAGTTCTTTTCCTCCTATGATTGCTTTTAGACTGCAGCTAAAAGAATATCATATAATATGTATAAGCAGTACGCGGAACACTAATTACAATGAAAAAAGATAAACTATTAACACATAGTACATACAACTAAAATGTTTGAAGAAGAAGTTAATATCGATTTCTAAAATGGAAGCTAATTTATTTCTTTTAAAATCAAATGAATAATATGTTTATAAATTCAGACAAAAAAAAAAACCCAGTATGATAAAAGCAAGTTCCTGCGACCCAGTTGTTCATTTAATTTTGTTTAATTCCTTTTTTCGTTTAAAATACATTTTTTTTTTTCAAAAATTAATTTTCCTGTAGGCAAAACTGGCAATTGCCTTGGGCAGCAAAATCAGTACAATAAAATCATAACGAAATTACTACTTCCATGTAATTTTTCGTTATTCGTTGTTTTCAGAAGGGCTGGTCCATTCTTTAAAAACGTGCCGAATATTCTTAGCGAATTGCTTCGAAAAATGTATCCAATATCCGGACTCCGGAGGTCAAATAGAGTAAAAGTCACTGTGTCCCACAGAAAATCTAGTATAAAAATTTGTGATGATTTCAATAAAATTGCAAAAAGTTTGGAATTTTAGTTTTAAAGCAACACAACTTATTAAAAGAGTATACACAAATTCATGTTTGTATTGCAGCATATATCAGCTAAATATCTCTTGAATGATAAAAAAAAAAATATTTAAAGGATTTTCTAAAATAATATCGCACAGATCAGAAATTTTATATTCGAAATTTTGTAAAAATGTATTTTGTCGAAAGCCTTTGATAAATAAAACCCTTAGTAAATATTAATGTTTTCGTTATCTTCTTTTCCGAAGGCGCGGCAAAGTTTCCAGGTTCGGTACCGATGCATTGCGGTCATTTATTTCGTGGTTTCAAGTTGGTAGCGCTGGAATTTGACACCTGTCAAACTCAGCTGTTATTTGAACTTTCAAAAATATTTGTTGAATGTTTGCCATTTACGATAATGGATCGCTTAACAATCAAACAACGCGTTAAAATTATTAAAACTTACTACAAAAGTGGTGTTGGAACAACAGACAATAATGGGTATATATAAACAAACAAAATTGCCGCATATGGTGCTCGGAAAACCCACAAGTGATCGAAGAAGTGCCGTTGCATCCAGAAAAAGTGACATGTTTGGTGTGCTCTTTGGTCGAAAGGTATCATTGGTCCGTATTTTTTTGAAGTTGCTAATGGGCAGACGGTTAGCGGCCAGTTATAGCTTTCACTGAAACTCATCATTGAAAATTTTAATTTTCATTTTTGAGGCCCTAAAAAAGCGAAATCATTGATTATTTTGATGCCAATAAAAAGCTGATGACTCGATTATTTATTTCTAGTCAAAAAAAATTTCATTTTGGCCCTACCTTTCACATAAAACGATTTCTAAGATTTCAATGATCAATGATAAGGTAGTTGAATCATTGAAATAAAGAAATTCATTTCCTGCGATAGGCTGGGAAAAAATGAAATATTTTTTTGACTAGAAATAATAATTGAGTTATCAGCTTTTTATTTGCATTAAAATAATCGCTGATTTCACTTTTTAGTGCCTCAAAATTAGCAATTAAAATTTTTAATGATCGTTTTCAATGAAAGCTATAACTGCGGTACCTTACAGTCAAATGATAACCGATTTTTTTTGTAGTTCCAACAAGACGGGGCAACAAGCAATTATGGCTTTATTGCGTGAGAAATTTCCGGTTCGCGTAGTTTCACGTTATGGCGACGTCAATTGCAGGCCACCCAGATCATGCGATTTGACCCCGTTAGATTTTTGTCTGTAGGGCTACGCAAAAGACCGTGTTTACGCGAATAATCCCCGAAGTCGACGCATTAAAAACCATCATTACTCAAGTTATAGCCGAGAATCGAGATACCGCCCGAAATGTGCGAAAAAGTGGTTAAAAATTACCTCAAAAGAATCGCATGCTGCGAATCTTCCTGAGGCAACCATTTGAATGATATTGTTTGTCACACTTAATGGCAAAGTCCAAATTTTATAATGAAATTAAATTTTCTTAAAAAATGTATCACTGTGTGTGTTTTATTTAGCTTTACTTTCGAAACCGAAAAATTAATGACCATTTACAAAAAATGTTCTGTACGTTCCAAATTTAAAGTAAATCGGTACAGCCGTTTAGGCTCTAGCTTAAATTACAGTGGACACCGAAAAAAAAATCGTCATTTATACACCAAACCAATACATGCCTAATAAAGCATGTTTATTATATTGCCGCAGCTTGTACTTAAATACAGTCCCATAATCAATATTTGATTTATAGAATTTTTAGTTAAAAAGAAATTCTATTAAAAAAAAAAATTAAAAAAAAAATGTTAAAAGGAATCTTTTGGCAGTGATAGTTAGATATACATACATAGTACATACGTAGGTAACCTTGATATACATCTATTTTTCACTCATCTATGAAAATATTTGCCCCGCATTTTTCTATGAACAAAAAAAAAAAAAAACATTTTTCTCAAACGCAAATCAATTCTGTTAATCTTTATATTATTATGTTTGCACATTTTTTGTTTAAATTAAATTTTTATTTGAAATGCAATTCAATTAAATTAATTTTGAAAAAACCAGAAAATGCTTTTAAAAGTTACAAAAGCTCAATACCACAACATCGTCCTTTTAGTCATGGATTTATGTATGTATATATACAAACTGTACATATAACTTTTACTTAAACCTTAGTAACTAACTGCAAACAAAAAAAACAGCTAAAATGGCAAACTTTTCTAAATTGCCATCATTAAAAAACTGTTTCACACAACCAATTTTTCTGACCACTTTGACTTTGGCACTAGTTTTAGTTTCGCATCAGGAAAAGCAAAGCATTGTTGTGGTCAAAATTAAAAACTTTCATATAGGGTGTTTTTTTTTAATTTTTTTTTCCTGATTTTTTGTTTAAAAAAAAAAACACACTCAAACAAAAAACAACTCGACTCCGAAGTAGAAAAGTTCAGCAAAAGGTAAGATTTGTTTGGGGGAAACAAACGATTAGCTCATTGACAAGAAGAGAACTCGTAGGTATACCTATACTGCTTGTCCTGGTAGGTATAAACATAGTTGCGTTTGGCGTACCTGGATGTTTTATTTGACTTGAAGTTTGAACTCATTTTTTTTCCAACCTGCAACTCTTTATAGATGCGCTAAAAAAAAGCTCTATAACCACTAACGATCCACTATTTATAAGGACGTTGCAGGAATTTGTTTATTGATATATCCGTACTTCGAAACTATGTTTAATTTACTCGCTGGATTTCAATTTCACAAACCGTGAATTTTTTTTTTTATTTCGACTCGACAGCTTCTTCTTCTTCTTCTTTACTAACAAAGTTTTTTCTTCCTTTCTTTGCTATGTTTATCTGAACGAAATTGGGGTCAGGATACCCAACTGATTTTAGTTTTTTCTTTAACAAAATAAAATTCCATTTTTGACTTAAAGTTTGGTAAAACTCATGGCAAGAGGATTTGAGGGCATGGGGAAAACGAAAAGAGGTAAAATATAAAACTTTCACTATACATATACTCGAACTCGACTTAAGCTATCAATTTTTTGATGAGAAAACTGTGAAAGTTGGTGGTGCGGCTTTTTGTAGATAGATTGAAAATTAGTTTTTGAGAAAGTTCTTATCGCGAAGAGTGTATGTAGTATATATGGATAAAGTTTTCTGTTGTGGCGATATTTTGTATTAGATTTACACACGAGGGGCCACCCGCCTCATCTTCATAATATAAGTGGAAATTGTATTGTAATCTAATTTTTTAAAATTATGTTATCGATAAAATTCAATTTTACAATAGAAAATATGAACAGATTTTTCAAAGTATGTTATAATGGTGATTGGTGAACAAGAGGATGTGTGGTGCAAGAGCGCGTGCTGTTGGTTGGAAAATGAGTTTTTCAAGCAGAAAATTAAATTACTATGTCTAATAAAAGTTGTTCTATCAATAATAATAATGAGAGCAGGATAATCTTCTTGTAATAAATCTCGTTTTGGTCATATTTATGAAAAAAGTTTTAAATATTTTATGATCGAAACAATTTTTTTTTTTGTTATATGAAGAAAGGTTGTTCTATGATTTCCTTTTTGTGTTCGATTTTTAGCTTATCTTAGAATAAATATCCTACATAACATATTTTGCTTTAAAAGCTTTTCCTTGTTTTGCAATCCATTAAAAGGTATACAACTTATCACAACTCAGCTTAGATCAAAAGTTATGAATCCAATCAAAAATGATTCTCAAACAAATTCAAATAAATCATAATTTTTAAAATAGAAGGAAATTCATTGCTTATTTTGAACTTTTTCTATTTATTAATTTTTTTTTTTTTGGATTTAAATGGTCATAATTTTTGATCAAAGGTGAGTTGTGATAAGTTATATACATTTTAAGAAACTGCAAAACAAGGACAAGCTTTTAAAAGCAAAAAATGTTATTGAGTAGGTAGTAGGCTATTTATAAAAGGTGCTCTTTCAAACGTTTGAAGTACAAATTAGCTAGCTATGTATATGGTGAAGATCATTAAAAATATTTCATTCTAAAATGTTAGTTTAACTATTAATCAGTATATAAATAAAAAAGATGCTAAAAATTAAAAAAAACAATTTTGGACAGGGTGACCCAAAAATTAAATCAAAGTAGAGGTTTTTCTAAGTATTTAGTATTTAAATATAACAGGTTATGAAATTCTAAAGAAAATAATTTAAAAAAAAAATGCACCTTGTACAACACGATATGAGTTGTTCTACATCAGGTTGGCAGTGTTTTTTTTTGAAAATATTGTTTGAGCAAGTTTAAACAAGAAATTAACGTTGGGGAAGGTTCTTGGTCATTGAAATGCGTTTTCAGTTTAACTAGACGTAATTTAAAGCCAACACCAAGTCCCAGATACCTTGCGGTTTTTTTTTTGTACACGCTTCCCTTTTATTTATAAACAAAAAAAGCTAAAAAAAAAAATATTACAAAAATTAATTTTCAAACCCTGAAAATTTCATGCTTTTAGAACCAAAACTCGAAAATATATGCAGCTTTTAACATTTGAGACAAATTCCGATTATCAAATATTTTCAAGCAAAATTATTGAAAAAACGCTGGTAGCGACCTCTAAATGGTGTTCGATTTTGAGTTTTTTGGTCTTAATTTTTTTTTTCATTCTAAGTTGCATAATATCGCCCGGTGCCGGTTGAATTTCGAGAAAGGTGTTTTTTTTAATCACCCTGATATACATAATATATCTATATTTCTCTGCTAATACTTTTCTCATATTATGCAAATTTTCCCGCTGTAGATTTTCTAGTGCGCACTTTTTCTCGAATTCAACTTTTCTAGTATGTGAACAATTATTTCGTGCGCTAAATTTTCGTAGATAAGTGACGTACAGTAAGAAATAACAATTAGATTTTTGAGCTGGAAATGCGGCTTAAATGCTCGCCTAAATTTTAGAAATTTGCATGGAAGATGAAATTTATTGCGATCTGCGTAGGTGCTAGGCTTTAAGTTAATAAAATAACAAGATATCCTGCAAAAACCCATAATTCAAATGGCCGAAAACACGTACGTAAAATTTGTGTCTTTCTGGGGAAAGAAAACAAAAATTTGAAAAGGACGGAATTGTTTGACTAACGACATGATGGTGTGATTTCAATTCACATATACAAATGAAGAATCGATCTTTTGATTTCCTATATACACTTGAAACAATAAAACATACCTACTCAATTAAAAAAAAAAAAAATCTTTTGAAAAACGAAACATAAACTCGTTGATTTATGATAGTCTATCTCTATACCGTGCAGTATCCATGTTACCATTACCAGTTTTTAACTCTTATCCTTTTTTCAATTCAAATAAAATTGTGTTGCTTTTTTTTGGGAATGTTGGTGCGAAGAGTATTTTTTGGTTTGGTTTGGCGCGTATATATAAGGTCTAAGCGATGTTTATTGATGCTTCTTCGGTTTACATTTTGTGCTGTGAGACTTTAATGGAAAATGGTTTTTTGAATTTTTCATTTTAAGTTGATGGCTAGTGAATTTATACACCAAGAAATTCTTTTCGAAATGGGATAACGGGTAATGCATTTTAAATAACCCGGATATGCGGATTTTTTGTCTGCTCTTATGGCGAACATAACAAGAAAAAATGTTCATTTTGGCACATATCCTTCAGAGATTGATGTTTGGCATGTTTGTGCGTATGTGTACACTCTGTGACGTCTGATTGTGGTGGCCATTATTTTTTTTAAGAATAACATATAATACTATATTAGTTTAATGATAATAAATAGGCTGAACAAACAACATTAGAAATCATAATATCAATTGCGAAATAATACAGAAAAACATACAAGAAATTTAAGTTGATAAGCCTGATTCTAAAACCAATCATTATAAACGACCTTAATCAATTAATACCTACTCAGGCTCTGTTTCGCAATCGAACTAAGTGTCACTTAAGTGCTCAAATATAGAAAACTAATTCCCAATTTCACAGTGTAAACTTATAAAAATAAGTGACACTTATAAATAAAATAAATAAATTTGGTGGCGGAACAGCTCATGTAGAATCAGGGCCTAGTGAACATGGTTGTCACTTTGGTCATGTGTGACCAAATTTTGTCATTATTTTTGCACTTTGTCATAAATAATAAAACCATTTGAAAATTTTTTTACAAAATCAAAAAAAGAAACTCTACTTTAATTTGTATGCAACGTCTGATGTAAACGGTGCATTAATTTGTTTAATTGAACTCACTGAATACACATGCAAGATCACTGAATGTACAATAGAAACACTGAATGCATTCATTGGGTACGTTCAATGCATTACGTTTTACATCTGAATTTTCGTAAGATAAAAAGAGTATTAGCCAAACCACAACCACGCGTCAGGTCGCTCTGACTTTGACATATTGAATAGAATTGAATTGAATTTTTATTGAGACTTTTAGAAAATTTTACAAAGGGTACAATTCAGAGAATATCTTTACTTAGCAAAGCTACGTTAAACTGCGGCTATAATGTATTGCCTGCTCTATCTATTTACATTTTTGAGAAGCCTCATGGCTGTCACTTATAATATGTAAAAACATATAGTCATTCTGCTCTTGCTCAGGAGCAGTATTTCGGTTACGTGTTGGCTAATGCAACGGATAAAAAATATACATATATACAATACCTACAAATACAAATACCTTAAAACTGACATGCCATAGAATATATTTATATACATAAAATCACGTGTTATAGAGCGAGAGCGCTCTATGTAGAATTTTCAAATTTAATGAAATCACTTTTGCATGAATAGGTACATTGAATAATTTAAGATAATTCTATTTTTACATAAATTCACTTCTACGAATTGTTATAAATGATTTTAAAACAAATTTTAGCGGCAATATAAAATGAATATAGAATATGTGAAGGATATAACTTAGTAGAAACACTAAAAACAATAACATTGAATAATATAAGAGATAATTCACTTTAACTCATTATGAGCAGTAATAAAGATGTAATACACTTTAAGAAATTTTATCATATGATGGTCGTCTCATAGATTTGGTATGATGCAGGGCGGTCATCCTTTGTCCAATATTGTGATGAAGGTTTGTCATCTGTTTTTAGCACAAGGTTGTGGGGTGCTGGTAGTCTGGGGGCTTGATTAGCAGTTGCTGGAGTGTATGATCATCTCCGGTTTTTGGTCCAGTTGGAATCCTTCCCCCAGAGAAGTTCCACGCTAGGATTTCATGTGGGCAACACGTCAGTCACGGCCACATGACACAGTTGTTAGCGGGTAATGTGATACCACGCCAGAGTCCCGTTTAAACGGGATAGGCTCAAAGTCTAGTTCAAGCGGCACAGCTTGTAAACTAGCTTTTCAGTTGCTGGAGTGTATGTACAACTCCTGTAATCACCCAGGTGGACTCCTCTCTCCACAGAGTACCAACTTTCGATGAAAATAATTATTAAGAAATAATTTACTTTTATGTTTAAAAAAAACTTTTTTAGCAAGGTTGTGCCGACACAACCTGCTTCGTTGCCTCCTCGAAATAACTCCTCCATATTGAATAGAAACAATGGGCTCTTATGAAGCAATCTGCAATGTTACCTCACGCTTCGCGTTCGCTTTAAATCGTAAATATCGTAAGCCGGAGCGCGACGCCCGAATAGATCTATTTTCTATTCTGGTGGCGCTTTGACAGCTCAGCTGGCTCACAACAATCATCTTTTTTTTAATCCATTCCTATCGGCTGTGAAAGTTTTTATTAAAAGAAAAATACAAATTAAAATGCAATTGGTAATCATTTATTTAATTAAAAAAAAATGTATGATATTTTTGTGTGAGTGACTTAAGTAGATATTAAATGCAACAATTACCGCAGAAATAAAAATTATTATTATTCCTACGACCGTGTGGTTTGTTAAGTGGTGCTTCAACATCCAGATTGTATTGGATTCTTGGAAATTAATTTGCTTATTTTATAATTCCTGTAGATACATAAACCTATGTAGATAAGATTTTAATAATTGGATAAAATAAAAAACATTAAAAGAAATCAAATTTAAAGTGAAATCTTCCTGTGTTCTATTTATTTCATTCTTAAATACCTACAAACAATTGTCTTGATGCTCAACAGCTGTTTTGGAATTTGGAAGTACCTACCCTTGTTTGGTGGACTTGTTTGATTTAGGCAATTTTTGTATCGTTCCGGAGAATGAATTTTCTCTGCTTTTTGTACCTGTAATGCCGTATTCTCACTGGTCTTATTTTGAGTGTTAGGAAAAACAACACAAGATCCGACTTTTAAGGGTAGATGACTGTTTTAATTTACAAATGGCGCCAGTAGTGTAAAGAAACAAATATGAGTAGGTACATACAAATAAAACAAACAAATGGAAAAAAGAGATAGGTATATAACAATATTGTCACTGCGATCGTTGTTTTATCTCTTCCGTATTACAGTACAGTCACAAAAAAGGAGACGATCAAAAGAGAGTTTTTTTAATTTTTTTGAATGAAGTGTAAACAGGCAGTGGCATTTCATTCCGTTTTGTGAATTTTTCAAAAGAAAAAGAAAGAAAAACAATTAAATGTGTGTAAGTAATTGTTTTGGGACTTTAACCTTACTACAATGGATAAATTTAAAGTAGTCCCATATTGCAGACATAAAGACGAACATGTTCATCTTCGAAAATTGAAACAAGTCGTATGAGCTTTGTTCCATTTCTCAACGTTTCTCGACCAATTTTATCGATGCGAAAGTTACAGAACGTATAGGCACGGGATTTGATCTGGGAAAATAAAATACAGCTAGTAATAATAATAATTAATAATTTTTCACACCCCGATTAAAAATAAGAAGTCATTCTTCGAATTACTTGTAAAAGTTCAAAATTCTTGAAGAAAGGTTTTTGTTAACTTGCATTGTGTGAATTTCGTAAGACAGTTGTTTCATATTCCATTGAAATCAAAAAGAAAACATCGATGGAAAAAGACATTAGTAAATACTTTCATTAGCAAAGCTATTCATTTCAATTGTTGTTAGTACCTAAATAAAACCATATAAAAACAGGGACATTTTTGGTTCCCTATTATCTGCAAAGAACTTGCGCAATGTTATTTTAAGGAAACAGAACTTTTATTCTCTCATATAAGTAGCTTTTCAACGCCTGAGGTTTGAAGCTACATTACGTTTTGCAAATTCTTAAGGTCGCGCTTTATGACACATGATATCGTAAAATATCGTAAAGTCGGTGAAAAGCCTGTCAAAAGCCCGAGCGCCCGAAGCGTGGTTGTGGTTTGGCCATATTATAGGTTGAAATGAAAGTAAAATAATAAAACAAAAGTAGAAAGAAATAAAATTAATGCGCTAGTATTGGTGAATAATGAAATTCTCGCTATGTTTGCTCTTTGTGAAATTATTTTCAAATGATGTCGGTACGGAAGCAGAGAGAAAGAACTAATAGAGATTAGAGAGAGTCAAATTCGATGGCGGCTCTCTTTTAGCCTATAAGCTACGATGTTGCGCAGTGCTTCCACCCTATTCCTTTAGCAGTAGATCTATTGCACTTAGCCGCAAACGAAAATCTACTGCGCAGCAAAATGAATCTACTCCTCTTTTATTATTGAGTTTTTTCAATAAATTTAAATTCATAAATGGCGAATATAAAAGAAAATAAGGCCAACATATTTATTATTTTCCAAATGAAATGTGATTTTTTTGATAATTTAATATCTATTTATAACAATTATTACAATAACTTCCAATGGGAAATTAATACATATGTAGGTACATATATATGAATTCTCCGAATGAAATGCTGTTTTTTTGTTACTTTATTTTAAGAAATTGTTTTTTTTTTTTTTCTGTGGAGTTCGTTTTTGAATTATATAATTGTAATGTTTCCAGATTATTCTGTTTTTATTCGTAAATAGGTGAAAACATATACACACCGATAGGAATTTAATAAGTTATAAAAAATGTAAACAAAAGGTTTCGAGGGGACGCGTTCGACGGAGACGAGGAAATTTGACTCTCTCTATTAGTTCTTTCTCTCTGGTTACGTTTAGTTACGCTTCATCTGAATTTTCAGACAAGAAATTCTCATCTGAAAATTCAGAGGCAAGTTGTTTGTGGTGGGGGGAAGTGCCAAATCAGCTGAGGTACTACACATAAAAGTGGAGCTTTATAATTTTCGTCTGGTTGGTGGTTGATTATTTTAGTTTTCGTCATGAAAATTCAATACCTATTTAAAATGAACGAACTTTTTGTTTATTTTTTTGTGTTTAGTTTTCTATATTTTTCTATTAGTACTGTGTTTACAAATATTTCGGACTTGAATTATTTTAGTCATTTTTAGCAACAGTTGGTCATTTTTATTTAAAATTTTGGACCCAAACTTTATTTTCAAGTGGCAACTTTGCTAGTGACTTACAGCTCTTACTTGTAGTTATTTGGCAAGATGCCAGTGCTGTATGTTTTGGAAAAGGAATTTCCAAAAAAAAAAAAAAATGTTGACTTAAATCAAGTGAATTGAAGTGTATGCATATGAAAGAGATTTATTTCATAGAAAAGGGAACAATTTCAAGTTTCGAAACACAATTCCTATGGTATATAAGAGGATAAAAACTCATATTCACAAACGGGTGTATACTATTATATGTACGTATGGCGGAAATAGCATCATATGGAAATCGTGTCGAGCCTAATGTTGTTGATCAATCAATCACGGCTATTGATGGGTTTTAGTTGGAGCTATATAAAGGTATGGGTTTTATTTTAATGTTCTTGCTGAGAGGTTGTTGGGAGCGTATCAGCGTTGCCAATTTCGGACAAAATTCGAAGTAGATTTGAAGAAAAAAAGTATATACATACATAAATCTATATTAACATAAAAACGGATAAACAAGAAGTATGATTTGGCCTTTTTTTGAAAATTGAAGTAGGTTGAAACAAGGATTTTTAAAATGAAGTCGATTTCAATATTTTGCTGATGGTGAAAGTACGAAGTAGATTTTAAAAATTTATCAAAAAAAGAAGTAGATCTACTTAAATTGAAGTAAAGTGGTAACTTTGGAGCGTATAGTCTGTAGAATTTAAAAATGTTCATCTATAAGGTACATTTTGAAGACCAAAAAAATAATTTAGCTTAAATTCTAATCTATAATATTTTTACGATTGATACGTAACTCAACAACGATTGGGTGACGTAATGTAAAGGAATCTACAAATTGCATACTTCTTGGCTTTTTTAACAGCTTCCAATAAAATGCAAAAACAAAACTAATTCACTAACAAATCAGAAAAAATGTATAGTCCAACGCAAAAGAAATGAAACCATAGGTACCTACTCCATTTGGCTTTATTATGCCTGGGGCCCAACTATGTAACTCGATTTTACAATAAAAATGTTCGAATTCGCAAAATCTAAGCTCCCTAATTCTTTAGGAAACGCATATAAACGGAAATAGGACAGCGCTAGTTGAAGATTCTGTGGCAAAAAGTCGAAAGCACCAAAATTTGATCCCACTTTCATACACATTACCACTTAAAATATGCATTGAAAACAACTTTCGAATGGATTCGAAAGTAGAAGCGAGTTACAAAGTAGGGCCCCTGAACACATTAGAATGCTGCAACTGAAACTGGAACAGCTGTGAAAATTAAAAAAATGTCGTACGTTTTATTTTTATGTGCCGAAATGCTAAGATCTTCCTATATTATATATTTAAAGTTTCTTATTCTATTTAATCGATAAAGATCTCGAGAGAAATTCAAGGCAAAGGCCTCCCGGGTCTTTGAGAAAAACGGCAAAATAGAAAAATGAGTAGAAGGAGCTCTGAAAACGACGAAAAAAAATGTATCGTTACAATTTTATAATTATTACTTCCACCGAAACATGGAAAATACTCACAGCAATTGAAATATCGTTGTTGTTGTTTTCTATTCTATTCTGTTTCTGCGGCTCTGAAATTCTGTGTGAAAGTTTCCTTTCTATGAACTGTAAGTGCCTGTTTACATTGGCCTTTTACTGAAAGGCGCATCCGGTGAAACATGTAGATTTTATGTGCGTGGAAACGAGAAAGATTTTGGGAAGGAATCTACCCTTCTCGTTTCTAAGCACACATAAATCTATCTGTCTCACTGGTTGCGCCTCTCATTAAAAGGCTTGTGTAAACAGGCACTAATGTCCAATTTCATAAACAATCACTAAAAGCACTTTTATCGAAAACCCTTTTAAATTTTATCAGGCCCATAAATATTTTCAGTTTCACCAATCTATAAAAGGGAAATTTCAGGGAAATTTTTGTTAAAATCGAATTTTCTTCACATCCCTGGAAAAATAAATTGATTTTTTCTTTCTAATAAGCGAAATGTATGAGAAAAAATGAGAAAGCATTATGTATTGAAACAAATGCCAAGAATTGCAAAAAAAACTTCTTCAAGATAAAAAAATAAACATTTGTCGCTGGCGAAATGTTTTTATAAAGTGAGTTTTAATTAAACTTAATAATGAATGGACAATGGACATATAAGAAGAAGAGAAATCAATATCGTCATAGTCGAAGAATGGATTGCTATGAAGTTACGAAATCCGGAATACTCTTGCACGGCGAACTAGTATGTGTTGATCTTCATCGTCGGATGACGACGACGACGACGACGCACGCGACGACCAATCTATTATTTCAAATAAAAAGCAAATCATTAAAATATTGTTATTAACATGCAAAGTCGAAATTTGTTTACCTTTTCATTTTGTATCTCCAAAAAATAAAAATTTAAATGTTTCAAAATTTTTTCTGCAATTACTTTCAGCTGGTATATCCACTTGTTAACTGCCTATGATGACATTTCAATGACACTTTTAAAATTTAATGAGCCAAAAATGGGCATTTAATTTATAAGGGTGTCTAAAAGCTTGTTTAATTTAAAAGTGCTTGCCGAAACCAAAAAATCCCATTTTAAGGTTTAGAAGCCTGTTAAATGTTTAAAAGTCCTTCGTGAAATCGGCCATAAGAAATTTAAAAACCTATGTAGAATATAAAGTTTACTAAAGCTAAGTACAGTCAGTGAAAAAACTGTTCCAAGTGTCTTACAATCGTCTGAACACACAATTTTTATCATTGTCAGTCGATTATAGGACATTGTCAGATGTTTTAATTGAAAAGTCTTACAATTGCTGACAATTTCTTCATTGTTCGAAACGTCAATGAGTTGGTTAAAGAGAGATAAAAAAATAGCTGACAATCAAATTGGGAAGAAATCTACCAACCGTGTGAACGGACAGTTTTTCTTTGTAAGAAATATGTCAATTGTCAGCTAATTGTTAGCTATTGTCAGACCATTGACAGTTCTGACAATATTGTAAGATCTGACAATCGTCAGTACTTAGCTTAAGAGTAATTTGGGGGCCTCCTTGGATTACCAATGGGGCCACAACAGTTCAGTATTTAGAGATGGAGCCCCAACTATGTATAGTTTCGTTTAAAGTGTCTGAGAGTATTGTGAGGCCGAAACTGATAAATTATAATAAAATTAGTGTGGGAGCCCCATCAGCGAAACTATAGTTTTTGTTAAAATAATTCTGTTGGGACAACAACAACTTTATCGTCATTTGGGGACCCCAAACAGAACTGTGTTGGCTTCCTGAGATTCCTTTGGGACCACAAAAGCTGTATATTTACTGTAAGGCTCTTAGAAGTAAAATTTTATGAGAAAGTTTTCTTTTAGAAGAACGAAAGTACTGCAGGCAAAGTTGTGACTTTACTGCAATTGCAGTAGTTCTACTGCATTTTTTCGAAAAAAAATCTACTACCTTTAAAATGAAATCTACTGCACTTTAAGTTTTACGAAAAAAAAATTTGTTATGTTTATTTAAAGAGAAATGAATATTTATTTTATTATTTTAAATTAGCGTACCGGCCACTATTATTGGCACCCCTAAGGAAATTTTTAACTTTGAACAACCATATTTTTTGCGTTTATAGAGTTATAAAAATAATTTTTACATTAAATTAATTATGCGTTGATTTAGTTACTAAAATTAAGGTTTTGTTAATAAAAACCATTTAAAAATATTAAAATAAAAAAAGCTATCAAAAACCACAATTATTGGCACCCTGATACAATTATGGTCACCCCAAGACCACAATTATTGGGTCCCTTCAAAACAGAACAAAAATGATGTTTAATCAATGGTTTACTGATTTATTCATACATTTAAGACGTTTTATTTTAATTAAAAAGTAAAAGAAAAATAATGGTAATAATATAAATTAATAAATGAATTAATACTATATATTTTAAGAGGAACTTTGATTTACTTAATATTGCTTTTTATTTTATATTTATTGTTAAAAAAAATAAAGATTATCAAGCTATAACAAATGCATAAAAACATAAGGAAAATAAACAAACAAATTATTTAATTCGTTTCAAGTTATAAAAATTTAAATAATAAAAATAACGGTTGAATGATACAACTATTGGCACTCATAAAAGTACAACTATTGGCAGTGTCAATAGTTGTAGCTACATAGGATACAATTATTGGCACCCCCCTGACAATAATTGAACCCTAGTTTTTTTTGGACCCAATTATTGGCACCCTTTTTATTTATAAAACAAATAATTTTTTTAACAAAATATATTTAAAAATAACTTATTTAATATATTATTATTGTAATTAAAAAAAGTTTTCATTAAACAATTTGAAAGAAAGTAGTGAAAACAAACTTACAAAATTGTGTGTCCTTAACGAAAAAAATGGAAATTTCGATGGTTTTTTTTTGTCGAACGTGGTTACTCTTTTAATTATAAATCAGAACTGTGATATAAATATGCAAGTTGAAAACAAAAAATAAATCGACCAATTCGGACAAAGGGGTACTGAGAAAATCAATATTGAATGATGGGGTGCCAATAGTTGGGTCAAAAATTTGGGGTGCCAATAGTTGTAGTCGGTACGCTATTTATGTTTATTTATGTTATTTCTTATTTATATTTTGAAAATATAAAAATCTACTGCGAAAAAGTTTAATCTACCGCGTTTTTTTTTTTGCAAATCTACTTCGGACATTTTTTAAAAAAGTTCCATCGCTGCTGCAGAGGCCCTTCATGATCTTGAAGTTTGAAGATGGCCCATGCCTGCCCCTGTATTCTGAGTCCCGTTTATAAAGTTCATTTTGATCGGATTGAAAAAATCCAAAGAAGATTTAAGAAATTCATATTTGAAAAAATGCGCTGGGATTTCAGCCCTTGTTACGAGGATAGATGAAAATTACTTGAATAGATTAAAAAAAAAAAATTCATAGTGTATAAGAGCTAGAGTCTTCTTACAACAAAGAACTCATATTTTGATAATTTATGGTCATAATAAGGTCATTTTATTATCCACATGATCTCATCCAGATCAAATTTTAACTGCACGTAAATACAAAAAGCAACATGCAATCCTGCTTTTCATCTGGATCTATTTCAAGATCCAAAAACTATTAATTTTTTATTATTATTATGGTAAGGTAGTGTAAACTGTAGTACAAAGAAAAAGGCAAACAAACACATGAAAAATATTCGACCACAATGAAAAAAAGAGATAGTTATATATCACTGGCTGCCACTGTGATCCTATTTGTTTTATTATGAAGATCTGATCCAGATCAGATCATGTGGATAATAAAATTTAACTAATGATATTTTATCAAGGTTTGTCTATTATTTATTTAAATAAAGTATCTTCAAATATTGATTTCTTTAATCTTAATCGTAAAACCGAGATATTATATTTATATTCACTCTCTTTATTTGCTCTTGGAGTGATGATATCTTTTAGTTGTAATATTGCTTGTAGATTAAATAAATAAATTAATTTCTCATTTCGTCGTCGTTTTTAAAGAATTAAGTTCGCTACAATAGGCGAGTTTTTTTTCTAAGCACTGAGTAAAATGGATGAAAAAAACGATTCAAGGCTAACAAATTTACATGTTAAATCCAACAACAACTAATCCCCAATGGGCTTAGTTAAACTCAGATATTTTTCGGGGATGACTTAAGCGCGGAGAAAACTGTATTATCGGCGTGAATTACATACCTACATTGTTATCGATATTTTGTATAGAATCTCCATTTTTTTCCTGTTATGGCGTCGCTAATCCGCTATATCGTTTTTTTTCAACAAATTCCTTCCAGGATTGGAAAAAAACACACCTAATTTTGGTTAAGACATTTTTTACCAAGAATTTGAAAATAAAAATAAACCTCATAAGTCGTTTTTCCATGTTTTTCAGAAATCAAAATAAATCTGTAAAATTTTGTATGGCGATATATGGTAAGACCTTTTGAATTTTTCCTTTTTCTGTAAAATGTTCAAAACAACATTGTTACTGATAATTTTTTTGCATTAATAATTTTTTTTAATAATTTTTCGACTTACGAGGTCCTACACTATAACTGTCAATATGTAATTGAAAATGGACAAATATTTTCGAGAAAAATGACATTAAATCAATAAAATAAAATTTAAATAGCCTTTAATGATATTTTAATTGAAAACATTCTTCTATTAATTATAGTTATAACTTTTCAATTTCTCAGTAAAACGAAGGTATGTTCATCTAAATTTTAGAAAATTCAATTTACTGTATTATAATAATTTTTTAGAAGTTCGTTTGTTAGACTAAGGTATGATTCGGAAGTTATGGCGAAAACGCTTTCAACCTTGTTTTGGTGATGAGGAAAATCTGCGCGAAAATGATTCCATTAAAGTTAATATCAAAAAGACAGAAAAAATAGACGGTGTCACGCCTTTTTGGGGCAAATTGGACCCCATGTGGGGGTTTTTCTTTTTTAGTTAAAAAAAAGACCATAATATAACTGTAAAAAAAATCGGGTTTCTTTCTTAACTCAGAGTATTCAGAGCTCCAATTTTGTGTTTCTTTTTTCGCTCTGAGCATGTTCAGAGCACGCTCTATAAGCTCAGAAAAGATGATAGACCAGATGGAGAATTTTTTCGAAATTAACTTTAATTAAAAATAAACTTACAAACCACCTTACTAGCTGAACACAATGCAAGGGAGGACTGAGTTTATAGAGGATTTTTTTATCTCAGCCAGGCCTCCTTTTGAATTTTTTCAGAGGTAACACTTAGCAGTGGCGTAGCAAGGGAGGGGGGAGGGGGGGGGAGCGGTTAGATCGCCCCGGGTGTCACCCATTTGGGGGTCGGTTTAAATTCAAAGAATCAATATTCAATTTCTGTGAATTTAATTGTACACTGTATATTAACCTAAATTTTCAAACGAAAAACACGCAGTGTAGTTTTCCGGTCAAATTGACAGGTTCGCATATATTAAATGTACACTAGTGATTATACAGTTTGCAGTAAAAAATCTTTTCTAACATTAAAATAAAAAAGAATCTCACGAACGAGCGTGACTGTTTTCATGGTTTCCCTGGTAAAATATCCACCAAAAAGCACCAATAATTTAAAACTAAAATTGAGAGGAAATAATGTTTGTTTATTTGAAACACTTTTTGTTATTAAAATTGAATTGAGATAAAAATAAAATTATTCACTTCACATGAATACACTTTCATCATAATATACCTAGTAGGTATAGAAAAGAACGCACATAACGAAATAAAATATAAGTTAAGTACTCGAAAACTCCATGGAGATGGACACCGAGTTGTTACTGAATCAAAATTAAAATCATTTCATTAAAATTTTTGGGAAATATATTTTCTAACCTTTGTCGTTATCGTTTCGAATTGCAGGTATATAAGTTGGTGGTACATACAGAAATTTGGATTTTTGCAATCAACCAGGAGTGTCCCTGTCCAGCCACGCGGAACAAACGATTTATGCTTCGATAAATCATAAAAGACCATTTTTTGGAAAGTAACCTTTATGCCTTTTGCTTGGATATACTCCGGTGGCGCACGGGCAACATTCAAAAATTGGATGACATTTCGCCATAGAATTCGTGGAATAAAAATACCTACACATACATACATACATACCTATCAATGTTGTGAGTGAGCCATATATTTCGATAGTGCGGGGCTCTTCATTCAAATGACTCATGTACTCGTATGCTGGAAAATAAAAACGATATTCGTTCGATATTCAAAGGGAAAATGAGTTTTGTTTGTGCGAGACGACAGCAAAGAATTTTCACGGTCCATGGACTAATATGAGAGATTTAAGGCATAAAATGAAAAAGCGAAATTATTAAAATATTTATTTATTATTTCATCAGCAGCTATAGGTGAACTCCGAACCAAGGTTGTCGCTGAGCGATTTTAGTCGTATTTTGACCCCTTTTCTTGCATCGTGCTTTTTTTTGTCCTTTTTTAGAAATCTTGCGACTTATCTGACCCTATCTCTATAGAAAATCGCACATGGACTAAATTAACAATTCAATTTTCAATTAAAATTTACTGAACATATTATTTACAATTTACCCTTACAACTATAAAGATACAATGATAACTTTACATTTGTTGGCACAGAGGGGCCTAACCGGTGCAGTACAATAAAAACCCGCGGAAATAAAGCCCACGGGTCTTATTTCCCAAAATAAAGGGAAATAACATCCGTGGGCTGTTTTTCCTTTTAGAAATGGAAACAAAAGCTGTGGGTTTTAATTCCTCTTTCTTATGGGTTCAATTCAAAGAATAAAAAGGACAAGTTACTGTGGAGCCTGCCTGTCGACTAAACATACCCTAAGTGAAGCAATAGAGTTGCGTGAGCGGTACAAAGCTCCCCCAAAAGGGTGTTAAAATCCTTGGAAGCGTGCCACCCAAGTTACTGTTATGTTTAAAACTATTGACAAATTCAAAAATTTTAAATTACCGTCTAATTTCTTCACAGAAGTACTAAGCTATGCCAGTACCCTGTACCTAGTCTAACTAGACCAGTAAATAGCTCTGATACTCGGTCCCAACGAAAAGTTAGTATAGTAAAACCCGCTTAAGAGAAACGGCAAAATATCACAGTCCTTCTTTAAGCGGGTTTTCCCGTTTTCCCCTTAAACGAACTCCACTTAGGTGACAAAAATTCACTTAAGCGGATTTAAAAATTCCAAAAACGGTTGTGACATATCAGAAATTCAAATATCATTTTCGTGGTGAAATATATTTTTTCTGTTAGATGCAATTTTTTTTCACTTAAGAGTTTTTTTTCAATGAAAAATATAAAATTTAATTGAAAATATAGGTGTGTTCCTTTACTTTAAAACTCTGTGCATTTGTGTGAATTTCTACGTCATTTTATTTTTTTTATATGAAGTTTGACAGACTTTGGTGTAGAAATTCACAAAAATGCACAGTTTCAAAGTAAAGGAACTAGGCTTATGTTTCAAGTATCCGGGTTTTTCGGGGTATCCGGGTTTTTCAAGTTTCGTTTACCTAAGCGGAGTGTTTTAATTGATCGACAACTAATACCCGCACTATCGAAAAAAGTGTTTCAGATAAGTGGGTTTTTCTCTTAAGCGGATTTTACTGTACCTGAGCATTTCTTCACATCACTAATACCGGTACTAGGACTATATTTTGACATATTTTGACATATTTTGACATATTTTGACAGTGATAGACCGTGTGCTGGCAGCAGATTTTTGACGCGAAAGGAAACCAAACGATATTGATGTCATAATTAGTTCTGGCGAAGGTGATAACGAATAGATACGTTCGTCTGCCATGCCAGTACGTATAGTGGCAGCGTTACCGAGAAAAAGTGCATCAAAATTAAAAATTTTCTGAAAATAGAATTAGAGAAACCTATTCAAATGCCTTGCATTCTAGACCTAGGCTCCCTAGGGGGCCGCCAAACCCCCAACAGACGTCACCAAAATGCAATTTTTTTTGCCGTTTTGGGAAACTACCTAAAATGTATCTCAAACTCTCTGATTTCAAATGTGTACACGATAGAAGATTAAGTGGCCGCAAAATCCGCTACAGATGCGATTAAAATCGCGAATTTTTTTATAGAAATTTGTAACTGATATACCTAATACACTAAAATATATAGCAATCGAAAGGGCTTCACTACCGCAGTGTAATTATAGAGTGTGTGAAGTTAGCCCCCCTTTTTTGTTTAGCATTCAAAATTTTATTAAAATTCATTTTAATTAAAAAAATTTAATTAAAGTGCATTTTAGTGAAATTTTTCATATTAAAAATGATTTTTAAGAAACGAAAGTCTGGAACAATTTATAAGAGCCCTGGAATAACTTGGAACAAATTGCGTTTATATTTTGTACCATATCATATTATGTATTCATCAAACCAATACGATCAAACATCTTTCAAAAGATATGCTCTTTAAAAGTGTATTTGTATACCATAGACCTTCAGAGTCAGTTTCCACAAATAACGAGCTTCTTAAGAGCAAAAGAATGCCCTCAAACTCAATGATTTAGCTGCAAATGAGCTCGAATTTATCTCTAAATGTGCTTCTGGAGCTCATTATTAAAAATTCGAGCTTTAGGGCCAGTTTCACAGTAAAGTAAGTGTCACTTAAGTTCCAGATATGGAAAACTAATGCCCGATTTCACAGTGTAAACTTATCGGAATAAGTGACACTTAAGTCTCCCATATTGGACACTTAAGTTCCACTTACTCAGACCTTAAAACTACGTCTAAAGTCCATGAATGGGAAAATTAAGTGCCACTTATTTAGTTAAGTATGCACTGTGAAACTGGCCCTTAATGTCGTTTTACATTGGTTTAACTCAGGGATTCACTAATTCTAAAATCCAATGGAACAATGCTAACTACTTCTACTCTATTTAGAAATTTTTTCATTGTATTGGTGAATCGTCGTGAACATTTCATGTTATCGAACAGGCATACAATCAAACAGATTCCTATGTTTGCTTTTGACATTTGAGTGAGTTTGTTTTGAAGTTATAGCTTAAATGTATTAGTGCTTCTTGAGTGGATTCTGATTTCAAATCGATTCTGATTTCAAGCTAAATTTTCTTCTGATTAGCGTCGGTTGACCGTTTTTTTTTTGCCAATGGAATGGTTTCAGAAGAGTTCTTTCTGATTCTGGACGCTTCCAGACGTCCAATGAAAAACGACATAAGATTAGCTCTGGAAAAGGGAAGCGCTGTTAAAGCCTTTAAAGAACAGAACTAAAAATGTTTCTGGGGTATGTATTGCTGGTATATTGTATTGCTGTATAACCTATGTAAAATTCATAGTTTTCGGAACTTGTAAATTATATTAAACAAAATTTAAATAAACATTTCTGCTAAATACCCAATTATTATATCAACATCAGCAATAATATACATGTGCAATGCATTTATTTTGTACATACATTCATATATATCTATCAAATAGATGTATCGAGCGAACAAATAAAGATAACATAAAATGGATTATGTGCATTGAAGCAAATAATTCCATTCCCTTTTGTTTTCTTTGATATTTTTTTTTCTGTTGCTTAAAACTACAAATTATCAAATAACATTATAGAGAAGGGTCTTTATTCAGGGACGTAGTCAAAATTTTCAAACAGTTTTTTGGCTAAATATTAATAAATTATTCTCTTAACCAACATGAAACTAATACAAACATCAAGCTTTGTATCTTTCTTTCTTAAGTCCGCCATTTTGAATTTTCGTACTACTGCCTCCATTTTCGAAATACATAAAGTAACTACTAGAAGTTTTTCAAACTCCTCTCTTCTATATAGAACTGAAAAAAGATCTTAGGTAGGTATATATAGTCAGAAACTATTGAGTTTCCTCTTTTGTAAGCAAGGACTTGCTAATAATTGCCAATTTATGTTTGTTAATTCAAAGCTTAATAAATTAGAATTTCTTTAGCTAGGAGGGGGAGTTAAAGTTCAACCCCTTCAGCATTAGATTGGAGCCCCTCTTCTTTCTATACCTACGTTACACGTACCTGGATGCATTCATTTGCCATATTTCTTCGATTTATAGCACATTTCAATTTATTGGTATTAATTAAGAATGCATATATCGAAAAACAGGAAAGCATTTCAAAATTGGTATGCTAAATAGGAAAAACAACACACAAGAAAAGAAGGCATATCATATATACATACCTTACCTACATATACTATAATATTTGTTGACACAACCCGATCCATAATTCCATAACAAAATTGATACATTTTGTCGAGTATAGGAAGGCATGTGCGTATGGATGTGTTAACCATTTCATGCTCATGCTCATGCATAAAGGTTTTAAGATAACTAGACCCTTGGGAAACATTTTACTTAAAAGATTGTAAATCATCTTCATTTGCACGAGCATATATAGGACATGCATATGAATTGGATGTGCATTGTACACCTATGCACATCTATGTCTATCCTACATATTATGCACATATATTTAAACAACAAAAATTGATATCTTTTCATTTAAAATATGGTTTAGAAAATATGAAACACACCAAATACCGTATAGATACTTTTTATATCTATCGGATGTGTTAGGAACATATATGTAGGTCTCTAGAAGAAAAGTTTCATTCAGTTGATTGAATGATATAGGAATTTTGATTGGATTGTTCCGAACATAATAATTTGTGTTGATTGGATTGGGGCATATTCATAGTCATATTTTAAATCCAAGTCTAACTGAACCGTAGTCAAAATTTAAGACCCATGTGTGCCCAAACGGTAGCTGTAAAATATAATAATGTGCTATCTCGCATGAAACAGTTTTTTTTACTTATTACCAGGATAGGATTTGGCTCAATTTGCATTTTTTTGAGCAATCGTATGCCACTTTAGACTTTAAACAAACATGTTTCGGGTACTGGTGATATCGAATACATATATGTAATTTATTTTGCCTTTTTGTTTTGTTGTTGCTTTTTTTGCCTTTTCTTATATTTTTCCTCTTTTCAAATATACACACAAAAAGTAAATTTACTTAATGTAAATCACTGATGAAAATAGACTTTTGTCGATTGTACTGAAAATATAATAGAATAGTACTGAAACGGACGAAATAGTACCTACTCAACTTTTTTATATGCATAAAATAGAATTAAATATAAATATCTTACTAAAACAAAAATAAATAAAAGTTACACATAAACATATGTATATTTCATTGATGCAAGTAAAATAAATATTATGCATATAAAGGGTGTTTGTTTTAGACGTGTGGTTTTCAAGAAGAAATAAAACGCATATAATTTAATGTTATGGCCAAGATTTTAGCTTTATTATAAAGATAAGGGTTTGCCATTATGTTTTAAAAATGATTTCGGGCAAGTGGCCGCCACGTTTGACTCGAATAAATTCCAACCGAGAGGTTCAATTTTCGACCACTTTTTGCAGGAATTGGGGCCGTATGTCAGCAATAGCGCACCGAATATTCTCTTCCACGGCGTCAATCGTTTCGGGCTTATCTGCGTAGACAATCGACTTTACATAACCTCACAAAAACTAGTCCAGCGGTGTTAAATCGCACGATCTTGGAGGCCATGCCACAGGCCCACGACGCAAGATATGCGCTCAACAAAAGTTTCCTTCAATAAGTTGATTGTTTCGTTGGCTGTATGGCATGTTGCGAGGTCTTGTTGGAATCAAAGGTCGTCCACATCAACATCCTTCAATTCAGGCACAAAAAAGTCTTTAATCATGACTCTATAGCATTCCCCATTGACTGTTACATTATGGCCGGCTTCATTTTAAATATGGACCAATGATTCCCTCTGCCCATAGAGCACACCAAACAGTGACTTTTTGAGGATGTAACGGCGCGGCGGCGCGGCCGGAGCGTCTCAACAATGGCTTGTGGATTATGATTTATGATCACTCCAAATACGACAATTTTGCTTATTAACGTACCCATTCAACCAAAAGTGAGCTTCATCACTGAACAAAATTTTCTTGTGAAAATCGGGATCGGTGGCCATCTCGTTGTGCGAACCAAACCATTATTTTGGTAATAAATTTGCACGATTTGCAAACGTTGTTCAGGAGTAAGACGCTGATTACATGAAGACTTTTTCGTCTTATGTTCTTTTGTAGAACGAACACATAGACAACAATGGACTTTTTTGTGAAGTTTTATTCTTTGCATTCGATTTAGAAAAACCATTTTATTTGCATTTTTTTTAATTTTTTTTATTTATTTATTTATTATATTTTAAAGTCGATACTTGAATATCGATCATTTTTTTATCAACAACGATTTTTGCTGACATTTTGCTGACCACAAACGTCAATGTTCAACCAGAAAAAATCTTCAAATTTTCATTCCTGCTTTCGTTACTTCATTCCCCCTACATTTATACACTTCTCACCCAAGCTGTCAAAAAGACGAAAGACGAAACGAACGAAAAAAAGACTTGTGTAATCAGCGTCTAAGTCTATTCATTATGAAATGGCAAACCAAACTGATCATAAATCAAGTGACAGCTGTCAAAAAGATCAACTCCGAAAAAAGTATTGCCACACGTCTAAAAAAAACACCCGTAAGATAAACTTAAGTTCATTTTTGGATCACGTTCCATATTCATATGTATAAACAATATAACTTTAAAAGCGTCTTTATTGTCTTTTTAAAAATACATTATAAGTTTTTATATTTTAAATTCTAAATAAATAGAAAGCAATTCAATAATTTTGACGATGACATGGAATGTCGTATTCTGTGGATTTAATTAAAAAAAAAACAATTAAATGTATGCAACCAATTTCAAAAGTCAATTTTAAAGTAGTCTTGTTGTGGAGATGTTAAGTTCGAATGTTTATATTATACTAGTACGTCCAGCCCCCGAAACTCGAGTGCTAATAAAATTATCGTCTAATTGAAAAACAACTTCTAGAAAATATATTGTAATTCACATGCAATTCTAGAAAACTTTATTTTTCGATGCATACGATTTTTGGATGTGGATACTCCAACATTAAGTAAAAAATCGCAAGAATAATTCCATCGTTTAAAAGCAGTCCTTAGCGTAGAGAAAAACTGAGGTAGTTATTTTATATGAGCTACTTATTATTATTTCCTGCAGCATTGAACGCTGTCGGGTTGGTTTAAGCCGATCCCAGAACCACTGGTCCCAAGACCATCCCCGAAGTAGTCATAAAGACCAATTAAATTTATATCGAAAATAAAACTCGTCGAATACATTGATTCGTGTATTTAATATATTCGTTAAGATGGTTAGTGAATTGAAGGGAGGAATATAAATAAAAAGTTATTGTTCCACGCCTCAGCTTAAACATCCCTCACACTACATCTACAAATTGAAAGCATTCTTCCTTTTTTTGCTCACATTTTATTTCAATTTAAAAAACAACACCCAATGAGCGAGAGACACAATAGATTGCAGAATATTTCCATGCAAAACCAATAAATCTACAACTATACATAATTTATGCTTCCTCGCATTAAATCGACCAATGGCCGAAAATCCAACACAACAGAAAAAAATCCTCAGAAATAAAATTCTTCCCACAAACAACACTTACTCGAATTCACTAACCATCTTAACGAATATATTAAATGCACGAACCATTGCATTTAACGAAAATATAATAAGTGTTGTGAACAAATACTCGGTCTCGCTCTGGCTCTTGCTTTGGTTCTCGCTCTCCTCGAACTTATAATGCAATTTTACTTTATTGTTTTTAGTCTTTGTGGTAAAATTATTTAATAAATTTTTGCTTTGTGCACTTCTGTGCAAAAAAACCTTTCCATAGATATATAATTTATATACTTTCGGCTTTTGTAGACCGCGTAAATGGTACCCCAAAATTCGTGTTTGTCGTTTTATTATATTGATGATGATGATGATGATGATGATGATTGATGATGATGATGATTTGTTTAATTTGAATTTTGAAAGATATGAATGTTGACCGTCTCAAAAATGAAAAATGGGGTAAATAGTACTGAAAATTAAGAAGTGGTACTTGCGTACTTCGGTAAGGCAAATAGTACTGAATTCAGTACAATAGTAAGCCTTTTTGGAACTACGATGTAGGTATTTAACATTTAAAATAACTAGCTGGAACGTACTTGCTATTATGTTTAATTAGTTAAGGTCCATTTGCTGAAACGAAACATGAGTACATAATATTTTTAAATTCAGCTTAGGAAGTTAATTGACAGTTTAAGCTGAGGAAAAAATAGAACATAGACGTGTATTTATTCCCATAAAATTTCGACAAACAATTCTTGTTTCTATGTCATCTTTTAAATCACATATTTCGATGTCCTTTCGTTTTTCTTAGGTTCATGTGAACACATATTATATTTTTTATTTTCCAGATTTTCTGTGAGCTTCGAAACTACAGGGACTCGGAAAACTCGCCTTATTCATCCCCCTGTAAAACTATCGTCGAGACAGATAAAAAGAAATAATTCTCCAACGATTTTGATAAAATAGTTTCTTTGTGTTAAAATTACTATTACTATTATTGTAAGTAGAAAAAATTTTTAACAAAAACCGATTTGTATATTTATTATTTTTTCCGAGTTTCTCTAAAAATATTATTGTAATTAAATTTACATTTCAGTTGATATGTGCAACTTTTCCAACCTTTATTTGAGACATTTTTTGTCATCTAAATAAAATCTTAATTTAAAAAAATGTGCGTAAGTATAGAATAAACATAGGGTAAGATAAACGTTAAAAACCATTTTCTATTCTCAAATTTCTAAAGTTTTTCGATAATAACATTTAAGTAGAAGTAGTAAGTAGTGCGTGAAAATATTGTCAACAAAAATTTTAAATTACAAAAATGCTCTACCGCAAAATAGGATTCGAGAAATTTGAATTTACGTGATAATGCCTAAATGCGGACACATACCCATTTTTATTAAAACTTTCCAGATTTACATTTAATCCCCTCCAAGAAATATTCATGACGAAAGAAAAACAACGCACCATTTTTTGTAAAAAGCTTATTTTACTGAACTAATATTGTAATTGCTAGGTGGGCAGAAAATATTATGTTTAAATACTTAAGTATTTGTATTTGTAATTTGTAATTTGTAATTTGTAATTTGTAATTTGTAATTTGTAATTTGTAATTTGTAATTTGTAATTTGTAATTTGTAATTTGTATTTTATTATTATTGGTCACTTAATTTTAATTGAAACGCATTTTTCTTAAGCGCGAAACAGATTGAACCAGCGCCGTTTGGCCATAGTTCTAAATTTACTGTTGCTCTGGTCTATTGCTGACAAATTTCATACTGCGATATTCATAGCCACCACACAAAAAAAAAATTTTTTTAAAGTGAAACTTGTTGCTGCCATTAGGTGTGTTCCTTTACTTTGAAACTCTGTACATTTGTGTGAATTTATACACAATATTCTGTTAAGGTTCATATGAACAAAAATAAAATGTGCAGTTGTGGACAGAAAATCACAGAGTTTCAAAGTAAGGGAACGGGACCTATCATAATTGTATTGTTCTCGGTTGCCATATTTGATATTATTTTGAGTTTTCTTTTAAAAATAAAGTAAATAGTGGAAGAAAAATTAATTAAAATGGTCAGGTCAGGGAAATTTAATATCTTTTCGATAAAAGAAGAAAATCATATAAAAACATCGATGCAAAGGATAAAAAGCGAAAAGAAATGACTGATTCATTGAGTGTACCAGTTTTTATGTGAAATTTGAAAACAAATTAATGAGGATGCTAGTGGCAATGACGCAAAATTTTAAACAATTTAGTACGATAAGAAGGTTTTTTTTTAATATCTACAAATTTTGTATATACTACTGAAATACACCAGCCAAGTGAATTAGCACATTTAGTACGATGTTAAAGCATTTGTATCATATTTTAAATGATTTAACATCGTACTAAATCGTTTAAAAATTTGCGCCAGTGAGTTTGAAAAATATTTGCTGGACAGCGTGGCTGTTTGCTATCGACGGCGCGGCGCTGGTGCTGTTGGTGGTTTAATCTGTTTCACGATTTATACATAGGTTATTCGTTATTTTGTACGAAGTTTTATAAAAGTAGTATAGAGTCGTTTTCGATAAAATTTGAGATAACCAAAATTGTTGTATGAGAGCTACCCGTTCTAGATGAGCTAAAAGAATTATTCGAATTACTTTTCTGTATAGGGAATAACATAAAAAAATGCACACAATTACAAATTTACAGTCAAAAATCAACCGACGTTTTTCGTCAGTAATGCAAATTAAATGTTAAATTAAGTTTCCTGGCACAACCACAAAGTTCCAACCACTCGTTTTCGTTACCAAGTTATTGACGAAAAATTTATGTAAACATCATTTCGGCTGTTAACTTTTGTCGTTCACAGATATACAAAATCGAATTGCGATAAAATTGAATTCATATATCAAATCACAAAAAGCCTGTTGCGCGAGATTTACATATTTCCAACGAAAAGATATCTTATTTTCAAAACAAAAAAGCTCTCCTCCCTTACCACAGTAAAGAACAATATTTTTGCACACTTATTTCCTTACAGAATTTTAAGATCCCTTTGAAATTCAAAATGCCCTCCCCATTTTGTATGTTCTATACCATGGAGAACTAGGAACACTTTCTATACCCCTTGTGAATACACAAAAAAGAAGCTTTAAATGAGCTTTAACTTTCGGAATAGACTAAGCTTTTCTTAGTAAAAGCTCTACCATCAATAGTTCATCGTAAGGATATTTTAAAAAAATCCTTAAACCAGTTCTTCGTCAATAGTTCAAGCGTTGTGTCGGGCTTGTGGTTTTTTTCTAAATGCGGATAAATCAACATCAAAATTACGTCTATGTAATTACTTACTGTCTTCCGCAAATAAAATATTCGTTAGATTTTCTTCTGCCTGTTAATAGTTCCCATGTTTGATTTGACGCGATCCGTGTTTGACCCCAAATGGTATACATATGTATGTGAAGTGAATGTGCTTCCAAACTGCTATAAGTGCTGCAATTTGGTGTGAATTTTTATTTTACTTTTTTTTTGTTGATAAAGAAAAATTTATCAAAATGTGCTGATACTGCCTGTGGATACTTTGGATAATATTATTTGCTGGATGCCAGTGAAACACTTGACGGGCTCGAGTGTTTCAAATGGATTCACCTCACTGCTTTTTCTTCTCATTTTGTCCAATGTTTTTGGTATGTTTTGAATGTAACTGATTTTTTTTTTTAAATAAATCAAATGCCAAAAAAGGACATTAAATGGAATGATGGGGGAATTTTCCGGGATTATTGGCCTGAAATTCTGTTAATATTATGATATATGAAGAAAGATGTGTTTTGAATGGCTAAATTATTTCAATTATTTCAAGCAGAGTGGGCAATTGTTTTAAGATGAGCTCAAGAACCTTTTTTGTTGTTGTTATAGTTATATATGTAGTTGTTATTGTTGCTGTTTTGAATAAATCAAGAACAGCACTTTTTCTAAGTGCTATTAAGTCTGTTTGAGTGTAGATACCCAAGCTAATTTCTTCAAAAAAAAAACAAACTTCACCGAATCGTTCCTGCAAAACTTTTAGGTTTCCAAGCATTCTTTTCATAAACACTTTTACTTTTCAGTTTTTCTTCATTAACATTTTATTATATTGTTAAATTTTGTTTTTTTTTTCTTATTTGTGTGTGCTTTTTTCGACAAACATTCTTTTGGTCTTTTAAGTTATGATTATGATTATGAAGAGAAAAGTTAATGTCCAATGGCATACTAAAGTTAAAAAGGGTTCAAATGTTTTTCTCTCCCTTTTTGTAACAATGTATATGTATATACCTATCTTACCTACCCTTGATAAGAGTTGAACTAAAATAAAAAGTTTTCAGTAATCCCTTGAGGTTGGAAAGAGTTTCAATGTTATTTGAAAAATTTTTCTGTTAAAGATTTTTGACCAAATGGCGTAAGCTTAAAAAAAACAGTAAACGAAATTGTGATTGATGAGATTTAGTTTAAAAATTTATGAAGGATAAAAGTTTTCAAAGAATAACAACTTATTCAGTTATCCATTAAAAAAAGTGCAAAATGTGTAAGATGACAAATTGAATTTAAATCAAAGTTACGAAGCTTTATCTGCTAGCTGTTGCTTTTAACAGAGGATTTTTTTTTTTTGTATAATGTTAAGTAAAAAAGGATTAAATATTTTTTCACAAGAGATTTTAATAATTAAAATTTCAAATTTCAAATTATAAAAAATGACATATTTTAGTATTTTTTAGAAACGTATGTAGCTCCTTTTTTTATTTTTTTTTGCAAATCAATTTTAAGAATTTTAAGAGAAATTTGGTATATTCGATTCTATAAACATTTATCGAAATTTATTAAAAATAACACTTAACAACATTTATTTTTGAGAGATGCGGGAATTTTAGGAAGAAAATGTATGATTTATTTGTATTTTACTTTAATTAAATATTAGAAGTTAAATTAAAACTTTATTTATGATCAAAATGAACAACTTTTACGGTATGTTTTTAGGTACATTAAAAAAAAGCTTATTATTTAAGTTTGCGCATTTGTTGAAAGTGGTCATAATAAAGCTTTTTACCAATTGAACACAAACTAATAATATTTTCTTAGTAAATGTCATATTCTGTAGATCTTTAACATTAAACATTTATACAATTCAAACAAATGGAGTTTTTAAAAAAAGGGAAGGAAATTTAAAGAAGACTTGACTGCAATTTCATTTTATAAAAATTATTAAAGGTGTTATTGAGTTTCAAATAAAATGTGCAGGTGAAACATATACACACATATTTTTGTATGTATTTCAACATGGATTCGGTTAGGTCTACTGACCTTGTTTGTTTACTAGATTTTAAGATCAATCGTCGTCTTGTCCTAGTTAATTTTTGCTAGTTTTTCGGTGGGTTAAAAGAAAATGTCTTAATTAATATTACGTAATAGGGTAAAAATAACATAGTTCACTATGTAAATTCTAACGTAGTTGGCTCGATTAAATAAATTGTTTAAAATAAAAACCGAAAAAGGTTATATAAAGGGGAAACTTGATTAGAATTCGCAATTTTGAAAATCGTATATGTGAAACGAGTAGGTATAGCTTGCTTTAATAAAATAATTATATTTAATTAATTTCTGCATTTGATTGGAATTTCTCTTCCGGATTACCAAATAAAAACACCATAAGACACTCGAATATCCATGTAGTATGTTTCTGAACGGAAGTTAAATGCAGTTGTTGACATATTTTCTCATAGGGGCATTTCACGTGAAGCGGACAACGAAAAAAGTAGTGCGTCTTGAAATTCGTTCATCTTTGTGTTATTTATCACAGTACACATATTAAAGGTAATATCATTAGCATTTTCATTTTTGTTCAGTTGTGCGCATCTGTCAAAATCGAGGTATTATGGTGGTAAAATGGGGGATCCAGTGCCCATTTCCTAGTCTTATTTCAATATTTTGTTATTGTTTCTAATGATGCGCGTTGAGTTTCTGTGGGCACTCCAACAGCCATTTTTAATTTTTTGACATTTTCAACTTTGACAATCTGCACAATATACATATTACCTTAGATTTGTGTACTGATTTATATCTACTTCTTTTGATTCTTAACATACATACAAAAGGATTTTGAATTGTGCAAGGTTTGGTGCTCCAGCAATAGCATTGTACAGTTTCAGCAAGCTATAGATAAGGATTTTAAAGAAAAATCTTGATAAATTAAATGAAGCAATAGGAAGATTATTTTAATGGATGAATATATGGTCCATAAGATATTATTTTCATTTATGAAAATTAGACCGGAAATCGATTTTTTTTTGTTTGATAAAAAACCGGAAATCTTAATCAAATCAGATTTTATTAAACTTAGGGCTTGTTTCACAATGTCTAAGTAAAGTTCTGATTAGTTACCCGACACATAAATATTGGCACAGGGTCATAAGTCCTCAGTAACAAAAACCACTAATGGCTTCTGACCCGCACCCGAATGAGTTATAAATCTAAAAATAATTTACTTTGGGATTGTGGGCTTATGACCCTGTGCCAATATTTATGTGTCGAGTAACTAATCATAACTTTACTCACACATTTTGAATTAATTGCCCTTAGATACTTTTAATATTTTTTTTAAGTTTCAAAATGAAGCTCATATATAAATATTTCGTTCAATTCGCAATCCACAATTGGCAATTTACGTTTGGTTTTTTATTCATTACGCAATTGACATTTGGCGTTTTTTTATTTCGATTTTTTTCAAAAATATTTTCAATCATTTCGCAAAAATCATTTAGCAATTTGTTGTTTCGTTTTTTTTTTGTTACGTTGTTTGATATTTGTCCAGTTGTTTTTTTCGCGAAATAACGTTTCGCCGTTTCATTATTTCGCAAAATATCGCTTCGCCGTTTTATTATTTCGCTAATAGATCATTTCGCAGTTTAGTTGTTTTGATAATTAATATTAATGTTGTTTTTAGAACTAATTTTTTCATATGGAAAATCGTTCATTTTTGAGTATTTTTCGGTGACGTGGAATAAGCCCCAACGAAAGAAGACCAAATCTCAAATATATCCTTATTTCGTTTTGAAAATGGAAATAAGGACAAATTGGCTTTATTTCATTTCGAAAACGAAATAAGGCCGTATTTGACTTAGAAATAAAACCAAATGATTTTGTCCAAAACTTTAACCACAAATCCTATAGTGTGCCCAAGCAAGGGGGTTGCATACATACCTCACTCACAACAATTGAATGCCAAATAAAAAAAAGCGAAACAACAAAATGCCAAATAAAAAAAAGCGAAATAATAAATTGCTAAATAAAAAAAGCAAATCAACAAAATGCCAAATAAAAAATTGCGGAAATTAAAAAATCCAATCGAACTAAAAACTGAATTAAAATTGCGAAATGAAAAATGCGAAATGATAATTTGTCAAATCATTTAAAAAACGAAACTTGAATTGCAAAACGTAAAATGCGAAATAACAAAATGCTAAACAAACAAAATGCAGAACGAAAAACGGCGAAATGAACCCCCGTGAAACGTTAGTTTGCCAGACAATTCTTGCGAAACATACCATACCCATTTTTGGCAACAGCTGCTATGTGAGAAAACAGTTGATAAAACAACAACCCAACGTATAGGTATTTGAAAATGTTTGGTGTAGGTTGATACCTTTCTGTCATCTGATAGTTTGCAAGGAAGAATACAAAGCTATTCAGATCGCTTTGGGATACAAACCTGAACGCGGCTAATGTCATGGATAGTGCCGTGTCATAAGGCCATGCGTCATAAGGCCATATTAAGAAATATGGCCTTATGACGCTTTTACAAAGTGACATAAGGCCATATTCCAACTTATAGCCTTTTGACTCATTAATATAAAGTAAAAAGACATAGGGCCATATGGCCTTATGTCACTTTCAACCGTCTTTCCTTGTTTGATAAATAAATCTGGCCAAATGTTTTTGTCCAACACTTTAATTGTAATTCAGTTACGGCGTATAAACAGTGAGGTATGTATGGGGGGCATGCTGCCTCCCTGCAACCCCGCTGCTTGGGCACACTATAGGATTTGGGGTAGGTGCGAGGTTGGGTGTATGCAGTTTCTTTTGCATTTAAAGATTCTGGATTAAAAAACAAATCATATTTTTTCACTTAACGCAAGTATTATGAGGCCATATTTAGATATGGCCTTGAGTCGCAAAAAAATATGGCACTATGACACCTTGGTAAAGTGTCAATAGGCCATATGTTTCAGTATGCCCTTATGACACATTTCGAATGCGTCATAAGGCCATATTTCTCAATATGGCCTTATGACACATGGCCTTATGACACGGCACCGTCATGGATATCCATATCTGTAGATACTGCCAAAGTAGTTAAAATTATTTTTTTATGTTCGTTTTTTTTTGTGCGTATAAGTAGGTACAACAAAAAAAAAACATCATTAACCTTGTTCGTTTCCATTTCAACTATTTTTAACCCGAAAGACTGTCAAAGTTCATATAAAAAAAAAAACCGGTAGAATCTGGCATTTACAGGCAAGTACACGAACAGACCTATTGTCACCTTAACTATTTTTACCATTCTTGTATGCAACAGAAAAAAGTAACTTCCTATTACTTCATTTCCAGTTTGTACGTTTTCAACATATACATACACAGTGACTACACACATTATATACAAATACACATTTACAAAAAAGCTACAAAAATCCATCAAAACTTTCTGTTTATAGATAAATAAAATGTTCGAATGTTTCTCATTTTTGCGTCCAATAAATCCATCACAAACAAATAAAATCAGAATTTTTGATATGAAAATGTTTTTCAACAAGAGTACAAACTAAACTTTAAAAAAATAAAAAAAATAAAAATAAAACCAAGAATTCAACAAAACCAACATCATACAAAATTTAAAAGTAGGTAGGTGGTACCGAGTACCGTAACCTAAACAAAAAACTAACATTATGCAATTCACACAGTTTTGCCTTTTTATGATTGTGTAAACCTAGGGGTTTTATTTTTTTCGTGCTCGGTTGTTTTGAATTATTTTTTTAAAATTGAAATTCTAACAAAAGAAAATACCCAATAAGCACCAAAGGGGATATATATAAAATATTTGACTAAAAAAAAATAATAAAAAAATATATATTGAGATTCAAACGGCATAATCAATTAACGTTTTTTTTTTATGATTTCATTTATGCTCCAGGCAAACAAAATATACAACACACATATTATATTCCCATGCAATCCTATATATCCATACATTAACAAACAATATATACACATTGTTACATTATATTGATAAAGAAGTATGTAGAGAAATGTACCTATTCTGTGTATATTTGTATGTATAGGTATGTTTGTTTTAATGTTTATGCGAGTTTATATGGAGGAAAGTGGAATCCTTTTTATTGTTATTAGGATTCCAGTTTATTTATTATTCTATGTTCGATTCATTGATTGGCATTTTTTGATAAAATTGAGGCTGTCATTGTATAAATTTTGTTTTTGAATGTTGTATATGTCCATTTTGTTGGTCTATGAATTGCTTCAATATATATAGTAATTGATTATCTGGTGGTTTTTGATAAACAAACAAAAAATATTTGTATTTGTTTTTGTACATTTTTGTGAACATTTTTAGGAAACATTTTTATATAGTTTTTATTGGTGTAAAACAGCTGACCATTGCGTTATTTACTTTGTTTTTCAACGACGAATTCGTAACGAATATTTACCCACTTTGTTATTGGTGAAACTTTATATAGTATACATGCATCAACCGACACCCAGTCCACCTTCTATTAAAATAAAATATTTAAATTTTAAAACAATTTTATTGTTTATTTTTTGGATATTTTCAATGTCGAACTTTGAAGGACAAAAATCGAAAAATAAACATATTTTCACAATATATATATATTTAGTTAGGCGTCAGTCACAGCGAACATAAAAAGCATGAGGAAAAGTTGAAACAGAATAAATTTGAATACTTTTTCCTGACGGTCATTTATATTGAACAAAAAATTCAGTCAGTAAAAAGCGCCTGCACCATCAACCTACTTGATGTTTTTTGTTTTACCGATGAAATGAAGCGGCACCAGTTTTTTTTGCTGATATCAGTGGAACAGTAAAAAATTGAAACACGGATAAGTGGAACGAATTGTTCCATTTTATCAAAAAAGACAATCAGCTGATATGGAAAAAGAATTTTCATCAGTAGAATTAATAAATGCTTTATCTGGAAAAGATATTTGTTTCAAAGAATTTTTTTTGTGAAAAAATTACTTACAGATTAAGAGGATTAGGATTTATTTCTACATCAAAAGCCACGGTAGTGCCCAGCCAAGTTCTGGCATTACACCCGTTTTACAGGAACAAACTCAAGTGATTTTCGACCCCCCTCTAACTTTAGTACTGATAAAGTCAGAAACTTAAAAATCGGAATATTTTTTATGATGATTACGCGCCTCATCAAATTTCAACCCCCTAACAAAAGTGGTTTTTGAGATATAAGTCTTCAAAAATAATCGCAAAAACCGAAACTGACTGAGTGACTGACACATCATTAAAATTATAAAGCACTTCCCGACATCGCAGAATCGTGTTATTTCGCACAGCAGATATAGGTTTTGTGGTGCAACCAAAGGAAAAAATCGAAAATTTGAGGTTTTCCATTCTTGGGACGTGGTATCCGCCTACTTAATCAAAATTGCGATTGATTAAATGGAGCACTTCCAATTGCTGTAAAATGATACCTAATATTTGGTGGAGCCGTTGAGTTTGAAGAGCATACCAAGAAAAAAATAAAAAATTTGAGGTTTTACATTTTGGCAAGTTTTCTTTGTTCAAACACTAGGTATTCGTCACGAAATCTATGTAAGATGAACTGAACTTAGTAAAAATTGCGTATTGACAAAGGCCCTCACTAGTCAACTGATGAGTCCAAGTGAGATCGCCGGGACGAAACGCCAATTTTTGTAGGACTTAAAGGTCGTTAAAAGATATTTTAAATCAGTTTTCTTTGTATTACTCACAATTTAAAACGTTTTGAAAACTTGACCAGTGAACCGCCAAATTTTGGTCATTAAATAAAAAATCTGTCTCATCATTTGGAATTGTTTTAATATTACTCTACTTTAAATATTTGATATCAAACCTTTATAAAATAAGAACTTGGCGTACTTTTAGATCTCACTACTTTTCACGGCTGATTTGTTACATACAGATTTGTATATAGAAGAACTTGACTTACTTTTTAACATTTATGTTTTTGTTCTGATCAATTTTAAGTTATGAAGAAACTGACAGCTTGCTTATTTCACCAAAGTTCGCCTCAGTACATATGTATAAGGTAATATATTGCGCAGGTTGTTAACGTTGAAACAGGGCCGTAGCTAGAGTTGAATTTAAGGTAGGGCATCGGTGATAACAGGTAGGGCAGAAGTAAATTTTTTTTATGAAATCTGGTAAAAGTGGTACCTACTCAATTGTCGGGAGGGGGTGACAGATAAGTGCAAAACATTCATATATCTACATCTTTTAACATAGATATTATATTTAGTATATACCTACATAGATAACAAAATCAAGCTCTTTCATTAAAATAACTGAATTCTTCGATTCGCTTATTTAAAATACGAAGGACTTCATCCAGATCCAATGACTTGGTTCTTTTCTTTTCAAGGGCCAGAAATACCATGCCTGCCATTCTTTCGTGACTCAGTGATAGCCTCTGAGGCTTATTGAATCATTTGTAGCATTTGTATCTTTTGCTTCCATATGTTTTGAGGAATGAGGTTCTTCGTGGTCGATTTCGAGGTTTTTTTAATCTATCGCCTTCGTAGAGAACATGTGATGGAATTTGACAGATAGAAGACAAATTATATTTTGAAGCAAAGAGAATATTTCGTTTCAAATGGATTGCCCTAAAAAAGCAAGCAAGGGAAATAAATTTTATATTATCTTTGCAAAAATCCAAAATTAAATTTTTTTAAGATGTAGATTGTATTGAACTATATAGTGAACTAGAAGAGCGAACTAGTTCAGTTAATATTTTTGAACTTAACCGCTCTTTGAAGTGAACTAAAACGAACAAACCTAGTTCTTATTGCGCCGCGCGCCCTCGAAAGTATAGCCGAAATCTGAATTTTTCAATGGTAGAAACATTTTTTCTATTTTTTATTCTAACATTATTCTTGCTTGTGATATACACACAGGGTGTCCCGAAACTCAACGACAATCAGGTACCGGTTGATAGGGTAGGTTATACCCGTACCTACTGGAAAAAATAACAAGCAAAATACATCTCGCTTGGTTAAGTAAAAGTAGCAATATTAAAAAAAAATGGTCGCAAATTTCCAAATTTTGCGGTGTTTTTTTTTACATAATCGCTATCACAAATCCAAAAATAAATATTGTTAGTTTCAGGAATATCTCCCAAATGGTCAGTTTGACAGACAAAATTCCAAAGACTAATTTTAAGCTTAGAAAATTTCCTACAAAAAACATGCACATACTTTTCTTCATAAAAATAACAATTTTCGAAATAAATAGTTATACCTATATATGGTGAGTTACGAATTTGTAAAAAAAATCGAAAAAATAAGGTCTCGCAAAATGTTTTCAAAATTGTATGTACCTGATTTTTTAGCTGGTTTGGTTTTGGCAACACTGGTTTTGACAGCTGACGTGTGTTTAGTACCTTGTGTCACTGTCAAACAGCTTCAGTTTGGTTTGCAATTTAACCATGGATGAACAACGCTTGCAAATTATTGAATTTTACTATCAAAATTCGTGCTCGGTTCGAAATGCTTTTTTATCGAAAAATTGTGTTCAGCGATGAGGCTCATTTTTGGTTGAATGGGTACGTAAATAAGCACAATTGCCGCATTTGGAGTAAAGATCAGCCAGAAGCATTGCAACAGCTACCAATGCATCCCGAAAAAGCCACTGTTTGGTGCGGTTTATGGGCCGGCGGCATTATTGGGCCATATTTGTTCAAAGATGATGCGAATCGCAGCGTTACTGTCAATGGTGAACGCTACCGAGCGATGATAACAAACTTTTTTTTGCCCGAAATGGAAGTTCTTGACTTGCATGATATGTGGTTTCAACAAGACGGTGCCACATGCCACACAGCACGCGAAACAATGGCGCAATTGCGAGGCGAGTTTGGTGAACAGTTAATTTCACGTTTCGGGCCGGTCAATTGGCCGCCTAGATCGTGCGATTTGACACCATTAGACTATTTTTTGTGGGGGTATGTCAAGGCTAATGTCTATAGGGACAAGCCCGCTTCGATTGACGCACTGGAAGCCAACATCCATGCATTCATTCGTGAGATACCGGCCGATATGTGTGAAAGAGTATGCCAAAATTGGACTCAGCGGATGGGCTACCTGAGACGCAGCCGCGGTCAACATTTGCATGAAATTATCTTTAAACATTAAATTGCAAGGTTCAAACTATCGATTAAAATAAATATTTCATTCATTTTTTCGAATTTTTTGTGTTTTTTTTTGAAAAAAAGTTCTAAACCTCTTAAAAAATCACCCGTTATATAAAAATTATTTTTTGAAATAAACATCTCTAACGATTTTTAATTTTTAACTTCCCATTGGAAGTTATTGTCAGCTTGGTCCGATTTGTCAAATCGAAAATTTTGACGTTTTGAAGTCCCAAGAACCGAAAACGTCATTTTTAGAGAGATTTATGTATGTGTGTGTGGGTACGTGTGTAAGTTCGTACGTTCGGGGTACGTTTTTTCGTCCACCGTATCTCGAGAACGAACAGAGATATCAACTTCAAATAAATTTCATTTTACAGATAATAACGTTAATGACGTGCAGAAAAAAAATTCAATCAGCGGTATTCTTACTACAGCGATTTAAAAGAATAACTACAAAATGTCATTCGTCTCGTATATCCCGAGAACAAGAAAGGCCATTGATTTCAGGTTAATTTTATTCTACACATAATGACATAACTAAGAACTGAAAAGAATTTGGAAAAATTATAAAAAATATGGAAAAATTGTTGAAAAACGTTTTTCTTCTCGAATATCTTGAGAACAAACAATATAATATTGACTTTGGATTAATTATATTCTAAACACAGTGCCATATTTGATTACTTATATGGTTTAAAAAAAAAATTCAATTGACATTTTTTTTTTAAAAGCAAACAAAACTACAAGAAAATATTTAAAATTTTTTTAACAAACTGGCTCTAAGATGTACTTTGACCGCGAGTAAGTGGACGATGTAGATTCACTCTTAACCGGAAATCAATTTACCCACCTATCTCGGCATACTGTGCTTGGGGGAGTGTAATGACTAATAATGATTCCACAAACTCGTTTCAACAATTTTTTTTCTTATACAGGTCAAACGAGTTATGGTATCAAAACGGCGAAATCCAGCGCTAATTGGGTCACGGGGCTATAGGCGCTCGTGGGCGCCATTTCTACCTACCTTAAACTATAAGTTCCATGCTTATATGTATTTTAACTTAATAATTTATATCAAAAAAAGTATTAAATTAATCAATGATATTAATTTTTGTTCCTATATTGGTCAAACAGAGAAAAAGTGTGATCAAAAAATGTTTCGCCTTAAATCTTAAATATTTATTAGCAATCAACTAAAATGGATTGTAAGTCGTACAAAAACCCTTAAGGTTTATAACAATTGTTGTTTATTGCCATAAAGAAGAAGAACTTGTTTATAGTTGTCAAAATGTTAACTTGTTATCCTTTCATTTAAACACTTTCAATCAAATTATACCTTAAGGTCATGCAAAATTTAATTATGTTAGTACCTGGAACATAAGTAGCAAAATTTAATTTGTATGAATTCCAAGAACACTAAGAATTCCGAAGATTTATCTTATAAACACCACAAGAGATCACTTAATGTAAAACATATAAATATACATACAAACATTTTGCATTGGAAATCTTTTTCAATTAGCTGCAAAAGATACATTTTGAAAACATATGTACATATGTATCTAATCTACAAGAAAATATATACTCTAACATTCGTATAAGCAATTTAGTAAAAGTACCTTTTCGTTTAGGGAACAAAATGATGTTTATGATGTGAAGATGTGTGTTCTGCTTTATCACACTCGTGTGCCTATCCTTAAATACATATCTTTTATAATGAACAAAATTTTAGACTTCTTACCTTTTCTAGATTTTAAATTGGTGTTTTTATTTCTATTTTTTGAGTATATTAAAGATACTCAAAGCCATCTTCATTCCTCTTTCTATTAAATCAACGAATTTATGAGACCGATATATAGAAACTTGATATAATTTCTCTCATTAAAGTTTTTTTTTGTATCATTTATATGAATGTTAAATATTTTGCAAATTATGATACAAGTAAATAGGAGTCATTTTAGTATTGCTATGATGTTTGTTTAAATTATGCACGTAGTTTTGTACTTCCTGTCACAAATAAATGGAAATATCATAATGAATAGCGAAATAAAGGATGACTAAAAACAATCCTCAAGATAACTTAAATTAAATGCAAATAATTGTATCATTAAAAAAAATTCCATAACTGTTTCAATATGATTTCATGAAAGTATAACCTTGCACGCTATGATGAAATCTCAGTAATCTCAGTTACAAAGTTTTTTGTTTCAGTTTTGCTCTTAAAAAAAAATTACTCTTATGTATGATCATAATTGTTGTTTTAAAGTTTTAATATTTTAAAACTATTCATCTATTAAAAAAAAATTAATTAGCTCTGGAAGTTTAAACAGAAAATTTGTTTAAAATCAATAAAAAAAAAATTGGTGCACCATTTTTTAGCATTTATTAACGTGGAGTTAAAAAATTAATTTTGAAAAAAATCATTTAACGATTTTCGAAATATCGAATTTTCACAAAATAATTTATTTTTCTTTAATCCAAAATTATTTTCTTTTTAAATTTTGTTATGCAATATTTATATTTAAACTTATAAGAAGCTTTTGTTTTAAAATTTCATTAAAATCGATTCAATATATAATCAAACAGTCGAAAACCAAAAACTGGTTCCATGACAGATACCTACCGTTATTAATCGAAAGATATCCAAAATTTGTTCCAACAAAATTTGAGATTGCATAGCTAACATAAAAATTTTAATTCGTTTTTGAAAAAAATTAGATTTTCCATAACACTTGTATGGTTTGTACAGTTATTTTTGTTTATAAGAATAATTTTTGTTTGAAATCTGCTAGGTAATTTTAAAAATACAATTACTGAGTGCCAAATTTAATAAAAATCTATCGAGCCGTTTTCCAAAAAAAAAAAATTTAACATTTTTTAAAAATCTAAAATCTAAAAAAAAAGTTTGGTATACAATTTTTGTTTCAAAACTTTTTGAAAAATTCTCTATAAATATTGATCAAAATAAGCTGAAACGGAAATTTGAGAAAATCGGACATAACAAAAATGCTTCTATGGAAGATAACCATTTTTTGGAAAATTTGTTTTTATCAAATGGTAGCCTTTTTGTAAAAAAAACATATATTTTTTAAAGTTGTGCACGTTTTTGAGAAAAATAAGATTTGTATTTACTGCTTAAAAAAATTGTACGGCAGGTACCGTTATTTTTGGTCCTAAAAAGAAATGAAAAAAACGTGTTGGTGGAGTGCCCAAGATATAGTATAAGCTATAACCATGAGTTTAAAGAAAAGTTGAAAGGACAGACAGTCAGATGGACAGAATTACGAGACCCACTTTTTTCGACTTCGCTATCATCGTAATGCCATGTTTTATTAAATTCTCGAGTTCGATTTTTTACGAATCCATTACTTGCTATGTATCATGGTATAGCCTTTTTTAAAGCCAGTGATTCATTATTTAATTATTAAATTTTAAATAAAGTGCTTAGTTTTTGAATAAATCATTTTTTAACTCAAAATTTTGAAGAAAACAAAAACCGAAAAATTAAGATTTTAAAAATCATTTATTCAAAACTAAAACTGCAGTGCGAAGCCACAGAAAACCATTATAAATATTTGAACTTCATTCATATATACAAGTTCCTTGTTATTGTATTTTTTTTTTATATAACATTTGGATCCATTTTAGGGGCTGCAAATTTCTAAAATTTCCGAGAGGGAGTTTGCCAGAGTGGCAAAACCAAAATGACAGCACTGGGTTATTTTATTTTAAAACTAACTCAGACTCTGAGGGTCAATTGTACAAATATTTAGACCGTGGTTCAGCAATTTTTGCCCACCGATTTCGGCGGATTAATTGAATTTCAACAGTGGTTTACTGTTCAAGTGTGTGATAATAACCAAAAACATACTTGAACCAGCGTTGAACGTTAGTTAATCCGGCGAATGCGGTGAGTTAAAATTTTGAACCGAGACTGAACCACTATTGTCCAACTGGCCATGAAATTCTATTCTGTTCTGAAATGAATAAAATTTATGTGATGTGTTTTAAAATTTATTTTTTGTTAAAAACTTGAAATTTTCCTTAATTTAAAAACCTACTTGGGAAATTTTCGATTGAGTTTACTTTTTTTTACAATTCTGTTCCGTAATTTTAGTACTGCGGTTCGAATCCTGCTCTGTGAGTCGTGAGAGTGAGACTACGAAAAACACTTGGTTTGTTTCGACCGATTCGATGTAAGTTGGGTCATATAAGCTCACTTTTATTACTGAAAAATTTCAATTTTACGTTAGCCTTTAAATTTTTTTCCCGGTGTAGATGCCTAATCAATAAATTTAGCAATTCAGAAGAAACTGACGATTGCTGAAGTTTATGCTCGGTTAATTGTGCGCCTTTTTCCATCTTGGTGATGGGGCAATTGGCAAGAGTGTGTCAAGTTTTATTCACAATTCTCAAATTTCCAGGTTGATTTTTTTTTAAACAACAAAACAAAAATGAAGTCATCGGAGAAAAAGTTGCTAGGGGCGGCAAAAAATTACTCTGCCCCAGGCGGCAAAATCCCACACTGTCCTACGGACGCTGTAAGCCGTTAAAAAATTGAGCTATTTTAAAATGAATATCGGGTTATTCCCGAATTGAGGAAATAAAAAAAATTTAATCAATGATTTTTTGCTCTGGCATGTTTTTGAAAATCTTTGAAAAAAAAAAAAAAATATTAAAAACGACAAAAGAATTAAAATTCATTGACCTTTTTACGTATATCATTAAGACTATATTCCGCACCTGCACCTTCTTACAAATTGATAACTTATAATTTTATTTTAACGCGTCACCTTGCTCCTCACAGAAAACACCTTTTTCTTAAATAAATTCAACAGTTATGTGTAGGTATATATTTTTTCAAAGAAAGTCAGATATTTAAAATTTAAACATCTTCTGTGTTCTGCGGTAAGAACATAACCATTTATGCTTTAAAAATTTAAAAGCCATTAAGTTTCATCTCTTGAGATTTGATAAAAAAAAAAACCACGGCTCCAAAGGTGTTTACATGCAAATAAGTTAGAAACAAAACAGTCTTACAATCTTGGAACGTATACTACATAGGGACATCACCTCCTTTGGGTATATCTAACACAACTTTGTTTTCTCCTCTGTGCGCACTCTGATATACTTACAAACAAAAATTGACCTTGTTTTTTTTTTTCATGAAAATGTCTCCCAACCACAAGAATGGAAATAAGTTAAAAATTTATATAGACATAAAAAAAACAACCCTTTCTAGAAATATTCTATTTTTAAATTCTGGAAAAATAAAGTTTTCAAATTTTATATTTTATACTCGTATCGTATCGTATCGTCAGTGGATCAAGGAACATACATACATGAACTTCGCTGGTAATAACTCAATAACTTCACTAAGCCAGGGTATAGTCAGATTTTCTTTGATATTATCTCTAAATAATATATTCAGGGATATACATAGGTTAAATTTTGTGAGGGTCCTTATATATACATATCCTTCAAACTTTGGACACGAGTACCAAGTAGCTTTGGATTATTGGAACGTTGGATTACTTTGTACTTCAGTTTTTTTGTTGGTAAGGTCATATGATACTTTTATAATTTCTACGTGAAGTTCTGATTAGTTAACGACAAATAAAAGGGGAATAAGTTCACAAGCCAAAAGTACTATAATTTAAGGGTTAAGAGGATATTGTGACTTGTGGAATTATGACCTTTGCACCAATTGTATGTCTCGGTAAAACCAGAACTTAACTTCGATATTGTGAAAGAAGCCTCTGGGGACTTGGGGCCCTTGGGCCCTACCCCATATACCCTTTATATTTGGGAATGAAAATTGATAATAATTAATTGATTGCTATTATCAAGGCTACACATGATATATCCCAATGTCATGTTTTGCATAAAGGAAGGTTGTCAGTGGAGTTTGAAATCAAAAGTGGGGCTAAGCAAGGTTGTATCCTGTCACCAATACTGTTGGTGATAGACTGGAAATGGAGGATTTCAATGAACTTTGCAATCACACCTCAAACATCTGGCTACAGATCAATACGGCAGAAACTAAAAGGATCAGCTTTGGAACTTCCTCATCTATACAATTAGATATTTCGGGACTACTAGATATGCTAGAGAATTTCCAATATCTTGGGAGTTTTGTGTCTACTGGTGGCAGAACTGAATTTGGATATAAACGGCTAAATCGGATACAAAAAATGCTCCATTCGGAATGCTGTCCAAATAATTCAGAAAAAACTATATTAACTTAAAGAGCAATCTACAGACTATTCCGCTCCAATGTTGAATCCCTGCTGCTTTATTTGCAGCACTTGGAAAGTCACATCCGTTTCCAAAAGAAAGCTGCAAACGTTCGTTAATAGATGTCTTCAAAACATCTTGATGATTTTTGGCCCAACCGTATCTCGATTGAAAAACTTCATGCGAGAACAAGTCAGGAACCCTTAGGGTCTATTATTCGAAGACACAAGTGGTTGTGGATTGGCCATACGCTTCAAAAAGTGACGATTGCATTGCGTGTTAAGCTATGCAATGGAACCCGCTAACACAGGCAGGTAGACAAGTGGGTCGACCTGGAAGTACTTGGTGAAGAACGGTCGAAGATGAAGGCTTACAGTAGAGGAAGATCACGACTCAGGTGGCGCTTGCAAGTGGAAGGGGACCTCAACTAACTTTGCGTGGGAAACTGGGGACAATTAGCTAGGGACCGAGCTGGCTGAAAGAAGCCTGGTGGTTGAGGCTCTGGTCCACTACAGACTATAGCGCCACCTTTAGTATATAATTATGGTCGAAAAGTAATCAGGACAACAGGGGAAGAGTTGGAGAGAGCTGAGATATATCTCCAGAAATTGTACACTATGGCACGTAGAAATAGTGGAGGCCCTATGCCCCGCAAGGTAAATCTCACGGACGTAATAGATCATAAGGACCTAAGTAAGTAAGTATGAAAATTAGACTCGCATTTAAGCTTCTTCAGTTTTGGATTATTGTTAAGGGTTTGGAGTACCTTATAGCCGAATAACCAAATAAAATTAAAATATAATCCATCACTATCCTTGCCAATTACTGCGAAAACTAAAAGGACTCTTGGTACTACTCAGTAACTATATAAAGGCGTTTTTTTTTAGACGTGTGGTTTTCAATCTGGCAAAACTTTTTTCGGAGTTGGTCTTTTTGATAGCTGTCACTTGATTTATGGTCAGTTTGGTTTGCCATTTCCTAATGAATAGACTTACTCCTGAACAACGTTTGAAAATCGTGCAAATTTATTACCAAATTAATGGTTCGGTTCGTGTGACGCATCGCACGCTGCGTCCAATATTCAGTTGACATAATCGCCCAGCAGAGTATTTGAGCAACCATGGATCGGTTTCGCACCACGTTTACCATCGCCATCGCGCACAGCAATTGGAGCTGGGGCCTCTTGGGCGTCTCGGCTGGATTTTATTCGAGCTAGCCGCGGCGGCCACTTGCCCCAAATCATCATTTTTAAAATAATAGCAAGTCCTTATCTTTATAATAAAGATAAATTCTTTGCCATGACATTTAAATATATGCGTTTTATTTCTTCTTGAAATCCACGCGTCTAAAAAAAACACCCTTTACTTGACTTCAATAATAATCCGCCTCTGTATCTCTTCTATTGATAGCGAGATATTGAATACAAATACTATCAAACTGAATATTCTATATTTGTCTTGTTTAACATGTTAATACATCCCAGAGATAAACCCACACCTTATAGCTGTCTTTTATCATGGATGCTGAACCCTAAACTGAAGACTATTATTTATTTTTATTTATTTATTTTTTCCTTAAAGCTTTAAAAAAAATCAGTGGATGTCCTTTTTGTTTATTCAATAAAAAAAAATGAATACCTACCCTCGATTTTTTTGTTTACCAATAAATATATGCATTTATAAATAAATTATCGTCAGACAAAAGGAAACTTTTTTTTTATTTTTTGATTGAGTACCAAACTACTTTAGGACTCACTAGATAAATATATATTTTTTTTGTTAACTTTGATTTATTAGATTTTTTTTTGGCTTAAATGGCTGAAGGATGACAGAAAAGAAAATTTTAGTGCTTAATAATTATTATTAATATCATTCTTGTTTAGTTTTGTTAATAAAATATTGATGTTTCAACTGATGTTATTTCATTTAAGTTCATAAAAAGAAACATTAGTAGTTTTAGAGATACCTATATGAGAAATAAACAGTCTTATTTATTACATTTCCTAAGAACACTCTTGGACAGTTTCCAGCTAGCCACTGCATTGTCTAAATAGTTGGACATCTCCCTAAGAATATAAGAAGTAAAGGAAGATGTGTATATCACATATACAGTGTATGTGAGGGAAGCACTGAGATTAAAAAACAAACACACAAAAAAGATTTCATCTGTCATTTTGCCGAGCTATAAGCTTAGTTCCTTTACTTTGAAACTCATGTGCAATGTGCATTTCTGTGAATTTATACACCAAAGTCTGTCAAAGTTCATATAAAAAAAATAAAATGACGTAGAAATTCACACAAATGCACAGAGTTTTAAAGTAAAAGAACACACCTATAGTTAAATTTTTCGAAATTTAAAACGTTGAAATATAGACCAAAAAACTAAATAAAAAAAAGGAATAAAAATAATCTTAGTGACTTCTTGCAATACCCACTTTATTTGAAAAAAAAAAATATAAAACAATATGTAAATTTGTAAAAACACCTATAATATGTATATAATTTTACAATTTTTTCATTTCACGTGCTGATTGAGGGCCAGTTTCACAGTGCACACTTAACAAAATAAGTGGCACTTAATTTTCCCATTTTGGCACTTAAGCCGCAGTTTTACTACCTGAGTAAGTAGAACTTAAGTGGCCAACATCGGAGAGTTAAGTGTCACTTATTCCGATAAGTTTACACTGTGAAATTGGGAATAAGTTTTCCATATTCGGCACTTAAGTGACACTTACTTCACTGTGAAACTGGCCCTTAGTATCTTATTTCATATAAATCAATGTGAAGTAATGTTTTTTAGGTTATTGTCTTATCAATAGATATGTCATTGCATTTTGCTATAAAAAAGCAAATTGGTTGAAAATAAAAATATACTTCAATCATACGTTAAACTGCAGGGTCTCGTCTGTCAAAATTAGAAATTCTTGCAAAACATTTTTGATATTTTAGAGGTTTTTTTTTAATCCATCGACATCGTAGATATTCTTCAAAGAAATTTAAAAGTTTAAAAAATAACAGCTTTCATCCAAATATGCGTTTCGCTCATCAGTTATATGCTGTCGTACCCTACAGCAATGGCAGTTTATTGTCTGGGTGAGCCTTCTTTTGCCAGGTAATTTTATCTTTTAAATGTCAGTATACCTATAGAAATTAACAGCAGACATTTTCAACTTTTATTTCAAAACGAAGCAAAATTCATTCGAAATCGCCAGGAAACTATTTTGAAAAAGTGGTAATGTCAAAATTTATTGCCTCAGTGATGAAAATCAATAATTGCTTTTCATCTGACGAGCAATATTGCCATTGTCATTGCCAAAGCGCCTCGATTGGTAATATTGAAGGCAATAGGAATGAGCCAAGCAATTTATTTATTTATTTAAGGTAAAATTATATTGCGCAGTTTGTCAAAGTTGAAGGTGTCAAAAACTAAAAATGGCTTTTCGAGTGCCCACAAAAACGCAGCATTATTAAAAACAACAACAAAATGTTTATATCAGACATGCGTTCTTTGATTTTGAAACTGAAAAAAAAATGAAATTGTAACTATATTTATACCTTTAATACCTATTGTGTACTGTGTTCGTGCCCTCGTTAACAGTACGAATGTTTGGTAACTTGTTTTTCAACAATTTTCCCTTCCCTATAGGTTTTGACAACAAATTGTGAAAGTTTTATTGAAATTCGCAAGAATTTTTCACGTTACAGACCTATAGTATCCCAACGTTGACACAGTAGTATTTCCTTCCTTGGGTTCATCTGATTTCTTATAGGTGTTTCTTAATCCATCGACATTGTAGCCATCTTTCAATTGAATTTCACAATTTATAGCATGACAGATATAGACAATGAACTAAATTTTATTCTATATTTTGATCTAAAATCTGTAAAAATGCATTTTTCTGGAGCAAATATTTAACAAATTTATGTGGGACAGCATTAATTCACTGGCATCATTTGTGTGATCTTTAACTTTTCATGCGTTAAAATAGTTAATGCTCGTTGTCAGTATAATTATGATATTTTTGGTGATGTTAAAAAGTCAACGTGTTGGCCATTTACGTTGATTGTTTAATGTTAGCTTGATAGTTTTACGAGTCAACGCTGTTGATACCAAAGGGTAAAAATACGTCGACATAGATAACACAACATGGAACAGCAACGACCAATTAACGTCTGTGACTGTGATCGTCAAAATTTCATGCGTGTTGACATAATAATATAAATTACATTGAGACAATAAGAAGGATAAATTGTGGTTGGGTCTGGAGATAGACAAAATTCCACCCGATACTCGTACTCTCTTTGTGCTTGTTTGTTATTTTTTGTAATTTTGCCGTATTTTTTGGACTTAAATTTACGGTAATTTAAAAAATAAAAAAAATCAATTTAAAAAATTGCTGCACCGTGTGGCGTTATGGTAAATCCGTAGGATTGGCATGTCGAAGTTCTTGCATTATAATCCCTGCCTATACCAATGGTCTGCCTCTTGTGACTTGTGAGGAATTAACAAATCTTTCAAGAGTATCTCTTCACTTGAAAGAGTGCCTCTCACCATTGTATATAAAATCTATATTAATATCATGAAGAGGGGTGACGGTAGCGACATCTTAAGGTCATATGTTCGACTTCTTTGTGAAGTGTTGGTTGGAATCCCGAATATTCACAAAACGAGAAACGTAATAATAAAATAAGAACGGGAACGCTGTATACTAATTTTATGAGAGTGCGAGGAAGTGAAAAAAACGCAATAAAAAACTATAACCTTGACAAATTGGCTTCGCATCGGAAAAAAAATTTGCTATATGTAGGTATGCACGTTTGTAGTAGGTATTTTTATTCATAATAATTGTAAAGGTCCCCTCTTAGTTGGTTTTGTGGGCTGATAAATTTTGTTCTAATATTCGGATCGTTAAGGTTGAGGCCTTAAAATTTAGGTAGAATGTCGGGTTACACTTTTTTTACGAAATCATTGCGGAGGAACATAAAAATATGTGTGAAAAAATTTAATTAATTTAAAATTTAATTGAAACACAAATTTAAATAAACAAAATTTTTTCATGCACGTGTACTTGACCCTTTTAAGTAATCTTATTATGTTTGCAGAATTTAAATAATAGATTCTTCTCGCTCTTGTTACTTATTCCCTACACTTAGCTAAGTCTCAATAGTCTAATTTGTGGCGATCTCAGCGACGCGTATATGTTCGACCAACAAATTTGTGTTCATAATAGTAGTATAGATTTTATATACAATGCTCTCACCTTAGCCATTTTTATTTTGCAGAAAATTTTAGGTCCCCTCCTTTTCTGCCAGTATAACACACACACACTGGAATGGTTGAGAAATATATAAGTCAGTCACTTCTCACTTCAAAATCAGGCTTGTCAGATTGTACGATTTACCGCCAACCAGGCGATTTGAATTTCATTTGGCGACACGAAAATCGTCTTGGTGATGTACCACCAAAAATGCGATGTTTTTGGTTTTAGGCAATTAAATTTTTTATATGAAAAAGATCCAATAGACAACAATTGTTACATACATTGAATTTATTGAGGAAGACTAGGTAAACAAAAGCGTATTGTTTTCTTGTGTTTTTTTAAAGAATGGTTTTTTATGTAAAAACTAAAAATTGCGAATTTGCATTATTAAATTTGGTGATATTTTTGGTTGGAAGATATTGAAATTTGGCGATTTTTTTGGCGATATAGACTTTACGTTTGGTGATTCCGCTCTTTCAAACCTGACAACCCTGTTCAAAATTAACTTTTTAAAGAAAATTTTGGGCGATTTTTAATTCAAACTCTAGGTCGATTTGTTTCTCATGAAAACATATAACGAAGGCAGACCGATACCGAAACAATATACTGCAAATTTTTTAATTTTACGAGACTGGGGTGAAACTTACCAAAATGTCGTCTTCTATCGATGGCCAGACCTAAAAATGTTACCTTTAAGCTACCGTGCGGGTGTCCGGTAACCTTGGGAGGTTTATATTTGTACCTTTTGGTAAAACTTTCGAAGCTCATTCTTGCTATAACATCTCTGTTTTTGCTCGATCTTCCTCTCGCTACTCATGTTCCTTCTTTTTCCTTTTGATAACTCGATGTCCCTATAATCTCTTCTTCTACTGTGCAGCGTTCCCCTTTTTTTGTGTGCAGTAATACTTCTGATAATATTATTTAATTCATTCTATTTTTGCTGCCTCTAACAAACTTTCAAATGGATTCAACCTCAATCTTCACTAAAGGTACTATTGACACCCAACTTTCACTGAGGTAGATGAGAGCGATGAAGTTGATAGACAGAGGTAAGTTCTTGTGTTCTTCCTGCATTCATTCAAAAATAAGAACCAAAATAACATTTTCCTCAATCTATTCATACATACATAATTTGTTAAATAAAATTCATCAACTTTTACTTTCCAAGTCAATAATTCAGGAATTGTTAATTTTAATAGTTAAAAAAAAAAAAAATACTATAACTCATCGGAGGATAAACAAGAATACTGACGACAATCCCCGATGAAATTTGCTCATTAAATCCAAAAGAACCATTTCAAAGCAAAAAAAACTTAAATAGAAGATAAAAGTTTTTGAACAAAAAACTTAAAATCTTTAATCCAGATCTTTCACCCTTATAGACTTTAAAGTGATTCCAACTTATAATACCAACAAACAAAAACTGCAAAAAAAAAACCTAAAACACCTTTCTAAGCTTCTTTTATATCTGTTCTTTTCTCTTTGATATACATACATACATATATAGCTAAGACAATATCCTGTTGCGATAATATCGCGCGCCTCTTTGAAAGTCTATATACACAATGAAATTCAGTAGCTTTTGCAATAGTACCCGTTTGCCTTAGGGGACATATTCCGTTAAAAACTCATATTGTTAAGTATATAGTAGTGTTGCCTTGGCCCTTTTTCGACACAACCAAGCAGCTCAAAGCTCAAGTGCATTTTTGGATTAAAAATGAAAAAGAAAAAAAATGGAAAAAAAAAAAAATTTCTCAAAACCTGGAGCAAGACCAAGTTCACTATATTTTTCCATTGGAACAATTTTCTATTTTAATTTTCTTTTCTTGTTTCCCTTTTTTATTTTTGTTTATTTTATGTGCCATCCCTTGAGTTTTATCTTGACAATAATAATTGCAGAAAATCCTGCAACAACAACAAAAACTTAAGTGAATGCACATTGATCTAAATCTAGATACACTGTACATGAATTCATTATACCGAAGTGTGGCGGCTGGAACAGGCACACTTTACACTTTACTCTTAAATCCTTTTTTACAACTGAATAGGAGATGCTTGAGTGAAGTTTAAGTTCACAATTATTGTTAAACTTTTACAGGAGTGGATTAGAAAATTTTCTCTGCAAAAAACGTGAAATGAAAACTTCTGTTATTAATTGAAAAATTAACAAGAAACAATTTTCATATATTCGTTAAGGACTGTTCAAATGAAAGCGACCAACGACCGACGAATAAAAGAACAAATGAGATTTAAACCATTTAATAAGCCTAAATTCTTCACAAAAACTAGAAAAAATGGGAGAGAACTTATTTAAATTAGTGTTAAGATACTTATATTTCACGAACAGATTGCAATTCGTGACGACCAATTTATTTTTCTCAAATGTGTCGAGTGAATAATATGGCAGTAAAAGTCCAATGTGAACATTATCTGTTGTTTAACGTAGTTTTCCTTTGGTTTGTGATCAAACATCAAAGTAAAGTGACATTTATCTAAACGTAATTGCTAAATTCGATATTAATTCAAAGCACAATGAAGAAATCGGTGTATGCTACGCCAAGGAATGTCAACTTCCTGAACTTGTGCGCTATGTATCTCAAATTGAAGTGGTTCGATTTAAGCCCTTGGTGTTTTGAGATATTCATACCTTCAAGGATCCCTAGTCCCTACTCATATGAAGGTGTCATTAGGTTTCTCTACCACATGATACCGAAGTTCAAATGGTTTTAATTTTTTTTTTTTCATTAAAATAATTTAGACCAACAAAATAAAATTCATGCTAGGGATCAAAAAATCTCTAATATGTATTTTATTTATAAGCCTAGTACGCAGCGCGACGAAAATTTTCTACTGTCTCCAAATTGGCAACAAAAATGTAAACGAAAAGATGTCAGAAAAATGTAAATAGAGAGTTTTATCAGATGTCAAAATAAAAAAAACATAAAGGTTTTATAAACCTTTGATTTATTTGACTTTGATTTTCAAAATATTTAGACAATGATCAAAACAGTGATTACGATAAATATGATTTGATTACATCAACTGTTGTATCCTCTGCATCAGTTTTTTTGACTTTGCTTTCAAAAAGGAAGAAAAGGCTTCCTTCTTTTAGAGTTAACCCATATTTACAGGAAAGAAAAACAAAGGGGCAGTTTGTCATCGATGTACTTTTGTGTTTGTGTGACCCACGAATTAGCTTGTGGTAAAGCTCCCATATTGCTTCATTGGATTTTACCAACGAAGCCTTTTTTTGTATGTAAATATGTTTTCTTTTTTGATTTTCTTTTTCGTTATTTAATTTTCATTTTCATTTTCAAATTTTTCTATTTGTTCTATGAATTAAATAAAACGCCCTTCAAATTTATTAGAATTTGCTTCCATTGTTGTGATCAAATAAGAAAAAAGCTACAAAAGACTAATTTTCCTCAGAACTACTGTTACGGACAGTAATTGGTGTGCGGGAACTTAACACAAGTAATCTACTATGATTTTCCAATTTTCACTATGAACTACGCTACGCACTGTAAAGCATAAAACGCTGCTAATGCGAAACGAAATTTTTCTCTGATCTCAAAAACAAGACAACGAAAAGCTTTGCGAAAACACAACGGAAAATATCCTTGGAGAATTTCACTAATTCCAAAAACAAAATAAAACATAAACGAAAAAATTAAGAAAAACCCATGATGACAGAAAATAATAAATACAAAAAAACACTAATTAAACTCAAATGTCATTTTTCCGCACCAATAGTCTGTATAAGTAATTCAGTATGAAAAAGGAGCACAGACGTACTTCTCCAAATAATCTGATGGAATTATTTTATATTCACAAGACTTGAAAGTTGTCATAATTTTTTTTAAATTGTGTATCATTTATGATAGGTCATCCATACATCCATCCATATGGTACACAGTGAATCACATATATAAATTAAGTTCACATTATTTGTTCACTATCTCAACATTAAAAATTTATTATTATTATTTATTGTATTATTTATACTAGAATGTCAGTTTATTAGACTTGACCATTCTTTATTCTTTATTATATTTATATAAAAATTTATTTTGTGTTCTATATTCTCCACGAAAAATACTTGATCAAGTTCCAAATTTGTCGAATTTCAGATTTTGGCCGATACAAGTTAGCATTACTCCAATTTAAATACTTATATATCTTTATATTTTTTCGCCCTAAAAAAAAACTATATTATTTCAACCAAGGAAACAAGGCCTATTAAGTTGCCTTTAATGTTAAATCCGCTTCTGTACTTAATTTCCAACTTTTGTTGCGCCCTTAGTTGTTTAAGTAAGACAAAAAAAAAAAAAGAAGTTACAAAAAAAAAAGAACTTTAAAATCAATTCAAGTGAAAAACGGACACGAAGGGATAAGGAAAATGCCCATTTTTTTTATTCGTTGTAATAAGTGACTGGGCTATGCAGAGCATCAAAACCGACCAAACAACACACCATATATAGCTAAAGAGAAAAGGCTATTAATGGGGTCATCTGTCTTGGAGTCTATGTTCTGCATTTAAATAAGTCCAAGGTGCATGCATTGGCAGTAAGTCTATCTTTCCTTTTTTTTTTCTTTTTTTTTTAATTCTAAAATATATGTATGGAAAACCTCGACCGATGGTGGCGGCCAGCATGCAATTTGGTAATGGTTTTTTTGGTTTTTTCTTTTTTTTCTGACGAAGGACGACGACGAAGGAAGATGATGATGATGATGATGATGATGATGATGATGATGATAATGGTAAGACTCTTTTGGAATGCAGGATATTGGCAAAAAATGAACACTTATAATGCACACATGACTACATTAAGTGAATTATGGTATAAATTGAAATTTTTTTTTTATTATGATGAATGTTTTCGAGAAGAATATTAAATCTGAAAGGAGTCTATATCGTTGATGGTTGTAGCACATACATACATCACGACTTGTCAAGTTTACAAATTGTTGCTGAAGATGAAAGAGTTTTCCACAAAAAAAAAAAAAAAACGAAAAGGATTTTCTTTCTTAGTTCAAGCAAGAATATTATAAAGTAATGAAAACTGACAGAGTGGCCTTTTTGAAAAATGAAAGGTTCATTGCAAAAGACTCGCATTAATATTCGGAGAAAAAAGAAAAGGCAAATTGGCAATTAATAACAAAGCACGACCTTCTGGGTCAAATAACACTTTGCTCCTATTTCTCAAGTTTAACTTTTGTTTTTTGGGGTAACGTTGGTTTTCAAGGATTGTATCTGATTTAATTTGTTATTTACATTTATATATTGGCTATTGGTTAAAATGAAATAACTTACGAAAGTTTTTTTTACATTGACAACATGTTCAATATTCATGATGAAACTTGCAGAATATATTTTTTGTTATTTGAGAGGTGCACGTAAGTAATAAGTTTTCAAAGTTTTTCGATAATTAGTCCTGAAAGAAATATAAAATAAAAACCTAACCAGTACAAAATGATAGAACTAATCGAATGTTTTGAGGTTTTCCTTCGATGACGCTGAACCCCAAAATACTCAAAAAGTAACCATTCTTTTCAGTTGCAACTTTCTTATGAAATGATAAGACCATTTAAATCAAAAGTTTTGAACTTTTTGTCAATAGATGGAGCTGACTATTAAAAATTTGCTAAAAACTAAAAAAATTAAAATCATGTTTCGCCCATGAACATTAATTGTACCTATGTGACATAGTTACTCACGGGTTCGCAACCCAATAGATTTTTTCACTAACGTAACAGGGGGTTGCTCAAAGAACGTTGTCTTTATTGACAAGCATTAGAAATAGGCAGTATCAAGTGCTTTTTAGAGCGAGTATCTCCAAACCTATTCATGAATCTGGAGTACCTCAGGGAAGCCATCTGGAACCCCTTTTTTTTCTATAAATGTTGTTGAGCTGAATTTACCTCAATCTTACTTGGAAATTTACGCTAACGATATGATGATTTCGAAACAAATTTTCAGCATTGACGAAGCACTTATGCTGTAAACAGACTTAAAAAGTTTTTTTACTTGATGCCAAAAAAACTTTGTTATTCTAAACATTAAGTAATACCAAGCCATACCTTTCACTCGAAAATGTCCTCCCTTGTCCCATAGGCAATACTCGATTAATCGTGTGGTTGTTCTTACTGGGAATCATTTGTGACACTCAACTCATTTTACAGCATTATTAGCAAAGCCAACTCAACTCCCGGCTTCGTAAAACGTTGGTCAAAAGAATTTTCTTTTTACTTAATTTCGTTCGTACCCTAAAAATAAGTTTTTGGATAGTGATATTTCTGCAATAGATCAACTCCAGTGATTGCAAACTAAAAAATCCCTTATTAATTTTTCAAGACCTTTCTAAATCTGAAAACCAAAAGTTTCTAGGTTCCCGAAATATTTCCATCCAAAGTGTAATTATTCTGTTTTCAGGCGACCCTAAAAAAGTGCTTGGATGGCGATATTTCCGCATTTGAGTCTCCTAAGTTGTTGCAGATTTCAAAATTATTTATTAGTTTGTCAAGACCTTTCTAAAACTAAAAACCAAAAAATTTGGTTCTCGAAATATTTCCAACCAAAAAGTATAATTACTTTGTTTCGATGTTTTGGGCATCTCCTGAGCTACGCCCATGAATCTGAATGAGACCTATTAAAATTTCAACTAAAGCATTAAAGCCATTGGAGCAGCACCTCTAATGATTCCTTGGTTATGAACTTAAAAAAATCTGCAGTGTAAAAAACTTTCTATACACAAAATTTTATTAATAGCGTAAGAGGCTTTTCTGAGAAACCAAGAAATATGAAAATGAGACGTAGAAAAACAATTTAAATTTTGTTCTCGTTCCTCAAAACAAACTCTGAAAATTTAATCCAAATAGACGTTTCCAAAAAACCAACAAAAAAAAACACATTTCAAGTGGTCGTGGCAGTGAGCGGACTTTACTAAACCCACTTTCTTAATTCCTTTCTGGTCATCAAAACTACATATTTATGGTAGTTTCATCCAAATCATTTCCGTAGTTTTCGAGAAACAAATAACAAAGAAAAATAGGTGTGGCAATGCGAAACCTAAACGTAAAACCAATTTCATAACTTTTTCTCCATTTTTAAAATAAACTCAAAAAATCTCGTCCAAATCGTTAGAGCCATTTCCAAAAAACCAACACACATTTAAAGTAGGCGTGGCAGCTTGGGCTGAATATTATTAATCTATTTTCTAAATTGTTTTGTTGTTCATCAAAAAATCTTCTAAAAATTTCATCCAATTCGTTCCCAATAAATAGAACAAATTCTGATATAACCAATAAAAATGAAAAAAGGGCATGACTTGGCGAGGCAGTGGGTGGATTTTATAAAAATTTCTGTCTCGTTAATCAAAAAAAAACAATGTATCCAAATCGTAAGAGATGTTTCCAAAAAACCAGGAAACAATTAAAGTGGGTATGGCAGAAAGCGGATTTTCTTGTTCATCAAATTTCTGAAAATTGTATCCAAGTCGTTTCCGAAAAATGAATAATTGCTAAGAAATTAATAAAAAAAAAATGAAAAAATTTTCTATCTTGTTCACCAGAAAAAAATCTGAAAATTTCATCCAAATCGTAAGAAAAAAAAACAAAACCTAAAAAAAATAAAACTGGGCGTGAAAGTGCTCGGATTTTCCTAAACCCGGTGTATAAATTTTGTTCTTTTTCATCAAAACATCCAAATCATTTGAGTCGTATCTCGTATCGCAGAAAATAATAAAAAAGGAAAAGTGGGCGTTTAAGGTGTAGGAATTTTATTATGAAAATAATTTAAAAGAATTACAAAGTGAATATCTTAAATTTTTGTTGTGCTATAAAAATCTTTTTAAATGTGACATATTTTTTTTCTAAAATTTAAACTCCCATCTTTATTTGTGGAGAAGGTGACAATATTTACCCACTCCCCCCCCATACGTTGTCTTTCATACATTCATACACAATCTACATGTCTTTTCAATATGTTGCAATCCATTCAAACTACATATATACAAACACTAGTTCACTATAGCGTATGCGCACTTTTTTTCCTATTTTCGTTTTCAAGTATGACCATCACCACACCAATCATAAAATTAAAATCTTACAGCTAGGATTATTCAATTGAAACCTTTCTCTTACCTTTGTCTCTGTCTCTCTTTCTCTTTCTCTCTCTATGACTCCGTAAAACCTGCATAATTTTCGTTATTATTATATTTTTTATGAACATCATAAGAAAAGGTATAATCGTCAGTTTAGTCATTTTTGCGGTATCCATTTTTACTTTGCCGAATAAACCAGTTTGTGAATTCTTATATGTATTAAACAATTTAAGCTACAGATAATAATCACAGCTATGAATTGTAGGAGGAGGCTTAATTAATGTTGACTTGGCTCTTTTAGTCTTTTACTATTCCAATCCCGTTTGTATTTAATTTATTCTCTTAGGCGTCTAAGATTGAGCAAGTAAGAAAAAGATATTTGTCTGTGTGAGTTTGTGTTGGTGTTTCTTTTCTTTTAGTGCAGTGAAATTTAAAAGGTCAAGGTAAAAATTACGAAGAAAAATAATTTTAAATAATAATGTTTTTTTTTAGAGATATTGGCTTGTGTGCAATTATTATTTTTTATAAAGAGTATGAGCATATTTTATTTTGAGGTGAGCGTATAGCCAGATCAAAGCAAAAAAATTGTTTTTAAATTACAGTTAACTTTTAAATTATTATATTAAATCATTTTCCTAGCATCGTAGGTATTACCATGTTAAATTTATATTTACATATCGCACCCTTAGAATGGCAGTGACCTAACTAAAAAATTGCAATTTGTTGAAAATGAACAAGAAATTCTTCAAAAACGTATGAATTATATTGCTGCAAGATCAGAAGTTACAGGAATTTTGATTTATGTCACTTTCATTCTAAGGGTGCGATATATGGAACAGAAGTTGTTTAAGATATAGTTAATATACCCCATGATGTACATAAATTCAAATCAGACATACGAGTAAGGATAATCTCATCCGGGCAACGAAATATTTTAGAGCAATTTAAAATTAATTACATCCATCAGGCATCTGTTTTTTTTATTAAAGTGAAATCGAAATAAATATACAAAAAACAACAAAAAAAAATAACAGCCTTAATTATTTTGTTCATATAGCTTAAAAGTTCATTAAGCTACCTCTTTATACATGATCAAAAGTAACACAATACTGTCCAAAAGTCCTATCGCATCAAATTCAAGGACTCTATACTTTATAGACAAGACACCCACTTATACGCACATTTCCTTTTTATTTCGAATGAGATTACTTTCAGGGACTTATATATAAAAGTAATTATTATTGTCCTATGCTGCCTGCCTGTAGGGGCTAATAAATATTTAACAAAGAGATTAGTAGCTTCAAAATAAAAACGAAATAATGTAATGTTTCCAAAAAAAAAAAAAAAACAAGTGAAATAGAGTGGTTTGGTTTCAAATTGTCGTCTGTGCTGTGAATTACGATGAACAGTGGGGTAGTTTTCATTTTTTATGAGGTTTAGTTGAAATTGAAAAATTAATAAAAATGTCTGTGAATTTCATTGTTTAATTCACACATTTTTGATCTGATTTAAAAAAAAATATATTAGTAAAATGAACAATTTAGCATCGTGTTGCTTATAATATGGTGCAGTGCAAAAAGACCCACGGATATAAAGCCCCTGGGACGTATATTTCCAAATTAAAAAGAAATATCACCTGCAGGATTTTTTTCATTTGTTGAGTGGCTATAAGGCCCACCACGAAACATCATTAAGACCCGCTTTATGTGATAATATTGATCTTGTTATTGTGTGATTTGGTGGTGCTAAGGAATTTAGTGATTTTGTAGGGTGATATTTTATTGTTTTTCAATAAACAGCCAATGATATGTTTACTTCACCTTAACTTCAGTCTTTAGCCTAGTACGCAGCTGAAGCGAAACAAAATTTTTCTCTGGTCTCCAAATCGATAGCGAAAACGTAAACGAAACGACTACGGAAAAACTAAATGTCACCAATTGTAAAAAAAAAATAAAAACTAAAAAAATCACAGAAGCCTTTGCTGTAATCAAAGAAACAATAAATACAAATACAAATAAAAACTCGAATGTCACTTTTCCGCAGACAATTTATGGTTCGTTCAAATAATTCAGTGCGAAAAAGTGTGGAGACTTCTCCAAATAATCTGCTACAATTATCAATTTCGCTCCTTGAACAGCGTACTACAGAACAAAAATTAAAAAGAAATTTTTCGTTTACGATTTCGTTGCTTCAATTTGTGTATGGAAATTTTCGTTTCGCTTCAGCTGCGTACTATGCTTTTAATTCAATCCGGTAAAACTGTCGACATTGGTGCCTACCTGACGACTGACCAACAATGGGGAGGAACGCAATTACGTCAGCAAAACAAGGACTCAAAGAGAAAGTTGAAAACCTTAGAACCCGCGAAGACATCCACCCAGAATACTCAATTGTCCCAGAAAAATATTGACAAAGTCCAAAATATTTTTGTTTTTGAATGGAAGCAATTTATTTCCCTACATTCTTCTAAATGAAACCTACAAGAAATGGGACTTAAAACCCACAGCTTTTGTTTCCATTTCAAAATGGAAAAAAAAACCCGCGAGTGTTATTATCTTTTATTTTTGGAAAGAAGACCTACGGGCTTTATTTCCGTGGGTCTAACTGCAGTTCACCCTATAGTGATATATGGATCAATATTTACAAATATTAATATTCTGCGGTCACATGTTTGAAGCTTTTTAAAGATATTGTTTTTCAAAATATTTTGTCGAGAAAAGCTTCTTCCCAGACTCCTTTAACGGGGACCTGTAAAAAATTAAAAAAAATTGCAAAATGTCATTACCGTGGCATGTCGCTTTCCTCATCAAATGCATAATATTTTTAATTTGTCTCGGGACATCATTTTCATCTTGGATTTCGTCCGCAGTGATTACAATATCACGATAAGTTACCAGAGCAACCAAAACCATTTTAGTGGTATTAAAATAATAACAAAATAAGACAAACTTGAGTTTTATTTTTCGCACTGAAAGACAGATCAACAAAATCACTTCTTTTGTCCTTTTCCTTTGAATCGTTTTTATTTGTTTCAAATTACAAAAAAACTCATTCGGCAGTGGCGTTAATAACGGCTTATGTTCGCACGGAACGTTGTCTTAACTGAACACCCATTTTTATAAAACATACTTATCATTTAAACTTGTTGTTGAACTCTATATCCGTCCATGGTGATTTGGAAAAACAGACTTAATAAATTACAGCCAATTTCATAGATGTACCTTTAACAATATGGCTGCTATCAATACTGTCAAAGGAAGCAACCTTTTAATTTGTAGATAATATCATGGTTTTTTTTTATTGGAATATGCGGCGTTATTTGCAGGATAGTAGATTTCGTTTAACAGGAACAGGCCTAAAGGAAAAAATAAAGCAATAAAGAAAATAAAATGAATTTGTCGAGCCAAGTAGAGAAAAAGATGATTTGGGAATCCAGTAAGTCAAAATAGTTGATGCTACTGTATAAGTAAGTACTAGCTGTGCTATATTCTGGCTGATAATTCTTCTTTAGAGTACTAATAGAGCACTGTCAAAGTGGGCAAAGAACAACAATATCATACCAGAAAATCATTTCGGTTTTAAGTGGGACATGACACCATTTATGCCGTGTCTAAGCTGATTTCTAACATTTAATGGAACAAATCTTAAAAGCGGTGTACAGGTCCTTGTCAAGGTTGATTTCAAGAAGGCTTTGGGACCATATGGTAAGAAGAAATTTATGTAAAGCCGAGAGCAATAATTGGCATAAATAATCCACTAAGTATATGCTTTATGACATGCTCAATGGTAGAAATTTCGTTGTCAAAAGTGGCAATGTAATTTCTACAGCAATTTTTCATTTTTAAAATGATTTTCAGCAGAGTGCAGTCAACTCACCAATTTTATTCGGCATTTACACCAGCTATCTGATCGGTAGTATAACCCAGCTAATTGTTTATGCCGACGACCTAATTACATACAGAATGGTTTCTAAAGTCAAGGTCATCAGAATTCTGTTACAGTTTCAACAGTGTCTTCGGTGCTGCCTTGATTTACATACAGAACTCCAGATTTGGAGTGCAAACGATATTATTCCAACCTGATTCTGTACATCGGGGCCAAAAAAATTTACTTACTTTTACTTTATATGGCGCTTACAGCCCAGGATGGAATGCCTCAACCAACAAACCTTTCCAGCCAGCTCGGTGCCTAGCTATAATTGACCCCTGTTGTGCACACCAATTATGCTTAAATAAACACAATAAATAATTTTTTGCTTAAGCTGATAAGGTCACATTGCAAGAGTGATGTCTTCGACAAACAGCTTGATTTTTGGGACTTATTATACTCTAACAACGAATACTATAAGAGTGTACGGCTATATATCTCTCTCCATGCATTCTTTTATTTAGAAGATAGAGCGGTGATTCCGCCATGGTGATCTACTATGTCGGCCATGAAACTGCAGATAAACGAATCTTTTATGATCGAGCTGCCCTCACATAAACCGGAGAAGAGCACCTTCGACTTAGTAGGACTGAGTTTGATTGGGAATTTCTACAATAGCCTTAAACATAATTTTGCAACTCCTATAACTTCAGACACATATTGAAAAATAAGTAGCTTGGACATTTATACATAGACAAAAACTGGGGTGTATTTCAATGTAATTATTAACAAGCTGGAATTTGCAAATTATTTATTGTTCTTCGAAGTCTTAATCAATTAAAAAAAAATCCCTCATTTTGCCCAATTTTGATAATATATTCAGCAGGCAGTTTCAATCAATTACGTTCGTATTTATCAACGTTGTCTAACTTTGGACCAAGTTATAGATAAACATTTTTGGTTGATGTTTAAGAGTTATCTAACTAAGACAACTGACTCCATTGTCTAAACCTTGTCTAATTTAATATTTTATTTAATAAAGTATATTTTCAACTATTTCGGTCTATCAAAACACTCTCTAACTTGTCAAAAATCTAATAAATATGCCTGTATTTTGCAGCGCGATAAGACTAAAAGAAAGAAATAGCTGGGTTACTAAACCTTATGGTAACAGCAATATCACAAGGCTTATTCCAGCGGCTATTTTTTCGACTCCTACTCCAAGGAGTGCAGAACTCCTACTATGGATCTCAATAAGGATTTTAAAGTTCAATTGCCATCCAGACAGGACTGGGAGGATAACTTCGTGACCAGAGACTTCGACATAACTATTTTTACTGATGGATCAAAGATGGATAGTGTGGAGTTGGTTCAGGAGTATATTTCGAGTCTCTTAAGATGAATAAATCTTTTCAGCTTCCGAACTTTGCTAGTGCTTTCCAGGCGGAACTAATGCCAATTAGGCAAATACTGCTATCCTTACAGATAGTCAGGCAGCCGTGAAAGCCATTGATTCGGCTGTATCAGCATCAAGATTGGTTCAGCAATGCCGTGATGAGCTCAAAAGCCTGAATTTTAACCTCAAGGTTAATCTTATATGGGTTCCGGATCACTGTTTCATTGAGTACGTGGATGAACTGGCCCTGCAAGGAACAGCCCTTCATAGCTCACTTGCGGAAAGAGTCAACATTCCTCTTGGGGTTATGAAGGGCAATATATTGTCAATTTTTCTTAACGAATCAAACCACCGCAGGCAAACCACCGTGGGGCATTTTAACAAACTGCATTATTTCTAGAAATATTTGGCCCACCAGGCAAAACATAGCCAGGATCGTTGCAACCTGTTCTGGACACTGGGAGATCATGCGGCAAAGCTGGGAATCCCTCACAATAATCACTGCCGCAGTTGTGGAGACCAGCAGGAAAAGGAAACAGTCGCTCGATTCCTCTGCAAATGCGCCGCTCTAGCCAGAATGAGATTACAGTCATTTGGTAAACCATTCTTCGACAACCTCAACGAACTCTCCGAAATAAAGATCAAAAATTTCGTTTCTTGTCTCAACATAACGAATTGGCTCTAATATGATTTTCGACCGCAAATAAGTGGACGATGTTTTTCGGAAAGTCTGTAGATTGACTCTGAACTGGAAATCAATTTACCTAACTATCTTGGCATACTGTGGTTGGGGGAGTGTAATGATGATTCCACAAATTCTTTTCAACGATTCTTTTTCTTAAACAGGTCAAACGAGTTATGGTATCAAAACGGTGCAATCAAGCGCTAATTGGGTTACGGAGCTAGGAGTTCGTGGCCCCCATTTCTACCTACCTACTTACCCTACGCCTTTTACTGACTAAGGTCGAACTTTCTGTAGTCTGTAGTATGGGCCTAAAAAGATATAAAGATCAACATAAAGCTTCCATACATCAATTTCTTGTAGGAATTTTGATTTGATTAATTTTCGTAATGTTTGAGTTAAAAAATTATTATTACAATATGAATTGTTAAAATGTTAAATGTTATTTTTTGCCTCCTTACCTGCCCCACTGTACTATACTTTAGTCGTTTTATATCATCATCATCTTATAGATTCTAGAAGATAAAACAAATTCATTAGTTATGCATTAATTACTTTACTTTTGGAGTGACTTTCAAATACCTATCTAGTTTGTGAGTTGTGTTGGTTTGAGTGTGGGTGTGACGGACGCCAACCAGGACACCGACGACTATATATCCGCCTTTCCCTTTTAGGAAAAATGACAATAAATTTATGTCGGATATACTTAGTATAGTAAAATAACTTTTCACAAAATAATCAATTAATTCCTTTACATCAGAAATTAACTGCGAGTGAAATGAAAATCAGTATCATCAGATAATAAATATAAATGTTCGTCGGGCATCAATAGTGTATTATAATGTATATGTATTGTGTATATGTATAAAATATGCCATTAAAATTTGTGTATATAGATTTATATGGGTATGTTTTATATTTTCAGTTATTATTCAGGAACTTAATTATAAGAAAAATCAAAAGCAAGACCACGATATACAATGGTGTGACGAATTTATTGTGTAAAACTTTATACCTCATGTGGCTTTACGTACATAAAAATTAAAATTAACGAAACGAAAATATGATTTTTATTTTTTTTTTAATGGTTTCCCCATATATCCCGTATTTTTAAAATATCAACAAATAATAATAAAGAGCTTATACCTATGTATGAACGTCCGAAAAAAAAATGAAAGAAATAATTTGAGTTGACCACATATTTCAGTTTAACTGAAGAGTTAAAACTTTTATGGTTGGAAAATATTTCAGTCAAGGATAAATTATTAATTCTAAGAAAAACTACATATACCAACACACAGACATCACACATGACTGCATATGACATATGTACATAATATATAAGTTAACACTTCACTCAATATCCCATAAACCAAACAATCTGGAAGTCATAAATTCCATTGTTTATGATGACCAAGCGATACGACTCAACCAAACAACCACTTGAGCGGCATCGGAATGCCATTAAAAATATGTGCATGTGCATTGGTTCAGATTACAGAAACAACCCCCATCCAAATGAGAAACATCAACAGCAATACTCCGGTCAACAGCATTCAATCCAAATCCAGTCGTCGAAGATAGCAGTCGTGATTTTATTATTATTAAATCTTTTTGTATCATTGTATATTTTTAAATAAAGTTTTTTTTAAGTTAAAAGTTCTCGTAATAACTTAATTGGGGGCTCAACCGGGATCCTCACGCGCAAAAATAAAAAAGTTGAAAATAAAAAGTAAACTCAGTGTTGTGAGATCCTGCCAAAACAATTAAAAGCCAAATATCTTGCAAGACAAGAGAAAGTGCAAAATAAAAAGTATCCGGATCATTCGATCATAAAATCGGAGAAAAATAAAGACATTCTTCAAGTATCCCGCACCAGGAGAACGAGATAATTATTAGTAAGAATAAGTGTTGATTAAAGAACATTATTATTATATTATTATTATATTTAAGTATAAATAAAAAGTTTGAAAATTAATTCATATGATGGATCAACAAGCAGTTTGTGATCTTATCACCCAGGCAATCGCCCAAAATAACGTGATATACGAACGACGTTTAAACGAACGAAGTAACACGCATGCGGAGGAAATTAACAACCTCCGCGCGCTTCTTAACGAACGTGGTGTTACACCTGACGTAACCGAATTTAAAACACAAATAATAAATTCCTCCATTATTTGTGATGAATCTCTTGAGATCATAAAATCTCTTAGGGAGTTTGATGGCACATCCACCTCATATGTAAGCTGGCGAGAGTCGGCACATAACTCCATTAAACTATACAAAATCGGTAGCAAAAGGTATTTTGCTGCACTCACAATATTTCGAAATAAAATAATAGGATCAGCCAATGATGTCTTAACGAATCACGGCACAGTGTTGAACTTTGATGCGATAATTGCACGTCTAGATTTTACCTATGCTGATCAAAGATCAATCAGCACGTTAAGGCAAGAAATGTCTGTTCTCAGACAAGGTTCACTTTCAGTACTGCAATACTACGAGAAGGTTAATAAATCGCTCACCCTATTAACAAACAAAGTCATAATGACACACGGTAATTGTGAACTTTCTCAACAAATGAATGTTGCAAACAGAGCAGAAGCTTTAAGCATATTTATTAGTGGACTAAACGGCCAACTAATGAACACACTGTTCGCAATTAAACCTCAAGACCTCCCACACGCTTTAGCTTTAGCCCAAGAGCTGGAGAGTAACCATGTTCGCTCTACTTTCGCTTTACAGTTTGCACAACGATCAGAACCCAGAGGTTCACGCCACAATTTACAGGACAATAATTTACGGTTCCCAAGAAACAACATACAACAACCGACAAAATATCACAACCCCACACCACAACGTAATGACTACAGACAGCTCCCACAGCTCTTTGAACCAATGACTCTTGGAAGCTCGGCTAATAGGCCAATTCCTCAACAACAGTTAAACCAATACAAAAATACGTACCAACAAGCGAATAACAACGCCAATTGGCAGTACAAGCGACCAATGTACAATACATACAATAACACTCAACGCCCCTTGTTTAAACGTGAAAGAGAACCTAGTACCCAACAACCTACTCAAGTTCCTCCAACAAAGACAGAAAGAATTAATAACCTCAACGAAGACCCAGAGACTTTTTTAGACGAAAGTCTGGACTACCGTTCATACGACGAGTAATAAATAACAAAAATATACGCATATTGATCGACACAGGTGCTTCAAGCAACTATTGTCGCGATAGCGTATTTAACTACAAAAAAACATTAGATATTAAGAAAAGGGCACGCACCGTAAACGGTGACTTAACTATTACCGAATGCTATGATGCATTCATTTTAAATACAAAAACTCGTTTTTATGTCTTATCCAATCTAGAATTCGACGGCTTAATAGGATCAAATCTCCTTAGCTCTGTCAATGCCAAAATAAATTTTGAGGACAAGACTCTCTCTTACGCAAAAAAGGTAGAAAGACTATATTTTGAAAACGATCCGCAAAAAATTAATAACATTAGTGAAGGTGCCTCACGCCCATTAGAAAAACTAGAAAGCGACATGCTGTCTAGAATAGAGAGTATACACGGACGAATTTGTACAACATTACCTTTTCGTACGGATGTCATTGCAGAGATACATACTATCTGCGACAAGCCGATCTACACGAAACAGTACCCTTTACCCCATAGTACAGATGAGTGGCTTTATAAAGAAATAGAGAAAGAAATAAATGAAGGCGTAATCAGACCTTCTAAAAGTCCGTACAACTCACCCGTATGGATAGTACCAAAGAAAGGACAAAATCCGGACGGAAGTCCCAAACTTAGGAAAGTTATCGATTATAAGAAGATAAACGAATTCACTAAAGCAGACAAGTATCCAATGCCTGCTATCGAAACTATATTAAGCAATTTAGGTAAAACCAAATACTTCTCGACAATCGATCTAGAAAGTGGCTTTTATCAAATAAAGGTAAAAGAATCTGATATTGAGAAGACAGCCTTCTCCGTCAATAACGGAAAATACGAATATCTCCGAATGCCTTTTGGATTGAAGAACGCGCCTTCAATATTCCAAAGAGCAATGGATGACATTCTTAGACCATATATTGGCAAATTCTGTCACGTATATATGGACGATATAATAATCTTCTCCAAAACAATAGATGAACATACCAATCATCTAGAAATTATAGTCCAAACATTAAAGGACGCTAATATGAAAATATCAACCGAAAAATCTATTCTTTATAGAGAAAAGGTAGATTTCCTAGGCTATGTAGTAATGGAAAACATTATTACAACAAATCCTGAGAAAGTGAAAACAATAAACGAATACCCTATACCAACCACCCTACGACAATTAAGAAGTTTCTTAGGTATGGCCGGTTACTATAGGAAGTTTGTAAAAAACTACGCTAGTATAGCGAAACCACTTACTAAGTTCTTACAGAATGATTTAGGTCAAGTATCTACCCATATAGCGAAGAAAACAGAGATAAAATTAGACAAAGAGGCGATCGAAGCTTTCAACACATTGAAAGCGCATTTAAAATCAGAGGTCGAACTAAATCAACCAGACTATACAAAGAAATTCGTTCTCACTACAGACGCTTCTGATGATGCGATCGGCGCCGTACTCTCTCAAGATAAAAAACCAATCACATTCATCTCAAAAACTCTTAGTAAAACAGAAAGAGACTACGCAGCTAACGAGAAGGAACTTTACGCAATAGTTTATGCATTCAAAACTTTACGAACCTACCTTTACGGTGTTACAGATATAGAAGTTCATACGGACCACCAGCCTTTGACATTCTCAATGTCGCAAAAAAACCCTAATGCCAAAATGAAGAGGTGGCAAGCCTTTATTAATGAGTATTCACCAAAAATGGTATACAAGCCAGGTCCTACTAATGTCGTAGCTGACGCCCTATCCAGACAAAACCTTAACCAAATAACTGAAGATGATGCATCAGTGGCTACACAACATTCTGCTCAAAGCAGCGACAACTATCAAATTGACATACTAGATAGGCCGGTTAACCAATTTAACCAACAAATAATCATCAATAAATCAATGGAACTAAGGCACGACATTATAACACCTTTTTCGGGCAAAACTAGGCACTTAATTGAATATAATGACACTAATGAACTTTTACAATTATTAAAAGAATACCTTAAACCAGGTCCAATTGCTATATTTGCAACCCCAGAAACTATTTACGACATAAAGAACATGTTGAAAGATAACTTCACAAACAAATTTGTACAAGCCAAATACTTTGCTAACGACATAACAAACAAAGATGACCAAATTGACATAGTTATCAAAACTCATAACAGAGCCCATAGAGGACTCCAAGAGAACATTAAACAAATTAGAGATCAATACTATTGGCCCAGTATGAATGACGATTTTCAACAACACATTCACAACTGCAAAACATGCAAATCTATGAAGTACGATAGACACCCAAATAAATATCCAATTGGTGAGGCACCAATTCCTTTAAGAGAGGGAGAGAGCATACACATAGACATTATGTTCGCAGAAAAAATAAAAATCTTAACATGCATTGACGCATATTCTAAATACTTAGTAATACAAATTATTGAGGACAGACAAAACATGCACAATAAAGTTCTTGAGATATTGCAAGCATTTCCTAACTGCAAAAATGTAACTTGTGACCAAGACCCTACCTTCAAATCAACACTTTTCAAATCCCTCTTGGAAAGATGTAACATTACTGTTTATTATACACCCACTAATCACAGTATTAGCAACGGACAGGTGGAAAGAGCACACAGTACGCTCCAAGAAATAGCCAGATGTCTAAAAGACGAACACAAGTTATTAGATACTCATGAAATATTCATACGTGCAGCCAAGGAGTACAATAAAACAATTCACTCCTCAATTCAAAAGAAACCTTTCGAAGTTTTATATAATAAAACCTCACACGAAGAAGTCCCACTTAATCTTGCTATAGCTCAAGATAAAATGTTAGAATCACATAACAAAAATAGAAAAACAAAAGAAATAGAACCAAACACCACAGCCTATAAGAAAACAACAGGGGCTCATTGGGGAAAACTACAACCCAAATACAAACCCGTAAAAGTAATCGCCGATTTAGGTGCAAAAGTTAAAATATCAAATGGAAAATTAGTCCACAAAGATAACTTGAAATCTTAAATTTCAGATCATGAACATCATATTTATGTTGTTGTGCTTCGCTGCAACAAACGCAGACCTGATAGATTACACTAGGGACAACTACGTTCTAATAGAGGTAGGAGATGCATTCCTCTATGAGAACACTTCAACTGTTCTACATATAACAAATCTTAGTTACATTCAACATTTCGTCTACTCCACCCGAAAACAAATCGACAGGAGCCACAAGGACACGACTAACTGGTTTTCAACTAAGGACAGAAATACAAAACACGATAATGACCTTGACATCATACAAACTTTGCTAGACCAACTATCGCCAACCAGATCCAAGAGAGCAATAGAAACAATAGGCACCATCTGGAAATGGATTGCCGGATCTCCGGATCATGACGATAAAATCATAATAGAGAACAAAATAAATGACTTAATCATGAACAACAACAAGCAATTTATAACTAATTCCAAGATCATTAAAGCAATAAATTCCTTAAAATATAACGTGTTTGATGAATTCATTTCTGAAAAAAGTAAACTGCTTATAATAGAGTTGCAAAACATCATAACTACATTGACACTTTCTAAACTTGGGATCTTAAATCCAGCCATTTTAAACCATAAAGAAATAAATGACATTATTAAGAAAGAAAAAACACAATTAGTAATTACGGAATTGATAGATATTTCAAATTTTACAATTGTACAAAATAATGATATTATTGCAATCATGATAAAATATCCCTTGCTATTCACTAAATGTAAATTATATGAAACTAGGGCCATAAGCCAACCAGATGGTAAATTAATAATCGATAAAGAAATAGCAAAATGTCAAAGTTCATACACAAATGTTGAAAAATGTAAATTCGAAACAAAATTTAACTATTGTAAACTTAAGCCAACAAATACTTGTTTATCTAACTTACTTAATGATAAGAAAACAAATTGTACTAAGTTAAGAGAAAAAAATGTAAAACTAGAGATAATTAAAGACGGTATCATATTGCTATCCGGAAAACATGAGGTGGACAACCAAACAATAAATGGAACCTATCTTGCCACATTTGAGAACACCACCATGATAGATGGCATCATATACGAGAACCAGTCCAAGAAATTACTTAACCTCTTAAAAAAGTTCAACATAGACGACTACGATATAGATGAATACCTAGAAACAGTAAACAAAGAACTACAAATGGAAAATATTAATTTGATGGACCAAATCCAAACTGAAATAACAAACAGTCCAACTATTTCCATAATACTACTATTACTTTTAATAGCTATAATGATAATGATTTCAGTTCATTACTACAGAAAAAGAATACCAATAATCCCACCACTATCCAGAGAAGAAACAATCGAACTTCAAGTCACAGAAATAATGACACGCATTCACTCTTGAAAGATTGGGACAATCTTTTCTTAACCATAGGGGAAGTTAACACTTCACTCAATATCCCATAAACCAAACAATCTGGAAGTCATAAATTCCATTGTTTATGATGACCAAGCGATACGACTCAACCAAACAACCACTTGAGCGGCATCGGAATGCCATTAAAAATATGTGCATGTGCATTGGTTCAGATTACAGAAACAACCCCCATCCAAATGAGAAACATCAACAGCAATACTCCGGTCAACAGCATTCAATCCAAATCCAGTCGTCGAAGATAGCAGTCGTGATTTTATTATTATTAAATCTTTTTGTATCATTGTATATTTTTAAATAAAGTTTTTTTTAAGTTAAAAGTTCTCGTAATAACTTAATTTATATATGTAATTATTATGCAAGGACACTGCTTGCTTGCATACAAAAAATAAGGACTTTTAAAATATGTATGTACATAAATTTATACAAAAGCGATATATGTACGGTAAATTCTTTATAAAATGATTTCTTCTAAACTTATATTTATGTATACCTACTTCCACTAGATGTTTAAAGTATTTATACAACTTAGTATTCATGTTATTTCAATAATACTGTGCTCAATTCTTAATAAGATTGCATGAATGTGTGTAATACGAATGCATATATACAGTAGAATCTCGAAAATATGAACAGATATAAAACAGAACCCCTTCATCTTTTCAAATCTTTCATTTTTGTTGAGAAAAAAGATACTGTTATAATATTATAATTTACATAAAAAGTAAAAAAAAAGCCCCAAAGTACTTTTCAGAAGGAACTAAAGGCTACGGAAAAGTACAAAAATTATGTTGGGAATAAAGTGTTCATCTTTATGAGTACAAAATGTCAACCCTTTCATCTTTTTGAACACTGAAAAGTGGAAATCTTTCCAAGCTGTTCATCTTATAGAACCGTTCATATTTCCGAGATTCTACTGCATATTTATATATGTGAATAAATATAGTCCTTCTATAGATTTGTTTTAACAAAAGGACCAACAAAACTTAAGCATTTCCTTTTGATGTCCATTAATGCGTTAAGAGATTAATTCTGTGTTGTTGACAAATGCTTAAAGGGGTTAAAGATTCCAGTGAATTTTAGGTTATAGATGTAAGTAAATGTCCTTTAATAAGGACACACCATATAGAAATCTTGTTTATATTAACACACTATAAGTTTTAATGAGATAAATACCTACGTATGTATATATATGTGATATGTGTACTAAATCAATCAATTAAATCAAAACGCTTAAGGCATTTAAATAGGATTAAATTATTGACCGGGGAGAATTATGAACCTAAGTACGTATATTGTTTTATCCTTTGTATTGCCTAAAATATATTTCTATTGTGCACGTCTTTGTCTTTGTTCATGACATTAACAAAACTTAAAAAATAAAACAAAAAATATTAAACAAAGAATGAAAGGTTTTTACAACAATGCACGTATTTGCATTTGTATCAAATGGCTTAGAAATTTAAACCTAATTTTATAAATTTATTTATAATGATATTGATAATATTGTTAGATTTTTGTCCGAGGCATAAACAAACAATGCAGATGGCTTTCCTTCTCTCGAACACGCCACGTACAATTGTCCGTGCGAAAATCAAAAAAGTGCGAGATTAAAGGTTCTTTCAAGCAAATTCGAGACATTCGAACCTTAAGGCCACACACTTGCAAAGATTGGCCTTGCGATGTGCGAATGCGAGACGAATGGGAAACTAAATCTGCGCTTAAACTCGAATGGCAAATCGGTCGATATCATCGGAATTTTTGGATTAAGAACCTCCTCGCCTTTGAATTTGCCTTTGATTGTGGTGGCTTGGATGACGTTTATTCTTTACCGTCGGGCGTCAAATTGGCCCCATTACAAAAATTCGGTGAATTCAGATTGCGCGGCATTATGATGACATTGCCGACTTTGAGTTGTAAACTGTGCTGTGGTACACCAGGTACTTTCAACGAATTCAAAAATTCGATTGGGTAGCTTGTTGCTTCTTCATACTTTGTAACATGATCAACCAATTTGAACGAATACATTGGTGGTTGCGGTTGGATTTTTTTTATGACACTATCAGATCTTTGTCGCAGAGAGCTTAAAGCAAGCAACAACTCGTCGCCCGAGAATTGTTTTGTCGTATAAACCATTTGAGCAATTTTGGGAAATCGCATTTTAAGTTTCGCGTTTAAATAAAAAAGAAACTGACCGATGAAGTTTTCTACAATTTTAATAAAATTTTGTGTGAAAAATCTTCTTTTGATTAAGGTATTCCAGATTGTTGAGTCGGTTTTAGTTTTGAATCTATAGAGGTTTATCTCCAAAATCATTTTGTCGTATACGCCACGAAAATCAGTACTTTGTTAGAACCTCATACACATACGACAAAGTACACACAAATGCGATACTTCAATTCAATACCGAATCGAGCGAGATTTTCGATTTTCTCAAAAACTAAAAGACATTTCAACATCTGGTTTTCAGTGTTTGAATACAAATTGATACGAGAATTGAATATTAAAACCAAAATTACTAGTTAATAACGTAAATTTTTGAACAAAATGAGTTTGAAAAAAACTTTCTTAATTTTTTTTAAATTTGAGTTTAAAAATTATTTTTTCCAAAACTATTGTATAAAAAAAATAAACTTAAAAACGGAATTAAGGGATGGATTTTTGGGTTTAAAAAAAGGCATGACATGATATTGTAAGTGTTGCGGTTGATTTTTAATAATTCTTTTTCTTACTAAAAAAATCCTATATACGTACGACAAAACAATATTAACAAAAAATATCGGGAAAATATATGGATATTTTGCCGTATATGCCAAGATCTGGCGTTTACGACAAAACAAAACTAAGGGATGAGTTATTTTGTGCGGATATACGACAAATGCATACTGATTTTCTCAGTAACGGTAAATGATAGGTCAAATCTGATTTCATAAATGAAAAGAGGACCTTTGAAAACATAGAACTGCATACCCACTTTAAAAAAGTGCATTTTGGCGTTTACGACAAAACAATTCTCGGGCGACGAACTTGCGACCAAAGATTTGCCAACACAAAAATTGTGTACACTGGCTCATCACTTAGTGCCGTGTTAGTAGTTAGTAAGCAACACACTACTACAAAGCGAACACTAAGGAATACATTTATTCAAAACACTTTGAAACATACAAATACATATTAATATAAATCCAAAAAATACAAACTAATACAAAGAAGACTATTAAAATAAGAACAAACATTTAAATTTATAAAACATTTATGAGCGTGGTTACCTGGTCTTCAACACACTTTTAAGTTTAATTTTATTAAAATTGAAACCAAAAATATTTACATTCAAATTCAGTAACTTGCACATGCGAGTTAAAGGTTCATGCAATCCGTAATTAGTACGATGGTGGGGTAAATTCATTAAATTCAAACTCCGAAGGCTGTGAGCACCCCCACGATAGTTGAAATTCAAACAATTTAACAAATCAGTACTATCAATGACACCACTAATTAGTTGGTGAATAAACACAATATCATTATTAACCCTCCTCTGAGCTAAAGTTTGAATCTGTAGAAGATTTATCCGATGTTCATACGGTGGGAGATTAAAAGGATCGGACCACTGTAACCCTCTTAAAGCAAAACGAATAAAATTAAGCTGAACTGCTTCTAACCTATTTTTGTGGTCTTCGTAAAAAGGAGACCATACCTGAGATGCGTATTCAAGATGGGGACGAACTAAGCAGTTGTAAAGAGCGAGACTAACGTAAGGATCCTGAAATTCTTTAGCCCAGCGCTTCGCAAACCCTAACATAGAGTTGGCCTTATGGACGATTAAATTAATGTGCTCTGTGAAATTAAGGCTAGACGTAAACAGAACTCCAAGGTCTTTAAAACTATTAACGCGAAGTAAAGTATGTTCTGATATTTTATATTCATACAAATTAGGAATACGTTTTTTAGAGATAGTCATGGCCTGGCATTTAACTGGGTTTAAATTCAAGCCGTTCTTATGACACCATTTAACAAAACTATTAATATATTCTTGCAGATGTAAACGATCATTAACAGATGTAATACTTTTAAAAGTTTTCATATCATCTGCAAAAATAAGGATTTCACTATTACGAATACATAAAGGTACATCATTTATGGCTAATATAAAAAGAAGTGGTCCAAAGTGACTCCCCTGAGGAACTCCCGACTTTGTAATGAAGGGATTAGGGAATAAGTCTCTAAATTTAACCTGGTAAAATCTGTTTTGGAGACATGATGAAATCCAAGTGATGAGTCCAGGAGTTAACCCAAACACTCTTAATTTAAACAAGATTATTTCATGAGAGAGTTGATCAAAAGCCTTAGAATAGTCTGTATAGATGCAGTCAAGCTCTTGTCCATGTTCTAACGAGGTAGAGCACTTGTTCATAAACACAAGCAAATTCGTAACCGTCGATCGCCCCCGCATGAAACCATGTTGCTGTTTACAAATGATATTTTTGCAGTTAAACTTCAAACTATCGCATACTACCTGTTCGAAAAGCTTGGGAATACAAGACAGCTTAGAGATAGGCCTGTGATTAGAAATGTCTGATTTGTCACCTTTCTTAAAAATTGAATAATTAAATTCAAATCATCAATGTTCTTATTTTTCGCAGCTAATATCCCACATTAACTTAGCCAAACGTGGTTCAAATCATTACGGCCGATGTTCGGGAACACTTTGATGATCATTTCTTTCTTCGATGACGTGAAATTCGACGGGGAAGAAATCAGGCCATTGATTGTAGGATGAACAGGAATTCCTCCATTTCCAATTGCCAATAGTTGTTCCTAGAAATTATCGGCTGATGAATTATTCTGTACCGCAATTCGCATGTTCGTTGTCAATTGTAACTTTTTTACGCATGGAAATAAATATGATAGTTTGAGGCAAGCGTTAAACTCATCTGCAGACGTTAATTGCGGGATGACCGGTAAAGTTTGACGCAAATTTCCACCATTCACCCTTAAAAGTATATGTTGATCATATTATCACTGAATCAACGTATTGGTGTTCCATCTGGCTTTTTTTTGTATCTATACTATTGATATCACTACCATTAACCCCTAAAAGTATGCAATTTCACGATTTTCGCTCTAAATTTCCAATTTTCTGCTCCGTTGTATTCTTGCCTGCTGGTGTTCAACTGAGTTATGTCGATGCTAACAAAAAAATCAATTCATTTTTATGTACATTTATACATAGATAAATTTTTGGTTTTAATTTACTACGGCATACGCCACCTGCTAGTTGGCAAATAATATTTACAATTTAATAGTAGTACGGACAATGATTTTCTGGTATATATTTTTTTTTTCAAAGCTCATCAACGACACCTACGTTTTCTATAGCTATAGAATATTAACAATTTCAGCAACGCTGAGGTAACTCTTCCCCAAAGTACTTCTTCTAGCTTTTACAAGAATCGGACATCTTCCAAGAAAGTGAAACACGACCTTCTTCTCTCTCAATTTCAATTTCATGCCATGATTTCGGTTGAGTACACCACCCTGTAATAATTATTTGTTGCCAAGTTGTACTTTAGTTGCGCATATATCGTCGCTACAATGCAGAACTTGTCTAATGTCATTTTCCATTGGACGTTTGGAAGCGTCCAGAATCAAAAAGAACTCTTCTGTAACCATTCCATTGGCAAAAAAAACGGTCAACAGCCGCTTCTCAGAAGAAAATTTCGCTTCTCGATTTGTAATCAGAATCCACTCAAGAAGCACTAATACATTTAAGCTATAACTTCAAAACAAACTCACTCAAATGTCAAAAGTGAACATCGGACTCTGTTTGATTGTATGCCTGTTCGATAACATGAAATGTTCACCATGATTCACCAATATAATGACAAAATTTCTATGTTGAGTAGAAGTAGTTAGCATTGTTCCATTGGATTTTAGAATGAGTGAATCCCTGAGTGAAACTAATGGAAAATGACATTAGTATTGTTCCATTGGATTTTAGAATGAGTGAATTCCTGAGTGAAACCAATAGAAAACGACATAAGTCTGAAATTTCAAAATGAGTTTTTTTACTTCATTAGGAAACTTGTTGTGTTCCGCTCATTTTCTACATATTTCGAATATTCCTGCAGTAGTTCTTTCAGAATTCTATTAATAGAATATAATCATAATTTCGAAAGTCAGCATTTTACGGATTAAGGTTCTTCTTGAAAAATTTTGTAAATGTGACTTAGACTAGTTCTGCATTGTAGCGATGATATATATGCTCCCGTGAAATGAGCTTCTGGTATAATATAATCTTCCTCGTTTTGTTCGTCTACCAAACTATAAGTTAAGCGATTGAGCTCATTTTTCCACGTCTCCGTTCTGTCATCTTGAAGTGATAGTGAAACAATAACAGTACTCGGCTAAATTACTCCAAGACTCAAACCATGATGTTTTCTTTCTACCATCATTGTTATCTGTATTGGTAAATGGCTGTCCTCCATTTGGATGGTGCTTAATATCTATCCAATCTGCATTTTTTAGGGTTGAAATGAACAAAGGCGGGAGACCCGTCTTTAGAATAAGAATGTGCTCAGTCGTACTCTTTGCTATAGCTTCGAAGTTAGTTCGTTTCTCTCTCTTTGTTTTCCCAAAGCGATATTTTGCTTCATATTCAAATTCTTTGCATTGTATAACAGTTCTGCAAGTTGCATCATTTAGATCACTTTGGGTTTTCGCTAGTTTGTCTACCATATAGTTTTTTAAGATAAAACTTATAGAAATCCGTACCCGAAGCTAGTTGTACTCATTTACGACCTCAATATTTTGCTCTCCGAATTTCCATGTTTCGTTGCGATGGTTGCGTCCTACTGCGCGGTGCGGTGGCATGGCGAACAAAGATCATTAATTTTGACTTGGAATATTTAACTGAAAACTTCCATTTGTAGCTGTACTGTACGTGTACGCGAACAATCTGTTGATCATCAAATAGAGACTTCCAGGTGACTAAGCCAGAACAACGATGCCATCTGCGAACATTAGAACCTTGATTCAAATATCAGCTGAAACTCGTACTCCACCCTGCAAAACCTCCTCAATGTCATCGATGAACAGTACGAAAAGTAAAGGACTTAAACTGCTACCTTTTCTCAGTCCTATTTTTTGTTCACAAATTTTGTTTCCAAAAATGAAAAAAATATTTTATACAAAGTTATTACCCCAATCCTCCTATTCAAATGTTGTAGTGGCACTTAATTATATTTTCCACTCAAAAATTTGATTTTAGTTAAAAAAAAATAAATCTTGAAAAAAACGTCGATTTGATTAGCATCCAAAAAATTATAACTAGACTTCTAATTCTTGGATTGGTGTATTTAAATAAAGTTTATAAAGGTCAAGCTACATTTATAAAAAAATAAGAGGCAAGTGCTGAAATGCAAGTTTTTGGCTGCTTCATAGATGGATACGATTTAGTACGTATAATCAAATATAGGAGGTGGATCAGAGAACACTCACTCAATTGGACAACTATCGAAGTCCGCTTGCTCGTGGTCTGATGGGAGATATGCGTTCAGAAGCTATACAGAAAATCTTCCAAGAGCCATTTCGTTGCGTTAAAAAAAGATCACGTCATTTGATCTTCAGATTGGAAAGATTGTTGAGGTGATCAAAAAACGGCTTCCCAAATGATTGTATTCTCTGAGCGGAGAAAATCAATTCACGGTAGCAGTTAAGGCTAGCTTGAGGTACAGATATAGATATATGTATAGGCATATGATTTAAATCTCAGATGGGTTATATGTGTATATTAACACTTAACCCTGTTACAATACCTTCGTTTCTTAGGTATTTAAATATTCAAATGATTGTATAATGATTAACGAAATTCCTTAACGGTGCTTATCTTGATTTTCAATTGATGTAAATCCCAGGACTTGCATGGAAAATACTTGTGCAAAATTTAAATTCTAGTTTTTAAACGACTAACAAAGGGGAGTTGTGCTAGAACATTCTAACCCACCTCTTGCCCCTTGGGGATAATAAAATTTCCTGAGAGCAATCACTACAAATTTTTTAATCATCCTTAAAAGCTCATTCGTTTTTTTTTAGCAAATTAGATGCGACCAGCTGCATCAAAATTTTTATTTTTGCTGCTTCATTTATCAGAGGCCATTTATTGCTAAAAAAAAAAGTAACAAAAACACTTTATCGTTTTTTGCAGTATTTTATTTTTAAATAAAAAACTAGACAACAACAACACAGCGAGAATCCCCTCCATGTACAATATGCACATCCTATCCTATATATGTCACACATATTATATGACACTGCACATCGCCTGAATCATTTTCCACAAATATGACAAACCAAACACTCCGAAGGCGACACAATAAAGAACATCACATCCACTCTGAGTCACAGGCAACTGAGTTGAATTTCAGTCGCTCTTGTATTGTACACAACACACCAGGACCAGACTTTTCGTTTAAATCCAACAAAAAAAAAAAAAAAACAGAAGGGATTTAAAGGACATTTTGCACAGAGAGATCAAAACATCAACTATCATTATAGCATACGAAGAAAGAGGACAGGACAGGACATCAGCGAACAAAGCCACATATGGCATGTCAAAGTCCATCGTGAACCTCAGTTTTCAGTTAAGCCCAAGGAATTCGCTTTCCCAGCCTCGCGTACATACATATACTTCAATCAAAAGTTGCACGTTGATTAAACAGTCAACATGCGGTACTGTTATAAACTAAACACACACACAAGCATATACTGCGTTTAGTTTAGGTTTATAGGTACAATAACTGCAGTGTCCTTTCGTTCTATTTTTTTTTTTTTTTTTTTTTTCAGCAGAGAAGACAAGACAGTATTTTTGATGAAACCCTACGAGCGGCATGTCATGTAGGTACTATGTAGATGTAATGTAGTGTGTGTGTGTAGCTACATGGAAAAGCTACAAATTCTCATCAAAAACATCTCTCATGCCTCATAACTGTATACACCATGTCGGATAAAGTGTGATATTGGCTAGAAAGCCACATTTCATGTATATCTTATGTACCCTAACCAACTCCAACAGCACCAGAACTACCATGGGCAATAAGGATCTCTGCCTATTATTATCTTGTTTTGGTCCTTATTGTGCATAAAGATGAAAACTGTACTTGATACTTGACACTGTCGTAAAAGTGCAACATATATGTATGTACATACCATGCAGACAAATTGTATGTGTCCTTTGATTATGAATATCAGGTTTCTAAAGAGCCAGAAAGGGACTTTTTCTTCAGAAATTTACCTAGGTCCTTTTGAAATAAAAAGAGGCTAAAAATAATGAACTTTGTTAATTAATTCCAACTGCACTTATACCTTTAGATAGGTATAGTAGGCGTAAATTTGGTTATGCTGTTATTGTTTTTGTTGCAATGAAAATAGATTTAGATTTATGTGTCAAGAAAATTACACAGTTCCAATTAAAATACTCCATTTCATAATTAAAGGATATTTCCATTTGTGTAGGGAATTTCAATTAATTACTATAGGAAAGTGAGTACTTAATTTATTGCCAGGCCTCTTATATATCTTTGTATAACTAGATATACCTATACCTAAATATAAATTTCAAATAATTAAAATCTTAAATTTACAAAAGTTCCGCTTTAATTAGAATATCTAACCATGACTTTGAAGTTTGTAGTCCATCCGTAATAAGCCACACAGTCATTCAAGGCAAATGACCTAGAGCAATTTTAAATTATAGAATGAAAAGTAGATACCACAGCATAGGTATAAAAGAGGTTAAATGGATTTTATGCTTTGGTTTCCATTGCGATGCGGTCGTTGTTAGTGCGGAGGATTTACATTAGTTGAAGACTGTTACTTAAAATGAGTGCTTCTTAGATTAATAAATTATTCAAAACTTTAAATTTCTTGTCGTTTTTATTTTAGTTTGCCATAAAATGTGGCTTTTAAAGGTTTTCATAATGGTTAGAAAAAAGAAAATTATACTTTTGTAAATAAAAGCTAAAATGTTGGTTCTTATGATTTACTGGCTTTTGTGTTTTTTTTTTGGATCAGGTTGTCTGTTGTTCGAATGCTAAATATTTTGTATATTTAATTGAAAATTTAATTACCTAGTTTATGTGATCAAGTCACCAAAAATACTTTCAGAGCTAAACACATTACTCTCATTAAAGATCACACCATTAAAACTCAAGTTATTATTCTACCTGATTTGCGTGTCATCCACTTCGCTGATTTGACTCTACATATGTAGGACATTTTACTTTAATTTTTGAAGAAGATCGGACTATAAATAAATTAAACATAAATTATTGGCTTTGAAAGGATATCACCATCAACTGTTTTCGATTTATTTTTTGCTTGTAAAAACAAGATATCATCCAAATTATAATAGCCGTTTCCGACAAACCTAAGAAATAAGAAAAATGGGGATGGCATTGGGTGAATTTTACTAAAACTAATTGCTACAAGAAGATTATTTTTCATAATACAAATTCTATATAGATATGTATTTACATTTACATATTATTGAAATAAATCATCCAAGTACAAGACTTAGCACTTTTTTAAATGGACTTGTTGAATTTTTTATTCAGAATAGCAAAATAGGACGAAATGCCAATTTTTGTGGACCTTGAAAAACTAATTTTGAAATTTTTATGTCTCTCTCGTAGGAAGAAACTCTAAAACTGTTATCTAAATAGTTGGGACTGTTTGCGATAAGCCGAAATAAGAAAACTGGGCATGGCGGTAAGCGCATTTTACTGAAACGAATTTTCAATTTTTTTTGTGTCACATAAAAACAAATTCTGAAAATTTCATCCACATCGTAATATGGGCGTGGCAGTTGTTTGATTTTACTAAAACCTGTTTTTTTTTTTAATTTTTCTCTTACTCATTAAAACAAACTTCGAAAATTTTATCCAAATCGTTGGGAATATTTCTGATAAACCAAGAAATAATTATTAAGTGGGCGTGACAGTGCAAGCGGATTTTACTGAAACTAATTTCAAATTATTTTTTTCGGGTTCATAACAAAAAAAACTCTCAAAATGTCAGAGATTTTCGAGAAACCAAGAAATATGAAAATTGGGCGTGGCAGTACCAGGGCTAAATCCAATTTTAATTTTTATTTTCTCGTTCATAGCAAAAAACTATGAAAATTTCAAATTTGGATGATATCGTTTGCAAAGAGAAAATTTGTGCTACCTACACGCACGCGACGCACGGGAACTATATTTATATATTTGTTATCGACTGTTTGTATGAAACTCCATTTTTTTTCTGTGACGTTAATTCTTGATTTAATTTTTTTTTATCCAATATCTTGGCCCTTGCAAAAAAAAACACGTCTGGATTTGCGTGAACATTTCGAAGCAATTAAAAGTTGCAGAAAACTAGGTTGTTTAATGAGCGGTCCCACGTATAGATAATATATTACTTAATTTAATTCAATCGAGAGGAACTTAAAGTAACCTAGTAACTTAGTAATCTAGTAACTTATTAACGTAGTAAATTAGTAACCTAGTAACATAGCAAGTCTTAACTTTATCCTCACTATTTATTTATTTATTTATTTTTAACATTGCTAGTTTACAAAATTTTTTTACAAAATTCCTACCAAAGTGTATATTAAGATTTTAATTAATTGCAAAAAAAAATGTTGATTTTAATTTACATGAATTAATTATTGTTTTAGCAAACAGATTGTTATATTTATTAATGTAAAAATTAAATAGTTTAAACATATTATTTAAAGGAGAACATTTTTCGTAATTGGTACGATAGTTTTGAAGTATACTATCCGGTATGTTCCTCAAGTTTCTTTGTGGAATATTAAAGTTAATACGAGACAGAAGGTGCAAAGAGTCTATGTTACCGTTGATTAATTTTACAATGAAAACAAAACATAAATAGGAACGTCTGTCCTCGAGACTGGGTAAATCAATAAGTCTTAGTCTGTTGTTATAAGGCGGGAGATCATAAGGATTTACCCATCCCAGTCCTCTGAGAGCAAATCTAAGAAATCTTTTTTGCAGTCTATTTTTATGGCATTCGTAGTTTATTTATCCAACCAAGAATTGAATTGGCTTTATTAGAAATGCAGTTAATATGTTCAATAAATTCGAGTTTGCGATCGAATGTGACACCAAGAATAGATACATTGATTTCACGAGATATTGATATATCATTAAACAAATAGTTGAACGAAGTAAAAGAAAATTTTCTGGTAAAACACATAACACATACTACCTGAGTAAGTGGAACTTAAGTGGCCAACATCGGAGACTTAAGTGTCACTTATTCCGATAAGTTTACACTGTGAAATTGGGAATTAGTTTTCCATATTCGGCACTTAAGTGACACTTACTTCACTGTGAAACTGGCCCTAAATTTATCGATATTGAGAAGCAGACAGTTACGTTTACCTTTAAATAAAAAAAAAAAAAAGAAAAAAATCGAGTCTATGAGTCATGACCAAACTTTGACAAACAAAAGGTGTGTCGACTGCATGGACAGCCAAGTGTAGTCGAATTTCGGAATGTAATAATCACGTCGCGACGCAACGCCTTGTGACGTGAGTTTTGTTCAAACAAAAATAATGTCAATATGGCAATTCTTTTCTTAAATTTGACAGCGAACTATTAGCATCAATTAAGGTTCGTTCGCGTACTCGTTCGAAACTATCAGAAACTAACATTTTCTACCAGATTTAGTCCAACGGTGTTTGCGTACCCAAATTTTGGGTAGTTTCGAGCAGGAAACAGCGCTCATGAGAGAGACAATTATTCCCCCTTCTTGTCAGTTGTTACTTGAGACTCTTCGGGCGGAAACTGGTAAGTTTTGTATTCTGTCAGAAGCCAATTTGAAAGATAAATAACAATAATACAAAATGGCTGTTATTTACTTTTTGTTATATTTTTTTTTATTCGTTCATTTACAAAAATGAAATATTTTAATAAAAATAGGTGAACAAAATTAATTAATTAAATATATAATTTAAGAAACTTTGTTTGTGAAGTGAACTTTCAGTGTTTTTTTTTTAATTCTTGTCCACTGTTGTTATGATTCACCATCGAATTTGGGACTAATACAAAAAACTATTACATGATTACGAGTGTGTATTTTACATTTGTAAATAATTTCAATACAAATTTTAATTTGTTCATCATCAAATTTAATAAAGAATAAGAAGTTAAAATGAAAATTTCAACATTGCCGCTTTGTTTACTTTTTTGCTTTTGTTTACATTTTGTAGACGTTTAAAAAGCGGATTCAAGCCGTTCGTGTATTTTCGGACAGTTTCGCTTCATTTTGATAGAATTTCAACACCGCTCCTCAAAATTTGATTTGATTTTTTAGTCCGAAAAGTACCCGAACACATCTATTAGAAACAAGTCGCTGAAGTGCTGAATAAAGTTTAAACTTCACTTTTGGTTTAAACTTCAGTTCAACAATTAATTCGGTTTCACGTTTTGTTAAAACCTTGAACTGAGTTCATTTTATAGTTTACTACGTTCTATTGAACTTGAGTTCAGATTGCGCTGTGAAACCGGAGTTGAACTTAAAATTTAAATTCAAGTTTAGGTTCAGCTGAACTTAAGTTTAAACTTCACACTGTGAAATTTTTTTGACGCAGTTGATCAATTAATAAAAAAGAAATGGAGAGTGTTTTTGACTTCTAAAAGAGAAATCTTGTTCATGTTTCTCCTTTTGTTCAGTGAGATCTCAGAAACGTGAGCATGACATAAGAAATTGCCTGTTTCTTTGGCTGAAAAGAATCTAGTCAGTTTTTTGACAATCATCACGTCATTGCCAGTTCTATAGGAACATTTTCACCGTCAACGCGTATAAAAAAAATGTAAGTTCAAAACAGAAACAATTCAAAAACGTATCATCGTCGGTCGACAGATATTGAGTTATATGCATAAAGCGGAAGTAATTACTAAGAGCATAAGGTAAAAGTAAAAACTATAACTTTTAGTAAAAGATTAGATTTAAAGTATTTACTTCATTTCGTATGCATAAAATTTAGTTCATACTTGCTCGTAAATACTTTCAGTAGATACAAAATTCATTGGATATTGATGGGCGGTTATCCTTTTCAATTCTTTTCAATATGAATGTTTTCCAAGCAGAAATGCAATTTCAATAAATACAGCGGCCAAAAAAAGATTCAAGACTATTTTTTTTTTGGTTTCACAGCAACCTAATCGATGGTTTAAAGCAAAAAGTAAGTAATTTAAAATGTTCAAGTTGCTATTTTGGAACATTGATAAAATTAAGTAATTCCTACAAAAAAAGGACTTACTTCTTTTTATGCATGCGGAATAAAGTTTTTACTGAAAAAATTCATCCGAAAAAAGTAAATTCCGTGGCTAAATACTTGATTTTAAACATTTGCTGCATTTTTAAACATATCAAAAAAAGTAAATACTTTGAAATTCTCTAGTTAAAGCATTTATTATGTTTTCTGAATTTCACCGAATGGAACAAAAATATTTCTTAAATGCAAATGAGAAAATTGGAAAAAAAAATTAGAAATGCATTTTAGAAATTTCGAAAACGTCAAATCAACGTCAATTTCATCGTTATTTGATCGTCCTATTTTTACGCAGATATTCTTATCGTCAAATATATGCAATCGTTTTAATTGCACAAAATCTGTTTGATCGACATCAATGAATTTTCTTGCAGTTTTAAGTTTACGAACATGCTCTCTGACTTTTTAATATTTTTGTCGTTACCTCGTTTTTTTTTTACTGCAGAGCTGCACCGCCATTGTCCCAAATAATGTTATCGAAAATATGACTTTAGCAGACAGTTCACTATGTTATCAAAAGTTATAACTTTTGTAGTTTCTATAAACATCATGCAATTGAATTTTCTACGCAATTGACGTTTTCGAAAATAGGTGTTGTTTTGGGGTTAAACAGGCAGGTAGAACTAATAGAATTCATGTGCTTTGTTGAGACACAGAACAAATTTTATCAAAATTGTTGGAGCCGTTTTCCTTTAGAATAATATTTTCCTTAATTTTTTTTTTTATTTTATTTTTGGTTCGCAGAACAATATTTTTTTTCTAAAATTCAAAAAGATTCATGCAACTTTTCAGTCTTTTACTTAAAATCATATTTGATATATAAAATTTCACGATTTGACATGTGTTTTTTTTTTTTTTTTGATTTTATGAGAAATGATTTAAAGTGTGTTAAAGTAGAGATATACCCTCTTCAAAAATATACCTCAGTATTATTTTTTGTAAGAGTACCTATATTGATCATATTCCCCATTGCTATGAACATACATAACTGCCAACTCGACAAAATCGAAATCCCTAAATTGTAAAGACTTGGTCATACTTACAAAAATATGTAAACATTTATTGACCTTATTCGAGTTCAAATCAGCTTTTTCCTCCCTGATGGCCTGGACTTATGTATATAGAAGAAAAATATTCAAATTTAACAAAAAGCAATTCCTTCGCCAAAGCCATCTTTTACCTACGTCCTACAATTGTATATGTATATGTTTTTGCATAAAAGACTTCCGAATCTATTGATTAATAAACATTATATATGTATGGTTGTACATATTTCCAAATATCTACTCTTGAAGCCTCAGAAATTTAAAATTACCTAAGGGAAGCAAAAATCAAGTCGAAGAGGATGTTATCTAAAGCTGATGGGTAGCAAAAAAAAAAAGAAGGCCAGAGCCAATTTATTTAAATGTATTTAATATGGGACACCATTTATCTGAGATTTCGTTACATCACAATTCGATATTCTTCCTTCTTATTTTTTTTTTTGTTAAGGTAAAATTGAAAGTGATAGGTATCGGCTTGTGAAATTATTGGTTTTGTCTCTAGGGTCTAGGGGATACGTACTTGTACTAGTAGCGGATCCACGGGGAGGGGGGGATTTTCGGGTCCGGACCCCCCCATGAGCATTTAAACCAAATATTTTTATATCAATTTATTTCTCTTCGACCTAAATTTGGTCTACGTTTGAGCTACTTAATTCCAGAAAGCCCATCTTTTTATAAAATTTCGGCTTAAAATTTCTTCAAGTGTAATGAATAGGTATACTACCTGCAAATTCCAAAACTTCAAATGCATCTTATTGGAAAAAGGAGGGAAACTTAGTTCAAGAGCTTAAGGTTTTATAAATTTTGAAGACTTAGGGAGGTTTGCTGATACTACACATAACTATTTAAGTTGAACTTAATTTCTTAAGTATCACTTTATGACATGGAAAAAGTACCCCTTAAGAATCTAAGTTCAACTTAAATCGTTATGTGTAGTGTCAGCAAACGGGCCTTAGTCAATTTATCATACCTCTCCAAAGAAAATTACGATTTTCAAAAACATCAAAGTTGTGCTTCTATTTTACTCAAAAAATGATTCGCATATTTATAGCTTTTAGGGCCAAAAATGAATTTTGGTAAGCGTGAAGTTAGCACCGCCATTTTTTGATTTTCACAAAAAAAATAAAGTTGCGCTGTATTGTGCTCAACTTGTGCTGCTTACGATCTTTTAAAAAGTCATACTTGCACTGTCATAAGCTCAGTTTGTGCTTGTTTCTTTTTTTTATCGAAAACGGGAAATATTTACAACACAAAACCTACGCAAGTTTTATTTATCTTTAAGTTTTCTTTCTATTTGGAGTTGGACCCCCCTTATGACCAAATCTTAAATCCGCAACTGACTACCGGGTGATTTTTTAGCTGGTTTGGTTTTGGCAACACTGGTTTTGACAGCTGACGTGTGTTTAGTACCTTGTGTCACTGTCAAACAGCTTCAGTTTGGTTTGCAATTTAACCATGGATCGTCTTACAAATGAACAACGCTTGCAAATTATTGAATTTTACTATCAAAATTCGTGCTCGGTTCGAAATGTTCATCGCGCGCTGCTTCCATTTTATTGTGTTCAGCGATGAGGCTCATTTTTGGTTGAATGGGTACGTAAATAAGCACAATTGCCGCATTTGGAGTGAAGATCAGCCAGAAGCATTGCAACAGCTACCAATGCATCCCGAAAAAGCCACTGTTTGGTGCGGTTTATGGGCCGGCGGCATTATTGGGCCATATTTCTTCAAAGATGATGCGAATCGCAGCGTTACTGTCAATGGTGAACGCTACCGAGCGATGATAACAAACTTTTTTTTGCCCGAAATGGAAGTTCTTGACTTGCATGATATGTGGTTTCAACAAGACGGTGCCACATGCCACACAGCACGCGAAACAATGGCGCAATTGCGAGGCGAGTTTGGTGAACAGTTAATTTCACGTTTCGGGCCGGTCAATTGGCCGCCTAGATCGTGCGATTTGACACCATTAGACTATTTTTTGTGAGGGTATGTCAAGGCTTATGTCTATAGGGACAAGCCCGCTTCGATTGACGAACTGGAAGCCAACATCCATGCATTCATTCGTGAGATACCGGCCGATATGTGTGAAAGAGTATGCCAAAATTGGACTCAGCGGATGGGCTACCTGAGACGCAGCCGCGGTCAACATTTGCATGAAATTATCTTTAAACATTAAATTGCAAGGTTCAAACTATCGATTCAAATAAATATTTCATTCAGTTTTTTGAATTTTTTGTGTTTTTTTTTAAAAAAAGTTCTAAACCTCTTAAAAAATCACCCTTTATATAATGAAATCGGAAAACCTGGATATATTTTTTATAGAGATTCCTGTTGTGTTTTTTTTTTGTATTTATAAAAATAGGTTGTTTTTTTTACAGGAATGATATACATAATGTATGTGAGACCATATTCAATAAGTTCACGATGTTTGAATTGTTTGTGCCATACAAAAAAAAAAAAAATTAAATAAATTGGGAGACATGTGATGCCCGGTCAAATGTGTCATTAATATACCTTAAATGGCTATTTTATGCGAACAATGTGATTAATTAAATTACATGTATCACTATGTTATGATGTACTTTCTCATACTCATGCAGTGTAGAACATTGAGTCGTCGTACGGAAGCTTAAATTGTTAAGTAGAAAAATTAAAAAAGAAAATGTATTTCGATCGATTTCTTATATACAAAAATAATATTTAAAAAAAAGACTTAAACTTTTTCACTTTTTCAACAAAAACTGTGAAAAAAAACTTGTTTACAATAAAAGTGAAAGTAAAGTTATTTGCCAAAAATGCAAAACAAAACACCCTTATTGCGATTATCAATTTTATAAATTGAAAATTGACCTTTAATAACAAATTTTGTTTAAATGCTATTGCAATTGTCAGTTAACAACATATTTTCCATGGATCCTGTTATGAATATGAGCATGAACCAACCATTTTGAATTAGCACCCTGTATTTCGAGTGTCAACCATCAATCGACAGTTAATGGTGCACAAAATGTAGGTTTTCTATTCTCTAATTTTATTATTAAACAAAACTAAAAATACTATATTTTCAACAAAAGAGCTAAAATAGTAGACAACAAAAAGCAATAAGGGAAAACTCTTGACTCTGATGCGGAAGAAAATTTGGAAATTGCAGAAGGACTGTGCTTAAAAGTGATAAACACAAAGAAAGTGAGAGTAGTTTGCATTAATTTTAAATGGTCTATTGGCAAGGAGAAAAGTTTCATATTTTCATAAATTTCCTTTAATTCATTTATTCCATAAAAAGTTTTGGTCAGTTATTGTAGTCTTGGATGGATTTAAAAAGTAAAAATAAGAAAAATAAAAGCGAAAATATTACTAAAATCTCTGCAACTGGAGGTGGGCCTAACAGACTTCACTACTTCTCCGATACCTAGTAGGAAACTATAATCTGAATATTGGAATTGAATATGTACGTGCGTTAACCCACCAGGTAAATAGTTCAGTTTGGACGATAGTATTCTTTAAAACAACTTTTGTGTTAAAAATTATGCTCATTCACAAACTATCAATTTCATTTACAATTAAAAAATGCCCTCGTCAATTGAGTTACACAATACTGAATTTCAAATTGATTGATAGATTTTTCAGTGTTTAATTGGTTGATAGTTGATAATAGCAATAAGAGTGAAGGCCTTTCCGACCACAGACAACTCGTACAGAGAACTCTCATAACTTTAGAACCTCATAAACGGAAACCTATTCATCAAGAATTAATAGTGAATATATATAGTATATGAAAACTTATGAGTGGTCCCGATCACTCATACTTTATGAGAGCTCTCTCTCCGAAAACTTTCAAAATAATCATGCTAAATTTATCAACATAGTAGACATCCTTCAACTGAATTTGACAGTTTATAACTTGGCTGATTTAACATTTTTACTCGTGTCATCTTCAACGCCAAAAATGGTTGACTTTTGTTCTTGTCCACGATCGGCATCAACGCTCAGTTTTCGAATATGATCAAATGGTTTGATCGTCATAGTTTAACATGTCGATGTGTTGATACCAATTAGTATAAAAAATGCGTTGACACAGATAACAGTCAACGCATTTTGGGACAACATTGACCGAGTGCTGTCACTCGTGTGAATGTCAACGTTTCATGCACATTGACAGTTGACACGATTTACGTTGACAGTTAATAAAATAATTATATTTTTGATGACGTCAAAGAGTCAACGCATTGACCATTTACGTTGACCGTCAAATCATAGCTTAAAACAATTCAAAAGTACCTATGTATGCCTAAAACACACAATGTTGTATATTATGTTTACTTTTATTGAATTTCTCTCTTATTGAGTGAGAAAAATCTCTGAGATCTCATTTATCTGACATTTGGATCGACATATTCAATATGCATTCAAATATAGTTTGTTGTATATCTGTCAAGCATTTAACTATCAAATTCTATTGACGGATGGCTACGATTTCGATGGATTAAAACATTTGTAAAAAAAATCATTAATAATGAGATTTTACTTAGTACTCCTAAAATATGCGATTAAAGGTCTTTCAGGTCACATTTGGAAGGAAATATTTGATATGCCACAAAGTATAGCTTATTATTTATCTGTCAATTCCATTGAAGAATAGCTACGATGTCGATGTATTAAATCACAGTACACAGATTAAAGGTAATATCATTAGCGTTTTCATTTTTATTCAGTTCTGCGCATCTGTCAAAATTGAGGTCATAATGGTGGTAAAATGGTGGATCCCGTGCCCTTTACATTTCTAATTTCAATATTTTGTTGTGGTTTCTAATGATGCGTGCTGAGTTCCTGTGGGCACTGGAACAGCCATTTTTAATTTTTTGAAACTTCCAACTTTGACATACTGCGCAATATATTACCTTTGCTTTGTGTACTGTGGGATTAAGTAACCTCTACAAAATCAGAAATTTTTCAAATTGAGATGGACGTCAACGCAGTCTACGTTGTCCCGGTAAAAAATTCTACTGTGTTAATTTTTAAATAAAGTCAACGCGCTGAAGATTTTTCTGTCAATGTGTCCAAATTTCGTTGACAGGGCGATTACACGGTCACACAAAAAAGTCAATGCATTGACTCCAAAATTCATGTCAACACGGGTATCAACGCAGCCCTCAACGCATTGACAGAGTTTTGCGTTGAGGATCATACGCCTTGACATTTTTTGGGACAAAATTTTACGTCAAAGAATCAACGCTTTGACCGTCTAATCGTTGCTTTACTAAATAATTTTGCTTTTTAAAATCGTAACACACATCCTGCAGAAATTGTATTCCAAAATATTTTTTCTTTCTAAACATTTTACCACAAACCCTTAAGTCACAAATCTCTTGCCACCTTTCTTATGTCAGATTCGAAGTAACATAGTGCCTCAGTCATTGACTTTTTCAAAATTTAATTGGAGTGAGAAAATAAATCGAATTTTACGTTTGAACTCATTAAATTTCGAAAAGAGTTATTTTAATACTTTGAACGCTCTTTCTCAATCAAAAGAGCCTCTAATACATGAGCTGCATAATGCGTGAACTAACATTTTTTTCAACTGGGACAAAATTATATTAGAATTTTAAAAACAATTCCAAAATCTGCTGTTGTCTTGATTGCTTATAAGTTTTTATATACATAACAGCTTTAGAGGAGATCCAACAAATATTTCTCATTCCAAATGGTAACATCATAAGAGAATTCGGTTTTTTCAATCCTAAAGCTTTATTTGGATTGGATTTGGTCAGATCTGAGTTCCGTTTCGAGCTTCTGTCCAGAAAATTTTTTTACATATCAATGCACGTTTACAATAGTGCAACTATCAAATTTAATTTTTTTGGAAAAAGAAAAAAAGCAACTTATTTACTATAAGTTAGAAGTTGTAGAATTCTGGATTAAAATTAGTAATACCTATTCAAAAAATGCGAACACTATGTTTCCAATTTTATCAAGTCTTAAGTCAAAAAAACTTAAACTGGATTTGTATTATGAGGTCATCATTACAATAAGAAAATTTTAATGTGTGTATCATTTTTACAACCAAAGACAATCAATTCAAACAAAATCAATACCAAATTTTTACTTCTAGTGCGAAGGTAAAACTGTTACATATATTTATTAATTTATCGCCTCAACTTTAACAGACTTTACAACTTGACCAGAATTTATCTCTGGCGATGGTGGTCGAGCCTGTGGTGGTGGTGCTTTTTTCGGATCAATCTTCTTATCTTTTATCATCATTATTTTATATTCATTTGGAAGATCCTCTTCAGCATATAATTTATCCGTAAAATAAATTCGACGAATTCTTATATTAGCATGAATTTGAACTCGTACTGTTTCCATATAATTCGTACCATAAGCTCGTCTTGTAAAATCAGCCAAATTTAAATGAATTTGATTCCATCCAGGTGATAGACCCATAGGCATTGACATACAAAATGTCTTGACACGAGTCTTACTTTCATAATTCGAAATACGAAATCTACGTAAGAATTTTTGATCATCTAATATCTGATAAAAGAAATAACTTTTAATTTTTTTAAAGATTTTCGAAGAATTTACTGAGGTCTCAGAAGTGAAAAATTCTTGAATATAGACCAAAATAGTGATAATAGTTGCGTTCCTTTAATTTGAAACTCTGTGATTTTCTGTCCAAAATTGCATATTTTATTTTTATTTTTCATATGAGTTTTGACAGACTTTTGTGTAGAAATTCACACAATTAATGTACAGAGTTTCAAATTAAAGGAACACACCTAATTATTACAATTAGCCAGTTCAGGTTTCTTGAGATCTCAGCAATCTCAGAAATCTGAACATAATTGCTCAGTGAGATTCCTCACTTTTGCTGTCAAAAAGCTGAGACTGAAATTTTTTGGATTCGTTCGCTCAATTTATTTTTTGTCACAGTTGATCAATGAAAAAATGGAGAGTGCTTTTGACTTCTAAAGGAAAAATTTTGTTCAGGTTTCTCCTTATCCTCAGTGGAGGTGACAGAAATTTGCTCAGTGAGATCTCAGAAACGTGAACTGGCTTAATATATTACCTGAACTTCAAATGTGAATAGTTTTCTCATATTTTTCAAAAGCAAAACTAAAAATGGAAGTTTTATACCAAGTGACATTTTGGGATCTTTTGGAGCAGCTATAAATATTGTTGTAACATTTCTACCCATAATCTCCAAGGCCATTGACTTGATATCTTCATCAATTATTCTCTTCATATGACCATTTTTAATCTTATTACATAAGAAAAAGAGTTTATAGAATAAAAGAACTTAAGAAAAAATAAATATACATTTTTAGAAATTATACCCACTTGATGACGCCATATTGAAAGTGGTTTACTTCCGATGCTGTAAAATATTGTTAGAAATCCTTGTTGGTAGGAGTTTTTGAACATTTTGTTTTTTTTTTTTTTAATAATAGAAAATTATAAATAAAAAAAATATATTTTTATGAATGCTTCTTTCCCTACACTTAAAAATCGATTACTTGTATAAATAATTTAAATAAGAAGTGCAAAAAAAAATAGTCATTATTTTGGAAAAAATTCTTTACACCCCTCTTGATATACTCACATGTGGCAGCCAAAATTTTTAAGCATGACATTCTAAGAAAATTCCTGTCTGAGGTCAAACTATCTCTAGTTATAATAGCCAAAAATTTAAAGGGCTTTTTTTAACTTAAGAACAGATGGGTAGGGATAAGATTTTTGTTTACTATTCATTGATTTCCAAAAATATTTCGGATACTATATAACGTCGCGGTCGGTTTGAGTTTGAATATAAATAATTGTTAACAACAAAATAAATATTTCAATTTTCTCGCATAAAAAATTGCTGTTTTTTTCATGATCTATGTTTATCAACTTATAATCTTGTAAACTTATTTCTTCACTTAAAATATCTTGACTTATTTTTTGATTTATCATTAACATTATTTTCTACATTACATACCTATACATAGATATAATTTATTGAAAATCTGTGTATTCCTGCTTGGATCATTGAATTTCCAATTTTGTTTTTTTGTCAATGAATGCAAATTATGTTACATAGAGATAGGCCAAGAAAAAAAAACCTTCATCGTCGTTGACTTCCTTTGCTATCACAATTTGGAGATCAATTTAGGTCCATAAATCACTGCTTATATTACCATATATACCAATACTAGCAAGATGGCACAAATTACAAGGACGAAAACGAAGAACAGGATATGCAAAAAGAGAATGATATTAAAATCGTAAGAAGTGGGAGAGTATGTAGTTTTCTTTAAAAATAAATTCAAAAAAAAAAGAAAAAAAAAGAACAAAATCGAAATCCAATCTTGTGAGGAGATGTTAATAAACACAAACACAATGGAATGGTTATTCTTTGGATATGTGTATGTAAGGGATCCATTTGTAGGGAGAAATTTTGAAAATTACGAAAGAAGCCTTATTAAATTTTGTATGTGTTTTGGTTACAGTTGTGAGGAAGAGCATCAATATGGAATTGTAGTTTGAAGGACTGGACATCAGTTTAAAAATCTCTTCAGGATCATAAATGTAAATGACTTTGGGATAAATGAAACACTATAAAAGGTTTCTTCAAAACATACGTTTATATATTGATATAATAATAATTGTATATAAGCTTATGGCATATAAATACTCATATGTTTTTCTGTATATATTCAAACAAAAGCAACTGGTTTTTCTTGTCTTTCCGTTTTAATTTTAATTAAAACTAAAATTAAAATGAAAAAATTAACTACTTATGGCAATCATGTTGTTTTATATCAAAATTACCCCATAATCCCCTAAATTAGTGGCATCAACTTTGGGAATAATTTTTATACACCCAACGTTTTTTTATAGAGGCACTTAAAAACAATTTACGGAGTTTGGACCACCAACTTAAACGCTCAAAAAATCTGTAAATGCTATTCGATAGATAATCGACTGTACACGTTTGTGTTTTTTTTTGTTGGTTTTTACATCTTCCAAATTTGTTCACACATTTTTTTTTAATTTTAGAAAAACATGTAAATTTTTTTTAAAGATTTTTCATTAAATTAGTTTTTTTTTTTTAATTTTCTTTCATTTTTGTTTTTTTAAATAACTAAGTATTCAAAATATATTGAGACGAAAAACCGAGTTAGGCCCACAATTCAATTACCTGAAAGAGAGAGAGCAGGTAAAAAATTAATTTTCTTATGTTTTGACCATATACTGCTTTATCTTCTTAGGCACAAATTGCAGAGAATCGAAACTAAAACTAAAAATCTTCAAAATTGCTAGCTTAATATTTTTCGCCTAAATTTTTGTTCTCTCAAACAAAAAAGGAAATGATATAAATTGATTTAAAGGGTGCATCTGCATACGTATTACAAATTGTTAAGTTTGAATATACTATAAAGATTTAGATAAAAATGTATAAATTGGACATAAAGAATAAATAAATTGAATAAATTTTAAGGTAGACTTTCTTCAACAAAAAATATATTGATTCAAACTTAATTTTAAAGACCTTTAAGTCCTACAAAAATTGACATTTCGGCCCGGCGGTCTCACTTGAACTCATCAGTTAACTAATGAGGGCCTTGTCAATACACAATTTTTGCTAAGTTCAGTTCATCTTACATAGATTTCGTGAAAATATGTTGGTATTTTGTCGGACGCAAGCAGTTTTATTTTCCAAAGTGTTTTGTTGAGAGTATATCCACTATCCAGCTCAGCAATATTTTAACAATAAATGATTATAAATAGTTTATTTTTTGTAGGGGAGAGTACTCACACAGTGAGACACCTCCAACAAAGAGACATTCCGAATAACTCCGAAAAAAACATTTACGAAACAAGTAAAATTTTTCCTCTCATAAAATGCTACTAGATTATAGCAAGTGAGCTAAAAGAAGTCTTGAAGAATACTACTAGATTGTTATAAAACTGTAAAAGCGGTAAATGGCCTAGTTATGGGAGGCTGACACCACGGCTAAGTCTTGCTATGAGAATGCGTCTCTTCCAATGAGATATGCTCAGAAGAGAACAGATAAGGTATGTACCGGATGGTATACAATGAAAAATAAAAAGGGGTAATCCGCTAATTTAATAACTGATCTGACCAAATCAAACTTGGAAAAACCAAAAAAAAATGTTTTTCTTGGAAAAAAGTACCTTTAATTTTTTTTTTAATTTCTGAAAAACTGAGATACATTTTAGCATCCGGTTCTCTGTTTTTTATTGAAAATTAAAAAAAAACATGAATTTTGAAAACAAAAAACTACATAAAATTTTGAAAAAAATTAGTTTAAAATTAAAAAAAAAAATTTTTTTTCAAAATTAAATTTTCAAAAACTAACACAACTTAATTTAAAATGACTATGAAACAAGAGATGTCCAAAATAGTATGGCATGTAATTATAAGTTTTACTGTAGTTTTTAAATAATTTCTTTTTCTGTTTTAAGTCAATTCCCATCCCGCCTAAACGGTGGGAAATAGATTTCACCTCCCATACGACTTTTTTTTCGTCTTGACCAACCTACTCGCTCTAGCTTTTTTGTGCACCTTATACTGATCACCTTGTATATCTTTTTCTTTTAGTATTTCATAAGAAATAAACAAACTACCTTTTAGGTTTTGTGTGTATGTCTTACGTCAAAGTATTTGTGTAAAAGTAGTTATTTTGTATGTCAATCAATTACTATGCAATATTATGGCGATACATCAAAAAATTCTACCACGAAAATTCTACAAATTTGAACTTTTACCTCGACAAAAAAAACAAAGCGCCTGGTTCAAATAATTGCTTCCGATGTTCGAAAACACTTTGCTGGTTAGTACTTCCTTCGATTATGTGAATTCACAAAAATTCGACGAGAAATAATCAGGCCATTTGTAGCACCAACAGAAATTCCTCCATTTTCAATTGCCAACAGTTGTTCTGAAAAATAATCGGCTAATGGATTGTTCTGCAACGAAACTGTAACTTCCTAAGGTACGTATCGCCATAAATATAATAATTTCAGACAAAGTTTTAAGTTCATCTGCAGGCGCTGATCGCAGGATGACCGGTAAAGTTTTACGGAAATCGCCACTAATCACCCATAAAAAGTATATGTTGACCATATGATCACTGAATCAAAGCATTGGTGTTCCACCTGGATCAATTTTTGTACCTTTGCTCCTGATATCACCACCATGATCCACCCCTAAATGTATACAATTTCACGATTTTCTCACTTTTCCGCTCTAAATTTCCAATTTTCTGCTCCATTGCGTTGTGTTCTTCTCTGATTTAATACAAATCCAACAAAAAAAAACTTAAGCAAATCGGTTGATTTTCAGCCGAGTTGAGGATCCCCCACACCAACGCGAATTTTCGGTGGCGACCGCGACGACGAAAACAACAATAACAACACGTGGTTGTGAATGAAAACAACACGTTGTTATTATTGTTTTCGTCGTCGCCACCGAAAATTCGCGTTGGTGTGGGGGATCCTTTAATTTACGCGCAAACCGACGCAATGGCGGTGGCGGTGGCGGTGGCGATCGCGATAACAATGTGGATGCCGCACACGTAAATCAATGGAGGGGAAAACATCGACGCGATATGTGGATTGCGTTCACATTCCACTGCTGCGTTCAGTTTCGCGACTTTTCTAGAACGCAGCAAGCACCATTTGATCGTTATATCGCCTGAAGAAAAATGACAGTTTAAAAAAGAAAATTTGAAAATGACTTCAAATACTGAAAAATTAATAGAAAAAATTCGGGAGAATTCCATTTTATATGATTTTTTTTATTAATCTTCCAAAATTAAACGTTTGTATTTTCGCTGACAATTTAGCCCGCTACACAATATATCGCGTTGATATGAGCAGGTTTTTGAACGCATCTTTATCGCGCGATAAAAGTTATCGTGATCGCCACCGCCACCGTGTCGGTTTGCGCATATCTTTAAGCTGCCACTAACAAAATATCATTATTTTTTTCCCTTAAAGTATGCAATTTCACAATTTTCCCAATTTTATAATCTGAATTTCCAATTTTTGGCCCCGTTGTGCTCTTTTCTTATTTAATTAGAATCCAACAAAAAAATCCTTATGTTAATCGTTTGATGTGTAGCCAATTTATGGTGAGGTGATACTAACAACTAACAAGAAAACAAATCATTTTTATATAGGTGTGTATATTTGAAGAGAGAAAAGTGTAAAAAAGCTATGAGACCTACATATTTAAGAGACCTATAAAGATAATAATTCTTAAGTATAGCAATGGGATATAAAAGAGTCTTATGGAAGTTTTTTTTCCGACATCAAGAGCTCAGATCTGGAGAGTTTGATATAGTTGGGAACTCGTTGAGTTTTTTACTATACGTCTTGCAATATGTGTTGGTTCGAATTATTCAGTTTGTGTTTACTTTCAATAAATCATAGTCGCACTGCGATATCACATTAAGAAAAAACATTAAAAATCTTAGATTTAATTAATGAAATAAACAACTAATTTTACCATATATTCCACCATTAAAATTACAGGGTGGCGCACCAATTGTGCTACAATAAGAAATTCAAATAACTTTTTTTTTAATCGATGTATTTCATTTATTTTTTTTTATTGGTTAGAAAATTAAATTTTATTTTAAATAGTTAGTTGTTTTTAAAGATTATAGACCGCAAATGACCTCCACGCTGTCCCACGCATATGCGGCACCTGGTCAAAAAATTATTCATTGCGGCCTGAAGAGTTGAAGTTGGGATCGCCTCAATTATTGTCGTTATGGACTGCTTTAATTCAGTTAAATTCCTGGGCTTCGTTTTATACACCTCTTGCTTGACATAACCCCATAAAAAGAAGTCTGGTGCAGTCAGGTCAGGTGACCTTGGGGGCCAGCGAAGAGTGGAGTTCCTAGAAATTAATTTGTTTGCGAATTTTTTGTTTAGCTCCGCCATAACTGGTCTGGCTATATGTGCAGTTGCTCCATCTTGCTGAAACCAAACGCTGTTGAATGGTATACGTCTTCGGCGCAGTTCTGGGTAAAAAAACTCCTTCAACATCTTTAAATAACGGTCCCCATTGACAGTAACGGTTACACCGTTTTCTTCAAAGAAGTACGGCCCGACAATACACCTTGATGAAACTGCGCACCACACAGTGACTCGTTCTGGGTGCAGTTCCGTCTCATGGAGCATTTCTGGATTAGACTCATTCCATATACGGCAATTTTGCTTGTTTACATTGCCGTTAAGATCAAAATGGGCCTCATCAGACATGAACAAACAATTGATCAATGTGTTGTCTTCTTCGGCCATTGATATCATTTTTTGGCAAAATTCCAGGCGAACAGACAAATCCTGAGGGTTTAACTTGCTAGTAATTTGGACTTTGTACGGAAACAAGTTTAAATCGTCATGAAGTATCCGTTGTAATGACCGTCTACTAATTCCAATTTGCCCCGATAAGTTTCGGGTCGAAACGTTCGGATTGGCCTGTATTGCAGATGCTACTGCTGCGATTGTATCCTGAACCCGAACATTGGCATCTCCAGATTCGGCAAACATGTTTACAAACCTCATAATGGTCCATCTACTCGGGGGATTACCGCCAAACTCCCGCCTAAATTCCCTTTGGACGGAAATGACGGACTGCAAAGCATGGTACCGTTGCACTATCCAAATTCTTTTCTCCGTATCCCAAGCATCCATTTTTATAAATCTAAATAGTAACCTACAAAATAAAAAAAAAAATAAGCCGATTACTCACACAGAAAAAAAGTTATTACGTTTTATTTTTGTAGCACGATTCGTGCGCCACCCTGTATTTTTATATCGCTTTATTTAATTTATCAACATTTTTCTTAAAAACTCTTCCCCATATAGCTTGGTGAAACTTAACATAATCATAACCAACCCAATACACGAAATATAATTTTTTTTTTTGTTTCTTTTCATATACATTTTTGGAGTTAATTATCTTTTTTTTTCAAAGTTTGTTTCAATGGGACCAAAGTTCATGTAGCCTGAAGGGAAGAACCCTTAAATAAGAATTTTTTTTCAAAAAAAACATTAAACCCTATTTCCTTTGGCCATTATAGAAATTTTTCGCGTACTCAATTTAATCAACATAGAATAGATTTCGAGAAAAAAAAAATATATATATATATATATATTTTGGCAGCAACCCGTTCTAGATTACCTAAAGTTATCACAATGCACCAGGCCATTGACCTAATAATGAGACAGAGAATCACAATTGGATTCGCTGAGTCAACATTCTCATAACTGAACCTGTTCCCACAGCCCCAGTGCATTAGGTTATGCACGTATGCCATAGCCACTGTGACGAATCATGCAATTCATATCGTAGGAACAATGACCTGGCCATTCACAGTGTAGGACAAATGATAGGCTACCGGATACTTGGATTCCGTTAGGCAGTTAAGATTGGACCTTCACGCGAATTAGACATATAATCATACATTCATAATTCTTTATTTCCATATAATTCTTTATACCTAACCTTGTAAGTCGAACGAGTTAGGCCAACCCCTCGACTGGCGGTTCGCGGTTTTTTTTATATCTCCATAAGGGATATCATTAACTCTAAGACAAAAATTAAATTTTTTTGTTTATATACATAAAAAATGCTCTGTACTAAATTTGAAGCAAATCCGAATAACCGTTTAGGCTCTAGCTCGATGTACAGTTGCCTTACAGACCAACGGATGGTACAGCAAAAACTATTTTTGTCAACTTCTCCATCTTTATTTTAAGTTTCATTCAAATTGTTTTTACATCCAAACAACAAGTAAAAAAAAGTTGCGTATACGCCATAGTGAACATTTATTTTTTTCTATTGTAACCATCGTCGTTTCTGTCTTATAAATGATTTGTCTTTGTTCTTTTTTAATTTTCTCTTTAGCTTAAGCAAGATTTAGCAATAACACAAAAATAAAAATAATATGTTTTAAAGCATTATTCGTGTCTACTGATGCATGTAGCAAATTTAAATAATATTAAAAATCACTTAAAATGTTCGTAGTTTCTCCGACAAAGCGGTTCTATCTAAACTTAAAAGATTTGCTTATATTATGCTTTGGTTGTGCAAACTAGATCAAACCTTTTTTATTAATATTAATCCATCTTTTCTTTAAGACACTTATATTGGGATTTTGATGGTTTCTTTTTGTGGAGGAGTTGAAAAAAGGAAAAGAGAAAACTGGGTTACATCACATGGCATCTGTTCACAGAAATTTAAAATAATATTAATTTATTTTCATTTCATCTTCTGATGGCAATAATAACATTTTCTGATAATTTATTTTTCTCTTTCAACAATCATTCCAAGAATTCAATATCATTAATGTTGTTTGAAAAATTAGAAAAAATAAAATAAATAGATATTCAAAGAAATGCTCAGAGTTTCAAAGTAAAGAAACACAGCTAGTATAGTTATTAAATCAAAATTAATTTGTATATCAGTCTAAGACTTAGTTTATTTTTCAGTGCAAAATTAAAGTTAAACCTAATTAATCTAACCAAATTAAGTGAGTTAATTCTGGATTTACCAAACAAATGGTTTTAATGTTTTATCCTCCAAATTTGTTAGGTTGATCTGCATGAATTCTCTTCTGCTTCTTGTGATAACTGTAAATACATTAATCTCCAAAGTTAATTTACTCTGGTTCAACTCACCACTGAAAAACCTTAGCTTTAGACAGATAATTTGGTGATATATCGCTAATCGCATTAATTAACAAAAAAAATTAATTTTAATCAACTTATTTATGTAGAAACAAGACATCTGAATGCATTTTTGGAAAATTTTAATCTTTAAAGCTAAAACCTATTTTTTGTATTATTTACCTACAAAAAACTGATGATAATTTTTTGTTTAATAAATCCCCTCCGCAATTCCTTTTATTAAATAAAAGAAAAATCTAACAATAGAAAAAATTTAAAATGAAAAAAAAAAAAAATCAAGGCTGCCTTCTTCTATATCCGTACCTTATAATACACCTACACTCAATTAAACCACAACAAAAAAGAATTATTTGTATTACAAAGAAACCAATAGGAATTTGAAGGTATAGCTATTTCAAGATTCGAATGTATACAAGAATCCACTTAGCTTGACTTAAAATTTAAACGTCATGTCACCCCCGACAACTAAGCTTTTATACCATCAACAATTTATCTTTCTCTTTTGTATACCTATATAGAGAAATGTGAATTCATTTCATTGGGGATTGAAATAAATGCTCCCAGAGTTGCCAATGAAATATTTGAAAAGGTGTTAAAAGAATGAAGGACGTTGACAAGAAAAATTAAGCACAAAACAAATGAAATGTTGTTAAGGCTATAAACACCAATTTTATTTTTCTGGAATAATTTTCTAGAACAAATATTTTGTACCTATATGTCATTCTCTAAATTGTGTATCATCCAAGTAGAAGACCATTTTAATGGACTTTGTTGAATGATTGATTCAAAATAGCTTTTAACGGCCTCTAAATCCTACAAAAATTGGCGTGTATACGTTCTATAAATCTCACATTCACAAAATTTGCAGGGAAACATTGACTTTTTTCTAAGACCATCAATTCATTTAAAAGATATTATAATTATATATTTATATATATAAATTGGATACAAATTCAAAAATACTGGTTTTAGGAATTAAGCTCTAAAATGTAAAAGTTATTGACAGATTAATATTTTGGCTCACTCATAATTAAGATTATAAAATTTACAAAAAAAAAATCTCAATACTTTTTTTCCAAATGAGTGATCAGTATTAAGATATTGCGACGTCAAAAGTGTGTTAAATGTTGATAATACTGGTTTTTTGTATACAGCTCTTAAACCGTGATGATTCTATAGGGTGGGTGAAAAGTAAAGCCATAATGTCATAAATTAGATCTTAAACATAGATCTTTAAAAAAAATTGTTCTCAGAATAAAATTTTGTTGATTAAACCTGTGAGTTTTCAGCCGTTCGATGGGTTTGTTTCCAAAAAACACTTTTTGACGTTGATTTAAATGCGATTTCTTTTTTTTTTTTCGTACATTTATAATTTTCTTTGAGATTTATTCCTTTTTTTCAAGACTGGAAAATACAAAAATTCTTTAGACAAAATACATAAAAATAATTAATAAAAGCACTTTGCTAAAAAAAATTGTCTGAGTGCCAGAACTCATAGTTAAGATGTGTAATCATCAATTACAACGTAATGCATGATACGTAATTTATCACAAGGAACGTATAACACGTAAAAATCACGTTTTTAGTTAACCTAACCGCTGACACAGTTGTTTACACATCAAAAATAATAATAATTTTTGTTTTAAAGAATTTTTTGTTAAAAAATACAGTTTTTGAAAACTGGTTTTATTTCATTTTCAAATCAACTCCAAAATTTTCAAATTACTCCACTTTTTGCTTTTTTTTACAAATCTGTTCGGAAATTTCACTACTGAGGTTCGAATCCTGGTATGTGTTCATCGGCTCTTTAAAAGAAAATCCTTCAAGCCGAGTCCGTCGCAACGAATACTTAAAAATCTAATGATGCAGAAAATACTGCTGCAATCCTAGTTTTTGCAGTCCAACTTTTGGATCTATATTTATTGTTTGGATTTATTAAAAGTGGTTAATTTTTAAGTACACCAAAATATATACACTATACAGTTAAAAAATGCAAATATAAATTAGTTAAACAAAAATTGAGTACATGTAATCTCTACGGGCTGCAGTACCGAAAATATTGCAGTTAATTTAATAAAAAGACTAATTTTCTTAAGTCTTTTAACTTAGAAAAAGACTTTAATTGTAATTTAGGCAGTGGCAGTCAGTTCTAATATTTTGGCTGTGCAGTTAACAAAAGCAGTTATAATTGACTAAAAGTTAATTTACCGCAGTACTTTTTAACTGTTTCTTGTTTTTTTTTTGTTGCCAGTTAAAAGTCTTCAGTCTGCCCGGGTTAAAATTTAGTCCATACATTTTTTGACTGAAGTTAATTAACTTTTCACTTATTTAAGTCCTTTGACTAGTCAAATCTATCTTTAGTGAACACATAAGTTACGGAGGTATTACTATTATTATATATCTATATTATTAGCAGAATTTTGGAGTATATTTGAGTAAAGAAACAGTCAAAAGGTTAACATTTAATTAACTGCAGTTAAATTAAGACTTTCAACTGATTAAAGAATAAAAATTGTTAAAAAGTACCTACTGCAGTTATAACTTTAAATCAATTAACTGCTTTTGTTAACTGCGTAGTCAGAATTACACAGTATTAACTTGCATTCAATTATTAATTGAACCAAATGTGACTTTATTGACTGCATTTCCAAAGTACTGCATTATTTTACAGCTATATAATGATTACCTAATTTAAATTAATATATCAATACCAGGACACCAGGACTATGTATAAAGAATATTTCAAATTTCCCTCAAAAATGTGACTTTATTGACTGCATTTCCAAAGTACTGCATTATTGTACAGCTATATAATGATTACCTAATTTAAATTAATATATCAATACCAGGACACCAGGACTATGTATAAAGAATATTTCAAATTTCCCTCAAACAATAAAGTAAAATACAAACTATTGCCTATCTGTAGATGTACTTTATCCGGATCATACGTTCAATTAATTATAAAAACTGCATTAAGTACAGTTGCGGTCAATTGATTAAAACTTTTGCATAATAGTTAAAACTTTGACTCATTACTTGAACTTGTAAGAGGAAGCAGTCAAATTTATTATTAAGAATTTTTATTTGATTATAAATAATGCATTGAATTGAATATCTGCAGTAAATTTTTTGACTGCAGTGCTTTTTCTCTATTGCCAGTCTTGTATAGTCACTTAAAAATTAACTTAAAATCTATATCAATTTTTAAAGTCAGCCAATCATTTGATTGAAACCTTTTTACTGCAGTATTCACCTGAAAATACCCACAAGAAAAATGGAAGATGGTGATATATGAAAGAGACAAAACGATTTAAAAAAAAAAGTATTTAATTTAAGATTAGTCAGTTAAAAAATTAATATAGGCAAGTTCAGGAAAGTGAGATCTTGGAGACCTTAGGATTCCTCTGCAAAATTTCTGCTGTCAAAAATTGTAAATTCGCTTTTTCAATTTTTGATCATATTTTTCTGAACTTGCCTAATAAAGACCTCATAAACATTTTCGAAGGAAATTTTTCTTTTCTTCGTTAGTCAATTCTTATTTATCATGTTTAAAAAAAATAGTTTTAAATGAAATTTGAACTACATACATCCTTTTTGTTCGTCGAAAAAAAGCAACAATTACCACCCAATCTCGCAAAATGGCAACAATGATTTTACAATATTATACTTGAACCTTAAACCCAAGCTCCTCTTAAAAATAAGAATGGTTAACTCTGCAAAAAAAAAAAAAAATTGACATGTGACTTCAGGCCCTGATCCCATTCAATCCAATCATTTTGTGTCGTATTCTTTAGTATTTTTTTTTTAATTTTTTTCTTATTTCAATTTCAAAGCCGATTTCTTCTCAATCAATAAACAAAGGACATTTCTTTATTCCTTTTAATTAACGTTTTGTTGTATCTCCTTTATCCTTTGAATTTATTATTATTTTTTTTTATCTCTTTTTCAAGTATTTGGTGAGAAGGATCTCGCAGTCTCTGGTGAATACAACAACAACAACAACGAAAACAATTCAGAAAACCTCATAGATACAGCCGCTCCCACAGAAGAACATCAACCTATTTTTGACTTTGGTATGCCACGGAATATTTCAGCAAGGACAGGACAAGCGGCTTTAATTAAATGCCGTGTCGATAATTTAGGTGATAAGTCGGTAAGTATAAACTTAGTATGTGGAATTTGTTGAAACTATTTAGCATTATGTACATTGTACACATATAGAAGTTTTGCGGCATCGTCGCAGTCATCGTTGTCATTGGCAAGGATACTTTCATTCAGATTTGTTAATTAAATATTTGTTTGTTGCAGATATCTTGGATACGTAAGCGAGACTTGCATATTCTAACCGTTGGTACCTTAACATACACATCCGATGAACGCTTTCAGGTGTGTACTAATTTGTGTGTAATGTTTATTTAATTGTAGCTTTGTATGAAATTAAAAGGTATGTTTTGTAAGAATTTGTCTATAGGTGAGGTGAATTTCAGTTAAGCGATAGTTGTGAGAAAAAGGGAAACTTGAATAATATCTACGAAACAATCTTCGGATATAGCTGAAAACTATTTCTTTTTGATGTGTAAACATCTATACTGGCGGTAGAGTGCGCATAAATCCCGAGAAGAAAATCGTAAAAAAAAACATTGCATATTTTTAGATGGAAATATCTGGGTCGTTTCGATAATTGCTTACTAAATTAAGGTGGCGCTACAGTCCGGAGTGGTAAGGTCGGTGTCAGTTTACAACCCGTACAGATTACTATTGTATATTTTCCTTCACTCCCCGTTTAAGCAGACGCGACCAAAAATCACCTGGAGAATCTTCCTTTCAAAACAACCTATAAAGTGTTTTCATCGGTCTTTGACAAGGTACATGCCTCTGCACCATATAGCAGGACCGAGATGATAAGCGTTTTATGCATAGACACTTTAGTTGCTTTATATAGGGCTTTGCTACTTAATTGCCATCTTAGCCCGAAGAAGCAGTGGTTGGTAGAAATTATTCTCCATTTGATTTCAGCGCTGGTATCGTTGTCTGAGTTGATACTGGAGCCTATAAAACTATCTCAAAGTTATAGCTGTCTATCATGATATTTTTTCCAAGAATTCGGTGTTGAGTGTCCTTTCTTGACGAAAGGATATACTTGGTCTTGCCCATTTTCTTCGCCTCTGCTTCAATACACCCAAAAGCGTTTTTTTATCATGATTTGTTCTTGTTAATATGTCAATATTGTCGACGTATTCAATTAAGTGTACGGACCTTTGAAAGATTGTGCCTCTAGTGTTGGCGGTAGAGTTTCGCACTATTCTTTTAAGAATCATGTTAAATAAGTCGCATGACTTCGCAACGCCTTGTTTTAATCCGTTTTCAAAAGTATTAGTGAGGTCTTTGGCCTTTGCCGACTTCTATGGAGCAGGTTGAGTTCTCCATCATAATCCTGCACAAACGGACTAGTTAGTTAGGAACGCCAAAACTAGACATTGCTCTATAAAGCTCGTCTCTATAGATGCTGTCATATTTGGCCTTGAAATTGATAAAAAGGGGGTGGGTATCGATTTGAAGTACCTGGGTTTTTTTCCAAGAAAATATTTAAGTAAATATTTGGTCGTTGCTGAACTTTTCTGGGCTAAAACTACACTGGTATGGACCAATCTGACGAAAGGCTTTAGGCATTCACATAATACGGCACAAAAGATCTTGCAGGCGATGTTAAGGATACTGATGCCTCTGTAGTTGGCGCAGTTCAGAGGGTCTCCTTTCTTAAGGATCCGGCAAACAATGCTGGGGTTGGGCATGCTTTCCTCCGGCCATATTTTGCAGATGAGCTGGTGCATACTCCTAACCAGTTCATCGCCTGTCGCTTTGAATAGCTCGGCAGCAAGGTCGTTAGCTTCAGCAAATTTATTGGATTAAAGCTTAGATTTGGCTATCTTCACTTCGCCGAGATCGGCTGGATGGAATTGTTGGTCTGCGTAGTCTAAGTTGAATGATTCAATCGGAATGGAATGGAACAGCGGAATTCGATTCATTATCGCCGTTACACATCGCCGTTTGGAGAAATAGTTTTTCCATATCCTCAGCATCGACTGTGATTCTACCATTATGTTCCCTTGATCATCCTTACAAGCTTTGATTCGGAGCTTGTAACCTTGGGAAGTTCTTTTTACTTTTTCGTAAAACTTCCGAACTTAATTTCTGCTATGAAATCCCTCTATTTCCTCGATCGTGCGCTTCTCATGCTCCTTCTCTTTCCTTTCTGAGAAGTTGGTGTTCATCTCTCTTCTTCTGCACGTAGAGCTTGCGAGCATTTCGGGTCCTTCTACGCACGTTTCGGCGCATGTGCCTGCCGGCACTCATTTCACAAAATTAAAAAAAAAATATGAAATCGAGATGAAAACCCGAATATAGTCCTGCTAAATGTTTTTCATTCAATTAAGATCCCAAGTTAACACATCGAATTTGGTGAAAAGTTAACTCTCCATTAAATGAATAGATATTTCTGACAGATATGTTGCCAAAAAACTATCTAAACAGAGAGGGTGATAGTAGGTCTGTTTGGTATCTTTTTTAAGAAAAAAGTGTAAAACCTAAAAGGAGAACTTGTCCAAAAGTTAACCACTTTTTGTATAAAATGTCACTTTTGTGTACAAGGCGTAAAACATTGTCAAATCATTTTGAACCCTGTAATTTTTAAATTGTAAAATAATTTTTATACTGAAAAATATCGAACGAAAGTGTAAAACGGGTTTTGATGGACTTATCTGAATCTTCATCAAGTGAACGAAGACAATCTGAATCAATATTTTGTAAATTCCTAGCCAACGTCAATTAACAGACACTGACAGCTATGTATTTGACAGTTTTTACACTCCTTGCACATAGAAATTTGTTATCCAATGGAGGGGAAATTATTTCTCTCATTGTGCTCTCTCGTTGCACCTTTTTTGAGTTAACAAACAGGAATTAGTGACAAATTGTGAAAATTTGTGCAATTTTGCAAGAAATTTCACGTTACCAAACACAGCTACTATGAAAATGGCTCTTTCAATATTGCCTCATAGTGCGCCAATTTGGTAGCGATAGATTTTTGGCAGCGGGAAGTTAATGTTAATTCTACACTAAAAAACTGAAAACTCGGTTTTAATTTTTTTTTTTGCAGAGTTTAACTATTAACTAACTCTGGTTCAACTCAGGCACTAAAAAGTTAGTTAAAAAGGGAGGGAAAGGATTAACAAATAAAATGTAATGATTTTACTAAATAAACTTAAAACTTACAAATTTTCTTATTCTCGATTTATAACAATCTTGAATCACGTATATTTTGTTAAGGGCGAAAATTTAAGAGTTAGCAGTTTATTTTCTTATAATCCATCAATCTTTGAATTGTATAATCAGTAATTTAAAATCAAAAGCCACGACTTTCTTACACGAATTTTTTACATGCAGTTGAAGTTGATCAATAACAACAACAACTATCGCATCATTGCATCGTGAAATTCCCCCATTTACTCATTTACTAGTTAATCGCTATTTGCAAGCACATTCTTTCTCTCTTCCGTTTTGGTAGAAGCAGTGAGCGATGCAAGAAAAACATGCAATTCAGTTTTGAGAATTCCAGAAAACCAAAAGAAGCAAGCAATAAACAATTTTCCAGTCTGATTGCTTCCGGAAGTTTAACATTTTTTTGGTATTCTGTGTTAACTTTTATTTGTTCAGTTTGCATATAATGTAACTGTATAATACTCCAAGTTTCAAGCAATTAATGGTTATCTTTACTTTTTGCGTTTCTCGTTTTGTTTGGATGGTGGGGTTTGTTGGCGTATGGTATGGTGGTGGTCGCTTTTACGAAACAGGTCACCCAAACGCACGACTCAAAGGAATGGACGCTGCAGGTAAAATTTCCCCAGCCACGAGATAGCGGAATCTACGAATGCCAAGTTAATACGGAGCCAAAGATTTCCATGGCATTTCAACTGAGTGTTTTAGGTAAGTAGAACATATACCCGCACATTGGGTATTTAATTTTTTTTTTTTTTTGACAGAGTTATATATATATATTATTTTTTTTAATTTTATGGAATGAACCAGAAAGGAAGGACTTTAATGTTACACATATTTTAATTTGAGGGAGGTATGGGTTTTGCATTGCAATTTATCCAGCAGTATGTTGTAAAAGGGAATATTTATCTGGTGTGGTGCATAGCTGTTACGGTGACCATGGGAGTGGACAATTTGCAAAATTATTATTTGCCAGGGAACTATTCTATTTTTCTTGTGACTAAGGGCCATTTGTACAAACAGAATTAAGCCTGAGCTCAAGATTTAAGATCACCTATTTCGTCAAATTAACTGAAGTTACATCAGGGTTCAAGCATCTGATTAGCTATTATCACATACTTGAACCCTGAATCATCGATAAACCTCAGTCAATCCGCTGAAATCAGTGGTTTAAAGCTGCTGAACTATACGGTTTCAATGTTTGTACAACTGGCACTAAGAATTTTAAACAACAATTCATAAATGAACTTTAAGGGATATTTTTTTTTAGTGTGATATCATTGAATTAATACAAGTAGAAGTAACACCTATGTAATTACAAACAGCGCTGTTCCCCATTTGCGGCTTTTGGGAGAAACAATAGTGATATCTTCACAGTTTCGGAGCTAACCTGAGTTAACTACTGAAAAAATGTTTTTCAATCAATCCAGATCCCGAGTTAACTAATTGAATTTGGGGATTAAATGATTAGACACATATTTCTGATAGATGGGTGTCAAAATAGAGAGGGTGGACATTATAGAAATTCCTCTTTCTAGAAAGCGAATAATGTCGCCCTCTACGTTTCGATAGTCAAAGCACATTTCCATAGTCGCGAACTTTTATTCCGATTTATTTTTGACAGCTGAAACTACTACTAACTTAACTCGAATTCAATTAATTTGCTAGATTAACAAACTCTGGTTTAACTTGCAGCGAACTGAAAAACTGGCCCATATAATAAATTAAATTCGATTTACTTTTTAATAAAAAAAAAAAATAAAAATATCTGTAACTACATAATTAAATATGTTTTCTATGCCTGATAACATTAAAAAAAAAACAATTTAAATTAAAATAGGTACCTCATATTTGTTTTCTTTTGAAAAATATGGTCACCATAAATATACTCTATGCCACACTCCACAACCTCTATCCATAGTAATGGTGTAATGATAATTATACTGTAATTCAAATTAACAAAACGAAATTCCAGGGAAATGAGCTTTTGGTTCAACAACAAAAAAAGAAAGGAAATTAATTTTAATTATATTTCCTTAGGTTTTTTCTTAATATAATTTGTAGGATAATGGCAACTGGTAAAGAACGAAAAATGTATATTGTATGCATAGCACTAAATAAACACTATGAGATTTTACTGTTTTTTTTTTTTAATAAAATGAAAATAATATATGGGATATGGAATATACATAAACATCCATGCATTTTATTTTATTTGGTATTAAATTAAAACAAAACAACCGTTTGTATAAAAAAAACATTAGAAGCTGTCGGAAGTGTTGCTTTGAAATTAATAAAGAAAAATATAGCTCATGCGAGTTCCTCTTCCTAAATAGATTGTTGCCTCTGGCAACACAAAATCTCTAGCGATCTCTTTTAAGAAGTAGCTAACCATTATAAGTAATATGGAATTCTTGCAATATTGTGATTTAGCTAGATAAATTCCTCTATGAATAAGTCGTACTTCAATTTCCCTAAAGGCAATAAGAATTTGAAGTCTTTGGCCAAGAACATAGAAACCACCACCAATGAATCCATCCCAATTCTTATTTAAAATGATATTTCTATTGTTTGCTCGTTCAAAAAAGTGAATTTTCTTGGGAAAAAAAAATCCATGTAACAGAATCTTCCAAAATCGAATTATTATTTAATTATTAAATACTTCATTTAAATACGAATTAATAATTGATGAATTTTTAATTTGCAAGATTTTAATATGCGAGATTTTGAATTTTCGAAATTTCGACATTTCCAGATTTTATTATTCCTCCAATAACGGAATCTCCCATTTTTTTTTAAATAAAATCCATGCAACGAAATTTTGTATTTTCAAAATATCGTATTTGGGATTCTCGCAACATGGAAATCCCTCTTCTAAATACCAACGTCTTTGCGTCCACGAATTATTTAACGTTTGTTTAAAATGCGAATTTATCATTCAAATGCGAATTTAAAATGTTTGGACTTTAGTGTGCGAAACTTCAATATTGAAATTTCGCATTTTCAAAATAACGCATTTGGGATTCTCGCAACATCAAAATTCCTCCTTCAAAGACAAAAATATTTGCGTTCGCGAATTATTGAATGTTTAATTTAAATGGGAATTTATAATTTTTGAAAATTTAATTTTTATTATTTCGATATGCGAAATTTTGTAATTGCAAAATTTCAAAATATAATTTTTGCGAAAATTTAATAATGCGAAATTTCAACATTACGGAGCTTCACTTTTTTGCTATAGCAAATTCCTCCATTTTTCAAATAAATTCCATATAAGTAGCAAAAATTCGCATTTTCAAAATATTGCATTCGAGAATCTCGCAAAATCTAAATCCCGCTTGCAAAAACAAAATTCTTCACGCAAGTGAATTATTAATTATTTCACTTAAATGTGTGAATTTATAATTTTTGAGATTTTAGTTTGCGAGATTTTAATTTGCAAAAGATTTCAATATGCGAAGCTTTGTAATTGCGAAATTTCGACAGTGCGAGTTTTTCAAAACAAAATATTGAAATGGAGGCAATCTTAAATAACCAACCCAAAGAAACTCGTTTCAAATTCTGTTATACCAGCTGTACCTATAACATTTCCCTATCGTTTGCTTAAAGTTGAAAAAAAAACGAAGATATTTTAAATTCCACCAAAATAAACAGAAAATGATTTCTTCATGTAATAAATGTATAATCCTATCAAGTATTCCTCCTTATAATAGTGTTAATGTGCTAATTTCCGACTTTTCAATGCGGTTAGCATCAAGCTCTATCTACCTACCAAGATGAAAGTTTTTTTTTGTTGGTTAAAGGTACCTATATCTGACTTCTCAAAATTCTATCCATGAAAAGGTTTTTAAAACCAACATCATTTGCTACTATATGAGATAACACTTAAAGTGTATGAAGACAAAAAAAAACAAGTATAGGTACCTATTTCTTACCTTTCATCACCGCAATAACTGAATGGGATATTATGTTGGAAAATTTTCCTTTGAACCCCAACTGAAGTAAGGTTACATAAAACGTGTTGAATTAAACAGCAACAAAAACAACAACAGCAACAAAAAATGAATAAAAATACAAAAATAAAATCGACGTGAAACGATGTCACCTTTTCGCATGAGTTCAGATTTAATTTAGTGTAACAGATGTTGGCACGTATTGCCATGTATTTTTTTTTTTTTGAATTGAATGGCTTCATTATGGCGGAAATATTTTCCGTAGGTATATAATATTCTAAGAAATTCAGTAGTGATGTTCTATGAAACGTGTGTGATTTTGCAAAAAGGTGTAAAGTTATAAGTGCAAATTAATTTTATTATATTTTTTTAGAAATTATATTTTGATGGAACAATTTCTATTCATTGTATATTTTATTGCATATTTTTCATATTCTTTGATTGAAATCAAATTAAATAGGATAATAAGATTTCCCGTTAAATTAAAAAATTGCAAATAAACAGATACATACTTGTATTATGTAAAATGTTTAATGGACCTAATTTATTGGAAGAAAATTAAATTAAAATTCCAAACCAAACTGTCAGACATCAAGCAGTAAATCAGTTCATGAAGGCCTTCACACAATGGAATGTATGTTGCTACTTAAAGAATCACTGTGGTGAAAGCTGAAGATGTCATTAAACTTGCTAAGTCATGTAGCAAATGACGTCTATGGTCTAGCACGGTTCCCTATGGCAATCTGTCATTGACGGTGTTCGCATTGGGCTTTCTCCTCCGACTTTTGTTGACACCTTTCTATACTTATCTCACTCCCACTTTATGGCGATAAAGAGGTGGCCAAGAAAAGAATGAAGTGGGAGTGAGAGTGAGAAAAAGTACAGAGACGTCGAAAAAAGTCGGTGCAGGCAGTCCAATGTGAACACCGTCATTAACAAGAGAATATCATCTGAAATGTAGCTTGTGTAACAGGTAGCAAAAATTGATGAAGATATAATTAGAAAACTAATTCTGTGTAAGTGAAGCGATTGAATATATTTCAATTTATAAGTTCAAGTCACCTCAACTCCAAAAATTGCGTTTCGCCCAGGTACGACAGTAGGTACCTGGTTTAGGTCACTTGAACTTATAAATTGCAAGTGTTAAACTTCGGCAGTGTGTCAAAATTTGAGCAGTGGATATTTAGTATTTAATTCTCAATGAAAGAAATAAACTGATAAAAAGGTCTGAAACGGGCCACTTTTTAAACGTCAAAAATTTGAATCCACCAGAGTTGCAACGGATCTTTGATAAATCACTACTAATATTTTCAAAAAATTCTTATGTATAAATTTTATTATATTGTTGTAAATTTTAGGTTGAGATTCGAAATCTTCGACAGAAATAAGCTGAATGCCGTCAACAATATTATGTAAAAAAATAATTTTCTTTAATTTAACATTAAATTATCAAATTTTAATTTATTCCGATGTCAAAAAGAAAATCACGAATTGGGCGAATTTCCACCATATGTCAATATGAAACAACCAAAAAAATTGTTTGACAGCTTTTGTTGGAGAGAAAACAAACACTTTTTCCAAGGCAAGACATCGAAGGAAAATTCTGTTTTTTGTAAATTTAAAAGTGAAAGCTGCAACCACATACGAAGCTTGATTGCGTAGACACATCGGGTTTGGAAAACATTTAGATTTTTTAAATTCAACATTCTTAGTTTTTTCAAAAAGTCACTAAAAAAATTTTTGTCGTAATTTGTAAAATGGTGTACGTTGACTAGTGAAGAAATGTGATTTGTTGTTGTATATACGTACGTTTTTTTTCGTATTGCATTGTTTTCTCTATCCAAGTAGAACTGTCAAATAAGAAAGAGAAAAGACAAAGATAGTTTATGGAAGAGCCCAATTGTTAATATATTTTCTTCTTCAGAAAAATTTTTGTAAAACAAAATAGATAAATAAATGTAATACAAATTTTTAGACTAATGAAATAATTAAAAACTGCGTAGGTATTAAAAATAAATTAATAGTAAATTAAATTTAACACTTGACAAACTCTTTATATAATTTTATTTTTTGTTATTTGAATTCCTACTGTGAAATTTTTTTGTTCAGAACGAAAACCTTCCAATGTCTAATTAAAGAAATTTCTTGGACAACAATTTTCAAGAAAGGAAAATGTTTTATTTTCTTGTGATACGCACTTTTCTGTCCAAAAGTTCACAATTTTTTGAGGTTTCCAACAGAATTTGCCAAAAAATTGGTGACAAATGGTCAAAGTCTAAACATAGTAACCTTGTTCAATTACTTCCGAAACCTACCCATTTCTACCATTTTTAGCCGAAAAGAATGTCATATACATATTCATATTTATATAAAAAAAATAAAACTGGTAGAATTTTGACAGTTTCGGGATAGTAAGCGAATAGCCCTATTGTAGCGCTGTATACCTAGACTATTTTCTTACCTTTAAACTTTGACATTTCTTTAAGTGCTATGGAGCTGAAGCTGTATACCATTATTTTCGACCAATAAAGTCTAATAATTTAACCATAACTTTGAGGTCAAGGCACCCATTTAGGAATTAGTTCATAGCAATGCTCTGTTTCCAATGTAAATACATGAATTTCTATGGCCACTATATTTAATTTTCCTACATAAACTTAAAAAGGCAAACTAAAACATTGCTACGGTGGGTGCTTCTCTGAAGTTTTTTAATTAGAAATTTTTCAGCAAATAAAAATACCTGGTGGTCTTTCGCTGCATATGCATGCACTAAAATTGGGTTAAGTAGAACTGTCACAGACTATTACCAATGTGGTTAAAACTTGAAGCAGTAGTGCAATAAAAATAATGTATAAACCTCTTAATGTTAGCCCTGTTACTATGGATTTTATATTTTATACGGTTGTATTTTTATTGAATACATACATATACCTACAAACGAGAATTCTAGCAAAATGTGAGGTTAACTATTTATATTATTTCATATAATAAATGACTGAAACATATTTTAGAAAATAAGTTGTTAACAAAAATTGTGGGAATTTACTGAAAATACTGACGAATACCTCAAAAAATTGAAAAGTTTTTGCCAACAAGGCTATGGGATAGGGACAGGGGAATCAGCAAAAAAACTATGAGTTGGAATTAAATTTACAAATATTTCAAGATTGGAAAGGTAAAAACAAGAACAAAAATCAACTTTAATACGAAAATAACAATTTAGGGTTTTATTTTATTTAGGTTTTTTAGGCTTTTTAATTGTGATATACATATTTGCACCTAGGTATTTATTATGAGAAGTTTTGGATTTAAAAAAAAAAACGCACTCGTGATTTGGATCAAATTTGACATTGCGATGATATAGCTACCAGTCGAAAAAATTCTCTCGAAAATTTGTCAGCCTGTCTGTCTGTCTGCAGCTAAGACGAGTTGGTCGATTTTCTTTAAAATTGGTACCTAGGGTTTTTTTGGGCACTCCTCCGACACGTTTTTTCATTTATTTTAGGACCAAAAAGTTTATTTTTTTTACAAAAAGGCTAACATTAAAAAAATTCGGAAAATTGGTTTGTATGCCAACTTTACAGATGTTGGTAAATGGTACCTTACCAACGTCTGTGAAGTTGGCATACAAACCACAACAGACCACAACAGTAATTTGCATTTTTGTTTGCATTTCTATTCCCGAAACATACCATATCCCATTAGGGATTATATGATGGGTTTTCATAATTTTTTCCATCTCGATTTGTATACGTTCCCTTATAGCCCAGTCAATAAAGTCATAAAAACAGCCCAATTAGGAAATATTTAAAGGAAAGCTGGATTTTGGTATATAGCCTCCTCATATTGTTTTTAAGGAAGTATCAAAAGTCCCCATCGATATGAGTGCCGCTAACAATTTTAGGGGGGGTTGAAGGCCCCCTAATTTTTTTTCAGAAATAACTCTCAAATGGAATGTTGGACAGACAAAATAACAGGAACTAATTTGTAGCTTATAAAATTTCCTACAAAAAACATTAACGTACTTTTTTCCATAAAAATAACTGTTTTTTAAATAAACCAATCAGAAGATAGAAGGGTTTTACTTAGCTATCAGTTCAAAAATTGTGCATTTTGTGATAAAAGCATACATTTTGTTTATTGTTGGTACATTAAATAACATGATTTTAAGATATTGGTCCACTCTATTTGTTCAAATCTTTAGGTGGGAGGGGCAAATAAAAAAAAAATATTGAAAATAGAAAATTTATATAAAAACACAACGGCAACTTACATTATTATGTTATAGCTTTTTGTAAAGTAATTCAATCTTTAATTATGTTTTTAAATGAAGTTGTTTTAGTGCTTAGTTTTTGAATAAATTATTTTTAAACTCAAAATTTTGAAAACAAAATTCGAAAAATTGAAGGAGGTTTCACCCATTATTTAATGAACTGATAACTTGGATTGGAACTAGAGAAAATGCAAAAAAAAACTTAAAATTCCTGTTGTGGTGCTATTTATAGTGTAGATGAAAATAGTTTTAATGCCAACTTCACAGACGTGCCTTACCATACCATAGAACTGTTTTTTTTTCTCGATTTTCTCAAAATCGTTTCAACTGATTTTGATAAATTTTGTTTATAGGGAAATTTTCCAAAAGTTTTAATTGTATAACAAAATTTGATTGTTGTTGATTTTTAAAAAAAGTTTCAAATTTCGTTTTTAGAACTAAATAATTCGAAAACGGCTTGGCCGATTTTTATTAAACCTGACAAACAGCAGTTTTTTAATTTTATATAACTGATTTTTAATAAAAATAATAAAACGAAACCAAAAATAACGGTACCTCCCATACAATTGTGTTTAAAAACCGATAAGAAAAATCTCATTTTTCTCAGAAACGACGATTTTGATTAAAGAATTTATGTGAATAATATAAGTCTGATTTTTGTTTTCGACTATTTCATTTTTTGAGGAACCGATTCTGATTAATTAGAGCATAAGAGCTTTTAACAAATTTAAATAATTATGCAAATCAAAATTTTGTAGAAAACAAATTTTGGGTTTAAAAAAAATTTTAAAATAATTTTTTGAAAATTTCAAAAATCGTTAAATTGTTTATTTATTTTTTGTTTACAAAGGGAATTCTCATTTAAGTGTACTCCCATAATACTATAAAAACGTTTTGGTAAGAGGCATAACATTTATTTTTCTTACAAAACTATCATTTAAAAAAATTATTTTTTAAAAAATTTTATCAAAATTAAAAAAATGCGATTTTTCGTAGTAAACTCTTTCAAATTTTTTTTTATTTGATTTGTATGATGTTTTCTACAAAATACCTTAAGATAAAAAGTCAAAAATATCGGGCTTTCACACTTAACTATTTCAAAATGGTTATCTTATAAAATATGTTCAATTCAATTTATAGACTTGATTTTTCTATAAAATAGCTTTTGGTGTACTTTTTTCATACTAGCGATTATTAAAAAGATTTTACGTTACCAAATCAAGGTCATGTTGAGGATATAAGTTTTTAGCATATAACTTCAAATAGGGAATGTTGTAATCAAAAAAGTTCATGCACAACAAAAACTTTGTTTTTAAAAAAATTCTTTATTTTAATAATTTTTTCCAAAGTAAAAATAAATGAAAATTTAAATTTTAAATTAATTTACATTGATCTTTTTTTTAGAACCTATAAATGAGTTTTGATCTAATTTTAATTTAAGCTTTTCCCTTTTTTGTGCAATTCCTCAGGAAACCATTCTTGATCCATTTCTTTTTTCCCTAAATGTTAATGATATTTCCTCTTTTTCGGTTGTGAAATTATTCAAAAACTTTTTTCAGCAGTAAGCTATCTCATGTGTTTCTCTTTTCTCTTCAAAATATAAGTAAAAATGAGAGAATTGCGCTGAATGCGAACAACTAACTAAAAGTTAACGAAGCCATTTTGTGATTTTAACTCTAGTAAAATGTTAAGAGATAGTAAGTTGCTAAAATCGTTTAAAATTAGCAGAATCTTCTTTTTAACTTAGTAACGTACTAAAATGGCTTTAACATTTTACTAAATCGTTTAAAATTTTGCGCCATTGTTTTTAGGGTTTCTTAGTGAACGTTTAATCATTATGATAAGTGTATTTTCACTATAGGTACTACGGGGCATGAGAAACATCAAAACAATATGCAACTGGCGCCACTTCATTAAAATTTTTTAAGTGGACAAAATTTAGAAGTTTTAACAGATACTTCGTCCCAGCACGCTTCGCTGCTTAAGTTGGTGAAGTTAAATCGGATGGCAGTTGATATTCATTTACTTTTGCTAATCTCGTTAAAAAAGAATTACAATGCGGGGCACCCGAGACTTAAAGACTTCGTATAGATTCGTTCACTTTCTTCATCAGTTCATCCACGAATTTAGTGAGCTTCCGACTTCTTTACGAACATTTTAACAATTCCTACAAAAGTCGTCATAGTTCTGCGTGGTCTTAAAACCGTCTAAGTAATTTCATAGATCCCTTTAATACTCTACTTTCACATTACTTGAGACTTACCTTAAACTTTAATATACTCGTAAAATCCACTTAATATAATTTACTCTCAAAATAATTATGATATAAATTATCTTTTAATACAAACAAAATTTGGGTTAGGTACTTCCATCTTAAAGTAACTTAAATTAAAATTTACACAGTACACTATAAACATATCGAAGCTATTATTACAAAACATTCTCGAGAAATAATTCTCGGATGTTAAACAAAAGAATTTCCAACTACTGCTTCTCTTACAATGCAAAAAAAGTACTAAATTTTTGTTGTTCTACTTTTTTTTGTTGTACATATCCATTCACCTCTATTATGACTTATTTTATGTATCCTTTTTTATTTGCATTTGCAGTTACACCACCTCATGCTAAAGCTATTATTGCCGGCCCACCTGACCTGCATTTCAAAGTTGGCAGCTCTATTATCCTAACCTGCATTGTAAAACAACCCCTCATATCAACGAAATTAGCTGGACAAATTCATTGGTATCGAGGCGAAGCAATTCTAACCCCCTTTAATACCCATCCGAATGAAGCATTTGCAAATCTTTCCCAAAGGATTTCAATGGAATCACAACTAGGAGATACACTTAAATCAAGGTAATTTCACTCGAGTTAATTTTAATTAAAATATATGACCAAAGTAGCATTGCATCATCACAGGCTAAGGATATCAAATGCTCAGACATTGGATACAGGAAATTATACTTGTTCTCCGACAACAGCAAATAGTGCCAGCGTAATGGTTCATGTGATTAATGGTAAAATTCTTATCACATCTGATGTCCATGATGTTTTTAATCCTTTTTTTTGCATTATTATTATTTATTCAAAACTCAAATTTCAGATGAAAAACCAGCAGCTATGCAGAAAAGCAAAGGAAACAGCCTGTGGAATTTATGGTCCTCGGTTAATATTATTAATATCATCGAATTATTATTAATTTGCTTTGTCTTATAGTGTAAAAATATTGTACCTTGTTAAATTTAACAAAATAAAATGTATGGAAGCAAGACGAAACTATATAATATAAAATAGGGAAATATAATATAACTAATTTATGACTTTAAGAATTTGTACAAATAATAAAAATTGAATGGAATTAAAACTAATTTATTTAATTATGATGATGAAGTTTTTGTTTTATTTTTGTATGTATGTCTGTAGTTTTCATGGATGACGTCTAAATAGAGCAATCAGCAAACGTGTTCGTATATTTATTTACCTTTGAAAAACTAAATATCGTCGTAGTTTAATGCTAACTATTTAACATTAGTGGCGGTTGGGGTTCCTTCAAAAACCAAGAAGATTTAATTTAACTGATACACGAATCCGACTGCACCAAAAATGATATTACAGTTTTGCTATACAAACTGAATTTAAGAACAGATAATCATGAGTCGATAAGCATCCAATTATATTGAAATATCTTACTTGCTCTTGTTATGTTTTTTGCTATGACATAGTGTGAACTATAAAGATGACGAAATAAATAGAATTATTTTCAGTGAAGAATTGTTTATTGTTGGGTGGTGGATCGTGGCTGATATGTGTTGGTTGGATATTGATATAGGGTGCTGATGGCAGTTTAGACTGTATGTAGCCAAACGGACAGAATTGCGAAACCCACTTTTTTTGTTCCAAGTAACAATATATTAATGATATGTATTTCTGAGATAAGATAGATTTCAACGTTTAATCTCATAGTGCAACATTCATTCCTGCCGAACACATCTGATTCTCCATGAGCTGTTGCGCTTATTAATTTTTGATTTTATACACACGGGTATAATACGTATATTTAAAAAAATTAAAATTGGCATATGATTAACATTAAATTGATTTCACCTACTGTTTGTTCCTTCACACTTAATAAGAATTTATTTTAACACCGAAACGATTAAACTGTAAATAAAATTTAAAGTGTCAATTTTATGCTCAACTTTAATCAGAAAACAAAATATAAAAAAGAACATAATCAATTAAATTAAAAAAAACCTACTCCTATAAATTCAAAAATAATTATGAACCAAAAAAGAGATTGTGAAGGTAAAACGGTCAAATTAAACTGGATATATAGAATTGCTAGCAAATTTTCAACTCATTCAATTATATCCTCATTTAAAAAATTGAAATTGTTTCAGAAAAATATTCATACAAGTATATGTAGCTAGGTAATGTGATGGTGAAGTATTTAATTTCAACTGACATTTGATTAACCACAATCATATAAATGCTTTGCCATGGTATACTATAATTTACAAAATTGAGTACAATGGTTTTGTTTTAAAAATTTAATAGGTCAATTCATATTATAATTGGATGCAAAAGACCCAGTTACCCATTATAATGTATTCTTTGCCTGCGTTTTCGGTTCGATTTTGTATACGAATGCCAAACAGGCAACCCATTTTTTTTGTGGAAAGATACTCTAGGAGGATTTATCACTTCATTTGCAAGAAGCAGTTATAGTTTTTGGGTGGAATATGATTGGATTCTAAAACCTCAGCTATTGAGGTGATTCATTTAGACACAGTTTTTTAGTTAATCATTTCAGATCATCCAATTTTTGAAGTTTAACCCGAGTTAACTCCTGAAATACGTTTTTCAGTTAATTTATATTTAGTGTTAATTCACCAAATTTGGTGAGTCATGTATGAAATGACTGAATAGAAATTTCTGACAGTTAAGTATCCAAAACACTATCGAAATAGAAAGGACGGAAACACTATTAAAATCACTCTTCTCATAGTGCCGCATAGTGTCGCCATATTTGTGTGACCATATCGTATTGTTGCTGCATAGCCCTTGGACTTCATAATTTTGTATCTTTCCCACCAAACTCTGAAGATATCCCCGGAATCGAATATAACCCGATATACCCTTGCCATATTTTCTGATTTTTCCCAGACATTTACCATTTTTAAACCTATGCGGTATAGTTTTTTTTGAATTGTCTGTGATTTTGCTTTATGCAAATTTGAAGATATTTTTTTAATATTCTTAATTTATTGCCTATTTTTAAATTAAAACGGAAACTTTACTCAAATTAAAGAAACAAACAGAACTTGTAGTTAAGAAAAAGAAATTTAAAACGAACAGAATTTTTGAGGTGTTAAATGTCAAAATCATATAGACGTTTACATATGGACTGCTAGTTGCCAGTCTCAGGTTGGTTCCATTTTAGTCTCGGTCTTTGCAACTAGCGGAAAAAAATGAAACCTCAATTTTGACATTTGTTTACAGAATGAAAAAAATGGCCTTGTTCGAGTGATAGGCTGGTAGGGCATCTACAATATTTTTGCATCGGATATGTTTTCGAACGACCGAAACCGGATTTGATAGGTTTTTCTGGTATTTTTTATTTTATATTTATTTTGTATTTAATATACATTTTATATTTTATTATGTTCGGTAAAAATCAAAATCTATGTGAAAAAAAACCACAAATAGAAATTCCGCGTGTGCTTTAATAAATTGCCACAGAATGTTAGATACTAGACAGCTGAAAATCAAACACGTATTTCAGATGTCAGCTGTTTTTTTTCACAAAAGTCAGAAAAATTTTAGGATACTTTTCAGATTTATTTTACCGGATTTCATCAGCTGTTTTTTCCTATAGGATTGCAACAACACTAACCAAACCGGATTGCTTTTAAATTTTACTCGAACGCGACTAATGGCACTTTCGTTTGTTCTTTAACTTGAGAAGCATAGTTGAAATCACCAAGTGCTTAAAAAGTGAGATATTTAAAGCAAAAAACACTAAAACATTTAAAAATTCATTATTTAATAAAAAAACAATGAAGACGTTGTGCGTTGTGGCCAATTATTGATCTATAAAAACAGATCAGAAATAACTGCTTAGCCTTTATTTTAAATTGTTTTCGCTCTAAGGGCAGGCGGTCGTAGTTCTTTGGTTTTATGTTGCCTGAACTTTATACAAACGAATATTATTGTGGAAGATTTAAACAAAATAAAAATGCAATTTAACATTTTTTTGGGATTCCTGTTGAAATCTTATTTTCGGTTATTTCTTCATCATCAATTATATAATAATTTTGGTAAATTATTTCATTTTGAATATCCAACTTCCAAACCAACACTGAGAAAAAAAGAGGGATGTCGCATATTTCTATGCTGGAAAATTAAAAATGTCAGTTATGGTTTATCGGTAAATACAACTTTTTGGATTTTTAAAAACAGATGTCACGAGCTTCTGTGTCAAAATGTTTAAACATTAAAACTAAACTTTTTTCCTGAAGTGGCATGGGAAGAGCTAGCATCGTGATCTCTTATTTTGGCGACATTTTTTGACAATTATTGTATGAAACTGACAGAAGACTAGCTAGCTAGTCCATATATATACGTCCAAGGTCAAAATATTCCTTACGTAACTTTGACAGTTTAATTAGCACTCTTTCTTAAGAAAATATTAGTTGCGTTCCCTTTAATTTGAAACTCTGTGATTTTCTGTGCATTTCTACACATTTAATTTTTCTTATATGAAATTTGAAAGACTTTTTATTCAAATTCATAGAAATTAATAGTTTTGGACAATACGGAAAAAAACTAATTTGAGACGTTCAAAAAATGAGGTCTACGATTTTTTTCTCACCCAAAAAAGCAAGCAAACGAATCCAAGATTTTTTTTTCATAATTTTGACAGCAAACCTGAGAAATTCTGTTCATGTAATTGCAATTACTGAGATCTCCGAAATCTCATTCCTTTGCTGTAATAAAAAAAAACAACAAAACAAAACTACAATGTCACATTTACGCAGGCAAATAACGGTTCGTGCAAATAATTCATTGCGAAAAAGTAGTGAAGAATTCTCCAAATAATCTGCTAAAATAATAAATTTTGCTCGTTGAACAGCGTCTTGCAGAACAAAAATGAGAACGTAATTTTTCGTTTATGATTTGTTTGTTTTAATTTTTGTATGGAAATTTTCGTTTCCCTCAAGCTGCGTACTTTGCTTTGAAATTGGAGAATATTTACTCCGATTGGAGTAGGGTTGGAACAGTGGTGATATTTCATATCTCACTGCAGTAACGATTCTTCTTGACTTTGTCACAGTTAAGAAAATTGCTCTGATTGCCACCAGCTGTCTGATGTTTGTAAAGAAACATGTTCCATGGCCTTATAAACTCTTAAGAATTTCCGCTGTTAAGCTTTCCTTATTATCTAATTATGTTGCTGGATTATCTCAATCTTGGACCCGCCCACAAAGGCCGAAATGTGATTTATCGTTTTCGAGGCAGAAAGTAACTGTGGAATAGAAATTAAAAGAAAAATTCATGTTTTTTCATTACAATATTAATTTTTATTCCAAAAAATCTTCATCATATATCGCCAAGTAAAAGATATATTTTTCTAAGAGCAACGTATCTCGCATTCTCGAGTCGCTTCTTGACTCACTTTTAACATTCCATCGATTTTCGCACGATACATGTCTATAGCTTAGTATTGGCTGTTAATTATTCTAAGTATTTTCATTTCATAAAATTTGTGTTTTTTATTATAATTAACCTCTCACTTTACCTTTAAGAAGGTATCTGCCTTCGTTCTAACTTTTGAAAACCTCCCATCTCTTTAAATAAACTCACTTGTATTTATTTTCGAATAAATATTTAGGCCTAAATTAAACGTTTGTTAAATGTGTCTTTAATTCAATTCTCTTATTTTTTATTCGTTCAACAACAACAAAAACAGAAACACATGAAAAACTTTTCTCATATAATTATTTCGAACATTAGGTATTGTTTTCAAAACAATTAAAAACTTTCAAATCGGAACACACGCCCACAAATTGATGTTGTTGTGGTTTTGAAGAGAGCGTTAATTTCAGTTGGTTCGAATAGAAAACTTCATCAAATATTTAAAACGAAATAATTCAAATGTATTGTGCATTCAGCGTGTTTCTGCTTTTTTTTTTCTTTTTTTGATCAGCATTTGGCTATTTGAATTGGAAATTTAATTTCATCCATTTTTGTTAAAAAGACCGTGACAGAGAAGTTTTCGTGAACAGTCGTTGTTGATGACCTGGGCAAGTCCTTTCTAAAAAAATAAAAATAATGCAGTTTCGGATTTTATCACCTAAAACGCCAATCAGTGAAACATACTTTCTAATACCCAGATTTTCACTACGCGTTGTAGGATGTTGGCCACAAAAGAATGTTCCAACTTTTATCAGCATTTTGCATTTTCTAGCGAGTAGTTCGGCAGTTGCATTTGGTGCATTTGGCGAGTGTATTTCTGGAGCATTGACATTGAATCAAATTTTAGAAACCATGGAAGCTTGGTGTCCTGGAGTGACCAAACAAATTTCACTCTTTAAAATGTGGATATTTTTTGTGCACCGTGAAAAGTTATATTCACTTATTGAACGAATTGAGAAACTTTTGACAGCAGGTGAGATTAAAAATGTTTTTGCAAAAGTGGAGGAAAAATTGTTCTGTGTTCTGTTTTTTTTTTGTATTATTTTCTGTTTATAGATGCCAACGAGGATAAAAAGAAAATTGCACAAAAACTTTCTGTGACTGCATCAATTTTGACAGTTGTGCTTTTTGTGAGTGCAAACTCAACGAATTTATTTTTTAACACCAGACCGTTAATTAATAATATTATTCGTATTTCGAATGGAAAAAATGCAACACTTGATCTTCCTTTTAAAATGATGTGAGTAAAAAAAAGGAATTGTTAAAATATTTTGCTGTGATAATTATGACTGAAAAATAAAAGGTGTGCTCCTTTACTTTGAAACTTTGTGCATTTTAGTGAAGTTCTACACAAAAGTCTGTCAAAGTTCATACAAACAAAAAATTAAATGTGTAAAAATTCACAAAAATGCACAGAGTTTCAATGTAAAGGAACACACTTAATGTTTTTAGTACATTTTGAGATCAAAACTCTTGATGATTTTTGAGAACAAGAAGTCCAAAGTAAGAAATTTTCAATATTCTGATTTATTTTTTTTGAAAATGATGCCATATTGCAGTCTTGAGTTATAACTCTGAAAAGTATTTCGTGTAGTTTATTAACAACTAAATATATAGAAATATGCCATTAACAAGACGGCACACAGTGGCCAGTTTAGTAGTAGTAGTAGTAGTAGTTAGTAGTTTTCTAATTTTCTTCACCTTTGTTATTAGTGTCCTGTTTATGCAGATCCAGTGGCATGGCAATAATCATTTTTCAGGTGGGTCTGTATAATGCAAAACTCTTAAAATTATTGAATTAACAAATTTTTTGACCATTAGAAATCAAAAAAAAGAAATAAGTTTGGATGAACAACTTAGCCATTCGAAGTAGAACAAATTTTATGGTGGCAGAAAACAAATATTTGTTTAATTTTTGTAGTTTTGAGTGTAAAACTGACAGCATTGTGTGAAAAAAAAACTTTTGTTTGTTTGTTTTACTTGATAAATGTATTTTTTTATTATAAATATAAAAATAATTTTTTTTTTATTTAAAAACTTTTGAATTCAATGTTTTTTGAAACACCACTTTGGGCAAAACCATTTTAGCTTTAAATTGAGTTACATAAAAAACAATGCAAATTCCCACCTTTAGATTAACTAGAAAAATATCCTTACATTATATTTTGTTCACATAATTCCAAAATTTCAGCTGCATAAAATTGCATAGAGCTTAGATAGATCTATTTGATTTGAAGAAGCCAGTCCATATTTTTTCAAAATTTCGAGTCTGAAAATTTATTTTTCCAAAAGTATTCAGAAAATCAATTTAAAAACAAAATTAATGGATGGAATACTGAGTTTAAAAAAGGTATAACATGACATTGTAAGTGTTGCCGTTGATTTTTAAATTTTTTGTTTTCTAATTCAAGTAATTTTTTTCCTGTATCGACCTAACCTAAAAGATCTTGCTTTTTTTGCATCTTGTTCAAAAAACCCTGTATATTTTTGGTTTGTTTAATTTTTTTCTACTATGTATTTAACTTTTAATCTATCAATAAAAAAATTTTTACTACACTCTTTTGTTCATGGAAAAAATTCTTAGATTAGATCAAGAAAAATAAGCTAAAGATCACGAAAAATGAATGCAGTTTTGTACCTTCTTCGAAATTTGAAAGTTTTTGTTTGCAATTTCAAAAAATAAGCGAAATGAAGATATTGACACTCAAAAATCACATTTCAACACTTTTGAGCATCAAAAATTCGATCGAGGTAAAAAAATATTGCCATCAGCGAATTGCAATTTGATATTAATTTGTATCAATTTATTGTTTTTTTTTTTTGTAAATTTCAGCAGGAGTTTGTTGATTACCATTGTTTTGTTATAGATTATGAATCTTTTTTTTTTTAAATACCTAAAAACACAAGTGGTAAATTCCAACCCTTGTTTTCTCAAACTGTGAGGAAATATATTAGTTTGCAAATGACAATCACAGTTTTGATACTTATTTAACTCTAAATTGCAACTTTTCAGTCGAAATTTGAAACAGGTTATTCGGCAATTTGCAGCTTTTAAAGATTAATCTACTTTCCATTTTCAAGCAATCCTGTCGAGATTCAAGAACAATTTTTCGTAAGGATAACTTCGTTAGTAATCTACATAACTTAAACCTATGAATTTGCTGCAAATGAAAAACAGCAAATTAAGTGAAAATAATTTCCGACAGCTAAAAAAATTGATGAGCTAGTGAAATTGCGAAATACATACATACCTCAATTTATAAGTTCAAGTGACCTCAACTCCAAAGATTGCGTTTCGCCCAGGTACGACAGTTGGGCTCATCAGTTAGATGCTGTCGTACCCTTCTAATACGCGAATTATGGACGATGTTTACCGACACTTATAAAACTCACAACATGAACATTCTGTGAATTTTATATTTCTAAGGGAATTTGATTAAATCCAGGCACTTGCAAGGAAAAAATAAAAAAATCACTTATTGCGAAATTTTTGGTTGTAATTTACAAAACTCTTTTTTTAAATTATTCCCCTGAAGTAGTAGATTGCATTTTAAAAAAAGTTGTAATTTACTGTATATAGTTTTGCTTTTAAATCAGCAAAGGTATTTTCGTAAATTGCGATCGTGTGGGCTCAATATTTATATCGTGATTACATTTTATTAGTTTGAGCATTGAGAAAATGAAAATCACCATATACATTTCGCAAAACAGGATAAATAAGTTATAAAATTAAATTATTTTCCTGAAGTACTAGTTTGCGACTCAAAAACTTGTAATTTATTTTGAAGTCAACAAGCTCGAATTATGACTTTTGATAATAAATACCAAATTTTAAAAATTTAGAGTATTTAAATGCTAAATTACAATTTTTTCAATAATTTTTTAATAAAAGCGCCTTGATTTACTAAAAAAAAAGCTTTGTAGAGCTAGATAATGAATATACCTAAAAAACATCACTTAACATAACTTTACGGGGAATATGAGACACAATCAGCCCCTGAATAGAAATAATTGTAAACTCCATATTATAGGTGTTTTTACACGATTTAACGGAGCACTGTATGTTGTTTTATATTTTTTTTTTTGTAAATTATTGCAAGTATTCACTGTTTTAGCTTTTATTTCACTTTTTCATTTAGTATTTTCACTATTTTATCGTTTTAAAATCTCAAAACACTTTCCTATAGCTCGGCAAAATGACAGATCGATATCATTTTGCTTTTTTTTTATTGGGTGCCTCACTCATAGACACTGTGTATGTGATATACACCTCTAAGAACAGAAGGGATTCTTCCAGAACACACTGCAGGAGATAGGTGTGGTTCAGGCTTAATGGTCGAACCAGCGCAGCACGGACTCGATCCATTGCGCGAACAGTCGGAATGTGCGCGAAACAGATCCAAACACTTCATTGTGTTTTCTCCACCGGTGAACGGACCCCATCTCCCAATATTTTTATAATGTATAGTTTTAAGAAAACATTGTTCGCTAGATATTAATTAGCTTGTTTCAAATAAATAAGTATTTCTAAGTCCCCTTTCACACGAGGAAACCTAGTTTCCAGCAACTTTCAGCTTATAAGTGAGAAGGGCAAGAAGTAAGAGGGGAAAATGAAATCTCCCCGGTCAATGAGGAGGTTTTTTTTGACATTCCTCTTTACATGCTACTTTAAAACGAAACAACAGAAAGTTTCCACGATTTTGTTTCTTCGTGTAAAAGGTACAAGAGATTTTTAAGGATATTAAAAGAAAACGTCAAAAAAATCTCCGGCAACTTGTTTCCTCGTGTGAAAGGGGTCTAAAATACTGGTTATCGGTTCTTTAAACTGTTTCATTAATTAATTATTCTAAATGCTAAATCTTTTGCTTTCCCTAGTTGTTTGACGTTTCGTAGTTCTTTGAGTTGCGGTTGGTTTTATATGGTTCTTTTTTCTATTTTAAGTCTTAACTAAATGGGAAGATATAGTTACCTCTTCCTATACTATTTTTGTCTTATTTTGTCCAAATCTGCACCACTAGTATTTCGATGCATATTTTGCCAAAGTCTCTGTATGCAAATGTAGCGTATCTTTTGTATTACAAATTGTTAGGTTATTTAAAGTTAGGTTATTTTTAATAAAAAATAAAAATTGTTTTTTTTTTTTAGTACGAGAACTAGAAACGTCGAAAATTCATTTCAACAGTCGTGATTTTTTAATATGTTGTACTCCTCACTACCCTGAGTGGTATTTTGATGGTCTGGCGCGTTACTTTTGTAACGGTAAATTTTCAAAAAAAAATAATTTCAACAGCCTTGGGTCTTTTTTTATTTTGTTCTATAAACTGTCTGCAATAAGGCAGTTTTGAATACAAAATGTTAATTAACATGCGCAATTCTCGAACATCCTGTAAAGCATTATTCATAAATTTTATCAATTTTAGAGAATTAAACCACTTTAGGTACATACTTTCTCCATAGCTTAACTTAAAATGTAGGTACCACTAAAATGGTATGTTTTCATGCAAAATAAAAAAAAGACTGCACAGATATTTACAAAATTCATTGTTCGTTTACTTTTATGTAGCACTGTGCCTTTGTTTAGTTTTAATACACCCTGTTTTTACTTCAGTAATTTACTTTTGTGTTTTTACTTCAGTAATTTACTTTTGACAATTATTTTTTAGGTAAAATATTAAATCCATTTCCTTTGAAAAGCAAGTCGTTTTTTAAGCAGAAAAATCTGAAACACCCTGTTTTATATTTTAAAATTATAAAATTCATAAACTTTATAGCCTTCCTTGCAAATTTCTTTCAAGCATAATAAACAAAATTATAACGATATTTTTGTTCGTTTAAAAGCTATGATTTTTGCAAACAAAAAAACTTAATTTTTTCCACTGTGAATTGCGTTGGAAACAATTAACGCTAAACTATTCTAAACAGAGCCAGTATTTGTCTTATACAGCAAATGAAAAGCTGTAATAATATCTAAAACGCTTTACAAAAAGTTTTTTTATGAATTTCTAACCGGAAGGCAATCTAAGGAAATTTAGAAATTTAAGTTTTTTTATAATAATTTCTGTTTTATTTCAGATGAAATTAAAATATGTATTTATGTACAAAAAAATAATATTTTACAAAAAGCCATTTTTTAATATTTCACAGTATGAGTATTAACACAAATTAAGATGGACTGTCAAATATTTACCTGGGAATTTATTTTCTCTAAGAACGATGATGACACGATGGTACACTCGGGCGTATACGCACTTATTTTTTAAATTTTTGTTTCTGAAACTTACATTGGTTAGAAATGTTACTTATGTTATTTCGAATACAGCAAGGATGTAATCGCAAGAGATGTGACAATTTTGCCAATAAGTTATAAGAAATACAGCTCAGCTTGCTTGGAATTTTATAGGGGATTAAACGCCACTGTGTCTCAAGTAGAGAACTTTCACGGGTTGGAAGCCTGTGTGTAAGAAACTAAAAGCTGGAGTCGGCATCAAAAGTCACACATTAATCAATGGTTTTTTTTTAAATGGCTTGAATCGGTGTTCCATGAAAGCAAGAAACGATAAGCAGCTAGACTCTATAGGCTTACCCACTCACCTTATCTACTAGCTGGCTTAGCTTGGCAAATATTACTTTTTCGTTTAAGTAACTTATAGTTGTAGTCGTAAAAAAAGTAAAATTGTCACACTTACTTTGATAGCATACCAGGTCCATAGTGTCTATGAAGTTTTCCCATCATCATCAAGAAAATTAAAAAAATTAAAAAAAAAATTATGTAAAAGAAATCATAAATAGTCATCACCATACTTCATAATTCACTTCATCATACAAATATAATTTAAACTTTAACTCTCTTCCCCAGACTTCCCGATGTGCTGACCCACTATCCGATGTATCCTTTGACATACATCTCCATGTCCTACTCTGGTGTTATGACAGTATTTACATTCTGTGGCGTGGATGGTTGTTTTGTCGGATTGTGCTTCTACATCAGTGCCTTATTTCGAATGATACAATACGATATCCAGGAAATGTTTGCCCATTTGCAATATCGTAAGTTCATAATTTCAAATTCAATAAATTCAAATAAATAAATAATGTGAATCAACGAAAAATCAATTCAATTGACTTCCATTTATATTAAAAATAAAAGAAAATAATAAACAAAATTAAATAATGAATATCGTAGTTGACAAAGCTGGCAGACGGGACAATCAAATAATGCGCCAAGAATTGAAGGTAATTATTCGCCGGCACAATGAGGTCATCGATTTGTGCAATGAATTCAAGGAAATTTTCACAACCATCATCATGGGGCATTTCCTGTCAGCATCCCTTGTCGTGTGCTTCAGCGTCATTGATCTCCTATACGTAATTTCTTTTCTTGTTTTTCTGTTTGTAATCATTTAAATTAATTATAAAACATGCTTTTGTGCAAATAATTTAACATAAATGAATGTACATTTTTATATAATATTATCTTGTGCAGAATACAGGAATTGGATTGGTGTTGTACGTGTGCTATAGCATAGCAGCACTTTCGCAATTATTTTTATATTGCATCGGTGGAACTTATGTGAACGACAGCGTAATAATTTATTTTTATTTTTTTTTTCTTTGTATTTTTATTTTTATTTAAGTTTTTTTTTTGCAATTTTTTTCACCGGAAAGAAAAATCTTTCAATATAAAAATTTGCAGAGTTTGGAAATATGCGATTCGGTGTATCTGGTTGAATGGTATAAATGTGATGCGGAAACACGAAAAATGATCCTTATGATATTGATTCGAGCACAAAGGCCAGCAACAATTAATGTGCCGTTTTTTGCGCCATCGCTACCGACATTTATGGGGGTAAGTTTTTGTTGATACTTATACTTTTTTTGCATATACATATTGACTTTTCATGCAAAATTTCATTATACATACATTTTTATACTTTTTTATAGATTCTCAGTACTACGGGATCCTATATTGCATTGATGAAGTCTTTTTTATAAGCTGGTTTTGTTACATGGCTTGAATTTTTATAAAAAATTCATTTTCTCTTGAAATTTGTACTGTTATTTTATTTATTTACAGATAGAAATCTTTGTATGACAAAATGTAATAAATTGGAAAACGCAATTTTTAATTAGTAAGAAAATAAGTGTTTATTCAATGATAATTTTGAGACGATTCGTGCATTTAGATAGTGCTTCAAGGTAGTTCGTCAAAGTCGTGCGTTAAATTCATGTGTCAGGTTGTTTTTTTTTATTGTTTTTATAAAACGATATTTGATGTTGTTTTATATTTTTGACCAATTTTTTCGTAAAACTTTTCCACTGTATATTAGGCTGCCTAATATACAGTGGAAAAGATATTTGTTGTTATTGGTAGTGATGTTTGCAAGAATTTAAAGCTTTACGTTGGTTAAAAAAAACCTCAAATTTAGCTTTGGCACATTTTTCTTTGCTTTGGTAGGTTTTTTTGAAAAGTTGGGTAAGATATTTTTTTGTTGGTAATGAAAAGTTAATGCAGTCAAAGCCTCTGAAGGAACGTTAATGAGAATAACCCAGTGGGAAATTTCTAAAAATTCAATGATGAATAACCTGCTTTTTCCTTAAGGAAAGGAAGGTACACCCGCCACTTTTGTGACAAATACATTGAGGAATTTAACACGGACATGAAATTGGCGGTATACACACGGTATGTCACTTTCTCGGTGAAAATTCCACATGAAATCACTAATTCGTTGGAAGTTTGTTGTTCACCACTCAGACTCCGATGAGTGTGTTATAAAAAACATGAACTGATGAAGAGATATATTACTTTACATCACAGAAATTATTATTTTTGTCGTGTCAGGGAAAGGAAAGTGCAGTTTTTATCTCTTCTTTTGCTCGGGATCTCATTGAAGAAATCATAACATTTTGTAACCTTTGATTGTGATTCCGCACTTATTTCACTAACATTTTGTGGAGTGAAGTGAAAAGGTGGAGAATAGTTTAGATCTATTCATCTGATTTTAAAAGAAAACAATACATAGAAATTACAGTTAAGACTGAAAAATTTAAAAAAATCAATATTTATGTAATTACTAATTAGAAATAAATTAATCAAATAAAATTTGAAATTCTTTTGACACCAACGCTATGTACGCCATTTGATTTCTTAAAAAGAATTACATCACGACACATATGTACTTACTTAGTGAAACATTTGAATTTTAAAAAAACTATGCGTCAAGTAAAAAAAGTTAGGAAAGGCTTAATTTTTTTTTAAATCTAAAATTTACACTCACTCATCTGGGACATTTTTAACTCTTACACACATACATTGTATGTGATGTATGTGCCGTGAAAAAGCCGCCTTGTGCATTAATAAAGTCTTGGGAGGGATAAGTTTTTTTTTTTTTTTTGTCATCAAAAACTTTAGACAAAACTTTTTTTATTATAAATATGTAATTAATCATTAAAGTTAACTTAGTCTTTGCCAATTATTTTTCATTGTAATATTGGATACAAAATAGGTAGATAATATTCTAAGGGTACCTATATTCATCGATCATTCATACATTTTAATATTATATGATTGCTAGGTTGTTCTTAAAGTTTAATTATAAATAATTAATCCTTTAGACAACTCAATTCCATATTTCTTTTATATAAAGACTCGTCACTAGCTCTTATTATTCATAAAACCCAAGGCAAACTATAGATAGATACTATGACTTCCAGTTTGTTTCAGTTCTCTCGTTCAGATTCACTTGAAATGTCATTTTTTCATAATAGTAAATGGGTTCTAAGAGTTCTAGGTTTTTGGCCTTTAGACCCTTTAAATCGTCTAACCCAATTAAAAATTTTTTTAAATTTATTTATCTTGATTACGGTCACTTTTGGGCAAATTCGATTTGTGTGGTTCTTACGAAGAGATCCTCTTAACGCTCTCGATGCTATTTGTCCATTTCTAACAATGACGCTAACCTGGATGAAATTGGTTTGTTTTCTAATTTATCGCAAAGACCTGCAAAACATTTCTAAAGCTCTCTTCGAACATTGTAAAACAGGTAAGAATAGTAGTGTCTCATAGTAGAATCTTAAAAAAAATTAACTAAATGTGTTTTGGATTTTTTTAGACACGAAGAACTTAACAAAAAATTGCATGATTTCCAAGGCTTCTTTTTTTACAACAATTTGGTGTCTTGGGGTTTATATAAACGCTTTCTTTACCAGTACTTTGTTTGCTGTTAAACCTCTTATAATTTGGATTTATCAATATTTGGTGAATGGAAAAAGAAATAGTTGGGTTTCGCTGCCATTTCAAGCTGCGTAAGTTCAAAATACAAATTTACAATCTAAAGGGTCTTAACATTATCTTTATTTATTGCTGTGATTCAGTCTGCCCTATCAAGACATGACTCAGATAAATAACAAAATCTTGTATTCGATTATATATTGTGGTCTGGGCCATGCTGGAACGGTAACAATAGTCGGAATATCCGGTATTGATGGGGCATTTTTGTACTTTTGCATGTACATTTCTGTTTCCTATCAATGTCTACAAGAAGACTTCAAGAGCACTTTTGAGACCCATACATCAAGGGGTAAGTTTGATTTGTTCATATATTTTATTCAGAAGTGACTAGAGAAATGTCAGTTTGTAACATTTTTGTTTATAAATTTCAAGGGCCAGGGCCCTCCCGAAGCGCGTAAATGCATTCCCAATTTCAACGGCTGCGATAAACTGTTATAACTGTTATAAATTGACATTTTTTTGTACTCTTCTATTTTATTTATACTTTGAATAACTAACAAAACAAAACCTTTCTTAAGATTTGAATCCTGCAAGTAGTGATGAACTTTACAACGACTTAACAAAACTTTTAAGACGCCAGCAAAACATTATTGAAATTTTTAAAAGTTTCAATCGAATTTATAAATTTATGGTTTTAATACATTTTGCATCTGCAAGCATTATCTTGGCAATTGTTTTGGTTAATCTACTATTGGTGATTTAATTAAAATTTATTCAAGGTCCAGATTTTCAGTGCATGATCATCCGAGTTTCGAAATTGAATCCAAGTTAACCATTGAAACACATTTATCAGTCAATTTAGTTAGCGAGTTAATTCATTAAATTCGGTTGGGTAATCCTGAATAATTGCTCCTGATTTAACTCGGGTTCAATTAATTTACAAGTTTAATTCAGAATTGATACCAGCACTGAAAAACTGGCCCATTTAGAAATCATTAATCAATAAAACGAACATTTTTTTTTTAACTTTTTTAGACTTCTGGAATTGGGAAATTACTTTATTTGAACTACGCTTTTGGTGCAACAATTCATCTATTCACATATTGCTATGGTGCTGAAAATGTTAACAAAAATGTAAAACTTGTTTTTCGATAAATTAATTTTATTTAATATCAAAAATTATTTTTAATCTTTTTTTTTTTGTCAATTTTAGTGTTTAAAATTATCAGAAGTTTTATACTTTTGTGATTGGTATAAATGCAACAAGAAAATAAAATTATTAATACTTTTTGCTTTAACTAAATCACAGAGGGGAAGTCCCATGGTAGCACCATTTTTCTCACCATCTTTACAACTTTTCGCTACGGTATGTGAAACAGTTTTTTTTTTTAAATAAAGCGAATGGGAAGAAAAACACAATAATACTAAAAATAACAGATTTATGTGAGAAAAACGCAGTCACTAGGCCTGTTTTTTTGCTGGCCCGGGGGGAATTGAATGTAAAAAACGACGTCGGTCGGTGCTAAACAATTTACAAGTTAAATGGAACAACGACTAATCTAATCTCATGCGGGCTTTGCAAAACCCAGAGAATTCTCGGTGATTAAACTGTGTTACCGACGTGAATAACATACTTGTTGTCGATAGTTTGTACTCCATTTTGTTTCTGTGATAGCGTCGCTAATCCCCGTTGTCGTTTTTTCTTGTCCCCGGGATTGCAAAAAAACACACCTTCTAAAATGTTTCTAAGAAAAATAAAAAAGTTTGTCCGTGGTAAACAATTAAACCGATTTATTTTATAATATTCATTATTTTCATGAAATTGTTTTTAAATACATAACTTTATTATTTATTTACATAATTTGAATCACTATCCTTTGCCAGTAATTATTCAAATTAAATAACTAAGCAATGATTGTTGTTTCTTGCACATTTTACTAGCGATTGTAATCACCCCGAGTACAGAATGCAATGAATGACCTGCGAATCGAGTGAGACTCAAACTCAATTTTGACATTTTTCGGCTATTAGAGAAATGATGAAGTTGAGTCTGATTCCCTCCGCAGCTCATTCATCGGATTCTGAAATGAGGGTGAATATTTAAAACTCTACGTATTTAAAATCTATGCTTTGCAATAGTTTTTGTTATTTTAATTATTTATTTCAGATTATCCAGAAGTCTGGGGCTTATATAACACTTCTACGAGCAGTGATATAAATTTGTAAAATATGTTAATAAAAATAAAATAAAAAATTGTAAAAGTCCAAAATGTTTTCATTTCATAATTCATTCTGGACTTTTGTCGACAGTTTTCTTGCACAACATTACCTTTGGTATGCCATGGTTCGTGCAGTGTTCCAAGGATTTTTACTCACTCTTTGCATCATCTGTCCCACTCACACAATTCCATTGATTCGTTTAGCGTATATGTTTACTCACATCAGCCAGGCGTCAATAGCCGCGTTTTATCGGGGTCGGGTTTTTTTTTTAACATGTAATAGAAAAACAACATTGGATCTAGGAGGGGTTTTATTACTCGATCCAGAAATTATTTTTTACTTTAAAGGGTAGATGGCGTTTCAGTTTTGAAAATGGTAAAGTAGCGTAAGATCCAAGTTACAGTATTCATTGAAACTCATCATTGAAATATTATTTTGAGACACTTTAAAAGCAAAATCAGTGATTATTTTGATGCCAATTCATTAGTTCAATCATTGAAATAATGAAATTCATTTCATGTGGAAAGTTGGGCCAAAATGAAGAGTTAATAGCCTAGTCGTTTTACTTTGCGAATTTCTACACAAAAGTCTGATAGGAACGACTATGAAACTTAAGGCTTTCAATATATTTTACACGAAATTCGATGAAATTTAACATTACTTTTTCTGGAATATGAGACACAATCAGCCCCTGAAAAGAAATAATTGTTAGCTCGATATTATAGGTGTGTTATAGGCGATAAAAAAAAAACAAAGGGAAAAAAGAGTTGGGCAGGAATGTATGTATATAAAAGTTGTCTCGTTGTTATTTTATTTTAATGATCTGATCTGGATTGGATATGGCGGAAAATAAACGTTGAGAGACTGCTCGTCAACGCGTTGACTATGTCCCAACGTTGATACGTTGATGTAAAGGCTTCCGCAAACCAAAGCGAATCTGTTGCGGCGATTACGAAAGCAATAATAACACCATATGGTTGTCAATGAACACCACGTTGGTTGGTATTATTGTGTTCGTCGTCGCCACGAGAGATTCGCATTGGTTTGGGAGCACCTTAATTACACTGTAAGAAGGATTATTTAATAATACAAATTCTATATACTATATACTGAAATACATCAAACAAGCAGAAGACTTAGCACTATTTTATTTGGACTTGTTGTTGATTCAAAATAGCTTCAAACGGCCTTTAGTCCTACATGGCTATATCGTATGGAATCATACGACTTGAACTGAAATAGCAATATTTTGTTCTGCCTCCATTTTCATCCATACCTTATTTCGATAGACTACAATTCGTATAGTATACGTATCAAAGTGGGAGAGGTTGGAAGATCGGTAACAGACCAGACTATTAAGTTATAATTATTATTTATTGTATTATTCATACTAGAATGTCAGTTTAGACATGACCATTCTCCAGCCAAACAATTAACTCACCTTTAAGTTGTTGTTGTTGTTCAAAAATTCAATGAAATTGACGGAATAAAGGTCAAGTCTAATAAACTGACATTCTAGTATGAATAATACAACAAATAATAATAAATAGCAATATACTAACAGCGAATACCAGAAGGGACAGCTGAGATAGCTAGCATTATATATTTATATTGTATGTTCCTTTATATCTCAATGTATTATAGTGTTACCAATACATGGAAAGCTTATTGTAAAATATGAAATGTAAGTTAGTTAGCGAACGACAGCCATAATAAACGATTGGGTTTTTAACCGGAAGGTTTTCCCAAGTAAAAAAAAATTGTTTTATTTTTAAAAAGTCGAATTAATGAAAGAAGGGATTTTGTCTTTGCCCCGAAACAATGGCGTATTGACAAAGGCCCTCACTAATCAACTGATGAGTTCAAGTGAGATCGCCGGCCGGGACGAAACACCAAATTTTTGTTAGACTAAAGGCTGTTAAAAGCTATTTTGAATCAATAATTCAACAAGTCCAAATAAAATAGTGTTAAGTCTTCTACTTGGTTGATGTATTTCAGTAGATGGTATATTATATTATATTATTATATTATATTATAAAAAAAAACCTTAAAAAATTTGAGTTATTGAACAGAATATAATTGTCTGGAAAATTATACAAATGTTCAACATTTGCTTAATTCATTACTTTTTTTATGTACATATATGAGAAATAAATACAGTTTAGAAGTAAATTCGAATTCTCAACTATAATTGGACAAGGTCAGCCTTTTTTTTAATCAGTATTAAAGATTACACATATTATACAAAAAAAAACTTTTGCATAAATATTTAATTTCTAGAAACAATAACAAACTTTTAAAAAATGAATTTTGTTCCCATTAATTGCGAAAAATAAAAGTTTATCGTTTAAGAAGATGTAATATCTATACTCATTGATCATTCGTTAACTCCCAACTAATTGCTATCAACTTCTATAACAACTTCATCGTATAGACCATTTCCCTTATACATATAAAAGAATCTTCACTAGCTGTTGTTATTAGCAAAACTTGAAAAAATGGCTGCCAGTGTGTTTCTATTCTCCCGTAGGGATTCATTTGATATTTCATTTTTTCGTATTAGCAAATGGATTCTAGGATTTCTTGGTTGTTGGCCTCTTGATCCTTTTAATCGATTAACAATAATCAAATTAGTTTTCAATTTTACTATTTTACTAACGGCAATTACTGGAGAAATTCGATTAGCCTGGTTCATACATAGGAATCCCTTAAGCGCCCTTGATGTTCTTTGTCCGTGTTTAACTAAGGTGGTAACTGGGATAAAATTGATTTGTTTTCTAATCTATCGCAAAGACGTGAAACTTATTTTGAAAAGCCTCTTCGAACATTGTAAGACAGGTGAGTATAACGATGAAGTTTTCGTGTTAATGTAAATATAATAGAACTGTTTAAATTTATAGATTCAAAAGACTTAAAGAAGAACTCTCTGATTGCCAAGGTTTCTTTCCTTACAAATACTTGGTGTGTTGTGCTTTTCATCAATGGTTTATCAGCAAGTTGTTTGTTTGCTATAAAACCCCTTATAATTTGGGCTTATCAATTCTATATTAATGGACAAAAAGATAGTTGGGTCGGCCTACCCTACCAAGCTGCGTAAGTTCAAAAACAAATCTTTAATATTGAAGTTTCTGGGGTCTTAACAGAAAGTCGTTTTACTTAAAGCCTACCTTACGAAGATATGAGTCAAATGAATGACAAAACTTTATATTCGTTTATATACTGCATTGTTGCACATTCTGGAGTGCTTACAACATTTGGAATCACCGGAACTGATGGGGCATTTTTGTGCTTTTGCATGTACATATCTGTTTCCTATCAATGTCTCCAAGAAGACTTCAAAAGGACGATTAAGCTTCATACATCAAAAGGTGAATTCAGTTTCTTTATTTAAATTTTTATTTATTTATTTGAAAGAACTAACTAAATTTGAACTTTCTAAAGATTTGAATTCAGCAAGTAATGAAGTCCTTTATAAAAACCTTACAGAACTTGTAAGACGCCAGCAAAAAATTAATGAAATGTTTAAAAGTTGCAATCGAATCTTTAAGTTCATAATATTTGTGCATTTTGTATCTGCAAGCGTTAGCTTGGCATTTCTATTAGTTCTTCTTACCTTGGTAATTTTTTATTTGAATTTATTTTTTTTAGAAGTCAATACAAAATATTTTTTGTATTTTTAATTTTTTTAAGACTTCTGGATTCTTTAAATTAAATTATATAATCTATGCCGTGGGGATATCGAATCATCTGTTCGCATGTTGCTATGGTGCTGAAAGTGTTGACCAAAATGTAAAGTTTGTTTTTTTACTTTGATCATTAATTTAAATGGTTATTTTAATATTTTCATTGCAATTTTAGTGCGTACAATTATCTGAAGTTTTATACTTTTGTGATTGGTATAAATGCAACAAGAAAGTTAAATTATTGATCCTTTTTGCTTTAACTAAATCACAGAGAGGAAGTCCCATGAGAGCACCATTTTTCTCACCATCTTTGCAGCTTTTTGCCTCGGTATGTAATACAGTTTTTTTTTTAATAAATTTAATTTTTCACATAAAAGCGAAGGGAAAGCAAACCAAAAATCACATTGATTGAAAGAAAATTCAAAAACTTCAAAGAACTTATCTTCCCATTATACAAAATGCAATAATCTCAATATTTCATTTCTAGTAGAATCATATTCATAAGAGTATTTGGTCGTGAGCGTCAAAAGCGGGTTTAGAGTTTTAGTTACAGGCTGTCTGGGTTCGAATCCGAAAGGCTACATACATTTTTTTTTATTTTTTATATTAATTAATTTTTATTTTCTTCTTTTTTTATTGATATTATTGATTGTAATAGATTATTCATCAGATAAATGCATTGAATCGAATATCGGTGCACAAACTTTCCCTTGTTTTGGTCCTTGTAGTAAATCCTTTCACGCAAAGTGCAAAGGAATACCCGTTTTGACCATGAAAAATTAGCAAGAGTGAAGGTGCATATTGGTTTTGTAAAACCTGCACACAAATTTCCATTTCTTCACTTGCATTCAAAATGTCTATGCGTACGAAGCCGATATTCAAAAGTCATATTTTATTCAAACTTTCATCTCTTGGTTTCTCTTCAGCTTTCGTTCAATAGGTGAGATCATATTTGAAAGGGAAGACGTGCCAAGTTCTTTTTAAAAGAATCATTTCCGATTTAATTAACGCAGACTGTGGTGTACCTCAAGGTAGTCACCTAGGTCCACTACTCGTCCGATCAATAATGTTGTTTCAATAGTAAAATATTGTAGGGTGCTTATATACGTTGATGATATAAAGTTATTCAAAATAATCATAACTCAGCCCGATTCTAAATATCTTAAGGAATACATAATATGTAATTTCTCAAAATAAATATGTTTTGACATTTCACTGAACAACTGATTGCCGTTCTTTTTTTACTAGTTTTGTTTCTTTATTCATTTCATTTTGCAGATGTTCTGGATAAGTATTTGGTATTTTCCTTCTTTTATATTCCTTATCGAGAATAAAATAAAGAAAGACGGTTTACAGCCAAATTAATAAAAGTGGAAAAGCGAAGGATTAGGTCTTATTTCATGGACTAAGTGCAAAATGTTATGAATAAAAGAAAATTTCTACTAAGTTAAACCACCGAATAAGCTGTTTTAGCGAAGGAATAATAACCAGATGTGTCAAATTTATTCTGAAATAAAAAAAAATACCTAACTGAAGATTGATAATTTAATTTTGAATAAAAATAATATTGTCTGCATTTTACCATTTATAATTAGTGTGGACAATCAGCCATCAACCACCAGAAAAAGAAAACTATTCAAAAATATATATATATGATCTAATGGAAGTGCTAAGTGAAGAGGATTTCAGGAAGAAATATAGATTTCCCAAGGAAAATATGAGGAAACTCACTGTGGTTGTTGACGATGACCTAAATGGGGACCAAAGAGGTGGACATATTTCTGTCGGTTTGCAAGTTATGGCTTCCATCAGATAGATTCCATTTAAATACATAAAAACAAAACAGAAAACAGACACAACACAAACAATTGAAAAATGATAATAATTTTGACAGAAATATATTAACAAGAGAATTCTTAGGCGTTTTTTGTAACTTGAGCTTTTTTGTTTACAAACTATCACAATTTTCTGTCAGAACTTATACGAAAAATATCCAAGTTTGCGAAACTGGGGAAAATTTCAAATAACCAAACAGGCATCTTATTTATTGTTATTTTCTTAAGGGATTTCTGGTAAACGTCAGTTTACTATTCACGAACACACGAACATTTTGGTTTTATTCACGGAAATTATTAAAACATAGCTTAAATCTTATTCCCTGCTTTAGTTAACTCGAGGAATAAATGTAATTGTAATTGTTTAACTGACGAAATAACGCGCAATACGTTTTGTTTTATTCGTATCAAAAGCTCACTTCGCGTTTATGTGAAATATATGTACATTATAGACACATATACAAAAAAAAAACATAAACAAAATTTTTAATTATATTAAATTTTTATTTTCAGATTATCCAGACGGCGGGATCTTATTTTACTATTTTACAAACAGTATTATAAATTTCTTTAAACTTTTCATTGAACAAAAGTATTAGATTCAATTGAAATTTGCTTCGCCATGGAAAATCTCTTTTTTGATTAATTCAACGAAAAATTCGTTAGGCCAGTTAAAACTTCATTTAAAATTAAAATATTTATTTATTGACAAAATCTTAGTTATTTGAATAAAATGCATTCAAATACTTTTTCCCTTTTTTCTCTTAAAGGATTTATTTATTTTTTAGCTATCATAATTCTAGGACAAAAAAAATCATCAAAATATGGTGTTACTTTACGTTGACTCAACATAGAATTTAATTAAACTATAATGAAATTTTTTCGTTTTTTTAATGGTAAATTACCAAAAGTACCTTCCCCTCTTATTATACAATTTGAATAATTGGTTTGTTTACTAATTTATCGCAAAGACCTGCAATACTCTTTTAAAGATCTATTCGAACAATGTAAAACAGGTAAGAATAGTGTAATAGAAGAATCTTTAAAAAAAAACTAAATGTCTTGTGGATTTTTTTAGATACGAAGAACTTAACAAAGAATTGCATGATTTCCAAGGCTTCTTATTTTACAACAGTTTGGTGTCTTAATAAAAGTTCCGTTTATTTACGCAGCTTGAAATGGCAGGGAAAGCCAACTATTTCTTTTTCCATTCACCAAATATTGATAAATCCAAATTATAAGAGGTTTAACAGCAAACAAAGTATGTACTGGTAAAGAAAGCGTTTATATAAACCCCAAGAAATCAAACTGCTGTAAAATAAGAAGCCTTGGAATCTTGCAATTTTTTGTTAAGTTCTTCGTGTCCTATAGCTCGGCAAAATGGCAGATGGGGATCATTTTGTTTATTTTTTATTTGGTGCCTCACTCACATACACTGTATATGTGATATTAACCTTTTCCTTATCTTCTTATTCTAAAGTTAGCCCCTTCACGTCAAAATAACATATCAAAGTTCCATTTCCTACGAAGAAACAAGGTGCTGAAGATTTTTAACACGTTTTCTTTTAATATCTTCTAAAATCTCTTATACTGTGTGTCACACTTTTCTCGCTCTCAATCGCTTCTCGTACTACTGTGCATCAGGGATGGAAAATAACATTTTTTGAATGTACTGAAAACTTCTCTAAAATTCTACTGAAATGAAGTCAATTGTACCTAAATTTTTTTTTGTTGAATGAAAAAATATTGAATAGGTACGTATATGTAACGAAAATATTTTATTCTTTAAAACATAAACAAAAACAATTCATGAGTATACATACATATGCAGGTACATACATAAATAATCAACAAAAACATCAAATATAAAGAAATAACTCCTTTATAATAAATACAAGTTGAAAAACTTAGAAAATTCAAGCACTTTATTTTTCAGTCTAAAAGTTGCATTTTGCACGTTATTTGTATCAAAGTTATACATAGTACGATGAATTCTTTAACAATTTTTTTGTTGCTATCAAGGCAGAACACGTTTGAACTTGCATTTTGCTTCGAAATTTCGAATTTTTAATATTCTGTTATGAACAAATTCGTTCGACATTTGCGGACGAATGGGGAACAGAAAGAACGGCTTGTGCAAGTAATTTTCGGTGAAATTTATATTAAATATTTGTGTGTTGTTTTCAATTAATAATAATAAATAACTCACATACAATAATAAGTTTAGCTTCATTTAACAAATAAGGTTAATAATTACTTTCTTCAGTGTATTTTTAAGTCGTTCTCGGTGAAGTGAAATTTCAAAAATGCAATAAAAGATAGTGGAAATAACTTTTTCGAAATTCAATCAACGTGAGTGATTCTGCTGTTCATGGGCAAAGAATATAGTTTTGGAAGAGAACTCCATTTCATAGGAAGTCTCACGTGCGTCGTGATGTAGAAAAAAAGGCCAACCGATTTTGTTAAAAATATTAAAATATTAATATTTCCATTTGTCCTCCACAAAGTCTTGCAATTCATCGTCTATTGCGAGAAATTCTCGTCGCAAAATACCTACCAGTCAAAGCACTCACCTTGATATTTTTTTGATGGAATTATAAAGTTCGATTTTGTTGCTTTTAGTTATTTTGTTGTAAGTTGATTTGTAAACAACTTCCTTATAATTACCAAATTGAATATTGAAATTGTGTCACATACACAAACACAGAAAAAAAATCGATTCTTTTCGCATTCCTTTCAACGACAAAAAAAAATTAATTTGAAATGTTTAAAGATTTAAAAAATTTGCAAATTTAAAGAAAACAGGTTTCAAAAAATTGTACTGAAATAAGGCAAATTGTACTTTTGTACTTGGCCCAACTCAATTGTATCGAATTCGATACAATTGTACCGAATTTTCCATTCCTGCTGTGCATAGAGGAAATATATTATCTAGAGAACGGACTTCAGGGCTTTTTCTCTTTCACCCTACAAGCTGCACTGAGAGATTTCCTCCACAAGGGTGAGTATGTGTTAGTTGCCCAATGCATTTTAAATGGAACCGCACCAACACAATAACACTGTTATGGATTTTGTGTTTTTAGTATGAAATTTTGAACGGTTTTGAAAATTTTTTTGTAGCTGGTACAAACTTTCTGGCTTTATTTTGAATTTTGAAAATTCGAACATTGGATCTAATGATATGAGCATTTAAAAGAACGCAAATCGGGTGTTTTTCAATTTTTCATCTTTTTGGGCTACGGTGGCGCCAATTTGTTATTGTATCAACAATTCACACGTATTCACGGACAGGGAATTTAAGAGATTTTTTTTCTTACTCTGCTCAAATAAAATTTGCGGGTGTTTTAGAAAAGGCGGGTACGAGCGGTTCTTCGATTTTTCGTTGTGTTTTCGCAAAGTTTTCGTTGTTTGGTTTGGAGATTACAGAAAAATTTCGTTTCGCATCAGCAGCGGACTATGCTTTACAGCGTACCATGCTTGAATTTTTAGAGCTGTCATAAAAAGTTAGATGACTTTTAGTGACTTTTCGTTACGTTTTATCTGAATTTTCAGACAAGAAATTCTCATCTGAAAATTCAGATGAAAGTTGTTTGTGGTGGGGGAAGTGCCAAATCAGCTGAAGCAGTGCACATAAAAGCTGAACTTTATAATTTTCGTCTTATTAGTGGTTGATCTTTTTAGTTTTCGTCATGAAAATTAAATAGTTATTTAAATGAACGTACTTTTTGTTTATTGTTTAGTGAATTTTTAAATCAACAATTTTTTATATTGATGTTTGGAAATTTTTTCTATAATTTTGTATGCCTTACATATCAATAAAATGACTTATGAAAACAATAAAACCTGTTTTGGATTTAGTAACATATAATTTCATCCTCACAACTACTCACGTTCAATGTTAAATATACGGATAGACAGATCAACAATGTTTTTGCTAAATTAAATGTTACACAGTGTAACACTTTTAACAATGACATTTAAAATTTTTTTTTTTCGCCACACAACAACAATAGTTAATATTCACATTAGTATTTGTCTGAACAATAGAAGTCGGATTCACGTCAAAAAAAAAGTCGGAGGACGCAGTCCAATCCGAACAGCGTCAAATGCAGCCAGATCGTTAACATGATTTTAGCTGCAGTCAACGCGGCATCAACGATCAACGTATTCAGATATGGTCAAGTCGTGTTTACCGTCAGTGTTTAACGTAGACGCAGATGAAATGTTAAAGCATTTTGATATTATATCGACGGACAAGATTCTTTTTTTGTGAACTTCAGTTTAATGCGTAGCGTCTTATACTTTGAATTCAATAGAAACAAAAATTAAGTTGATCTTATAGCAACGGATTTAAGCAAGGCCTTCGATAAAATCTAACACAAAAATATCATATTCAAACTTAGAGCTCTTGGATTTCCTCCAGGTTTCATTCAGTGGATGGAATCATACTTATTGGACCGTAAATATCGGGTCATATTTAGATCTTCAGTGTCAGATTCTTTTATTGCGAAATCTGGCGTCCCGCAAGGCAGCCATCTGGGACCTATTATTTTCATCCTGCCAATCAATGACGTCGAATCTGTGATTTAATGCTCAGAACTATCTACATATGCGGATGACAAAAAAAATTTAGAGTAATTTCGTCACCTAATGATGCCTTACCTTTGCAGAATGATCTGGACAATTTTTCTGTTTGGTGTCAAAACTCAAAACAACTAAAACTACTATTCAATTAACAATTTCTTTTGCATGCTTTTTTTTTCTTACTTTATTTTTGTTTTTATTTACTTTTACTTTTTTTAAATTTTTTAATTTTTAAATTTAAATTCACAATGATTTTTAAATTTTTACTTAAAAAAATTTACTTTTTTACTGCTTGCATTAAGCAGATACCCCATTTCTTGACTTCCAATGATGATGACTATTATACTATCATCATAACAAAATAACTGATTTTATTGGGAGCGTATTGGAATCCCGGTTTTTAAAATTCCGTTTTTCGAAAATCCCGCTTATTCATAATCCCAATGTATTAAAATCCCGCTTTTTAAAATCCCGTGTATTTAACTTGGGTCATTATGAACGCATTCCCATTATTTTTGGAACTAACTCCCAACTACCAAAATGATAAAAAGAAATTTTGCATATACCCAACCTCGCACCTACCCCAAATTCTATAGTGTGCCCAGCAGGGGGGTTGCAGAGGGGGGCAGCATGCCCCCCCATACGTACATCACTGTTTATTAAAATCGTTGGAACTTATTTCATAATGAACTAAGTCCCAAAAAGCGGGATTATAAAAAACAGAATTATAAAAAGCGGGATTTTAAAACTGGTATTTTAAAAAGCGGGATATCAAACCCAACCCAATTTTATTCTATTAATAACATCAATTTACAATTAGCTGAAATAAGTTCTGATACAACTTGCAACCGCACTTGCCGTCGTACTCGGTGAAAATGGACCCCATGCGCGTGCGGTATCTGGGGGGAAAGAGGCGTGGGATAATTTAATTTGTTAATGTGTTGATGGTACGCCAGTCGAAGTCGCCTGACCAAAGTGAAATGAAGTAAGCTATCCCGAGGTAAAAAATAAACAAATGAACTGGCAGTAATGGGAGCTGGAAAAGGAGCTTTTTTAAATGAGAACGTTACAAAATCCCGTGGCACAGAATCCCGCAGCACGAAATCCCGCCGATTAGAAATGCAACGAAATCCCGCTGCAATTATTAGATCAATTAATTGGAAGAATATTATTTTGGCATAAATTTATTCAATAGAGAAAAGTATTTAAGCAGTTGTGCTTGCAGAATAATTTTCAGTTCGTTTTAGAACTCTGTAAAGAGAAGGCCTCGAGGTAAAGAGATAAACCTTTCATTTTCAATTTTCAGGTGGATGTTTTTTTTTATTTTTTTTTTTTTTATAAAAAAAAATAAATATTCAACTTTTTTTTTTGTTTTAAAAAATTTGTTAACCCCTTTTCAACTTATTTTTAAAATTTAAAAATAAACTTTTTTGCGTAAAATTAAAAATTCTTTATACGCTTAAAGCCACTGAAAAGGTTCTCCCTCACCGACAAAATGAAAAAAAGGTAAAATATCTCCTCTGGAATTATTTATTGAGGACGCCTTGCTTCCTCGGAGTTCTAATAAGAACTGAATTTTATTCAAGATGTTATTCTGGAATCAATACTGCTTAAATACATTATTTGGTCGGCGAATTTTACATTCGTTCTCATGAGTTAGTGTAATCTAAACTAAATGTATTTTATTATGCAAAGTCCATGTGACGATGATGCCGAAGTCTGATTTCGGTGCTGATGGCTATGAATACGTGGAAAATGGGTGCTGCAATTCTGTGCCAATAAGCTTAGAACGCTTCTGAAATGATTGTAAGCATAAAAAGGTTTTTATAAGGGCTAAAAATGGCCCTAGGAAGTAGGAACTAACCCCCAATGCAAATGAAGGGCTATGTCCCAGTAAATAAAAACTTTGCATACTCCCAACCTCACACCGCACATGTACCCAAAAATCCTATATAGTATGCCAATCAAGGGGGTTGCAGGGGGCAGAATGCTCCCGCATATATACCTCACTGTTTATTAAAATAGTTGGAACTTATTTCATAATGAACTAAGTCCCAAATTGTTGACAAGAATCTGCTTTCAGTCATAATTAAGACCATTTAGAAATTAAAAACAGCTTCGTAAAAACGTTTTAATTTATTTTTTTATTTAATACATATTTCTTTACAAATTCTTTTAGTTTTTGAAAAAACTTCTTTTTTTTTAATTCACGAAATTAGAAACCGCTTAGTAAGCGTTTTAAGCTATTTTGAAAAATTTTATATCTTTTTAGAAGTTTTTTTAGTCCTTGGAAGAACTTTTTTTAGTTTCCTTGAAAATACCTTAATTAAATTGTTTTTCACGCTTAAGGAGCATTTGGATCGTTTTGGTAATTCATTAGCACCAGAATCACCAAAACCCTTAAAATTACCTGAACGTTTTTATGGAACTGTAGCTGTGGGGTGGTGTAATCTGTGATACTTGGGAGTGATCTGAATGAGTTCAGAATGATCGAGTGGCCAATATCATTGTTGGACCATTGTGAGGAGGCTTTAAGACGTATAGCTGTGCTTGCCGCCGTTTGTTTGCAAAATATATCGAGAGGTGTGAGATGAAACAGAATATCCAATGCAGCAGCAGGGGTCGTACGGAGTACTCCACCCATGCATCGGCAAGCTGAAAGTTGGACCTTGCTTAGTTTGCCAACATTTGTTGTTTTATCTAGAGCGGTCCACCATACTGACACACCGTATGTTAGGATCGGTCTTACTGCCGAGGTATATAGCCAGTGAGCAATGCGGGGTTGGAGACCCCATTTATTGCCGATGGCCTTTTTACATGAGAAGAGTGCCACAGTGGCTTTTTTAACTCTTTCGTTTATATTAGGTTTCCAGCTTAACTTCTTGTCAAGAATAAGACCCAAATATTTTGCTTCATTCGAGAAAGTTAAAGGTACTGCACTTTTGATGGTAGGAGGGTCTATATGGGGAATTTTGTATTTCCTAGAAAAGAGGACAAGATCAGTTTTGTGAGGGTTGACACCCAGTCCACAGCGATCTGCCCAGTTTGTTAGCTTATTTAGCGCGTTTTGTAAGAGTTCACTCAAGGTATTGGGATGTTTTCCTGATACGGCAATAGCAACGTCATCCGCATATGCAATCACACTGTACCTCTCCTCCTCAAGGCATATCAGGAGTTCAATAACGACCAAATTCCAGAGAAGGGGAGATAGGACACCGCCTTGCGGCGTACCTCTACTGACAAATCTTCTGGCAGAAAAGCCGCCCAGTTTTGAATTGATAACTCTGCTGGTCAGCATTTGATTAATCAATTCACCAAGCGAACCATCTACTTTCAGAGATGACAGCGCAGATTCGATTGCAGATGTGTCGACGTTGTTAAAGGCGCCTTCAATATCTAGGAATGCGACCGTAGTGTACTCTTTATGGTGGAGGGAGTGTTCGATGGGTCGCACTAGTGTGTGCAGAGCCGTATCTACTGATTTCCCTTTGCAGTAAGCATGTTGAGCTGAAGACAAGAGTCTTGAGTCAATGCTTGTTCTTAAGTGGATATCAATCAGTCGTTCAAAAGTTTTAAGAAGGAATAATGATAGGCTAACAGGTATGAGATCTTTCGGATTTACATGGGAACATTTGCCGGCTTTGGGGATAAAAACAACTCTTACTTCTCTCCATAACAAGGGAATGTGAGCCATCTTCAAACAACCCATGAAAAGAACCTCCATGATTGGCACAATGATGTCAGAAGTCATCTGAAGTTCGGCTGGTATTATACCGTCTGGCCCAGCTGACTTGTAAGGTGCAAAGCTATTGATAGCCCATTTTAGCTTGTCCCTTGTAATCAGACCGTGTGGATAAGTTAATATATTTCTGGACCTAACGTGGTCGCTATTATTAACAGTTTGGGAGCTACCTGGAAAATGAGTGTCTAGTAGCAGGCTGAGGGATTCTTCGCCTGAGTGGGTCCATGTGCCGTCGACGTTTTTTAAGAAACTGGGCATCACTGGATTAGTTGAGAGGATTTTTCGTAGTCTTGATGCTTCGGAGGTTTCTTCTATTTTAGTACAGAAGGTCCTCCAAGAAGATCTTTTACATTTCCTCAATTCTTTCTTAAAAATTTTTAGGGATTCCTTATATGAGTCCCAGTCTAAAGCTAATCTTGTGCTTTTTGCTCGATTGAATAGTTTCCTACAACTTTTCCTAATCGGCTCGAGCCCTGAGTTCCACCAATGCGGTTTCTTTTTACCCCTTACGTGAGTAAGAGGGCAAGCGATTGAATTGTTAAGGGCTAGAGTGAGATCTTTGACTTTGTTATCAAGATCATTTATATTAGAGGGAGGGCTTAAAAGATTAGAGGTTTAACTAAACTTTCCAGCGCCATCCTATATTTGGGCCAGTCAGTTTTCCTATATTTTCGAAAAGTAAAATGGCTGGGGGATTCGACATCTAGACTAAATTGGATGTATCGGTGATCAGAGAAAGAATGTTCCTCAGATACTTTCCAATCTTTAATCATATGATGAATGGTGTCGGAGACAAGAGTTATATCAAGAACTTCCTGTCGATTTCTGGTAACGAATGTAGGTTCATTTCCTATGTTACTTACTATGAGGTTAGTACTTAAAATGAAATCAAAAAGAGATTCGCCTCTATCGTTGATATCAGTACTGCCCCATACTGTATGATGGGAGTTAGAATCACACCCAATTATGAGGCTGACCTTCTGCCGTTCTGCTTCAGCAATGATTCTCTCCAGAGTACGACCAGGGAGAGGGCTAAGTTGGTCGTGGCCTAGATACGCCGATACCAGCCAGTACGATCCTTTGGACGAATCAAGTCTGGCAGCGGTGATATCTTTATCGCTGAAGTTAGGGAGTAAGTATACATTAGTGCTACTTTTCACTAATATGCAGGATCTAGGTTCACCTTTATCCGTCACATATAGTGTGTAGTATCCAGGAGTCCTTAGTCCCTTCACCATGGATTTTACAATCCACGGCTCTTGGATAAGGACAATATCAACTGCGTGTCTGGTTAGACGGAGCAGAAGTGAGGCCGAAGCCTTGATGGAGTGTTGAAGGTTAATCTGGCCTAACTGCAGCATTTTGACTACAATTAGGCAGATCAATCTCCACCACGACTTAGAGAGTTTTTAACTCATTTATAGTAGAAGGACCATGATGCAAAACCCTACCTCTACTGAAATTAGGTATTTCTACCATTGTACTTCCCTCACTGCGTACTGCATTAGCCAGGGGGCCATGATTAGCCACAACCACCCTACTGATACACAACACAGGAGAAGCGGCAAACAGCGTTGACGCCGTGCTGCCGCCCGGTTTGGAAGATGAACCGGTCTTTATTAAGTCTGTCTGTTTAGTCTGTTTTGTCTGTTTGTTTTCGTTCATTATTGTTCCCACGAGTAGCGAATAAAAGAGGTCCATCTGTACAGAGATTCGCATATACAGATAAGGCTAGTTAATCCGGAGGTTGCCAGGTATCCGCATACTCCGTTAACGACTGAGCTATTTTTAAAATTGGGCCCCCAGCCTGGCTGATCATCGGCACGGGTCGTTTAACACCACTGATCCTGCCCAATTGGAGTTGGGAGAGGGGAGGAGGGGAGGAGGGTTGAGGTTAGGAACGTCAGACAGCTTCATCGCCGTACTGCCGAGAGAGGAAGTAAGGAATGTAGGACAGCGTCATAGCCGTACCGTACATAGGGAGGAAAGAACGATAGACAGCGTCATCTCCGTTCTGTCGAGAGGGGAGTGTTACTACACAGGGTGAGGGAATGTTGAACAGCGTCATCGCCGTGCCAACAAGGAGGGGTATGGGGGAGAAGTGGTTTCGACGAACAGCTGCATCGCCGCCGTGCCGCCGAGGGATAGGGAATAAAGGAAGGCTAGGGTGAGGGGATAGAGGAGCAACCTTTGGTTTCAGGACTCATCTGGAGATTAAATCTCGAGAATCTTTGACCTTACTCAGCTTCTACAACTCGACAAGTTCGACGATCTGGTAGAAGTACACGAACCTTAAATCAGACGTAAATCCGTTTCAGTTAATGGTGCCCAATTTCGTTTCCGATTTTTTATATTAATACAAAATAAATATATTTCTGTGATCGCAGAAGATCAACAATTAAATAAAACACATTTATGTATTTTTAAACTTAATATTATTTATTAAATCAAAGCTTCAGATCCCTTACCACTGGTGGGGGGAAATTTTAGGCTATACGTAGAATGACAAACTGTGAACTGAACTTCAACTGATCGATGAAACCCTTTTTATACTTATAAAATGTTTACTAAGCAAATCTATCTTCGACTGAAGATCGTTTGCTTTCCTTTGTCTTTTATAATTGCTGACACAAGAATTCTTTTAGAATTATTTAAGATGCTTTGGGCACACAAGTTACTGAAGGCAAAAAGTGCTGATATGAAGTTTTATATTTATAATATCGGATATCATCATCTGCTATGAGATGAAATTATGAATCAATGTGTGAGCATTACATTTTGTTTATAGAAAGACACTTTGTATCTTTCTTAATTATTATAGGGTGTATAATATTATTACAAAGTTATGTGAGGGTGTTCTGATAATGTAACCGCCCGTTATAGCGCAATTATAAAGATTTCAATTTTGACATATTGGGTACATAGAAAAAAATCCAGTTTTGATAAACTTGGTAATAATTAGAGTTATTGAACAGGCATAATAATTATTAAATATGATTGTCTGGAAGATTATACAAATGTTCAACATTTGCTTAATTCACTACTTTTTTTATGTACATATATGAGCAATAAATACAGTTTAGAAGTAAATTCGAACTCTCAACTATAATTGGACTAGGTCAACCTTTTTCATAATCAGTATTAAAGCTTATATATTATAATATAAAAAAAAACTTTTGCATAAATATTTAATTTAAAGAAACGATAGCAAACTTTTAAAAACTAATTCCTGAATTGTATTCCCATTAATTGCGAAAAATAAAAGTTTATCGTTTAAAAAGATGCAATATCTATACTATTATACATAACCTCGTATAGACCGTTACTTTTTTCATATAAAAGACTCTTCACTAGCTGTTGTTATTAGCAAAACTTGAAAAAATGGCTGCCAGTGTGTTTCTATTCTCTCGTAGGGATTCATTTCATATCTCATTTTTTCGTATTAGCAAATGGATTCTAGGATTTCTTGGTTGTTGGCCTCTCGATCCTTTTAATCGAATAACAATAATCAAATTAGTTTGCAATTTTACTACTTTTCTAACGGTAATTACTGGCGAAATTCGATTAGCCTGGTTCGTACGTATGGATCCCTTAAGTGTCCTTGATGTTCTTTGTCCGTGTTTAACTAAGGTGGTAACTGGGATAAAATTGATTTGTTTTCTAATCTATCGCAAAGACGTGAAACTTATTTTGCAAAGCCTCTTCGAACATTGTAAGACAGGTGAGTATAACGATGAAGTTTTCATATAAATGTAAGTATAATAGAACTGTTTAAATTTATAGATTCAAAAAACTTCAAGAAGAACTCTCTGATTGCCAAGGTTTCTTTCCTTACAAATACTTGGTGTATTGTGCTTTTCATAAATGGTTTTTCAACAACTTGTTTGTTTGTTGTAAAACCCCTTATAATTTGGGCTTATCAATTCTTTATTAATGGACAAAAGGATACTTGGGTTACCCTACCTTTCCAAGCTGCGTAAGTTCAAAAACAAGTTCTTAATCTTGAGGTCTCAGGGGTCTTAGTAGAAAGTTGTTTTTCTTAAAGCCTGCCTTACGAAGATATGAGTCAAATGAATGACAAAACCTTATATTCGTTTATATACTGCATTGTGGCACATTCTGGAATGTTAACAACATTTGGAATCAGCGGTACTGATGGAGTATTTTTGTGCTTTTGCATGTACATATCTGTTTCCTATCAATGTCTCCAAGAAGACTTCAAAAGGACTTTTAATTTTCATACATCAAAAGGTGAGTTCTGTTTGTTTATTTAAATTTTAATTTATTTATTTGAAAGAACTAACAAAAAATTTTAACTTTCTTAAGATTTGAATTCAGCAAGTAATGAAGTCCTTTATAAAAACCTTACAGAACTTGTAAGACGCCAGCAAAAAATTAATGAAATATTTAAAAGCTTCAATCGAATCTATAAGTTCATAATATTTGTGCATTTTGTATCTGCAAGCGTTAGCTTGGCATTTCTATTAGTTCTTCTTACATTGGTAACTTTTCATTTGAATTTATTTTTTAGAAATCAATACAAAATATTTTTGTATTTTTTTTAAGACTTCTGGATTCTTTAAATTAAATTATATAATCTATGCGGTGGGGATAGCGAATCATCTGTTCGCATGTTGCTATGGTGCTGAAAGTGTTGACCAAAATGTAAAGTTTGTTTTTTTACTTTGATCATTAATTTAAATGGTTATTTTAATATTTTCATTGCAATTTTAGTGCGTGCAATTATCTGAAGTTTTATACTTTTGTGATTGGTATAAATGCAACAAGAAAGTTAAATTATTGATTCTTTTTGCTTTAACTAAGTCACAGAGAGGAAGTCCCATGAGAGCACCATTTTTCTCACCATCTTTGCAGCTTTTTGCCTCGGTATGTAATACATTTTTTTTATAAATTTAATTTTTCACATAAAAGCGAAAGGAAAGCAATCAAACCAAAAATCACATTAATTTAAAGAAAATTAAAAAAGAGGCTGGGTGTGACCCTGCACATTGGTAACTTCCCATTTGTTCTTTTGGAAACTGGACACCCGAGGTTTTTATGTATGTAATAAGGAAATTCCTAATTCAAAATCTTCAAAGAACTTAACAGGTGTTCAATATGTGATCAAGTGAAAACCAAAGTTGCAATGCGAGAGTTACAGAACGTAGGCTGGGGAAAATAAAATGCAGCTATTTTGTTTAATATAAAATTAGCCCGTCGTCGAAATCAATTTTTATTTTTCAGGTGTTTTTTGTAGTTTCTGGTAGTTTTTGTTACTTAAAAAAAATCACCAGTAATTACAGCATTGTGTGTAAAATAAAATTATTCAGGAGTCGGTATCATTATTTGTTTTTGAATTATTTGAGCCGAAAAACAATTTTGAACAAGTCTTAGTTTTTTTATTTTGCAATTTTGTTGTTTAAAAAAATAGAATAAAATTTGCGCGAAGTCAATATCATTGTTTGTTCCCAAGAACGATTTTCCACAAATTTTTGCATGTTTAAAAAAAAACTGTCCGTTGATTTTTTTTTTAATAGAATAAAATATATCCGAAGTCATTGACTTTTATTGTTCTCGAGATATTCGATACGAACGACATTTTACAACTTTTTTTTTTTATTTATATTGTAAGAAAATCGCTGATTGAATTTTTTGAAACATCTTTCTACACTTTAATATGTTATTAACATGTAAAATAAAATTTATTTGAAGTCAATATCTCTATTCTTTCTTGTGATACGGTGAACGAAAGAATTTAACACCAACTTACGAACTCTGAAAACGATGGATTTGAATTTTTCGAATCTCGAAACGTTGAGATAATATGTCAAAATTTTATTCGACAAATCGGACCAATTACAATAGGTCTGTTCGCGTACTTGCCCAAAACTGCAAGATTATAAAAGTTTTATTTTTTTGTATATGAACTTTAGACAGTCTTTCGGGCTAAAAATGGTAGGAATGGGTAGGTTTGGGAAGTAAACGAACAAGGTTAATAATTGCCAATGGGAAGTTAATAATAGAAATAACAGCTGCTACTTTTAAGTGAGTGTGTCCACTTCAATTTGTTTTGTTTTGTACAATGACTCAGCACAGTTTATGGGAAAACAAAGAAACCAAACGAGATATAAAACAAAAGTGTAATTTAAATACGTACATTTCAATTCTATTTTAATTCAGCCTTGAATTTTCACATTTAGTAAAAAAATTTCACATTTGTATAAAATTATTAATGATTTGAAATAATGTTCCTTACTGTTTATTGACCAATTATACATTTTTTTTTTCTTACAATTATTACATGTTTGCTATCGCCCAGTTTACAGAGTTATGGTTAGAACTACCTTACTTCTGAAAAATATTATGAATTACGCACAATTTATTTGAATTTTAAAGATATAGTTTAGTTTGAGGAGGAAAGGTCATAAAAACCTCCTATTTAATAGTTTTGAAATAATGTTCCAAGTTTTAAATCTTTACTCATTGTGCGTTCAATGAATGCAGTTTACTAAAAACATAGTCCCTTCTTCTTAGAGAACAGTTGTTTTCTTTTACAATTTGTTTTGTAAAAGGTTTCAGCGTTGACGAACTAGGACGATCGTGCTTTTTACACAAACATTTCATCGTGGCACGATGGCACGAAAAAAAATCAATACGGCACGTTTTTCTTATTTTCATTTGTTACTTAAAATAAAGCAATTATTATTTTTTATGACAATATACGAATAGAGTAAAGTATTTCTTGTAATTTTTTGTTTTATTTCACCCCGCAATTAAATTATATTTTTTTTTTTTGGGTGGCAGTGCTTCAAAGAAGTCCAGAAATGGATCACCTTCATAAAAAAGGCGCGTTTTATTGTAAAATTTGCACCCAGCGCACTAAAGTTTCCCTCGGTAAAATGCCGATGAATAAGCCAAGAAAATAGTGCATAAAAAAGTGGATAAAGAAATTTGAAACTTTGAAGATGAAGATTGCGCGTTGAAAAGTATTCATAACTTGAACCTTAATGTTGTTTTTCACTCACAAAATGGATGTGTTCTATGATATTTGTAGTTTAGTGGAGCCACGGAAACAAAAATACTTTGCGAACACAGAACACAGCCATAGACCTAAATAGTGTACATAAAAGTAGCTAAAGTGTTTTATTGGTAGCTGATTGCTTCACTAGCTATAAATTACCAAAAAAACGCAGCTAATACTAATCTTCTTCTTTCAACTTCAGCACTCGGATGATTCTTTAAACTGCCAACTATTCTTTTGTGTTCTTAAGTCAAAAGTTTCTGAAATCGTTTTGAAGCTTCATATGCTCCAGAATTCTTTGGCAAAATCCTTGTACCAAATCTAAATGTACCTTTGGAAATTCGTGACTTAAATACAACTAATTAAAAATTAATTTTTTTGCGTTATTTTCAGAGATTTTTATTTGAATATAGCATGAAAATGGCATGGTTTTTTATAAAACTTGGCACGGAATTTTTTTTATCGGCAACGCTGCACTGGTAGCAGTTTAGCTGATGTTCGGAGAGAAAAATGGCAACTAAACTTTAGCGTGAATTGCTTACTAGGTTTCTTTTCTGTTGTTTTTACTGTAAATTCTAGAATATTTATGGCCAATTTCACAGTGCACACTTAACAAAATAAGTGGCACCCATTTTGGCACTTTAGCCGCAGTTTTACTGTCTGAGTAAGTGGAACTTTAAGTGACCAACATGTGTAACTGTGTTTATTTAATTGTTTTGACATTTCATTGTCGCTCTCTTTGTTCTAGTTTTGTTTCTTTATTCATTTCATTCTGGGTGTTCTGGATAAGTATTTGGTACCTATTTTCCATCTAGTCTATTCCTTATTGAGAATAAATAAAGAAAGACACTAATTATTGTTTAACTGAAAAATTAAAAAGCTCACTTCGGCTTTATGTGAAATATATGTACACTACAGACACATATATAAAAAAAAACATTAAAAAAATTATTAATAACAATAAATATTTATTTTCAGATTATCCAGACATCGGGATCTTATTTTACAATTTTACAAACAGTATTATAAATTTCTTTAAACTTTTCATTGAGTAAAAGTATAAGATTGAATTTAAATTTGTTTTTGCGAAAAATTCATTAGCCTAGTAAAAACTTCATTAAAAACTAAAATATTTGTTGTTTGATTATTTATTTGTTTGTTGCTTAATTATTTGAATAAAATGCATTCATACAATTTTTCCCTTTTTTCTCTAGAAGGATTTATTTATTTTTAAGCTATCATAATTCTATAACAAAAAAAAAATAATCACCAAATATGGTGTTACTTTGCGTTGACTAAACATAAAATTTAATTAAACTTTAATGAAAATTTTTCGTTTTTTTAATAGTAAATTACCAAAAGTACCTATCCCCTCTTACTATGGCATTTCGCTAGATTCCAATTTGACTAGACTATATGACAGTTCGTTTGACATAAAATCCCTTCGTAAATTCTATCTACACACACAAAAAAAACAAAACCTTCTTAAAAAAACCTTAAAGTTTATCCAACTTGTTTTTAATCATTTCTATTCGAATTTCAAACAAAACAAAAACATCTGGTGCCTAAATAAACTCTTTCTCTTCATAAAGACATTATTTTATACGAAGTTTTTTTCTTCTTTATTGGGAGGGATAAGTTTTTTATTTTAATCAAAAACATTAGACCTTTCAAGGTAAAAAGAAAACTTTTATATTATAAATATGTAGATAATTAATTTTTAAAACTACCTCAGTCTTTGCAAATGTAGAATAAAAATAATATCCGATAGAAAGATACGTATATAGATTGTAGCTTCATCGATCATTAATAAATTTTTTATATATTATAATTGCTAGGTTGCTCGTAAAGTTTAATTATAACCCTTTAGACCATTTTCATCAATGTCTTTTACAAAGACTCGTCATTAGCCCTTATTATTCATAAAACAACAAGCCATAGACAGATACTATGGCTTCCGGTTTGTTTCAGTTCTCTCGTTTGGATTCACTTGAATTGTCATATTTTCGTGTTAGCAAATCGCTTCTAAGAATTCTAGGATTTTGGCCAATGGACCCTTTAAATCGTCTAACCCAAATTAAAATTGTTTGCAATTTAATTCTTTTGTTTACGGCTACTTTTGGAGAAATTCGATTTGCGTGGTTCTTACGAAAAGATCCACTTAATGCTCTCGATGCTATTTGTCCATATCTAACAATGACTGTAACCTGGATGAAATTGATTTGTTTTCTAATCTATCGGAAAGACTTGCAATACACTTTTAAAGCTCTCTTCAAACATTGTAAATCAGGTAAGAATAGTGTAATAGAAGAATCTTTAAAAAAAACTAAATGTCTTGTGGCTTTTTTTTAGATACGAAGAACTTAACAAAGAATTGCATGATTTCCAAGGCTTCTTATTTTACAACAGTTTGGTGTCTTGGGGTTTATGTTAACGCTTTCTTTACCAGTTCTTTGTTTGCTGTAAAACCTCTTATAGTTTGGATTTATCAATATTTGGTGAATGGAAAAAGAAATAGTTGGGTTTCCCTGCCATTTCAAGCTGCGTAAGTTCAAAATACAAATTTACAATCTAAAGAGTCTTAACATTATATTTATTTATTGCTGTAATTCAGTTTGCCCTATCAAGACATGACTCAGATAAATAACAAAATCTTGTATTCGATTATATATTGTGGTCTGGGCCATGCTGGAACTGTAACAATATTCGGAATATCCGGTACTGACGGGGCATTTTTGTACTTCTGCATGTACATTTCTGTTTCCTATCAATGTCTACAAGAAGATTTCAAGAGCACTTTTGAGACCCACACATCAAGGGGTAAGTTCGATTTTTTCTTATTTTGTTTGGAAGTGACTAAAGAAATGTCAAATTGTAATATTTTTGTTTATAAATGTATAAAGGGCCAGCGCCCTATACCAGTAGGCATTGTTGTAAAACCCAATGTCACCTGAAGCGCGTTAATGCATTCCCAATTTCAACAGCAGCGATAAACTGTTATAACGGTTATAAATTGACATTTCTCTGTACTCGTCTATTTTATTTATCCTTTGAATAATTAACAAAACAAAACCTTTCTTAAGATTTGAATCCTGCAAGTAGTGATGTCCTTTACAATGACTTAACAAAACTTTTAAGACGCCAACAAAACATTATTAAAATTTTTAAAAGTTTCAATGGAATCTATAAATTTATGGTTTTAATCCATTTTGCATCTGCAAGCATTATTTTGGCAATTCTTTTGGTTAATCTACTATTGGTGATTTAATTTAAATTTTTTTAAGGTTGAGTTTTTCAGTGTGAAATCATTCGAGTTTTTGGAGTTCAATCCTAAAACAAGTTTTTTATTCAATTTAGATCCCGAGATTACTACACGAATGTGGTGAGTTAACCCTGGATTAAGTATATAAATAGTAAATCTGACATATGAGTGTCAAAAGACTATCGAAATATAAAGAGGGCGACACTATTTGGGATCACTTATTTTACAGTGCCGCATAGTTTCGCCATCTCTGTTTCGATAGTGAAAGCGCATTTCCATAGTGTCGCACTTTGATAGATTTTTGATATTTTAAAGTTAAATCCTTTACATAGAAAAACTACTTCCGAGTTAACTCGGGTTTAATTTTTTAGCAGGATTAACAAAACTCTGGTTAAACTCAATGTTACCTCCAGCACTGAAAAACTAGCCCTTTATGAAATCAAAATACAAAATAATATTACTTTTATCTCTTTTAGACATCTGGAATTTCTAAATTTACTTATTTGAATTACGCTTTTGGGGCAGCAATTCAACTTTTCACATATTGCTATGGCGCTGAAAATGTTACCAGAAGTGTAAAATTTATTTTTCTGATTTAATTTTTATAATATCAAATTATTTTTTATTTAAAATTTTAATTTTAGTGTTTGAAATTGTCAGAAGTTTTATACTTTTGTGATTGGTATAAATGCAACAAGAAAATAAAATTATTAATACTTTTTGCTTTAACTAAATCACAGAGGGGAAGTCCCATGGTAGCACCATTTTTCTCACCATCCTTGCAACTTTTCGCTACGGTATGTGAAACAGTTTTTTTTTTTAATAAATATAATTTTTCACACATAAAAGCGAAGCGAAAGGGAAGAAAAACACAATAATACTGAAAATAACAGATTTATGTGAGAAACACGCAGTCACTAGGCCTGTTTTTTGCCAGCCCGGGGAGAATTGAATGTAAAAAACAACGTCGGTCCTTGCTAAACAATTAAGTTAAATGCAACAACGACTAATCTATGTAATCTAATGCGGGCTTAGCTAAAACCAGAGAATTCTCGGTGATTAACTTAAGAGCACAGAAAAACTGTGTTACCGACGTGAATAACATACTTGTTATCGATAGTTTGTAGGTACTCCATTTTGTTTCTGTGATGGCGTCGCTAATCCCCGTTATCGTATTTTTTTGTCCCCGGGATTGCAAAAAAAACACACCTACTAGAAAGTTTCTAAGAAAAAGAAAAAAGTTTGTCCGTGGTAAACAATTAAACCGATTTAAGTTAAATTTATTTTATAATATTCATTATTTTCATGAAATTACTTTCAGAAATTTTTTTTATAATTGATCTGTGTGACTGTGAGTTCTTATATCCATTACCAGTTACTATGAAAAATTAAAAAATCAGGAATTTTTGTTGTTTCCTGTACATTCTACTACATTTAAAATTCACTTTGAATCGCATTTATGTTTAGGTACATCTTTGAAATCCATGCTTTAAAATATTTAAATTATTTATTTACAGATCGTCCAGAAGTCTGGGTCTTATATAACAATTCTACGAGCAGTGATATAAATTTTTGAAATATTTTATTGGATTTAATTTGTGATTATCGTTAGTATTGATGTAAGTTCATTGTCTTAAGCGTGGTACACATTATATCGATCGTGACAGTTGTCAGTCAAAACTGCCAGTCATGCTCGATTATATGTAAGACGCAAGCCTAGTTTGTAGATCAATATAAGTTAGTTGGCTGGCTGAATTCAATATCTGCTGCGTCATTATACGTGAGTGCCTATTAAAACTTATTTTACTTCAGAATCGTGCCTAATGGTATTCACTTTTTTTAAAACTGGCTAAACACCATGCACAATGATGTTCTTGCTTGTGGCCGTGATTCAATCACGTCAGTAAAATTAACATATTTCATCAGAATCCGCAAAATTATACAATGATTTTAACAGGAGACTGCAAAAATAGCAGAACCTTGCCTCGCTTTGGTGGTCGGGCAACCTTTAAAACACTAACAAAAATTCAACTTTCAAAGAAAACTTGATAACTGCTCAATTTTCATGGGAAGTTAGAGAACCGATGCATAGATCACTTTACAGCAAATTAAATTTCAACCTTAACTGGGAGAATTACTTCCGAGATGAATATAGTGTCGAAACAATATCGATGATGTTAAGGCTAAGTGTGGAAATTCTTCATCTTAATTATATACACCATCGGGAAGATCTCACAATTCTGTACATATGAGATGAATGTTCCAGTTTTATTTAAATTACCTAGACCGAATTGTAAATGAAAACTTTTAAAATGAAGAAAAGACTTTATTTCTTTTTTTTTAAATTCATTTTTAGTAACTTTATTTTTATTGGACAAAAATTATTGTATTCATTATTTATAAATCATAATCAGTAAACCAATCGGCAGACGGCATAGCCAAGCCATTGTAATTTTGATATAAAATTTATTATATGTAAATAAATAAAACTTTTAATCCTATAAATATAAATCTTAATGTTAAAGAAGGAGAAAATATGAATACGATAAAAATGGGCGTGGCAGTGGGTGGATTTAACATCTGTCGCTTTGTCCTTTTGTCACTTTGCCGCTGCTGCTCTACCTTTTGTAAATAATAGTCAACACTTACTATTAATTAAAGTAATTTATTAATCTAAACTTAATAATTGAAGTAAGTGACACAATGCTTAGCGAGTGAGGTTATGAGAATGAAGCATGTTGGATAATGTCATATTTAAGTGAGGAACTATAATATAGCGAGTGTTTCATAGTTTGACGAGTAGGTGTTGTAGTAACCTGAGGGGCTGGCTACATTACATCTCCCTTCTTGAAGCATCCGAACTCTGCTAAGCCATAAGATATTAGTACATAAGTCTTTCTGGCGGCTTGACAACTCTCCCTGATCTCGTTGTTGTGGTTGTTAATGCTGCTGAGGATGATGTTTTACCTGCTAAGACATTGTGAAAGTTAGTTAGATCTGTGGATTTAGTAGGATTAGATAAAGTTTGATATGATGAATTGTTAGATAAAGTTATGGTTTGATGATTAATTGTTCGAAGTATTTTCTTGATCTGGCTGGTTGAAGCTTGCCGTACAGTTTGATGGAGTCTGTATGGGTGGTTCTGTTGGTTTGATGTGGCTGGAGTTTTGGCGGTAGGTGCTACCGTTGACATCTCTGAGAAGTACAGACGTTGTGCTGGGCTTCCTAGATCTCCTTTGGGGGTGTTCATAAAATTTCTGATACCTAATTGGAAATCTGAGTTATCATAACTGCATTTTTTAATATTCCTTTGAAAATTTTTACAGCTTTCTCGGCTTACCCATTTACTTTGGGATGATACGGGGAACTAGTAGCGTGGTTGAACTTCCAATCGAATGAGAATTTTTCGAATTCGATACAAGAATAATGCGGTCCATTGTCGGTCTCTAGAATTCTAGGAATTCCGTTCGAAGCGAAAATATTTTTTAGAAATGTTATCACATTTTTACCCGTTGGTTCTTTCAATTTTCAAACTTTATAAAACCAGAGTAGCTGTCAGTTGCAACGACGTAGTCTTTACCTTTAAAATAAAACAAATCGGACGCAACGATGTTTTAAGTGATTTTTTTTTAATAAACGGGGGGAGATAGATCCCCCCTCCCATACGATTTTTGTCTTTTCTAAGTCCAACCTACACCCCGAGCTTTTTGTCACACCTTATGCAAATCACCCTGTATATAATTAATTATAAATAAATGCATGCTTTGAAAATATTCTAGGTAATTTAAGGGATCAACTTTAGTGTACAATCATTGTACTGTCTAGGTTAAACCCGATTAAACAGCTGAAACATGTTCTTTCAGTCAAGTAAGATGCCGAGTAAGTTAAGTCAACAAATTTGGAGAATTTAAACTCTAGGTAAACCGAATAAATATTTTTGACAGATACTGCTGCATTGCAAATGTCAAGAAAAAAAAATATCAGAAGCGAATTGCGGCACTTGTGTATATGGAAAAGGCACACTTCGATTTCGATAATTTTCAAAAGAGTCAACTTAACACTAAAATAACTCTAAAATTGCAACAAAAAAAAGAGGTTAATTATAGTTACGGTGACCATCCATTCATTATAATAATGAACAGTTCAGTATTTGAAGACGATGTTATTATGAATTATTTGTTGAACAAAAAGACACAAATGTTCTGTATTTCAGAAGTTGTTCTTTATTTGTTCTGTATTTCGTACAAATTCTTAAAAACAATAACATAAATAGGTGCATTACTAATCCACATGATCTGATCCAAATCGAATTTTAACACGTAAAAACAAAATCAACATGTAATCCGACTTTTTATCTAGATCTGTTTCAAGGTCCAAAAACTATAGTACCTACTTTTTTATTATTAGCCACATTTTATTATCCACATGATCTGATCAGGATCAAATTTTTACACGTAAAGCCTAGTACGCTGCTGATGCGAAACAAAATTTTTCTGTGATCTCCAAACAGACAACGAAACGCTTGCGAAAACACAACGGAAAATATCCTTGGAGAGTTTCACTAATTTCAAAAACAAAATCAAACATAAACGCAAAAAATCAGAGAAACCCATGATGTAATAAGATGATAAACAAAAAAAAACACAAATAAAACTCAAATGTCATTTTTCCGCACACAATTAGCCAGTTCAGGTTTCTTGAGATATCTGAGATCTCAGAGATCTCAGAGATCTCAGCAATCTCAGAAATCTGAACGTAATTCCTCAGTGAGATTCCTCACTTTTGCTGTCAAAAAGCTGAGACTGAAATTTTTTGGATTCGTTTGCTCAGTTATTTTTTGTCGCAGTTGATCAATTTATAAAAACGAGATGGAGAGTGCTTTTGACTTCTAAAGGAGAAATTTTGTTCAAGTTTCTCCTTCTCCTCAGTGGAGCTGACAGATGTTTGCTCAGTGAGATCTCAGAAACGTGAACTGGCTAAATAAATAGTCTGTATAATTAATTCAGTGCGAAAAAGGAGCGGAGACTTCTCCAAATAATCTGCTACAATTATGAATTTCGCTCTTTGAACAGCGTACTGCAAAACAAAAAGCAGAACGAAATTTTCCGTTTATGATTTCGTTGTGTCATTTTTGTATGGGATTTTTCGTTTCGCATCAGCAGCGTACTAAGCTTAAAGCCTAGTACGCTGCTGATGCGAAACGAAAATTTCCTGTGATCTCCAAACAGACAACGAAAACAAAACGGAAAATATCCTTGGAGAGTTTCACTAATTCCAAAAACAAAAGCAAACATAAACGCAAAAAATCAGGGAAACCCATGATGTAAGAAAATGATAAACAAAAAAATCACAAATGTCATTTTTCCGCACACGATAAATAGTCTGTATAATTAATTCAGTGCGAAAAAAGAGCGGAGACTTCTCCAAATAATCTGCTACAATTATAAATTTCGCTCTTCGAACAGCGTACTGCAAAACGAAAAACAGAACGAAATTTTCCGTTTATGATTTCGTTGTATCATATTTGTATGGTATTTTTCGTTTCGCATCAGCAGCGTACTAGGCTTAAATACAAAAACAACATGTAATCTATTTCATGATTCAAAATCTAGTACTTTTTTATTAATATTTTGGTAGGGTAGTGTAAACTGTAGTGCAAAGAAAAAAGCCAACAAAAACATGAAAAATATACAAACCCAATGAAAAAACCCAAATGAAGGTCGAAACTGCAAAATCTATTTTGATAAGTAAATACAATTAAGAACTCAGTAATTGTTTAGAGTTCAAAGAATATTTAAAAAAAAACGAACTTAATGAAGGAAATTGACTCTTCAAAAAAATAAAAAAATCCATGAACTGTATTAATTTAGATTTTTATTTTGTTTGCAAGACTATTTTCTTTTAGAGTTATTTTGTTTTTAAGTTTAAGTTTTATGCAAACAAAGATTTAATTTCTGATTTCTGTACCTTCTCTTTTATTTAAGTTAAGTCATTTTTATATGTAGTTATTTTTTAATTTAATAGAATAATTTAAAATTGAATTGAATTTTGTTTCCTTTTTCACATGGTCATTATTTGCAATTCTAAAATATGGTCACCTTAAGTATAGTACCGCATTAAAGAACTCCTAAAAGTCCTTCCACATGATCCCACTGAGTATTAATAGGTACAAATTGAAAGTAGAAAAGAATTCCATGCTACTGCCAAATTTGTGGGAGGGAAAATATGCCTTTTCATTTTTTTACCACACACAACAGTTTAATTTAACCTCAATAAAAATGTGATGAAATGTGTGATAGAATTAGAACCATTTCTAAAAATTCTCATGTATTAACACATGTAAAATCGTGTAGGCTGGAATATCTTGGACCCTGTTTAGATTGGGAAGATTGAGTCCGGACTAGTGAGTGACATCGTGTTTACATTTGAAACTTTGAAATACATTGAAACAACGAAAATTTCAACATTTCACACATTGAAACAACAACAAAGTAGACTCATGAGTCCGGTTTTTATGTTTTATTCGTGCCTCACGAGAGTCCTCACCCCACACTTCTCTTGCCTACGAACTGCCGTGATACCGGCCTCAATCTTCCCAATCTATACAGCGTCTTGCTGTGTAAGATGGGATGTCGTATTTTGTTTCCACACTATTTTAAATGATTTGTTTCCCACTTTTTTGACATGTGTTAATACCAGTGTTGCAACTATGCGACTTTAGTCGCATTTTGACCCTTTTTTTGCCTCATGCGACAATGATACGACCTTTTTAAAAAGATGGCTTTTTTGTCCTTTTTTTAAGAATCTTGCGACTTTTCTGATCCCATCTCTAGAAAAATGTATGAAAAAGATAAGTTCTCTTTTTTCGTTGAAAAAATCTTTTCAACCTTCCATAGAAATAACCATTTTCGTTTAACTAACAACAATCAATTGGTCAGTTTATATTTCAGAGTCCTCACTTATTTTTAAAGGACGAGTGAATATCATATAGATCATCTTTTATAAATGGACTGAACACTGGGGCCATACTCTGTCTTTTGTTCCAAAACTCAATCCTCTTCGAAAGTGCTTTTGAATTGGATTAGTTTTTTTTCGAGTCTCGAACTAATTTTCTTAGATTTGTCAAATCAAGAAAACAAAAAAATAAACAAGGCAAGAAGAGGAGAAATTTTTGTTTTAAAAGAAAAAATTTAGTATAAATCAAACGAAAATGGATTCGGTTGTGTAAAATTTTACGGGACAAATCGAATATTGTGGAAATGTGTGATAAATTATAATATTCGATTGAAGACAAAGATTCATTTCACTGTTTAACAATTATTGTTTACCATTTTAGTTTTGTACAGAATTTTCGCCTGTCGAAAAATGCTTTTCTGTATGTTTTAAATTCTATACAAGATGAACTTTCTGCTCCTATAAGTTCAAATTCAGCTGCAGCTATCTTAAAATGAGCTGTTACTCTAAAGTTTTTAGGAAAGGAGGCCATCAGCATAATAGTACTTGTTTAGTATTGGCATGTCTCAACAAACAACATCAAATTCTAGTGCCATAGAAAAAAATATTGTGTTCAAAATGAATAAAACGGCGAGAAGCTAAAAAATATTTCTTTTCGAAGTTAGATTTTCGAGGTTATTCTAGGAGTTATAGGTGTGTTATTTTGCTTGAATATTACCTGTATAAATAAATTTTATTTACTTACTTAAATTGTTACTATCACTGAGATTTTCTTAAAAAGCTTAAATTTTAAGAATTTTCTTGTTCGTTCCGTTATCACATTTGTTGTAGAAATTTGCGACTTTTTTTTCTCGTGACCCCTTTTTTTGTGACCTTTTCAAATTTCTCAGTGGCAACACTGGTTAATACTCAGTGGGATAGTGTGGAAGAGCTTTAATTGTTAGGGTTTTTTCATAAATGTTAGGTAGGACCATTGTGATAAATCTAAGACGCTGATTATACGACTCGTTTTTTCGGTCGTTTCATCTTTCGTCTTTTTGACCGCTTGGGTGAGGGGTGTATAAATGTATGGGGAATGAAGTAACGAAAGACGTAACGATCGAAAAAAAGAATCGTGTAGTCAGCGTCTAACGGTAGTATTATTATTTAATGTAACAGACCATAGCGCCTCCACCGTTTGTTGTACATATTATTCCCTCATCGCAATCTCTCATATTATCAGAGATGTGATTCTCACGTCACCCATAGAAAATTCAAATTTCGAACTGATGTATTTTGTTCTTTTACGCAGCAATGCCAGATCATGGGATTTACCCCTTTTTGTTGGAGTTTCACGTCTTAAATAAACTAAAAGGTTGATAATCACTGTGGGAAAACCTGCTCCCAAATACTGGCATCCCCACTTTTACGTTTTTTCTTTTTTGTTGCTGGGTTGTTTTTTGGGTTCGTTTGCTCAGTTGTTTTTCTGTCTGGGAAACGGAATTTAAAATTTCCCTTTCTCAGAAAAGCGATTGAATGCCATCTGGTGTCTCCTGCAGTAGAGAAAAAAATTGTCTGTTGATAATGCTATAAGTTATTATTAGATTTATATAGAATGATATTGTTCGAAATTGTTTAATTATTAAATAACTCATAAATGTTATAGAGCGGGAGGCGGCAATATAAAAATCCCACCCATCAATATAAAGAAAAATTTGCTTATGTAGCGTTAGACAATCTTTAGGTGATATAGAAACCGTTGGTCGTCCACCCGATATCCTGGTCAGACCGGCTGGCCGACCAATAGAGAACGTCATTTTTTCACCACCCATCGATATAGAGGACGAAATCTATATCAAATTATAGGAAAAACTTTCACCAATCATATTCCGAAGGTCTTCCGGGGCAAAGCTTGGTTAGTTTCTCTGGCCTTACCAGTTGGTAGAAATGACTAAGTGAACTGAAATTATGGTGAACTTATATTTTTAACTTCAACTAGTGGAGTTAACAGTAGAAAAAAATTTCATTACAGGATATTGCTTTTGTATCACCTAAACATTGTCTAACGCTACATATGAAAATTTTCCTTTATATCGATGGGTGGGATTTTTGTATTGCCGCCTCCCGGTCTATTAGAACTCATTTCATCACTAAGATCATCTTTATTAAGACTTACGTTATGTTGTTTTTGATTGGATTTTTCGACTGTTCCAAATCTACGCAAACACAAACACAGCAAACACAAACGCCCCGAAAATTCTCTAGGTTTAACTCAGACTAGTTGTTGTTTCATTCAACATGTAAATTGTTTAGCACCAGGGGCGGACTGGGCCACCGGGCAACCGGGATTTTTCCCGGTGGGCCCTTGGGCAAGAAATATATGCACAAAAGCTCTTGCGGTACTTTCTGTACTTTTAAAAGAAAATTTTTGATAAAATTGGATTTCTTAGGGGCCTTACAGTAAATATACAGCTTTTGTGGCCCCAAAAAAATCTCAGGAGACCCACACAGTCCTGTTAAGGGCCTCCACAATGAGTATAAAGCTGTTGGTTCCTCACAACTCTATTGATGGCCCGTGAAATAAATATTGAGCCCCCATCGTACTCTTAGACACTTTAAACGAATCTATAGTTAGTGGTTGGTACTCTAAGGAGGCCCCTAAATGGCTCTATAAGTTAACTATATTCTATAGGTTTTTGAAATAATTTAAGTTATTTTAAAGGAAGGCTTTCTCACAAAATTGAATATGAGGAGCTTCCAAAAGAGTAAAGAACAAAAATTAATTGTATGTTGCAGCGAAAAACTGCAAATCATTCGTGAAAATGTTTAATATCAGCGAAAGAACTCAAATGGCAGTTGATACATATTTCAGGGCCGCAGAAAAAAAAACAAAAAAGAAAAAAGTTTACAACAACGATATTTCGAATGTTATGACTCATAGAGTATTTTCGAAGTTTCTGTAAAAAAATTTTTCGAAGTTTCTGTAAAAAAAATGAAACATTAATTAAAAAATTTGCATTATTGCAGCAATGTTTTCAAAAATCAAGTTACATTTCTCTTTACCGCATACGAAGCTAAACATGACTTTTTATGTTTAAGACTTTAGTCCTTTTTTCCTAACACAGATACGGAAGTTGAAAAAGTGTATAGCCCAAATTCCAAAATGTAAGCCAAATTTTGAATGATTTTTAGTTAAGTTAGGTAGGAAAAGCCATAAATTAAACATTTATTTATGGGAAAAATAGATTTTTGTAAAAAATGAAAAAAGAAACACATATAATAATAATAAATTTAAATCTAACCATTTATCCGCACCAACTATCAATCAGTTCGTTCTGTTGTTTTGCTTAAAAACTGCTTTTACATATTTTAATATTTAATACAGTTTAGTAATTTGATACCTCCATACACATATAATCAACCCATGATGATGCATCAAATGCTGACAGAATCAAATTCATATTTAATGCTAATTGCATGTGATAGTACAGTGAGTGCAATTTTTTATTATAAGTATATACCTAGCTAACCAATAAGCTATAATAAATTTAAATTATATTTTACTTCAAAAGTTCATATATTTTTGTCGTTATACTATAAAAAGAGTTGGTAATAGAACCAACGTATATATCATGAAAATAAAGCTCGCGCCATTAAGTAAAATTAAAAAAAAAAAAAAATGCCTTCTGCTTATACCTTGGATAATTTCGTTAATGCGTATTTTCGCATGGGCAAGTGGGTTCTAGGATTTATTGGTTTCTGGCCATTAGACTCTTTGAATAAACTAATTATGATGAAAATATCTGTCAACTTAATTATTTTACTAATTGCAATAATTGGAGAAATTCGTTTTGCTTGGATGATAAGAGAGAATCTTATCGAAGCACTCGATGCAGTTTGTCCTTGTCTAACGAAATTGGTAACCTGGATAAAATTGGTTTGCTTCTTTATTTATCGCAAAGAATTGGCTAATCTTCTGAATGATCTTTTTAAACACATTGCAGCAGGTAAGTTACCGTAATAATATTAAGAAAATCTTCCGAACATTAGTTTCCAAATATTGTGTGTAATATAAGGACAATTTTCGATATTAATTGACTTACTTTCATACAAACTTTGCTTTCATAAAGTGAAATAACGCTGTTATATCAATAAAAGGTTTTTTTTGCAATCCCGGGGGCAATTGGTTGAAAAAAACGACAACGGGGATTAGCGACGCCATCACAGAAAAGAACATGGAGTTTTCATACAAACTATCGATAACATGTACGTAATTCATGCCGGTAACACAGTTTTTCTGTGGGCTTAAGTTAAGCTCTGAGAATTCTCTGGGATTAGCTAAGCCCGCAGGGGATTAGTTTTTGTTGCATTTTACATGTACATTTTTTAGCACTGACTTCGTTTTTTTTTCATCCAATTCCCCCAGGGCTTGCAAAAAACACGCCTAAAGTTTGATTTCTAAAATTATTATTATTATTAATCCTCAGCGAAATTTCTCGGATTTGCATGTCAAAACTCTGCGAAAAACTAATCTGGGATTCGCTTGCTCACTTTTTCGGTGAGAAAAATCTCTGAGATCTCATTTTCCTGAACGCGCCAGTCATGAATTTAAAAAAAAAGAAAAAGAAAACCTACATAGAAAGAGATTTATTTGATTTGTAGAGAGACGTTATAATTGTGGGAAATAGTGAATGTATAAAATTGGTAAGTGTGCAGAAAGTAAAAATATATTTTTGAAAAAATATAAGAAATAATAAAATATCAAAAAATCTGAAGTCCAGAGCTGTGCCTTCGTCTGTGCATTGGTCAAGAAACACTGTTAAAAATGGAACAAAACTTATATGATTTGTTACAATTTTCATCGTTTCTCGCGTAATTTTGTCGATGCGATATTAACAGAATGAAGGTATTATATTTCATAAGTATTTGTACTTTCCTGACAAATTTGCAGTTCACAAAATTTTGACAGGTGTTATAAATATCAGTTATTTACACCTACAAATTTGTCATGACAATTTTAACACTATCAAATTTAAATATACATATTCAGGAAAATGAGATCTTGGAGATCTCAACAATCTCAGTTACTTGAACATGATTCCTCAGTAAAATTTCTCAGCTATGCTGTCAAAATTTTGAGGAAAAAAAATCTTGACCACTTTTTGCGTGAGCAAAATCTCTGAGACCTCATTTTTTTGAACGCGCCAAATAAATTTGAACTGACAGTTTCGTCACTGTAAGATTTTGACAAATTTGTTGAGAAAATATGCTAACTAATCGACTGAGTAGTGAGAAGAATCGTCAAATCTTATTAAAAAACCATTTACAATGCCAGTGAAATGAGCAAAAAAATAAATTCGTGTAAATGTCCACTAATTTTTCAATAAAAAAATTGATCCAAAAATTTGTCAATTGTCACATATTTTTCGACAATTCTACAAAATTATCAAATTAAATATTCGTCAGAAATTTGACAATAATTGTCAACTTGTCACTTTACAAATTGTCACCTGTCACCAATTGTCTATTTTTATAAAACAATGCTTAAGTTTTCGGGTTTCCATGACCCTGACCCTGGTTTTATTGGGAAACTATGTTTTATATATCTTATTTCTATGCGTACAGCATTTTCGAGGTTATGTCATTTTAATTTTTATTTTTTTAGTTTCATGCATTTTTCTCGTTCGCTGTGGAACTTAAGAAAATTTCATGACCATTAAACAAATTTAAGAGCACAAAATATTCAACATTTTGATATATTTTTAAAGTTTATACAATATTTCAGTCAAAAGTTTTAGTTCTGGAAAGTTGACCGCTTAATGGTGGATTTACATTCATCTTCATGCGGAGTTCCGCAAATAAAAGGGATGTAAAATATAAAATTGACATTTGTTGAATAGAGAGAGAAGACCAAAATGCAGAGATCTTCGTGAATGCAGATTATAGGAAGATGCCATAATTCAGATATAAAGATGAACATGTTCATATTTATATAGGTACTCTTTCACACATTCGTATTTTCGGCATGAATCTGTCCCGCTCTAGTTTTCTTGATATTTGCAGATGAAGATGAATGTAAATCCACCATCATTGAGTCAAAATTTTGTACCTTTTGTAAATTTTCCGCCTTACATCAATAATTGTGTCGGTATTGGTGTTTTTGGAAACTGACGTTGTCTATACATAATTGTTGACTAAAATTTCTTGCTAATTGGCCAATAGGGAAAAATGAGCGACAACTTTGAATCAAAAGACAAACGAATATTAATAAAAAATGCTCAATTATATTCGAATTCACAGTTCTTAAAAACTTAAACGTTGATTAACAAATAATTCATGAAATAAAATCGGCCTTATCACCGGCCCCCTCGCACTGTGAAAAAAATATATCGCGTTTAATTTTACACAAAAGTGCTTGCAAAATTAAATTTTCGTGTGTGTTTATAATACAAAAATAGCTTTTCTCTGGATTAAGAATTGTTTGAACTTCAAGAAATTGAAAAATATTATTAAATTTGGGCAGATATTTTGATTAGTAGAGCCAATGTAAAGCTATGTTATTTTTAGTTTAAACACAAAATTTATTTTATTTGATATTTTCGTTTGAGTTCTGGGTGTAGGTACAAATTTGGTAAAGAGGCTAAAAAATTTTTTTTTATGGAATATGATAATTTTTATTTTAAATATGACATAATTTTTTATGGAATTTGAAATTCAATAGTCTTTGGAAAACATATTTTTAGCACACTTTTTTGACTAAATTTGACTTAAAAAAAGAGCTTTAAAAATGTTTGGTCTAAACGAAAATATAAAAACATGTATTTCTGAACATTCCCCTAGAAGCTCAGCAGTAATTGTTTGCAATTTTTTGAGCTAGAGAGATTTGAGTAATGCGTAAGTCAATTTTTTTTTCACATTTTTTCCCAAGAATAATCGAGTATCAGTCGTTATCAATCGGAGAATTATCAGAAGAAACTCAGGAATCCAAAAAAAAAGACTACAAGAAATATATAGGTATATAGCTACCAATAGGTAGAAATTAACGCCGTCTTCCAACAAGTTTTTAGTCCATTTCCTATAGGAAGAAAATTGTATTTCCGCAGAAGATTCTGAAACACCCTGTAAATATAGCCTTCGAAACTTCCTTTAAGCAGAAGCCGAAGCTGAAGAAATTTCCTTGAAAAGCTATGATTTTTGGAACCAAAAAACTCAATTTTCCCCGAATTTGTGGGCTATCGATATTGATGGCAGCCATAATACTTTTTTTTCGGGATTCATTGTGCAAATTTATTAAGCTACGGTTAGACGGTCAAAGCAAATGGTCAACGCGTTGACTCTCTGACGTAAAAATGATGTCAAATTTTGTCCCTAAGTTGTCAAGATGTGTGATTCTCAACGCAGAACACTGTCAATGCGTTGACAGCTGCCTTGACACTCGTGATGATATGAATTTTGGGGTCAATGCATTGACTATTTTGTGTGACCGTGTAATCGCCCTGTCAACGCAATTGGGGCACATTGAAAGAAAGCTCGTCAGCGTTGACTGTATTTCAACGTTGACACAACAGAATTTTTCACCGGGTCAATTTGACCGATTGATTTATTATTTTAACGTCGTGTGATCGTCATTCGTCAACGAGAAAAATGGTTGATTTTTTCTCGTGTCAACTCGGCTTCAACGCTCAAAGTTTTCGAATACGGTCAAGTCATTTGATCGTTATAGTTTAACATGCTAACGCGTTGACACCAATGTAGAAAAATACGTTGACACAGACAACACGTCAATGCATTTTAGGAAAACATTGCAACCGACTGCTGTCACTCGTGTGAACGTCACCGTTTCATGCATTGACACGGTCTACGTTGACAGTAAAATGATGATATTTTTGGTAACGCGACGTCAAGCAGTCAACGCATTGACCATTTACGTTGACCGTCTAATCATAGCTTTACTACCGACGACGCACGGGTGACGGGACTTGTGATAAGCCCGAATATCTTTTAAAAAAACTTAATTATTTATTAATTAACGTACTTGGGTGAATCATGTTTCTCCTTTGAGCACATCTCATGGGAAGTGATGCATTCTCATAGCAATATTTAGCCGAGGTGATAACCTCCCATTTGATGCTTTTAACAGTGTTGAACAAACTAGTGTTATTCTTCAAAATTACTTTTCGCTCCCTTACATTAGTCTAGTAAAGCTCTTGGAGCATCTTATGAGAGGAAAAATGTTAATCGGTCAGCTAATTAACATGAAATATAGCTTCAAAATTGTTTTAATGAGAAAATTTCGCACTTACTCCACTGTCATAAACCGTGTTTAAACTTTTTGATTTATTTAACTAAACGATTAAACAAAAAACTTTTCCTAAAAAGGATTGCTATTTTTTGCAAATATAAAAATTTGTCATTATTTTACTTAATTTCGTAACAAACGCAAATATTTCAATGGATCCTTATTTCACTTTTTTAGATACAAAAGATCAACTCAAGAATTCCATGATTTCCAAGGTTTCATTTTTAACAAATATTTGGTGGATGGTGTTGTATTTTTTTGGAATTTCTTCAAATGGCCTATACGCTTTAAAGCCTATAATTATTTGGGGATATCAACGATATATTGGAATCAATGATAAATGGATTGCTCTTCCTTTTCAAGCTGCGTAATTAAATAAAAAAAAACCACAACAATATTTTGTGCTTTACTTTATTTGTTTATTTGCTTAAAAATGTATTGTTTTTTTTTTTTTTAAGTTTACCATATAAGGATATGACTCAACTCAACAGCAAGATTTTGTACTCATTTGTGTATGTCTTTTTGGTGCATTCTGGAAATGTAACAATATATGGATTTCCCGGTGCTGATGGAATGTTTATTTCAATTTGCATGTACATTTCTATTTCTTATCAATGCTTACAAGAGGATTTTAAGAAAACTTTTCAGGACTACAGTGAGGCAGGTATAATTACAAAAAGCAGTCACATTGACACACAGTACACAAATCTGAGGTAATATATTGCGCAGGTTGTCAAAGTTGAAATTTGTCAAAAAATTAAAAATGGCTGTTTGAGTAGCCACAGAAACTCCACACTCATCATTAGAAGCAACAACAAAGACGCTGATTACACGACTCGGTTTTTCAGTTGTTTTTCCTTTCGTCTTTTTGACAGCTCGGGTGAGGGGTGTAGAAATGTAGGGGGAATGAAGCAACAAATCCATACATTTCTACAAGCTGTCAAAACGACCGAAAAAAAAGACTCGTGTATTCAGCGTCAAAATATTGAAATTAGACAAGTAAAGGGGCACTGGATCCACCATTTTACTCGATTTTGACAGATGCGCAGAACTGAACAAAAATGAAAACTCTAATGATATTACATTACCTTTAATATGTGTACTGTGACATTGACCTATACATATGATTTTATAATTTACGCTTTATTTTTTTCAAATATCTTTTAATTTTCAGATCTCAACACGAGAATTAATGACCTTGTTTACAATAAACTAAGTGACCTTATTAAAAGACAACAAAATATAATCAACATGTTCAAATGCTTAAACCATGTTTTTAAGGTTATTATTTTTGTTCATTTTCTATTTGCCAGTATAAACCTGGGAGTTGTTTTGATGAATCTTCAATTGGTAAGTATTAATTGTTTGTTTAAAAATAATTTTTTTTTTTGAACTATTGAGATTCATTTTGTATTCCCTTAGACAACTGGAATAACAAGAACGGTGAATATAACATACGTTATGGGAGCTTGTACTCAACTTTACACCTATTGTTATGGTGCAGAGCATGTCAATACAAATGTAAAGATATTATTATCTATTACCAGATCCGTATCGGGGTTAACTTACACTACAAATTTTAGATATTTTAAATTTCAGATATTTTTATTTTTGGTTCTATCTTCTTTGTTCTTTTTACGACTTATTTGATACCACTTTTCTTATATCAGTATTTACAGATATCAGAGACTTTATACTTTTGTGATTGGTACAGATACAATAAGAGAGTTAAATCCTTAATCAGTATCATATTGCTTGAAAGTCAAAGAGGGAGTTTGATGAAAGTGCCATTTTTTTCGCCATCATTGCCACTTTTTACATCGGTAAGCAAATATGTAACTTTGATTTGCGTAAGAAGACTTAAACACACAAAAAAAAATTGTAATGATCTTATATATTTTCAGATTATACAAACATCTGGATCTTATTTTACATTATTGCAAACCTTTTTGTAAAATTTGAGGGTTGGGGATTGATTAACTTTTACCTAAATGCATATTCATATATGACATGTTTTTAATACATTTGTATAGTTATTTGCTTTAAGAGAAATTAAAGTTAACTTTAAAATTAAAAAAAACATACTCGCATTTTAATAAACCGTGTCAATTATGGAATCTGCAAAAACTGGATCCGCAGTGATTCGCTGCAGCGCAGTGCTCTCATTTCTCTTTATGCATTTGTCGTGAAAAGAAAAGAGAACACTGTACCAAGAATTACTGCGGATCCAGTATTGCGTAATTCCGTAATCGACAGGAACATGTTTTAATTAAGAATACCTAACAAATTCAACAAAGATAACTAAGGCTTTGAGAAGAATTATCTTTGAGGGTTGTTCAAAAAATTTTAGACTTTATAACAAAAACTTATGATTTACGGCTAAATTTATTTGTGATCTCATTCAGCCCTATTGTGAGTTTCAGCCGAACAACATTCCACCCGAAAAATTTGATATTTCACTTTTCGCCTATTGTGAGTTTCACCCGAAATTTTGTGTTAAAAAATTCCCCTTATTGTGAACATTCATTTCGGGCGGAATGTAATCTTATTGACAGCCTTTGGGCGAAACTCACAATAACTTCTAAAATTCCGGGGGAACAACAAAATTTTAGATGAAATATTTTTCGGGTGAAACTCACAATAAGGTTGATTGCAAATCAATACACTGGGTTCAATGAAATAATGCAGTGGACAGTTGGGAGCGAGATGGAAAAAATCAATTTTCTTTTTGTCCTATAAAAGCTCTGATTTCAATTATAGCTATGATTCATATTTCTCATAGTATATTGCTAGGGAATCTGTGTTCACCAAGAATTTCGACCGAAACTTAATTAAAAACCCCATAATAAAGAGACCCAAAGTCAAAATATTTGAAATTGAATGTGATCTTAAGTTAATTTGCCAAAAGTGATATACGTAAATGCGAGGTGTAAGACATACAGTGATAAAATTGCTTATACTATCCTTTATCATGTTAAAAAAATTTCTTTAAAATCGGCTAGGTGGTTTAGATATTAACAAATTTCAAAAAAAGGAATTGGCATAAAACATTGTTTAGGCGATTTTCTTAAAAAAAAAAAACATTATAAATAACGTTGTCGATAATATTACATTTTTATTCAAAAGTGGGCGTGACAGTGGGCGGAAATTAACTGATATGACTATTAATAATTCAAGATATATTTTAAAGGCTTTTGGTACCCAAGTCCCGAAGTACTTAGTAGAGCTTCCGATTTTAAGCGTGTATGTAATTACATGAGTATTTGGTAAAAATATTTTTTTTACCGCTAGCGCCGTTGTTTTGTGGAAAAGAATACACAAATTTGTTTTTAAACCAAAATTTAAGCATCATTTTTATAAGTTTTCTAGTCAGAAAAACTATCACAAAATCAATTTAAAAATTTTCACTTTTGCACTTTTTCACTTTTTTGGCTTATGTAGTTGAGGCTTAAGAGTTGAAAAAGCACTTTTCAACTCTCAACATTATTACAATGATGGAGATCCTTAACAGTGTTATTATTTTCAAACGATACTCTCCGTTTGGCATATCCTGATTCCTGGTCGAATGTGCTATATCTTGCCAAATTGATGTATCATCAGACAACATTGCTGAAAAACTTGCCGAAATCTTGAATCCATCTGAAGTATGATCCATCCAATACATTAAATATGGCACATCCGCCCACCAAGTATTTGATGAAATATGATTATTTTTTTTTTTTTTCAGTAATTAAATCTAATATTCCTTAATTCTAATTTTTTTTTGTTCATACATTTGTTACCTTTCTTTTACATATAATTTAAATGTAAATATTAACATAAATGTAAATTTATATTACAGACGGCAACATATGGTCTGGCTACCCTGATGCCTTAAAAAAAATTATTTATAAATTGAATTTGTAAATTATTTCAATAAATAAATAAATTGATAATAAATAAATAAATTGTCAACAATCTAAGAATTACAGTTTCGAAGTTTAATCAACGTCGTTTGAGAGTTCTCCTACGTTTACACGTTGTAGAACAACTTTTTGCCAATCACTGCATAAAATGTTCACGAAGTGCATATTTGGAGATCCCACAACACTTAAGCCGTGTGTTTCATTTTTGACACTAATGAGACGAATTTATATGTATGTATGTGGAAACATCAAAAATTCATCTCGGATAAAATTTAATCGAATTTTAATACAATTCAAACACAGCCTTCAAAATATCTGAGACAACATTTTTAAGTGAACAGAAATTTCGTGGGAATACCTATTCAGACTATGTAATTGGAAGTTTATAAACTGGGAGTCAAGTGCCCACAGGTTCCCCTACTGATATCCGACAGTTCAAAAAACTTCGCAGCTGGGGTTTGGGCGCCATCTTGAAAAAGCCACCTACATTTTGAATTTTCGGATTTTGACTATTAACTGGAGAACTAATTGTCAATTAAATGTTCAAATTGAGCGGCTTTGACTCCCAACACAAAAAAATACACAAGTAGTTACGTTTCACGACTATTGTATTAAATTATATGGCTTAATTAGAAAAAATAAATTATGTTTACCTAGGTTACCTATACATATTTATATTCAACCAACATCAATAATATAATGCTTGTGTAGATAGGAACCTACGGTGCCACCTTTCAATCGAAATGTTTGCATGTCAGATTATTATTTCTCACCCCAATACCTATTGATTGGAATTTTATTTATTTTCATTTTTGTATACATATAAGCACCGCATTATTTATTTAATCCAACTTGATGCCAAACCAATTTTATTCTGGTTTTAAAAAATTAATCAGCTTTAACCATAAATCATTGGCATAAGCAAAGCTCATCTGCTCCAGCCACCTGTCGCATAAAATGATAAACTTCCAAGCGGACCCTTGTGGAAAAGGTATATATAGGAAGAAAAATTCATGATGGTGTTTTACCACAACCCTCGCAATTTTAAAATATTTCATTTTTGGTTTGGGATAAGAAGAGAATCTAAACAGCACACAATAAAACCGTAAAACCTATTTGAATTTTCACCTGTGTAATAAATTATCCAATTAGATTTTTCTATACATTCCCCTCAAGCCCTATAAATAAGCACCATTGCCTTCGTATCGTCAATGCCGGTCGGTCGTCTCGTCTTTCTAATCCGCGTCCTTCTTGAGATGAGCACAATATAAATTCTCAGCACTAATGGGACCGTTTCCTCGAAAAGAAAGACCAAATGCCACATACAATGTAGAGGGTAGCTATATACTAGGTACCGTTGTTATTCTAGTGGAATGCGCGCGTTAAAGCAAGGACAAGGATATCGTGTCTTTGGTAGGTGTATATAGCTATAGGTACTGCTAGTTTACATGTTTCCCTAAGAATAGGGAGCTTTTGGCTGTATACGTGTTCACTGTTCATCCTACATACATACATATATTTACTTATGAATTTAAAATTTAAATTCATCTACCGTATGTCGCGCCTTTTAAACAATTTTATTTTCCAGACTAATTCACAAAAATAGCGCCAAAAATAATAATATAATATAAAAACAAATAAAAAGAAATGAAAATTTAAATAAACACTTGTGGAGACTTAAATAAACAAAAAACATGCAGAGATGGTCCGGTCGCGGTGATACTTTTTTTAAGGTTTTTCTCATTAAACTTTTATACTTTCTCGTACGTCAGAACCAACAGTCATCCTTTGTTAAGGTGTTGTTGGAGCTGGAGCTCATAAACAGTTGAAGCACTTTTACTTGAAATTTGAAAATCTAATACCTCAACTTAGAGGCCTCCATGTACCACCCGTAGTTTGAAAAAAAAAGAATTATCGTCTGCCACTCTGTAAATTTAGGTATAGGTAGGTATGTAGGTATATGTATATGCGACAATCTGATAAAGTCTGTAACTGTATGTTTGTAAGAGAGCGTAAACTGATTTACTTAAAACTTGGTGCAGACCATATTTAGTGTACATAATTCCCTAGATAGAAATTTGAATTTTTGTTTTAATTGTCATCAAGATTTATACTGTTAACTCCCAAACAACGGTTTTGTTTATTTTTTTTTTTTTTCGAAATGGCTTTTATAACGGGCGAGACTAGAGCAATACCAATTTATAACAGTTATAATAGTTTATCGCAATTTAAAGTGGGTCTGTATTAATGAACTTCTTGCGAATTGAAAAATAAACTCTGGGTTCCTGAAGTACCTATGCCCACTGAAAGAGGGCTCTGGCCGCATAAGCAATACCTTTGTAAACAAAACTGTTATAAATTGAAATTTCTGTAGTCACTTTCTTTTATAACACTCAGTTTCTTGTGCAATTTCACCTTGCGATTTTTAGGCCATTAGGCGGGGGACGTATGGATGTGGTGGCCGGGGTAGACAAAATTGTTGAGGTTGAAGGTTGTGCTTTTGCTTAATGTCCGAGACATAAATGGAGTAAAGAGTGTGGAGAGATGTTTCCTTTTCATTTGAACAAAGTATAACATCTATTAAAAATCGCAATGTTTAAAAGTGTCTTTGCAACCGACAAGAAACCAAAAGATAAACGAAGCTTAGAAATTGTTGTCGTCTAAACGCTGTCATTATTCGGGTTTGTTTTTTCTTTATTTCCATATTTCTTAATTGATTGATCGACTTTAAAAATCTACAAACATGTACATCCAGGGCCCGAGTTAAACCAAAGTTAGTAAGTACCAGTTTACTCACAGTTAAATCTGAACGATGATTTTCACAGCTTCTAACTAAATGGCGCTAATCAACCAAAATCGGCTGATTAGCGATTTCCATGATTAACAACTTAAATTATGGATTCTTTGAAAACAAATTTGATTATTATGCCCATTCGATGATTAACCAGTTGCAATAATCCTTGATTAAAGATGATCAGCTGTGAACAAACTGGCCCTTAATCCTGCAATTAAGTTAAACACGAATTAATTCAGAAACAGTTTTAGGATTACCTTTTACTTTCAGTTGTCAAAAATCAATCGAAATCAAACTATGCAAAACTATGGAAATACGCTTTCACTATCTTAAAACGAATTCGATAATAAGAATATGCGGAAGTCACGGTTGCCACTTTGGTCATTATTTTTTCACTTGGTCGCACTGTCATTTTGTATTCCATTTGGTAATTTTTTTTTACGAAATGAAAAAAGAAACTCTCTATACAACCTAAAACGCTTTTCTTGTCTGGTCATTTTAATTTCAATTTTGGACACAAACTGTATTTTCAAGTGACAACCGTGGCGGCAGTATGTAGGTAAAGAAGCAGTAAGAAAGAAGAAGAAAGAAAAGTTTCACCCTCTCTATTTTGATAGTATTTTGGCACACATTTGTAAGAAATATCCATATTCAGTTAAAGGTTTCCCCACACCAACGCGAATTTTCGGTGGCGACGACGAAAACAATAATAACAACGTGTTGTTTTCATTGACAACCACATGTTGTTATTGTTGTTTTCGTCGTCGCCACCGAAAATTCGCGTTGGTGTGGGGGAACCTTAATACAGGGTTAACTATCCAAATTCGATGAATTACGATCAATTAGCTCGGGATCTTAATCAAATAAGAAAAATCCACAGTTAAAACTCGTCTGTGAATTTGCAACTAATACACATTGTTGACAAAACAAATTTGAATACCAATTTTCCAAATTGCATAGGATAGAGGAATACCATCAGACATCAGTCATCACCTTAATCTATTCCACCAACAAACATCAGGTAATTGGGAGAACAATATGCTTATATAATGAAATTAAATTCAACAAACATATCAATCACATTTACACTAGAGAGTGTGCAGTGGTGTACGGAAGATTAATTTTTGAATACAAGGCTCTTTTGTTTCCATAAATTTTGATGAACTATTATTATACGATGTTTTTCTCGCATGATATATTTTTTCCTGACATTTTAGTTTTATGATATATTTTTTTTCGCATGATATATTTCTCTTATAAAATTTTTCGAGAATGATATTTTTCATCGAATATTTTTCTCTCATGATGTAATATGTATTACTCACCGGATTTTTTTTTTCTCGCGTGATATATTACTCGCTTGATATATAATTCGAGCATGATACATGTATTTCTTGGATCATGTTTTTCTCCCTTGATACATTTCTCGCATGACTTTTTTGTTTCATGATGTATTTCTTGCGTGATATATGTATTTCTCGCCTTATATATGTTTTTCGCATGATAATATATATCTTGGGTCATGTTTTTTTTCGCATGATCTTTTTGTCCTATCATATTTATTTCTCGCATGTTATAATTTACGTGATATATTTCTTACGTGATATTTTTCTCCCATGATATATTTTTCTCACATGATATTTTTCTCACATGATATTTTTCCCGCATGAAAAATTTCTACAGTGAAATTTTTCTCGCATGATATATTTCTCGGACGTTATTTTTCTTGTTTAATATTTTTCTCATATTGGACATTGGAGTGATTAAAGCCCTAATTCCTCCTAAGTACGCCAATGGTAGTTTATCATGTTACTATAATAATTACATTACATTACATTTCAAATATTTTCGTTCGGAAATGCATAAATAACTACAATATTATAGGTTCTCTCGTCCCGACTACAGCATTTATAAAATTCCATTAGCTACATACATGGTTTCTAAACTATTAACAGGAAATTCAAAATAGTTTCCGTCGAAACTAAGCTGCACCTGGGCCTGCACCAAAGCATGAAGAGCATTAACAAGTTTGGTTAACCAATTTCAGGAATTAGGAATTGGTGCCATACTAAGGCTGCCCTGCCGTCATTGTGCGTTATTCCTTAACCACTTTAATATGGATTCAGCTATTTTAATGGATTATGTGTGTTTCTATTTAATTGGAGAACTCCCTCCGAATTTGTATCCAAAATATACATAGCTAATGGCAACGGCAGGTCCTACTTCGCCATTCAGCGACACAGAGTGCTGCAGGTTATGTATTGTAGTGGAATAAATCCTTCATTTTTGTGGCGCAAAATTTGTTGCCAGAAATTTGGTGTTTCTGTTGCTTTAATACCACTTCAATGATGTCCTCGAAATTTTACAAACTTGCCCGTGTAACATTCCACGACCTCACAATCACAACCACTGGAAAATGTTTTATTGCGCGTTTTCGTTGGTTTTAAAATGAGGTTAAGTAAGAAGGAAATATATTCGGAGTGCGGGAGGAATTGGGAGGGGGGGGAGTGAAACCAAAAATATCAAATAGACCCTGCAAGATAGCACTAAACCAAGCAATTTACAAATACAGCTGGGTAGAGTGGTGCACAATCCCAAAACAACCGAAGTCGATTTGATGTGTAGAATTGCATCCAGTTGGTGTATAAGACAATTTAATTTTTAATAACTACTCGCTAGCTATACACACCCATCAGGCGAGCACCAGCACACCACCATCACTACTTACAGCTCTATATGTGTATTATGCATTGCAGAAGGATATAACACATTATTTTTGTAAACAAATTTGAATAATTTAACTTGTTTATTTTGCGCTAATTAAGGTTTTGTATTTGTTCCGTGTGGCTCTGTGCCTCTCAAATGTGAAAAATGTGGTGAATGTGAAAAAAGGAAAACCTCTGAAAGCTGAAATGGTTTATAGAAGATATGAGCAATATGAACAAAGCCTGCCTTGAGTGCCTTGAGAGTATTTCAACACAACACTCATATGTACATATATATATGATTGTGTGTATATACAATACAAAAAACACTCTCTATAAAACAAAATTTCTGTCTATGCCTGCATCCTTGTGATTCCATAACAAATGGGAAAAGTTCATTTCAAGAGAAAGTTGAAGCGAAAATATTATTGTTAATCACAAAAAAAAAAGAACAAAATAAGACTGATGATGAAATGTTGTGCTTCTATGGTTATTTTGCTTGGAGTAAAAGTTTTTTTTTAGGAGTTTTATTTGTTAGAATAAATAAAAATAATTGAATTGTTTGTTGATCAAAACTTGCTAAGTATTTATAGGTACCTACCTACATAGTGTTTACTTCAGCTTAATCGAATAACTGACTTAGGCCCAGTCTTTCAGTTCTAAATCATCGCGCAGTTAAACTTTTGAAACATATTTTCAATTTAGATCCCGAGTTGCCTCGACAAATTTGGTAAGTCCCCTTTCACACGAGGAAACTGAGTTTCCATAGCAACTTTCAGTTTATAGATGATAAGGGCAAGAAGTAAGAGGGGAAAATGAAATCTCCCCGGTCAACGATTTGGGGAGATTTTTTTGACATTCCTCTCCACATACACAGTAGTGTGTGTTCAACCAAGCAACTTTAAAAAGAAACAACAAAAAATGTCCACGATTTTATTTCTTCGTGTGGAAGGTACAAAAGATTTGGAAATTAAAAGAAAACGTCAAAAAAAATCTCCGGAAACTTGTTTCCTCATGTGAAAGGGGACTGAAAGGGGACTAAGTTAACAGCCAAATTTTAGTCAGTAATCATTATAAATAATAAATTTCTCTCATAACTGTGGTGTTGTTTCAATATTACTCTTCTTAAAATATATGATATTAAACCTTCATAAAGTTAGAACTTGGCATACTTTTAGATCTAACTACTTTTCACGGCTGAGTTGTTACATATATACAGATTTTTATATAGAAGAACTTGACTGTTTTTTTAACATTTATGTTTTTGTTGTGATCTCACTCCTTTTTGCAAAGATATTTATTTGTTGTCAGGTAAAAACCTCGATACCTAGATACCTACTTATATCATTCTTCAACAATCAATCAAGCTTTATATAATTGATATAAGTTTTGTGAAAGTGGGCGGATACCACGCCTCCTGAGAAGAAAACCTCAAGTATTCTATTTTTTTCTTTGTATGCACTTTAAGCCCTACCGCTCTACCAAATTTCATCATTCTACAGCAATCAGAAGTGCTCCATTTAATTGGCCGCAGTTTTGAGAAAGTAGGCGGATACCACGCCCCTTGAATGAAAAACCTAAAATATAATTTTTTTTTCTTTTTATGCACTTCAAACCCTATCGTTCTACCCAGTTTCATCATTCTACAGCAATCGGAAAAGCTCCTTGATAACAATTCTGAGAATGTGGGCGGATACCACGCCCCCTGAATAGAAAACCTCAAATTTTTCTTTTTGTTATTTTGTATGCACTTAAAGTTCTACCGCTCTACCAAATTTCACTATTCTACAGCAATCAGAAGTGTTCCATATAATTGATAACAATTCTTGGAAAGTGGGCGGATACCACGCCTCCTGGATGGAAAACCTCAAATTTTCGAGTTTTTCCTTTGTATGCACCACAAGACCTACCGCTGTGCGAAATAACAAGATTCTGGGGTGTTGGGAAGTGCTCCATAATTTTGATGATCTGTCAGTGAGTGAGTGAGTGAGTCAGTCAGTCAGTTACGGTTTTCGCGATTTTTGATGTCTTATGTCTCTGGAACTACTTCATCTAAGGAGTTGAAATTTGGTGTGGTGCTTTTTCTTGGCTAGCCTACCAAATATTCCGAATTTGAAGTTTCTGACTTTATTGGTACTGAAGTTAAGGGGGGTCGAAAATCGCCTGAGTTTGTTCCTGTAAAAAGGGTGTAGTGCCAGAACTTGGCTTGGCACTACTGTGCCCTTTGATTTTTCCGAGTCGAAGAAAAAGCATCGAATACAGCTGAACATATGTTATGTATTTTACAATATTTCACATAATGTTCAAACGTAATTGATTAATTTCGTGCCGCAGAAATAATAGTTGTTCTTTTACCTCTAAAAACTTACGATATCCGATAATTTGATTTTTTTATTTTATATAAACTTTGACAGAACTTTGGACAAAAATTGGTAGGAAATAACAGCTTTAAGCAATTAACGAAGAAGTCGTATTTCATTATCATTACCCTATCCCAATTTTATACTATCGCTTAAATGCTTGCTTCAGCTGAAACACGTTTTTTAAGAGCTAATATAAGGCGTTTTTCTTTTTTAGCCCCGAGCGAGGCACTGAGCTGTCAAAAAGAAAACTATGTTACTTTTTTAACTCGGAGCGCTCCGAGCTCTCAACTTGCATTTCTTTTTTAGCTTAGAGCTCGACCGGGGCTCGCTCGATGAGCTCGGAAAAAAATGACCGAGCACATCCAGCACAAAGCTGAGCGCGGCTAACTTCATACAATTTTCATGTAATTTAACAGATTACTAAGCATATGAGAGTTCACTGCTCAATTGAGTTTCTTACATAGATCGGTGCGCTCAGGTCACGCTCTGTTTGGAGTGAGCCCTATTCGATCAGAGCCCGCTCTGTGCCCCGCTCGGGGCTAAAAAAAAAAAAACGCCTATAGAGACGATTTTAAAATTACTTTTTTACATTGTGCAACAATACACCGAAACTCGAAAGTATTGTTTTTTTGTCAATATCTGTCTAATTTTAAAATATAAGGACAATTTTCTATTCCAAACTGAAAACTGCTGCCTCTTAAGAGACATGGTTGTGAAAATATCACCATCCAAGGGGTTAGATCGAAATAATGTAATAAATAACACTTTTAATGGAAAAATTTGGAGAACCTAGAAGCTTTTCGTTTTCAGTTTTAGTAAGATCCTGAAAAGATTATAAGCAACTTTGAAAACCGCAATCACTGAAGATACCGCTTCCCAAAAACTCTATTAGTTTTGGATCAAAATTAAGACTTATTTTTCATTTAATCTTCGGTACTGGTATCGATTTATGAGCTTTTATGTAGTGAAATTAAAGTAGATAAAGTCCTTATATACCTCCAGATCCAGTTGTTTTAATGGATTTAAGATTATTTTCACTTCGGTCGGATGGACGGAAAATTTCGTCTTTGAGCGGTCTAATCTACCTGCGGTAGCAGAATTTGATAAATTATCATTCAGAAATAATTCATCCATTCAGCTTTGACTGGAATTTTAATAAGATGATGGTAACTTTGAGAGATTCTTTTTACCTTAAGGTAAAACTTCCGAACCTCATTCCTTCTACGACATAATTTATGTATATCTCTATTTTTCTTCGATCTTTCGCTTTTTATGCTTTTTATTAGGTCTTCCCTTCGCAACTCTTTTGCTCGCAGAGTTTACTTGCTACTTGGTGAAATATATATTTATCCCCATTCCCCATCGAGGTAACCCTTCGAAGGAAATTCCGATACAAAAATCAAATCCGATCAAAACCTAGCGTTAAGATAGCGTTCGGTGTGTCCGTTTCAGAACAAAATAAATAAAAGCTTGAATCTCCTTTTAATAAATGCTTCAATATTTATAAATTTCATTGGAAAGCATATCCACAAAACGGTCTTAGTGATCCCTCATCGATGTTTTCTTTCTGAAATACACAAGTATTTCATTGACGACAACGATAAATATTTATACCTATTAATTTTTTTATTTACAATTTTAAAGAAAGTTCCATTTTAATTCCGCAATTATTTTTTATTGGAGAACGTGCGTGCGTCGTCAGAAGAAATTTAACGTGCAGCTGTGAAGAACTCTTGTAGTGAAATGTGTTAGTTTTTTTTTTTAGAATATTTATCCGATGCTTTAATCGGAACGGATAGGTAAGATTAGGTTTACCACCGCGGGGGTTATAATTCCCAATTGAAAGGGAATTAACACCCTCGGGAGTTAATTCCACTTTGGGGTTAATTTTTTTTTTTCGGGGTTAATTCCCAATTATAAATGGAAATAAGGCCCAGTTAATTAATAACAACGTTTGTTATAAGGAACAAAATTATTTTTCTCATTTATTTTTCGAAATAAAACATAAATACAGTGCTACCACCCAGCATTACGGCCGGCGTATAAACAGTAAGGTATGTATGGGGGGGGGCATGCTGCTCCCCTGCTTGGGCACACTATAGGATTTGGAGTAGGTGCTAGGTTGGGTGTACCGTGTATGCAAAGTTTCTTTAAATCCAAATTCTTTAAATGCAAAAGAAACTTTGCACACACCCAACCTCGCACCTATCCAACCTCGAATCTACCCAAAATCATAATAGTGTATATAGAAAATCTAAATCTAATTAAAAAAATACTCCATTTTCCTTCCGTTCCAAGGGCCCGCAATCAGCTTCACATGAACAAGATTATCATATTTTTCTCTCTTATATAGATGGCGTGTTTTTAGAAAAATAAATAAAATAAGTACTTTTATTTTCGTTACTTTAAAGCAAACAAAGTTTATATAAAAGCTAATAGAATTGTAAAATAAGATCCAGACGTTTGAATTATCTAAAAAAAATTATAATAAGTACCTAAATTCTGAGATAAAAAAAAATCTATACAAAAACTTACCGACGCGAAAAGCGGCAATGATGGTCTAAAAAATGGAGCATTTAATAAAGTTCCTTTTTGAGATTTCATCAAAACCAGAAGAACCAAACGTTTAACATTTGTGTTGCATTTATACCAATCACAGAAATACAAAGTCTCAGATAATTTAACGCACTAAATTTAAAAAAATTTTATTTAATAATTTAATTTGAATATATAGTTAAAATTACATTTTGGTTAACACTTTCAGCACCATAGCAATAGGTGTAAAGCTGACAACAAGCTCCCAAGGCATAGGTCAAAAAAATCATTCTTGTTATTCCAGTACTCTTAAATTGTATGTATGTAGGTAAGAAAATGAATTTAGATCATTATCAGCGTGTTTTTTTGCAAGCCCGGGTAGAAATCTGGGCTAAACAATCACCATGTTAAATACAACAACAACTTATCCCCTGCTGGCTTAGCTAAACCCCGAGATTTCTAGAGGCTTAACTTAAGTGCGAAGAAAAACTGTATTGCCGGCGTGATTTATGTACGTACTTGTTATAGATAGTTTGTATGTAAACTCCATTTTTTCTGTGATGGCGTCGCTAATCCCGTTGTCGTTTTTTTTTCAACCAATTCTCCCTGGGCTTGCAAAAAAAAAACACGCCTATCGATACTTACCAAAACTATATTGACCAAAACTATTCCCAATTCGATGCTTGCAAATAGAAAATGTCCAAAAATTATAAGCTTATAGATTTGATTGAATCGAGCGAACATAACGATGATTTGCTGTTGACGTTTTACAAGCAAACTAAGCTTGTTATAAAGAATGTCGCTTCTTCTATCGAATAAAATGTTGAATTATATAAAATATTAACTCAGTTCTATGTACTTACGGTTTACTGCTCTCATTATAATACGTTTTGAAAGCTATCTTGTAATCTTCTTGCAAACATTCATACGATACAGATATATACATACAGAAACACATAAAGATTCCATCGGCTCCTGATATTCCAAATACTGTAACATTTCCAGAATGAGCCAGAAAACAATAAACCAGTGAATAAAGGAATCTACTGTTGAGCTGTGTCATATCCTGGTATGGTAAACTATAATGATAAGATTTTATTTAGATCTTTTCATAACAAAGTACATTTTATGGTCATGTATTCTTACGCAGCTTGAAAAGGTAGGCTGACCCAGGTATCTGTATTGCCTGTGAATCGCTGGTATAGCCAAACTATAAGTGGCTGTACAGTGTATAAAAAGCTTGTTGATAAACTGAGCAAAAACAGCATGATGCACCAAACGGAAGTTAAAAACGATATCTTGCCAATCATTAAATTCTTGTTTGCATTTTTAGTATCTATTTTATGTAAATGAAATAGAATTAACTTATATTTCTATTAAAATGCCAGTTCTAACTTGGTATAATATATTGTTTTCGTTTTGAAAATTACGAGATAAGAAAAATTTTAAAAATAAAGATTTTGATCAAGCCTGAAATAACTAAGACATAAACGTCTTTTACATTACGGATTAACCTACTGGGTCAATTTTCTCCAAACTTGGCAACTACCTACATTCTTTTCTTTTTGACAATGTGATGTAACACAGTTTTCAATTGATAGTTGATAGATATTAACAGTCTTATTTATAAATCCATTCCAAAGTATGGCTAACTTTGCACAGCTGTCCAACTTCAAAACCTTATTTACAAAAATGTTCCATCGATTGTGTAACTTAGACGCTGCAATTGGTTGTCAAAAACCTATTCTAAATTTGCTACGTTCAATGAACAAAGAATTAAAAATGTTATCTAGAAATTATTTGAATGTTCATTGAACGTATCCAAATGTTCACGAAATTGACAGATTACAGGAATGTCAGTGAATATATGAGAACATATTTGGCTGGAAAACTGTCCAAGAGTGTTCTAAGAAAATCTAATAAATACGACAGTATGTATATAATATGTGTATAAAAAAGTATAAACGTTTTGATAATTGAGAATCTTGTAGACCACATCAGCAGACGATGTTGAGCGGGTTCAAAAAACTATCCAAACCAATCTGAATAAATAGACAGTCGAGTGTCGACTCAAGAAAGAATCTCTGAACTTAACGGTACGTCCGAAGTTCAGCTCAAGAGTAGACTGATGAGCATTCCTGGTAGAGTTGGTATAGCGGTGGAAACGTTAAAACTGAATAATGCAGCTGGCTATTTCACTAGAGCATTGTTTAAAACAGTAGCAATAAAACAGTGTTAGGCAATCGAGACGATATGTTTCAATTTATTTATTTAAACAGAGCATTCTATTCAGTAGGTGAAATGATGTTTTTAATGCAAGATATTTGATGTTTGGGCGTATGTATTTTTAGTAAATTGTTGCCAGATCAGAAGCGAAAAAGAAGTTGTTATATCGTCTTAAGAAACCTAAACATTTTGCTGCATCTTTAGCCGTAACTTATATTTGATCATTCCGTAGGAGGTGAAATCTGGAAACAAATACCTATCAAAAGCTGAGGGTACTGTAATCAGCGAAACAGTTGAGTGAATTAAGTTTCAGACAAAAAATAATTAGGTGTGTTCCTTTGAGCTCCAGTATCTGCAGTCAACTATTTTTACTCTGTGGCAACTGTCAAAGTAGTTCAAAGCACTTGCCACTTGAATGTAGTTACAAACTTTATTCACGCAAGAAAGCGACGCCATCAGTAAATATAAATTAAATAGTGTTATTGGCGTTGATGTTTCTCTAAACTTATAGCGAGTTTCATTTAAATTTTAAAGGATTGCTCTCAAAATCAATGAACGAAACTTTCAATGAAACTTTTTTCAATAGTAATTTTTTTAATTGAAAGAAGTAAACCAAACATTGCAGGAGGGTGAATTTACATTACGTACATAATTTTTGTTTTGTTAATTATTATTATTTACTTATATATCGAAAGAAATTTAAAAAAAAATGATAGAAACAAAAGTTCACAACATTAAACAAAATATTTTGCATTTGACAGAAAAGCTGTGTATTCAGATCGAATCTTTTTGCTCTTTTTCTTGCAATGAAACTCTTATAATTTGAAAAGGGCATATCTTTTGACAAAAAGTGCAAATCTTTTCGTGAATGAAACTCGCTATTACATTCTCAATCACAGGTGGGACCCTTAGAGCATAATATTATATGGAGTGCTTGTTTCTATACCTATTAATGCATTTATAGAATGCAATCCCGGGATGTTTTTCCAATCCCGGGATTTAAAAAATATTTTATAAAAGGTTATTTCAGTTTAAATTTCATTGTTTCGCGCGATTTTTTTCAGCTATTCTGTTACTTACTGATGCTTTTCAATATAAAAATCGATTGTGTTTAAAACCATTAGCTAGTAACAGAATAGCTGATAAAAATCAACTATTGACGAACATATATGCGTTATATGTAAAGATTTGCGGGCAAATATTGTTTTATTGCCTTGTAAACATTTAAAAATTTGTGCTGAATGCAATATAAAAATTCAAGCGGAATCGATTTCTGAAGGCCAGGAGAACTACAAATGCCCATGCTGTAGACAAATTGTACAAGATACAATGGCCGCGTTCATGTTTGTATCCAAAGCGATCTGGATAGCTTTGTGTTGTTGTAATCCCTTGTAAAATCACAGCTGATGTCAAAGCAGCTGTTGCCGAAAAATTAATCTCAAGCTATCCTAAAAATTCTGGGATACTTATCTATCTTATGAGAAACGGCAACAACAGCTGATTTGCGTTCAGAAACATACTGGATACTCGAGTATCTTAGATAGGCTATCCTAGTGAAACCTGAACGCGGCCAATGCAAGTATTTGCTTGACATTTTTGCATATTGTATCATTTTTTGTTAATAAATAGTAATACAGTAAAAACAAATCGGGGTTATATTTCATTTTTTAGAAAAAACGTGGACAAAACAAATTGGGGTATAATTTCATTTTTGAGAAAAAATATGGACAAAACAAATTGGGGTATTATTTCATTTTTGACAAAAATATACAAATACGGACAAAACAAATTGGGGTATTATTTCATTTTTGAGAAAAATTTACAAATATGGACAAAACAAATTGGGGTATAGTTTCGTTTATTTTTGGGGCGTTTTTTCATTTCGTTGGGGCCTTGTTGCATGGGACCTAATTTCATAATGAACTAAAGCCCCAATTTTGGGGCCCTATTTCATTTTTTTTTTGGGGTCTTATTTCCTGGGGCCTAATTTCGCAGAGCCAAAAAAAAAACAAACAAGTTTGTATTAAGTATAAAAAATAAAATTCGTTTATTTAATATTAATATTAAAATTCTTAAAACTATAAAAAAAAATAAATATATTCCTTAATGGAACATAATATTTTCTAAACAAAAAAATTAATTAATTCAGTTAATAGGTAGGTATTAAGTATAAAAAAATAATTATCATTTATTAAATATTAATACTAATACTCTTTAAAAAAACAAAACAATATGTAGCTTAAGCAAATATATTACTAAATGGAATAAATTTATTCTCTTAACAAAAAATTTAATTAATTCAGTCAGTAGATTTGTCGCAATCCAATTCTGCACAAAAAAACTAGGTACCTATGTACATACATACATATATACATAGATTATATTTTACAAAAAATATTTTGTATACAAAAAACCAAAGAAAAAAATTAATATTAATGAGAGTATGAGAGCGATACAATCACGTTTTTTATGTATCTTTTACTCAATTCACTCTGGGGATCGAATCTCAGGGTTTTCCACAAAAAAAAAAAAAAGGTTTTTTAAAGACGATGGAGAAGATGCGATAAAGTAACAAATCTTTCAAACAGTAGGTATATCATGTCATGAAAAATTCCTTCTCAAAGTAGCAAAAAGTATGAAATAACGTTCCTTTTATTTCAATAAAGAAGTACAAAAAAGCTCGATTTTACATACAAATAAAAAAAATCCTCTCATCTAAGCCGCGAGTACTGTTTCTACCAGCTTACAAATACACACATAGGAAAAGCTAAAAACAGTAAGTCACATAGGCCCTGATCTTCATCAAATTTATTTATTTTTTAATACATTCTGGAATGAATGAGTAAAAAGGTTTCTATCCCAGATTTATGAATTTAACCTTGAATTCAAACGTCTATCGTTTAGGTACTCACCTGTATAAAGATGGTTATAGAGTTCATTTAAAAGTGTAGCCAATTCACTGCGATAGATTAAAAAACAAGCCAATTTAATCATGGTTACCATCTTAGTCAAACTCGGACAAGCCGCATCCAGCGCTTCGAGAGGTTCACTTCTTATAAACCATGCAAATCGAATTTCTCCAATTATTGCCGTCAACAACGCACTCGAATTAACTATGATTTTAATTATTGTCATACGATTTAACGAATCCAATGGCCAGATACCAAGAAATATTAATGTCCATTTAGCCATACGAAAAAATGCTGTTTCCAGAGGGTCAAAACGTGAAAATCTAAATAAACCCATTTTAATTTTAATTTTTTAGGTTGAAGTGAATTATATTTAGTATTGTGTGTCCTTTTATAATATTTATTACAAAGGGGATAAACATTATATTCATGATTCAAAATCGACGACGATGAGTCGCAGAACTTGGTAATTACAAATTAAATTATGTATGTATAAAGTGGGGACAGGACGTAGTAGATAGGCACAACTTACACATGATTTGATGTTATCATTGAACTTTGAAACTTTTGCTAAATTTGTTTATCATTATTATATTTTTATTGGTAACTCGCATATAATTTGATGGAGGGTAAATTTCAATTAAAAGTTTTTAGTCGAAGGTTTGCTCTTATTAAAATGTAATTAGAAATGTATAGGTAAGCAATTTTGAAACTTTGCCGCACAAGCACGCATGATTTTTATTCAATTGCTGCTGGTGTACATTCTTAGTAACATCAATTCTAGTTAAAGGAATAAACATTTGGCGTCTTTAAAGTAGAGGTGGAAATAAAGACACTTTCGAATATTTATAACGTTTTTCAAATATGACTTATTTACAGTTAGGTTAAAAAGAAAAATAGATTTGATATACCTATTCATTTTTATTGACAAAATTTAAAAAATCAAAACTTGTCCTTTGATGCTTGAGAAGTATACAAAGAGTCCATACTTCCATGCAATTAATTCTATTTAGTTTATTTAAAAAGTAGATCTTATTTTAATTATATGCTAAATTATTTTCTATTCTTGATTATATCTTATTCTAACACTTTTTCATTAATTAAAAAATATAAAAGTAAATTCGGTATCTGAATGTATGTGTTAAGTAAGAAGCATATACTCAAGAGTATCAGAACATTTCTTTTGACTTTTGTTTGGCGTTGATTCAAGATCGACTTGTTCTTCCACAACACTATCATTATCACCAACAGGTTCTTTGGGGTCATCTTCTGTTGTGGACAGTTTCCTCTTCTTCGGTGTAGATGTCGCTTTAATACTTTGACGGTATTTATTCCAAAATTCAGCTGGCTGAGCAAAATCTATAATATTTGGAAAATTTTGAGATAATTCTTTTGCTAATTCATCTATAGATTTCTTAATCGAATCATTTTGACTGCCAATTGCTTCTGTTATTGTGAAAATATGAACTATTGATTTTTCCAAAGTTGTCAACTAGAATTTGAATTGAAAATTTTAATATGTATTAAACTGATTTTCAATTATATCTACTATGTAAATCTTACAGCATCTGCCATTGTTACAACATGACGACGTTTTCCTCTTCTGCCTCCTTGAGCTGGAGTAGCATTGTTTGTTGATTGTACTGTTGTAGCCGATGGATTTTCAGAAACATCTGCTGTTTCATCATTTCCATCTTCAGTCTGTGTCTGGTCTACTTCTTTTCTTTCTTTTTGGCAAATTCGTTTTAGAATAAAAAGAATATCATTCGTTAATGCAATTCCTTCTGGGGATTTGATGAGAGGGTCGTTTTGAGATTTTTCTGAGGAATTAAAAATGAATACAAATTATAAGACAAACTGCCTATGATTTAGGTATTTTCGAAATGCGAATTTAGAGTTTAAAAGTCCCGATATTTTAATCTTCTTTTTTTTGTAAAAAAGGTGATATGGCTGCCTGTCAAAGTCGGTTCAAGGTTAAGGTATTAAAAGAGAACATTTTACTAAGAATCACTGTGGATCCAGTATTACGTATTCCATAATCGACATGTATGTACAGGTGATAGGGGGGGTGGGGGGGGGGGGGTAATGTCACATAAGAAACTAACTTGAAAGTGTGTAGGATTTAAAGACAAAATCAGTTCGAATTTCGCCTATCTTCATGGGAAAAATTGTTGTTTCAGTGGAATTTTTACAAAAAAAACGCGACTTTTATTGAAAAAAGCTTTATAATCTGCGTAAAATGTTGTTACGGTTGGTTTTAATTCATCGACTAGAGAAATGCCAATGTATATCAGTTATAACAGTTTGTTATCATTAAAAATATACCTGGATGGCCACGCTTCGCGTTCTGCATGCCTTCTGGTCCTGCAGGGCGAATAAAACAGTAGTTTTATAAACAAAACTAGTATAAATTGGCATGTCTAGAGTCAATTCCTACAATTCAAGTTCTTTAGGTCGGAACAACAAGATTAAAGTTTTTAATTAATACAAAAATACAAGCTACATTTTGTCAAATAAGAACGTGAAAGAGGTTAAATATCTCTGGTTTTGTTTCTGTTACAAATTAATTTCGTAAATTTGTTCTTTACACTGACTTAATTACCTGCGAGTATTTTCAAGTTATTAAAATACATTATCAAATGGACATCTTCAATGCTCTGCATAAAATGATCGTATAACTTGTGGCGAACCTTTAGCTTGTCTTCACCCTTAAGCGGTGATTTGATCATATTTTCTGAAAAAGTATCCAATCCTTCAAAGTTCTTCATAAAAAAAATATAAAAATTAAAATAGAAATGAAAATGAAAATGAAAATCAATCAACTATTTAAAAGTTGTCTACTCACCGGGTACTCATTCAACACAAACGGGCACTCTATCAAACATTTATGAAAAAGTACTGGATTTTTATTTGAAATAAATTCTGTAAAGAACACCATTGCTTTGTCCGACAGATCTTGGTTATCATCTAAGATTAAACCTAACATAGCCAAAAGCAACGATCCACGCAACTTAAGTTGATCTTGTAATACTAGAGCGGCAAAACTCTTGAAAGTCTCCAATCGATTGATTAAATATGGTGACGAGAGCTTTTCTAAAATCCTTTCCAAAATAGTCTCAACAACCTGCGTGTGCTTTTTGCAAAGATCAGCTATAGCAACAAGAATCGTATTCACTATCGGTGGACGATCGATTGCTTTGAGAATTTTTCCATAAAGATTGCACGTAGTATTTGCGACCATAGAATCACGAATTGAAAACCGTCCCGAAATTAATATCATCGAATTGAAAATACGATCATTGTCAGTTTCCAGTTCGGATTCGGGAAGATTTACACAAGCCAAAATGTATCTTTGAATGAATGTGACTATCGTTGGGTGTGGACGTTGTTTGATTTCCAAATTGGCTTCTGAATATGAATACAAATGGGACATGTATATGGAGCGATTTTCTGGAAAGTTTGACATTTCGGCCAAAAGTTTTTCCTCCAGGTAATTATGAAGCTCAATAATCCATTCATGAGAAGGAGCTTCAGCTACTCGAGTAGGTGTAGATCGTATTTTATTCTCTTGTGATCGATGGTCGATTGTTGATAAGAAATCGAAAGCTTTCCCAATTACCTGTGGAATTATCATACCCGACTTAATGGATTGTATTAAATGTTTGAAAACATTATTTAAAGCTGAATAACTGAAATCTTTGGCACAAGTGTTTAAAACTTCCAATGCGATAAGCAGATTTTGTTCGTTGTTCCATTCCTTTGACTTGAAAAAAAAAAATAAAATCGTTGTTAAAATTTCAGTCTTTATTTTTTTTAATTATTAAGGTTATTACCGAATGATATGAGATAAAGCAATGAATCAGAGAATCTGGTTCCTTACTTTTAATTTTGCCACAAATGAAATTCAAAAGTATCCACGCTTCGGTGGAGTTTGAAGCCAATATATGAGATTCAATTGTGCTGATGATTTGTTGACTGAAAAAAAAAATATATGTCTAAATTGTAATTTAAAATGTAATATTAATTGGATAATAATTTTCATCTTCTATAAAATGCGCCACAAGGTATTTTCTCAAACAGGTTCTTTCAATGCAAGTTAGTAGATCATCATGATTTTGTCAACGGAGGCTAAAGAGCTTTATATCTTCTTCGAAATTTCCAGAATTGGGTAGGGTCTTCTTCCCAGACAAGTACTCCCTGGAAGACCAACTGAGTTCCGAATAATTTTTTTAGTGTTCGGAAAACATGCATTTCTTGTCGTCAAAAATCTTGTCCGTAGTTTCTTGAATTGGTACAAGTCTGATATTTGTAAATTTATCTCGCAAGTTACATATCGTCGCTGTATATCGAATACCTCGAAAAGTTCACTTTTTAGGTAATGATGCACTTTTATTGTAAACAACTTTACAGATCTAATGAAAAATACCTTGTTAGCCTAAGAACGATAGTTTCAAAGCTAAACGCATAAATAGCAATACATCATTATTGGTCCTCAATACTTTTATGTCAAGTTTTTTGTTTCTCCTGAAAAATTAACTTTTCTGGGTTGCAAGGTGTTCGATCTACAGCGACGATATCCTTTCGTTTATGGCACTAAAGTCAATTATGGTCTGGCCGAATGGCTTTAAATTTTGCTTGAAAATTGCATTATTTTAATTCTTATTGAAGGTTTTGAAATAAACAACAACACTTGGGTGAGCTAACACCAAATTTTTATAGGCTGGAATTTGTAGCTATTTCACGACTGACACGCCGATCATCAGACTCCTTTTTGTGGCGCTTGGTCTATATCTGTTCAATTTTATTTAGAAAAACTCATGCCATGAGTGAGAAGCGAACCAGACCAAGCTTTTTTGAGAGCCATATGCACTACGCACTGCGCTACCGAAGGTCACGTGATCGGTCCATCCCAATTTAGGTTTTTTATTGTTTGACAAATGAATTTGAATCAACCAACGTTTTTACTAGACGTTTTTACTGACCCAGCCGGTTTGCCATCTTTCATCAAGACTCCTCTTTATTTATACCTACATCTAAGAGATTGTTTCGCAAATAAGGACGGGCGTATTTAAAACTGCAATGTTCTTCCAGCTTTGGTGCAGTTAAAAGTTTGCTAAAATATTTTTTTAAAGCGTCCACGTTGATCACAGAATATTGTTTCTTAATTTTTTTTTTCCGATTATTTTGTTTAGTGAGAGTCCAAAACTCCTTCGAATCCTTGCATTCATCTAGAGATTTAGCTAAGTTTTCTTCGAATTTAAATTACCTTTCATGTATGCTGATTTAAAGGTCGATGTATTATATTTTCCGCAGCAAATTCAATTAAGGAATTAAGGCCCCCTTTGCCAAAAGCTTTTCATTTGTTTCTTTATGAACCAAAATAAAGAAATTAAATGGGTTAGGTTTACCGACTTACTTAATCATTTGTTTTTTCAGTGCCATATGAAAACTATATTGCAAATACATCCTGGATTGTGTAATCAGCAATGTCCGAACAATAACCCATGGCATAAAATGCTCAGCCTTATTAGTTTGATCGATGCCTTTTATATTCAACAGGACTCTTTTACGGAAACACTGTAAGCAAAATTAAATATTATACAATTTTTTATTTAATTATAAATTTCATGGTCAAGCAAACCTCCATAGCAAGTTCCATATTTTTTGTATCACTATCCTGCAACATTGGTGTAAGAATTTTACACCATACAAATATGACCGGATAACAATTGGGGTATGTTTCCAAAATAGAATCAACCATGATCATTGTTTGTTTACGAACCAGCAGAGTTGGTTCATTTACCAGTTGACATGTTTCCTAAGGATTAATTTTAATTAATTTAAATTTTTTAGATCGCGGTATCTAATCAAACAAACCTTAACAAAATTCGTGTTAAATATAATCAAAGGATTAATTTTAACAATAGCTTCAAGAAACATCACAGCGGCTCGACGTAAATGAGACACAGGATTCGATAATATCGGATATATTTGTTCAGGCAAATGCAAAAAACTCAAAATTACAATTTCCGAACCTGTAAAAGTGTAAGCCGGATCGAGAGTCTTCGGCTTGGCATAACGTATTTCATTCTCCAAAACTCGCGGTTCTTCAGGAAGTTGAACATTGAAATCATTGACCTGAGCGTATTTAATGCCTTCGATTAGAATCTTTTTGGTATTTGGTGATCCTTTGATAAGTGCTTGTTGAAGGGCTTGAATTGCTTTAATTTTTATACTATTATTAGAGTCGCGAATGCTGTCGATGAGTTCTTTTATGATATAAACTTCACGTGGTGTTTCTGAGACTGTATGACGGAATAACTCCCAATCAACACTGGATTCGAGGAGAATTATTTTAGAAAAAAGTTCAACCGCTCTGGCTCGAATGCTTACTTCTTCGGCGTAAACAGCTTCGGAAAGAAAATCGACTATTGATGCATTGCAACGGGTAAATAAAGCTGCATCGTATTTGGCAGCATAATCGAGAGCTCGTTGGATGTGTTCTGTTTTCCACTTGAAATACATAATATAAATTAACGGTTAAGGGACATTGAGAAGATTCCAAAAGAAATAATACTGAATCGAATAGATATGTCGACGTTTAAAGTGTAGGACCTCGTAAGTCCACAAATTACAAAAAAAATATTATCAATGCAAATCATTGTTCTGGACATTTTACAGAAAAGGGCAGAATTCAAAACCCCTTGCTATAGGTCGTCTTGCAATATTTCCAAGGTTTTTATTGAATTTTGAAAAACATAACGACTACTTTAACCGTCGATATGTACGTACATCAAAATATAAAAAATCCAAAAGAAATCCACTTACACCCTTCTCTGGATTTGTTATCACACATTGTATATAGAACTCCAAGACTTCCGAAACAATTCTCGGGAATTTATCAATGATTTTTATGAACCAATCGGAAATGTGTTCACATCCATTTGTTTGAATATTCGATGATGTTGAAGCAGATCCACCTTTTGGTTTGGGATTGTAGGCATGCAGAAACAAAGTCATATTCATGACCTTAAGCAGGGTCTCCTTCGGATCGCCATTGTGAGCGCTTACAACTTCTTCTAGAATCTCAAAATATTTCCCATGCAAGTTAGCAGCATCTTTAAAAGAAAAACAAAAATCAGAAGAGACTTTGAAGAGGATACCAATGGATTTGTCATACAGATATTTACAAATCCTTTTTCGTAGCAGAGATACTGCATATCGATTAGTTTACGGACAATAGCATTTCGAGCCGTTTTGTACTCATCGAAGTGGACAAAACGAAACATCAACTTCAGATCATCACAGAAGGCCGTGAAGTTAACCCACGTTTCGGTGGAATGTTGGTGCGACAAATGCCTGGTCACCTCTGGACTCTGGATCTTTTCCACCATATTAAAGACCTGCAGTGACACCGATATTAGTTCCTCTTCGAAGATATGGAATCCTTTGGCTCCGGCGATGGTCAGAGAAAGGAAGTACACACTCGAAGCGGCCAAAGATAGCTGTCTGTAGCGGCGGCATTTGGGATCATGATTTCCCAGGCCAACGAGAGCATAAATAAATGCCAGGTATCGAGATCTGGGTGATACCTTAATCACTTGATCCCAGCAATCAAAGGTGTTGTCATAGCTGCCCGACGATTCACGCATTGATCGGATTGTTGTGGCGAGCTCGAGCAAAACCGAAAGAATATTGGCATCGTTTTCGGCTTGTTGGACAATTGGAATGCGGCTAAGCAGTGATTTTTCGGTGGCTGTATCATCATCTTCTATGCCCGATTCTGGTGATGGGCAACTAAGTCGTTTGCTTTTGCTTGACTTGGCTGGTGGTCTTTCTTCTGCTTCGTCATTACGATTAGCCTTTTCTTCTTCGACTTTCAGATAGATAACTTCGATTTCTTCCCATGACAATGTAGGATGATAGAATTCACTTAATTTTTTGAATGCATTGATAAGATCACTCATTTCCTTAGTATGCAATTTGTTTTAATTATTTACATTATTTATTAAATAATAAATAGAAAAATAATAAGTTGTTTTTTAATTAAAATTGAGAAAATTTGTGTTCGCGTTTGTTTTGTACACAAACAGGACGTTTGTTTGACATTTTTATAAAACAAGAGAAAAATGTCACTTTTTTTTTTTTGTATGTTGGTACGTGATAGAAGTTGTCTGCTAAATTAATGTACAGTGAGTTATAAAAATTTTCAGAAGTTCTAATAAGATTTTAAAAATTTTTCTTTACAATGAAAGTCCCCTTTCCAGAAACTTTCAGTTAGTTGGTGAGAAGGGTAACAGGAGCCAACAAAATATTGCTGTCGTAGATTTGAGGGTGACGTGTTCAATTCAACCAAGCTTCTTTAACCCTGGGGCTCCACTAGAAATGAACCATTGCAAAATATTTTTTATGTCGTCAAAATTTCTTGTGGAGGCCACTTATGTCAAGGAGATTTTTATTTTCAGACATAAATATCTTCATTTATATCTTGTCTTCGCAGAAGAAATAAATGTGGACATAAATAAACTTTTAGTGCGGTAATTAGGCCTATTCGGCGAGATCTTTTATTCTTTTATTCTGCTATTCTGTTATGATTTTGCATACAAAAGTGTGAGCTGTCAAAAGATCTTTTATGAATTATAATTTTGGTATTCGGCATGCCAAATCTGTTATGAAATCTGCTATCAGGATCTGTTATGAACTTTAAAAAATTCGAACATGTCAAAAAATCTTTTACAAACTGCATTTTTCGTATTCAGCATGCCAAAATCTTTTATAAAATCTTTTACAAATCATAAAAGAATAAAAGATACATTTGTGTGACTTTTATCATAAAAGAACAACTGAAAATGGATACTTATATTTTATTTCGCCAATGAAATGTTGTTAAAAAGAGACAAAATGTAAGAAAATACAATAATAAAAGAATAAACGACAAATGTTTGTGACTTATCATAAAAGATTTTAATTTATTTAATAAAACAAAACATCTCATTAATTCTGTGCGACACCTGACCACCACCAAAGTTATCCCACCATCTCCAGCTCTCATCCTCCCGCTAGAAGAGAAATCCAAAATACCAACAAATATTTGTGCAAATCGTCAGACATGGATCGAAAACACCGATAAAATTAAAGAGAAGAAACTCGGTCTGATTGAATTACACCCCGACGTGTTTGCCACCAATCCACGAGTTGATGTTATCCAAGAGAATATCGAATGGGAACGAAAGTATCGTTACGTAAGTTTTGCTCATAGGAAATCGTGTTCGGAGGTGCGTAGGCCGTAAGCCATGGCCACAAAAGGGTGGTGGACGTGCCCGACATTCATCCATTAGTTCACACTTATTCAAGGGTGTTGGCATCGCTCATGGACCACGATCCCCAACAACTCACTTTTATATGTTGCCATTAATCTATAAGCGGGCTTGACTTCGACTTTGTCAGTGAAACTGGCTCAAGACGACATGCATGTTGTCCAGGATCTGGAAATCCCCAGCCGTGATCCTGAGTTCATTATTATTAGTTGATGTTCCATATGTGAACTTCTATCTGTCCAATTGCACTGGATCTCGAGGTTTCTCTAATATAAACAAACTATTATTACGAATACAAATTTAAAAAATTAATTTTAATTCGCGAACAACCACTTCAATTTATGTGTCAGTAATTAATTTTTTTTAGAACAGCTGATTGACAACAGATTTTAGTTCTGTTTGCTTGCATATTTCGTTTTCGAAGTTTCATAACAGAATTTTATAAAAGATCGAACTTCTGAATATCAATTATAAAAAATCTTTTATGGTGAAAATCTTTTATGATTCATAGCAGAATAACAGATGTGGCAGAATAGGCCTAAATAGCTCGAAAAAAGGTTTCCCCACACCAACGTGAATTTTCGGTGGCGATGACGAAAACAACAATAACAACACGTGGTTGTCAATGAAAACAACATGTTGTTATTATTGTTTTCGTCGTCGCCACCGAAAATTCGCGTTGGTGTGGGGGATCCTTAATGCGGTGCTTGCTCGGCGGGGACATGATTGTAATTAAAAATTTATGAAATAATTTCCTCACTCAACGAAGAAATAAATACTTCTGAAATTATTTCTGAAATAAAATTAGAAATAAAAATTGCTTGTGGAGCCAGGGGTAAGGGAAACTACAGAAAATTTCAGATTTTGTTTCTTCGTGCGAAAGGAAAAAAAGATCTCTGGCAACTTGTTTCCCCATGTGAATGGGGACAAAGCGTTTGACCAACATGTTGATTTGGTTATAAAATGTTTTTTTCAGATAAGAAAAAACAAAGATTAGGGGTACTCACGATCCGATGCAAGTACTGGTCTTGTATCATTGCAAAAGTGCAAAGTTTTTTTTTTACAATAGGGGTATTCCCGATCCGATGCAACTGGTCTTGTATCATTGCAAAAGTGCAAAAGTGTAAAATTGCTATACACTTCCCCATTGTAGAAAAAAACTTTGCACTATTGCAATGATGCAAGACCAGTTTGCATCGGATCGGGAATACCCCTAATGGGGTTAGGGTATAGCAATTTTACACTTTTGCATTTTTGCAATGATACAAGACCAGTTGCATCGGATCGTGAATACCCCTATTGTATTTCCAATGGCAAATTAATTGTGAGTTGTGACTGAAGAAGATCACAAATTCAATAGTTTTTGCCAGAATACGAAAACCTTACAAAATCGAGTTCACCTCACCTTGTGAGGTTGACTTGTGACGTACCAGTGAGGTTTGCCAGAATAGGGTTCTAAATTTACCATTTTCCTTTGACAGCTAATTTCATTTTGAATTTGAGTTGGCAGTTAATAGCTTCTTCTTGTTGTGTTCTGTTTTCTATACATACAATTTTGACATTTTCACTGGTTTCTAAGGGCCAGTTGTACAAATATTTAAACCGTGGTTCATCAATTTTTATCCACCGATTCCGGCGGATTAATTGAGTTTCAACAGTGGTTTACTGTTCAAGTGTGTTATAATAACCAATTACATACATGAACCAGCGTTGAACCTTAGTTAATCCACCGAAATCGGTGAATTAAAATCTTGAACCGGGGCTGAACCACTATTGTACAACTGGCCCTAATGGGTTTCCACTACGGATGCATGCGATTTGGGTGTGTTAATAAGGTTTTTACGTAATTTCCAACCAAATTTCGTGCAAATTTTGTTGAAATCACCTCATTTCGAAATATGAATTTATAAGGCAAATATAATAATTTGGAATCGAATTTGGAAATTTTCAACAAAATTACCTCATTTACAGACATTACAGACTTTTGAGTAGAAATTCACACAAATGCACATAGTTTCAAAGTTAAGGAACACAACTTATATTGGAAGTGGCGAAGTAATTATGCGTACATGCAAACAGTCATCTAAACTACTGCTCGTGCTCTCAATCTCATGTGCAGGTATGTGAGATTTGAAGGGGTATCAATTCTGTGCCTCCTCGAAAGGAACACGGCTATTTAAACTTGTAGACACGCAATCACAACCATTACTGTACACAAAATTTAAGTTCAGCGCCATCTGACTATCAGTTCTCTCTTTGTTAAAAGTCAAAAAAATTCGTGAAGCCCTTTTTGCCTTGCAGACTTGCAGTCATCGTCGTTTGCGTATGTGAAGTGAAGTGAAGAGAAAAAAAGTGAAAATTTTCAATTGAACTTCGCCTTAAAAAAAGCAAATCAATATTTGCAAATTATTTAAAAAAAATTATTTCAACTTTATCCTTACAAAATTCTACATTGAATTAAGTCAAGATTCCACCCGAAATTGCAATATTTTGCAATTAAATTGCGTCTTGCAAAATGTAAGGGGACTTTTCATATTTTCTTCCAGTTTTTTTTTTGTGTTTTTGACGTAAGTGCTAAAGTGCTCCCGTAGACAAAAAAGAAAAACTCTTCTTCTGAGGAAAAAACAAAATTACCCGCATATTCGAAATTATCGAATCAATTGCATTTGTTTAAAATCAAACAAAAACTCATAAACCCTTGGCGATTGTCTTTTGCGCTGATAAGAATTGAAATCAAATTACAAAGATTATCTTTATAAACTTTGTGCTAATTGCTGATTAACAACCAAGTTTCATAAACACTATCACATGATTCATTTGTTATTAAAAGTAGAAAACTAATCTACAAAGCACTCTCGTATTGTCGTGTAATTATCGCTTTTCTGATACGTCTTTCTGGGTTTTCTTTCTCAGGCGCATCCGTACGATTGGCTGACTTGACACAGCGAAAATATCTAAAAGACAAAGCTGACTGATAACACGCTAAACAACAACGTAGATAGAGTTGAGAATTGTCTGTAGAAATCGCCACCGCTAACACCAGCACCACCGCCGTATCCCCGAATAACGAAACAAACCAACAAGCAATATAGTTAAACAATAAGCAATGGCAGAGTCAACTTCTAGTGCGACAGATGCTACTACTGGCCTTAGTGCTCTCAACAATCAAGGATACCACCAGCTGAGTATTACAAGTAAGTACGAAGAATTACACAAGTCAATTGAGTGGGTGCTGACTGCTGTGTGCCGGGTGGGCTGTTTAAGGAGAATTCATTCGTCTATCTTCTCTGTTGAATGGGATTGGGGGAAGAAGAATCGAAAAAAGATTTCCTTTTGTTATAAAAATATTCGTGATGTGTTGATTTTGTTGGAATGGAATTTCTATTTCTGAATATTTTGAAACCAAAAAAAAACAAAAGAACAGAAAGGGAAAACCCCGAAAATTATGCCAATGGAAAGGAAAAGTTTTTTTTTGTTAAATAAGCTAAGTTTTGTTCCAAAAAAAATCTTACATTGGCTGATATTATTATTTAGTTAAACCTACTTCCCTACACAATATTGTGACCACTATGTAAATAAATGCATCAAGGTGGCGACCAGTGCAATGTTGGCAGTTGTAAGTTTTCTTCGGTTTGCTATTGACCTTCGGTTTTCTTGACCTAACTTACTTGTAAATCTTGTAGGAAAAGAATAAAAAAAACATAAACCACAAGAAGAGATAGAACATTGAATAGTTTTTCATTTAATTTTCTTTACCCAATGAATATACCATTTAAGAGGGAGAAAAAATTATTTTTATAATTTATTTGAGTGGTTCTGTCTACCATCGTGGCTTAAGCCAATAGTACCCATGTCAACGTCATGATTGGGCACTATCTTTGGTAAATGACTGATTAAAGAAAAAAGATAATTAGTCTGGCTCACGATAACCGTCATTGCCCTATTCTCAAGTATTTGCACTCCATGTTGGCTTCGGCATTGGAACCAAATTTTAAAGTTGGGCAATGATTAAAGTTTGACATCATTACAGCATTGTAGAAGAGAAAAGTGAATTAAAATGTCAATAGAAACTTTATTTTCTTAAAAATTGAACACAGTTTATTGACATATGTAATTCATACAAACATTAATTTTATTATTCAATCGATATTTCATACATTTAGTTTTATTCCCCTTCAGTTTGTTCTTTTTCTACGGCTCTCAAGTCCTCATTTAATCTTTTGCACATTGATTCACTAGTATCTACATACATTTTAATCAGGATATCATCCGCAAAAAGCTTTACATTACAACATTTCAGCCATGAATATATAAAAGAAAAAGAAAGACAGAACCTTGTCCACAAGTTCATTATTGATTGTATTTAATATTTCATAATTTATTTGAGTTCTTTACCTGATATTCGCTACATATGATGTCACGACCACAAATTTTTGAGTAAGATAATTATATCTATGGATAGTTTCAAAAGCACGTTTTACATACAAAAGTACAGCCATCACATTGTTCCCACGGTCAATTTGTCTTTTCCATTTGTACATTTAGGTATAGCTAAAGTTTTTCTTTTCCGGAAACATCATAATTAATTTATGTATGTAGGTATGTAAGTGTAAATCAAAATTAACTCTTTAAGGGAGGTTTGCTGATACTACACATAACGATATAAGTTGAACTTAATTTCTTAAGTATCACTTTATGACATGGAAAAAGTACCCCTTAAGAATTTAAGTTCAACTTAAATCGTTATGTGTAGTATCAGCAAACGGGCCTAAATACCTTAAGATGCCAAAAGTAAGACTTGAACACAAAATTAGACAGGTTTATTTAATAATCTGGTTTAAGACCCTAGAAGAACGGGGTAACAACTTCAAATGCATCACATCTCGAATCCATTATCACTATGGTTATAAATATGGTTGCGACAGACTTAAAATTTGCACCACAAGCCCGAGTTTGGGTAATAACTTTAACTGTACTTTAAACGAAAAGTGCCCCCCATTTCCATTTTTTTTTTATTGAGTACCTAGGTACATATGGTCTCCGTATTAAAACGCACCTTTAGACCCTTTGAATAAAAGCAAAACACACTAAATTCACCAGATATTAAACTTAAAATAAGAAAGTTGGATCAAAATTAAAGAAAAATGTTGGTGGATCAAAATTACATAGAAATATATCTTATTATTTAAAATTGGCCTCAAAGCCAATCGATAGCGTTCATATGGGTTTCTTTGAAAAGCTGACGACCCACGCCCTAATTATGTGTTACTTTAATAATGCACAAAATAGAAAAAGAAACTTTTGACTTATGTATATGAACTTCTACCTTTAAAAGAAATATATTTAGCGAGTTCAGGTTTCTTGAGATCTCAATAATCTCAGAAATCTGACTTAATTCCTCAGTGAGATTCCTCACGTTTGCTGTCAAAAAGCTGAGACTGAAATTTTTTGGATTCTTTTGCTCAATAATTTTTTGGAGAGTGCTTTTGACTTCTAAAAAAGAAATATTGTTCAGTTTTCTCCTTCTCCTCAGTGGAGCTGACAGAAGTTTGCTCTGTGAGATCTCAGGAACGTGAATTGGCTAATTGTGTTAATTTCAGCTCAATCAAATGATTTTTTTTTCTTCGGTTTGAGCGCCATCTATCGAAAAACTTGAAAACTTCTTATTTACGTGCACATTTAAGCTATGCGCAAACCGACACGATGGCGGTGGCGATTGCGATAACTTTTATCGCGCGATAAAGATGCGTTCAAAAACCTGCTCACATCAACGCGATATATTGTGTAGCGGGCTAAGTTGTCAGCGACAATACAAACGTTTAATTTTTGAATTTTAATAAAAAAAAACATAAAATGGAATTCCCCCTAATTTTTTCTATTAATTTTTCAGTTTTTCAAATTTTCTTTTTTAGACTCTTTTTTTTTCAGGCGATATAGCGATCAAATGGTGCTTGCTGCGTTCAAGAAAAGTCGCGTAACTGAACGCAGCAGTGGAATGTGAACGCAATCCACATATCGCGTCGATGTGTGCCCCTCCATTGATTTACGTGTGCGGCATCCACATTGTTATCGCGATCGCCACCGCCACCGCGTCGGTTTGCGCGTAGCTTTATATTAACGACAACACAAAATAATATCCATTTGGTCCCAAAATTTTGTTTGAAACTAAGTTTTTTAATGTTTTTTGAAATATGTTTTAAAATTTTTAAATGTCAAAAAATGCTGCTGAAAAATGTAAATCGAATCAAATTTTTAATACATTTTTGTGATTTTTTTTCACGTTTTTGGGGTTTAATGTGTACACATTCAGTCATATCGGAATTTTCGTACTAATCTGATTGATTTAGAATGAATTAAAAATATATAAAAATGTGTATCATATACAGATAAAGAAACACACTCATGTCAAATTCTGAATGATGATGTATGACGCAATTTTGGTTATAAAAATTTTTATGGGCATAAGTAAAAACGTCACTTTGGATCAATGGGGACCATGCTTGAGTTGCATCTTCATAGGATTATTCCATCCAACTGTTTCCTGCTCCACAAGTCGACACTATAATGTTTTTCTTTTCTTCCTGCCCATTGATCCCTAGCTCAATTCTGTAATGTAGTAAGTAAGTTCTTCCTGATCAAATCGCTGGATCCGCAATGTAACTATCGCTTTTTGGCAGCGTATGTCCAATCCACTGAAACTGACGTGTTGCAACCATACAACATGATATACTCGATTTAAAGTTTTGTTTTTTAACCGCCATTCCATTCACTCCATTTATCCAGATTAAAACTTGAATCCGGATGTAAAATGTATAAATGCAATGTAAATACATCCGGATTCAAGTTTTAATCTGCATGTATCGATTGAATAATATGGCGGTAAGTATTATTTAACCATACCAATTGCCATTACTTTCGAGTTGAAATTATATTATATGTATGCGTACTGTTCTTCACGTAGGTATTGTCTTATTGTTTTGGCCTTACCCTTGTTGTCATTTGAAAAGCATACACGTTTGACGATGACGTCGAGCAAACCGTTTAGTTACAGACAATCAACTGTTGATTTTTATAAAATTTTATATCAGTTGTATGTACAATGTGACGTGTCATTTTTATTTTGACGAAAAAACAATAAATTTATACTAATTTTTATTTTAAAACGACCACAGCATTTATAAAATTAATTTATCAATTTTTTGGAGCGTAGTTCAATAAAATATTATTCAACAACAACAAAAGAATATTCTGTGACTTTCTTTTGCTTACTCAAATCCGATAAGGAAACAGATAAAGCTAAAATAAAAAACAAGCACAGGACATCGTTAAGTTATTAATATAAAATAAGAATAATTATGAAATAAAATAGTTCAATAGTTGACAAAATTTACAACTATTTATAATTGTATTTGTTTTGCAGTTGAAGAAGCATCTCTTCGAAATAATGGATTCCTCAAGCCTAACCCTTATGTGGAGCTTCTTATCGACAATAAGAGCAAACGGAAGACCGATACAATGAAAAACACTCATTTGCCTAAATGGGATGAGGAGTTTACAGTTTTGGTACAAAAAAAAAATTCCTTTAGAATCATATTATTATTTATTGTATGATCTGTTTTTTTTTTTTTTTTTTTTACAGATTACACCTAATTCGATTCTTCATTTCAAAGTTCTAGATCACTCAAGTTTTCGTAAAGATGCCATGCTAGGTGAACGTTCAGTCAATCTTAATCAAATTCTTCAACACTACAATGGACGATTGGAATTTTTGGAGCTCAGCATGGATTTGGTTATCACATCAAAGTCTGATAATCGTCAGACAAAGAGCGGTGAGCTAGTGGCAATACTCAATGGTCTGCGATTGGATATGTCGAAGTTGGTTATCACAAACGGAAATGGTGCTGTGCAACAACAAAGTTTGCCCTCCATTGACGGTACGGCGAATCCGAATCGAAGCAGTGTTCTTAATGGTGGAGTGAGAGCACGAATGAGATTGCGCAGTACTAGTGGTTCTGATAACGCAATTAATTCTGGTGCTATGACAAATGGACGATCACCTGTGCAGGTGACAAATGCTGTTGTGGCCATGAACGGCGGCGGTGGAGTTAGTAATGGTGCTGCTTGTAGTAATAGTAGCTTGAGTGCAGTTGCTCCGTCGTCTTCGGGAGCAGTACGTCGACAGACATCGACGACAGCAGTAGCAGTGTGGGAACAACAGCAGCAGATGAGTGGATCGCAACAAATGGTTCCAGCGCAGACTGCCCAGCCACAAATGCAGCCCCAGAGAATACCCATCCAGAGTGTGAATGGCACTGGTCAGAGAGTTATGCAAGTTTATACGGCTCCAATGCAAAGTGCGGCCGCAGTACCTGGAGCTCCGCAGACTGCTGCAACGGGAGGTTATATACCAGCAGAGAATGTTCCGTTAGAGGCCGCCCAAGGAAATGCTGGTGGAAATCCGGTGCCTGTGTCGAACGTGGGCGACCAACAGCTACAGGCTGCACAAGCCGACGATGAGCCACTACCAGCGGGATGGGAGATTCGTTATGACCAGTATGGACGAAGGTACTATGTAGATCATAATACACGTTCGACATATTGGGAAAAGCCAACACCACTTCCCCCAGGCTGGGAAATCCGCAAGGATCCTCGTGGACGAGTCTACTATGTGGACCACAATACACGAACAACCACGTGGCAGCGACCGAACAGTGAGCGTTTAATGCATTTCCAACACTGGCAGGGACAACGTGCTCATGTCGTTGCCCAGGGCAACCAGCGCTTCTTGTATTCTCAGCAACAGCAGCAACCTACAGCAGTGACTGCTCCGCTAAGTCAGGATGATGAAGAGCAACTTGGTCCGCTGCCCGACGGCTGGGAGAAAAAACTGCAATCTGACAACAGGGTGTACTTTGTAAACCACAAGAACCGCACGACCCAATGGGAAGATCCCCGAACGCAGGGTCAAGAGGTGAATCTTATCAACGAAGGTCCCTTGCCACCAGGTTGGGAGATCCGATACACCGCCTCCGGAGAGCGATTCTTTGTGGATCACAATACTCGTCGGACGACTTTCGACGATCCTCGTCCTGGTGCACCGAAGGGAGTCAAAGGTGTCTATGGGGTACCGCGTGCCTACGAACGTTCCTTCCGTTGGAAGCTCAGTCAATTCCGCTATCTATGTCAGAGCAACGCCCTTCCTTCGCACATTAAGATCACAGTTACCCGACAAACCCTATTTGAGGATTCCTACCATCAAATAATGCGATTACCAGCCTACGAACTAAGACGTCGATTGTACATCATATTCCGTGGCGAAGAGGGCCTGGATTATGGTGGTGTTTCGCGAGAATGGTTCTTCCTTCTCTCCCACGAAGTTCTCAATCCAATGTATTGCCTTTTCGAATATGCAAACAAAAATAACTACAGTCTTCAGATAAACCCAGCGAGTTACGTAAATCCAGATCATTTGCAATACTTTAAATTTATCGGACGTTTCATTGCCATGGCATTGTATCATGGAAGATTTATTTATTCAGGATTTACAATGCCATTCTATAAGCGAATGTTAAATAAAAAACTAACCATCAAAGACATCGAAACTATCGATCCAGAATTTTATAATTCCCTTATTTGGGTACGTGATAATAATATTGATGAATGTGGACTTGAGTTGTGGTTCAGTGTGGACTTTGAAGTTCTGGGCCAAATAATTCATCATGAACTCAAGGAGAATGGTGAAAAAGAAAAAGTTTCGGAAGAAAACAAAGAAGAATACATAACCCTGATGACTGAATGGCGAATGACAAGGTAAGTCAAATTAATTGATAACGTAATTCTTTGTAGTTGATTGAAGATAAGATTAAAGTTTATCGTGTGTACATATTTAGAATTTGGGTTTCGTGTCTATCATTCAATAAAAAAGAAAATCATTTTTCTGCAGGCATAATCTAGAAATAGAACACACATTTACATTTAGAATTTTGTTTAAAAATAATCGTATGTACTTGTACATATTTTTAGAATTATTCCAATGAATTCTTTCAGTTTTCGAAAGCGCAAAATTTTTCGACAGAATTCAATTTTATGGCATTTTTGCGAGTATAAAAAAGGGTGTACTTTATAAAATCTTAAGTCTGGAAATGGATATTATAAAATCAGCAATACCATGAAATGTGACGCATATTTTGTGTAGCATACTTTGAAATTTTTTGTTATCATAATCATTAACTAATTCGAAAGAACAACGGTAGTATTGTTAGGAGCCGAAATATATTATACCGCATACTACATGAAAAACACACATTTACATTAAGAATTTTGTATAAAATTACCCGTATGTACTTGTACATATGTTTAGAATTATTCCAATCAATGAATTATTCAGTTTTCGCACAGAATTCAATTTTATGGCATATTTTTGGGAGTGTAAAAAAGGGTGTACTTTATAAAATCTTTAGTCTGGAAATGGATATTATGATATCAGCAATTCCATGAAATGTGACACATATTCTACGTAGCATACTTTGAAAATTTTTGTAATGGAATATAGATCCCTAATTAATTGGAAAGAACAACGTTTATATCGTTAGGAGGAGAAGTATACCAATTGTAGCTTCCATCTTGAAGGAGATCAAGGCTGTGACCGCGGTAGTGCTTTAATAAATGTGTAGGCGAATTATTTCGTTTCGCAGTTTCACTTTCTGACGGTCCGCTTGGACAACATTAATAGTTACTCCCCCTCTCTCACTCTTTCAAAAAATCTAAAAAATATGGAAAACTTCTTTCATAATCCCAATTCACAAAAAAGGATCCAAAAGGCAAAGTATTCTGCATGGAATTTTAAGTTTTCAATGTAAATCTCCCCTAGACAACACTTGAATTCGCTGGAAGATCGTAGAGAAATTTCTGACATTCTCTTCATTAATCAACTACTTTCCGGATCCGTTGACTGCAGTTCGCTCTACAGCTGTATTTTTTTTAACACTAACCCTCGTAATATACGAAATCCTCGTCTGTTCTATCTTCCCAACCACCGTACTGCTTATGGCTCCAACGAACCTATCTCTCGCATTCTACGGAATGTTATTTCTTTCGAACTTTAAGTGTTTCGACTTGAATCTCAGTACTCCTTGCCTTAAACTTCGCCTTTTTAACGTTAGCTTAAGTTCTTAGTTTTTAAGTCAATTAGCTTGTATTAAGCCAAATAAATGGGAGGTTTTGCCCCCACCAAAATTAAATTACTCTTCAAAGAAATTTTGTGAGTTGTGCTCTCCAGACATAATCAAAGGAAGTTTCAATAAAATGTCCCTTTTCACAACCTGTCGGTTTAAGATAAATTATCTGTCGACAAAATGATTTCTGATAAGTTCAATAAGATGCGGAACGCCAGCCAATACATAGACATGTCGATTATGGAATACGTAATACTGGATCCGCATTGATTCTCTTTCCTTTTTATGACAAATGGCTAAAATGAAAATAAAAGACTGCACTGCGAATCACTGCGGATCCAGTATTGCGGATTCCATAATCGACATGAGAATTTTGTTTCTCTAAACAAGAACCTTCAGGAATAATATTATTTTCCGCCATATTATTCACTAGATTAATCCAGTTTAAAATGTAATATTTATCTCGGAAACGGCTCTAATTAATTTGATAAAAACACTTGCGTGCTATTGTAAATATGGTCTTGATTTTGTCAAAAGCAAAATTAACAAAAAACGGTACTTGCCGAAGAACCTATTTTATTTTTTGACTTTCTTGCTAATGGCTTAACCGATTTCCATCAAATTTTTGAAAAAAAATATTTTATGGATTTAACAAAAAAAAATTTTAAACCGCTTTAAAGAGTTTTGGAATTTTTGTTGCATAAATATTTTTCGAAAAAAATTCTAAACTTATGCAAATGAAGCTTAATTGTATATTGTAATACACATGTATAGATACAAAAAAATTAAAAGAAGAAAGTTTTAGTCTCAGCTTTCGAGATATTCGCATTTTTGTCTAAAATCTTAATGGTAATTAGTGTTAATTTTATTTAGGAATTATAATACAGCTTTTCAACGTGAGGATGAGATAGAACAGTAGCTCTCAAACTGTGAACTACAGGGTGGCGCACCAATTGTGCTACGATAAGAAATTCAAATAACTTTTTTTTGGTTAGAAAATTAAATTTTATTTTAAATAGTTAGTTGTTTTTAAAGATTATAGACCGCAAATGACCTCCACGCTGTCCCACGCATATGCGGCACCTGGTCAAAAAATTATTCATTGCGGCCTGAAGAGTTGAAGTTGGGATCGCCTCAATTATTGTCGTTATGGACTGCTTTAATTCAGTTAAATTCCTGGGCTTCGTTTTATACACCTCTTGCTTGACATAACCCCATAAAAAGAAGTCTGGTGCAGTCAGGTCAGGTGACCTTGGAGGCCAGCGAAGAGTGGAGTTCCTAGAAATTAATTTGTTTGCGAATTTTTTGTTTAGCTCCGCCATAACTGGTCTGGCTATATGTGCAGTTGCTCCATCTTGCTGAAACCAAACGCTGTTGAATGGTATACGTCTTCGGCGCAGTTCTGGGTAAAAAAACTCCTTCAAAATCTTTAAATAACGGTCCCCATTGACAGTAACGGTTACACCGTTTTCTTCAAAGAAGTACGGCCCGACAATACACCTTGATGAAACTGCGCACCACACAGTGACTCGTTCTGGGTGCAGTTCCGTCTCATGGAGCATTTCTGGATTAGACTCATTCCATATACGGCAATTTTGCTTGTTTACATTGCCGTTAAGATCAAAATGGGCCTCATCAGACATGAACAAACAATTGATCAATGTGTTGTCTTCTTCGGCCATTGATATCATTTTTTGGCAAAATTCCAGGCGAACAGGCAAATCCTGAGGGTTTAACTTGCTAGTAATTTGGACTTTGTACGGAAACAAGTTTAAATCATCATGAAGTATCCGTTGTAATGACCGTCTACTAATTCCAATTTGCCCCGATAAGTTTCGGGTCGAAACGTTCGGATTGGCCTGTATTGCAGATGCTACTGCTGCGATTGTATCCTGAACCCGAACATTGGCATCTCGATGGTACGGCCTTCGTGCGATGCTTCCAGATTCGGCAAACATGTTTACAAACCTCATAATGGTCCATCTACTCGGGGGATTACCGCCAAACTCCCGCCTAAATTCCCTTTGGACGGAAATGACGGACTGCAAAGCATGGTACCGTTGCACTATCCAAATTCTTTTCTCCGTATCCCAAGCATCTATTTTTATAAATCTAAATAGTAACCTACAAAATAAAAAAAAAAATAAGCCGATTACTCACACAGAAAAAAAGTTATTACGTTTTATTTTTGTAGCACGATTCGTGCGCCACCCTGTACTAACAATCGAAAAAATTTTTCATTTCATTTATGTATGTATTTCATAGAAAATTCAAAAAATAATTTTTAAAAAACATTTCGCACAAAATGGAATCGGATATTATTTTGTGTTGTCGGAAACATAAATTTATCAAATATTTCAGCATAAGAAGAGATAACAACAAAAGGATTTTTAAATAATATTGACAATTATTATTGTTTTTTGTCAAATAAGTGCTTTTACTTTCTTAAAAACAAGCTAAAATTGTAATGTAAAAAATGTAGTGTAGAGTAGAAAAATTTTTCATTATTCATTATTTAGAGATATCAATTGACTTCAAATAGTGATTCGTTATACTAGACATCGTTATACCGACGTTCGTTATAGTGTACGTGTTACCTTTTTATATTTAAAAAAAGTTACCACTATCTGCCATATCCATTCTATGAATGAATAAAAATCCATGATTATAATATACCAAAATTATTTTCGCTCGTATTTCAGCAGCATTTAAAAATTATCATCAAACCACCACTGCCATACCATGCTACTTATGTCTGCTATCCTCGACCTTTCATAAACAAACCAATGTGGTTGGGTCAGTGGGTGGAGTACTAACTTCAACTTTCAGTAAAAAACAAAGATCATTGTGGTTTCAATCTATTTTTTTTCGCGCTATATATTCGTTTTAAATAGCATATAAACTTTCTGTTGCTTGTATAAAATAAATATAAATGTAATTTGAATAGTGAACGAAGCCGCCCCATTGGCTTACCACACTCAATTTTTCCTGTATTCTTAATCGGTAAGAAAATAGGGGATCTACAATTTAATGACAATTCATATAGAATCTTAACATAGGGATTGGTAACAGGAGATATTAAAATCACTTACTGACAAGCGAATTCTAAAAAAAAATTCGATCGGAAAAAACTAGAAAAAGAATCTTTTCAGTAGCTTTATATTTGTTTGAATTAAACATAGTTTTGACATTTTTTAAATTTTTGTAATTATAATTAAAATAAAACCTTTATTTTGTATATTAACAGGGGCATCGAACAACAAACAAAAACATTCCTAGAAGGCTTCAACGAGGTAGTACCATTAGAATGGCTTAAATACTTTGACGAACGTGAATTAGAATTAATTCTATGTGGAATGCAAGATGTCGATGTGGATGATTGGCAAAGAAACACAATTTACAGACATTACAACCGAAGTAGCAAACAAGTTGTTTGGTTCTGGCAGGTATAATAAAAATATAAAATTAAATTGCAGCAAACAAAATTCAAAACAAAATTAAAAATACCATTTTATAATTTTAGTTTGTTCGCGATACAGACAACGAGAAACGAGCACGTCTTCTTCAATTCGTTACTGGAACATGCCGTGTACCAGTTGGTGGCTTTGCTGAGCTCATGGGATCGAATGGTCCTCAACGTTTTTGCATTGAAAAAGTCGGCAAAGAAACATGGTTGCCTCGTTCACACACATGCTTTAACCGTTTAGATTTACCACCGTACAAAAGTTACGACCAACTAGTTGAGAAACTAACATTTGCAATCGAAGAGACTGAAGGTTTCTGTCAGGAATAGGTTATTTTATAAGACAGGAATGGATCTACGCCGGAACTTTTTAATAAAGATTATTTCCAGTTTTTTATTCATAGAAGGGTTTGCGTATGAAGTCTTTCAGTGGAACAACAACAAAAAAAAACATCAAACAAATTCCCAAAAGTTCTTTTGGATCTTTTCACGTATGAATATTTTAGAACACGTCTCATAGTTATTACAAATAATTTTATTAAAACTGTTTTAAAAAAAAAAACGGAGAAAACTAAAGAGTGCGAAGTAAACGAATAGAAGTCGTTTTATTTTAGCCCTACAAAAATATCAGTGTGTATCGAAAATTATTGATTGTTGTTTGCATTCTCTATCGTTGTTATTATTGTTTTATATAGTTTGCAACTACTCTTCACGATTCGATAAATAAATAATAATATATATGTTAATCGTGCTGCGGGCACAATAACCCTATTTTACATTACAATTTATTTATATTTACATATGTATATCATAGGAAAATATTATTTTACAAACAACTAGGGCGTGTGTATAAAAAAGGCGGAGCATCATTTATTATCTTTTAGTTTTAGTATTTTATTAGTATGTACATTAACACAAAAATATGCTGTTTTTATTGTAAATATTTGATGGAGAAAAATGAATGAAGAAATGAAAAAAAATAAGTTTATTTGTTACAATTAAAAAAAAAAAACGATTTAAAGGTAACAAATATATTATTATAAACATTCGACCTAAAAAAAACTAATTTAACAAGATGAAATGCAGAAAAGTCGGGAAAGTTATATACCGGCATACATATTTAAGAGAAATTATATTATAATAAAATAAATATTAGAAAACAATAATTAAAAAATTGATACATATATTATAAAAAAAATACGTATTATTGTTATGTATGTACAGATATAAATGACGGAACATAATGGAGAACTATTGTTTAAAAATACAAATACATTTTAAATTAAAAGAAAAAAAGTTTTTTATTTTTATTTTTTTCGTCTTAATTTTCCTTGGTGTCTTTCACTGGAATAATTGTTTTGAAATAAAGCGATTCTTGAAAACCTGAAGTTAATCGAGCGAATAATTTCTGTGTTTCTGGAAACCTGAGGAGTTTTACACATTTGGCTTACTTCTCAAATAGAATTAGCTGCAATGATTTCTCATTTGACCTTTAAAAAAAATCGTCAAGTCACTCATAAAACTCATAATGGGTTCTCAAAATATAAAGCATATGACTTTTATAATTCCGTTTGGAAAGTCATTTACGCGATTTTTCTATTTGTAGTGGAAAATAAAATTGAAGCGTAAGCTTCACACAAGCATAACGCTTGTGTGAGTGAGTGAGTGCAAATGCGTTGATCGTAGATATAGTCGGATGCGTAAATGTGCGTGTGTGTGTGTAAGTCGAATGTACTTATCCTGTACTGGCGAGTGGCGACAAAACAGCCAGGCAACCGTCAGAGACGTTTAGCCTGTCTACAGTCTGCTTCTTACTAAAAAGCTTTAGGTTGAGGATTACCAAAACTTTCTGGGTGCAGAGCCAGGCGACCAAACTAATGTTCAGCCTGTCTACTGCGCGACGACGAAGACGAGTGGAAAGCAATCGGTCAAAATACAAAACAAGTTACTCCAACGATAAGTTGTATGTTTACTGGTTAGCTTTATTCGACAGAATGCGACTTCTTCGTGATTTGCTGCGGCCGTTTATACTCTATAAGGCGGCAGCACATTAGAATGTTTATGTTTTTCAAAATGTGTATGTGTTTATGTTTTTGGTTAGCAATTTTAAGTTTAATTCTCTAGTCAAAAATGTGCTTATTAAAATTAAACGGAAGTCAATAGATTAAAATTAAAGAATTTATAAATTTAAATGAAAATATAATATGTACATATTTATGTCATTAATGGTATTTTTATGATGAGTTTTATAGGATGACTATTACAAAATCAAAATCTTTACCTGTTCTAGTAATTGAGCTAAAACAAAAATTCGAATTCATCCTCTAGGTAATCAGAAAAAATATTCAAAACCAAATTAGCTTGAGATCGAATTACAGTCGACACACAGACTCACAGGCCGACGACCTGTCAGACTTTTGTATTCGATATCACGACGCATAAATATATATACCTAAACCCACTTAGTCATATGGTATTTTGGTTATGTGTAAATGTTCATCACAAAAATTTGATGTCGGCTCTTGGTTAAGTACTAATTGCAGCAAGCCACATATATGAACCCGTCATATATTTATTATCACCCTTATTGCGTAAGGTGTTTTAGTAAAACGACAAGGCTCCAGAAGAGGCAATTGGAGTTTTAGTAACACGACTGTCGTTTTAATGGTTAGAAGGGTGAAGAAAGAAGAGAACGGTGATGGTTTAGTTTTACTTAAACGCTGATTAACGCTTTAAGAGCCGTGTCGTATTACTAAAACGCCTTACGCATTAAGGGTGATTATGATTTCCTTGTATTCGCTCATATTTGTACGGCCACTGTGGCGTATGCGTAATATTTTGTCTGTACAATTTTTTTTCTTTATTTTTTGATAAGAGCTTAATTTGTTTATAAGCGTAAAGAAATAAAACTTAAATCTTCTATGTACAAAAAAGGATAAAGGAATTTGTTGGCCTAAAAAAATTATTTAACGTAAAATGGAAATAAACTAATTTTGATTTTTTTTTAAATCCAAAATTTGTATTTTTTTGAAAATTTTGATATGCAATATTATTCGAACTTATTAGAAGGTCCTGTTTTATCAAAATCTGTAAGCAGATAATGAGATGGTCGAAACATTTGTTCAAATGTAAAAAATATTTTGCGCGCACTTTACTTGAAACTTGCATTTTAATTTGTTTATTTTATTCTTTGCCCTGTCTGGGATTTATTTATGTTTTCTGAATCAAAAAGGAGTAAACAATTGAAGAAAAGTAAGTAAAATTTATTAAAGTTATTTTGTTGTGGTAGTCAATAGAACACACCTTAATATGTAAACAAAAAGTTAGTTCCGAAACTGCATATGCATGCAATGCAAACATCGGGTTTAACATTTTTGCATTTTTTTTATGATTAAGTGAAAAGTATTAACAGCAGGAGTATATGTAGGCAATTTGTTAATGCGAGTTAAGTAAATATAAAGCGAAATAATAATTGAAAAAATTTTACATTTACGATTGACGAAGTGATGATTTTGCAATATAATAAAAAATAAAAATAAAAACTATCAGCCTTATTTATTAGATTTCACTTATACTCGTTTCAACCTCGGAATAGTTAAACCGAGTCGAAGCACTTGCTCCGTCTTTACGCCACGTCAAACAATTTCTTATTTATTAAGTCGTTTTAGTGACGGAGTAAATTTACTCCGACTTTACTTCGCCTCTAATCCTGAAAAACGTATTTATAAAAAAATAAACGATGATTAGAGGCGGAGTAAGCTAAAACTGGTACATAGTATAGGATTAAAGCCGTAGTAAAGCCGTTTTAGTATCTAAATGACATGACATTTAGTAACTAAAAAGGAGTGTAGAAGAAGTTTTTTTTATCCGTTTGTTACTAATTGTAAGGCAAAATGGATAGTTATTTTGCATTTATAAATGATTTAAATTCTTTAAACGCTTTAGTTGCAGTACAAAACTCGTTTAATCCCATATTATAATAACCAGAGAGATTGGTTTTTTCTTGATAATATATTTGACATAAGGAGGGTGTAGCTAAAACCGTTTGACGTGGCGTTAAGACGGAGTAAGTGCTTCGACTCGGTTTAACTGTTCCGAGGTCGAAACGAGTATTAGTGAAATCTAATAAATAAGGCTGATATTGTTTAACATGTTAAAAAATTTCGAAATGAAAAACAGGTATAAACACAATTATGTAATCCTGTTATATTACCCCCATATAGTCCATCAATATCCTTGTCGTCTCATAGGAGGGAGACCTTGCTTCAGATGCGGTAGTTCTGAATTTTTGCTGAGTGGTTTATATATTGTCCTAATATCGACCTCCATTGAGGAATGTAACATTGGCAAAGAATCGTAAAATTTTCGGGCTTTTTCAATTATTGATGATTTAAACTTTATGGGACTGGTTTTAGATTATAACTTTGCTCTACGATTTCAAGATAACTTAATTTTTTTTTTCAATTTGAGCTCAAAACCGTCAATATTTTCAAATTCCAACTTTCCAAAATTAAGCAATCATAACTTTATAATAAAAAAAAGCTGAGTATTAATACATGTCAAATTGAAAGTGGGATAGAATTCCATGCTGCCAAATTTGTGGGAGAGAAATGACTTTTCAATAAAAATGTGATGAAATGTGTGATAGAATTAGGACCATTTCTAAAAATTTGTTTTCAGTAAGATAGTGTGGAAGGGCTTTAAGTAGATACAATATAATATTATGTACCTACAATGTAACAACAAATAACTGGTGTTTGCAAAATATGCATCAAATCATTACCGTGTTCCTAAAGAAAAAAAAATAGTATAGAGGGAGGGGGAGTGTTTTTATCTCTTCGCTTAGGTGGAAGGGGAAAACTTCTAAAAAAAAAAGTTTTACAATAGAAAAGTGCCTTATAAAAAAACGGCAGAATTTACTTCAAAATCCTTAAGATTTTCTAAAAGCCAGAAACCCATTTTTAATTTTGATTTTAAATAAAGTGAATTTAATCAACAGGTTTTGAAAAATTTACTTTCAAATTAAAAATTTTGAAAACAAAATATTGCAAACAATTTTCGAGTTTAAACAAAATTGATACATTTTGAAGAGCTTTATTTTAGAAACTATCCGATCTACAGAGACGTTGTTGCGCTCAAATTGAAGAAAATATAGTTACCTTGAAATCGTAGAGCAAAATTATAATCGATGTTAATTAGTCCATATAACCGCCAATAACTGAAAAAAGCGCAAACATTTCGCGGTTTTTTAAATTTTCGACTATGTTGCGGTCAAATCAGAACTAACGGATCTGACGCAAGGTCTCATGTATGTATATGGTTACTGCCTACTGGACTACCACGAATATCCCAAAAAAATCTTTTGTTTTTATATGAAACGTGTTGAAAATGATTTTTTATCGTGTTTCTTACTCGTAAATGGTCAATTCTCACAAATTTTACTCCATCCGACATATTGAAAGAGCGGGAGAGTTAAACATAAACAAGATTTCTTATATCTACTGCGACAAATAAATAATTGAACAGCAATAAAAAATAACAATAGTGGTGAAATTGTTGGAGGAATTGCATTTATAATTCTGTGGCAATACGACAGAGTAGCTGTTAAAAAAACAGGTTTCGAGAAAAACTCACTTTTGTCTTCAATCTGTAATAAGAATTAATGTAAATTTGTTTTAGGAATTACAAGATAACTTTTCAACGGGCTATGATTTCAAGATGGAGTTTGGACAGAAAATCAGCTCTCAAACTGTAGACTACTAACAATCGAAAAACCGAAAAAACGCTTATGTCGACATAAGCTACTCTGTCTTATTGCCACATTCTTTCGAGAATATGAGGACTTCTTATAGAAACAAGTTCGTTAGACCCAGATCAAAATAAAAACAAAAAACAGAAACCTACATTATATGTACATAACTTGTTCAAGCATTTGCAATACGAGAACCCATGTTGACCTTATAAATCGTAAATTCCTTCTAAGACGATTGCTTGTAATATAAGAAGACCTTCTATATATGCATTTTTATGCATAAATCAACAACAACATTGAACAAAATTTTTCAATCTTTTGATTCCTTTTACTTTTTTCCTGAATGTAAACACTCGACATATAACAGAAGAAAGTGATGTTCTACCTATATAGCCATTTCCACTTCCCTGCAATACTATTACCTATGTATAACGCCCAGTTCCAAACACATGGTTCGTTTTAAAAATCAATGAAACAAACTGAATCTAATTGGATTAAAATTCTAGAACGAAATGCAATCGAAGAAACAATTGCAATTTGTTAAATTACCAAATGAGGCCTCATTTAGTGCGTTACAAGTGCTTGTACAAATCGTGGCCCGCGCTTTCGCTTCGAATATCATTATGAATAGTGAGTACTTATCACAGTTAACTGACGACCAGAATAATTCTTGCGATAGTGACTACGAGTTTGTTAGTCGCAATTCTTCACGTGAAAATAGTGATTGTGAGTTGGAAGGATATAAGAAAATTAAAAGCAAATCTAATGTGTGTACATCCCCTGCGTCATCGGTGCGAAGGCTTAGCAAACATTTTGATATAAATCATGATGAAAAATTAAAGCTCTGTCTTTCGCCGGAGAAAATTTCCCTTTTAACGAATTCGCCTAGACGAAGCTCTCCGCGTGAGCTGTATATTGAAAGTCAAGAGCAAAAGGCCAACAAGAGTCGTTGCGTGGTTCCGTCATTCACAATAGTGCCGATTAATTTGGGTTCGGGGAAAGACGATCGCCAAGCGAAGAATGATTCTTTGGTCAATTTGCCGGAAATCGTTTTGACATCTTTTGAGGTAGCAAGTGCTGCTAAAAAGAATTCTGCTGGTAGCAGCAGCTCCTTTCAATTTAAAACACCCAAGAGTGTTAGGTCTTCAAGTGGATGTATTCCGAAATCTATCCGAGGTTCTACTGTTCCTCCTAGACCTCCTATTATAGTGTATCAACAGGATGACCAGTCACTTTCTCCAGAGTCTACTCAGATGAGTGCTGATTCATCACTTTCTAATCGCAGCAGCGAAAATTCTAATGCCATGGCGACTTTTGAGGAGGAGAAACAACCCAATTCTGCACTGGAAGTTGCAACATTGATGCAACAACCTCAACAGCATTCAAAGAGCAATATCGATTGTGGTCAGTCAAGGTCAGTTTTGTGGTTCGGTCTGAATGGATTTGCGTATCCATCGCCGTTAATCTCTTAGTCGTTCTTGAACTTGAAAATCGATATAAAACGCAATATAGAAATAGCGGCATTAAGTAATTTTTGATATTGATTTTGATGTTTACACAGCACGGCGCAAATTATAGCAGTAAATAGAGAACCGATTCCTGATGAGCTGCAGTGTGGGATTTGTCATGATGCCTACAAGGATCCGAGGACATTGTTTTGTTTGCATTCGTTTTGTTTCCAATGCTTGGTTGATGAAAATTTCAAACAGGATTCCAGTATTCCATTTTGGTCGCAACCAAATCAAAAGGATTACGATTGGAAATGTAAGTTTTTTAAAGCATAGTTTACATATCAATACGTAGTTGAATCAGATTCAAATGAAGTGAAATGTCAATGAATTCCACAAACAAAAAAATAATATAGTTTCTTCATTTTAATTAAATATTTTTGTACTTCTTTTTAACTAAATTTATTAAATTTTGTCGATTTGTTTGTTTATGAGTTATAAACATGTTTTTGCAAAATGACAACATGGTAAACATTAAAACTAATTGAGGTTCCAGAATTAAATTTTTTCATTCAATGTCGATTTTTCGAATATGAATGTTCGCTAAATTAAGTCTATAGTAATTATGGGCAACTGAATTATAAGTGTTAAATTTATCTTCTAGTTCCTTAAATGTATGAGAAAAGTAACTTTTTGTGCTTTTTTACAAGCTGAATTGTTAAGTTTTTTATTTATTTTTTTTATTAATGTAAAAAGAGCTTGTTTTTTAGTTTGAGGGAAAAATAATATAAATATGTAAATGTACACATGGATTAACAAGTATAAATGTTTTTTTTATTTACTCAATAAACTGATTTTAAATCCTTGATTCACTGTGTACCATGTACACCCATGGTACACAGTAAATCACATTGAAAGGTTAAGTTCATATAATTTTTTCAATATCTCATAATTAAAAAGCTTTAAAATTTTTGTGATAACATTAAAGACTAAACATTGAAAAAGTTGTGGGAAAAAATTCAATGTCTAATATTAAAAATATGACATCTACAACGCAGGAAGTAAAAAGTGAGTGATACACTGTTGATCAATTTACCCTATGTTTCATGAAGCTCTTCTGTACAGAAAATATTAGAAAAGTACATGATTGTACCTTTCATGAGAAAACACCCTAAAATATTGTACATTCTGTAACTTTTGGGTTCTATCAAGATGTTCATGAACTCTTTTAGAACAACATTTGAATTACATATGTCAAAAAAAATGCACCAACCGTGATTGCATCTACATAATTTTGTGTATTTGTGTATTATTTTAAAACAATTTTTGCAGATAAAAGGTTTTTTTGTCGATCCCTGAAGTCACACTGGGGACTCACCCTGACATTTGTATATTTTTGAAATAGAAATTGAAAAATTGAAAAAGAATACGCAAATTTTATTGAAAGATATTAAATAGATACCTAAAGGGAACGTTTAAAGTTGTTTTAATTCATTTTTAAACCAAATTTTATATCAATTATTATTGAGCAACACAATTTACATCCCTCGGGTATTTTTCTGAAAAACGAAAAACAATTTTTTCTTACTATTCTTGGGGTTGTCAAGAAAACCTGGGTCAACTCTGGGGTAAAGTTCAAGGAACGAATCTATTAGCTCATTTTCTTTAAAAAAAAAGTACCTGTACATATAATGTACATATCGACGGTTAAAGTGCAGAACCTCGTAAGTAGTTTTTGCATGTTTTTTTCAGAAATCACAAAAAACACGCCAAACTCTAGTTGCGTTCGTTTAAGTTTACCCGGTTGACCCAGGTTTTGTTGACAACCCCAAGACTTGTCAAAAAATCTGTGTTTTTCGGTTTTCAAAAAAAAAACAAAGGTTTGTAGATACATTTATTGTTGAAAATAAAGCAAGAAACTAGAAGTTTTGTGGTCAATAATTAAAACATAAAATTTGTTTTAAAGTAGTTTTAAAAATGAATTAAAACAATTTCAAATGTTTACTTTTCTTATCTTTCTTATATTTATTATCTTTTAATTTCTGTTTCAAAAATAAACAATTACCTGCAGCAATTGAACCACAACTCGCCAACAGCAAAAAAAAACCTAGGTCTACTTCAGGGCGTAGTAGGTCCCAAAAAAATACAGAATTTAATTGTCAAGGTGAGTTCTGGTTGTTCAAAAAACGCTTTAGGGCCACCCCAAGGTGACTTCAGACCTCAACGAACAAACCTTTTGTAGTAAACTGTTTTTAATTCTGTATTTTTCCGTAAAATGTTCAGAACAACTTTGTTACTCTGAAATTGCCAAAATTCTGCTAATTTTTTGCATTAATAATATTTTTTTTTGAATTTTTCGACTTACGAGGTCCTACACTTTAACCGTAGATATGTACATATGTATGTAGATAATAAATTCTTGCTTCATTTTTATTCGCCACTCAATTACAATTTACATTGGCTTAATTGACATTTAAAGCAATTCACCTGACTCTTCAGTTTTTTGGTTAGCTTTGCGACCTTAAGGAGGGCTCAACTTTCATATAAAAGTGACGGTGTGCCATATTTCATAATTTTATTTCGCAGTGTGAAAAATGTGACATTTTCTTAAAGATGGTATTTTATCCATTTCTGTTTCCAAAAATAATTTATTTTTTATCCTTCTTAAATGCTTGAAAATAGATATTAAATAACCCAATTGCTACAATTTTTGGTCATTGAGAAAATAGCAGACTTTTGTGAATAACAAGAAAATTGATATTTTATCACGGAAAAGTTGATCAGTTTTTTTTAATAAATTGAATTTTATCAAAGATCAGTTTATAGTTGTTGGCAATCGTAATAGAGGTGTAAGATTTATATTTTTCATTTTGTTTTCGTAAGAATTATTTAAATATATATACCTATTTGTCTAAGTTCCATTTAAATTTTAAATTTCATTCAGGGAAAAACTTTATTAAATCTAGGATAAAGTTTTTTTTTTAAATCGAAACACATTCAAAAGGTTGAAAATATAGTTATCTTATTATTTATAGTAAGTAAAATAGCTATTTCCTAATTATTGTAATACTGATTATAGATAATACACTTTAATAATTTATTAGATATTATTTAACAATAACATACTTTTTTATTATTTGTTTTTTTTTTTTTAAAAGGGAAATCTTTAAAACTGGAAATTGGATAGAATCATTTTCTACTGGAATGTTTTTTTATGTTATTTTTTTTTAATTGATGAAATTTGTATAAATATATTTTGTTTAACAAATTGTATTATTTAATAATTCATAACAATTTGATTGTGATTGTTTTTTAGATTTTAAAAAGTTACCAACCCAATGAGCAGTAAGTTCTAAATATTTTCTCGGCGATCCGGGATTATAATCGAGAAAACCACTTCTGGGTAAAACTTCTTCAATTTGACTTCCATCTTGCCAGTTATTGTAACTGGCTATGTTGATAAAACCAATATGATTAATGATTGCAGTTCGCCAAGCAACTCCATAATACTATTAAAGAAATAAAAATTGCGTCGTTTAATCTAATCATGTTATTTAGTTTTTTTTCGAAAATTTTATAATTTTTTACCCTGCCATTACTGCGATGCCTCTGAATATCTCCATGACGGGGAAATTTATTACGTTCAGCAAAACCAGGACCAACAGTTGGCACGAATAACATTTTGTACGTCACTGCAAAGGATTTTAGATATGACCAATTTTTCCAAGTACTTGCAAATGTTGCACCATTACTTGGTACTTTACTATAGAATCCATCAAAACAAAGTCGACGCATTGTCTCTGCATGGCTTTTTAATCTGAAAATATAATAAAAATTGATTAATTATTAATAAAGAAATATATGGCTAACCCAACTCGCTAGCTATAAAAATAAAAAAAAGTTCAGAATTTCATACGATTGCTAAAAATATTGAAAAAATGTGACTGCGTTATTTACTATAAGTACTCAAACCCGCTTATATATATCAATAATAACGACTAAAAGTTAGATTGAATTGTAAAACGTAACGTGTTTCCAAATCACATTTCACTTCTAGCTAAACAATTTTACAGGTACCGCTTTAGTTGTTAACACATAAAAAATGGCGCCCAACAAAGCGATTTCTTGGTTTTAAACTCATACAAAACTTAACTGAACACTCAACGTGCTCCCAAAACACATTAAAACGACACAAGCTGTTACAATAATTCTCTTTGTACTTTCTACTTTGTTTTTTTTTTTTCGCCGACTTTATCCATTTTACACTTCGTTTACCCTTTGATATACAGCCGACTCTTTTGTTTCACAATTTAGCTATGAAGAAATCAAAGTGAGCACTCAACCTACATAATTGTTAAGTACATATACGAGATGAGTATTATTTTCAAACATTTAACACACAAACACGATATTCATATCAAATTTAAAACAAATAAAATTCGATACCAAAAATCAATAAACACACAATCTCACCTTATATGGCCTATAAATAACGCATCCAACACATCTCGAGCATTTTCCATTTGACTACTACAGAACACCTTATCAACCTCATTCAATTTGTACGCATTACTAACATATATCAAAGGCACATAAGAATTCTTTGTAATTGAAAGAACTCTATAAAAAGCTTCACAAGTTGAATACTTCCGAATAGTTTCTAGCTGACTTTTTAAAAAGTCCAAACTCTGATTGTTAGCCAAACCAACTTCAAAAGTTACCGTTAAGTTAAAGCTTGGTGCTGTATTAAGTATCAGCTGAATCAAATCTTCACTAAGTTTAGGACTCAATGTTAAAATCAGAACCCCAATGCCCGCGTTTTTTATATTTTCAAATTGTTTTCGCAGTACTCCCGTTGTGGGCTTATAAAGTCCCAATGCTGGATAAAAGGCTGTATTTAGGACTTTTGGTGTTTTTTGTGGTATCACAATCGTGTCATTTTCGTCGATTGTCTCCTTGACCAATTTGTGTGGTTTTCCTTTCTTATACCATGCCACCGGAGCTGTATAGAAGATGTGAACATTTGTCGTAACAGTGTCTAGTTTTGTGAATTCTTCATTATCTGTATCACTATCCCGGTCTCGATTTTGTGTAAGATATTTGATTTTGTCCTTGATAAGACGTGTTTTCACTTTGTGTTCATTATATTTTTCTGGAACAATAACAGGATGCTCTTCGTGTAATTCGGATTTTGTATCAAACACATCGATGAAACCAGCATCGATTATTTTCTCATGTTCATTATTCGAATTGAATAACACAATTGTGGCAACAATTAGTGCAATAACGGTAACGAGCAAAAGAATTTTTAATTTTCTACGATTTTTCACATATTTTTTTAAAAACATTGTTAACTGAGACCGAATGCGATATGAATTGAATGTTTGACATATCGCGTAATGAATTTTTAGTGTGTTATTGCGTAAGTGCGCATGTCGTAATAATATGGTAGAGAGGTATCTCTGCGGTAGAAGAAAGATGTTTATTAAAGGTCGTTTAAAGTTGTTCATATATAAATTTGATCTAAGTAGGCACCTACATATCTTCAGGCTCTGAGGAAAAACCCACCTATACGAAAGTATATACAATAGGCGTGTTTTATTGGAAAAGCTATCCGTTTTATAGTAAGATTTTACATGCATTACATATATAACATCGCCGCAGTAGTATTACTACCGATAAAAGCTAAAGTAGAATCCTACTGTGGATAGATTTTTGACGTTTTTTGAGTTTCGAATTGGATTTTGTTATAGTTTTGTTTTAGATGTTCGTACGATTGATAATTGAATTGTATATCGATAGATGTGTTCATGTGGAATGTCGCCATTAAACAAAATGACTTTAAGCATTTAACACTTTTAACTATAGTAACCTGACAGAAAACGATATATGTACAATGTACATTATGTATAAGTGTGTGTTCCTCTTTTACTTCTTTATGAAATTGGGAACAGAAAAACACTCTAAAAAAAACTACTCGGAACAGATAATTATTGAAGGCTTTTGGAGTAACAGCCACCCAATTCCGATAATGTGAATAAATTTCCGTGTAAACTTTCTATTCATGTTCAAAATATACTTGAATAAATTTGCCCATCTGTGTACGCGTTATCTGTCAATTTAAACCTCTCTACGGAATCGTAAAATTTTGTGTGCATTAGTGCACACGGAATTTTGTGTAAACATAGACAACTCGTGCTTGCGGAATTGGGAGCAGTAGTAAAAAAAAAAGAAAGAGTACTCCGCACGTTCAAGCGAAAACGACATTTATAGTGTAACGATGCGACAACCAAAGAATGTTCAAAGATTCGCATCGCGATGGTCGAACCTTTAAATCATAAATGCAATACGTGCCCTTAGCAATTTATTAAGGACACATTAATAATATGTAGTTTGATCAGGGGTGGTTAGTGTTTGCTAAGACAAAACTTGGCTGATGCATGAATTGAATGCGATGCGCGCTTTTTAACTGAAAGAGCCTGCAGACGAAGTTGATGAGACTGCTTAGCAGCAATCAATGGACATCAAGATATGTGTGTAATTTTTATATAAATCATTAATATGATGTCTTTTGAAAAGTAAAGTGCACATTTTAGAGTAGATACTAAATGGCCTTACCTATACATCTTTTTTTTACCTACGTTGCAAAGGATGCTTATATCGCTATCGGATTCTATTTCAGGTCGAGGAAATTAAACAGTATAGGGCGGTAGAGTAGTTATTTATATAAGATGTATATAGAGTTGACAAAAGGGCTAAATGGAGAAAGGCCGTATTCGAAAAAATGTTAAGTAGGTATAATGTGCAATTTAAAAACAACAATAGAAAAACAACGGGTGCTTGTGGTTTCGTCTTTTTCACTTCGCATTTTTGTTGTTTCGTTTTTCTTACAATTATTTTTGTTATTTCGTAATACCTTATTTTGTTTTTGTTTTATTTTGTTTTTCGATCATTTCGCCTTACAGTCATTTCGCATTTCTTTCTCTCTCTTTTTACTTGTTTTGCATTTTCGTTAAAAGTGCAAAGAGTTATTTTGATCAAGGTTATGTCACCAACGGTTTATTTCGCACTAGGTTTTAATTAAGCTATTGCTTTAGCTTGGGTTTAATTTTTCATCAGTGGCGATTGTAACAGTGCATTGTCATATCTGAAAATTTGAGCAAACAGCTGTTGACATAGGATATATAGGATACATTCAAAGTTGCACGCACCCAACCTCGCCCCTACCCCAAATCTAATAGTGCGCTCAAGCAGAAGGGGTCACAGCTGTTCATCGTAAACGATGGCGAAATAATTGAAATCGAACTAAACAAAAAACGAAATAATCGAAAAAGTAAACAATAAAAGGTGAAATGACCTTAAAACGAACTAAGTGAAAGACAAAATGATTTTTTTTCGAAACAAAAAAACCAAATAATTGAAAAACGTATTAATGAAAATCCTAAACAAACGAAATACGAAACGACTTAAACTAAACAACAAAAAAACGATATGAAAAAGACGAAATAAACCATATACCCAAAAACAACTTAGGTATTCATTTTTTCAAATTATGAAAGTTAGGTACTTACGAATTTCGTTGTGGACTTAAATTCAGTCTTAAGGATCACCCACACCAACGCAAATTTGTCGTGGCTATAAAAAAAAATATAATAACAACACGCACGGTTGTCAATAGGCATTTTTTATTATCAGAATTGATCTATATGGATCATCAAACAACATAATATGTACATAACAACATCAACAACAACAACACAATCACATGCACCTGCTCTTTATCGGGTTCACGTTTCATGATCCGAAAAGCTACTGATTCTCGCCACTGTGAGGTTGTTTTATCTTCGCAGGATGATCCATATGGATCAGGGGTCATAATAAAAAATGGCTAATGAAAACAACACGTTGTTACTATTATTTTCGTCGTCGCGGTCGCTGCGACAGATTTGTGTTGGTGTGGGGGATCCCATATAGTGATAAGATATCAATTATAGAGTGGTTGCTATGATGAAATTTCGACCCGCATGTCTGTTACCAGAAGTATTGTCATTGTTGCAGGTTTTTTTCCTACTTTCAAGCCTTTTGCTGTTCGCAAATATGAAGAATTAAGGTCAAAGCTTTCCTCGATCTTCGTATTATATTATACGTTATCCTTTTTTCAATACAAAAGTAGATAAATGAAATATATTGGTGTGAGTTAAATAAATAAATATTTCTGCCATATGCGTGTCAAAACACTTTTGAAATAGAGAGGGAGACACATTAGAAATCACAATTTTCATAGCTTTCTCTGTTTCGATAGTTAAGCCGCATTTTTATAGTCTCGCGCTTTGAATTTAATAGAATGTTCACAGAAGAAAGTTGAAGTTAATCCGAAACTGCTTTTAAACAGTTAAATCGGGTTCAATTTGAAGGTTTCAATTTTTTTTCAAGATGAGAGGTCCAAATATTTAAACCGTGGTTCAGTAATTTTAACTCATCACAAGCATTGGGTATACTATCACATATTTTAACCTTAGAACGTCGTTGTACCATGGATGAAATATATTTGAACACGTTTGTATAATTGGCCCTAACAAATATTGTTTTAACTCAGAGAATTAACTCCAGCACCGAAAAACTGGCCATAATGGGTTTCATCAGGTCGAGATGGTGGTATTGAATTTTAATTCCTGGAATAAAATTTCCGCTAATATAATTATACATAATTCATAAATGTAGTTCTGTTTTTGTTTTAGAGAATTAATATTTTGTTAAATATAATCAATACATTTTTTTAAGAATCTTCTTCTATAATAGCTAATAATTAATCTTTCCCATTTGTTTTTTCAGCAGCAACAAAATCAAGTTATAGCATTAAGTCCATGTCGGTAGAATCCTCTCCAGAGTTATCATATCGCAATGGTTCTTCAGCATCAACACGCCCTGAAAGTCGATCATCGTTTACAAGTTTTCGGAGTAAGAAAACAGCTGATAAAACAAAAAATAAAGTTGTAACAAAGAAAATTTAAAATTAGTCGTGGAGGAATTTTATTTTTTTTTTTTTATTTTGTTCATTTAGAATAAAAAAAAAGCTGACCTCGTACCATCTCCTCAAAATGAACGATCTCACATAATAATTTGTAAAGAATGTCAACAATCAACAGAAGTGCCAATTGGAGGTATTCGCCAATTACCACAAAATTTTGTACTTGTTCGAAAAATTGAAGCTTTTAAATTAAAAACCGGTAATGATGTTATTTCAAAAATTTGGTGCAGTTTATGCTATGTGGAAACAAGTGTAAGTTTGTTAACTGATAGAAATATTCACAGCACCCTTCATCAATGTAAAAAATAAAAGAAACAAATTGATGTTATTAAAATTTCACGAATAAAATTTATCAATTATTTCAATCGTCGCACTGTTATTTTACAGGCAACCTTTCATTGTATCACTTGCACTATAAACCTCTGCTCATTTTGTAAGGACGCCCATGAACGGCAGAGACATACTGCAAATCATAAGATAAAAAACATTATCGATCTTCGCAAGAGTCGAAATCTCAAAAAAGCCTTTTTAAATGATCCGAATTTCTCGATTAAATGTTCCATGCACCCTGGATTTGAAATGAAAGCTTTTTGTAGTTCCTGTCGACAGGTTTGCTTTTATTATTTTATCACTGCTAAATATTTGTATATCTTGAATTATTAAGGTTGCATGTCCTGACTGTTTGGTCCTATTGCACAAGGGCCACAAACATGAATCCATTACGAAGGCATTTGCAAACTATAGCAAAACCATTAAGGAATCAACTGATCAAGCACGACCGCTTTGTGACTATGCTCATCATTCGATTAGTCGTCTTAATGAGATTGCAAAGCGCGTAAACAACAAATGTGACACCACACAAGCTGATGTTGAGTCCTTTATGATGGCCTACACAGAAGCTATAGAGCTTCATGGAAGAACATTGATTCAACAAATTGGTAGAGCTAGAGAATCAAAAGTCCAAATGATCGTCGAACAGCAGTTGGATATGGGTACTTATGCGGAATTATGAAATAAGAATTATAACTTTTATTTGTTTTCTTATAATTTCAGAAAAAAGATCAACTGAAGCTATGAGCGCAATAAGATTTAGTGAAGATCTATTTGAGAGTGGAAACGAAGTTGAAATTTTGTCATTTGTAAATATACTACTAGGTCGGTTTGAGTTTTGTCAAAAGTTTAAACCACCAATTGATCCTAGGGTAAAAAGTATTTACGAAACAAATATTATGTGGTTTAATATGGATTTCAAAGATTTCAGATACTCTTCACTTTTTACCTGAAGTTCGAGCACCTGCGTCAAAAAATAGTAGAAATATTCCTATTTTCGGTATTATTACGACTCAAACAGTAGAACCGACATTATGTACATTGGAAACTGAAGGTAAATACTTTTTAAGATTTCATAAGTTGTCTTCAAATCAGACCCAGTAGTTTCAAAGTATGCACAGTAAAACGCGCTTAAGAAAAACCCGGTTAAGAGAAAAACCAACTACCTTTAAAACACTCCGCTTAAGCTAATATACTTGCTTAAGTGAAACATATTTTCAGTTAAATTTTATGTTTTTCAATGAAAATAACTCTCTTAAGTGAAAAAAATAAAAAAAATTAATCGAAGAGAACAAAAAATTTGATGAAGACACAACGAAAATGACATCTGAATTTTTTATATGTTACAAGCTTTTTTGTAATTTTTGAATCCGCTTAAGTGAAATTTTGTTCACTTATCCGGACTCCGCTTAAGCGAAGTTCGTTTAAGTGAAAAACCCGCTTAAGTGAAAGAAAGACTGTGACTTTTCACTGTTTCTCTTAAGCGGGTTTAACAGTACATAGTTATGTACATATGTGCATGGTCTGTTTGGTAACGTAAAATTTCTTGCTAATTTGCACAAAATTTCACAATTTGCTGTCAAAACCCATAGAAAAAAACTCAGTTTTTGGGAAATTTGTAGAAAAAAAAGTAACCAAACAGGCATATAATGTATTTTATAGAATATTTTTTCAACTTGCCAAGGTGCCGGTACAATTTTAAACAGTCCTAGTATAATGATTCTAAACCGAACCGGTACCTTGGGAATTTGGGAGGTTCTGTCCGCTGTGGCTTTTTTTAGAACAGTAAGGGTATTCATGCAACGTCTTAAACTTTACGATGTCGTAAAATCGTAAAGTTTCCGACACTCGTTTCATGAACGCCCCAAAAAACATTTTGCGTAAATAAGGTAAACGATATGGTAAACAAATCAGCTGTTCGTTAAATGTCAAACAGCTTAAAATATATAATTTAATTTTACCATTCGTAAAATTTGTCATCCGCATTTTAAAAATGCCCAAAGTAAACAAAAAAAGTATATTTATACAATTGTATGAACAAATTGCTTTCAATGATCTATTAATTCTTCAGTTATTTGGCAAAAATGATGAAGTATGTTTATTTCGTGATCAAAACATAAGTGCATGTGTGAATGCAGTTGTGTTTGTGTAACTCACACTATTTTGAAAAAAAAACTCATTTTTTCTCGATGTCCCCGTTCCTTTTTTTTTCTAAGGTTACAAGAGTTTACCATGTTTACCATGTTTACGATGTTTTCCATCTTCGTTTAACACACAAATTTATGTTAAGTTTAAGATTTGTTTGAAAAGATTTCCCATACAAATTTTGACAGTTCGTTTACGACGTCGTAAACTTTAAGACGTTTACGATGCTTTTCCGACGTCGCATGAATACCCTTAGTATTTGAAGTGTTGACTTTGATGGCATCAATATTTATTCACGCGGTTGTTTATTCGTTGGGTTAAATTAAAGATAACCTTAAAGGAAGATTAACCGCGATATTATTCACTCGTTTAATCCAGAATAAAACTTAAACCCAGATGTAAATTAATTGAATTTAAATTACTTTACTTCCGGCTTTAATTTTTCATCTGGAGTAATCGAGTGATTACTCTAACTGGCCTAAGGGCCAGTTTGTATACAGTTAATCATCTTTAATCAAGGATTATTTGAAAATCATCGAATGCACACCGGTAACCAAAAATTTTTATAACGAAATCCATAGTTTGAGTTCCTAATCATGGAAGTTGCTAATAAGCCGATTTTAGTTGATTAGTGAAAAAAAACACCATGGTTATCAAAAAAAATTTTTAGAAAACTTCATAAAATTGTTGGGAAAAAGTTTTAAGGTTTTTTGTTACTCAAAATTATACGGTTTTCACACCGAACCAAAATCTCTGATTTCGGCAACAAGATCGTTCACATCACACATGAACTAGATTTTGTTTGAGATTTCAAACAAATTTCAGTGCTGATAGGAACTCAAAAAAAAATTCACAAAAGTAGTACACACATTTCCTTTTTTTCTCTCGCTTTCTGTTGAAAATATGCGCAAAACGGAATGAATTCCCACTATCTCATCTCAGTACACTACACTCAATAAATGTAATGAACTCTCTTTTCATCATCTCTTTTTTTATGACTGAACTGTTATACTGAAGAGAAAATTGAGTAATCAAGTGTGTTTGTTTCAGTTTCACACCATTCCAAGAAGTTTTTGAGGAGACTTCGCAGTAATCTACTAGATTTAAATTTGAAAATGTATATATATCTTGTTGATTTTGATGAGATTTGGTGATTTTTGCTCGAAATCTAGATTTTGATTCGGTGTGTAAAGGCTATTACGTTATAGGTTAGGTTACGTGGTTGTCAAGCTAAAGACCAGTTTGTTTACAGTGCGAGATTACCGAGTTATTTTCGTGAGTTACCTCAAAAACTGGGATTAACTCGCACTGAGAAATAATGTTCTTAAACTTTGTTTGTGGTTATGCTTTCAGGTTACACCCAGCTTCGGGTACATCGTAAAGTTGAAATGGTTATTCTTAGTAGAGATGCCGATGGGATGCCATTGTGCCACGGAGGTTTGAAACTTGGTGTTCAACTTAAGTACAAGGAAATGTCTTCGAAATTCTTACCCGTTGAGGTACTATTAAATTAAAAGAAACCGAAATTAAACCGAAAATTTGCACAGCTTTAAAAATTCTATTTTTTTAATTAAAGGTAAACGATCGTCGAGATGGCAGTTATGGAATTAATTTTGTTCCAGATTCTCAAGGAACCATGGTTTTGACAATAACTATAAACGACAAGAATATTAAAGTAAAGGAAAAATTATATACATAACTTTTATGGAATTTTTAAATAAATGAAAATTGTTGTTCCTATATATATATTATAAGGGAAGCCCATTTACATTTTCTGCAAGGACTGTGCGACCTCATACTGGAATTTATCATTGTTGTGCGTTTTGCTCGAGCAAAGGATCAAAACAGGCATCGTGTTCTTGCGATGGACGTATGCCAGGCTATAATGGTTGTGGACATGGACATAATGGACATCCAGGCAGAAGACATTGGTCATGTTGTGGTAATATTTTGGAAAATTCTGAATGTACTGCAGCAAATAAATTATTAAATCCTTAAAAGGTTGGGTCAAAAGTCAATTGATATATTATGTATTGTTTGACAATAAAATTTAAGAATAAAAGACTATGCTATGACTAGGACTTTTAGTTTAAAAATTATATAGTTACTGAATTCAAGCTTACATAATATGTACATTGTACATAGGGTAAGTATATACCATAGTATCCGGCCAGTGAATATAATCTTTTCAGTTTGACAATAAACGCTCAGTAATAAGAATTTCCAACAATATAGAGCTGATTTCTTAAAAAAATAACATGTAGGTACATATTACATAATTTTAAAAATTCTTTAACATTTAAAAAGAAATTGTGTCATATACCAATTAATAAAATAATCGAACTATCCTCGCACATAATTTTTTTTCAATGTGGAAAACAATAATCTTTATTTAATCTTATAAAATACAAAAAAACATTTTCATGTTATTACAAAACCAATATCTTGTTTTTTTTTTTGCCCAAACTTTATGCTCTTCCTAAAACACACAAGGATGGAAAGAAAATGCGTCCGATTGTTTCCAATGTAAATGCACCATCATATAAAATAGCGAAGTGGTTGGTAAAAGAATTAAAACAATTACCACAGTTAGAAAGCTTATCGATTAAAAACTCTTTTGAATTTGTGGAAAAAATACGTGGTCTAGAGGTTAATCCTGATGAAAAATTAGTTAACTTTGACGTATGCTCGTTATTTCCAAGTATTCCAGTCGATAAAGTGTTAGATGTGCTGAAAAATCATCTTGATAATATCGATTGTGAACCTGACAAAAAGCTTATTTACTTGGAAACGGCAAAACTCTGTATGAAACAAATCTTTTTTCAGTTCCGACAAAAAATTTATAAAGTGGAGCTAGGAACAAACATGGGAAACCCGCTGAGTCCACTAATAGCTGAATTGTTTATGGCAAATTTTGAAATGGTTTTAAAACGAAAAAATCTGCTTCCGCGGTTCTGGGTACGTTATGTGGATGACGTTTGTGCAATTGTTAAAACGGAAAAAGTTCTTGAGACTTTAAATGTTTTGAATGGCGAATTCGAATCCATAAATTTTACGTGCGCACTTGAACATAATGGAAGATTACCATTTTTGGATCTTGAATTGCAGCGTGAAGGTAACTTAATTGAAATAGGGGTGTACCATAAGCCTACTAGCACAATGCGTACAATCACCTACGATTCGTATTGCCCGATTCAGCATAAAATGGCAGCGTATCATTCAATGGTCCACAGATTATGCCGTTTACCACTTTCGGTTTCAAATTATAAAAAAGAGTATGAGCGCATAAAAGAAATTGCTCGAATTAACGGCTATAATACAGAAATTGTTTTGTAGACTCATTAATAAGCATTCTAAAAAAGTGAGAAATTGGAAATATACCACCCTTTTCTCACAGTGTTTATCCAACAAAGAAAAGAACCAACGCGTATCCATGAATTTTTCTCCAAAAATTACTAATAAATTGAACGAACATAATCTAGAAATAGTTTACAGAAGTGATAAAAAATTAAGCAATTTATTGGGTTCGGCAAAAGATAAAATCGATAAATTGGAAAAATCGGGAATTTATGCAATTCAGTGCAACGAGTGTAACAAAGTTTATTATGGACAAACAAAACGTAGCATAGGAGAACGTTATAAAGAGCACATACAATGTATAAAACTTAATCAACCCAATAGGTCTGCTGTAGCTCATCATGCTATTGTTGACGGGCATGAAATTGTGAGCGCAAAGAAAGAAAATATAAAGCTTTTAATGCAGGTGAACGATGCTCGTCGACTTGATGCGTATGAAGCTTACTATATACATAAAGACAATGATGCACTGAATTTGGACAACGGCAACGTTAATTCTAATTTGTTCAACTGCATACCTAAGTAGCCGTCGCTTTTTGTTGTTAGTCAAATTTGCAAGCAGTTATGTCTTATGCCTTCAAATCAAAAGCTGACTTCCCACTGCAGTCGTGAATGCTGATGATGTGACGCTGGTCGTAAAATGAGGTTGTGGATTAATAAAAAAGCTGAAGCCTGAAATATATCATCGTCTTTGAACATATAAATTTTGATGAGGTTATAATTTAAATTAATTGTTTGCATTGTTTCTTATTATCTTATGTGAAAACGAAAAAAAATACCTCCTGAGTTTTGCGACTTAAAGCGACCGCTGTATGCAAAAATTCGACATATGCGAGCAGATATGGGTACGATACAATCGTCGTTCATGATCTGTACCACAGCTTCGAGTTAAAAAAAAAAAGTGTTATTTTAAATCGAATAGCAAGACCCTGTTTAGATTGGGAAGATTGAGTCCGGACTATGGTGAGTGCCATCGTGTTTACATTTGAAACTTTGAGTTGCCTCAAAATACATTCAAAGACGCTGTTTAGATTGGGAAGATTGAGGCCGGTATCACGGCAGTTCGTAGGCAAGAGAAGTGTAGGGTGAGTAATCTCGTGAGGCACGAAGAAAACATAAAAACCGGACTCATGAGTCTACTTTGTTGTTGTTTCAATGTGTGAAATGTTGAAATTGTTATTGTTTAACGTATTGCACACTTTCCCACGAAACTGAACGAAACTTCATGTCGCGACAAAGTTGGTTTGATTATCAACTTTGTAGTATAGTGCCGCGCCGTGAAGTGCAGTTGTTCCTCATATAATTTCCTACCAATAAGTCGTGAAGTTCACTTCCGCTGAAATGCAGTTCCGCCGAATGCGGTCTTCCTACATAAGCTAAGTACAGACGATTGTCAGATCTTAGTCCCCTTTCACACGAGGAAATTGTGTTTCCAGCAACTTTCAGTTTTTTGGGTGAGAAAGGCACCAAGTAAGAGGATTGAACGATCTACAATTGGTGGCAATTGAAAATTAAAAGAAAACGTCAAAAAATCTTCAGCAACTTGTTTCCTCGTTTGAAAGGGGACTTACAATATTAACCTTGCTCGTTTACTCCCCAAACCTACCCATTTCTACCATTTTTAGCCCGAAATACGGTTAAAGTTCTTATAAAAAAAATGAATCTGGTACAATCTGGCAGTTTCGGGCAAGTACGCGAACAGACCTATTGTCAGATCTGTCAGTAAAAAAAAATTGTTCCAAATGTCTTTGTCTGAACACACAATTTTGTCTGACAATATTGTCAGAAACGTCATTGTCAGACGACAATCTGACAAAAAATTGTCAGGTATCTTACAATCTTACTTAGCTTTAGTATGCCGTAACAACCGTGCAACTGTTGTAGTCCCCTTTTCCACGATTGAACTTTCTGCATGAAACTTTTTCGCTTGTAGACAAGAAGGGTAGGAAAGTGAGGGGGATAGTCAAACACCGCCGGGCTACGATTTGAAGAAACTTTTTTGACGTTTCCTTTCGTCAAACCTAAAATAATATTGAACAACGAGAAACAAGTGTTCCATCGTGGAAAAGGTCGAAGGAATTTTAAGAAAAATCATCAAAAGTTTCATGCAAAAAATTCCATCGTGGAAAAGGGGACGAATGGTGTGTATGCGAAACTTCAAATGCGTCGGCTTATGTAAGTCCCCTTTCACACGAGGAAACTGAGTTTCTAGCTACTTTCAGTTTTTGGGTGAGAAGGGCACCAAGTAAGAGGATTGAACGGTCTACGATTGGTGGGAATTGAAAATTAAAAGAAAACGACTAAGAGGGTGCATCTTTGTGTAAACGAATCCTATATAAAAACAATTTACTGAGGAAATTAAACACCCTTGGAAACCGGAAAAACAAAACACAATTTAGCTCAAAGTTAAGAAAACTGCGCTGAATCAGCTGTTGACTTATTACATATTTGACGTTTCTACAAAATTTCTCAAAAGTCAACTTCTGAAAATTTGTTCATCTTCATAGATAGTTTTTTGTGAAATATTTAAAACAAAAAAATGGTAAATAGAATTTATATATAGTTAATATACTCAGATAAATTAATTTCTAATTAACTTATCTAGCATGGTAGACTAAAAGTACGCACATCGGCTGAAGAGGCCGCTCGGAAAAAGAAAGAACAAGAACTCAAAGTCAAAGCTTATCGGGCTGGAATGACAAAGATTCAAGCAAAAAGATCTAACAACGAGCTAGACGATGAAATGTTAACTATTTGTGGCCAGATATTGGCAAGAAATCCAGATGTCTATACTTTGTGGAATATTCGTAAAGAATGTATTCTTAAATTAAGCGAAAACCTTGATGAAGAGTGAGTCATTAACCATTTTCTTTAAAGAGGGAGGGTTTATATATGTTTTAATTGTTCAGAGCTAAGCAGGCTGTATTCGATAAAGATCTAGGCTTCGCCGAACAATGCCTTCTTGCTAATCCAAAGTCTTATGGCGCATGGCACCATCGATGCTGGATTTTGGAAAACTGTCCCAAACCAAATATGGACAGGGAAGTTGCTTTGTGCAATAAATACTTAAAGCTAGATGAAAGGAATTGTTAGTATATACTTATTTTCATTAATACAAAAGCAATTTCATGTTAGGTTTTGTGATTGAATCTTTTTAGTTCACACCTGGGATTATCGTCGTTTTGTAGTTGACAAAGCCGGTGTTGAACCCGCCAAGGAGCTAGACTTTTGCACAGAGAAGATTCGCAATAACTTTTCCAACTATTCATCCTGGCACTATCGTAGCAATCTTCTTCCTATCATTCATCCGCACGAGACTGACCCGTTGAGGCCTATTTCTGAGGAAAAACTTAAGCACGAACTCGAGATGGTACTAACAGCTGCATTTACTGATCCAAATGACAGCAGTGCATGGTTCTATCAACGTTGGCTCTTAGGTGAGTTATGATTATGGGACACAAAACCAAAGCCACAACAGATTGCCTGAAAGAATCAAATTTCATGAAGTCATTGAATATGTGGTGGTATTCAGAATTGACAAAAGATTCACGAAAAGAGAGCAATGGAATACATTATATATTATATTATTGGAAGACACTATGCATAAAATTAACCCAATATAATATACAACGTTATTTTTTAACTTTTAAGTCGGTCGTAAAAAATACGTTTTTAGTGCATAGAATATGTCAACACTATTATAAGGTGTTTTGCTTTACTTTAAAACTCTGTGCATTTGTGTGAATTTCTACGTCATTTTATTTTTTTATATGAACTTTGACAGAGTTTGGTGTAGAAATTCACAGAAATGCACAGAGTTTCAAAGTAAAGGAACTAGGCTGTAGATTCTTTATTAAAATTCCAACAAATTTTTTTTCAGGTTATTCTCGTCCTGAAATGGACATTGCTGCATTTCGCATCAACAAAAACCAAGCTGTGATCGCTTTTACCAAACCCATCACTTCAAGTGATTTTCAAATTCAAATAACACCGGATCTCCAAGTGTCTTTGGAATGGAGATGTGCAAATGAGTCTTTAGCTGATAGCACCTGGTTTGTTGAAGGCGACTTTTCAATTAGTGAAACAGAAGCAAACATGTCTATAAAATGCATTCTAGAGGGCAAACAATGTTTGTTGGATTTAAAACGCTGCTCCGATGGACTCTTTGCTATTAAATGTCCTAGATTCGAATATGAATTTGGTGCTGCGGTTATTGATGAATTAAAAAATCAACTTGATTCATGTGCTCAATTATTAGAACTTGAACCAGATAGCAAATGTAAGTGTATTTAGAATAACTTTTGAAAAAAAAAATATATTTTGTTATGGATCATTGGTTTAATTCTAGGGACACTTTTAACGACAGCACTGCTTATGAGAGCCATTGATCGCACAAAGTTCCATGAAAAATCAATAGAGTATTTAACAAAATTACAAACTATCGATAGTATGCGAAAGGGATACTACGAAGATTTAGCATCCAAATGGAATACCGAGAAGTGTCTTGAAGAGTGGCAAATCTCAACGAAAATTCCCAACGAAATTGATTTAAAAAATCTAAGCCTTACATCGATTTACTATGATCAATATTTAAGTATAGCTGATGTTATCGATTTGAGTGGGAATTGCCTATCAGATCGGTCCATTCCAAAACTAAGTGCTTTCCGGTTTGCGAAGGTAAATATTTGTTTTTTTTTTCTTCTTATCAAAAAGGAATAAAATTGTTGCTTTTTTTTTTAGAAAATTTCCTTGGAGGGAAATGAGTTCTCCACGATTAAAAACATTCCCGCTCTTAAGTATTTGACTGAATTTTCATTGTAGAATAATTAAGATCTTATAAGAAAGAACTCCGTAGCGATGTGTGGCAGGGAACTCTAAACAAATACATATTTAAATAATTGAATTTCGACTGTGGGCTACTTCAACTACATACATACATACATTCATTCATTAATAGTTTGTATTTTACATAAAATATACACAAATAAAAACAAAGTTTTGCAAGTTAATTATAGTTATTTCGGGGATATTAATTTTTTTATTTGAAAAATAAAACTTAGATGGAAGAATCATCACTTGAATAAATTTGATTAAGTCCCGGCAAGTGTGACAGTATTGATACATATTATATAGCCACGCATAATATGTAAAAATAAAAAATGTCTGTCTGTCTGGTCTGTTGCCGATCTTCCAACCTCTCCCCCTTTGATACGAACTACGAATTGTAGTCTATTAAAATAAGGTATGGAGAAAAATGGAGGCGGAACAAGACAGCATACTTGAAGGCGCTTAGAAAAATGCTGATGCTCCAAATGCATTTGATAAACAAACGATACACATCTCGACCTGTGACGTCAGTGGTCTAAAGTAGTGGAATGCGTAGTGCATACGACTTCTAAGACTGAGCAAATCTGATATGCGTGGGTTCGAATCTCATGGTGTGCAGAAAGTTTTTCATAATAAAATTGGATTAAAGCTCAGCACCACTAATAAGGAGACTGATGATAGGGCTTGGCACCCCTTGAAATAGCTATATCTCCAGCCAAATAATTAATTAAAACGAATTATAAATTAATTCGTTTACCATTGGTGGTAGCACCTTTAAGTTGTTGTTGTTGTTCAGAAATTCAATGAAATTGACGGAATAAAGAATGGACAAGTCTAATAAACTGACATTCAAGTATGAATAATACAATAAATAATAATAAAAAATGTAAATTTTTTCAATAATTTCAAAAATCTAATCGACTGATGCAATCGACACTTTGGAACAATAGTATCTGGGGTATTGGTTTTGCAGCAACATAATCTACTGCTGATCTGAAATCGAAAATCTTTAAATACGATTTTAAAGAAATAATGATTGTTGACTTTTTTTTACATTCCCTTAAAATGAATTAAGGTATGGAAATACACATTAGATAAAAAGATATAAATCGTTCCAAACAACGAATTTCTTTAGAATAAAGCAAATATCGCGGTGAAATTGTTTTAGGGGAGGAAGCCCTAATACTCCCGACTATTTTCCCCATCTCGAAAACTGACGTAACTGCTTTTTTAATATCTTAGAAAAATGTATATTTTAGCTAGTTTTTCTTTCATCCTTCAATCAATCATTATCTAAAAAGCGATCCAACGTTTTCGTTTGTGCGAAAAACTTACATAAAGATGTGAAGCAAATCTTTCACAGAAACGAAAACGTTTGATCGCTTTTCCATGTAGAATCTCACCCCAGATTCTTTAAATGCAAAAGAAACTTTGCATACACCCAACCTCGCACCTACCCCAAATCCTAGTGTGCCCAAGCAGGGGTTCCAGGGGGCAGCATGCCCCCATACATACCGCACTGTTTATACGCCGTAATGCTGGGTGTAAGCAAGCAAAAAAAACATAGAAGTGAGAAGCACTTAATTTCGCGTACGCGGTGTCGGGTCTTTAGACAGACTCAAAAATAAATGTACCAAATTTTGACATGAAATAAGAGCCAATGATATGAAATGTCTAAGCATTCACTGTTCTTGCAATTTGATGGCATATATTTTACTCTTTATAAATCTATCGGTGAATAAGTAAGAAATTGATGGGAAAAATTCTGTAATCTATCAATTTGTTCATGGGTTGTGTTATGTTAAGGTACATCATCGCATATCTCCTCGACCACGTCTGAATTTTGTTAAAGACTGGAATAGAACCGGCATTTTGCAGACTGCTACCTTTATCTAACACCATTTTAGTTAATGGCAAGATATCAAATAATCAAGTTAATTTGCAAAACTTCATTCAAGTGCCGTTTTAGCTTTCAACTATAGAAAGTAACAAAAGTTGCCCAATGTCAACTCGTCTTCGAACCCCCAAACCACAAGAACTTTAATAACACACTGACCCTGTCCACTAACAAATATTTTTGTTCATGTTTCTATAAAGAAAGGATTTCCCATTGATGCAAGGGTTTATCATAAAGATTAAAAAAATACAGATTCTTTCAATTTCCAATCAATTTGAATAAACAAAAATCATCAGAACACACTGTTAACATGATATCAGCCAAGAATACTAAGTAGAACATTCTCTGGATACAAACATCGAAAACCTTTTCCTTTTCCAAACATTGGTCAGTCCGTCCTCGGTATCAATTCACATAGAAACACAATTCACTTAAAAATTCTTTTTAAAAAAAATTTATTTTTTTCACATTTCTGTCTGGTGAGAACAGTTCCAGGCAACACTCTTCCATTGAAACATATTAATCCTAGTAAAACCTTAACAAGTGAACAGTTTATTGTTCCTTGGTTTCACGAAGACGCCTCACAGCAGATCTGACAGAAGCAGCAGCTGTTGTAGAGTACACCCAAGCACCACCAGCCACAACACGCTTGCAACGCTTGCATGACCAGATGCCAACGCAGGCACGCTTCATAGCATCCTAGAAAACAAAAAGAAAACATTCCTCTCAATTTCGACCATTTGTTCATATTGGTGAATTTTCGCAAAACTTACCTTGCCACAGAAAGTGCAGGTATATTTGGAATGCTGGGTGATTTCCATTTTCTTCACCATTTTACGTAGGGAAGCACCATAACGGGTACCATATTTACCTACGATTCCAACCTTCTTTGTACGCTTGGCCTGTTAAATAAATAAAAAAAACAGTCTCATTAAATTTGTTCATCAGTTTGATAAATTCACTTTGATAAACTATCACAAAAAATTAAAGTTAAAAATCTTCTTCTATATTATTTGTCAATAGTTTGGAAATATTATAATTTCATTTAATTAACGTAAAAATTGCAGATTATTATACTATTTTTCGATTTATTTTTTCGTACCATTTTTTAGCTGTTGTTCTGTCAAAATTTGAACCGGAAAGAGAGGACGGATAGTGTGAAGTTAGTTGTGAGTCAAAAATTCTGAAAAATCTCGTAGTTATATAGAACTACATCGCAATAGATGTCGCTGGCAGCCAAAAAAAGCGTTCATAAATAAATTATTTCAATAAAGCTGGAAACAGATTAAATGCATCAACACAACCGCATGGCGCGCGAAGATGGGCGAACGGAACTGATTATTGAATTGAAATGACCAATTAATTTTTTGAATAGAATTTCATCCATGTTTTTATAAACGATGTACGAACGGGCACTCATAGACACATCTATGGTTTTGACATACTTCTTCACATACACAGTAGTGTGTGGTCAACCAAGCTACTTATGCCCAGTTGTACAATAGTGGTTCAGCCTCGGTTCAAGATTTTAACTCACCGATTTCGGCGGATTAACTAACGTTCAACGTTGGTTCAAATATGTAATTGGTTATTATCACACACTTGAACAGTAAACCACTGTTGAAACTCAATTAATCCGCCGAAATCGGTGGATAAAATCGTCAAAAAAATCTCCGGCAACTGGATTCCTCGTGTGAAAGGGGACTTGGTATGTAGTTGTTAGAAAAAAAACACTGGTTAAAATGTTGGCAATTGTGTTGCTAGAGAGACTTTTTTTTAATTTTGTTTAGTAAACAAAAAAGTTTTCCCTATTTTGATTTTAATTTTTGAAGTTCAAAGATATTCGAAGTTGAACATTTTTGTTCTTTTTTTTTAATTCCTCCGTTGAAAGAAGAAATTGGCAAATCATATAGCCAGTTCACGTTTCTGAGATCTCACTGAGCAAACATCTGTCAGCTCCACTGAGGAGAAGGAGAAACCTGAACAAAATTTCTCTTTTAGAAGTCAAAAGCACTCTCCATCTCGTTTTTATAAATTGATCAACTGCGACAAAAAATAATTGAGCAAACGAATCCAAAAAATTTCAGTCTCAGCTTTTTGACAGCAAAAGTGAGGAATCTCACTGAGGAATTACGTTCAGATTTCTGAGATTGCTGAGATCTCTGAGATCTCAGATATCTCAAGAAACCTGAACTGGCTAATAGAAATCTTTTTAAAGCATCTTCTATATTAAATGATTTTTCTATTTATAAAATTTACTCCATTAGATCTACGCTATGCCAACATCAAATTTCTCATGGAAAAACGAAAAATTCATCTATAAATGTGATGGGAATTCGTCAAATATTTCCGAGAAATTGCTGAATCTTTATGTAAAAGGCAAATTTTTCGATACCATTATATATGCAGGAAGCAATTCAATTAAAATTCAAGCTCATTCAATTGTCTTATCAGCTCTAAGTGAGTATTTTTCAGAAATATTCCGTAATGACCAAACAGTTTCAAAGAGCCATACAATCAAAGTTCAAACTCAATAAAATCGAAGCTTCGTCTTTAAAATTGATCATAGATTTCATGTACTCAGGTTGCATTGAGTTTAGTCTTGAGAGAATGGACGGAGAATGGCTTTAAAACGAACAGCATTCGTTTTAAAGCTGCAAGACCTATTTAATGCTTGCTATGATTTCATTGACAAATACACTACTGTCCAAAACTGTTTAAATTGGTTTCGATTAGCCAGTGAATTTAAGTTACCTACACTGCAAAGGAATTCCTTGGCCTATGCTTATTCTCACTTTCAAGAAGTAACAAGGGAAAATAATGTCTTGCTGCTTAACCAAGCCGAGTTAAAGGATTTTCTATTCAACCAAAATCCCCATGTAGACTTTGAGGAGCTGGTCCTTGTGTGTTTAATCGCCTGGATTAAATATGACAGTGTTAACCGAAAATACCTAACTTTCGAGCTTCTGTCAATGGTTCGTTATCAATTTCTCTCACCGGAAGTTATTATTGAAAACAAAAATTTAATTCGTAAGGCTTTTGGTTACGAATTCGTTTGCGAATGGCTTCAGTTTCATTTGTCGCCAGAACTGAAAATTCTTAACCATCATCGGAATCCAAATGGGTGCGAGTTTCTAATCTTGCAATGATTTATCACGAAAATGAATACACAACTGTTATTAGGACTTATAACCGAGAAAAGGATTCCATGGGCCAGCAAAAAACACACGAGACTTCCTTGGAAAAAAGAAAAGTTATATAACACGATTGTGATTGGAAGAAAGCTGTATGTGGTTGGAGAATGCATCGATGGTGAAACTACAAACATCGTTGATTGCATTTAGACCTGAGCGACTTCAAGTGGACTGCTATGCCGACAATGCGCAAAGCCCGCGGTAACAGTCAGTTGGCAAATTTAAATGGAAATTTGTGCGTCTTTGGAGGTTATTGCAATGGTGATTTTGTGGATTCGGGGGAGATATATAAATGCTTAACACGCGAATGGTATGATTTCGAACTGTTTTATAGCCCAAGTAAAGATTGCAATGTTAAAATTTCTTTAATAATGAATGGACTTGTAAAGTTTTAGATAAGAAGCAATTAAGAAAATTCAGTTTAGCAGGGATTGGTGATTATTTCTACATTATTGGAGGCAAGAAAGGTGTTGACCATGTGAACACTGTCATGCGCTATGATGTATCCAGCAATAGATTGAGTGATGTGGCAGCTTTGACAAAAGCTCGCTCATCCGTGAATGCTCATGTTTTTCGAAATAAAATTATAATTTGTGGAGGATTTCCTTATTGGAAGTTAATCGAAGAGTATAATCCTGACATTGATACATGGAAAGATTTGAATCTTTTATCCATGAATAAATATTACGATATGGTTCTTTGTTCTCTTCCGCCTTGGATTAAATAATAATTTTTTGAAACTAAATGGATTGCTGGATCAATACATAAATTAAGAGGAAAGACAGGTGTTATAAATTTTAATTATTGCATTATTTTAATATTGTTTGAATTTTTAAATGCAAATTCAATATCAATAAAATAAGAAAAGACATTTTTTCTTCAAATAGTTAAAGCATTCCCGTTTAATCAATAAATATATTAATAATAAAATGAACTCAGTAAGAAAAATTAAATATTTTATTTTTAAATTAAGTTTAATATGAAGTTTATTTATAATCAAATAGAAAAAAAAACTAATATACCTACTGAATCTTGTTTGCTACTAGGTGTGTTCCTTTACTTTAAAACTCTGCATTTGTGTGAATTTCAACGTCATTTTATTTTTTTTATATGAACTTTGACAGAGTTTCAAAGTAAAGGAACTAGGCTACTGAATTGTATAATTTTTTTTAAAGAAATACAAATATTTTGTTTTAATACTTTCATCTGGATATAACCTGCATTACGAAACGAACGGTAGACCAAAATGACATTGAATCAGTATATAATTGAAAAATTATTTACGCTATGGCTTACAACTTATAACGCCCAATCATTGGAAAATTAACTCAATACAAATTTTTAAGACAACGGTATAAAAATACCAGGTTATATAGTACACCTTGCCAAAATAAAAGCCCTATGTTTATGAAGAAAACAAATTGGAATCGGGAAAATATTACTTTTCATAATAAGAAAATGGTTCCTTATTTCAGGAATTATTGTTAACTTTGAGCTGAATGTTTACCATTGTTTACTCTTTTAAATTTGAATTTCAAAAAATACTCTTGTTAGATTACAAATTCAATTACTTACTGCCATATTATTAAGTCGATACATCCTTTGAAACTATAGTTCTACATCTATAAAAACTCAATTTCGAAAAATGGAGTTATGCTGTTTTGACCAGACTCCAAAGATTTTATAGTAGGTTTTAACATTTATATGGTCAGTTTATTTTCCTGGGTCCAGAACGATCTGGATGAAGAAAATATTTTCGAGTTGTCCAGTTGAACTCCGTTGCCCTAATTTGAGAGGCTCAAAGAATGTGAAAATTTTGATACATGAAGTTTCCCAGTTCAAAATTATTAAGTACTTGAAGAGCTTTGGGATTGTGTTATTGGCACTAAAAAATATGTTCAGAAAATTAAAAAGGCGAAGGCGAAAATAACTCTTTTGGTAGATCCTATATACTACTGTTATAAACGAATATACACAAAAGATGGGAATCGGCTACTAGGAGACATTCTCTTCAGTTGTTCGATACAGCACTATTCTTTATCTTATATCCTTAGCAGTCAAATATGATTTAGATATCGATCAGAAAGATGCATTAACTGCATTCCTTCAAGGAGATATAAAAGAAATATATATGCAACAACCCGAAGGATTCCACAAAGGTTCAAAAGTTTGTAAATTGCATAAATCAATTTATGGTCTGAAGCAAGCAACTCGAATTTCGAATCAGAAGCAGAATGCTGGTTTCAAGGGAAACAGGGGGGTGATTCCGTAACTCGATTATCGTCAGACGATATCGTTTGAGAGATAGTGATATCCTTATTAGCTTCACGTAAGTCGATAATCGTCGAAACGCTATCGTTTGGACGATTACTAAATTGGTATCGTCTTGAATTAATTTTGAAGTTTTTAGGTACTGTTGAACGATTGATGGCGAGTTGTACAATAGTGGTTCAGCCTCGGTTCAAGATTTTAACTCACCGATTTCGGCGGATTAACTAAAGTTCAACGCTGGTTCAAGTATGTAATTGGTTATTATCACATACTTGAACCCTAAACCTATGTTGAGTCGTAATTAATCCACAGAAATCGGTGGATCAAAACTGCTGAACCACAGTTTAAATATTTGTAAAACCGACCCTGAGTTTCCATTGGAAATTGACATTTTGTATTGTTATCTGTTGGAAAAATGAAAGGCATGGGGCAGATATTCGCATGGTCAGCCCGTGATGAAACTTACCAATTCAATTATTATGTTATTTATTATATTTATTAAAGGGAATAATAAAATTTGGGACAATGAGTTTAAAGAGGAATTGTATTCTGCATGCCGCAATATTCTTGAGCTTGAGGACGAATTCATAAAGCTTGCCTTTGATTTAGGAGATGTTGAAGGACTATCCGCCATTGACCGTAGAAGAAGTACGGAATTACATACGCTACGTAGCAAACAGACGGTTAATGTAATTAGGTCTTGAGATGACTGCCCTATTAGGTATTTGAAATTATATTAAATTGTAAAAATATAACGAAAATACAACTTACATTTTAAAATGATTTCCCTTTGTCCTTCAATCGGCACAAAACACAAAACAAAAACACAAAAAATTTATTTTATTGGCAATTATGACAGCCAATTTGATTTTTCAATTACAGTTTGAGGGTTTCTGAGATATATCAAACGCTTTGGAACTGCGAACGATAGACGAGACGATAGTGAGTAAGTTACTTGAAGCAAATCATGGACGATCTCGTCGACGATTATCTATTTGACGATTATCGTTTAGAAAATTACGGAATGACCTCCCAGATCAATAGTAAATCACTGTCTCTACTATCCATTGACTTACTATATATAATAATAATAATATAATAGGTCAATGCTACTATCGTTTTGAGGGAAATAAAATGCTGTATGTAGCTGTTTACGTAGATGACCTGTTGATATTTTGTAATTGGAAGGTAAAATATTTTCTTGTCATACGAAAAAGGGGAAATTTCTATTGATAAAGAGAAGCATATTCAAGAAATGTTGATAAGATCTCATAGGGAATACTAATCCAGTAAATACTCCTATGGATCCAAATCAAAAGTTCACAAAACAAAAATTTAATCAATCTGCACTGGAACGAAAACGTATGCCAAATATTCCTTACGTGAAGCAATTGGAAGACTTTTGCAGCACAATTTTTGAGACCCGAAATTTCATTTGCTGTTAATTGTCTTAGCCGATTTAACAATAATCCTATAAAGATGCACTGACAAGCAGTTAAAAGAATTTTCAGATATCTAAAAGGAACTTTAAACTATAAATTAACTTACACCAAAGATTTAAAATATTCTTCAGTTCAGTGACTCACATTGGAAAAAATACGTTCAGCAATTGGTTACGTTTTTATTTGTCAACGAGCTTTGATAATCTAGAACACAAAGAAGCAACCAACTGTTGCTTTATCGGAGTATATGTCTCTAAGTAATTCAAGAAGTTGGTTGGATAAAGAAACTAAAAGAATAACTTGATGTTATAGTCAAGGCTGTTGTCACCATTTACTGTGATAACAATAGTGCCTTATATCTAACATCAACAAATATCTAACACGCAAGCATATCGGTGTTCGCCATCGTTTCATCAGGCAACATATCAATGACGGCTATCTTAAAGTCGATTACATTTCTACCAAGGACGATAATAGCAGATGCCCTTACCAAATCTGTCAAGGAGACACACAATAGATGTTTAACAGCAATGGGTCTTAAAAACAGTATTGGAATTTAGTGGGAGTGTTACAGTAAAAATTCAATTATTTACTTAATATTCTGTTCAATATAGAACTTTGTTTGTTAAAAGTATTTTATAATAGATTTTAAAATTTAATTGTATTGTTAATTTATTTTCTCTGAAATAAATATTTTTACTGTTCTGTTGTCTCAATCAAGTCAGCCTTATTATTCTTCAACAAGACCATCTACGCATTCCAATAACCCTCTAACTATGATGGACTGCATAAAATAAACTTTCTGGCAACTTATTCCAATAATTTGTCTTCGACTTACCTAGGTGTAAATTCCAATTTCAAATGCATTGTTGTTTGATAAATCACTCGCAGTTAGGCCTTCAAGCTTTCGAAACATCATATTAATACTGAAGGTTTGATTGAAAAAACGAACACTTTGGTGAGCTAACACCAAGTAAATTCCAATTTATCTATCGAAGAGGTAACCGTCCCGTCATACTTAATAATCGGTCAAGTTATAAAAATAAAAACAAATGGTAGAAGTTTTTAAATTAAAATAAAATTTATTTCTAGAATTAATTAAACTATATTAAAACTCATAAACATTTTTCTTCAAATGTTAACTTCTTCCATTTCTATTTTTGTGTTGTTTTGTTATTATAATTAAAGATTTATAAAATATTTTTCTTTAAAATAACAGAAAGTCAAAAAATAATTTATTTTTATTTCCATAAATATTAATTTAAAAATAAATATATTGAATTGTGTTTGTTTTTATTTTAATACACAAATTTGTATTCATTTATTTTATATTTTAAATTACACATTTTATGTTTTAGTTTAATAGTTTCATACACCACAATATACATGTATATATATTTTGGTAACATTCATATTTCTATTACTAATTTGTTTTGTATATCTTTATAATACACAAAATGGCTACTATATAATATTTATATTTTTTTTTAAGTTTTAAAAACAGTCATTTGTATTTCCTCTGAGCCTCTTAGGTTTTAATTAACTTTTTTTCTTTATATAAATAAATATCTGATTTATGCTTTTTTATGTGTTGTCTGCTAAATGTTGTATTGTTAAACAGATCGATTATGTTATAAGATTAATGTGGATAGATATAGTTAATTAAATTAATGAAACAGGTGCAGTTTATTTTTTTTACATTTATTTATATTTATGTATATGAATACAGGTATAAGTATGTTTGAATATTTTCCATTAAAATAAAATTTAAATAGATATTTTAAGTTATTTATTTTAATACTTATTTTCTAATTTTATCGGTTGTGAGTGTCATATGTATGTGTTATACATACATATGTAGTACTGTTAAAAAATGCTGTGTTATGCACGTTAACCCTGTATAGGTATTTACTGTATAATATAATTGATTTGTATTTTTTTCTTTATAAATGTAGTTTGTTAAGAATGTGCGAAACAGTAAG